>CM062806.1:846018621-847342675 GCA_031772625.1 Pinus tabuliformis | reverse complement strand
GGAAATTTATTAAAGTAGAAAGGTTTTCTTCAACAATTTTGGATTTCTATGAACATAAGTATAATCAAAATTGTACTTAGAATCAACAAATTGAAACAAACTAGTTAATAGGATTTACTTGGGTGGTTGGGAGGCATGATTTTTATCATCCCCACTTATGTTAAATTCCTACAAGTGACATGTTCAACTATAAAATTCACCCGGGGCTGCCCATGAGACGTGTTGGTGGGTCAGCCTGATTTGGTAAGGGGCGCTCGCAAAAAAGAAGTAAGATCAACCAATGACTTCCCATGCCCTCTCAAGGTGGAAAAAAATCGAAGTATTAACCAAAGTGTGACTATGGGGTTTTTCATGCACAACGCGGAGGCGAGCAACCTAGGTATGCATGCACGAAGGTAGGGTGCCCTCGTTCCCATGTGCAAATAGTTTGTGCATGACAAGCAACATTATGGACAAGCCAAACGAGTGAAGTGAATAGAGGGCATGATGCGAATGACAAGGTTTTCTTCCTTGGGCATCCTTGGGTGCCCAAAGGTGACTTCCATCACACAACGATAGGATGAGTTGGGAATGTTGGGTGGACTAGGCCAGTTGGACGATGGGGAAACTTAGCGACACAACAATATGGAAGACATGTGAAATAAGCAAGGACAATAAGTGCGAGCAGTCTCGTGAACACTGAAATTTGAGTGAGGAAATTGATGGGAAAATTCATAGCATGACATGCAAAGTAGGGTGAATTCATGCACCTTGGGTGTGCCCACACGAACACGAGGTGCCTGGGTGCCCATGGGGGCGTCACGTGATGGGAACTCGACGACACCCTTCCAGAAATGTTTCTCGTGTGATGAGTTGGTGGGTTGTCCCAAATTAGAAATGTGTGCTTGTAGAAAAGAAATATGGTCGGCCCATGATTTCCCATTAACAAAGCTCCCATAAAGGGGCCTCATAATGATTTTTAGAAAAATGGCTAACTTAATGTTTAGTTGTTAAAAGTCGGTTTATAATTTATTGATTATGGAGTATGGTACTATAAAATTATAACATTTTGTTGTCATTAATGAGCTAATGACTTGTGTTGACTAATTTGCATAGCAGGGTGAATGACCACACCTTGGGCACTCCCGCACGAAGGTTGGGCGCCCGAGCACCCATGGGCATCATGTACTAGACATGCCAGGGTGCCCACCTAGTAGGGGTCCTTGTGTAATGAGTTGGTGGGTCAACCCAACTTGGCAAGAGGTGCTTGCACAAAAGAAGTATGGTCAACACATGACTTCCAATGAATAAAGTTACCAAAAGGGGGTCTCATAACGATATTTAGAAAATTGACTAAATTAATGTTTAGGTCTTAAAAGTTGCTTTATAATTGATTGATTATGAAACATGGTACTAACAAACCATAATATCTTTTTGTCATTAATGAGATAATGATTTTTTTTACTAATCTATTTGTTTCTCTACTACCAAGAGGTGTCACCATTATTTTCATTGTCACCGTCATCATTTTGAAATGTTATCATTTGATTGTATAATTTATTGTTTTGCACTCTGTATTCTTTGCAAGTTTCAGTGAATGGATTTATATAGGGTTGTAAAAGTCTCTTGAGCCAGTTGTGATGTGACTTAAGAATGGGGCCAAAGTTGAATTTTTTTCAGTTTGTGCTTGTATGCATTGAGATTTGACATTTTTATGGTAGATGTATGCATTAATGATATGGGAGGGTTTTGAGACTCAAATAAAACTCACAGAAATAATTTGATAATCAAACGACAATCAAATTCTTGAACTGTATATAATTACTGAAGTAATGAATAATAAACACATTGCAAAATGTATAAAATGAGTTTTGGAAAAGTGTATGAGTTGTAATTAATGAATTTTGGAAAGTTATTAAAGTACAAATATTTTCTTCAACAATTTTGGAATGTTATGAACATAAGTATAATCAAAATTGTAATTAGAATAAACAAATTAAAACACACTACTTGTTAATAGGATTTACTTGGGTGGTTTTGAGGCATGATTTTTATCATCCCCACTTATGTTCAATTCCTAAAAGTGACATGTTCAACTATAAAAATCACCCAGGGTTGTCTATGAGACGAGTTGGTGGGTCGACCCAACTTGGCAAGGGCCACCCGCAAAAAAGAAGTAAGGTCAACCAATGACTTCCCATGCCCACTGAAGGTGGAAAAAAATCTAAGTATTAACCAAAGTGTGAACATTGGGGTGTTTCATGCACAACACGTAGGTGAGCACCCTGGGTACGTCTGCACGAAGGTAGGCTACCCTGGTGCCTTTGTGCAAATGGGTTGTGCATGACAGGCGACATGATGGACAAACCAAATGAGTGAACATAACCAAGGGCGTCGTGTTATTCTCTTAACCTACAAAGTAATACCGAACATAGAATATGCGAAGAAAAGATACCCAGAACACAGAATATGCGAAGAAAATATACCCAGAACACAGAATAGCAATGATTTTATTACTCAGAGAGAAATGTTCACAGGCCTCTTCGAGGGGGCAACCTCCAATAGAGCAGAGCTTGATTACAAAACAAGACACGATACTCCTCGCAGGGAGTCTCTATCCTTTATATATGACTCATACATGCAATACCACGGGCCAATACCATGGGTTTTATTAATACCATCTATCTAATACTACCGCCCATTTACCATCTATCTAATATTACCACCCATTTGCAACTAACTGTGGTCCCGTCATTAATTGCGGGTTAACCACTTAGAAATATTAATATGGGCTTTATTGACTCTTGACTATGACGTGATCCCATGACATAAATAAGGGGGTTAGGGTGGGACCCTAACATGCCCTCCCCCTTAAGACTAGCCTTGTCCTTAAGGCTAAAGCTGCAGAAACTGCTGAAGAATAGTGGCTGGTTCCCAAGTTGCATCTTCCGGAGAGGTGTCTTTCCATTTGACGAGGACCTCCTTAATCATGCTGCTGCGCAGGTGCTTGTCTCGTGTGTCTAGAACCTGTTCAGGTTGAAGCCATATTGACCCTTCTTCGTCCAATTCAGGTAGACAGGTTTGAACTCGGCAATTGTTCGCAATCACTTTCTTGAGGCACGATACATGGAAAACTGGGTGGATTTTTGCTATAGGTGGCAAAGCCAACTTGTAAGCCACTTCTCCAATGCGCTGAAGTACTTGGTATGGTCCATAGAATTTTGGAGAGAGCTTTTGACAACCCTTGTCTTTGAGTGATGTTTTCTTATATGGTTGCAGCCTCAAAAAGACCTGATCCCCTTCTTGAAATTGGTGCTCTGAGCGATGTTGGTCAGCCTGTTGCTTCATACGGTTCTAAGCTTGATGAAGATTCTCGCGCAGATGGGCGAGCATGGTTGTGCGGTGTTGTAGGAGTTGATCCACGGCTTGTACTTTGGAGCACCCCGTGAGATAAGAAGTAGGGGAAGGCGGAAGTTGACCATAGACTGCTTCATAGGGAGTCATTTTGGTGGTGGCATGATAGTTGGTGTTATACCACCATTCCGCCAGAGGTAACCACTGTACCCAAAGGTGTTGCTTTTCTGAAGTGAAACACCTAAGGTAGGTTTCTAGACATTTGTTGACGGCTTCGGTTTGACCATCTGTTTGCGGATGATATGAAGTACTGAGTTTGAGTTGAGTGCCTTGTATTCTGAAGAGCTCCTGCCAAAAATTACTGGTGAAGATTGGGTCGCGGTCGGACACAATAGAAGTGGGCATGCCATGCAATTTGAAGATCTGATCCATGAAAGTTTGGGCAACCAAAGTTGGTGTAAATGGTTGGGGTAGGGCGCAGAAATGAGTGTACTTCAACAGTCGGTCCACAACCACCATGATGAGTGACTTGTTCCTAGACTTTGGAAGACCTGTAATGAAATCCATGGAGACCTCCATCCAAATTGACGACGGAATGGGCAATGGTTGTAATGTGCCTGGTGTGTTGACGGTTTCCCCTTTGTGGCGTTGACAGACGTAACATTCTGCTACGAAAGTAAGGATGTCCTGTTTCATGCCGGTCCAAAAAAATGATCTTCTGGTGCGAGCATACGTCTTCTGAAAGCCCGAATGTCCTGCAATGGGAGATGAGTGCAATTCTGCCAAAATGCGACTTTTGAGGGTGGATGTTGGTGATATTACGACTCTGTCCTTGTAGCAAAGAATATCATTCGGCCACGAGTAGCCCTTGCTGGAATTAGGATGTACCTGCAATTGAGAAATGAGTTGGGAGAGCCCGGGATGTGAAAACCATTCCCTGCGAGCCTCTTCAATCCAGTCTGGAATGGGGAGGGAAATTGCGAGCAGAGTACTTTCCTCCTCAAATTGGCGCGACAATGCATCTGCTACACTGTTGTCTTTCCCTTTCTTGTAAATGATCTCATAATCATATCCCAGCATTTTGGCTAACCATTTATTTTGTTGTGGGGAAGGTAGGCGTTGCTCCAAAAAATATATAAGACTGTGATGATCTGTGCGGATTTGGAAACATCGCCCCAACAAGTAAGGTCGCTAGGTCTCGACTGCATGTAAGATGGCCATCATTTCCTTCTCGTAGGTAGATTGGCCCAGATTCCTCCCACTTAGTTGTTGGCTGGTGAAGGCCAATGGTCGCCCTTCCTACATTAAGACCGCTCCAATACCTGTTCCCAAAGCATCACATTCAATGACAAATGATTTAGTGAAGTCCGGTAGTGCTAAGATGGGAGTGGAACACATGGCGGTTTTGAGAGCGGTAAATGCCTGTTGTGCTTCCTCGTTCCAGAAGAAGGAATTTTTCTTTAGGAGTTGCGTTAGGGGCTTTGCTATGCGGCCATAGTTGCGGACAAATTTACGATAATAGCCTGTGAGACCCAAAAATCCTCTCAAGCTTTTCAAGGTCTTAGGTTGAGGCCATTCTTGCATTGCCTGGATCTTTTTGGGGTCCACCTTGACACCTTCACGGCCCACAATGTGGCCCAAATACTCAACTTCTTCCATGCCAAACGAACACTTAGACATCTTGACAAATCATTTATGCGTGCAGAGCAGTTGCAAGAGTAGATCTACATGCTGAAGATGTGCCGCCCAAGTGCCACTATAGAAGAGGATGTCATCGAAGAAGACAAGGACAAATTTTCTGAGATATGGTTTGAGGAGGTGATTCATAAGGCTCTGAAAAGTAGAGAGGGCATTACAGAGACCAAATGGCATGACCAGGAACTCATAATGGCCTTCATGAGTTCTGAAAGCTGTCTTGGGAATGTCGATTTCCTTCATGCGAATTTGGTGGTAGCCTGAGCGAAGATCCAACTTAGTGAAGAATTGAGCCCCATTGAGTTCGTCCAGCAAATCGTCAACCACCGGGATGGGAAATTTATCTTTGACTGTTAACTTATTGAGGGCCTTGAAGTCGGGACACATCCGCCACTCCCCATCTTTCTTGAGGACCATGACCACTAGGGATGAATAAGGACTAATGCTGGGACGAATGACACCTGCTTCCAACAATTCCTTGATGATTTTTTCTATTTCATTCTTTTGGGTGAACGGATATCTGTATGGCCGCACATTTGGGGGTTGGGCCCCTGGAACCAATGTGATGTTATGATCATGTTCCCCTCGCGAGGGTGGAAGCTCATGAGGCTTCTCAAAGACCATCCGATGTTTATTTAAAATCTGTTGCATCTCAGGATGAATTGGCAGAGACATGGTGTCGACTACCTGGATGGCATTAAATTGAGCTACCACTCCATGATGGCCCTTTTTTAACAATTTTTCCATCCTATCCGAGCTGATGATAGAGGGGGCTCCCGCCTGTAGTCCCCGGAGGGTATGTGTGGAGTTGTTCTGCTTAAAACCCATATATAACTCCTGGAAATCCATTGTGATTGGCCCAAGAGTGCGGAGCCATTCCGCACCTAGGACAATGTCGCAACCCCCCATGTGTACTGCAAACATGTGGGTTTTCAATTGATAATCCCCCATTTGAAGTTTGACATTTTCACAGCGACCTTCACATTTCATTGTGCCCCCATCTGCGATTTGGACTTGGAAGTTAGAAATTTCCCTGACGAAACAATGTGTTGCTTCAGCGATCTTTTGATGGATGAAATTATGGGTACTTCCATTATTAATCAACACTACTACTGGGCGATGTTTAAGAAAACCCCTGATTTTGAGAGTTTGAGGGGAAGAAATTCCTGCCAATGCATTTAGCGAAATAATTGGTTCATCAGATACAATCTCCTTTTGGTTATCTTCTTCGATCGCCTCCGGTTCCTCAAGTGGTGGATCTTCCTCGGTGGAGCTGTAGTCAGTGGCATCTATTTGAAAAAACTTGGGCTCTTTGCATTTATGACCCGGGGAATATTTTTCATCACAGTAGTAACATAGTCCTTGCTTCCTTCTTTCGGCCATTTCCGCAGGTGACACCTTTTGAATCTTAAGTGTCTGAGTCGTATTGGGAGCCTGTGAGGGACGACCTTTAGCAGGGAAGTTGGGGCGGCTAGATTGGGCTGTTAATGCACGTTCCACCTTACGAGCTACCTGGCAAGCCTCTGTCCATGTGGGAGGGTGGTGGAGTAGAACCTGAGCTTTGATGGCTTCTTTAAGACCGCTGATAAAGCATTCCATGTAGAACTCATCTGTGAGACCCCTAGTGCAGAAGGCTAAGGCTTCAAAAGTAGTAATATATTCCTCCACTGTACCCGTCTGTTGGAGCTTAGTGAGACGCCCCAAAAAAGAGTCTTCCTGTTCAAAGCGACTTTGAAGAGCTTTGGCAAATTGGGCCCAATTCTAAAAATGTCCATTGCAACGCTGATGCCATTCCTTCCATTGCCATCGTTCATTGTCCAAGTACATGGTGCCCACCATAAGCTTAGTCCCCTCATCTATGATATGATTCAATTGGAAATACTGCTCCATTTGTGCTAGCCATGCGGACGTGTGAGAACCGTCAAATTTATGCATATCCAACTTGGGAGGTCGCTGACTGGGTGGTGGATGGGTGTGCCAGAGGTGATGAGAGTGGCTAGACTCACCCTCATGGTATTCATGGCCATTATACGCCTCCTCGTGGGCTGGCTCCTTGCCCTTTGGGAGTGCATCATGTATCTGGAGACTTATTCCTTTAAGCTCAAGTTCGATATTCTTCACCGCAGTTTGGAGGGAGTTCACATGGTCTTCAATTTTGTCTATCCTTTCATTGGCCATCGCTTGAGCGCGAGTTTCTACCATACACCAACCTGATGAAAAATTGGGACCGCCTAAAAAATTTTTACTAAGAAATTGAATGGTACCACCTTGCTCAGCTCGTCGTCTTGATTCTGATGGGCTAGGTCACCAATAAGCGCCCCGGAAGATCTCCTAACGGAGTTTTACTCCTTCCTGATCAATACTGCAGTCGCCAAATCCTCAGAATGTCAATGCCGCCAAAAGTCCTGCGAAAATTATATCCAGGGACAGGAACCCTTCACAACTACTCCGATCTGGTGGATCTGAGAGATCTGAATGGTGGAACAACTGCTGCTACTGATCTGATGGAGCTGCAGGACTGATGTTGGCTGCTGCTACACTTGCTGATCTGGAATAGGTGATGTGTGATTCCCCAATAGAAAGGGAACTATGGTCTTGAGGAGTCTCAGGTGCTACAGATCGTAATATACATAAGGGTCTGACAGTAGTACTCGGCCCAATGTTTCAGGGCTCTAACTAAGGAGGATCGACCGTACCCTTAGCCGTACAACCCGACTACCCTATCGTACGGGCGAGTAATCTCTCCGAGTACTATTCTCGGTGTACTATAGCCACAAGACGGCCGAAGGTTTATCTATGGCGAGGCTTCAAGGGAGCTAGGGGGCTTCCTATATACCCAGAGGGTACGTGGAAGACAGTCCATGCGTGGTTCTGTCTAATGCGCTACTACTCGAAGGGGTACCCACAGGGGTTACAAGGGAGTCCAACAGACGTGACCACCTCTTGTATTTCCTGCGTGCATGCCTCCCAAAATCCGCAGGTTTATGCGCTTAACGACAGATCCCGTGGTTTAAAGACACCGGAACACGTCTCTAGCCAAAAAAATTTTTGCTAAAATTTGGAGATCCCACCGAGCCCTGGAAAGTGCTCTGATACCACTTGTTATGCTCTTAACCTGTAAAGTAATACCGAACATAGAATATGCGAAGAAAAGATACCCAGAACACAGAATATGCGAAGAAAATATACCCAGAACACAGAATAGCAATGATTTTATTACTCAGAGAGAAATGTTCACAGGCCTCTTCGAGGGGGCAACCTCCAATAGAGCAGAGCTCGATTACAAAACAAGACACGATACTCCTCGTAGGGAGTCTCTATCCTTTATATATGACTCATACATGCAATACCACGGGCCAATACCGTGGGTTTTATTAATACCATCTATCTAATACTACCGCCCATTTACCATCTATCTAATATTACCGCCCATTTGCAACTAACTGTGGTCCCGTCATTAATTGCGGGTTAACCACTTACAAATATTAATATGGGCTTTATTGACTCTTGACTATGACGTGATCCCATGACATAAATAAGGGGGTTAGGGTGGGACCCTAACACGTCGTGTCAATGGCAAGGGTGTGTTCCTTGGGCATTCGTGAGTGCCCAAAGGTGACTTCCATGACACAGTGACACGATGAGTATAGAATGTTAGGTGGACTAGGCCAATTGGACGATGGGAGAACCGACTGACAAAATGGTAGGGTAGACATGTGAAATAAGAAAGGAAAATAAGTGCGAGCGGTTGGGTGAACGATGAAATTTGAGTGAAGCAATTGACGGGAAAATTCATAGCATGACATGCACAACAGGGTGAATTCCCGCACCTTGGGTGCACTCGCATGAACGTGGGGTGCCTGGGCACCAATGGCGGTGTCACGTGTTGGGAACTCCAGGGCACCCTCCCAAAAAGGGCACCCATGCATGAGTTGGTGGGTTCTCCCAAATTAGAAATGGGTGCCCACATAAAAGAAATAAGGTCACCCCATCACTGCCCATGAACAAAGTTCCTATAAAGGGGCCTCATAATTATTTTTATAAAATAGACTAAATTAATGTTTAGTTGTTAAAATTTGGTTTATAATTAATTGATTATGTAGCATGGTACTATCAAATGATAAAATAAAATTTTTATTAATGAGCTAATGACTTGTGTTGACTAATTTTCATACTAGGGTGAACGACCACACCTTGGGCACTACCACACGAAAGTGGGGCACCTAAGAACCCATGGTGCATCATGTGCTAGGCATGCCAGGGTGCTCACCTGATAGTGGTGCCCATGCAAAGAGTTGGTGGCTTAGTTCAACTTGGTAACATGCACTTGTACAGAAGAAGTATGGTCAACCCATGACTTCCAATGAACAAAGTTACCACAAGGAGGTCTCATAATGACTTTTAGAAAATTGACTAAATTAATGTTTAGGTGTTAAAAGCTACTTTATAAAAAAATTATTATGCACCATGGTACTATAAATGATAATATTTTGTTGTAATTGGTGAGCTAATGATTTTTCATGAGGAATGAAAATCTCTCTTGAGCTAATCATGATGTGAATTGAGAATGGGGTGAATGTTGAGTTTTTTGTATTGTGTGCTCGTATGCACTATAATTTTACATGGTTATGCTAGATGCATGCATTGATGATATGGGAGGGTTTTTAAGACTCAAATACGACTCACAAAAACAATTCTAGAATCAAACGATATAATTATAAAATATACAAATGTCAAGGAGATGAAATGTTTTATTATTGTTTAATAGTTGTGGGCTTATAATGTACTGCATAGTCCAGAGGTTGAGAAAACTCCTTACTTTTCCATTGAAGGAAAAATAAATAAATAAATTACCCTTCATCATCATAATTTTCATCATCATCATCATCGTCATCATCATCATGCTCATCATCATCATCTTTTTCATCCACATTATCTTTAACATAATCATCATCATCATCATCATCATCATTTTCATCATCATTGACATCTTCATCATCATGATCATTGTCGTCGTCAATATCATATTCATTATCATCATCATCATTGTTGTCGTCGTTGTCATCTTTATCGTCATCATCATTGTTGTTGTCGTTATCATCTTCATCATCATCATCATCAACAACAACATCATCGTCATCATTGTCATCATTTTCATCACCATCATCATCATTGTCATCATTGTCAATATCATTTATATGAAAAGGAATTATGCGTCAATGAATCACACATAATTTATTACATGTCCCTTATGCTCCTACTTCCAATCTTTAAGGATATGAGTCCCCATGAATCTAAAAATGACGGCTAGATAGAAAACAATTATCATTGATGTCAATAATATTGTTACTTGTTGCGAGCCTACTCCTAAGTACCAATCCACCACTTAAAATTTACCAATTAGTTGAAATTATACTTTAATTAATTGATGCCACACAGAGTGACCTGTGAACAAGGAAAATTTTAAGAACCACCGTAAATTTATATGTATAATAAATGGTCTAATCCCCATGATACATAGGAAAAATGGGAGTCGATTTTATCAATAATATAATATGTATATATAATGTTTTTGGCGAATCTCTCACTATATTATATTATCTTCTATAGTGATAGAGAATCTTTCACTGAATTATAAAATCTTGTAAGATCTTGGCAAATCTTTTACTAAATAATAAAACATTGTGAAGTCTCGACGAATGTTTTGTTAAAGCATGAAACCATATATGGTAATAAGAAAACATATTCATTAAACGGTAATATACTAACATACATGTTTGGAAAAAAGAAACATAATTTTCTCTTCCTACAAACAATGTTCCAAGTTTTAGTGGCCATGTTTGTGAAGGTTCTTACAATACACTCTTTCATATCCTTCTATTAGTTTTGATAATATTCCATAACAAAGTTCTTGTAGGTGTTGATATTGACAACGAGTTCTGTCAAGGTAGGAGAGATTAATCTTTTCTCTACAACTTTTGTCAAGCTACCACTCTTTTCAAGTTATCAAGTTTCTTTCTTATCCCATAGACTCCAACTGCGAGATAACAAAAAAAAAAAAAACACATCAAGTTTGTTTACCCCAACATGCCAACAAGTAGCAAGCCCCAACTATATTATATAAAAAAGTATTAGGTATCCCAAAGGGTTGAAGGGGATCTAATTGAATGAAGTGACCATTGTGAGAATCCTTCCAATCAATATATGAATATATCAATGTAGATTTATTATTATTTTAATTGGAAATCTTCAATTAAATAATAAAATTTAATTACCTCTCTCCCAATCTAAATTGCTTATTAGCATAATTCACTACCCTCATAGGTCTCGCATTTTTTAACAGCGTTGTAACATGTAGATTAATTTCCTTTTTGGTGAACAATCTCCAACTTTTAGGAAGATATGGTGCAATGGCTCCAACCCCTACAGATCATTAGGACAAACTAAGAATATCACAGAAGATGAAAGGTTGTACAAACCAACTTATTTTTCAAACAACTAATTCGACATCAGTACCTAAACTTTTGCATGAAGATATCATATTGAGAATGTTTGAAAAATGGTGAGAAATATTCTGCGAGGGTGATGCAAAAAGAGTGATAAGGTTTCATTGTTTTGAATTTTTTTTATTAGAAAATCACAAAAAGTTAAAAACCAATATTAATGGAGATATTGGTATTTTTTACTAAATTTTGTGAAGTGACTAAACGTAGCTTTAAAAATTCACCTTAAGATGTTCTTACAATATAATTTCCTAAGTCTATTTAATATCTTCATTATCATAAAAACCAACCTATATCCATCTTAACTCCACATCTACCACTCTTAGGGGGATGAAATCTATTTATCCCTTCGAGCACTTGGTAGACCCAGAATTAAGATGGATCTAAGATAATAGAATTTCCCCTTTAAATAGTCTATGCTCAAATGAATACCATGGTATTACCATGGGTTATCATAAACCTAGAGCTTAAAAATTACTATTAGTAATTTATAAAAATTAATAACATTAATAATTGATTTTTAGTTTATTTTCTATTTTAACCAAGTTAAAATGTTTAACATACATGAAATTAGAAGGTGGGATAATGGCTCGGCTAGGGTTTGATCCGGGAACCCTAGGCCTATGGCCTAGGTGATGCAGGTGGCGCAGAGCGGTCAGTGGGGGTACGGGCTTAGGTTTAGCTGTTTTCGCCATCAAGGAAGGATCGGGAAGGTTTTTTGGGAGAAGGCGACAGCTGGGACCAGGAATAGAAACGGCTTTGCGTCAGCGTCAAACGGGGTTTTCAGCTTTCCGGTTTTTTACGGTTTCCCCGTCCGTGGTGTTTTTGGGTGAAGGTAAATCTCGTGACGGCTTTCCACCAGCGGTTCTCCTCGAAACGGACCTCGGAGGCGGTTTCTGCAGTTTTCTTCGGGCTCCAGGGTTAAGGCGGTTGCAGTAATTACGGGGGATTTAACTATGGTAATTCAACATGAAGCGGTTGACCTGGACCCCGCTCCTGAAGATATCCTTACTGTTTGGGGCAAGGAAGTCACGGAGAAGAACATTAGTGAGGTTATCGGGCAATCATCCAGCTTATCGACTGCGTTTTTCCCGGGTGGAGTTTCGTGGCGTCAAAATCCGGCAAAGGGGCTTTTGGAAGAGAGTCTCGAACTAGCAAGTGGTTTTGGAGGAGGAGGCAGGGTGCCGGAGGAAATAAGCTTCCATTCAAGCCCAAGCTCGCTCTTTGAAAAACTATGCCCTTCATCTGTTGGTAAGTCGCTCTCTCCTGCAAAAAATTTCGTTTCTTCAGGCGGACTTGAGGACATAATCAATTTTCCCCAACCTCACGGTGTATGGAGGTCGGTGGGCGGAGTACAGAGCATTGGGAAGGGCTCGGGTGGCCGAAGCGCCCAGCCGGAAAGAAATAGGAAGCTTTTTACAAATGATTCGTTGCAGCATCGCCCTAAAGGAGAAAAGGGTTTCTCGGGTTTTGGCAACTTATCGTCTTCGGGGGTTACTACGAACACCCAGTGCTCTGGGATCCCGGTGGAAGGCGGCCCATCGGCTTTTGGAGAGGCGGGTAGCCCTGTGGAGGGTTTGATTGAAGCTCCACCTGTTAAGGGTTTGCAAAGCAATGTGGACGATGGGGCTGCCCAAGAGAAGGATGAAGGCGTTTCGTTCACTACCTCTGGTGGCAGAGAATCGGAGACGGCAAAGGAGAAAGTAGGGGACAAAAGAAAAAAGGCGAAGTCGTGGAAGAAGAAGCGAGTCACAAATCTGGTTCTAGGCATGGACATTCAAGTAGAAGACGTTTTGGAAGTGGCTGAGTTCACGCTTGTCGGCAGGGCTAGAGGGAGATATGTTTCTGGAAAATTTTTAAGGCAGTGGGCTGAGAGTCAGTGGCTGGAAACTCCGGAAAAATCCTTCAGGACAGATACCCTGGTAAAAGGCTGGTTTATGGTTAAATTTGACTCAAAGGAAGCAATGGAATGGGTGGAGGAAAGGAATTGGGCGTTCGGGAGCAGACCGGTTTTTTTCAAAAGATGGACTCCTCTATTTGATGCCTCGAAGGAGAAAGTTGATGAAATTCCTGTCTGGGTTAGGGCACCAAACCTTCCGCCGTTCCTCTGGGTGGACTCTGTCTTCAAATCAATCGGGAACCATTTGGGCACATTCCTGGATGTGGATAGATCTTATTTACATACCTATGAAAGGGCGGTCGCAAGGATTCTAGTTAGGCTTAATCCGTCGGATGGGCTTGTTGAATCTTTTACATTACAGTACAGGGACTATGTATATGAGCAGCTGTTGGATTATGAGCTTTTTCCCTTCAGATGTCATTGCTGCCACGAATACGGGCATTTAGCGAGAGATTGCCCGTTGGGGAAAAGAAGAAAGTGGGCACAGCATAAGGTGGAGGATTGGGAGGATCTGTCGGGACCCCACGAAGCTCAGAGGAAGGACGAAGACTCGAAGGCCGAACATCAGAAAGAGGCCTCTATTCCCCGGACAGAAGCTGGTGTGCAACAGAAGGAAGAGGTTCCGGTACAAGATGAAGTAGAAGACCAGCCAAGACGGGAAGCTCCTGTAGCAGATCCGGTCGGCCCATCGGAGGATCCCTCTTCCGGTATGCAGTCCCCTTCTCCTCCTTTGTTCCCTGTAAATTCTGTATCGAGTAGTGATGGTTTTGTGGCGGATGTTTCTATGATGCCAAATTTAGATGATCCCCTTCAAAATATAGAATCTTTATCAGAAGCTATTCCGTCCTTAAATCTGAACTGTGAGGAGTCTCCTAGAAAAGGTCAGGGAACGGGTAGCCCATCTGTCGTTCGTCCTTATAATCTGAGATCCCTTCATAAGCGTCCTGCTCACTCAAATGATTTTCAGGAGTCGGTGGGAGGCCTCAGCCCTGAGATTTCTAAGGGCTTTGCAAAGAAAGGTAGAGGTAGGAAATCCCTTCTTTCGAAGGCACAAGTGAAGGCAAAATTTGATGTGGCTGACGGGAAACAAATGTCGATTCCTGGGGCGCTTAGAGCAGCGAAAACCCCTGAGATGGTTATTAAATGATCTGTCTGTCCTGGAACTGTAGGGGTTTAGCTAGTAAGCCTAAAAAACTAGCTCTAAAAGATCTCATTGCTCGTCATTTTCCGGATGTAGTTTTTCTTCAGGAAACCTTGGGCAAGAGCTTTGAAGTTGAAGCATCTCTTCGATCCCTTGTCCCGGGTTGGGTTTTCTTTGCATTAGATGCTGCTGGTCATTCAGGAGGTCTTGCCATTGGTTTCAAGGACGGGAGATTTAAGGTGCAAACTTGTTGGGGTTCGAATCATGCTCTTGGTTTGGAGGTACTTTCGGTTGATTTTGATCAACCTCTGTTGTTTATTAATGTATATGGGCCTTGTCAGGGCAGGGCCCCTTTTTGGACTGATTTTTTGTCTAAAGAACTTCTGCTTAACAAAAATCTTATTATTGGGGGTGATTTAAATTTCTCCTTGGGGATGGCGGAAGCTTGGGGTCCTTGTGCGAGGGAAGATCCTTTAACAGATTTTTTCTTAAAGGCTCTCCAGAATGCAAAATTGATTGATGTAAACATTATAAAGGCAAAGCCGACCTGGAGGAATAGGAGAACGGGGGAGGGGAGAATTGCAAAGAGATTGGATCGCTTTCTTATCAATGAAACTTTGGCTGCATATATCCCTCTGTTCAGGCAGTGGGTGGGGGATGGGGGAAACTCGGATCATTTCCCAATTTTCCTTGAATTTTCAAAACCCCCTGCAAAACCGGCCGCTCCTTTTAAATTCAATGCTTCTTGGCTTCAGGAGGAGTCTTATCAACAACTTTTCAGGAGCACTTGGAGACATCTGGGTCCAAATTCTCAGGTCAACAAAGGAGGTCATTTTATGGAGAATCTGAAAAGGCTTAAACGAGCAACCATTGAATGGGCCTCGGAGAGGAGAAGAAAACAAAATGAGGAATTGGTAAAAATTGAGGAGGCTCTCGGATTGTTGGAGGATCCCGAAGCAGATGCCTATGTCTCTCAGGAATCGAAAGAGAAAATCTTGGCTTTAGAAAAAAGCAGAGCAAAGATTTTGTTGGATAAAGAAGAGGAGTGGAGGCTGAAAAGTAGGGCCATTTGGCTGAAAGCAGGGGATGAAAACACAAAATTTTTTCACAATTATGCAAAGGGGCGAAAAAATGCCAACACCATCTGGAAGATGAAAGACCCAGAGGGAAGGGAGGTGTCATCTTTTGAAGAAATCTCTTCTCTGGGGAAAAATCATTTTCAATCCCTCTTTGCTGACCCTGGGGGGATCTCTTTAGCTGAAATTATCAGAACTGCTCAAGCCTTCCCTAGATTTGTGGAAGAGGAGGATGCAGATTTGCTATTTAGGGAAGTGGATAAGGAGGAAGTAGAGCGTACGATAAAGGCTATGCCTAAAGACAAAAGTCCGGGGCCGGATGGCTGGACTATAGAGCTTTTCATCCATTTTTTTGATCTTATTGGCGATGAGCTTACGGAGGTGGTGGAGGAATCCAGGAAAAAAGGTGAAATTTTCAGTTCTTTCAATTCTACTTTTATTGCACTCATTCCAAAAACTGAGAATCCGGTCTCCTTTGAAGACTTTAGGCCTATCTCCCTGTGCAATACAATCTATAAGATAATAGCAAAGATCATTGCGCTGCGTCTAAAGCCTATTCTATCTGAGTGCATCTCAAATGAGCAGTTTGGGTTTCTGGACGGACGGCAAATTCACGAAGCAATTGGGGTAGCGCAGGAAACCATCCACAGTATCAGGAAAGCAAGGAAAAAAGGGGTTGTCCTAAAAATTGATCTTTCTAAAGCCTATGATAGGATCAGCTGGTCGTTTCTCAGATTATTGCTGACTCATCTTGGGTTCAAAGTGGAGTTTATAAACTGGATAATGGGGTGCATTACAAATGTTAACTTTGCGGTGCTGATAAATGGGGCGGCCTCACATTTTTTCAAAAGCCAACGAGGCCTGAGACAGGGATGCCCACTTTCTCCTCTCCTCTTCCTCCTGGCAGCTGAGGGTCTCAGCAGATTAATCTTAAAAGCAAAGCATTCAGGCTTGTTCACAGGTTTGGAGGTTGCTGTAAATCTGTTCATTTCTCATCTTCTTTTTGTTGATGATATATTGTTATTTCTAAATGGGAACTTAAACGAAGTGAAAGTTCTTAAAGATATCATTGACTTGTTTCTGAAAGCTACAGGCCTTCAAATAAATGCCAGAAAGTCTCACTTTATTATGGAAGGTTTCACCAGGCAAGAGGAAACTGCAATTACTTCCATCTTGCCTTTTGAAACCAGCTTGATGGACCTTCCCTTCAAGTATCTGGGGTTTTGGTTAAAGCCATCGTCTTACCGAAAACAAGATTGGCACTGGTTAGTAGCAAAAATCGAACAGAGGATATCACATTGGAGCTACAAGTGGCTATCAAGGGCTGGTAGACTGACTCTGGTCAATTCAGTTCTTCAAGCCATTCCTGTTTTCTGGGCAGCGCTGACTTGGATCCCCAAAGGAATTATTCATAAAATAAAGCAGATTTGCAGTAGATTCTTGTGGTCTGGATCAAAGGAAACCTCAGTGCTCCCATGGGTTGCCTGGGACAAAATTGCCAGACCAAAAGAATGGGGAGGTTGGGGGGTGAAGCAGCTTGTGGACTTCTGCCAATCTTTGGCGGCAAAATCAGGATGGAGAATTGTAGTAACTGAGAACCTTTGGACCAGGGTGGTCAAAAGGAAATATATAGACCCACTTCCTCTCGAAGATTGGATCAGAAGTCCAAACAAAAAAGGGAGAAATTGTTCGGTCATTTGGAAGGCAACCACGGAAGCTTTTAAAATCATTGAACAAGGTCTAGCTTGGCAAGTGGGAACCGGTGAATGTGTGCGGATTGGTAAGGACCCCTGGGTTGGGTGTAATGAGCGTTTTGTTTTATCTCCTGGTCTGATTGAGCAGCTTGATAATAAAGGATTAACACATCTGCATCAGATTGCAAATATGGGCTTATCGTCCATCTGGGGGCAGGGCTGGAAGACAGCTGAAGACTTGGACTTGGATCCTCGCTGGAGAGAGGAATGGAAAGGGTATGTTCAGGAACTTAATCGCACAAATGTCAGGATAAAGGACTCTCCAGACTCTCTGGTTTGGGCTCATGCAGAAACTGGTCGTTATTCCCCAAAGGCCGGTTATGATTTTCTGATGAAAAACAAGGGGTGGGAGGCTCCGGTATGGTGGGCGAAGCCCCTCTTCAAGTTAAAATGCCCCAAAAAAGCCAGGATCTTCCTTTGGTGTGCTTTAAAGAACAAAATCCCCACGTGGGATGTTCTACAAGCTCGCTTTCAGTTGGGGCCGAGCAGATGCCCTCTTTGCAAATCGGATGCCGAATCTGTCTCGCACCTTTTTGTGAGTTGTCCTTTCACTAAATCAGTATGGGCGGAAACAAAAAAGATTCTGAATTTTTCAGGGAATTGGGAAGGTGTAAGCTTATCTGCTGCATGGGAATATTGGTGGACTCACTATCCTGAGAAAAACATGAGAAATCTCCCTCCTATCGTCTGCTGGGGTATTTGGATCACTCGTAATGGTAGCATTTTTAATGAAAAGATCACACCCGTGAATGTCATTGCATTGCAAGCCGCGGCCATTCTAGCTAGCTTACCTGAACCGGAGGAATCCCATCAAAATCAGCGAGCGGATGTTGCTATCAGAGAGGGCATCCCCTGGGCTTTCTTTGACGGGGCAGCTCAGAACAATATCACTGGTGCCGGAATCATCATTCACCTTAACCCCTCGCACTCCCTAAAAGCATCTGTTGGCCTTGGGTCGGGTACAAACAATTTCGCTGAATTATCAGCTCTAAAAATGCTGCTCTGCTGGCTCATTCATAGGAATATCCTCACAGTTCAGATTTTTGGAGACTCGGCAAATGTGGTTAACTGGGTCAATGAGAAATTTGTTTGCAGAAATTATATGCTGATGCCTTTATTAGAAGAAGTCCAAAGATTAAAGACCCATTTTAATATATTCTACATTTCTCACATTTACAGGGATAAAAATGAAGAAGCCGACCGGTATTCTAAAACAGGTCTACAGCAAGCTCTGGGAACTTGGAGGATAACGGAGCAAGTTCAGGATCAGATCCGTGTGTCGGATCTTCCCCCATATCTCTAGCTACTGTTTTTCCCTTTATCTCATCAGTATATACTTGTTTGATTTTCTCCGGTGGCAGCAGTGACAGTGTTGTATTTTTTGTTCTCTTTTTCCTATGAACTTTGTTTTGGGCTGTTTTCCTGGTTAAAAGGAGGCCCAGGTATTATGGTGACAGTCTTTGAACTTAAATTTTTTTTTTTATTGGGCTACTACAAGCCGTGAACAGGAGTGCTTACAAAAGTCTCTTGTTTATAAGTTATGGCAAAGGGATAAACACTGTGGAGATGTAAACATCTCTCTGGCACAAGAAAACTCAGTTGAATGTCTAAACATTCTTTTTTGTAGCTTTTTTATTTCTCGATTAATAGAAAAGCGCGGTATTTTTTCCTCGGAAAAAAAAACATACATGAAATTACAACATCCATTTTTACTCTTGATCCACCAAGCCTCGAGAGGGATCAAATATTTTTTCACTCTATGATAGTTTGCATATCACAATATTTGATCCCTCTCAGGGTTTAGTAGATCCAGAGTAAAGATGGATCTATGTTGATTTAATTCCCCCATTTAAATAGGCTACATTCCACGTGAATACCATGGGTCAATACCATGTGCCATTTTTATTTTTATTAATACTAATACTAGGGTTAATAATGTTTTTTTGCATGGTATTAATAATAATCTAGCCGATGGTATTTGGCCCATAGTATTTTGCCCATTTTTTGAGTGTCCGTAAATATAAGGTGACTTATGGAGTAAATATAAAAAAATGTTTTATTTGTTTACCATACCTCTCATTTATTTATATTCTTATTAATTTACCATACCTCTTTTACAAATATGGTATTTGGCCCATAGGATTCACTTAAATAAAACCTCTTTTTTGAGCCTTCATAAATAGAAAGAGGGTTATGGACTAAATATAAAAAGAGGTTTTATTGATTTACCATACTTCAACTTTATTTATATTTTTATTTGTTTACACCCTTGCATGTATATAAGGTGACTTATGGAGTAAATATAAGAAATGTTTTATTTATTTACCATACCTCTCATTTAGTTATATTTTTATTACTTTACCATACCTCTTTTATAAATATGTTATTTGGCCCATAGGATTCACTTAAATAAAACCTATTCTTGAAAATTAGGGCGAATGGAAGGTTGTAACTCCTAATTTCAAGGGCTAAATTTACCTCTTTTACCCTCTCCCTTAAAATAAGGTGGGCTATTTGAGGCTATTTGTAAAAATGTACTATGATACAAAATATTTGCCCACTAAAAATTTAAAACCCCTTAATTCCCCCAAAGGGCAAACATTTGCCCCTAAAATTTTCCATGCTTGTGAAAGGGTCGAACATTGAAAAATTTTCAGTTTGTGATTGCATGCATTGAAATTTGGTATGGTTATAGTAGATAGATGGGTTTGAAGACTCATATATGACTCACACAAAGCATTCGACATACAAATGGTAAAATTATAACATAAATGTCAAGGAGATGAAATTATCCATCTAAAATATCCATGTTATTAGTTGCTTACCATTATAGACCTTGAGACATAATGTTGGTTCATAAATAACATATTCATGTTGGATGTATCCCTCCTAGATGTGAATATTAAGATACAATGATCATATGTTTTGGTTCAATGAATTATCAATTTTTCTTGGAAACTATTTTTATGATATGTTAAATTTACTTGTGCATGTTTAGGATATTTAGCCATGGTAACAAATCAGCTTATAAGGGTTTCCTTGTTACTTTATCTCCAAAAGCCTAATATATGTTTAAATAGTGACAAAATTTCTAGTAAATTATTGCTATCCAATCATTGTAGATACATATTTGGATCAGTCTATGAGTTAAGATTCTTACTCGCTTAGAAAATCTCTTCTTTCTCCTTGACCTGCTCATCATGCATTGCCCTTCGTAGTGGACAAGGTAGACTGTACATTACATGTTCCATTCATGTGGCCTGAAAATTCCTCACATTTGAAGGATAGATGCAACGATGCCTTGGAAACAATATTTCATTGGTTTTCATAGTTGATGTTACCTAGAAATGAGAAAAAGGTATTTCATGGAAAACTTTTTTTTATACATTTAAAAAATAACCATGACAATTCTTAACCACATAAACCCCTTTTTGAACCTAGACTTGTGTGACCAATAACTTCTTTCTCCTCAAACCACTCATCAATAGCATTCATTATGGGCAATTTAGACTCAACGTCATGGTGTTCCATTCTCATGGATTGAGAAATAATCCTCACATCCAAAAGACGAGCACCAAGATGCCTTGAATCAAATAGTTTCCATGATTGTTATAGTTGAAATTACTTAGAAATGAAAACATAGTTTTTATTGGAAAATTATTGTACATACATTTGAAAAAAAAAATATGTCAATGCTTAACTCATGGATCCTCTTTTAGTTTTCCATTAACCCTCCAACACATATCTCTTATATTCAAACAATGTATTATCGTGATTCGTTGTACTATTCAATTTATTAAATAGCTAAGAGAACTATTCATGTGCATTTAAATTCAACCTGAAAACTTGACATATGGTTGGGTGTCATCATATTTATATGCTTAAGTTTTAATTATTTTAATGAGTGGATTGTTGTTTTTCACATTGTGTATCCATGTTGAACTAGGGGTTCTTTAGATGTTTAATAACAAGATACCATGGGATTTCATCTTAATAGCATCAATGATACCATTAAATTCTATTTGCATGTAGCATATGAAATACATGATTAATTTCAACAAAAATCATATAAGCATTGAAAGAAACATTTATATTTATGAGAAAACATTGATTGGCTACAAATTTCTCATGTTTCATCTAGTTATATACTAAGTTACGAATAAGTCTCTCAACATTGTGTCACCCCATAAGGTCAATGACATAACTAAAAATAGGTACACACTAGTACCTAACATAACCAAGCAAAGACATAAAACCTAATAGACTTCTACCAATAGTCTCTCATCAACAATAGAACCCAAGTAGTGCAAGTGATTCCTTACACCCACAGTCCAATTAGTGCCTCTTATATAGTTTGTCAATTAATAAATTGTAATAACTGATTACAATTCACTCATATTATGATAGTGTTTGGAGAATATTTTATAGTGAGTATTCATACAATTTTGTATTTAACATTTCTAATAACAATTATTTCAATAAATAGAATTAAAAATTGTTATTATTATTATTTATGTGTGTTTGTTAATTTTTGAAATTATATTACTCAATTCTTAAAATGTTGTGAGATGAAATTTTTTATGATCTATGTGATATTAAAAGCACTTTCTCTTGAAATTTCCTTGGTGTATATTGAGTTTGAATCTCATTTTCCAAATATTTGTGATATGAAAATTTTTCATAACTTTAAAACTTAGTAAAATCATGGTGATTTCAAATAAATAAATAAATTTTAAACATCTCAAAGAAATCCCTTACATTTTTAATACCTAAGAAATGAATTTTTGACCTAAATACACGTTAATAACAATTACTACATACACACACACACACATATATATGAAGATTATTATATATATTAATATGATATATAAACAAGATTAAGATTATATTACAGTAAGTTTTTTTGGGGGGTCCTTCCTATTCTTCTCATATATTATTTTCTTCTCATCCTTTTGATCTACATATGAGGGCACCAGGGTTTGGGCACCATGGTTTGGTTGATTTGGAGCCAGAAAGTCATCACGACATGGTTTCACTCAACTTTCAGAGCTCGACAGTGCATCATGCTATTGTTATAGGCTTTGGGATCTCTATTTCGAGTTTCATGGCTGAAAATTCAACTAGCAGAGGGTCCTCTAGGGTTTTCAATCTATTTTCAAGTCAAAATTTCACCACAAAGATATTATTCATAGTCTCCCAACATTGACGATTCTCAACATGTGGTAGAGGACACTCACCAAAAGGCACCGATGCTGATTTCTCACTTTAGCATTCATTCCTTAGCCTAGGAATGCACACTCAAGTCTATATTCTTTGGCTTTATAACCCTAAGTGACATGGCCTCTTGGCTCCTTCTCTCCTGATTTTTTATCGATGTCACTTTCTATGACCCTCTTGATCACAAATTTGTGATGCCCAACCCCTGCAGTTCAATCATGAGGAGTGATAGAGGCAGAGGGCATCACCTGAGCAAGGGATGTTAGGATATTTTGACGCATAGGAAATAGCTAAGTATAACTTGGTCTAGTGTAGAGTTAGGTAAAGTGTGTTTCTTTACTATTTACTCTGGTAACTTACAATCCAATGGTCATGATATGTTCTAGACATGATGTGATCTGACGGGTCATTCTCTCCTCGGTATTACCGACACTTGATCTATGGCTTAACACCTAATTGGTGAGTGATCTCTATTTAAAGAGCATGGATAGTCATTTGTAAGGTGATCGTTCATGAGAGAAGCTTATGTAATTTTTCTTTCTTTTATTAATAAATTGCCTGAACTGGCCATGTTAGCTCAGGCTGTGGACTGTTTCCCTCTTTGAGGGTTTTAACTACATGAAGAAAATTGGTGTATTGATCTGTGATCTGTTTGTGAGCAGTGTTCTTTGGTGTTCTATCTGAGGAACTTACCATGTAAATTCCTACATGGTATCAAAGATATTTGAGGGCCGCATCCGTTGGATCCAAATCCGAAGCCGATACAACTGCATCCGACTTTCCATTCCTAGATCTACTGTTTTTTACCACTTTCGGGCCGAGAGGGTTGTTCTATTGCATTAGGAGCATCCATTTCAATGAGGAATCCCTTTCATTTCAAGCGAAAAGGTTTCTAGTAGCCCTAGCTATGCCATTTTTAAGATCTATAGGTATAAAGTCTTTATTTGCAGTTTTCGTTATTTATCTCTCTGTTTATTTCAGTTTATTTATCTCTTTATTTTCTATTACCGAATCTATACCTTTCATTTCTGTGTATGGTCTTTGCCCCGTGACTCTGTGTGATATGGGCAAATCGGAAACAGAACAGAAGGATTTTTATCATGCATATGCTCTTTTCTGCTGCACTTTAGTGTGATCTCGAAAAATCATAAACATTGAGGAAAATATTTAGTTTCCGACGAAAGCTAACTTCAGGCCATGAGGTTCTGGTTTTTTCTGCATTTCTGTGTTGGGTTGTGTGGTTTTTTTTGTATTGTAGGAAAAAGGGGATTTTTCAAGTAAGCACACACCCCAAAGCTTCAGTGACTAAAGAAAAAATCTCTTCCTCTTTTCCAAAAGTTACTAACATTTTAAACTAGCTCACTTGGTCCAAAGTTACTTTATGAAAATAGAGGTCTTGGGTTCAAGTCTTTCTTTTTGTTCAGTTATTTTTTCAAAAAACACATGTAGCTTATGTTTTAAAGTTACTTTAGTAAAAGTGTTCTCACCCATTATAAAAAGTGAGTCACTTATAATTATAAAGTCTCTTTATCTTTTATTTAAGTTACAATTTAGTGGGTAGCTCTTAAAGTACCATTGTAAAAGTGACTTTCACTTATTTATAAAAGTGGGTGACATAATATTTTTTAAACGAGTGAGTTAATTAGATTAAGTTTGGAAAGAGGGGGTATTTTTTTTTTAAGTATAACAATATCATTCACTTCTGCACATTCACATGTAGCTTATGTTTTAAAGTTACTTTATGTAAAAGTGTTCTCACCCATTATAAAAAGTGAGTCACTTATAATTCTAAACTCTCTTTATCTTTTATTTAAGTTACAATTTAGTGGGTAGCTCTTAAAGTACCATTGTAAAAGTGACTTTCACTTATTTATAAAAGTGGGTGACATAATATTCTTTAAACGAGTGAGTTAATTAGATTAAGTTTGGAAAGAGGGGGTATTTTTTTTTTAAATATAACAATATCATTCACTTCTGCACATTCACGTACTTCGCTGGCATTTTCAACAACTTTTCTTTAAAAGGCCATAACTTCTTCATCCATAAGCCATTTTCAGAGCAATTTTTTTTTATCTTTGAGGTTTCTGCAAGTTTCTTGATTCTGTAGCATATCTTCCAAATACATCGCATTCAGTTTGTTTATAGTTCACGTTTCGAACCAGCAACGATGGTTCATCATCAGGATGTGAAAATTTGTTGAAATACTAATCTCATTTTTTAAATAAATAGAGATGTGTGAGATGTTAACTGACAGTTATAATTTTACTTGTTTTATTATATTTTGTTAATTTTGATTATATTTGTGAAATATAGGGTTTTATTAATTAATTAATTATCTATCTATATATATATTTTTATTTATTTATTTTTTATTAATGGTTATGGTTATATTATTTTGATTAATTTCATAATTAATAATTGATTTTTAGTTTATTTTTTATTTTAACCATGTTAAAATGTTTAACATACATTAAATTACAACATCCATTTTTACTCTTGATGCACCAAGCCCCGAGAGGGATCAAATATTTTTTCTCTATGATAGTTTGCATATCATAATATTTGATCCCTCTCGAGGTTTAGTAGATCCAGAGTAAAGATGGATCTATGTTGGTTTAATTCGCCCATTTAAATAGGCTACATTCCACATGGATACCATGGGTCAATACCATGTGCCATTTTTATTCTTATTAATACTAATATTAGGGTTAATAATGTTTTTTTGCATGGTATTAATAATAATCTAGCCCTTGGTATTTGGCCCATAGTATTTTTCCCATAAGTTTCACCTAAATATAATGCATTTTTTGAGTGTCCGTAAATATAAGGTGACTTATGGAGTAAATATAAAAAAAATGTTTTATTTGTTTACCATACCTCTCATTTAATTATATTTTTATTAATTTACCATACCTCTTTTACAAATATGGTATTTGGCCCATAGGATTCACTTAAATAAAACCTCTTTTTTGAGCCTTCATAAATAGAAAGATGGTTATGGACTAAATATAAAAAGAGGTTTTATTGATTTACCAACTTCCACTTTATTTATATTTTTATTTGTTTACACCCTTGCATGTATATAAGGTGACTTATGGAGTAAATATAAAAAATGTTTTATTTATTTACCACACCTCTCATTTATTTATATTTTTATTAATTTACCATACCTCTTTTATAAATATGGTATTTGGCCCATAGGATTCACTTAAATAAAACCTATTCTTGAAAATTAGGGCGAATGGAAGGTTGTAACTCCTAATTTCAAGGGATAAATTTACCTTTTTTACCCTCTCCCTTAAAATAAGTTGGGATATTTAAGGCTATTTGTAAAAATGTACTATGATACAAAATATGCACCCACTAAAAATTTAAAACCCCTTAATTTCGCCAAAGGGCGACCCTAAAATTTTCCATGCCTGTGAAAGGGTCGAACATTGAAAAATTTTCAGTTTGTGATTGCATGCATTGAAATTTGGTATGGTTATAGTAGATAGATGGGTTTGAAGACTCATATATGACTCACACAAATCATTCGACATACAAATGGTAAAATTATAACATAAATGTCAAGGAGATGAAATTATCCATCTAAAATATCCATGTTATTAGTTGCTTACCATTATAGACCTTGAGACATAATGTTGGTTCATAACTAACATATTCATGGTGGAAGTATCCCTCCTAGATGTGGATATTTAGATACAATGATCAATGATCATATATATATAGATAATTAATTAATTCATAAAACCCTATATTTCACAAATACAATCAAAATTAACAAAATATAATAAAACAAGTAAAATTATAAGTCGCCGCGTTGGTTCAGGCCGTGAACTATTTCCCTCTTTGAGGGTTTTAACCACATGAAGAATACTGGTATATTGATCTGTGATTTGTTTCTGAGTAGGGTCCTTTGGTGTCCTATCTAAGGAACTTACCCTGTAAATTCTTATAAGGGAAGCCATTGTGGACATTCGTCCACCAACCTAGACGATACGTCCATTGCCACTGTGTTTGACCATAACATTCTTGAGCATATTCACAAAAGTGTAGTAGCCATGGAAGAGGAGGAAATCCAAAAAGGGCACTCTTCCCTCTCGACTCTTCATAATATCCTCACTCACCATCTTAAATAAAGGGAGAAGGGTAAATCTAAAGCTACCAATTGGATCATTGAGCTCTCTATGCGACTCAGTCACTCCTTTCCCTCCCTTAATCATTTAGCTAGAGACCTTAAAATTAACGTATCCCACCCAAGCTCATGTCCCCCTCGCACTCACATCCTTTCATCTCATCCTCTGCACCTCCACATAGAGCTCCCATGGCCCCTCCCCCTTAGCGACCAATGCCCCCACCTCCCTACCCACTCCAACCCTTATGGTTGTTACATCTTGGGAGAGGTCCTAGGAGACTCCAGTAACATGTAGGTTTAGGGAAGCATGTAGGTGCATAGAGGAACCATCTTGGAGACAATGAGGTGGTAGTGTAGAATGCACTAACCATAAGTGTCCTTGGTGAAAACTAGGTTGGTAATCATCATTTTAATTTTTCCCCTAGGGAATCACAATGACCCTTCTCTCTTTTCTCTACTTAATTGTGCCTAAGGCGAAGGAGCTCCCAGATAGAAAAAAAAATATCACTGCCTTCCATTCATATCATATCGACATGGCGCTACGAGGCCTCCCTCTTCACTTTTAATTGTTTCTCAGTGATATGTTTCCAATGTTAAAATGCTTTAAAAACTTAGACTCTGGTTTCCCGTACTAGGGGCATAAAATTTATGACCTCACACTCCAGTTTCCTCGCTCTGAGGAAATGATGGACATCATGATTGTACAGTGTAAATTTTTCTTTGTTAATATCATGTTGAAATTATTCCCTACAAAAAAAAACAAATGTGTTTTCTTCAACCATCAATAAAGAAGTGAAGCTTCTCACTCATGGTACTATTTCCACATGTTTGTCTTAGTGAATTCTCTTGAACAAAAATAAAATGTTTCAAATAACCCATGTCCTTGGTCCCCTATTCAACTAACTAAGTGTGCTTTTCAAACTATATCCATGACTTGTAGCTAAGTCCAAAGTGTGGTTATAATAGAAAAACCTAAAAACATAATTGAGTTTACAAAATAAAAAATGTCCAAGTGTTCCTTTGAATGGCCTCTCAATTGTTACTTCCTTCAATGTTAATAAAATTCTCTTCCTCATAATCAACTTTCAAGTGTATAGTTCACACAAGACTGACTAATGCAGGTGCAACAATATTCAAAAACCTTTTTGAATTCTACAAGGATTGTCAATTATTTGCAATTATTATTTCCACTATAACAATAATGTGACCTTTCCCACTACCTATATATTACTTCTTTTCAACGTGTCTAAATAAACTAATGAACCCCTAGATTATGGCTTCCAAGAACACTAATACCCTTGACAATTTTATAGGGCTACATAAAAAAATATTTCCACTATAACCTCAAAATCAAAAAACTGTACCGTTTCATTGAAGGTCAACCCAATAAATTTTGGTAGGTTCAAAATGTGTATATATATGTGCGAAGTTTGTCAAAGTAGATTGCATAGATCCTTTAGACTTATACTAGTCCTTTTGCACAGGTCATTGAGCTCTATCTTGAGCAATGGTGACTATACTTTCACGATCTAGGTATCCTCTTTCAAATTCATGCACAAAATTGAAGAATAAACTTTTAACTAATTATAAAGGAGATCCCAAATCCTTCCTATATGATGATAGTAGCTTCTAATCCATATCTTCTTAAGTCTTTGAGGAATAAGGACTGATTTAATTTACAAAATAAAAACTTGACTTTCCGCAGGTATGCTTAGAATATCGGTCTCCAAAATTGACAATGAATATGTACATGTGTAGGGAATGTATCTTGCTTCTCAATGAGACTAGACTAGAAATAAGACTTATTCTCAATATCCCCTACACAAAATCAATCCTAGACCAAATATTTACATAGGTGTATAGAGACTAACCTTGATATTGTGGAGACTGACTTTCTATTGATATGCCACTCTTTGTTCAGAATGATGCTACACAAATCTAATATCTATACTATAGGATTCAACTCCTATTTGGGGTTTCCAATATTGTAATTGAGTACGAAAATAATAACACAGAGATTTGGATTATAATAGATGGGTTGCTTCCCTTTCTAGGGTTATTGCAGATTCCAAAATATATGCCTATGATGCCTTTCAAAAGTCAAAATTATTTTCAATAAATTTGTTGATCTATAATATACACACCAAAGCTGAGATGATGCTAAAAAATATGGTGACTTGGATGAGAGATACATACCTTGTGAGGTATCTAATTAACCTTCACTCATATTTCAATGATTATGGCCCCACTAGACTTGCTTGACTAGCATTTCATTCCACAAGAATAGGCCTCTTATGATCTTGTTCTTTTATAGATGGGTCTACAGCCTATTATCAGAGATTAGGGCTAATCAGGTTCCTAAAGAGTTTCATTTTTCTTGGAAATGTGTGTAGATTTGAGAGGATTGTTTCCTCACTTATTCTCTACCTTGAAATAGAGCTTGAATTCTCTCCAAATGCTCTGGATCTCGCACTATATAATGTGACTTGATCTATACAAATAGGGATTGATAAATTGCCCATAACTTTATCCTAGATGCCCCCATGATCAGATATTGATCAGGGACCTTAACCACAGTTAAGGATAAAGGTTGCAGATAATGTTACAAACAAGGTAAATGGTTGCAGTTCACATGACTGCCAGATCAAAGGTTAAAACGTTAATATTGGCTTTAAGCGATAAAACCTTTATTAAGCTTCCTCTACATGAATCAACGTTAAAAATGTTAATATTAATTTTAAAGTGCTAAAACCTCTATTAAGTGCATTTTTCTTAAAAAAATAAATTAAGCACATGGGAAGTATTCGGCCAAGTAGTAAATGGTTTCTTAGGCAAGCGAAAGGTTGGAAGCAGTAATTTAGTGAAAGCACGCGATTCCACTCAGTGGGTGACACATAGCAGGGAAAAACTACATTTCTCGCGTGCCCTCGATTTGATATCGATCATGTAGAAATCTACGCGAGGTTACACAATGTTCGTTGGATCAAGCAGGCTCACGTCAATGGTGGAGATCATCTGAGCTAGTTCGCCAGCGGACGAAATGACAGCGATTCGGTGGACAGGATAGATCGACGGTTGAGAGTTAACCCAATCGCAAGCTCTATGGAGGGTTATCCCTAATCGCCGGGATTATACCACACATATGTGCACCCAACAGTTATGCTAATGGCTACCTCCGACGGTTAGCCTGGCAGAGTGGATAAAGCTTAGTGGATATGATAAGTTTAGTTGGAGTCAAGTGCATTCGCCAATATTGGTGCAGATATCCCATAAAGGCATAGAAAGAGCAATTCTAAAATAGAGAAAGGCCAATGTTGGCTTGTTGGGGCCTGACCTAGGTTCGAAGTTAATTAGCTAAACAAATCCCTAAACTACTAGCCCTTTTGACAACAGTCCGCGGAGCGTGGACTGAGGTCTCACTCGAGGTAGTATGGGAGGGTGCTACAACCAGGTTTCTGCACCCTTGAGATATTTGAGAGGTTTGACTGGTCCCACCATTTGTCCCTATGTGCAGGTCACTTCATGCACTTCCCTATTCCTCACGCCCTGATACACTACCTTCACATAGCCCTAACTAGGGGTTGTCAAGCTTCCGCGCTGCTAGAGCCACACTCTGTGCTATTACCCGAGGTATTACTTATCTTTTTATACCAATTAATTACCTTCATGTACTTGGACGTCTTATGTTATAATTAGTTATACAAAACATTCAAATAAGTTTTCACAACATATAAACAGTATACTTGCAAATTATACCCGATCATATATTAAAATAGGGAAAGATGCACAGAAATATGGTAAAATTTCTTTTATTGATTCTTCCAATGGTTACAGACTCATCTTTCCCTGCACATTCAGTTGTAGAGGTCAGCGCACTCAGCTGCGGACTACTAGGCCTCTGCGCACTCAGCTACAGAGCCTTTCCCTACCCTACGACCCATAAACACACTTGTCACCTAAGCATAATCACTTAGGCTTCTCTTACTCTCCTCTATTCCATATTAGCTATCCTCTCCACTTAAAGCCTCACTTTATTTATACAATCCCATGGTCTGCAGACCATGGGTAGGTCTATCTAGCTGAAATTACATTAAAAAAAACTAGGGCAGACAACCCTATGAGTCTATTATGATTTCACGCCCTACGCCCACAATTCGGAGAGCTTTTCCAAAAATATTTCGTAAAAACTTGGGCTTTAAGCCCCAAAACCTACCTTGGGGGGATTCCATACCCAACAGGCCCCCAACACAAATATTGTGACTCACCCTCGAGTCACTCTGTCGATGTGGAGATCTTTGTACGGAGTCCTTCCAACTCTGCTCGAACTGCAGTAAGGTATACAATGCACTGAGCTGCTACCTGCTGGATCTGCTGCATGCTTTGTTCCGAGACCATGGTGTTAGAAGTACTTCTTTGCATCTATACCTGTATCCCCTGCATGTGTGCGAGCTTGCCTTCAATTTCTACTGTGATGGTGAAGGCCTCGTCGATGCAAGGCTGAATGCTCGCCTTCATTACTACTTCCTTGTGTCGTGTTGCGCCACCTATTCTTTCAGTACTTTGGCCTATTGCATCCACACAAACCTCTCAGTGAGGGCCACCATTTACACAATTCCTTTGACATTGTCATACTGCTATTGGAGTTCTTGCACCTCTATCTCTAAGCATTGGATGTTGGGGTCCTCCCTCAGATTTGTGAGGACCTCAAATGATTCTTCCAACATTCTAGTGCAGTCTTGCACTGCGCTACCAATCTCACCCAATCCTACTATAATAGCGCTAGCGCACTGTACTCTGACTTCCGAAGGGGTGGACGGTTGTGCTTTTAACCACAACTTGGTGATCTGAAGGTTTAGCTCTAGCTAAACCTTCGTCATTTCCTCTCGTGCCTCACGCACCCTTGATGCTAACCTGTGGATGCACACCTCTATCGGGATGGCAAACTCTACGATGCTTTGACAAGCTTCATTTATTACCTGTACTAGTTGTCGATTCTGCGACACCACTTCATCGCACTGCAAGCTCAACTGTTCCATATTAATTTTCTTCTCGCTAAGGACTTGCAAGGCGCAGCTCTCCCTAGCTCGTAGCTCTGTAGCTATTCCATGTTGCAGAACGCATAAGGTCTCCCATGGCAATGCATCCATATTGATACCAAGACCCTTCAGCATGCTAACCGTAGGTCTATCAGCCTCATTTGTTGTTGCTAGTGCCCCTTCTAGTAGCACTATGGTATTCATCACCTGAGCATGCAACATCTGTTCTACTCCGTTGTTCCGTTTTTGAGGTTGGTCAAAAGGGTACCAGCCAGAGGAGGGCACACCTGCAACTCCTGCAACTACGCTCTGAGGGCATCCAACACTATCTAGTTCTCTTGCATGAAATTTTGGAGGGCCTCGGAGGTGACATTGCACATAGTCTCGTTGATGTAGTGCAGATCACGCTCGGTTAGGGTGATCGGGTCAATAGACAACTTTGATGCCTTGACCTTCTTGTGCGGCCCTGTTCGATCGGCTGGGTGCTAGTGCTTCAAATGTTTTGACACGGTTTGTGGGTCCACGCCTCCCTCTTCTTCCTCTGCTTCCTGCCCATGCGAAGGTGATGTTTGGCACTCTCGTGCCTTCATGGCTACCTCCTACGCTACTGCTGCTACGGCCTTTTCCTGTTCAGTTGTTGTCTGTGCAGTGTCTCGTTCCACCTATGCTTCTATTGTCACTGCCTCCTTCCTCCTCTTTTCTACCAACTGTGTGATGCGCAGTTTGGCCTCTTATTTCCTTCAATGTGTCGCCAACTTCACTATCTCTGCGATGTCTAAGGCATGCCACTCCGGTGGCCATGCCTCAGGACATTAAAGATGACATCGTCTGTGGTTACAAAGGGTAGCTTGCTCCATTGTTTGGTTGGGTTCTTGCATGCTCGTATGTATATGTTATGGATGTCCACTTTAAATTCTGCAAAATTTTGAAGGTTGTTGTAGACAGTGGGCGACAATCATGGCTTGCGGTTGATCCCCATTCTGAGATTCATCTCCATGAACACCCAGAATATTTTACTATCCTGGATCCTATTTCCATCCTTTGTGACCCAGAGTGAAGCATATTTCGTGGCTTCTGGCATATCCTTGTCAAATATGTAGAATTGACTATCCTCTAGCAGTTCCATGGCCACGAGCACTATGGACAGTAGAAGCCATGCATAGTGGAATGTTTTACCTTGTTCCTAGGCCTCGCAAAAATTTTCCAAGAACTCCTTGTAGAGGAACTCTGACCAGTTAAACTATACCCCTCCATGCACTTCTCAGCCAGTGCTACCACCGGCCCGGGTACCTCATCTGCACGACACTTATGCATAACCTTACTGGCCAGCATTTGGGTCACCACTTTCACTGCTTTATCATTGATGTTGTTTATGGCGTAGCCCCTTTTCTTCTTTACCAGCTTGTACTTCTTCTTCATGGCCTCCCTGATGGCTAAGTAACTACTCTTCCCCTCAGAGATGTCTACGGGGTCCTCTCCTTTGTGCAGCAACCGAGTAATATGGTGAATCAAGTCTTTCATGATGGGAATGGGCTCCTCCAGCCATAAACACCCATCATGCACCAGGCAGAGTAGCTGCCTGATGACGAAAATGGTTATTGGGGTGTGGTGGAAATGCAGCACCTAGAGCGGTTAAATATCATGGGCTTTTCTACTCTGTGCAACCACTTTCACAGCTCTAATTCTATAACCCCCACTGCGGTGTTCTTCTTTGGCTTCATGAGGTGTGAGGTCTCAAGGTGAGGGAACTTCTCGTGGTTAGCGAGGCCCCAATCTTCAAATTTTAAGCTCGGCGCCCATCCCTAGTGCGTGCCCTCAAAAATAATGTTGTCTTGCAGGAGCAGGGTCTGGAGCAAGCTCTTGATCTCATCAAGTTCCTTCGGCACTTTATCCTTCCCTTTCCGCAGGGGGACATAGGTGGGTAGCTTCGTTGGGGGGTGTGCAAGCTCAGTTTCCTCCTCTAGGCATTCATCCACATCCTCTTCAATAATTAGGTCCTCTAGGTCTTCTTTGTCTTCATCAGTCTCTATGGTGACAACTTTCCCCTTGTCCTCCATTGATAGCTTGGTGTGCAGCGGGTTCCATGTGGACACATGTATGGTATCCATCGCTTATTTTTCCTTCTTGTGTCTTGGCGTGTGTGGTGATTTTGGGATTTCCGCTACAATCTCGGTGCCTTCTGGAGCGTCCCCCCAAGTCAAGGCCTGTGCGACCTCTTCGGTGGTCAATTTAGTGATTTCCATAACTTCCTCAACTACTGCCATCGTGTGTGTCCAGAAATATATCACTCGCGAACTCAGGGGCTCAATCAACACTTGGCACAAAACAAACAGGGCTCTACTCAATCGCTCAATTCGCAAATGACCAAGTGTTATTTGTTGGGCAACCCCTTGTAATTTATAGCGCTTTTTGAATTTTAATTTGACCATTCCCCCTAAATCCGGTTCATTAATGCTCCCTTAGTGACAGATATTCCCAAATCTTGCCCATAAATTGCGTCTTAAATGCTTGCCGCCTGCTCCATTTGGTCTCAAGTCAATCATCCCATCATGAATAGTGACTTCAACGGTCACTTTTTGGCCAACCCATGTGGCAACACAGCCCCTCGTGAACAGTCGCAAACCTTGTGACCCTTTGCTTCTGCGCACAGCTCTCGGGCATAATAGTTTATAGTCCCACACTCCTTTCAACTACGTGGAGCGCTAAGACTATACTTCCCTTGGCTAGTCAGGTGATTGCACCACCTGTGTAAAGGCTTAAACTGTCATCCATCATGTTTCCTGGGAAATACCCACCTTTTATTGTTATGGGTGGCATCGCATACTTTATCATCGGTAACGTGATACCCTGGTCGACTGACTTAGTAATGTACAGTCCAAGCCAAGGCATGAGACTAATAAATTCGTGGCGATAGGCCTCAAATTTGTCCTCATGATCACACGCATCCTGCCTTATCACCATACTCTTTTTACCAAGAAAATATTCCTTTATCTTCTCCTCCAGCTTCTTGACTTTCGTGTCTACCAGAGCGCTTTTCTTCCTTAATTGTACCCTTTCTTCTTCAAGTTCTTGGAGTCTAGAATTACCCTGTTGGATTTCTTCTTCCGAGGTTCTGTGAACCATCGTACCTACTAGTGCTATCATGTGTGGTCTAAGTTGTTCATGTACTATAAGGCTTATAGTGTTTGCTTTATACTCCAGCCTTGGTAGTGCCTACGCAGTCAGGTTCTTGTATGTGGTCCTATAAGCTTATAGAACCGCTGGTACGTGCAGGTCCCAGTCAGTCCGCTTCGCATTGTGGACCTTGTTCAACACTTCACGTACTTTGTTAAAGGCTTCTGTGTGGATATCCTTCTGCACATTGCGTCTTTCCATACTTCATGGTCCCAACTAGAGGGGTCATTTGTGCCATTGTCTTACCCGCACCTGCTTACTGATCGTGTCTCCTATTGTGAGGATTGTGTGCATTCGTGTAGGTTTCGCACTATATGCTTGTATCCACCTGGATAGGTGGGTGCATGGGTTGTTTCGTCTAGCACTTTTGTTTGTTAATTGCATCAGAGGCTTCACAAACCATGTGCACATCATTATTTTGTAGTCGTGCCAGTCCTCAAAACTTCTCTTGTGCGTACCCCACCATCTTGCGGGTGTAGCACGTAGTACCCACTTTAGAGTGTCGAAGCATTGTTGTTCCAGTACATCTGTTTCAAATCTATTCAGAAAGTCATCCACCTCGCTTAACCTGTCAAATGTAGGTAGATCTCTTACCTCTATTGCTACGCGATGCAACGACCTCGTCATCATGTTACAATTGAGCGTAGTTACCTTATGGAACCGGTTTTGCGATCGTTCTAGCTCCTCATCAAAATATGATGTGTAGGAGCTTTCGCGCTCCCATGAGATTCGGCCATCCACAGTTGGATCTACCCAGTCTTGCTCCCATGAGGTTATCTTGTAGATGCAATCCAGATCATTGTCGTTGTCGTAGTCACGCACTGGCTCCATGTAGCGCGATCCTTCTGCAGGGTCTAAAGGTATCACTATGCACAGAGACTTTTTCTCAAAGATGATCTTGCACTTATTCAAATTTATCACTCCATTCATGTCAGTGGCCCAATCTATTCCCAATAGCGTGGGGTAGGGATTTCTATCGTCAACAATCTCTATAACTTCGAAATATGCTAGCATGCTTGCTCCTTCGATATCTACTATGATTCCCTGCAATCTTCCCATAGGTAGGATCTTTTGTTGGTTCGCCATTCACAGTTGGATAGGAGACCATTGCAGTGCAGGCCTGCCCATGCGCTCCCATGTCTACTTTGGCAGGACGTTCGCGTCTGATCCTAGATCTAGAATTACTTGGTCCATCTCATATTCCCCAATCTGCACTGTTAATCTCATCTCCCTTCCTATTCGCATCGTGTGTTTCTTGTGCTTCTAGACTATGCGTGGTTCCCCTGGCGCAGTCCCAGCGCATCTAGTTATGAGTTCTTATAGCCCCTTTATAGCCTTTCTATTTCGTAGCAACTTCTTGCATGTCTCCAAGAATGTAGTGAGTGTCGAGGGGTCCATTTCCGGCTCTAGTCTGTCTTTACTTCCTGAAGTGGAGGCATCTGTGAACCTCCTCTTAGCTTCCATGAAAGTCTCATTAGCGTGCTCCAAATAAAATTCTGGTTCCTTCGTTGGAGCCTTGCAAACCCAAGTACTTTCTTCAGGTTGCTTGCCTTTGTCATCTCCTACCGTAATTCCACTTCGAAGCATGATGTTGATGTTATGGTCTTCCTCACGCAGCTCAGATGTCATCATTTGCAGGTTCTGAGTCAGGGGAGGTGGGAGTGCTCCTTTATCATGCAACCTTGCTATTAGTGTGGGAAAGTCCTCTGTATCATGATCAAACAAAGTATAATACAAGCATGATGGTCGTGTTAGATTCATACAATCACGGGCATAATGCCCTGGCCCCCTGCAATTGTAACATATAAGCTATCCGCGACCTCTTCCTAGTCCCCCTCCACCTCGGCCTCGTCCATGCCCCTGAAATATGGTACGTGCCATTCCTGCGTTTTGATCGAGGGGCCATGTTTTAGCTTGAACTCTATAGGTAGGAGTTCGATCCATCATCAACTCATAACTTCTACAGGTGCGCTCATCATGTCCTACTAACCTACAGAAATTACAGAACAACTGCTGTGAATTCTGCATATACTTCTGTAATAGATGGCAGTTATCTATAACATGCTTTCCTCCTATTTGACAAATCATGCACCACAGGGTAGCACCGTGCTTAGTCCTACTTGTGCCTTTGGTCTTAGTGGCATTGGCCATCCTCCTACAAGGTAATTAGCGGACACTAGGCAGTGGTCCTTGTCGTGCCCCTGGATGATGCATTTTATGCACCATACATCATCATGCATCTCTGGGCAGGTTCTCCTATCTTGTTTCAAACTCTGCATCTCTAGGCACAAGTTTTTCAACTGCGCCTGAATCTGTTGAACTCCCAGGTTGGGATCTTTTATCGAGGTCTAGTGCGATCGCATCTCGACCTCCAAGGCCTCAGCCTGAGTGCTTAGCCTCTATTGCGACAACACATTCCATAGATGCAGCGTTAACGATGCTACAAATGATTCGCGGTGTTTCCCATCTATTAATGTCATGTTCACTTCGTGAATTGTGTGCTTCAATCTTTGATCCAACTCCCACTGGGTCTCACCTGGTATCATTGTGATTTCTTTGAATCCAATGATCGACTATGCCTCTAACTTTGGCCTGCTAAATTCTTTGTTTAACGCAACTTGGATATTCGCGATCCCCATATTCGAATTGTCATTTGAATGCTTAATGTACTAGGTCAGCGCGCGATCCTATAAAGCGCTGACCAATGTTGCCTTCTTTATATTCTCATCCGTGACTCCCTATTCTTCCCATACAGCTTTTATCATGAACCAAAACTGGTCCGGATCTTCATTCCCTACTCCTTTGAACACTGGTAGCTTTATCACACTTGCCATATTGCTTCACAGTGGTGGCGGAGGTGGTATGGGCGAAGACGAGGGTGAAGATGGTGAAACTGGTGGTGGTGTGGGTGGAGGTGGTATGCATGGAATTCTCTACCTTATCAGATTGATCGCACTTCTTAGCGAGACCTTCACAAGCTCTTCCTCGCCCCCTCACAGAGGTGAAATCAAAGGGCTAGTCTCTAGTTCTGTGCTACCTTTGTTTCTGTAGATTCTCCCACATCATATAGCCCCAAACATCAGTTTATTCGCATAACCCATTTTTCACATAGTAGCATTTTAATCCAAGTGTTCAAAGATTTAATGTACTTACCTTGCGGTCCCTTGAGGAAGCGTTGTTCTGCCTTGCTATAACTGACCGAAGTATCTACCGTGAATTCGGTGATGAATCCTCCTATGATTCAATCGAACCAGTGACTGACAGTTCGCGCGACCTTATCTTTTGATGCTTCTAGTCTGCACACCAATTCTAGAGTCCACACAATAGGTTTGTCAAGTTTACACCTTCCTTGGCTATCTGCTAGCTTTGCAATCCACTCGTACAACTCAGTGGGGAAGGATGTAAAGAAAATTTCGTGGATCTCTGTATATAAGTAGCAGTATAACCATTCTTCCTTTGATAGTCACGGATTCATGTTTTCCCGCACCATGAACTCATGAATGTTCCTATCCAACCAATCTTCAATTCATTTCTTTGTCAGATTCCAATGACATGACATCGGACATCTCTATGCATATCTTAGTCCCAGCAACAGAACCATCTGTTGCCTTGTCGGGGTTTGACCTAGGTTTGGAGTTAATTAGCCAAACAAATCCCTGTACTACTGGCCCTTTCGGCAACAATCCGCAGAGCTTGGACTGATGTCTCACCCGAAGTAGTATGGGAGGGTTCTAGAACCAAGTTTCCATACCCTTGAGATGTCTGAGAGGTTCGACTAGTGTCATCGTTTGTCCTTGCACGCAGTTCACTTAGCGCACTTCCTTGTTCCTCACGCCCTGATACACTACCTTCACGCAGCCCTAACCAGGAGTTATGGAGCTCCCGCACTGCTAGAGCCATGATTTGCACTATTACCTAAGGTCTTACTTATCTTTCTATACCAGTTAATTACCTTTGCATACTTGGATGTCTTATGTTATAATTAGTTATACAAAATAGTCAAATAAGTTCTCTCATCATATAAAAAAAAATACTTACAAATTATACCCGAACATATATTAAAACAAGAAAATATGCACATAAATATGGTAAACGTTCTCTTTATTGATTCTTCCAACGGTTACAGGCTCGTCTTACCCTGCACACTCAGCTGCAAGGGTCCACGCACTTAGCTGCGGACTACTAGGCCTCTGCGCACTCAGGTGCAGAGCCTTTCCCTACCCTACAACCCACAGACACACTTTTCACTTAAGTGTAATCACTTAGACTTATCTTACTCTCCTCTATTCCATCTTGGCTATTATCTCTACTTAGACCCTCGCTCTATTTATACAATCCAATGGTCCGCGGACCATGGGTAGGTCTATCTAGCCAACATTACATTACAAAAACTAGGGCAGACAACCTTGTGACTCTATTATGATTTCATGCCCTACGTCCACAATTTGTGGAGCTTTTACAAAACTATTTGGTGAAAACTTGGTCTTCAAGCCGCAAAACCTACCTTGGGGGGATTCCATGCCCAACAACAAAGAACACAAAAAAACAAAGAAAATAGAGGCAAAGCCTGAGAAACAGGGAAACTCAGAGATAGTGGAACAAGAGGCTTGCTAGGCTAGTTGGAGCCTTCTGAATCTGATGGGATAGTTCAGAGAAGCTGAGGAAGCCATTTTCATGGAGAATTTCATCTAGGAAGATTGATTTGGATCTTAGAAGCCACCAGAGGTTGGAGGCAGTTGTAGGAGCTACTAATACTCATTCTCAGTGATCCAATAGTCAATTTTGACTGCAAAGGACCTTCTGAATACATTGCAGGGATTTTTAGAAGCATTTGGGGACTTCTAAGGACCACGAAACTACAGAGAAATTTCAGACAGTATATGATTGAATGATCAGTCTGTTGTAAAAGAAGTTCCAGAGACAGTTGAAGAATTCTGAGGGAGTTAGTGTCATCAAGAAGCTCAAAACAACTCGGAGCACTATTGAAGGGGTCAAGTCGATGGAAGTTTAGATCTGTTCATAGAGTGAGGACAACTAGGGATATAGATGGTATTCTAAGCCCATTGTTTCAGTTCAGTAACCTTTCGAGTTGAGTGTGGAACTTGTAAAAGAATCTTTACCATAATCCCAAAGAGCCAAGTCAAGTTGACAAGAGCTTAAGGAGACGTAGCCCATGATATTAGGGTGAACTCCTAGATTAAATTTGTTGTTATGTGTGTTTTGTTTATTTGTTGCATTATATTACTATTATATGTGTTTTATATCGGTAGAAACACTTAAAGCACTAAAACAGTTAAAAACAAAGACATACACCTGTTTCAAGTACTTAATTCCGCAATTGTCAACATAAGCTAGATCATATATTTGTTAAGATTTGGAGTGGGAGGTTCTTGTAAGTATAAAAGGATTTTAAACCCTTATTTTAGATTAGGTGATGTTAGAGCATAGCTACTTGATAGACAAAGCAATAGATTTCTTGCTTGACTTGATAGGTGTTTAAACAATATAAAGAATTTCACTGTTTGATTGTTTGTAAACTGACTATTGTTTGAGTTTGCAAAAGGGAAAGCTACTGATAGCTAGATCCAAGAGAGGACAAGAAGGAAGAAGGGCTGAAGGCATTCTCCTTACCCCAAGGACCTCAAGGAAATCCTTGAAACACAAGAAGGTTTGTTTGAAAAAGGTTTCTTGAATAAGCTCTTTGTGAATTTTGTTGAAGTTCTTTTGTTCATTTCTATAATGACAACTTCTACAAGTGAGTTATCCTCCTTCACAACATTCTTCGATGAAGACATGAAGCAAGACTTGTTCATCATGATGGATATGGTGAGAGAAATGTATATGGATGAAAGGAAGAGCACCAAACTTTGAGAGCAGTTGAATTCCATGAAGGAAGAGAAGCAGTTGCTTTTTGAAAAATTGCAGGAAATGGAGAGCCAACTTCATATTGCAAATATGAACCTAGAAAGGATGCATGAGATGGATTCACGAATCCTTGTTGCCAAAGAAGCCTTAGTCAGGTATCATCTTGAAGATGAGGTAAACAATGCTAGTTTGTCTTCAATTCCTCTAAGAATGTTTATGTTCGTTCTTTTGAAAAACATACAAGAGGCATAGGGTCCAAGTTTATTTAAAAAATGGGCTATGAAGGAAAAGGATTGGGAACACATGCACAGGGCATTGTTGAGAAAATAATGGTTGAGGAAAGGCCTAAGTATTTTGGTCTTGGTTATGGACAATCTTATGGAGAAAGTTCTAAAGCAACCATGAAGGCAAGTGAAACAGTTCCTAGAAGGAGTTTCATTTCAGGTTCTCTACCTCAAGTTTGTAAAGATTGTATTCTTGGGGAATGAAATAGTTTGAAACATACTTTGCAAGAGGAAGGTTTTCATAAGCATGAGTTTCAACAAGAGAGTTGTGAAAGCTCTAAAAGAATTGAAGAGATTGATGGTGTTCCAAAGGGAGCCACTTCTTCATTCGATTCACCTCCTCATGAAGGTAACAAAGGTGAAAGAGAAAGGTATAAATCTGATTTCAGATATATTTCTTTTGATTATGTAAAGAATGATAAATTTACAGATAAGCATTGGAAAAAAATTGCATGTTCCTTTTGTGGTTTGGATAACCATAGTGTTTCTAGATGTTGGAAGAGAATGGCCACATACAAGAAACTTTTGAAAAAAGGAGGCAAGAAGCCAAAGGTCCATTGGACAAAGCAAATCATGCTATCAAGAAGATGCAGATGTGTTGCACTTACTACCATAAGCAAGGACATATTGTTGCAAAGTGTTGGACTCTGAATCCAACAATGCTTCCACAAAATTTGAAGAAGGTGGAAAGAGAAAATGGCAAGAATGGACAAGAAGTTTCCATAATTGATGTGCTGCAGGATGATTCACATGTTGATGTCAATGTGCAGACAAAGGTTGCATGTCTTTTGATTTGATGCATTTCTTTGCTAATGGAATGCAAGTTGCAGGGTTTTACCAAAAAGGTGAATGGAAAAAGTTGAGTATGAGACTCGCTTTAATGCAACAAAACTATATTCATTTCAGCTTTGTAAGTACATGTACATATGATTGAGGATCTTGTACTATTAAGTTCCCTTAAGAGAAAGTTGAAGAATGGAATAAATACATGAGAATAGTATGTATGAACATAGGGATGTTGATGATTTCCTTGTATTTGAACATGTATGTGTAATTGACTGGATGGTTGACTACTTTGTTTAAAACAATGCATATAATGTCATATTGACTTGGAAAAAGTTGACTTTGTCTCTAAAGATTGAAAAAGGAGATAATGATGGAGTGTTCCACAAGAGGTAGAAATCTTTCTACTTGGAAAAATAATCATTAAGTTCTTTCTGTACATGCTTGACTTGAAGAGTCAATTGCTTGAAAAGGCATGTTTTTTGTGGGCTTGTTATTTACTCAATCATTTGTATACAAGATGTAAAGACATGATGATGGTTCACATGATGTGAAATTTGTTTCTTTTGATGGAGCAAGAGTTTATGTCGTCAAGTTGTTTTCTTGTACTATGTTGCTTTTGACAAGATGTCAGAAAAACGTTTGTTTGAGCCACCTTGGATCAATGATCAAGGAAGCAATGTTCAACTACCTTCTATAAACTCTTAACAGAAATTCTAAAGGAAACAAATTCTTAACAGGGGGACAAGCGCATTCATAAAGGAAAGTGTTGACTATCTTCGAGTTTTGGTTCAGAGACAATAGCCATACAAGGCAAGTGTATGGAGGCTGAAACAGATTAGTATATTAGTCTTTTGGGGTCCAAAAGATACTCAATGGGCAAGAGTGATCAGATATTGATTAGGGACCTTAACTGCAGTTAAGGATAAAGGTTGCAGACACTGTTGCAAACAAGGTAAATGGTTGCAGTTCACATGACCGTCAAATAAAAGGTTAAAAGGTTAATATTGGCTTTAAGTGATAAAACCTTTATTAATCTTCCTCTACGTGAATCAGTGTTAAAAATGTTAATATTCATTTTAAAGCGCTAAAACGTTTATTAAGCGCATTTTTCTTAAAAAAATGAATTAAACACGTGGGCAGTATTCGGCCAAGCAGTAAACGATTTCTTGCGCGGGAAAAAGGCTTGAAGCGGTAATTTACCAAAAGCATGTGATTTCACTTAGAAGGTGACACGTAGTAGGGCAGAACTTCTTTTCTCACACACCCTCAATTTGATATTGATCATGCAGAAATCTGCACAAGATTACGCAATGTTCGTTGGATCGAGCGGGGTCACGTCAACGGTGGAGATCATCTGGGCTAGTTGGACAGTGGATGACATGATAGGCATTGGATGGATGGGATAGATCGAAGGTTGAGAGTTAACCCAATTGCAAGCTCTATGGAGGGTTATCCCTAACCGTTGGGATTATGCCACACATATGTGCGCCCAAGAGTTACGCTAACGGCTACCTACGGCGGTCAACCTGGCAGAGTGGCTAAAGTTTAGCGAATATGCTAAGTCTAGTTGGAGTTAGGTGCATTCACCAATATTGGTGGATATATCACATAAAATCACTTAAAGAGAAGTTTTAAAATAGAGAAAGGCAAAGAACACAGAAAGCAAAGAAAACAGAGGCAAAGCTCGAGAGACAGAGGCAGAGCTCGAGAAACATAGAAACTTAGAGAGAGTGGAACAAGCGGCTCACTAGGTTAATTGGAACCTTCTAAATCAGATGGGATAGTTCAGAGAAGCTGAGGAAGTCATCTTCATGGAGAATTTCATCCAGGAAGACTGATTTGGAGCTCAGAAGCCACCAGAGGTTGGAGGCAGTTGTAGGAGCTACCATTACTCATTCTCATTGATCCAATAGTCAATTCTGACTATAAAGGACCTTTTGAATCCATTGCAGGGATTTGCAGAAGCATTTGGGGACTTTTGAGGACCAAGAAGCTGCAAAGAAATTTCAGATAGTATATGATTGAATGATCAGTCTGTTGTAAAAGAAGTTCTAGAGATAGTTGAAAAATTCCGAGGGAGTTAGTGCCATCAAGAAGCTCAAGACAGCTCAAAGCACTGATTGAAGGAGTCAAGTCCATGGAAGTTTAGATCTTTCCACAAGATGAGGACAACCAGGGATATAGATGGTATTCTAAACCCATTGGTTCAGTTCAGTAACCTTTGTATTTAATTGTGGAACTTGTAAAAGAATCTTTACCGTAATCCAAAAGAGCCAAGTCAAGTTGACAAGAGCTCAAGGAGACGTAGCCCATGATATTAGGGTGAACTCCTAGATTAAATTTGTTGTTATGTGTGTGTTGTTTATTTGCTGCATTATATTACTGTTATATGTGTTTTATATCAGCAGAAACACTTAAAGCACTAAAACAGTTAAAAACAAAGAGATACACATGTTTCAAGTACTTAATTTTGTAATCGTCAACATAAGCTAGATCATATATTTGTTAAGCTTTTTTGTGAGAGATTCTTGTAAGTATAACAAGATGTTAAATGATCATTTTATATCACTCCACAAGTTCAACCTAGGGTTATTTCTTCCTTTCATGTGAGATGATTCCAAATAATATTCTTTTCTACCATTTGTTCAAAACCTCGCTCTGATACCATGTTGAGAAATCTAGGGAAAATAGTTAGAGTATATATTAACTTAATTTATCTTTTAATCCTTGACATTTTCTTGTGATTTATATTAGAAATTATCCTCCTTAATTAGTTTTTTTCATCATCAATAAAAATTCCAATAAGAAGATCATAATGAAAACACAAGAACACCAGATGTAGGCTGCTAGCCAGGGCCGAAACCTTTCCTAGGGAGGAAAACCCAAAAAACTATCTTCTTATAGAACTTCAATGAATACTTCCAATACCTTTACCTTGACCCAAGACCAAACAAAAACCAGACTAAGGAAACCATATAAGGTTCTCTTCCAAAACTTGCATGAGTGAGCAATAGGGACAGAGATTCACATCCTTTCTTCCTTCGCTATCATTTACTAAAAACTTGCTTCCTTTCTTCATACTTTATTGGATCAAATCTCTTCTCCTTTCTGCATGGATAAGATAGATATCACTTGTTGTATGTCTTCAAATGAGGGAGAGTGAGTCCCTTCTTATATCCTTCTTAGGAGATGATTTAGGCCTTTTAAGGCCAAGTTAAATAGGGTTGGACGTCCCATCACTTGGAGACTTCTAGACAATACAATTTACATTTATTATTTTTCTTTCTTGTTACATGAGCCCTCGAAGGACTAGTACGTCATGACCATGACTCTTTGACATTTTTCCATTACACTTAGAGTACTAAATGGGTTCTTTATCCTGGGAAAATAAATCTATGGGCAAGTTACTTGTTTCACAATAAATAATTTTATTTTACAAAAAAATATTTCTTTTCTTTTTCCTTTTGGCAAGTACATCAATTCATGACCGAGTAAAATTATGAAGACTGACACTAGTTACATTTCAACACAAGGAATGTAGGAGGAATGGGCACAAGTTCTTGTTTTTCTTTAACGTTTAAATGTTGAAGGTTATGAAGTGTGTTGGAAGTTTATAAACACTATGACCTCCATCTTCTCGATGTGAGGTTCAATGGGTTTGATTCCATAAAAAAACATCAATAAATTTTATTTTTAAAAAGATATGGATATTTTTTGTGTTAATAGTAAAAGGAGGGGTTTGTAATCATATTGTCTAGTCCTCAGTAGTTTCATATGATTTTCAATGATGTACTTTTCCATATTTGTTTTTTGGTCATGTCCAAAAGAACCAACTGAAGTTGTAATTATCCTAAAGTTTTTTGGTCATGACTTCCTCCTCCTATAACCTCTCTTTGCTACTTTCCCTAACCTCCAAAAGAATTTTTTTCGCTTTGTGTTTTTCCAACTGGGTTGTCAGGCTAACTTAGGGAACTTTTGGCTTCATATGAATGAAATATGGGGAGCTTTTATCTTCATACAAACTTCTTGTGTCCGCATTAAGAAATAATTCATACAAATCATTATAAAAGTAATTTAGACACTTCAATCATATTCAAAGACAGGTATTTGTAACAGTTTATAAATTAGATGATAATATTTTACTTGCAACACCTACTGGTAGTGGTAAGACGATTTTTGTTGATTTTTCTTTACTTTGATTACATAAAAAAGGCCCAGGAAGCTCTTTGCGAAGAGATATATCAGGATTCAGAGCAGAAATTTGGAATAGAGACAAATAATACCCAAAACTGCCTCCTACTTTACTTGAAAAGACTCCTTTAGGCTGCAACTACTTCATATGCTCTCCACTTATGGTGAAATGCACTTGGGTTGGTGAGAATGAGGCTTCTTCTCACTCTAGTTTATAGACTTCCCAAGGGCTTCATCTAATATTCCCTTATGGGATTCACAACTCATAAAATTAAATAAGCTGACTTGAAAAAATCATGTGCAAACCCAACATCCAGATAGAAAACTCAAAATATCATCATAGACAACTCAGATTTTAATTATTTTTGTTTCCTTTGATTTTTCTTGATGTCCTCTAACACCTCCATGTGTCAAATCATTGAAATGTGTCATGGTTCCACACACGCCAGCTTAGGTGCAAAGCACATAGTATCGGGTTCTTAACCCACAAGTCACTTTTGTGTGCCAATTTGTTCAAAACCCTCTAGACTAGGGTTTGGAGTACCCCTGAAGCTACAAATATCAATAGCCTTTACATCCAAATACTTCTCTTCTTTTCGCCTTGAACTACTCCCTTAGTTGTGATTCCTCAATCAACCATCCAAATGAAAAGTTAATAGTTTAATCCTCTAAGTTTCAGCGATTAAATTGTTCACCTTCATGTGCCCCTTTCAATTACATAATTATTTTAACTCATGTGATAATTGACTCAACTATCCATTTGAAAATATCATGATCCATGAAAGACAGGATTTTCATTGGAATATACCATTGACTTGCTTAGTACTACTAACCAGGCCTCATAATCTACAACTAATCCAACTCAATTCAATTAAAAAAAGATTATATCCCATTGTCCAATCATCTCATAATGGTTCTTGGCCAAATAAATACCAGGGCATCAAAAATAAAGAAAAATAAAAAGAAATCATTACACTCGTTATATCATTAGAAACATCACGTACCATATTATGAAAACATATTTTTGGTGATATTTTTTTTGAGATGGATTATTTTATGTCTATGATTGATGAATGAATGAATGAATTTTTTATGTTAATGAATAATTTCTATATTTTTCTTTATGTACATGACCTTGTTTCATATTATGTAAACATATTTTTTATGATAAAATTCATTGAGATGAAGTATTCTGTGGATTTACGAATGAATGAATGAATGAGTTATTTCTATTTGTTATTTTATGTATATTAATGTATTGCTTTCAACTATTTCCTATATAGTAGATAGATTGGGTACTGGGGAATTGAGAGTGATGTGGGGGGGAAGGGGCCATGAGAGATTCCACCTTCCTGTGGTTGGCCATGTTCAATAGAGAATAAATGTGTATATCAATAATCTTGGAGCAAAACACCCTCAATATAATAGAGAAACAACAAAGTCAATGTTGACTTTTCTTCTGCTTCATCGAGTGGAGGGAGGTTTGCTCTAAGATTAAACTACTCAAACAATTTATTCTCAAAACCAAGAGGATCTCATTCAGGTATTCATGCACTTAAGTCCTTTTAATTATTATTTATTCATGCAATTAAATTTAATATTTGGTCAAATTTAATCTAAGTTTGCATCATTGGTCTCATGAATATGTGTAAGACAACTAGTTTCAATTTGGATGTTGAAGTGGAACAACTATCTAAATAAAATAACTCAAAATGGTAAGGGTTTAGGTGAGACAACATAATTTGTTTGATATTTTATTGTATGTCTTGGCTGAGTGGGATTTACATAAGAAATTAAACTTTTCCATAAAAAAAAATCATGTAATATTTGTCTTTCTTTAACAATTGTGTTTGTATTTGAGTGAAAGACCATAAACTACTAATTTTTATGTAGGACAATAAAAGAATATCTTACTATATTAATTGGGCATAAGACACTGGTATTCTTTTTATTCTATTTTATTAATTATTTATCGCATCTAACTTCTCCTCCTTCCTTTGTTTTGTAGGTACTTTCATTCATATATCTGGAATTGAAATATTAACCAGGGTTGGAGTCATAAACTTAGAAACAATTCATGAAATTACTGCTCAAATTTATCCCACCAAGTGCTTGGGTACTAGGTGTGTGATTCAGTTTTGTGTTGCTTTTGATTTCAAGCAATTTTTTATTTCTAAATTGCAAATCTTCTAAGACCATAGATGTTGAGAAAAACTAGGTCAAATAGAATTAGGTAAAAAATTATGCTCCTTTAGGACTATGGATACCCTATATAATTCAAACTTCAAAGGAGAGTGGAATACTTTTACTTTCTCACTACACTTCATGCACCTTCTTAAGCCTCTTTTCATTCCTTCCTTGATTCATAAAAAAATATAAAAATATGTGATTCAATTTCTCACCAATTGAGATTGAATTTCATCATATTTATAGCCTTCTTGTGGGTTGGACATGTTAGTTCAAGGATAACTCGAAGGGATGGCCAACCTGATCAATTGGTGGACTTGTTGACATGGTGAGTTTTTGCTATACCAACAAGGGGAACTAACTTGATCGCAGATCCAAATTAGATTTGCTTTCGTTTGGGGTGGCTAGCTCCAACGGGTTTTAAAGGATCCCGTAAACTATTAAGGGTGTTGAGAGATTACTTCCTGGAGGAAGACTTCAATTAAATCAACAAGAGAAAAAGATAACCTATATGTATCAAATCCTATCTACACTACTTCTAACTACTCTAATCTAGTCCTAACTATCCTAATCTATTGTACAGGAGCATAAGAAAAGGGGGTTAAACATCATATATAGATTCCAAGTCCAAATGAATCAATTACTGGTTCACATAAGAACAAGGTTGTATTAAATCCTATTTGCAATCCGATTACTTATACAGGAATACACATTCCTTTCCATACAAATAACACTTGCAACTGATGTTTAACAATGTTTTGAATCAGCAATCTTTCATGAGTTAGGTATGCTACTGAATTATATTCGAATAACCAAGAATAACCATGAACTGTATGTTATCAATATGCACAAACAAAAACACATTTAAATTTATGCCAACAACAACACTCTGATCCTAAACACGTGAAAGAAGAGGAAATTAAATCTAAAACAAAAAGGCTCCTTCTTGAGCCAAACGGTTTTCTTTATTCATCATAAATCAAAGTTGTTCTCTCCAAACAAAAATCCCCCCCCCCGCCCGCCATCTTCGGAGGTAATACTTATGCAGAAACCACTGACCCTCCATATTCCCCTGACTTTTCACCTCCCCCTCTTTTCAATATACAAATTAAAATATACAGGCCTCAAATCGATCAGTGAAATGGCTAACCCGTAAAGGCCACATTTTCTTGAGTGTTTCATTTCCTGGGGAAATGAATAGATGTCGATTGAAAGGAGGAGTTGTGCGTGTCATTTCCTCATGATAAGGCCCAAGACCGCATAGCCTTTGGAACACACAGGTAACACATGGAAACATGATCACCAACACCTAAAGTTGGATCTTAAAATAGAACACAACCCGAAGCCATACTTGAGGCTTACGAATCCATCCTTCAACCTCCCTTGCCTTCTCTTGGTCCTCGCTTGCAGAGGTAACCAACATTAGCTATGCTTATGGAAATATGATAGAAATGCTGAAAAACACAAATCTTGCCTTCATTAAAATGTTTATAACATCAAAAGGAACAAGAGTCAAAGAATCAGCCCCTGGTTTTTAATTCATGCATGGATTAAGTCTAGCAAGTGTAAATCTGATTTACATTGAAAATCGTTGCATAACACAGAATCGGATCCAAAATCTGGACTTGAAATATTATAGACAGGATCTTATACCCTATCGGGTCCATGAAACACTATTGCATCGCATCATGCCATGTGTTGAAGCTTTGGGCTATGCCGATTGCGACTTACGATTGGCCAGACCCAAAGTATATATGTGCCATGGTTCATAATCCCCTCGGGTCTACCATATAAGACTTCCCTTTGAAAACTTGGACCTAGGTACTTTATCGAAATACACAGGAATATACGAGAACACCCGCGACCGACCACAAGGCTAGACTTCAAATGATATACCTCCCCCCTCTATAATCATCATCGAGTCTGGTAGATAGTGGTGTGCCTTATATATAAGCCCCGTACCCTGTCGATTGCGATATGCAATGGGGCTCTAGACCAGACATATATATATATATATATATATATATATATATATATATATATATATATATATATATATATTATATATATATATATATATATATATATATATATATATATATATATATAGATTGCAGTTAATAATACTATCGGGTCCGGTAGATCACGGTGCGTGTTATATACAATCCCTGGGACCCCACCGATTGCAATATGCAATGGGGCTCTGGACCTGAAATAGATATGTGTTATGGTTAACAATGTCATCGGGTCTAGAGTATAGTGGTGAACATTATGCCTTAGTGTTGATTGCAATAAGTGAAAAAGGGTATGTTTTGCATGTTTTGCAAAGCATTTTCATTATAAAGAGTTATAATGGGAATAAAGATGAAATAGAAGGTTTTTAGGGTTGAATCGAAATACAACCATAATAGAAAGTGGGAGATGGTTAGAGCACCATGACGGTTTATGGGGATTGAAAGGTCCCGATGAAGGAAATGAATGAAGGGCTAGGTTGGGTCATGAATGAACCATGCAGCAGAGATTTATTCAAGGGGGGTCTTGACCATTAAGAATCGAAGATTTGACTCAGAACAGAGTTAAAATCCCTGGGATAAAACAGATCATTTGGAGAGGTAAAAGATCAAACTTCTAGTGGACCCATTCAAAATTGCTACGAGGGCAGGTTTTAATAGGGTGGTGGTTGTGGCCACTGTTATCACTTGAAATTTCACCTCAGGCTGAGAAAGGTAAACCTCAAGGCAACATCAAACCATTTAGCCTCGTAGCTAGCCCTACGGGGCAGGAGAAGGCTCTCTCCGGTCTATCTCTGTAAAATCTTCAATGGATGAGATGACCAACAAGGTAACACTGATATTAGGCTAGTAAACTGATCAAAGAGTTTTATTTGGGGTTTTTTTTGGGTTTTTGGTGGCAAATTGAGGAGAGGGCAATTTCGGGTGCGGGGATTGGACACAGTTTCTGCAGGGGGTTCCTTGGGGCGAGGTAGGAGACAGTGTTGATGCCTTTAACTGAGGTGGATGGTCAGGAATGAAAGATGAAGAGCTAAAGAGAGCAAACAATAACTTTGAATTCTCTTCAGACAGAAGAAAACATTGAAATTAAACAAACTTAAAAGCAGAGCATGGCAGGCATGAATTCTTACTTTATCACTTCATTTGTTTAATGTGCAGAAGTAAAAGAAAGGAAATGAATCACATAACAAGCTTACAGTTACATTGAGAAACACACCATCAACACATGAGTCCACAAGAATCCCAAAGAGGACTGCAAAACCCTGGTCTTCCTTAGCCAAAAATTGCAGAGATACAGTGAATAATACAATGATAGCTTCTCCCTCAAGAGTCCAACCATGAAAATGAGAAAGAAAGTACATAATATAGATGATCTAACCTCTTTCCCTGCCTCCATGGGTCGAGCTCACTATCCTAGGAGCTGTTTCAACCACTTCTAAACTAAGCACTACAAACTAGGCAGTCAAAACAACTTGCCTCTATAAACTTGGAAACCAATTCATACATTTAATTTTTACCCTTTTCATAAATGAATCTTCTAGAAGAGTTAAAAAAGGGTAAAAGTGTCTAAAAAGTGTCACAATTACATCAAAGAGGACCATCATTAACCTCAAAAAGTCAAACTGAGTCAAATCTGCGTTTTCTGGGCTGTACAGTGCATTTCTGGACAAATCTGCCTGACGGGTCGCGCCCCTTTGGAGCTCTGTTTGGGGTACTTGCAGGTGGCCAAATTGAGCAAAAGTGGGCTTGTTGGAAAGGTATGTGAGTCTACTTTCCAACCCAACTAGAATTTTTGAATTTGGAGTTCATTTGCCCTGTCAAAAACCAATTCTCCCAAGACAGCTTTCTGCAGTTCAAAAAAGTGGCAGAAAGTCAAATTTTGCATGTATTTTGACCTTCTGGAGGCCCAAAACTCCATAAAAACTCAAGTCCATCCATGGGCATATGTAACTTTGCATGAAAAAACATGAAATGCTGAGTTTTTGTGAAAAGGAGTTGCCCTGATGAAGAGTCGCGCGGGGGGTGAGACACGTTAAAGAGCCAAAACCTGTAAATTACCAAAAAATGCCAAAATTACCCAAAATTCTCAATTTTTCTTGGGATTTGAGCTGTGGCTAGGCTATTGAGTGCCATGATCTTTGAGTGAAGCCTCAGCCAAGATACGGAGGGGATTTGGCCTCTTTCTCCGTTTTAGAGCCTCGGTCAACCGCCTTTGAAACATCTTCATTTTGGCCTTGCACACATGCATTCTTGCCCAGTAATGATTTTTCATGTTCCTCAGCAACTTTTTCTCTTGGTTGGCCTTAGCCAACAGCCTCTCTAAGTGTGCATTCACCTGGATGAGCATAGACTCTCGGTCAGCAGGCAATGGGTCACCGGGTCTTCTACGGTTCAAGGTTCGGTCACTACGAATCCTCCATAGCTCATCAAGTGCTTTCTCCTCCTCCAACTGTTTGTTGCGCTGCTCCAGGTAGGTGATGGTCCATTGGGCACCCTCAAATCTCCTCTGCAAAGCATCATTTTCAGCTCTGAGATGCTGAATGATCTCCTTTGCCTCTCGGCTAGGAGAACTGGCCTCAAGATCAATCACCTCAGTGTCTGGAACTCCTGATGGACCCTCATGAATCATGGGCTGTTTGCCCCTCTGTGCTACCTATGCTGGTGAAGGAAGCAAGGCCCCTTCCACCTGATGTGGAGATAACACTCGATGAGCTGAAGATGAAGGCGAGACCCCTTCCACCTGCTGTGGAGATAGTACTCGCCTGGCTGCTGCAAATAACGCCCTTGGGCCTTTCTGATAGGTGACCAGAGGTGAGGAGCTGACATGTCTAGTGACAGGGATGTGATGCCGATGTGATGGTCCTCTCTCCTCGTGAACAACCTCAGGATGTGGGTGTGATGGCGCTGTGAAAAACTCACGAGAGATGAACTCCTCCCATGAGATGCCCTACTGAGTCAACTGATGCAATACTACTAGCTGAATCAAACCATAATGGTGAAGGCTCCTGTACTGCTGTGCCGGGGTCTTCCTCTGCAACATGGGCACCATCCTTTGAATGTTCTGAAAGAAGAAAATCGGGATGTTCATCATCCTCACTCGGGTGAAGTGCATCAAAAGGCGAATGTGATATGAGTACACCTGTGAAAATCTGCCCTCACAGGTAAAATAGTGCATAATAAGCCTCATGATGGGAGCATACTCGCTCCGGAGAAACCTGAATGGAAAAACACCCGCCAAATGTCTCATGAATGGTGGCCGGACATAAGGCTCAAAGTGAACAGTATCTAGCATCTTGCGCTTATTCCACACCTCACCAACATTAGGTATCCCTGTAGCATGTGAGATCACCTCGGGTGTCAATGTAAAGTTCACCCCTGCAAGATTGACATGTCCATCATGTAGGTGTAAAACAAAAAGGCAGGCCAACTCTCTGTGGTGCTGAATCCGAGAAATCCTCTCACAGAACTCATAACAAGACATGTACTGAAAACAAGTGACTGCCATAGGACAGGCTTGTAACTCTGCTAAAGAAGTGGGCTCCTCTCGCTTATGATGTCCACCCTTACCACCCTTACGAGGCCTCCTCTGTACCTCAACCTCTGCAGATGATGAATGGTCATCACTTTGCTCGTAAGTTTCGGTTTCTGACATAGTTTAGGAGCAAAGTGGACAAACTGTACTGCTGTCTCTGCCTGTGAAAAGTGCTGAATTCTATGCTGTTTCAAGGGGAAAAAGACATGAGAGAAATGTTAGGGGAGGGATCTTTTTACAAGGAATTGGGAATATATAAATATAACAGGGAATTTTTAAGGAAAATGTTGCAAACCATTATGCATATAGGAGTACATATTTAAAATTAGGGATATTGGGAAATCATTTGCAAAAATCACTGCATATGGGAAAAACATGTATGAAAGTGAACATATGGGGATATGAAAACATGCAGCATTAATAAGGGAAGATAGGGAAACATATGCACAAGACTGCTGACATATTCACCAACATTTTCTATTGTTTACACATGCATATGGTAGAGGGAGATTACGGTTTTGAATGCTTTGGGAGAGGGGTAGGGTTTACACTTTTAGTTATTAGGGAGAAGGGAGGGTTTGCATTTGATTTATAAAATAGCATGGGAGAAAAATAGGCATACATACAAGTGTGAGTGGAAAGGGGAAGGAGGGAAACAATTACAAAGGGAAAACACCTTGAAACAACACAAACCCTAGCACATTTTACCCATTAACATTGCAGTCATATGAAGAGGTTTCACTTGCACAATTTTGATCATTAAAACATGTTTCATGATATCCACCAATCATAACCAGCAACCATTTCAAGTTTAGAACACCTACCTCAAACGAATTTATGGCTTGGAGAGCGTTTGAGCAAGTTTAAAATCGATTTGCAGGGAGACAGCTCGACGGGTCGCGCACCACGCCCAACGGGTCGCGCACCTCTGACGGGTCACGCCCGTTGTATTTTTACACTGTGGAAGACCCTCTGACGGGTCGCGCGCACCTGACGGGTCGTGCACCTGGCCTGACGGGTCGCGCACCAGTCCAATGCCCGAACTCGCTCTGTATTCGCTCCTTTCTCTCAATCACTCTCTCAAACCTCTCTTGCAAGCGTCTAGGATGCACAATGAGAGTGATAGGAGGGAATTTGGGGTTTTTATAAGTTTCATTTGAAAAAATTTCATTCACAAACCCACTTTCTAATGTTTTTTCTTTGACACTTTATAACACTGACTTTTTGGTTTCTTTTGTCCTGAATTTGACTCATTGAGTGCTTTGACTTGATTCTTTTTGCAGGTAGATCATCTGAGGGACCTTGGCAAGAGAGCCAGGGTTACATGCTGTCCTTAGAAGCCTTTTGAAATTTCACCACTTTTACAAAAATTTGAAAAATGACCTTGGCTTTAAAAAACAGAGTTTTTAAATCCAAGGTGAAAATTTACTGTACAAGATTGAAATTTGCGAAGAAACACCTTTAAAATCATCCCTCTGGCTTTCTGGGCACCATTTGACCTTCAGAGACATGACCTTGTAAACAAACTTGACCAAAACCCTAGACCTAGGAATTTGACCTCAAGACAAGACAAAACAAGCCTTGAAAGAGATTAAGGACTGAAATGACTTTGATCCAGCAATGCCAAGAGGGGGACAAAAACACCAACTCCTCCATCAGGGTTATGGCATGCCTAATGGGATGCAAAAATTGACACTGATGAGACACCTACCTATGCAAATGCAAAGAGCTTTGATCGCTGATGGAGGCCTACTAGACCAACTCTAACATTGGCTCCAATGGGGATGGTAGCTCCTTGGAGGTGCCAAGAACCTCAGACCTCTGGGAGAGCAAACCAGTGCCTTCGTCCATTGGGCTATGGAGTCCATTATTTCGGCAATCGACATAAGACTTTGACTCATTTATTGAATGAAAACTTGACTGAAAATTGACTGAAACTTAACTGGAACTTGACTCAAACCGACTCGATGGCAAACTGAAATAGCTTGAAAAACTCACTCAACTAAAAACTGACTCAATACTTGAAAACAACCGACAAACTGAAAATGATGCTCAAAGTGGAGCTTATTCATCAAAACCTACTCTAACAGTTTCATTCATCACCTGATCAAGTGAAATGAAACAACCAATGCAACCAAGTAAGTATCTCGTCTGTTGGTCGAATTCTCCACAAGTGCTCACTTATGACCAACAAGAGAGAACTACTGAAAGGCAACTCCCATGACATCTTGGAAACAGATATGAATTCTCTCTCCACCTCCAAAAACACTGCATAAGGATCTTGAAATTCAAGCACACTAGAACTTAGCTCATCGAATGGATTACTTCTCTTTTCCTCATACCATGAATGCAAACTTTGATCCGAGCCTTGTGACGAGACCTCTGCTGAAAATGACAAAGAAACCGGCTGTCGGATCAAATTCATATCAGCACATGTTTCAAGCTCACATGTTAATGGAGAAAGACTTTGACTGCAAACCTCATCCAAAACATCAGCTATTGGATCATGAAAAACTTGAAAAGACTGCTGCAATCCCATTTCTATTGGTTCCAATATGATTACATGATTGCCTACATGCTGCTCATTCTTCACTGAAGAAGGACTATGCAAATTTCCCTTCAAAAACTGAAATGATTCAAAACAGAAAGGTAGGGAGCCTTCTTGTATCATTTGATCAAATATGTCAGCTTCCATGCTTTCCTCTGCAACTTGACAACCAAAGGAATTCGGGGGCTGCAAATCTGGATATGAAAAGTCTTGAACAAGGTCTTCATTGCCCTCAAGATGGTCTAGATCAAGACTTGTTGACAACTGATTTCTGATTGCATGGTAGTTATCTTTGATGAACTGAAACGAATCAAAACAAAAAGGCAAAGATCCTTCACTTACTTCAAATTTTGATGCACTTTCCTCATCATTGTCATAGCTGATATGTGATGGCTGAACATTGTATTCAAGCTGCTGAAAATGAACTTCCTCCTCGCACAAACTAGCTGCTAATTTGTCTGCAAGATTAGCTTCTGTTTGGAGAACATAATCATCATCATACTGATCAAACCGAGGAAAATCATCGGTATAAAACATATCATCAAGCATACATGTCATATCAACAGATCTCTCTTCGCCAAGGTGATCTACAAAACAATCATTATCAGATCTATGACAACTAGGATAGGAAACAAAATGTTTTGGATCAGCAACTTGTTCTTCTTCAATCAGCAAGCCTTGGTTTCCTTGAACATCATAATCCAAAACTCTGTCTATGGTCTCAACAGTAGAGATATCTTTGATGGGCTTCAGCACAAGATATTCTTGGTCATCATAATCTAAATGTTGTTCTGAAGTAGTTGTCCTAACATTATCACATTCTGCAATCAACACTGGACTTACTTGCATGCTGTTGTCTTCTGTGGGCAGATCTGAAACAACATTTGCTCTTTCCTCATTTTCAACCATATTGAAATCTTCAGCCTGCTGATCTTGGCAAGTATCCTCTAAGATTTTGGTGTGCTGCTGAAATGGATTCTCATACAGAGCCTCCATAATCTCAACATCCATAAAATTGTCATCTTCATAATACTTCTCAAGGCTTTCAATAAAATTATGTACATGGCTACAACAATTCTGAACTAAAATCAAAGATGGATATGATTCTTTATACTTTTCAAAGAACACGGTATGAAAATCCCTTAAACAATAAATTGAAGCAGATGGCAAACTTTCATACCAGGATCGGGCTTCATCTTCCAGAGTAGCCATAAACATTTTCATCAAACAGTCCTCAGGAAAATTGATCTTTAACTTGCGAATATGCATATGAAATCTAACTAGATGTAAAGCAGCATCCTTCTTACCATCAACATTAAATGTGGGCAGATTCCTTGACCAATCTACCTTGGGCATCTTATTCGGAAAACCTGGAATGTGATCTCGGCTCAAGGGAGCATATCTTCTTGCAATCTGATCCATCTTGAGAAATCTCAAAGCTACTGATCTCTCTGCAGTGAAGTCACCATGAAGTATTGATCTCTGAAGTTTTTAGTGAAGGAGTCGCCAGTGAATGATTTCAGCCTTGCAAGTGTCTGATCGTGGTCCACCATCAACAATCAGATCTGAACTTGATACATGTACTGGGGTGAAATGCAAATGAAGTGTTACATTCACAAGCTCACGGAGGTCGACTGAAGCAGCGTTTATCTACTTACGCTGATGTAAAACAAGAGCGTTTTCGAAGGCTACCTGGCGTATCTTCAGACTCCGTCTAAGCTTATGAATTAAACACATCAATGAGCAAACAATTTGTTCTCCCCAGTATGGTCGCCAGTATGTTAGCGCTTGAAATTTCACCTCAGGCTGAGAAAGGTAAACCTCAAGGCAACATCAAACCATTTAGCCTCGTAGCTAGCCCTACGGGGCAGGAGAAGGCTCTCTCCGGTCTATCTCTGTAAAATCTTCAATGGATGAGATGACCAACAAGGTAACACTGATATTAGGCTATTAAACTGATCAAAGAGTTTTATTTGGGGTTTTTTTTGGGTTTTTGGTGGCAAATTGAGGAGAGGGCAATTTCGGGTGCGGGGATTGGACACAGTTTCTGCAGGGGGTTCCTTGGGGCGAGGTAGGAGACAGTGTTGATGCCTTTAACTGAGGTGGATGGTCAGGAATGAAAGATGAAGAGCTAAAGAGAGCAAACAATAACTTTGAATTCTCTTCAGACAGAAGAAAACATTGAAATTAAACAAACTTAAAAGCAGAGCATGGCAGGCATGAATTCTTACTTTATCACTTCATTTGTTTAATGTGCAGAAGTAAAAGAAAGGAAATGAATCACATAACAAGCTTAAAATTACATTGAGAAACACACCATCAACACATGAGTCCACAAGAATCCCAAAGAGGACTGCAAAACCCTGGTCTTCCTTAGCCAAAAATTGCAGAGATACAGTGAATAATACAATGATAGCTTCTCCCTCAAGAGTCCAACCATGAAAATGAGAAAGAAAGTACATAATATAGATGATCTAACCTCTTTCCCTGCCTCCATGGGTCGAGCTCACTATCCTAGGAGCTGTTTCAACCACTTCTAAACTAAGCACTACAAACTAGGCAGTCAAAACAACTTGCCTCTATAAAATTGGAAACCAATTCATACATTTAATTTTTACCCTTTTCATAAATGAATCTTCTAGAAGAGTTACAAAAGGGTAGAAGTGTCTAAAAAGTGTCACAATTACATAAAAGAGGACCATCATTAACCTCAAAAAGTCAAACTGAGTCAAATCTGCGTTTTCTGGGCTGTACAGTGCATTTCTGGACAAATCTGCTTGACAGGTCGCGCCCCCCTGCCTGACGGGTCGCGTCCCTTTGGAGCTCTGTTTGGGGTACTTTCATGTGGCCAAATTGAGATAAAGTGGGCTTGTTGGAAAGCTCTGTGAGTCTACTTTCCAACCCAACTGGAATTTGGGAATTTGGAGTTCATTTGCATTGTCAAAAACCAATTCTCCCAAGACAGCTTTCTGTAGTTCAAAAAAGTGGCAGAAAGTCAAATTTTGCATGTATTTTGACCTTCTAGAGGCCCAAAACTCCGTAAAAACTCAAGTCCATCCATGGGCATATGTAACTTTGCATGAAAAATCACGAAATGTTGATTTTTTGTGAAAAGGAGTTGCCGTGATGAAGGGTCGCGCGGGGGGTGAGACCCATTAAAGAGCCAAAACCTGTAAATTACCAAAAAATACCAAAATTACCCAAAATTCTCAAATTTTTTTGGGATTTGAGCTATGGCTAGGCTATTGAGTGCCATGATCTTTGAGTGAAGCCTCAGCCAAGATACGGAGGGGATTTGGCCTCTTTCTCTGTTTTAGAGCCTCGGTCAACCGCCTTTGAAACATCTTCATTTTGGCCTTGCACACATGCATTCTTGCCCAGTAATGATTTCTCATGTTCCTCAACAACTTTTTCTCTTGGTTGGCCTTAGCCAACAGCCTCTCTAAGTGTGCATTCACCTAGATGAGCATAGACTCTCGGTCAGCAGGCAATGGGTCACCAGGTCTTCTACGGTTCAAGGTTCGGTCACTACGAATCCTCCATAGCTCATCAAGTGCTTTCTCCTCCTCCAACTATTTGTTGCGCTGCTCCAGGTAGGTGATGGTCCATTGGGCACCCTCAAATCTCCTCTGCAAAGCATCATTTTCAGCTCTGAGATGCTGAATGATCTCCTTTGCCTCTCGACTAGGAGAACTGGCCTCAAGATCAATCACCTCAGTGTCTGGAACTCCTGATCGACCCTCATGAATCATGGGCTGTTTGCCCCTCTGTGCTGCCTGTGCTGGTGAAGGAAGCGAGGCCCCTTCCACCTGATGTGGAGATAACATTCGTTGAGCTGAAGATGAAGGCGAGACCCCTTCCACCTGCTGTGGAGATAGTACTCACCTGGCTGCTGTAAATAAGGCCCTTGGGCCTTTCTGATAGGTGACCAGAGGTGAGGAGCTGACATGTCTAGTGACAGGGATGTGATGCCGGTGTGATGGTCCTCTCTCCTCATGAACAACCTCAGGATGTGGCTGTGATGGCGCTGTGAAAAACTTACGAGAGATGAACTCCTCCCATGAGATGCCCTGCTGAGTCAACTGATGCAATACTCCTAGCTAAATCAAACCATAATGGTGAAGGCTCCTGTACTGCTGTGCCGGGGTCTTCCTCTGCAACATGGGCGCCATCCTCTGAATGTTTTGAAAGAAGAAAACTGGGATGTTCATCATCCTCACTTTGGTGAAGTGCATCAAAAGGCGAATGTGATATGAGTACACCTGTGAAAATCTACCCTCACAGGTAAAATAGTGCATAATAAGCCTCATGATGGGAGCATACTCGCTCCGGAGAAACCTGAATGGAAAAACACCCGCGAAATGTCTCATGAATGGTGGCCGGACATAAGGCTCAAAGTGAATAGTATCTAGCATCTTGCGCTTATTCCACACCTCACCAACATTAGGTATCCCTGTAGCATGTGAGATCACCTCGGGTGTCAATGTAAAGTTCACCCCTGCAAGATTGACATGTCCATCATGTAGGTGTAAAACAAAAAGGCGGGCCAACTCTCTGTGGTGTTGAATCCGAGAAATCCTCTCACAGAACTCATAACAAGACATGTACTGAAAACAAGTGACTGCCATAGGACAGGCCTGTAACTCTGCTAAAGAAGTGGGCTCCTCTCACTTATGATGTCCACCCTTACCACCCTTACGAGGCCTCCTCTGTACCTCAACCTCTGCAGATGATGAATGGTCATCACTTTGCTCGTAAGTTTCGGTTTCTGACATAGTTTAGGAGCAAAGTGGACAAATTGTACTGCTGTCTCTGCCTGTGAAAAGTGCTGAATTCTATGCTATTTCAAGGGGAAAAAGACATGAGGGAAATGTTAGGGGAGGGACCTTTTTACAAGGAATTGGGAATATATAAATATAACAGGGAATTTTTAAGGAAAATGTTGCAAACCATTATGCATATAGGAGTACATATTTAAAATCAGGGATATTGGGAAATCATTTGCAAAAATCACTGCATATGGGAAAAACATGTATGAAAGTGAACATATGGGGATATGAAAACATGCAACATTAATAAGGGAAGATAGGGAAACATATGCACAAGACTGCTGACATATTCACCAACATTTTCTATTGTTTACACATGCATATGGTAGAGGGAGATTAGGGTTTTGAATGCTTTGGGAGAGGGGTAGGGTTTACATTTTTAGTTATTAGGGAGAAGGGAGGGTTTGCATTTGATTTATAAAATAGCATGGGAGAGAAATAGGCATACATACAAGTGTGAGTGGAAAGGGGAAGGAGGGAAACAATTACAAAGGGAAAACACCTTGAAACAACACAAACCCTAGCACATTTTACCCATTAACATTGCAGTCATATGAAGAGGTTTCACTTGCACAATTTTGATCATTAAAACATGTTTCATGACATCCACCAATCATAACCAACAACCATTTCAAGTTTAGAACACCTACCTCAAACGAATTTATGGCTTGGAGAGCGTTTGAGCAAGTTTAAAATCGATTTGCAGGGAGACAGCTCGACGGGTCGCGCACCACACCCAACGGGTCGCGCACCACGCCCAACGGGTCGTGCACCTCTGACGGGTCGCGCCCGTTGTATTTTTACACTGTGGAAGACCCTCTGACGGGTCGCGCGCACCTGATGGGTCGCGCACCTGGCCTGACGGGTCGCGCACCAGTCCAATGCCCGAACTCGCTCTGTATTCGCTCCTTTCTCTCAATCACTCTCTCAAACCTCTCTTGCAAGCGTCTAGGATGCACAATGAGAGTGATAGGAGGGAATTTGGGGTTTTTATAAGTTTCATTTGAAAAAATTTCATTCACAAACCCACTTTCTAATGTTTTTTCTTTGACACTTTATAACACTGACTTTTTGGTTTCTTTTGTCCTGAATTTGACTCATTGAGTGATTTGACTTGATTCTTTTTGCAGGTAGATCATCTGAGGGACCTTGGCAAGGGAGCCAGGGTTACATGCTGTCCTTAGAAGCCTTTTGAAATTTCACCACTTTTACAAAAATTTGAAAAATGACCTTGGCTTTAAAAAACAGAGTTTTTAAATCCAAGGTGAAAATTTACCGTACAAGATTGAAATTTGTGAAGAAACACCTTTAAAATCATCCCTCTAGCTTGTTGGGCACCATTTGACCTTCACAGACATGACCTTGTAAACAAACTTGACCAAAACCCTAGACCTAGGAATTTGACCTCAAGACAAGACAAGACAATCCTTGAAAGAGATTAAGGACTGAAATGACTTTGATCCAGCAATGCCAAGAGGGGGACAAAAACACCAGCTCCTCCATCAGGGTTATGGCATGCCTAATGGGATGCAAAAATTGACACTGATGAGACACCTACCTATGCAAATGCAAAGAGCTTTGATCGCTGATGGAGGGCTACTAGACCAACTCTAACAGCCACAACAAATGGCGAACCGCTAGGCAAATTAGTTATCTCTGTTTCCAAATAAACCTTGGATCAATAGAACATTAGGGTGTTAAGATAAAATTGAAATGAAAACTATATAGATGGATAGGCATGGGTTCTACTTCAACATTAGTTGCTTCAGGTGGGAAAAAGACAAATAGCTTCTACTTACTGATAGGGTTTTGAAAGGCATTCTCTAATGGTAGTATTATGGGATTTATTGACCATCCTTTGCTTGTTTCCTACTTTCAAAAATCCTTTCAGGGCCATCACTGGTCCGTCAATACCTGTTTTAGGTGTGTACCTCAGCTCTTTATTGCTCATCAAACTTGATGTAGATATGTTTATCTGCACTTTATATAATACTTTCAATGCTATATTTTCACATGATTGAATGGGGCGTAGTCATGGATCATGCCATATTTTTAAACCGCTTAAGCAAGGTTGGGATTACTATGTCAACTGGTACTCTGACCCCAGCAATAGTCCCTACTCTAACTAGCTTCCCAAACAACCTTTCCTTCCAAATTGGCACAAGGACTTGACATTTCACTTTCTTTTAAATAAGTCCTTCCAGTTTCAGGCACAAGGACTAGAGCACAATTGCATTTTCCATAGTGTGTATGACAGTGAGCTTAGCCCATGAAAGGAGGCATACTTGTAGATGACAGGTATTGGAGAATTTAGTGTGGTGGATGGGACCAATGGAGAATAACTGAAAACCTTACAGGCAAGCATAGGCTAGGTCTGAGTCAGATTTATTTAAAAATGCAACGTTCCTTCATGCTAGTCCAGCTGTAGTTACACACATTTTTTGTTTTATAAAGATTCCCCTACATGCTTCAGGTATCCAGGTTATCAACATATCTTACCAATTTCCCAACAGATGCTAATGAGTGTCTTCAATTTGAATTCCACAGTTGATTTTCAAGTTCTCATGTGCTGATTGAAAGTTTGTTTGATTTGCAAGGTAACGATGGATTTAGGATCAGCAGACTCATCAATAGGTTAATGAGGGGTTCAAAATATGAAGGCGATGAAAGCGAGTAATCTGAAGAGATTTTAAGAGGTGAAAACGAGACTAGAGGACTGAAATCAGTTTGCTAAAAAAGACTGAAATTGAAAATAGAATGAAAATACACTTTGCGGAAATAACAAAATGGAAGGGACGGAAATATAACTAAGCTAACAGCAAAATAAAATGAATTCTAACCTACTCAAGAAGTAAGAACCACATAGTGGCTACTGGAAGTATCTCTTAAGATGTTGGCCATTAACAGGGACTTTTTTAGTTTCTCCCTGTAAAGTTTTCAATCTGTAAGTTCGATGACCAATGTTTCCTTCAACTTGGAATGGGCCTAGCCATAAGTGTTGGAATTTCATGTGTTTACCTTTTGGCTCATTCAACTTGTCCCATTTCAGGACTAGCTCTCCTACTTGGTAATATTTATCTCCTGCCATATGGTGATCAAACCATCTCTTTACAATCATTTGGTGGTTTTTAAATTTATTTCTGGCTTTATCTCTCAATTCCTCCAACCTCACTAATTGGTTGATCCTTTCTTGAAGTAATGTTGAAGGGGTCCCTCTTGAGGCTTGGGAGAGCCGTAAAGAGTGAAGGGTAATGTTGGGAGGCAGGATGACTTCCTGTCCATAGACAAGGAAGTATGGGGAGTTTCCTAAGGCCACTTTTGGGGTGACCCTATCGGTCGAAAGGGCATTTGTTAGAGCGTTGTGCCAGTTCCTCTGGTTGTCAGTGACAGATTTACGGATTATACAGATGAGCTTTTTATTTGAGGACTCTGCAACTCCATTTCCTTGGGGGTAATAGTTTGATGCATACCTCATGTGAATTAATTTATCAATAGAAAATTCAGTCAATTTTAGTGATGAAAAGTAAGAAGCATTATCAAATATGAGAGAGGCAGGGATGCCATACCTATTGATAATGAATTTCTCAATAAATGATATTATCTCGTCTTCATTTATCTTCTAAAGTGGAATGGCTTCGGTACATCTAGTGAAGCAGTCGGTCACTGTGAGTATATACTTATGCTGTTGTTAAGAGTTCGGAGTGATCTCGTCTATGACATCTAGGCACCATTGTTGGAACGAGTGATAAATCATAACGGGCATGAGGGGAATGGCTGGCTTTCTTTCTTGTCCTACGGATGTTTGACATACCTTGCATTTTCGAGTGTAGGCATGCGAGTCTCTGAACATTGTGGGCTAATAATATCATGCTCTTAATATTTTTTGAGCAGTGGTCTCTCTGCCATAGTGACCACCTACTGGGTCGTCGTGCATTTCTTTCAAGACATGATTGACATCATCCTTTTCCAAACACCTCAGCCAGATTCCATCATAATTTTTTCTGTATAATGTGTCATTGGCCAAGTGATACTGATTAGATTTAAATCTGAGCACTCTCCTTTGTGATGCATCCATGTGTTCATGACATGATCCCCGTGTTAGATAAAAGCGTATGTCATAATATCATGACTCAGGATCCAAAAGGGCTCCTCCCTGAATTCTTCTTATGCATATTGCATGCTCTACACTTCCGGTTTTTCGGACACCCCTTCTTTATCCGCCAAGGCTTCTACTACTAACTCACACAATCCCTGCCCTTGAACTGTCTTCGTCGGCTTAATCTTGATGTCATATTCTTGAAGGGCAGTTATCCAATTCCCTCTCCATTCACCCATTTATTTCTACATGAAGAGGGCCCTTACAACAGGATGGGGAACGATCACTTTAGTCCTGGCCTTCAATAAATAAGGGCGGAAATGTTTTATGGCCTTAAAAAACTGAAAAGCCTTGTTTCTCCATGCTTGGGTAGTTTATTTCTGCTCCCTGGAGATTAGAGCTCATATAAGAAATAAGGACTTTGTTGCCATCATCACTTTTTTGAGTGAGGATTGCGCCATCTAAAACATTAGAAGCAAAAGTGTACAAGAAGAATTCCTTGTTGAAATCGGGGATGACCAACACAGGAGCTTATGTGATGGCCTCCTTAATTCACTAAAATGATTTCTTAGATTCATTGCTCTACTTATACACAATGTCCTTTTTCATCATTAGCTGCAAGGAATGCACTATTTCTGTGAAAAACCTGAGACAAATTTCCTAATGAAATTAATCTTCCCGAAGAAAAATTGCATTGCCCTTTTATTTGCAGGGGGTTGTATTCTCACGATGTTCTCTATTATTTCATGATCAATAACAATTCATCCTTTAGAGAGGATATGACCCAGTAGTTTTCCTTCTATAACTGCGAAGATGGTCTTCTTAGGATTCAACGATATTCCATACCTTCGGCATCTTTCGAAAATCTATTTCAGGTGATAAATATGATCCCTTCTGTGATATGAATACACAGTGATGTCATCCATGTAAACCACTACTGATCTTTTAATCAACCCTTGGAAAGTTATGTCCATAGCTCTCTGGAATGTGGCACCTGCATTAATAAGTCCAAAAGGCATTTTACGATATGCGTAAGTGCCCCATTTACTGTTGAAGGTTGTCTTACGATGATCCCCATTAGATACCAACACTTGATTATATCTTGAAAACCCATCTAATAGGGACAACATTTCAGACCCAGAAGTGTACTGAAGAATGTCTTCCATAGAAGGGACAAGGTAGTTATCCTTTTGCGATGCTTTGTTCAAGTTTCTGAAATCGATACACAACCTGATGTCTCCATTTTTCTTTTTTACTGGCATGAGATTGGCTACCCAGTGAGTGTGTCTGACCGGAAAGATGATTTTAGCATCTAGCATTTTGTTTAATTATTTCTTCACCAATGGTTCTGGCTTCGATGCATCTTATGAAGCTTTTGTTGGTAGGGCTTAACCTCCTTTTCCAAAGGAATTACATGTTGCATAACGTTGGTATCAAAGGTTTTTAGGTTTCCATATGTCCATGCAAAGACATCTTTATACTCCTTAAAAAACTTAACAAATGCAGTATTCTCTTGTGGAGAGCACCCCAAGCCCAAATCAACAGTTTTTGGGTCTTTTTTGGTTCCAAGGTTGACCGACTCATACTTCATGGATGAGCTATGCATTTTGCAATTAGTTTGCCCTTTGAATTTATCATGTAGTTCATACAAGTGCTCCATCTTGACAACTAACTTGGGAATTATATTAGACTGATCCTCTTCCTCATCTTCCCTTTCATTCATCAGCCTGTCATGCTCCTTTTCATCAATGACTGCATTCTTGAATGTCTTCTTGCAGTGCAAGAACTCAAGGATTTGCTCATCCTCTTCGAACACCTGTCAATTTGAGATGTTATCAGGCACGGATGGCTTGAAAATTAATTCAACATAACATTTATTCTTCTTTAATTTAAAATCAAGCAAAAGCTTAGCAGCCATACCAGCCATCAGATTGGCATCTTGGTTTTTCCCTCGAGGTATGTATGTGATATTAAAAGAATCAAAACTGTCAATTAAGCTCCATACCTCATGCTAGTACCTTACCAGGTGTGGCGAATTGCAGTGTATCCTTTTCCTTACCTGATACACAATTTTTTGTGAGTCACCAAAAACTTTAAGAAATTTTACCTTCATATCAATGGCTTTCTTCAGGCCTTGCAGCAAGCCTTCATATTCTGTCGTGTTGTTGGTGCATGCGAACTCCAACCGGCTAGCCATCAGATGTTGGTTCCCTTGCGGGTCAATGAGAATGCTCCCAGCACCTGCACCTTCAAATCAATTAGAGCCATCAAATTAGAGTGTCCAAAATATAGAATCTAATGTTACATCAATTGAACTACTATCTACAAAATTAGTCCTATCATCTACTATAATACAGGATAATTCATCAGATGGATTATGGGGGAGGGCTTCCAACTACGTGTTTGTCAAAGTTTCTTCAACTGTCTTTGCATGGAATTCTCTGAAACGTGTTTCGATGGCACAAACGTCGAAACTATAATTCCCAAGGATAGAATTGGTAAACGTTACAGTTTCATTGGGGCCGTTTAGTTCTGTCACCACATACTTCATGTATCTTTCCCGATCAACTCTCAGCATATCACCTTTTCCCTTTTGAGGTAGCAAGAGATGGGACCAATGAGCTGAGAAATTTCCTTTCAGTTTTTCTAACCAGTCCCTACTAAGTAGCATTCCATAAGCCTCGGGTATATGAACTACCACTATGTCAATGACTTGTGTGTATTATGGTTTAGCAGCCATCTCAATCAACACATCTTTCAATTCCATAATTACTTTCACATTTTTCCTATCCAATTGCATAATTCGAGTCCCATTTTTCTTGGGTATCACATGTAATATTTTAGCAACAGTGCAAGGCATCACAGTGGACAAGGCATCAAAATCTACCAAGCAATTTTGTACATTCAAGTTGAGGATTTCAAAGGTGATAAGGAAAGGTGGAGTCATGGATTTTGATTTCCTCCCTATCATGGCTGCACTGACATATTGGGGTTTTGATTCATTTTAGATAGAGTGGCTTCCATAGTTGATGGTATTTGGGCTGTAATGGAGGTGCTAGTAGGTCTGGAGACCGACTTCTTAGTTTGGCTGCTTGGGACGGTAGGAGTTTTGCAATTCTGCTCATTCATAGCTTTCAAGAGCAGATCTCTTTGCTGCGTTAATTTTAGCAAATCGAAGTATGTTATATTAGCCCTAGATTTCTTAAGATCATCCACAATATTGTAATCAATGTTATAAACAGGATAGGGCAGAGTAAACATACCATTTTTGCCATTCTTAGGTGGGAGTTTACCATTTTGAGTCGCCTTCGTTGCAGTGGGAGATGTATTATCTTTCTCTGGATGGTTTGCAACTAGGGTATTCTTGGACTGACCACTAGGTCTACCCTTCTCAACAGGAACTTTGGGAGCGGGTGCCTTCAAAGGGTGAACATCTTTCTTTGTTTGGTCTACAGGCTTCATCACACCTACAAGTGGCCCTTTACTTCGTGTGTGGATTTCATTAGTGTGGATTTCTGTTGTACTATCTTCTTCATCGTCATCATTCTCATTTGTATAGAAATCCCATAGTACATTGATTTGAGATTCATTGTCCAAGGGCTCTTCTACTTGGTATTCTTCCTCATTTTCTTGTTCTGGCTCCATCCCCACTATAGGTTCTTCTTGGTTAAGGAGCGATATGATAAGAGCCAACTCTTCCATATTTAAATTCCATTCATTGGGTGGAGCAGGCAGTGCAAGTTTACCATGACCATCTTCTGTCTTCTTGCGATAGAAAGGTTTGAAGGGTTTTCTGTTGTTATACTCTCTTCCACTCTCTCTAGAATTCCTTTTCATATCGATGACTGTGTTTGTCAGTTTCTTAATGATCCGATGCAAAACTTCCACATCTGTGGTGTCCCTTTATTTTCCTCAACCACCTTGTTATCACCCCCACTATTCTTCTTGAATGACTAAGAAGCTTTCTTTCTTTCTATTGTATGATGACATGCTGTGAGACTAATAATTTCATTCTTGACTTTTATTGCTTCCTCGATAGCACCTTGCAAGGTTCGTGCATTACTCCTCTTGACCCACATCGCCATAGGGATAGGGAGATCAGTGATGTAGAATTCCATGACCACCTCATTAGTAGTCCTAGCATTAGCTAGGATTCTATTGAAAAAGTGTTGAAACGGATGTTAAAATCCTTGTCCTTCTCTTTGGTGTCCATTTTCAAACATGATAGTTCTAAAACTAAGGCCACAGGGATTTTGTCATCGCCAAACGTTTCTAAGAAGGCCTGCTGAAAGGCACCCCATGAGGTGATCGATCCTATTCTCAAGCTAAAGTACCATGTGGAGGCTGCACCAATCAGTGTAAAAGGGAATAAGTGACATACAACGTCTTCATCGGCCACCTCCAACATGTGCATGGCTAGGAAGAAAGAGTGAATATGTTTATCAGTAGTGTCTCCCCACTCAAGGTCGAATTTAGGAAATACTCTTTCTCCATTCTTAGGTAAGGGATGTTGCTGCCTAGGTACCGCTATGGAATCTTGTGCAAGCCATAGAGGGAGTGCTCCCAGAGGAGGTGGAGTTTTATTCCCACCTGGAGGAGGTGGTGGAGGTTGATTCCCAACCAAAGGGGGAACGTTAACCATATTATGGATATGGAAATTTGGTTGAGGGTTTCTTCAAGGCATTCTTTGTTAGGATTTTCCAAACTAGACTAGGGGTTACCTTCAGAGGGGTCATCCTTAGGAATTTCTTCCCAAGGAGTGTTGATACTCTGCAAAGACTCTAGCACAATATCTTCAAGAGAAGGGGATGCAGATGTCTCTTTGCTTATAGGAAGGATCCTTGGCTTTCTTTTAGCTGTCAGAGGTAAAGAATGAAAAATGGGAAGCTGAGATAGGGAGCGAGCATGGGCACGGGTAAGCACTCTGACTGGTTGTTTCTGAGTGACCGGATACTCCCACAGTCTCTCTTCTTCAGGTGACCCAGACACAAGATTGAGGTGGACCTCTGTTTCTTCAAAATGGGGCTCCTTCAAATGGGTGGAATGATCTTTTCGACCTTCACGATCCATACGTTAACCTTTTTGAATCCATGCGAGGCATTTATAGATGAAATCCTTAAAAAACTATGGACGACGGTACAGGCCCTCCTTCTAGCGCCAATTTGTTGACATGGCGAGTTTTCGCTATACCAACAAGGGGAACTAACCTAATCCCATATCCCAATTAGATTTTATTTCGTTTGGGGTGGCTATCTCCAACGAGTTTTAAAGGATCCCGTAAACTATTAAAGGTGTTTAGAGATTGCTTCCTGGAGGAAGATTTTAATTAAATCAACAAGATAAACAGCTAACCTATATGTATCAAATCCTATCTACACTACTTCTAAGTACTCTCATCTAGTCCTAACTATCCTAATCTATCATGTAGGAGCATAACAAAAGGAGGTTAAACATCATATATAGATTCCAAGTCCAAATGAATCAATTACTGGTTCACATAATAATAAGGTTGTATTAAATCCTAATTGCAATCCAATTACTTATACAGGAATACACATTCCTTTCCATACAAATAATACTTGCAACTGATGTTTAACAATGTTTCGAATCAGCAACCTTTCATGAGATAGGCATGCTACTGAATTATATTCGAATAACCAAGAATAACCATGAACTGTATGTTATCAATATGCACAAAGAAAAACACATTTATCTTTATGCCAGCAACAACACTCTGATCCTAAACACATGAAAGAAGAGGAAAATAAATCTGAAACAAAAAGGCTCCTTCTTGAACCAAACAATCTTCTTTATTCATCATAAATCAAAGTTGTTCTCTCCAAACAAAAATTCCCCCCCCCCCCCCCCATCTTCGGAGGTAATACTTATGCAGAAACCACTGACCCTCCATCTCCCCCTGACTTTTCACCTCCCCCTCTTTTCAATATACAAATTAAAATATACAGGCCTCGAATCGATCGGTGAAACAACTGACCCGTAAAGGCCACATTTTTTGGAGTGTTTCATTTCCTAGGGAAATGAATAGATGTCGATTGAAAGGAGGAGGTATGTGTGCAATTTCTTCATGATAAGGCCCAAGACCGCATAGCCTTCGAAACACACAGGTAACACGTGGAAACATGGCTGCCAACGCCTAAAGCTGGAACTTAAAATAGAACACAACCTAGAGCCATACTTGATGCTTATGCATCCATTCTTCGACCTCGCTTGCCTTCTCTCAGTCCTCGCCGGCATAGATAACCAAAATTAGCTATGCTTATGAAAATATGATAGAAATTCTTAAAAACACAAATGTTGTATTCATTAAAAAGTTATAACATCAAAGGGAACAAGAGTGAAAGAATCAACCCCTGGTTTTTAATTCATGCATTGATTAAGTCTGGCAAGCGTAAATATGATTTACACTGAAAATCGTCGCATAACACATAACCGGATCCGAAATCTGGACTTGAAATATTATAAATGGGAACCTATACCCTATCGGGTCCACGAAACACTATTGCATCGAATCGCACCATGTGTTTAAGCTTTGGGCTCTGCTGATTGTGACTTGCAATTGGCTGGACCCAAAATATATATGTGTCATGGTTCATAATCCCCCCGTGTCCACCATATGAGACTTCAAACAAGATCATAAGGAAAACATAAGGAAAACATGGGAAAACCCACAGCCGACCATAAAGTTGGACTTCAAATGATATACACCAGGAAGCCTGATTATCTTCTCTGTAAATGTAAATGTTATATCTGGGAGATTGTTGGGTGTGGAGCCTGATTATCTTCAAATTAAGTAAGGAGCCATGTCCGAAGAATTAGGAAGAAATGGCTCATATGTCTAAAGTTCCATATGCCTCAGCAGTTGGAAGCTTAATGTATGCAATGGTCTGCACAAGGCCTGATATTGCACATGCAATGGGAGTTGTGAGCAGGTACATCAACAATCCAGGAAAAGAACATTGGATGGCAGTGAAGTGGATTCTCAGCTATTTGAGAGGTACCACAAATCAAGCATTATGCTTTGGTGGTTCAAAGATTGCTCTACAGGGATATGTTGATGTAGATATGGCAAGTGATATAGATAACAGGAGGAGCACAACAGGGTATGTGTTTACTGTAGGTGGAATAGTTGTTAGTTGGGTTTCAAAATGGGTGTGGAGCCTGATTATCTTCTGTATTCAATGGTTTCAGCTAGATGTATACCCTAGGAAGACTGTACACCCCTCCACGTGGGGGGCTGCAGGGGGAACTTGTCCCCTCGAAGCTAAAAATAGATGTAAAATTGCCATGTAAAAGTCTAGTAATTTCTAGTCAATCTGGGTCGTTCATTAGGCAGATGATCTGATGGTAGAAGTTATGTTTAATTTAGGGGTTTTTTTCCCTAGAAGGCAACCCCTCACTATATATGAGGGAATTGTATTGCGTCTATGTAGATTTGTATTCTAAGTGAGGAAGAGAGAGGAGATTGAGAGCGAAAGAGGGTGTTATAGCGGATCTGTTGTAGGTTGTATCTCTTTAGTTTGCTGGATAATATAATAAAAGAAGGGCTGGCTATTTCTCCGTGGATGTAGTCCAAACTGGGTGAACCACATATATCTGTGTCTCTTTTGTTTTATGCATTTTTTGTGTTTATATTTCTGCAATATTTTATGTGTTCCATTACTCTGTAATATATAATTTTCTAACAACTGGTATCAGAGCCGAAGGTATATTTGGCTGATAAACTCACAAGAGAGAAGGGTTCCTATTTCAAGTGGGAGCAATGGCGGAAGATGGTAGGTTTAGGGTCGAAAAATTCAACAGCCAAAACTACCAACTATGGAAGATGCAGATGGAAGATTATCTGTATTAGAGAGATCTGTACCTACCATTGGGTGGAATAACAAAGATGCTGATGGGTATGATAGATGAAGAATGGAATATTCTCGATAGTAAGGCACTCAGAACAATATGGTTGTGCCTGGCAGCATCGGTAGTATTTAATATTTCAAAGGAAATGACAACACAGGGTTTAATGTTGGCATTGGCCAAACTATATGAAAAACCCTCAGCCTCAAATAATGTATTTCTTATGAAGCATTTATTTAATATGAAGATGTCAGAAGGTGGATTTCTTGCAGATCATTTAAATTATTTTAATATAGTTACAAGTCAGTTATGTTTTGTAGGGGTAAATTTTGATGATGAAGATAGGGATCTGTTATTTCTGTGCTCATTATCAGAAAGTTGGAATGCTTTAGTTATGGTCATTAGTAACTCTGTCTCTGGATCCAGTACTTTAAAGTTTGATGATGTTGTTGGTGTAATCCTTAGCGAGGAAATGCGATGGAAAAGCTCCAGTGAGACATCAGGTAATGCTTTGACTACAGAGACTAGGGGAAGAAAAATGGAAAGAGGAAAGAGCCCAGGATATCGCAGTAAGTCAAGAAAAGGCAGATCTAAGTCCAGATAAGGGATAGTGTGATGGAAATGTGGGAAGAAAGGACACCTGAAGAAATACTGCAAGTCTCAGAAGGGAAAAGAAGGAGATGCTCAGCAAGAAACTAATCATGAAGCGAATGTAATACGTGATGTGTTGCAAGATGCTTTGATTCTTTCATTAGAAAATATTATTGATGCTTAGATGATAGATTTAGGGGCCTCATTCCATGCCACACCTGATAAGAAACATTTTCATGATTATGTTCAAGGAGATTTTGGACAAGTTCGATTGGGTGATGATAAACCCTCTAAAACCGTTGGAATGGGTACAGTTTTCATAAAACAGCAAAATGGAAATCAATGGCTATTGAAGGAGGTAACGCATGTTCCAGATCTGAAGAAAAATCTAATTTCAATAGGGCAGTTGGGAGGTGAAGGTTGTGTAACTACTTTCATAGATAAAACCTAGAAGGTCACTAAAGGATCCCTGGTAATACCAAAAGGAGAAAAGGTTGGTACATTATATTTATGCAATGGTATTTCTAATTCTGTTAATGATTTAACCTCTATAGGAGAATATACGGTATTGTGGCATCATAGGCTCGGGCACATGAGTGAGAAGGGGACACATATTCTTCACTCAAGAAATTTGTTACCAGGTTTGAAGCATGTTGATTTAAAATTCTGTGAGAATTGTGTTTATGGAAAACAGAAGAGAGTCAGATTCCTTAGAGTTGGGAAAGAAAAGAAGAGCAAAAAATTAGAGCTTGTGCATACAGATGTATGGGGACCTGCTCAGGTATCATCTCTTGGTGGCTTTCATTATTATGTTACTTTTATTGATGATGCAACTAGAAAAACCTGGATTTATTGTATTCGAAATAAATCTAATGTATTTGATACTTTCAAGAAATGGAAAGCTTTGGTTGAAAATGAGACAGGGAAAAGGTTGAAGTGTCTCAGATCAGATAATGGAGGTGAATATTGTAGCAAAGAGTTTGATAGGTACTATTCAGAGAATGGAATTCACAGAGAGAAGACAGTTCTAGGAACACCACATGAAAATGGTGTGTCAGAAAGGATGAACAGGACAATCATGGAGTGTGCAAGGTGCATGAGATTGCATGCAGGATTGCCTTTACAATTTTGGGTAGATGTTGTAGATATTGTTGTTTATCTAATAAACAAAGGTCCTTCAAGTTCCTTGGATGGTGGCATTCCAGAGGAGACATGGACATGTAAAAAGGTAAACTACTCATTTTTAAAGACTTTTGGTTGTGAAGCCTTTATCCACATTAACTAGGAAAATAGAACAAAGCTTGAGGAAAAATCAAAGAAATGTACCTTTATTGGATATGGTGTTAATGATTTTGTTTATCACTTATATGATTATGAAAATCACACAATCATTAGGACCAGAGATGTAATATTTAATGAAAAGGTCTTATATAAGAATCAATTGCAGGAAAAGAAACAAGAAAAAGAAAATAGAGAATACAGAGTGCTTGATGATATCACAGGGAAAGTGATGGTTCCTGAAAATCATAATGATCAACAGCTAGAACAACAACCACAACAGCAACAAGCACTTCAAACACCTAAAAGTGGTGTTAGAAGATCTACCAAGATAAGTAGACCCCCTAAACCATACTCTCCTTCATTATGTTATGTATTGTTGACTGATTTTGGTGAACCAGAATGTTATGAAGAAGCAGTGCAGGTAGAAACCAGGAAGAAGTGGGAGCAAGCCATGAAAGAAGAGATGGACTCCTTAGCACATAACCAGACTTGGGACTTAGTCAAGTTTCTTGCAGGTAAAACAACATTGCAGAATAAATGGGTTTATAAGTTAAAGGAAGAAGATGGAGGAAAATAGAGGTACAAAGCTAGACTTGTGGTGAATGGGTTTGCACAGAAGAAAGGTATTGATTTTGATGAAATATTTTCTCCTGTTGTTAAAATGACTTCAATCAGAACTACTTTAAGTCTAGTAGTAGCTGAATATTTGCATCTTGAGCAGTTAGATGTAAAGACAGCCTTTCTCCATGGGGACTTTGAGGAAGAGATATATATGCAGCAGACATAAGGATATGAGGTAAAATGGAAGGAGAAACTAGTGTGCAGGTTGAAGAAGAGCTTGTATGGCTTAAAACAGGCTCCAAGGCAGTGGTATCTAAAATTTGATAGGTTTCTGTTTGAACAAGGTTATACTAGATGTCACTCTGATCATTGTGTTTTTCTCAAAAGGAAAAATGATGGAAACTATATTATATTGTTATTATATGTAGATGACATGCTTGTTGCAGGTTCTAACATGCAAGAAATAAATGTGCTCAAAAGGAAATTGGCAAACTCATTTTCAATGAAGGATTTCAGTACTGCAAAACAAATCCTTGGTATGAGAATAACTAGAGACAGGAAGAATCGCAAATTAACATTGTCCCAAAGTGAGTACATAGAAAAGGTGTTGAAAAGGTTTAATATGCAGAATGCAAAACCAGTTAGTATACCTTTGGCTAGCCATTTCAAATTAAGTAAGGAGGCGTGTCCCAAGACTCAGGAAGGAATGGCCCATATGTCTAAAGTTCCATATGCATCAGCAGTTGGAAGCTTAATGTATGCAATGGTCTGCATAAGGCCTGACATTGCACATGTAGTGGGAGTTGTAAGTAGGTACATGAACAACCTAGGAAAAGAACATTGGATGGAGTGAAGTGGATTCTAAGGTACTTGAGAGGTACCACAAATCAAGCATTATGCTTTGGTGGTTCAAACATTGCTCTATAGGGATATGTTGATGCAGATATGGAAAGTGATAGAGATAAAAGGAGGAGCACAACAGGGTATGTGTTTACTGTAGGTGGAATAGCTGTTAGTTGGGTTTCAAAAATCCAAAGTGTTGTTGCACTTTCAACAACAAAAGCAGAGTATGTGGCTGCTACAAAGGCTAGTAAAGAAATGATTTGGTTACAAAGGTTTCTGGATGAATTGGGCAAGAAGCAGGAGTTGGGCGGGTTATATAGTGATAGCCAGAGTGCTATACATCTTGCAAAGAACTCTGCATTTCATTCCAAGACTAAATATATACAGCTCAAGTACCATTTCATACGGTCAGCATTAGAAGATGGACAGTTGAAGCTGGAAAAGATACACACTAGCCAGAATCCTGCAGATATGTTAACAAAAGTTGTAACTAGGGAGAAACTGAGAATCTTCTCATTTTCAATTCGTCTTCAAGTATGATGAAGAAGATGAGAAACAACCAGGTCCAAAGTGGAGCTATTGTCCAACAAATGAAGCAGTGGTGGAGTTGCTATAATGAGTCTCCAAGTGGGAGATTGTTGGGTGTGGAGCCTGATTATCTTCTATATTCAAAGGTTTCAACTAGATGTATACCCCAGGAAGACTGTACACCCCTCCAAGTGGGGGGGTGTGGGGGGAACTTGTCCCCCCCACGGGGGTCCGGGGAGGCTATTCCCCCCTGGCTGGGGAGTCTAGGAGCCAGCAATCCCCCGGCGGGGGTTCTGGGGCAGCGCCCCCGAAGCTAAAAATAGATGTAAAGTTTCCTTGTAAAAGTCTAATAATTTCTAGTCAATCTGGGCCGTTCATTAGGCGGATGATCTGATGGTAGAAGTTATGTTTAATTTAGGGTTTTTTTCCCTAGAAGGCAACCCCTCACTATATATGAGGGAATTCTATTGCGTCTATGTAGATCTATATTCTAAGTGAGGAAGAGAGAGGAGATTGAGAGCGAAAGAGGGTGTTACAGCGGATCTGCTATAGGTTGTACCTGTTTAGTTTGCTGGATAATATAATAAAAGAAGGACTGGTTGTTTCTCTGTGGATGTAGCCCAAATTGGGTGAACCACGTATATCTGTGTCTCTCTTGTTTTATGCATTTTTTGTGTTTATATTTCTGCAATATTTTATGTGTTCCATTGTTCCGTAATATATAATTTTCTAACACTCGCCATGTGTTTAAGCTTTGGGCTCTGCCAATTGCAACTTGCAATTGGCCGAACCTGAAATATATATGTGTCGTGGTTCATAATCCCCTCAGGTCTGGCATATGAGACTTCCCTTTGAAAACCCAGACAGGAATGCTTTATCAAGAACATAAGGAAAACACGGGAAAACCCACAGCCAACCATAAAGCCAGACTTCAAATGATATACACTTGGGCCTATAGTTATCCTCGAGTCTGCCATATCGCATCGCAATGCTTCAATGGTGAGTGGATGGACCCTAGGTTTCAACAAAGCCCAATTGCGATATGTGATGGGCTCCGGACCTGAAATATATATATGTGCACTTAATAGTCCCGATGGGTCTGCCCTATGGGATTTTTTTTTAAATATCAGAACACAACACTTTATCGAAAAGATGGGAATACACAGGAAAACCCACATCTGACCATAAGGCCAGACTTGAAATACTTTATACCTGAATTCATAGTTATCGGCGGGTCCGTCATATCACATCGCACCTTATGTTTGAATGATGGACTCTACCAATTGCGATAAGTGGTTGGGGGAAGCAAACCCGAGATATATATATTATGTTTAATGGTCCCTGCAGCTCTGCAATGTAAGACTTCCCTTTGAAAACATGGACCTGAGTACTTTATTAAAAAAACACAGGAATATAAGGGAACACCCATGATAGACCACAAGGCCAGACTTCAAATAATATACCTCCCCGCTATAAACATCATCGGGTTCGGTAGATAGTGGTATGCCTTATATATAAGCCCCGGACACCAGAGATTGCGATATGCGATGGGGATCCAGACTCGACATGTATATATTGCAGTTAATAATACCGTTGGGTCCGGTAGATCGCGGTGCACATTATATACAAGCCCTGGGACCCCAACGATAAGGTGAACATTATGCCTTAGTGTTGATTGCGATAAGTGAAAAAGGGTATGTTTTACATGTTTTATGAAGCATTTCCATTATAAAGAGTTATAATGGGAATAAAGATGCGGTAGAAGGTTTTTAGGGTTGAATCCAAATACAACCATAATAGAAAGTGGGGGTTGGTTAGAGCACCATGAAGGTTTATGGGGATTGAAAAGTCCTGATGAAGGAAATGAATGAAGGGCTAGGTCGGGTCATGAATGAACCATGTAACATAGATTTATTCAAAGGGGGTCTTGACCATTAATGATTGAATATTTGACTTGGCACAGAGTTAAAATCCCTGGGATAAAACAGATCATTCAGAGAGGTGAAAGATCAAACTTCTAGGGGACCCATTCAAAATTACTACCAGGGCAGGTTTTAATAGGGTGGTGGTTGTGGCCACAACAGGACTCTGAGACACTTTTTATACAAATAAATATCTCTTCACACTACCTCTTAGGGTACATACCCCACCTGAATGTTCACTAGGTATTTCCCTTTAGAACTATTCTTATCTTGTATTACCAATCCTCAAAGAACATCGGTCCTCTTTGACCGCTCTTGTCTTGGATATCCTATCAGATTCTCAAAGAGTGTCAATCATGAGGCTACTACCTATCTTGGATTTATATTCCTCAAGGAGTATTGGTCTCATATGCTTACCCAATCCTCCAGATTCCATTTTCTCCTCATGACCTTCACTAATAATTATGGTTGTTAGTCTTTGTCTCGTGCATGACACATGAAGAAGAGAACCATATCCACCACTTCCTCTTAATGAGGGATGGGTTTCCATCATTAGATACTATTATAATAGCTCTCAAGGATCTATCATCGTCATCACATGTTTTATTTTTTACCTTCCAGAGCCCTTTTAAATACAACATCATCATTATCAATCTTCATTAGCTACATCTTCATGAACCAATCACCGCGATAAAGGCTTCATACAAACACTACCAAGAACAATATGTGATAATAGAGGCATGATGTCAATATAACAATCTAGGGTTTCTATGCAAAAATTAATGATGGAATCCTAGGGTTTCCAAATTCAAACCCTAGATCTAGATAGAAATCAAATCATCATCCTCATCAATCATGCCCTAGATTCCCAAAAAAACCTAAAAATAAAAGGTAGGGTTTTCATGACGGATCTAGCAAAATAGGGTTTTATATCCTTTGATAGAAATAAAATATATTATATGTACTTCAGGGTTTCCATACCTTTATCCTCCATGATCATAAGGTCTTCTACAAGATCTACAACAAGATGCCATGCTCTTCTTCTTGTTTTTCTTCAATAATAAAGACCTCAAGGGTACTGCAACCCTTATCCAAGATGCCAAAGTCAAAGGGTGTTGAATTTTCTTCAAGACATACTTATTTCATACTTATCTTGCCGATGAAGTGTGTATTCTCCCTTATGGAGATACATTCCTGACTTCAGGCTTGGTTTAAATAATACAACTTCCATTATTGACTTATATGAGAGATAAGTATAGGACTTGAGGGAGGTATTCTATTATTTCTTTTCAAGAATATTCTTCACCTAGAAACAATTTTGAGTACCTTCAAGGAGATGATATTTCTCAAACTTAGAGACGATTACACCTACTACTAGTTGTTTGTAGTTTCTCACTATCTTCATTATAAGAGAATCTTCTTACTACCTCTATCCTCACAATTAACCCTAACGAAATTGATATGAATCTTTATTTATGGCTTTAAAAACAATTTTATGTGATCTTAGACTTTAAAATAAAGAGATGAAAATGTGCTTAGAGAAATGATGCAAGAGAACCCTCATATACTCAGAACTACTTCACAAGATTTTTCCCTCTCCAATGTTAGCTTTAATGGGATTGTTCAAAATTGGTACAATAGTATATATGAGTTCCTTAGGACTGTGTCTTTTCTCCGTAGGTTCTCGCCCTCTTTATAAGCATACAAAACTACAAAATGTACCTTAATGAATGCTCTTGAGAGATAGTGCTAATGTACCTCCAATCAACTCATTCTAGGATTCTTATGTGAACATGACTGAAGAAGAGATCTAAACTTATTCTTTTAGAAATATAACTATAGTTATTTATATAAATTACTTAAGATTCTCCACACGTCAACTCTTTTATTTCTCTGTTCAAGCACAAATGCACATATATATATGGCCTCGGAACTAATATACTTCTTGTCTTTTATGAAACACACATGACTGCAAAACATATCTTAATTAAGGTGACTATAGTCACTCTTTTATCCTTCCATCATACTTTCAAGTATCCTCAAAGTGATTTGAACCTCTTTTACTCTCAAGATATTTTCTCACTTGAATAGGAAGACTTTGTTGTTCACAAAGGCTTAGATCTTTACATGCACAAGTGACTGTTTGGAAGGAAGTCTAGGTATCTTTTGTAGAAAATATGCTAGCAACTCAAGCTCATTCTTTTAGATTCATAAGATAGTATCATGGGATTTGACCCTTTTTCAAAATGACTGGGACTATCAATCAAAACGTTCAAATCGATTTTTTTCCCAAAACTTACGGAAGATTCAGCTCTATTTATAGCTTCAATATGGAACTCCCAACGAGGCATATAATGCATTTAATTAAATTGGATATTCTAATTCAATTACACAATGCTTTGATTTCTAAGGTGGCCCAGAATTTGACCTCTAAAGAAATTCTTAAACAATTAGATACATTGTTTGCTTGATAATGTTTTTAGATGGAGATACATTGTTGGATTGATAATTATCTGAGATGAGATACATTGTTGGCTTGATATAGAATTTGGATCTTCTAATAACATTGATCACTTCAAGGAGTAACTTTAGGCCTCATAAATCATATCACAACTATATTCCTTTTGATAGGATGGTTGTCCTTGTATGGTCTATTTCCCTAGCTCCTCGAATCTCTAACACAAAGCTCAAGGGTTCATTATTTTCATTAGTAAGTTTATAAAGTAATCATTGATTAAGGCTTACAAAATTCAAATGTTTATTCTTCTAGGAGCTTGGTCCTAGCTAACCTACTTCCTCTCTCTCTATCTTGAACATTTAGAGACCTTCTCTTCATAAATAATGTAACAAGGGCTTACAGAATATGCCCACACAGTCTAATACTAGAAGTGGAAACCATTTGACAACAAATTCCTTGGTGGTTTATTTTATTCTCCACTTGGTCTTGTCCTCACTTGGGCTCCGATACCATGTTAATTTTAGTTAACATGTTCTTTTCTTATAACAATTACTTCAACGTACCATATTAGCCCAATTACAATTTCATTTCATTTCCAGTAGAAATCACATAAAACATTATCACGTTCACAGTAACTAAAAAAATTAAAATAAACATAAATGCAAAAGACAAGCTAAGAAAATAGGACACTGAGATTTAGGCTTGAAGCCAGGGAAAAACCCCATAAGGGTGAAAAACCACAGATATTTTCTTCTTGATAATATCAAATGTTCAAAGAGAGAGGAATTTAAAATAGTATAACTATACAAAGTCAAAGTCAATATTAAAATTGACTTTCGAATATGATGATCCAATACCATTGCTCATAGTCAAATAGATCGCCTAGGCAAAGTCTGCAATTCTTCCCTCAATTAATAGTAGTCAAACTCTACCCTAACCAGAAAGTCAAAGGCTAGTCAAACTCTTCCAAAATAGCTTGGTGAAAGGAGAGAGGAACTCAACCTCTCTTGATAGTCAACTAGAAGAAAAAAAATCAACTTTGGAGCGGTCAAACTTGGCCACACAGAAGGTCAACCCTGTGGTCAAACTTCCACCTTAGGCTTGCAATCAGCGTAGGTTAAAGCTACCCAAATTTCCTTGATTCCTGTGCCATTCAATGCAACCTAGTAAAATAGAGTCAACCCTCTAAGAATCATATTCAAAATAGGTTAAATGAACCCCGGTCTACATTGTTCAACATTGGTTAAAACAAGAAGTTATTGCAGAGATGAAATTCCCATTCAAAATCTCACATGTGTGAAGAGAATAGGTACCTTTGGAGGTCGAACCAATTAGAAGAGAAGAAAGAAAGATGTGTGATGTTAAGATCTTAAAATGAAGTTTCCTTGACCTTTACTTATACAAGTCAATGTGGGTCAAAGATCATGTCTCTTGGGGTTCATGAGCCTACATGATTAGTGGGGCTGACCTTGACTAAAGACACATGTGTGGCCTTGACCTCAAAAACAAAATTTCCCTTGTTAGAATCCATTGCTCCATAGCTCAAAATTTGTCCTCTTCAAAAGAGGGATTCATTCCAATAATCATCTTCTACAAATGAGTTTTCCACGGTGGATTTTGACTAAACTTGCACATTTTAACAAGAAATAGCGCCATGACATTACAAAAGAGGATCCATGAATGATCCCTATTATTGGCTTGCAACAACATCTTTTTACCTGCTAGTTGAATATTATATTAGGTTCATGAATCCTTACATATGATGCTATTAATTCTTCTCTTCCAGGCATCCACAGTTGCATGATTATATGATGAATCTATTAGAGTTGCCAAACATCTAAGGGTCCTTATATTTCCCTCCTTCCATCATGCTTGCCAAAATAGAGGATATGCTAATCCTTATTCCTTTGCTTCTTGTACCTGTAGTATTCATTAACAATTACACCCAAAAAAAGTATACAATAACAAAAGCATGATGTTAATTTTTCAAGCTAGGGTTATCATGGAAACTTAGAGGATGGACTCCCAGGGTTTTAAAGTGATAACCATAGACCAAGGGATCCATATATAATCCATCAACCTCATCCATATATACATGCTTTTCATGAGCCCTAGATTGTATACAAACCCTAAAAGACCAAGGGTTAGGGTTTTTATGTGGGAATAGGGTTAGAGTTTCCATATGACTTAGGTCTTACTTATGTTGATGAAGGTTTTAGATATAAATACTAATATCAATAATTTTAACAACAAACCCTAGAACCATATAGTTAACATACACAATTTCATGTTGGATCCTTAATAAAATATGCCATATATACCTCAAGGTTACATAGCTTTGTCGTAGTCACCTTTTATTCCAGATGCAATGGTCTTTTTCTCTTTTCTTTAAGGTGTGTGTCAACTCAATATATTATTTATTGTATCTATCTACTTACCTATTCTTGCTTCAGTATCAGTATGCTACTGCTCTACTGTGAGCTCATTAGTGATGCATAGATATATAGAACTCTCAACAATGATATCCCTTTTATCCAAGAGTTTCTTGAAATGATTGTCAACAAAACTATCTGGTATTGATTCTTGTTATTTCTATCAGCTACTGATACAAAAAAACTCTTTCCCATGATGGAACAAAATTAAATATTCATGATCTTTAATGATAGGCTGAAAACAAACAAAATCATCTTTCAAAGAGATGATCATCACAATGACCCTACTTACTGCCTCTGGTCTTCTCTCTCTTCAAAATAAATAAATTATTGCATCCCTACATGCAACTTTGGGATGCACATGTATGACGGAGTTGACTAGTACAGGTGCAACAATATTCCATCTTATACTCGAAAATTTCTTCAAAATGTTTACTCAAGTATTATAATGAGTAAAAAAAAATTCTTGCACTGAGTGTTGTGACATTACCACTTCCTGTAGCTTGCCTCTTTCCAACATGAAAAATTAGATTATTATACCATTGAATTAGGGATTTCAAACATAAACCCTTATTCTTGTTGACAAATTTATAGAGCTACACTAAAAAATAATTCCAAAAATAATACCACTGTAAATCCAAATATATGCACATTTCAATGAATATTGGTTCACTTATTTGAATCGGCTCAGACTGTGTATTTTTATATTCCAATCTCATAGCAGGACCTACATAAATATTATCCTCTTCTTATTCCACTTACACAAGTCAGTGAATTCTAACTTGATCAATGGTGATTATAGCTTTGAAGATAAGCCAAGTGTGCCTTTAATAGATTTGATCTAGGTCTCTTTTGCTCAGAATTAGAATAGTAGGTTTGACTCTGATTTCAAGATGAATGATGCTTCAATTTATTTCCGCTTGAAGTCTATTTATACCCAGAACAAGGGGATATCTAGAATCATTTGTTTATAATATTGAAATTACTCCTTCTATATTTCCAATTAGGCTATTATCCTATATTTGATTTGAGACCAATGCAAGGACTGATTCACACTTGCAATATGACAATATAAACAAGGAACATGCTCTGAATTTAAATTTATTGATACATAGGTGTAGAGTATGGTTTTAGGAATTATTTCTAAAAGAATTAATCTCAAAATGAGGTCATCAATACGCCCAATCTTGGATCTCTTTTATGCACATTTCATCCTCTTCCAATAGTGTTTTCAGCTCCCTTTGAAAAGGTGACAAAGCAAAACATTTTAGGGCTTCCAAAAGAGACTCATGCACATGCATTTTAACTTAATACTATGGTCACTCAAAACTTGTCCAGAACAAAGGATTGATAGATGAATTTAGGATCCTTTCATATATAGGTGAAATTTAAATGTCTCGATCCTCTTGTAACAATACTAATGCTCATAATGAAACTTGGTCTTCTATTTCTATGCACAGATATAGATAGAGGATCTTAGTCCTCTTGACATAAAAAAGGATGACTTTCTTGTAGGATTTACAATAAAGGTTTATGCTCATAATACTTTAATAATACTAAAAACATTTTTAGGATTATTTGACATCTTGGGATTGCTTGAGGAGAAGACGGAGCGCGGGCTAGGGTTTCGCCGTTTCGGCTCTGGTTGCTGTTAGCGCCTGCGGCGGCAGGGCTACCTTGGGTTTCAGGCCGCCCCCCTACCGTATTCGCTTGGTGCTCCGACGGGCTCGCTGCACCTGGTGGGGTATCGAAGTTTCTGCTGCTCCAGTATATTGTGACGCGACTTCAACTTCGAACACTACCCTTTCTCCTGCGGATCTTCCTCAGCGCATCTCTAGTTACGGTTTTGCCTTGAGCACTGCATTTGGGCGGCGGCGGTGTGAGACCAATCTCGGCGGCTTTCGGCTCATCTTCTGCGATTCTGTTTTAAAGCAGAGTTCCGGTTCTCGTGCTCTGTTTTTGGGCGGCGGCGGAGCTGCTTTCATTCTCTACTGATCTTCGGGGTTTTCGGCTCTCTTCGGACCCTCTATTTTGCGGGCTCCTCCTAACCAGTGCTGATCCTTGGAGCGGGAGCGGGGGCTTGTTTGGCCTTATGGGGGCGAGGTGGCTGCCCCAGCCGCCTCTGCCCCCGGACCCGAATCACCATAGCTCCTGATGGGCCCTGATGGGTTCACTTGCTGAGCTATGGGTTACTATTTTTGGTTTTTCGCTGGCTTACCTGGACAGTTATTGGAAGCGTTGAGGGATTGTGGTGTGGATCTGTCTCTACACCGATTCGTGCCGTCTCTTCAATGGCTTGTACTGGTTGGCCATGTCTTATGGCTTCTTTGGACATGGGCGGTATCTTCCTCTGGCTTCCTCTCAGCAGGAGAGTTGAGGGGGTGGGGGGTGTGGCTATCCTGGCTGCCCTTTTTCCATTTTGTGCCTCTCCTCTTTGTCTTGGCGGTCATTCGAATATTCTGCTCTATCTACAGGAGCCTTTGTTTTTTTTCTGTTTTTAGAATGAGATGGGTTGTGGTATCCTCCTATTGAGGTTTACAGATCCATTCTTCTTGCTGCCCTGTTTTGAGGGTTTTTGAGTTATCGTTTATTTACTGTTATTATTAGTTATTAGCTTGTTGGGTAGGCATATACTCCTATTGGGGTTTACATACCCTGTTTCTGGATGCCCTGTCCGAGGGCTTTATCTGCATACTTCTCAGAAATATTGGTTATTGTAAGTGGTTTTCCCACACTACAGCATATGCGTTTCTCCATCTACAACATGTAATTTTATGAAATTAATGGAAATTACGCGCTCTTTTCTTCGGAAAAAAAAAGGATTATTTGACATCTTTCCAAGATGATAGATAATAATCAAACCTTATGACATCTTGCCTTGACTACAGTAGCATGCGATTTTGAATACTTCATATCTTGTAAAATTACCTCATGCCTTCGCTTACTTTGTCAAGATACTTAGAATTTCTTTAGCTCCTCAAATAGCCTTTTGACCCATCAAGATCATAGTCCTTAAGCTCTCACTCTTCTTGAGTAAGTCTGAGGTTATGTCATAGAGAAGAAAGCTAGTGCCAAGAACTTTGCTTTCTTGTTTCATAGGTTCAGTCCAGGGAGAGAAGGTCTTCTAGCTATTTGGTCATCAAGGAAAGTGATTGTATGCCACCAAAACCCCTTGCTCCGTTATATGTATACTATCGACCTTATCTTTGCAATTAGCAATAGTAATTATGCCTATATTTTTATTCTTCTTTACTTCACAAATTCAAACTAGGAAATTTACTCTTCTTGAGATGAGATGGTGCAAATTTGATATTCTTTTTTTCACTCACTTAAAAAGTTAGCTCTGCTACCATGTTGAGAAATATAGGGCAGAGAGTTAGGTTAACTATTAACTTTATTTCTCTTTAATATTTGACATTTTCTTGAGATTTATATCCTTCCATGGCTTTGGTTATAGATCAATGTGGTGGGTCGATCATAGATTTATAGCCCAATACAATCATCACATATTCATAGGTTGATCCATCTTGGCTAGCACAGATAGGATGGTAGATAATTACTTTGGTCCATATAGATAGAGAGACAAGTAGCGCTAGGTTATACACTAGGGACGTACTATCCCAACTGGGCTTGATAACCCCTGTTCACTAAACCCAAATACAAGGAGGGTGTAGAATACCATATATTTGATAAATTTGTGGTATAAGTTAATTAAATCTATTATGAACACCAAGAGACTATAATCATATTCTTATGTAAAACTAAGCCTATACACAATATGTTCCAATGATAAGTCAACCATCTACTACTTTATGTCTTTATCCCACTCCACCATACACTACCATACTCCTAATTTAGGTGCTAGTTACTTTTGCTTCAATGCCTAATCACAACAACATGTAATTATGATGACAATTTAAGTATATATGTGTGTAATATCTATCATGGGATGTATGAATTTTCCTCCCAACATTTCTCGTCAATGATTATAACCTTGAATAGGCTAGCACTAGTCTATCTCATCATCCCAAAATGGACCAATAGATGAAAATTTACAATTTTTGTCATCATCACTTCACATTATCTCATAGATGACCCTTTCTACAAATTATATGCATGAATTTATGGAAGTTCATCCCATCTACCTATCCTATTATTGATTGTGATAATAGGTGAATAAAGGATGAGTAACAAATCTTTGTTGACAAGATCACCTACTTATAAATTGTCCTTTATTCACCAATTGTCACAATCAATCATAGGCTAGGTAGAGGGGATGACTATCGATATTTCTATATTTATCCATCCATTAATGCACAAGGGCAGTGGCATACCCCCGTGCATTAATGGATGGATAGCTCCATAAATATTGGTTTCTATAGGGGATGGCCTACTAAAAATTCATGCATATATTCTGTAGAAGGGGTCATCTATGAGACAGTGTGAAGTGATGATGATAGACATGGTTAAATTTCATTTGTCAAGTCATTTTGAGATGACGATGACAAGCCAGTGCTAGCCCATTCAAGGTTATAATCATTGATTGGAAATGTGGGGAGGAAAATGCATGCATCCCATCATGGACATCACACTCATATGTACTTAAATTGTCATCATAATCACAAACTTTTGTAAATTTACAACTAGTATATGCTATAATTTTCTTAGACTAATGTACATTAGAAAATGCAACAAATATATATATTAATTACATAAATATAGTAGAAAATATGGGATGTGTAAGCATTGAAACCTCCCATTGCAGTAGATAGTGCAGATCCAATTACGTTGTTGTGCTTGTTCAACTTTAAAAAAAATTGGAACAGGTGCCTTCAAAACCTTGCTAATAACCTATATAATCTATGTCTTTTAAAATCTCCCCTAATGTGTTTTAAGTGATATTCTTTCAATTGTGAATAGAATGTGAAATTATATTTGATAGTTAGTCACCATCTTTCCAATCATGTTCGCAAAATCATGATCCATTTCCCTTTGAAAAGTGGCACTAGCATTGATTATTGCAAAAGGAATTTACACATAAGTGTATGTTCCCTAGGACATTATTCCATAAAGAAACATCCAACATGGAAATTAACATAGATAAAACTACTTGTTGCAACAACAATTCCATGTTCAAAGGTGTTAATTATCCTCCGACAATTGAGATATTTGAAGTACACACATAGGTGGAATTTTTTATTCCTTTTTATAAAAAATACTACATTGGAAATCCATTCGTGATGACAGATTGAAAAAATCATTTGAATTTTTCTATTTTTCAAGCTCAACCCTAATTGAAGGCTTAATATTTTTATTTATCACCCTAGCCTTCAACCTAAATTGTTTGGAATAACATGTTGCCAAATATTTCTATTGTACTCCTTGTTGTTTGGAATTGGTAGCATGAGTTTCCTAAATTCCTCTTCTTGTGTTGGATCTGAAATGTAAAAAATGTAGCAATCATTGGTTAGTTTATAACATAAGATAAAGATGAGAAATTTCTAGGTTCTACCATGAGAGGATTAAAAACATCACCAAAAAACACGATGGAGACAAAGAGTATTATGAAGTAATACTCATTTATTGATAATTGGTTGAAGTGTCAATGATCCACGAAAGGGAGACTAAGGAGAATAGTTTGTGTAAGATGGGCCCTCCCCTATCCTTCAAAGGAAGGTACTTCTATCCCTCTTTTGATATCTTTCTCTCCCTTTCGAAGAAGCTTTCTAAGAAATTCAATGGAGAAATATTGCAAGTTCACAATGTTCATGCAATCAAGATTCAAAACATGAGTGAATTCTAACTAGATTTTGGTAGCATGGAAATGTATTTCTTTTCCTTGTTGAACTAGCCACCTAGGGCATAAATTTATAAAGTTTTTTCAATCTTTCATAGTGGTTGAATTATTGAATAGAGGTGTTGGTATTTCACCTTTAGAATGAATATGATGGGACCATAGAGAAAGAAAGAAAACCTCATATAAAGTCGTTAAATTATAATGTTTTTTTAATCTGAAAACACTTTCTAGTTATTGAAAGGTACATGGAAGTCGTCACATGTCCAACTCTTATTCGATGGGGAAACCATCAGATATTCGATGGGAAACCAATGGAAAGAAGAGTTGGACATACAACACTCCCGTCAAACAAAGTTATTATACTGTCGATTATTTGATCCTAAACCATCATACTTGCTAACCCATACTAATGGAATGATGCATCTGAGATATAAAACTCTCATAACATTAATTTAACATAACATTGATTATCTGACACTAAAATGTTGGACTTGATACTCCATACCGATGGAAGTAAGCATTGCAGATATAAACAAATTGTGGAATATCCGATAGCATAGTATTGCAACTTTTGGCATCTAGGGTGACAGAATGAGCCATGGGTTCCATTGGATCCTTGACACACATGTGCATTTATACCGATGTTTGTGTCATCGAATATTCGACAGATCTGACTTGCACAAAGCTAATTTCAAAGCGTTAGATTTTTAATGACAATTTCAATGACTTTTGGCATCATATAATCAATGTCAGGCCCGTCAAATATATTGCCCATAATAAAGTGTAAAAAAATCGACACAATACCAGTGACAAGTTGCTCAACTCCAATTTGTGAGATAGGTGATGCTAATAAGTCGCATATCCAATGAATAGATGTCAAATTTTAGCCCCATTTGTACTAATTTCATAATGATGATGCTTATAGTATGGCTTATCAATCCAAATCTTCTTATAAGCTGACTTAAGACATGGTAGGACCAAGTCCTCAGCCCTGGCTGAGCATGCGGGGAAGACTATGCATCATGTGTGTATAGAAGAGGCTCAAGTCATTGCCAAAGTTGCGCAGTTTCACCATCGCAAATTTAGAGAGGCCCTGGAGATTGAGAAAAGGCCGAACAATCTTAATAGGGATGATGGCTGGAAGATTAGCAGTTGCTGGGTCCCAGCCTTGTCTTCCTAGCCTCCTCATTCCCCTTTTGTTAGGTCTTAGGGTTTCTGTCTTCCCTCTCCTTAAGTTTTGTTTTTGGCGGGTTAGTCCTATTATTATGGAGTGCATGAGTTATTAATAAGTTATTAAGTAATTTCGGGCTAATTATTGTATTAACCTTATCCCGTTTATGATACTAGGGGGTATATTATAATTAGATTAGATTTTTTGTTTCCATAATTTCAATTATTTATGCATTATATTTAATTCTACTATACCTTAAAATTTCCCTTTAACTAATTTCTTATATATTTAATTAATAAAAAACCCTTTTTAAACCTTATAAGTAATAATATATTTACCTAATAACATAGTTAATTTTAAATAAAAAAAAATTAGTGAATAAATATTGATTATTTAATGAATATAAATTACTAAATTAATTATAAGAGGAGATCTAGTTTACCAATGACCATTAGGTTTAAATGATAAATTAAGAAATTATTATAAATATATGATATACCAATAACATTGAGTTAGTTTGAGTTAGCTATTTTTATGGATATACTATTATTAATAAACATGTACTTTAATTATGGTATTTACCTAATGTAACTAAATTCTAAGAATAATAATGATTTAACTAGAATACTTTTTATTTGTTTTTAATTAATATTGGAATTATTAATTATTAAGTAAATATAGATTATTTAATAAACATAAATTATTGTATATAACTTATTATTTTAATTTCGAATGGGCCATTATATTTAAATAATTAATAAAAATGATATATTTTAAAGAACAAATAGAGAAGATCTAGTTTACCAATGGACCCTTAGATTTAAATAATTATTATTAAATAAATACACAATTACCTATTGTAACTAAAATTCTAAGAATAATAGTAATTTAATACTATTTATTTGTATTTAAATAATAATTTGGGAATAATAATAAATATAGATTATTTAATAAATATGAACTATTATACGAAATATAATTTATTAATGAACATTATATTTAAATAATATGGATTATATAATTATTATATTATTCAATTTTAGATATACTCAAATTAACAAATGAATTCTCTTAGTATATAAGCTAATAATAATGAATTATATGTTTTTATTAATAATAAAATTAGTGGTTTGACTAGGATCATTAGGTCAAAATTAGCCGTTGGCAATATAGCCGTTGGAGTCTCTGCACACCCTATTTAATCAAGCTAAGCCAGATTGGTTCTTCAACTTGTCCTGACGATGAACCACACTGGTTGGTTCGAAACGCGTCGACAAAAGATTGGTTATGTGATTTTGCCGAAGATTATCTAAACAATCCAAATCTTCTTATAAGAAATCATCAATTTGAGAATGATGTTGTATTGGTTTTACATTTATGAATACTTCCCTAGTTATAAAGGAGTGTTGAAGCATGTAACTAGTTTAAGCTTTCATAATTGTTGTTGTACTCATTTCAATAGGTATCATATGTAACAAACAAGAGAAGAAAAGAAAAATCTATTATTATTAAAGCATGGGTTTCATTATCTTTATTTATGGTCTTTTAGGTAAAAGCATGTTCTTCATGCTTCTAGGTTTTTTTATGCCTTAGGATTTACTGTCATGAGTCAAAGGAGTGAACATCATGTTTATAAGACCCTTCTAGGAAAAATGTGATTGTAAAAAGAATTATCTTTTGGTCTAGAAAGTCCTGGAAACTCTAAAAGTACAAGTCGATCCTAGTAGTTACAAGTTGACCTAAAGGAGGGAATTTGACCCCTTTAGAAGGCTATATAAAGAAGTAGCTTGACCTCATTAGTACTCACTAACTCACAAGTTCGATCTATCAAGAAAGAAGTTCGATCTAAAATTGCAAGAAACAAGAAGGAGTGAAGGCCTAGGAGAAGGAAGAAGGACCAAAAAACTTATTTTTAGGCTTTATCTCTCTCACACGTGTGAAATTTTAAGGCTTTTGGTGCTGCAGAAGGAGGCTAAAGTTGCAGGTCTGAGTTGTAGGAGGAAGAAGTGTAGAACCTTGTAGATGGAAAGAAGAATATCCTACTTTGACCTCATTGACCTTAGGATGAGCTGCCTGGGTCTAGGAAGGTCTAAGGAGGAAGAAAAATTAGGGCTTCCATAGAAGATGCAAGGCCGAAATTGTAGGTTTGAAGTTGTAGGACGAGTTGCTATATTGACGCTGATAGATTAAAGTTGTAGTTTGAAGATGGTTGGGGCAGAATCAGGAAAGAATTATTAGAGGGCTAATTTGGTACTTGGAGAAGGATTTGATCTAGGGTTTGGTTTTTTGTGTCTCATTTTGAAGCATATTTTATAAGAAGATAAGAGTTTATTAGGTTTTCCCCTTGGAGGAGTTTTGCCCTGGCTGAGATCCTAATTTCTGTGTCCTCTAGTGTTGTTATTCCATTCTTCATATTTGTTTGATGAAAATATCTAACCAAAGAACATGAGAAGAATAATTAAGTTCACAGTCCACTATTAAGGAAAATGGAAAATAACAATGAATAAGTTTCCACTTTGTATTTTCCAACAGAATCAAGCCATCACCCATGTTAAAGTGTAGTAGAAGCACTTCACCATAGAGGATGCTACCTGGTGTTGATGTTTTGCTCCAGACAACAACAGTTCGAATCATTGGGTTGGCTAGACTAAGGATATGGGAACGTAACCCAGTTTAGAGCCGAATCAATAAGATAGAGTCCATGCCAAGATTGACACAACTCTATCCCATTGTAGTGAGGATCATGAACTACAAGGAAAGATCCAGGAGAACACTATTTCATTTTTTCTAGCGTTGTAGCCCACGAGGATAATCTTGGAGCTAAGAACTTGATGTAAAAAGAGAAAAAGAACAAAAGAAAATTACTACCTACCCTAACCGTAACAACTCATAAGATTGGATTACATTGTTACTTAAGTGCAAGAATGAAAATCAAAAGAAACTCCCTCTTGTTTAAAGTGAAATTTTAAATATTTAGACAAATATAAATAAGTGAGAGCCTTTATAAATATTTATTGTTTCTTGCCTTACTTTAATTGTTGCTCAACCTTAATAATTTCTTTGTACCCTTTAATATTTTTTATTAAATAAAATACAAAATAAATTAAACTTAATTAGCAACAAATACAAAAATAAAAATTGTAATCCAAATTGTTTCTAATATATAGGTATTAGAGTGTGTAAAATAACAAATCTAAGGAAATTTTAAAAGAGTTTGAAATAAAATTAAAAGATCGGGAAATAACTTAACAAAAAAACTCGTAAATAAAGGTTAGTTTTTATTATTAAGACAAGTACCGGTAAAGATATGAACATGGAAATTTTTATTATTAAGACAAGTACCGGTAAAGATATGAACATGGAAATTTTGTAGAAGGACAGCTGGTTCAAAGAGCACCGTCTTACGTCTTCGTGTAAACTTGAAGGAGTGCCCTGGCTAGCGAAACTGGCGAATCTTAAAATCGTTTTAGTGGCCTCCTTTTATATTGCTCGCTAGAGTTTGTCAGTAGTTCAGATCACGGGTTTCGGGTTGGCTCGATCGCTGCGCAAGTCTTGAACGATTGGATGGTTTAACTACTGAACAATTATATCTGAATTTCTTTTAAACTTTTGCTCGAACGAAAATGACGTGTTTAACATTTGTGTTTGTGATGGTCCACGTTGGACGACGGTCATGATCAGGAATCTTCAACGACACATTTTTATTGTACATGTGCTTCGAGGTTCGATCTTGGCTGTAAAATCGAAGTTCTCGTTAGAGAGGCGATTGGATTCCTCAAGAATGTCACACTGCTACAGATATGAGGGCTAACATTGATTTATTCAGGTCGGTTTGGGAATTTTGCTAACTTTAGTAGCGTGATTAGCACTCATTTCTTTTCTTATACTACTGTGATGATTTTCATGAGAGTAAATTGCATCACATCATTGGCTACGCGTAAGTGACAAAAATTGAAGGGAACTAGAAGATGGAGAAGAGGATTTGCTTTTCTCAATAACACAAATTACTATCAATACTAGAGTGAAACTCAATTTACACTCTATTAAAAACTAAATTATGACACATGGAGAGACGATTTTGACACCAAATTTAATTAAGATACCTGATGGTCTATGTCTCACTGACGTTTATAGTTTAAAATTAAATTACTTGTTTTCTTTTCTTCTTCCATATTCTGTAGCCTCTAAATTGTTTCAGCGTTTTCTTCTTGTTCTAGGCTTCAAATTTCAGTGTCTTCGTTTGCTGGTACAGGTTTTCCATTCTTCCATACTATCTAAAAATATCCTGGAGTTCTTCAAAAAATGTTTTGTATGTGGGCCGCTGCCACATATTATCTTTTGTAGTTCATTTTTCATCATCAATGTGCTGCAACATAAGACCATAATACAATTTCATCTTTTCAGGACTCCAATTCCTGAAAATTTCATTAATTCCTTTATCATGCATGTTGTCTGCAACATTCATTTCTATAACTTCTATGTAGACCTCATCTAGACATGGCATTGCAAGCGATGCTTCAAGCAAATTGAACTGTTCTTCAAAATAATTTTGTGTACCTGCACATTTGAAATCAATAGTAAGTGTAAAAACATTTGAATAACCACATTGGTTCTATTCCTTGTGCTCTGCAATGAGAGTTTCCTTATGTTGCACTTCCTTCTTTGTCTCTATTTTCTTTTTGTGGGCTTCCTTTTTTGTCTCTTCATCTATCTCTTTCTTTGTCTCTTCCACTTGTGTACTAACCTATGTCGCTAAAGACAAGTTGTCTTCCACTGGCTCAATCGGGCTTTTCTCACTAAATAGCATCATGTCTATATGATGTTTTTGTTGCATCACCTGCAACATTTCAACATTAGCCAAAAATTCTTCATCAAAATCTATATCAGCAATATTAATTGCTGGATTTACCATAGTATCGACCCCTCCAATGGTAGCTTCATTGTCCTTAGCAAGCTCTGTTGCTGGATTCACCAACATTTCATCAAGAAGCTCTGTTGCTGGAATCATCATATTGTCATGAGTAAGCTCTGTTACTCGAATCACCAAGTTTTCATCATCAAGCTTTGTTACTGGATTTACCAAATCATGAGACTTTTCATCTCGTTGTAGATCTAATGCTATAGATCTACCTTCATCTTCAACTTCAATGCTTCCCCTTACACCAAAACTCCTCTCAAGGGTATCCTATGCCTCCTTGGTTGTTTTGGTGTCTGAAATTAAGGGAAGAATGTTGTCATCCACATATGCAACATCTCTGGGTGTCACTCTGACCTTCTTAGCCTCTTGGTTTTTCCCATTTATTAAGAGTTGACAAAATACAACTCAACAAACAAATCAACAGGCATACTTAGTGGTTGCCTACCATAAATATTTTACAACTCTAACTTCTCTATTCATCTTTAAAAAAAATAAAATCTACAAATTCTCAAAAAAAACCAATACTTCTTTACCAAAAAAAACTATCACAAACCCCCTTTTTTAATTACAACGCCCACAAAAATAATATCCCTTTTGTCTTTAACAAATAAATTTGATTTTCTGTTATTTTTAAAAACAACACAAAAGCATTTTAAAAACACTCTCTTTAAATGTAAGGCCTTTTTTTCAAAATTACATGAACATTCTTAAAATAATGCTCTCGAATTCCTCCTTGGAAAAGATATGTTCATGCAACCTTTAGGAATTCACATATGCCTTTTTTTTAATACAACATAATAGTATTTCCTAAGAAAACGAATCACTCCTTATAAAAATGATGTCATCGTTGATCATACCATACTCCATTTAAAAAATGACGGATATGATTTCCGTCATGTAGCTTGACTTTCCCAGCGAATCGCAGTCTCAATCTGCGTCGTGCCTTTACCTGTGTTCATTCTTGCTCCGAACGAGTTTTCGGTGACACGTGCTCCCAATCGGATTCAGTTCTTTGCTCTTTTTGTTATCGCTTTCTCTGAGCATCTCCAGGTGTATTAATTTTTCTGATGCGTTAGGGTGGATGCAGTTCAGCTTTTTTCTTCAAAACTGACTCTTTCTCTAATGCTTTTTCGCAAGTTGTTTCAAGTTTTTTCAAGCTGCTGTTCTCTTAAAGAGTTACTCAATTTCCTGCTCTATCAAAGAGTCTTATGCTGGTTCGCCTATTTTCTCTGTTTTTTCCTCTTCGCTCAAGTTGTTGCTTTCTTAGGGAGTTTTATGCACACTGTTCTCATCTCTGCTACGGTGTCAAAGAGCCTTACACAGTCTTACACAGTCTAAACTCTGATACTTGCTTTCTCATGGAGTCTTATGCACACTGCTCTCATATCTGCTACTGTGTCAAAGAGCTTTACACAGTCAAGCTCTGATACTATGACAAAAAATTGAAAGAAGCAAGAGTATGGAGAGGAAGACTTGCTCTTCTCAGTATTACAAATCACTTAAACAAAATTACATTGAAAACATTAGTAATAAATGACGAAACTCGATTTAAACTGGACTAAATAAAACTGAACTATAACATTTAGAGAGACAATTTTGACACCTAACAAGTGATTAGGATTAGATTCTCCAACTAAAAATGTGCGAAAATTAAAGATAAATACTCATTACTCTGTTCTTTCGATGCGGCCCATATGGATATACTATGACAATTGCAGGCTTGCAAACACTAACAACATCGAATCCTTTTTCGAGGATTACAACTGGCGCTCACACCATAGAAGGCCCAGGCCCGTAAACAAAAATGACTTAGTTTCTGGCCACCTCGATCAGCGTAACCAATTGCCACACTATTTCCATCATGTTAAGGCCTCAACCTTCATTCATATGTATATCTCAACCCCACATTAAGCCCGGACAAAATTCTGGATGTGCCATTGCGACTGTCAAGAGGCATTTCAAAATAAAATGCAGTATGCATGTAAAATTCTCTTGGGCGATTTCCTTTTTAATTTAGCGTAGTGTCACATGTTTTGCACGCGACCACCTCCCTGCACTTGACAATGTCTTCGAGGTCTTCACTTGGATCTTCACGAGGCTTCACAACCCCTTTTCTTACGCCATTCTTTGTTTAATTTATGGATTAAATTATCATTATGTAGCAACATGAACAGATCCATGTTGTCAAAGCAAAACACATTACCAATGGATGTGTCTCTTGTCGCTAAACTTGAATCTTTCAACTGATTAGTGTCAACTTCATATACAATAAGGAATGAGTACTGTGTTGGAACGACGAACTCCTCAAATACAAGTGGATTGTGCAGGGATCGAAACCGAAGAAATATCCCACATTCGCCATGGTACACATAAAATGTTATTCTCATATCTCTATATTAGTGCCAAGTTTCCCTGAATATAACAAAGATTTTCCCCAAGGGCGTCAACCTGCATAGCTATATATGCGTGTGTTTGATGTCCATCCTAGGGTTTGTCACAACATTATATATAACAAATATTTTAACTCATCATTTACTCCACATTTTAATAAAAATAAAGCGAGATCTCCCTCATGCATTGGTGTGTCCAACTGTGAGGTTGAATGTGTCCAACTGTGAGGTTGAATTTGCATTGTTGTCAATCATTGGTGTGTCCAATTGTAAGGTTGAATTTGCATTGTTGTCAATCCTAGGTTTTGTCACAATATCATATATAATAAATATTTTAACTGACCATATCTCACATGGGTTGTGGGCGCTCTCAAATATATAACAAATAACCCATGAACGTTAGATGATGGTGGGTCCAATTGGCATTCTTTTGAACTTGGACACTTGTGGCAAAAATGTGAAGAATGAACTTCATATCCTACTTATATGTTGGGCGTACGCCATTGAGCAGTCATACGATACACAAGTCGCTGACTCACCACCCAAGTAATATGTGTGAAGAATAACCTCATATCTCACTTATATGCTCCACGTAATTCAACAATGTCGAAGCTTTGCAGCTGGCCTTGAACCTCAACTTGGACATTTGGCTATAGGACCTTGACTTAGTCTTTACATGATATATGGGCTGATCCATAATGCCTTGCTCCCCGTCTTTGTCTTCAATTTCTGTATAAATGGCGGCATGACCTTGACTTGGTTTTTGCAGGGCTATTTGTCATATAATATTCAAGGTGCCATGATGAAAATGGCTGAGTCTTATGTGCTTAAGTTCACCTACATCACAGCCTTCCACTTTCTCTTCCTTAGTGCTTAATGCAACACAATCTTCCACATCTAACTTATACAGATCCTTCACAAAAACCCTGATCTTTTTCATCTGTCTCGTGGCTATGTGTCTTAGGAATGCTTTTCCTTTGTTGATGATTACATCATGACCATGGTCTTCGAAAACTCCAACTGAGATGAGATTTTTCTTTAGACCTAGAATAAACATGACATCTTTGAGCCTGAGAGGGGAGCCTAACTCCCTCTAAAAGGTGACTATACCAATACTGGTCATGTACCTTTCGTCATCCCCTACCTTGATGTGCCTCTAGAGATCTTTCTCCTCTAGGTCACTGAAAAATCTCTACACCCTATCAATGTGGAAAAATGCACCTGTTTCCAAGTACCACACAGTCCCCATCACTATATTGGACATGCATGTGATAAGGGTAAAGTCAAGGTCGAAGTGTGAAGCCGAGGCTTCACCCACTGCTCCTCCTAAGGTATTCTTGATTGCCTTTGTTTGTGGGCACTTCATGGCATAGAGTTTGTATTCATGACAATGTAAGCATTTATTTTTTGACAAATATTTCTTTTTCCCCCTTGGTTGGGTTTTGGTTTGGTTTGAGATTTCTTCCCTTTTCCCTTCTTTCCCTTTCCAACCAATGAAAATTTTTCTTCATCCTTGCCCTTGGATGAGGTCCCATCTTTGGTATTCTTCCTTATTTCCTGTTGTACCAAATCATACCATAAGTGTCACGCCCCTACACCTGCGGTAGTCTTCCAGCCGCTTGTAGCAAGGTGCGGCACCACTGAACACTTTCTTTTCACCAATACTAACATTCGTGGACTACGCCTACTTTCACATTAACATTACTTAGCTTGTGTTTCACAACCAAGTAAACTTGCAATTATCCTTTATACTTAATGAAGCCCATACTCATTCATTATCATCATGCAATTATACCAAGGACAACAACGATTGCAACAAGTATAAAGGGGAGGGGCAACTCCCCGTAATGTGAGTCTGCCCAACAATATATTAAGAATATCAGTTTTACAACATACAAGTGTGCCTTGCCAAACCAAGTCTACACTTAGCCAAATATTACAAAGAGAGGCAACTCTGCCTTTTACAATACATGTGCACCCTTGCACAAAGAGTAGTGCTCACCTGAGCCACTTATTCCTCTTCACCAAGTCCTGCACAAAACCGTACTTCAGAATCCACCCCGGGCACACTTGCCCAACCTTCGACCTGATCACAAGACCTCAACCAAGTGTACGATCTCCTTAAGGCAGTGTGCATGAGATATGCGCAGCTCCTTCCTTAACAAGTTAACTGCGCACTTGTCCTCTTGTCTTGAGCGAAGATGTGAAGAGTGAATGAGATGATGAAATGAGCTCTAAGCTCCACTTATATATATGCTTCCTATGTGGGTTTACATGGGGTGTGCAGCCCCTTGGCCAACCCCCAAAACCACTAACATGCGCCCCCATAAGGTTATCTTGCAAGTCGGCTTGCAAGCTTCAATCCAACACATATATACTTCGCTCCACACTTAGCCACATTTCTAAGTGTCGTGCCTTTCGTCGCATTTCCTCCACGGTATCGTCGCATTTCCTCCGCAGCCTAGTCGCATTGTCGTTTCGTGCGTGCCCATCGTGCGCCCGTCATGCGCCCGCGCGCCCGCCCGCGCCCTCATGCATGACGACTTCACCCAGCGTACGTCGCACAATCGCCCGGAGGCCTTATATCCTCCTCCACCTGAAATCGTTGTCGTCCTCGACAACATACCATCCCGGTAGCCATCCACCAAGATCATCATCATCAATGATGTTGACTCCTCCACACAAAGCAAACATCCTTGCAACATATATAGAGCCTCATCTCCATCATGCCTCGACTTAGTGACCAACTACCACCAAGCTCACCATACCAAGGTATGCACCTCAACGGTATGCACTCCATCAGATATCATCTTGATCCATGATTATCGACCCCTCTGCCACAATCTCCACTGCAACATCTCGTGTCAAACACATCATGTGTCCCCATGTGATCCTCTACCATGATACTCCAGCACGATGTCAACATATCTCTGCACACTTCCGGACCCCAAGTCTGAACTAGTTGGGTAGCTAATCCAACCATCACGCTCAATCCATGAGAGTGAACATCCTCATGCCATCACCAATTGTTCCTCAAACATCTGCCACATCCTTGAATCCTCAAGAATCTATCTCCAACCCATGCTCAGGTCCATGGAAACTCCATCCATCTCATCTACAACATGTCATGATGCTTGATGCATATCCATCCCTGCACCATCAATCATACCTGCTCAAACATGTTTAAGGACTCACTGCCATGAGCAGCTAATAATGAGCCCCATCTTCTTAATCCATCTAAGAAGATGTAGAGGGAGTAGAGTCTGAAGGCTCTCCCTCACTAATCAATTCGATCCATCTATCAGGATTCTCAATCTCCATCCTTTGTAGATAAGCAACCCAGTCTTCCCTCTGGACATCCGGTCTCACATATACCTCATCATCATCATCATCATCCTCCACCAACTCTAGCCTTCTTGTCAAATCCAAGATGCTATCTGAAAGTGTCTTGATGACCAATGATTGCTCCATAAGCTTTGTCTCAACACTAGACAACCGCTTGTTCACCTTCTCCTTATCCTCCATTTGCATCACTCCCAATTTACAATCAAGCCTTGTCACACCAATGGTTGGAACACCAATGGGTACATCTTCCCTTCCATCATAAATGTAGAGCTTCTTCAAATGTGGAATGATCATAGCATCAAATTTTTTCATGAACTCCATCCCCAATACAGCTTCATAGTCATCAATCCGCACTATAGTGAAGTCCACCTTCCCGGTCCATTCACCAAGTGTAGTGTCCACCCTCTCAGCTATACCAAGAATCTCAATAGGAGGAGAATTCAATGTCTTCATTTGTGCCTTTGCCGGTACAAACCTCAGCCCAATTCTTCTCGCAGTATCTTCGCCCATGAAGTTGTGAGAAGCCCCACTATCCACCATATTGAGCACATCAGCACCTCCAACCTTCATTCGAACATACTCCAACTTGTTCCTTTCAGGATCCCTCCTAGAGGCCACTTCCGTAGTAGCAGAAGCACCAAGTATCTGCATCATCCCCACAGAAGCATCTTCATTCTTTCCATCAGACTCAACCTTCTTCTTCAAGGCTTTGAGATGCCTTACCTCAAGAGCTAGGCAATCCCACTTCTTCTGATTCAATTTCTGTCTTATCTCTAGTTCCTTGAGTTCTGCTTCAAGCAAGTCCATTTCCTTCGCAAGTTGATAGGCTTCCTCCTTATTCCTGTCAGAAACCCCTTCCTTGACCAAGGCATGAAGAGCATCCTTTGTTTCAAACAACCTTTTGCCATATTCTGCAAATCCTTGTCTTACTTCCTCTGACTCTTCAAGTAGACTTCCTTCAAATTCTTCGAAGGTTGCAAAACCCAATTTCTGCAAGATAGACATCTTTACCAAGTCACCTGCAACCTGAACCAACCCTTGTTCCACTTGGGTGAAACGGTTTCCTTCACCTGCAAGTACCTGTCACGAGCAACCTTGCTTATCGACTTCAAACCGAAGCTATGATACCACCTGTCATTCCCCTACACCTGCGGTAGTCTTCCAACCGCTTGTAGCAAGGTGCGGCACCACCGAACGCTTTCTTTTCACCAATACTAACATTCGTGGACTACGCCTACTTTCACATTAACATTACTTAGCTTGTGTTTCGCAACCAAGTAAACTTGCAGTTATCCTTTATACTTAATGAAGCCCATACTCATTCATTATCATCATGCAATTATACCAAGAACAACAACAATTGCAACAAGTATAAAGGGGAGGGGCAACTCCCCGTAATGTGAGTCTGCCCGAAAATATATTAAGAATATCAGTTTTACAACATACAAGTGTGCCTTGCCAAACCAAGTCTACACTTAGCCAAATATTACAAACAGAGGCAACCCTGCCTTTTACAATACATGTGCACCCTTGCACAAAGAGTAGTGCTCACCTAAGCCACTTAATCCTCTTCACCAAGTCCTGCACAAAACCGTACTTCAGAATCCACCCCGGGCACACTTGCCCAACCTTCGACCTAATCACAAGACTTCAACCAAGTGTACGATCTCCTTAAGGCAGTGCGCATGAGATATGTGCAGCTCCTTCCTTAACTGCGCACTTGTCCTCTTGTCTTGAGCGAAGATGTGAAGAGTGAATGAGATGATGAAATGAGCTCTAAGCTCCACTTATATATATGCTTCCTATGTGGGTTCACATGGGGTGTGCAGCCCCTTGGCCGACCCCCAAAACCACTAACATGCGCCCCCATAAGGTTCTCTTGCAAGTCGGCTCGCAAGCTTCAATCCAACGCATATATACTTCGCTCCACACTTAGCCACATTTCTAAGTGTCGTGCCTTTCGTCGCATTTCCTCCACGGTATCGTCGCATTTCTTCCACAGCCCCGTCGCATTGTCATTTCATGCGCGCCCATCGTGCGCCCGTCATGTGCCCGCGCGCCCGCCCTTTTCCCTCGTGCACGGCGACTTCGCTCAGCGCCCGTCGCACAATCGCCGGGAGGCCTTACAATAAGTGTTCCCATTCCGTAGTTTATCCCTCCTGTTCACTTAATCTTCATAGTTATGCCAACTCTTGGGAAGGCCTAGAAGGGTTATGCTTACCAAGTCATCATTTGAAACAGTAACACAAACTCCTGGAAGCTCATCACGAACTTCTGTGAACCTCCTTAGATATTGCACGATAAAGTCATTCTTTTACATCTTAATATTTTAAAGTTTATCCTTGAGCACCAACTTTTTGTGCTGACAACTATTCTATAATAGATTTTTTAGTGCTTACCACATTGCATAAGGATTTTCTTTCTCATGGAGATTGTTGACAATGTGGTCTCGCACTCCCTCCAATATTATTCTCCACATCTTGGCTACATCTTTCTTCCACTATGAAAGGTTTTGGGCATCATATTCTTATGGCTTTGTAACATCTCTCTTAATGTATTCTAGCAAATCCATTGTCATCGAATACCTCCTCCATGTGATCCTTCCATTCAATGAAATTAGAGTATCCTTCCAAGGCACACTCTAGTCTCAGCCTGTTGATGGTCATCTTCTCAGCTCTTAAGAGATCTTTCTACATTGAACTGCAAATTCAAACCTCCTAAGAAACAAATTCGAAATTCCTGCTCCAATGTGAATCCTGCTATGATACAATGTAGAAATTATGGTGTAGATTTTCAACTACTCATGAAGTTTTTTCAAAATCACAAGACACAAACCTACTCTATTGATCTATGGAAATTAATTCACAATTTAGAACAAAAAATTCAGACATGCAATAAGAAATAAAACACATTCACACAATATTTTTCCTAGGGAAAGAAATCTGCTAAAAACTCTAATGACTTCTTGCATCAATCTGATGAATATAGATGTATTACAATTGCTTTACTCAAATGTGCACAACCTGTTAAAAACTCTAATGACTTCTTCCATCAATCTCATGAATATAGATGTATTACAATTGCTTTACTCAAATGTGTACAACCTGTAAGTGAATAACCTATCTCTCTTCTCACTAAGAAGTTCAAACCCCAACTTTGTCAATTTCTACCTCTGCTAGAGCTCCTATTTCCCTAGGAAATTCTTTGAGAAATTAGGTCTTTATTATTTAGGAATTTTTCCAAAATGGATTGCACAATTCCTAAGGTAGATCATGTGACTACATGCAACACTTGTACGCTCAAGACTAGTCTACAACTAATGTTACACTACCTTAGAATCTCCACCATAGCTAGGGAACTCGAATTATTCGCACGCACTAGCTATTTTGGGCTAATTGATCAGGTAACTAGATGATCACTGCATTTGACTAAAGTCCCACTACACAACTGGCCTTCCACTAGTTCCTCCAATAGTTACAACTAGTTTAACTGAAAACAACTTTAGATAATGGACTTTGATTGCTACAAATTAGCAATCACACATGCTTAAATAAACTATAAATCCTACAACTCGAATTTATTGAGTAAAATGGGTGACACAAGCCATGTAATACAAGTTAATTGCATCCAAGTTGTCTGCTGATGTGGAAATTCAAATTTTCTCAATTTAATCAAGTAAAAATCGAATTGAGAATTTGCTGCTACATTTTTCAACAATCCTTCAAGTGAATCTAATCCATGTTGCCAATCCAACACAACAATGTGCTAATAACAACAACCAATGGATATAAGTAGTGTTCAAATAAATAAAATAGTAAAAAAAAACATATTAAAACACAATCGATGGAGACCCCGAAAAGTAGTCCAACTATGTTACCACCTATCCACATTCATCGAAAGTGCCTCCATCACTCCTCTCACGATGCACACCCCTATTTTCAGACTCCATTGCCCTAAATCCCATTAGTTTTTACCAGCCTCCATCACTATACTTGCTGAAGAGCCCATCAATAGCGTAAAGACGAACCCCTAATCCTTTACCGTTTTTACTAGTGCCTCATATTGAAAATTTTAAGACAAAAGATTTATTTGTCCTAAAAATTGTCTTGAAATTCCCCTCCATGTAGTAGTGTCGAATGAAACAACATTGAAGTTGTCTCTAATCGTATCAATAGAGATCGAAGGGACAAAAGAGTAATTAATGTGTGGGAAATCTTGCCATGGAAAGTTTTCACATTGTTCAAAGTCGGCTACCCCCACAAAATGAAGATCCCAACAAGTCTTTATCATTATATATGATAATGTGAATGGGAATTGAAATAGCAGCATTGGTATAGGCGCGATACAGTAGTAGCCTACAAGCTGGCGGACTTAGGGTGCACTGTCAGAGTCAATTTCATAGTTGTTAGATAATATTTTTTTAAATTGATATGTTTCTGTCTTAATTGTTAGTTGTCTTAAATGGGTTTCGTCTTCAATGGCCACTGTCTTAAATATAAATTTTTGTCTTAAACTGTTTTTGTCTTAAAACACAGTTTTACCTTAAAATATTTTTGTCTCTAACTTTTTGTTTTCTTAAAGTATTTTTGTCTTTCGCTGTTTTTCTCTTAAATATAAATTTTTGTGTTAAAATATATTTGTCTTAAACTGATTTTGTCATAAATTTAAAATTGTGTCTTAAAATATATTTGTCTTAAGTTGTTTTTATCTTAAGCCATTTTTTTCTTAAAATTTATATTTAAGACAGTTAAATTGATATTAAATTTTCATGTAAAATAATTAAAATAAAAAGTGACTTTTTAAGACAAAATATTTCTTTTCTCTTAAAAAAATGTCTTAAAAGCGCCCTCGGTATAGTAGTGAAGAGAAGAGTTCAGAGAGAAAGAGATAGAATGAAAAATAGTAGGAGGGAGAGGAGGGATGAAGGGAGAGAGACAGTGGGTAGTGGGAGGGCAAGAGGGAGAAATATATATATATATATATATATATATATATATATATATATATATATATATATATATATATATATATATATATATATATATATATATATATAGAGAGAGAGAGAGAGAGAGAGAGAGAGAGAGAGAGAGAGAGAGAGAGAGAGAGAGAGGGGGGGAGAGATAGAGGAGGGGATATAGAGAGAATCATAGAGGGAACAGGGATAGAGAGTGTATGTTGGAGATAAAGATGAGGGTAGGGAGGGAGGAGGAGAAAGAGAGGGAGTGGGTGGGACAGAAAGGGAGAGAGGGGGGAGAAGGAGAGAGGGAGATGGAGAGGAAGGGGGACAGGGGGAGAGAGAGATCGGTGAGAGGGGGAGAGAGAGGAGGGAGAGTGGGAGAGGGATGATAGATAGAAGTCGAGAGAAAGAGAGTGAGAGAGTGAATGAGGGGGAGAGAGTGGGGGAGATGTGGGAGAAAGAGAAAGACATAGAGAGGGGCACCAAGGGGCTAAGATAATGTGAGAATGATAGAGGGACGATGAGAGGGATGGAGGGAAGGCACGAGGGATGGAGATAAATTGGGAGAGATAGAAAGAGAGAGATATAAGTAGAGATAGAGGGAGATAGTGGGGAGAGAGAGGGAGAGGGAGAGATTCGAGAGAAAGGGGGAGAGAGTGAGAGGGAGGAAGAGAGAGGGAGAGGGAGAGGGAGGGAAGGAAGGGAAGGAGAGAGAGGGAGAGGGAGGGAGGGAAGGAAGGGAAGGAGAGGGGAGAGGGAGGGAGGGAAGGGAAGGAGAGGGGAGAGGGAGGGAGGGAAGGGAAGGAGAGGGAGGGAGAGGGAGGGAGAGGGATGGGGATGGTGGGGGAGGGAGAGGGATGGGGATGGCGGGGGAGGGAGAGGGTGGGGGGGGGGAGAGGGACGGGGAGGGACAGGGTGCGGGAGGGGGTGGGGAGGGACAGGGTGCGGGAGGGGGTGGGGAGGGAGACATAATGAAGGGAATAGAGATAGGGAGAGGGAGTGAGTGTTATAGGGTAATGGTGAAGGTCATAGAGAGGAAAGTGTAGAGAGTGGGATATATATATATATATATATATATATATATATATATATATATATATATATATATATATAGGGGGAGAGATAGAGGTGGAGGTGAGAGAGAGAGAGAGAGAGGAGAGTGGGAGAGAGATAGATATATATAGGGGGAAAGATAGAGGTGGAGGTGGGGGGGAAGAGAGAGAAGGGAGGGAGAAGGGGGGAGTGTGGGAGAGACAAGGAGAGGGACACAAGCACAAAAGGGTTGAGATAGAGTGGGAGGTATGGAAATAGGGAGGGAAATAGAGAGAGAATGAGAGAAAGTGAGAGAAAGATAAGAAGATATGGTAAGGTGAGATAAATTGATAGAGGGGGGCAGAGAGAGGGAGAGGAGAGGGGGAGAGAAAAGGGGAGAGAGAGTGAGAGGGAGGAAGAGGGAGGGAGAGAGAGTGTGATCTAGGAGGATGTTTGTGGCCACCCACCTATCTGACTTGGACCCCCACAACTGTCTCTTTCAATTTTTCATTTTCCATATTTATAGCACAATTTACTATTTTTAGCAGTTTTTCGAGTCCTTAACTTTCGGAGCCATTTTGAGGCCCTAAACGATGTTTTCTAGGAAACTTGGGAGCAACATGGGTCCATGGATTAATGTTTCTCTTTAAAAAGTTCTAGTCCTCCAATAGATCTTTCTAACAAGGTATTGCGCACGTCAAACAAAGATTGTATGCCAAAGTTACGACCCCGAGAAGTTGATGTACCAATTTACCCAAAATAGGGCCCATAGTTTGGTGCTTTATCTCCTAGGGTTAGGGTTTTGGATGTTTGGGGTTTTCCATTGTTTCACAACAATAAATAGGCCTTTGAGCCTTATTGTAAGACATTTCAGAGGCATGTATCCGCCACATCACTCCTCAGAGATAAGCTACCATCGCTCACGCTAGTTTATTTCCATTTATGTTTGTAAGCATATTTCAGTATTTTACATTAATGAAATGAAGTATTATTTCTACTGCATCTTTGTATTTATGGTTATCTATGTAATTTTTTGCATTCCTTTTTAAATCTCGATCAGTGGTATCAGAGCAGTCTACTATTTCTATGTTTTTCTTTGCATGTCGCCAATGAGGTCGGGATATAAGGAGTTAGGGCTTGAACTAGTCGAACCCTTTCAAGATCAGCCTCACAAATCCTGATGGCCTCCCATGGCAGATGAAAAGAAAGATGAGGGGGTAGGAGATCCTATCAAATATTGCTCGAAAAAGCCCTCGAGCGACAAAGGAACACAATGATGGAAAACTTTTCCCAGATCCTTCAAAGGCTACCCAAGGGTGATGCATCTACTTCCAATAGCTATGCTGGAAACGCCATGCCCTTTAAGGTACAAGTTAACTTTGAAATCCCCATACTCGAGGGTCGGATAAATGAAGTTGTTGTAGATAAATGGTTAAATCTGCTAGATGGTTATTTTTATGTTCATGATTTTCCCAGCCAAGAAAAGACCTCTTTTGCACTTCTCAAAGCAAACCCCCACGTCAAAGATTGGTGGAAAATCTACTGCGAGAAGAAGGATGAAAGTACAGGCTCACCATTTTCATTTGAACCCACTTGGAATTCATTTCGGGATGCCGTCAAGGAGTAGTAATACCCTGTCAAAAGATATGATTACAAATACATTAAGTGGACCACGTTGTGATAGGGAAGGGACCAAGATGTGCCGATGTTCACAAATATTTTTCATACCCTTTGCACAAAGTTGCATATCAAGGATTCTAAGCTGCATTTGGTACTCAAATATCGTGGCTGCCTACATAGATACATCCAAGACGAGATGGAGTTCCTGAACATTTCCTCACTCGACATGACATACCGATACACTGTCAAGATCAAGAACATGTTTAAACAAAAGAAGTGAGACTTTGGATCTGGGAATCCGAAGAACAAAGGACAAAGCTAAGGCGGGGTGACCCAAGAAAACCTTTGGAAGCCGCAAGAAAAGAACAACACCACGAAGTCAAAGAAGGACATAGGAAAGTGGTGTGAGTTCCATAAGAGCCCCACTCATAACACAAGTGAGTGTCAGACCAAGCAATCGTTGGTGGCCAAGTTGAAGGCTTTAGAATAAAATGCATGGTCTGACCCTGAGTTATAAACCGACAAGGGGAATGACAAAGGAAAGCGAATCATTGATGTGAAGCCTATCACAACTGTTACCATTGCCAAGGTCGAGAAGAATGAGCCTGAAGATCTAGATGAGGGGGAGCGTCTTTTCCACTCACAAATGTGGGTGAAGGGTTCGCCGCTGTAATTCATTGTCAACAGTGGCAGCCAAAAGAACCTCATTTCAGCAGATGTCATGAAGCAGTTGGGACTACCAACTATACCACACCCGCAACCGTACGATATCGGGTGGCTTCACCAAGGATGAGATCTCCGATTCTGCCAGTAGTGCCACCTTTCCTAAAGCATCAAGCCCTTCACAGATGAGGTATTGTGTGATTTTGCACCGCTTGATGTTTGTGATGTATTATTAGGCCAACCATACTTGTGGAGGCGACATGTTGTGTATGATTCAAGGCCTCGCGCTTTTATTATTTCTTTGTGTAATACATTATATAGGATACTGGAGGTAGCCCCACCTACCGCCACTTCTTTTATCTCTGTTAAGAAAGGCAGTAAGATCATCTCCAGGGAAAATTTTAAGAACCCCCCCTAAATTTACATGTATAATAAATGGGCGAATCTCCATGGTATATAGGAAAAATGGAAGGCGATTTTATCAATAATATGATACGTATATATAATTTTTTGGCGAATCTCTCATGAGGAATGGCGAATATTTTACTCAATTGTAAAATATTTTGTTTATTGAATACACAAATGAAATCATTGCATTTCTTTAAAATATCTTTTGAAATCAAAATTACCGAAATTACATATCGATAACCTAGTGGGTGTAGGATAAAATTCACCCATGCCATTCACAAAGCATGAGAAAAAACCTAATACTATATATAAAATCACGAAAAATTCAAATTCATCACTTCTAGGGACCTCGTAACCACGTTGCCAATACACAAGTATGTTCCTATTTGCAATTAGAAAATTACCCAAATTACAATCTGTTTACTCCACCGTATGTTGGAAAGTTATAGAAGGATGACTAGTGCAATCAATCCATTCATTTTAGCCCTGGATTTGTTTCAGTTTAAAACAGAAGTATACAAATATACTTGTCCAATGTCTATGCTTTAACCATTCACCTTAAGATGTTTTTACAATACAATTTCCTAAGTCTATTTAATATATTCATTATCATAAAAACCAACCTATATCCATCTTAACTCCACATCTACCACTCTTAGGGGGATGAAATCTATTTATCCCTCTGAGCACTTGGTAGACCCAGAATTAAGATGGATCTAAGATGATAGAATTTCCCCTTTAAATAGTCTATGCTCACATGAATACCATGGTATTACCATGGGTAAATACCATGGGTTATCATAAACCTGGAGCTTAGAAATTACTATTAGTAATTTATAAAAATTAACAAAATTAATAGTTGATTTTTATTTTATTTTTTATTTTAACCAAGCTAAAATGTTTAACATACATTAAATTACAACATCCATTTTTACTCTTGATCAAATATTTTTTCACTCTATGCTAGTTTGCATATCACGATATTTGATACCTCTCGAGGGTTAGTAGATCCAGAGTAAATATGGATCTACGCTGGTTTAATTCCCCCATTTAAATAGTCTACATTCCAGGTGAATACCATGGGTCAATACCATGTGCCATTTTGGTGAATACCATGGGTCAATACCATGTGCCATTTTTATTTTTATTAATACTAATATTAGGGTTAATAATGTTTTTTTGCATGGTATTACTCACAATCTAGTCCATGGTATTTGTCCCATAGTATTTTTCCCATGGGTTTCACCTAAATATAATGCATTTTTTGAGTGTCCTTAAATATAAGGTGACTTATGGAGTAAATATAAAAAAATGTTTTATTTGTTTACCATACCTCTCGTTTATTTATATTTTTATTAATTTACCATACCTCTTTTACAAATATGGTATTTGGCCCATAGGATTCACTTAAATAAAACCTCTTTCTTGAGCCTTCATAAATAGAACGAGGGTTATGGACTAAATATAAAAAGAGGTTTTATTTATTTACCATGCGTCTAGTTTATTTATATTTATATTTATATTTAGTTACCCTACCATTTGAGTAAGTATAAAAAAGACGTTTTATTTATTTACCATACCTCCACTTATATTTTTATTTGTCTACACCCTTGCATGTATATAAGGTGACTTATGGAGTAATATAGAAAATGTTTTATTTATTTACCATGCCTCTCATTTATTTATATCTTTATTAATTTATGATACCTCTTTTATAAATATGGTATTTGGGCCTTTGGCCCATAGGATTCACTTAAATAAAACTTATTCTTGAAAATGGGTGAATGGAAGGTTGTAACTCCTAATTTCAAGGGCTAAAATTACCTTTTTCACCCTCTCCCTTAAAATAAGGCGGGCTATTTGAGGTGATTTGTAAAAATGTACTATGATACAAAATATTCGCCCACTAAAAATTTAAAACCCCTTAATTTCACCAAAGGGTGAACATTCGCCCCTAAAATTTTCTATGATCATCTCCCAAACTAGGAAATTTATTTTCTGTCTGGTTCACTCTCAAAGTAAGGGGAAGATCATGGCCACATCCATGGCCCCCAAGAAGGTTTCCTCCACGTAGTAGAAGAAGGTGGATACGTCATTAAAGAAGACATAGATATCTTCTCCTCACCCATAGGGGTACCATTGCACTATCAGGTCAAACATTCATTCGAATTAACTCCTAGAGCACCTCTACCCAACGGGTCAATATATCGCTACTTCATTTTGGAAAATGCCAAGTACAAGTAGTGACATGATTAGCATCAAGTACCACATAAGTTTCAAGTGGGCAACAAATTCTGGTTGCATCTGTAGAAAGAAGGCCTTACAAGATCCCATCAGAAGCTCGGACCACTCCAATATAGTCCTTACACCATTACCAAGGCTGTGAGAAAAAGTTCTTTGGAGCGCAGCATTTCCCCATTCCTTCACTTTCCCCAAGTGTTCAATGTCAACCACTCTCGACCATGCTTCCCACCATTACTAGACACATGAGAGGTTGCATAACATCTCACCAGGGACCAAGTTTAGTAGAAGTTTCCTTATCTCATCGAGGAACTCAACGCAATGGGGACCACTGCTTCCAAATGGGGGAGGAGTGATTCAAGTGGATGTTGGTGGCCACCCACCTATCCCACTTGGACCCCCACAACTATCTCTTTCAATTTTTCAGTTTGTATATTTGTAGCACAATTTACTATTTTTAGCAGATTTTTGGGTCCTAAACTTTTAGAGCTGTTTTGAGGCCCTAAATGATGTTTTTTTGGAAAAATGGGAGCAACTTGGGTGCATGAATAGATGCTCCTCTTCCAAAAGTTTTAGACCTCAGATAGATCTTTCTAATGAGGTATTGTGCACGTCAAACGGAGATCGTATTCCAAAGTTATGACCCCGGGAAGTTGATGTACCAATTTACCCAAAACGAGGCCCATAGTTTAGCGTTTCATCTCCTAGGGTTAGGGTTTTGGATGTTTAGGGTTTTCCATTGTTTCTCAACAATAAATAGGCCTTCGAGCCTCATTGTAAGACAATTCATAGGCATGTAGCCGCCACATATTTCCTCTGAGATAAGCTGCCATCGCCCAAGCCAGTTTATTTCCATTTCTGTTTGTAGGCATATTTCAGTATTTTACATTAATGAAATGAAGTATTATTTTTGCTGCATCTCTGTATTTATGGTTATCTCTATAATTTGTTGCGTTCCTGTTTAAATCCGGATTAGAGTGGGAGGTAGGGAAGGAGATGGATAGAAGGAGAGGGATAGGGAGATTAAGGGAGAGAAGGAGAGGAATAGAAGGAGTGGCAGAGGATAGGGACAAATAGAGAGGTTGGGAGGGAGGAACAATGAGAAAGAGAGATAGAGATAAAGAGTGAAGAGAATAGAGAGAGGGGGGGAGTGAGTGTTACAGGGAATTGGTGAAGGCCATAGAGAGAGAGAGAGAGAGAGAGAGAGAGAGAGAGAGGAGAAATATGGCAAAATAGGGAGGTAGAGGGAGAGGAAGAGAGATAGGGAAAGTGAGAGAGGGGGAGAGGGAGAACTACTACATAAAGGGGGGTTTTAAGACAATATTTGAGACAATTTTTGGGTAAATTGTCTTAACCTGAGACAAAAAAAAAACTTGTGTATTGTCTTAAATATTATCTTTAAGCGGGTCTCTCAAAAATTATTGTCTTAAAGATTATTGTCTTAAAAAATATTGTCTTAAAAAATTCTCTTTAAAGACAATATATAACACAAACATTTTTGTCTCTTAAGAGACAATTTCATTTTTGTCTCTCTTGAGACAATTTCATTTTTGTCTCTCTAGAGACAACACTCAGATTAGAGAAAATATGTCCTTAATACTAGCTATTGTCTCTCTAGAGACTAAATATTTTATTTAAATATCATTTTTTTCTCTTTAGAGACAATATAAAACAATGAATCTAGAAATATCTCACCATTGAAACGAATCACTATAAAAAACATTTAATTAAAGCTAAATTACAAAATCATTGATTAATGCATGTTAGTGCACAGTGGAATCGAACCACCAACCTCCTGCTTGTAAGGCAGATGCTCTTCCATTGAGTTAGCACACTTCAGAGAATTACGTGAAGAGTTATGGCAATCCTGAAAACTACATATATAGTAATTGTGTAAGTGTGTAAGTGAATCTTTAGAATTGGGAGAAAAAGGAACATTCAACAAATATTAAGTTACTAGAATTTTCACCAAAAGGTGCAAGGGCACGTTGATAGTGTTTCATGGTTTTTTGACCCTTCGAATATATATATAAACAGTTGGAATACATGCAGAAGGATATGTAGTCTTGGAAATGAAAATGGTGCTAAAGGATAGGTGGGCCCAATAACAAAACCATCAATGGTTTGAGAGACCCCTGTTCCAATTTTGAAAACCTGAAGTGGAGGAAGGAAACCCCAAAAAGAATACAAGGTGTATATGTTGTATAAGGAAAGTAGAGTGTATTTTCTGAATAGTGAGTTGTGGCCTATTATGTCCCAATAACCAGTGGTTGCTAGTAATAGACTATCAACTAGCATTTGCACCAAATGCTGCAAAGGAAATGTCATAAGTCGGTACCACATATGGATGAAGAGCATAAATGAAAGTTATACAATTCCTTACATTACCTTTGTCTTAAGGCATGCTTTTAAAAGCTAATCACTCTAACGGGAAGTGAAATCTTCAAGTCATAGATCAAGAACCCAAAAATCTTTTATTATGTACCAAGCATCTATTTGTATAGTGATTCAATACAATTCTTCTTCATTTTGATTGGTTGCCTTTTTCATTGGATGAAAAGGCTTCTTGAGCATAGAGACCGAAAGGTGGCAACATGCTTATTGTGAAATCTTCCTAACAAAAACCCAACGTCAACATCTAAAACAAATGAAACAGGAAGGAAATGAAAGTGATGGTGGGCACTAGAGAGAAGGAAGGGGATCAACAAGGAGGGAGGTCGGAGGGGGGAGGCGGGAGAGTTTGAAGGGGCCCTTTTCCATTCTTTACTACCCATGCCATTTTCAGTCCCCACGATGTGTGAACCTCCAAATGACAGTGCATGAACCACAACCCTGCATATATTCCATGGATATTGAGTAAACAAACATTATTATAATTTTCATCTATGCAATGATATGATTTAATACAAAGTTGAATGGGAAATGAGTTGAGATTGTGTGAATATTTTGTAGGTATTACCTGGATTGTTTGCATGGAATCTGATAGTAGCCCAACCTCCTTTGGGAACTACCACAATGTTTCTCTCAACAAGGTCAATGAGGTTAAAGTTGGGTGCATCTGTTGATTCATTGTAGTTTCCAACACCTTGGCCCACCACAAAGAAATTGAAACCATGGAGATGGACAGGATGGTTATCTGTGTTGAAGATGCTGGTGTCTTGAAGAATTAATTGAATAGTTGTGTTAAAGGGAAGGACTTTTACTCTAGTCCCATTCACAGCCTGTGTATTATTGGGTGGAGTGCCAGTGTAATTGAATGGGAATGGAGGATTTTCTGGAAAATTGGTCTTATAGACTCCTTTCATCTACTTGAAATAGTGGGACTGAAGAAGAGAAGTGTTTGGGAGAACAAAAGAAATGTTGTTGACAGAGGTAGTGAATCTTGTTCCAATGGGTGCCTGGCATGTGGCATTTCCCATCCCTTTTGGACAAGGATTCAATCCCAGACCAACTGTAAAGAAAAACTTCTTGTCCACTATTTGAGGAACCAGTGCAGGGAATTGTGAGTTAGCCAAGCTTCTCAGTTTTGCACTAAAGTTGGCTGCAAAGGAAGTGTCATTAAGGGCAAGAAGTTTAGGCATCATAACAATAGAAGAGGTATTAGAGTTGGAAATGTTGTAGCTCACAATTCCTGCAACAATGGAGTTATCAAATGTTCCACCACCTGTAACAAATGGGTGAGCTGCTATGTAAAATTGGTTAACTCCTCCAACATTAACAGTAGCATTAACAGTGAATAACACATTGGTGGTTTGGCCAGGTGTTATAACAAGAGTGTCTATCTGGAAAGGCTTCACATAAACTGCATCTACTTCCACCACAGTCATGTTGTGATTTGCAATGGCAAGGAAGAGCTCATCATTGAGGGAAACATTGATGATTCGAAGGAGATATGTCTTCCCATGATTGAAATTTAGAACAAATGTATCTACATAGCATGCCATGGTTAGTAAATGAGTGAGATCCTCTTTTTGTAGCCAATATATCAAACAAATAAAAAATTTAAATACAATTATCATTACCATTGGAGCAATTGTACAGTGGTCTAGGAAATCCATTTATAGTGTAGGCATATGACACATTTGGACCTCCTCCTATTTGGAGCCCTGCTAAATAACCTTTTCAGTATATATATTCCACCATTCTCCTGCAAGGTGGTGTGTGTAAAACCATTAAATTCCATCTCGTATGCTCTCTGGCCATTGTTACAAGGTCTAGATTATCCACAAAAGGTATTAAGATATATGAACTTACCTAGAATAATGGTGACTTATTTGGATGGCTTGGGAAATGGGTAGGGAGCGTGTGGCTTAGGATATATAATGATGGCACCATGTACACTAGCGCTTAACCAAGAAATGTGTGTGTGCCACCATAGAGTTCCTCTCTGTCCTGTGATGGTCAAGTTATAAACGTAACTCATTCCAGTTTGAATTGGACATTGGGTGATATAACCAGGACCATCTTCCCATCCAGACCTCAGCTGTCGAATCCCATGCCTGCATGCAGAAAAAATATACATGATATCTACAACTATTTAGTAGTTGCATGCAAGCTAGATAAGTACTATGATCACATATAGAAATCAATCCATAATAATCATCAAAACACTTACTTTATCATACATATCATAAATTTCTCCTTACTAAAATTTAAAAAAACCATAAATATAATTACCAATGAATAGTCACATTGTCCTTAACGTGGTTTACCAGCTTTATAATAACTTGATCTCCCTCCTGAGCAAAAATTGTAGGTCCTGGATATTGTCCATTCACTGTGATCAAAGGTTTTGTGTTGCAAAGACATGTCACATTACTTAGCCTCACCTGCAACCCAATGCATGTATAGTAAGGTTAATATAATCAAACACCCGAACACCCCAGTAAACACCAACATAGTATAAATGATTTTCACTCTATATGGTTACATTGAACTTGTAATTCCTGGTTGTCTGCCAATGCTTTCCTGCTACTATATCCAGGTTTTGAATGATGACCAGCAGGATGACAATTAAGAAGTACTTCACATCTGCTGCTCACGAAGGGCAAGGGCAGAACAATGTATTTGAGTTCAACATTTTCATCCTTCTAATGTAACTTAGAAACTATGAAACCTTAGCTTGAATACAGTTGTGATCAACTATGAAGCCTTGGCATTTATACATGCACCAAGATTGCCCTGAAGATTGCCCCTGAAGATTGAAGGTTGTGGGGTATAATTTGGTGGTGAATTGGTAGAGTAAAAAATAAGAACATGGACTCAAAAACAACCTTGGACATTGCACAAAGAAAACCATTGCCTAATTGCTTCTGTGCAGGTGTACCAACTCAGCTAAAAGAATTGCTCACTGTAAGAATGAATGGATGTAATTAAGTTCAAATAGAGATTAGTGTGAAATCGAAAGACTTAATGTAGGGTTAGGAAATCCATGCTTTTCTGGCATGGCACGAGGTCCTATATGAGTTAAGATATGTTAATCACAGGATCATAAGCTCGTTGAGGACCACCATGAAAAAATTGTCTCCCGTAAGTCGGTAGCACATATGGATGAAGAGCATAAATGAAAAAAGTGATATGTTAGGTGATCTAACTATAACCAAATCAACTTCACCATTAAATCAAAGTTATACAACTTCCTTACATTACCTTTGTCTTAAGGCATGCTTTTAAAAGCTAATCACTCTAACAGGAAGTGAAATCTTCAAGTCATAGATCATACATAGAAGAACCCAAAACTCTTTTATTATGTACCAAGCACTTGTCTGTACAATGATTCAATACAATTCTTCTTCATTTTGATTGGTTTCCTTTTTCGTTGGATGAAAAGGCTGCTTGAGCAGAGAGACCAAAAGGTGGCAACATGCTTATTGTGAAATCTTCCTAACAAAAACCCAATGTCAACATATAAAACAAATGAAACAGGAAGGAAATGAAAGTGATGGTGGGCACCAGAGAGAAGGAAGGGGATCAACAAGGAGGGAGGTCACAGTGGGGAGGCGATAGATTTTGAAGGGGCTCTTTTCCTTTCTTTATTACCCAGGCCATTTTCAGTCCCCACGATGTGCGAACCTCCAAGTGATAGTGCGTGAACCACACCCCTGCATATATTCTATGGATATTGAGTAAACAAACATTATTATAATTTTCATCTATGCAATGATATGATTTAATGCAAAGTTGAAGGGGAAATGATATGAGATTTTGTGAATATTTTGTAGGTATTACTTGGATTGTCTACATGGAATCTGATAGCAGCCCAACCTGTTGCACAAAAATATTGTCACCATGATTATTTGCAGTTAGTATGGGTCTATCATCACTTGTACTGTCCTCCTAAGCAAGTCTCAGACCTCAGCTCTTCAAGTCAAGCTTTGAAAATGAGAGAAAGACATTGAAAATCAATAAAACTCTGGTTCCGCACTTTCTCTAACTATTGCCTGTGGTCCTGCACCTTCTGTTTACAAAAACTGTGGACCTTCCCACTCTGTCCCTAAAGGTGTGGGTACGGACCCTTGTGAAAGTAAAAAAGGCGCAAGTTTATTCTAAAAAACTCACTTTGGGTTAATTCTAGATGATTCTAGAAGGAATTTTGACATGGATTTGCCGCTTTTAGGTGGTTCATGCATCCCAAAAGAGAAGGAGCTAATCCCGAGGAGATATCCCTTTGAAGGAGGGCTTTATTCCTTTGAAGAAGGACCTAGTAACTTCCCTCCATTGCACTATAAATTTAGGCATTGGGCTGGTTGCTAGAGAGGTTAGAAGCTGAACATTTTTGAGGGTAAATGTTGGTGAAATTAAGACTTCCTAGTTGAGCCTAAGAGGAGAGATCACATACCTTTTTTGGCTTCATTGGGAAGAGAGTGAAACTTGTCAAAGTAGAGGAGACTTCTTGTTGGACCCTGAGAGGAGCTTGTACAACGTCAAGGCACAGGTTGTAAAGTTCTTCTTCTTTTGAATTAATACAATCAAACTCATTTTTCTCAACAAATGGTCTCATGTTATTTGTTTCATGAATTCCTTGACTTTCATGTTAAATATGTTTTACGATATTGGCTTTTCAGGCGCTATTTAATTTTTTTTCTTGTTTGTGTTTGTAGATTCGCGACAAGGGAGCTCATCTAGATCGAAGGAGCGAGGGCATCCACAAACTTGCGTTGGACCTAAGGTAGGCCTAAAATACTTGTTTGCCTTTGATTACAAAAGCATATTTAGAGAAAGATAGTGTGTGATTGGTTTGCTTGTCATTAGATCCTCTTTAGATTCTAGGAAGGTCTATCTTGTCCGCAAGATCGACTTATTCCATGTGACAAAATGGCGACTCCGCTGGGGACTTGATTTTTTCCTTGTTTTTACTTTGACCTGAGAAACTGTGTTTTTTGTTTCTGTTTTTGGCTTGTTGTGTGTGGAATTGGGTAGAGTTTGTAGACCCATGGTTATTTTTTGTTTTTCATAGCTTTGGGAGAGGACCGCACCCTAGCCTTTTAACACAGTGTGTACTTATCCGAACTTTTTCTTTTAGCACAGCGCGGGACCGCACCTGTGTTAACTGCGGGCCTGCGGACCCTGTCAAAATTTTGAAAAACCTAAGATTTCCTTTGTTAGTTAGCTTAGTTTTTGTATAGAAGGTATTATCCACTGCCTAGACTTGCATATATCCTATCAGAAGCTTTCCTTAGGTTGATTTCATTAGTGTTAGGGTTTTAGGTGAAATTCCTAGGAGTTTTTCTTGTTGGGTTTGTTTTCGTTTTGGTCTTGTAGTAGCTCTGAGCTTGGAAGCTATAGGGACCTCAGATCAACTTGGTGTCTACCAGCCTTCTTATGAGTCTGGCCATTTATGAAATCTCCCCTTGTTGAGGAATCTGCTTTGTGTTTTCTCTTTACAAAACTTCGAAAAGCTTGTGTTTAAAAGTTTGGATTTTCATTTAAAAAAAAAAAAAACAAAATTGGTTGTTTTTGACTGATTTGTGATTCTGCATAAATTGGTCCTTAGCTTACATCTAGCTAAGTAAAACATCCTTAAAAAAGACATCTTGTAGGCTTTGACTTCAAATAGGTTTTTATAGTTTATAGATCTCAAAGTTAGTTCTTTGCATAGTTTTGAGTGTTTTATAAAAAATAAAATAACTCTTTTGAAAAAGTTTGTTTTTTGTAGTGGTTGGGTGCTTTGAAACGAAAAAGGGAATTTTTTGTGAAATAACTAGTTGTCTCGTTTTGAGTGCATTGGAAAGGACAAAAGCTCTTCTTTTAATTTGTTTGTTAAGAAAGATTTGTATTTACAAAGTATTTGCATTCTCAAACTCTTTCCTAGCCAGAAGTTCATCGAAGAGAAAAGATTGTTTAAATCATCTTAGGTGCATTTTTAGTGATTTTGAGTCGAGTCTTCATATGACGAGTTTCATCTCCACACCTTTTGACTTAAACAAAAACCAATAAAAATAACGCTTAAACTAAAATTCATCTAGTAACATTTTTATTTCTAGGGCTTTGATACACCAACTTAGCTTAGGCTAGTGTCTTAGAGTAGGAGAGTAATTAACTATCCAAGACAGTAAAAACAAACAAGTAGCTGTATCTTGTGGTAGGGAAGAAACCCAATTGTTGCATTTATGCTCTGGGAAAGCTCCTCTTAAAGGAGAAGCACGAGACCATGTCCGAACCAATGTGGGAATCAATCCTTCCTCATTGGGAACGACGCCAGATATTCACGTATTAAAGACGGTAAACCTCAGATTAACCATTGTCGAGGAGCCTGGGGTCACTTGTTGGTAAACTTTGGATTATGTCAAGGAGCCTTCAAGGGGATTGAGCTTGCTACTTTGCCCTTGCATGCGTATTGGATCGTAGACTGTTCCCCCAGGTATATTTGTTTTAGTTGGTAACCTTAGTGGCCATATTCTTTAGGATTCTTCCTAAGGTGACAGTGGTGGGAAGATCCCACTGTACCTGGAGCAGACGTCGGCTAGACTCACTTGGATTTTTTGGGGGGTTCTCTTCACTCAAGACGGTTAAGTGGAGGAACTTGTGCCAGTCTATTCATTAAGCAAGTTTCCGGGGTAACTGTTCCAACCACCATTTCTGTATTGAACTCTGCGATGTTGGATTTCATCACCAACTAGTGTTTTCAGTATGGAAAGTTACTATTTGTGTGTGTTTGATCTCCTAGATTCTTTAGGCGTGTGATTCAAATTTGTTTGGTTCTTTAGAGGCTTTAGGTGGTTTTCATTGAGATTTTACTTTGTTTGTGTGTGAAGTAGTTAAAAGTTTTTAACCGTGGTTGAATTACCGAGGAAGTCGCGTAGACTTCGGGGCCAACCTCCTAAGTTTTCACCGAGCCAGATTGAAGGCTTGAAAGTCCTCGTAACTCCTAGAGACAGTAGAGTTGGGTCACCTGAAGAAGGAGAGTCTTCTTTGGTGGTACATCCTGATTTTCAAGCTTTAGTAGCAGATTATAATCCACAATCAGTGTCTATTTCCGAAGTTACTGGTAGCTTTACATCTACTAGTGATATAGGTGAGGAACCTGAAATATCCGAACCTGAAAGTGAATTTTCTGCTACTCCGACATCGAGGTTTGCTTCTCCAGCTTCTAATGGTCCTAGTTCACCTAGGGTAGAAAGAGTAATCACCCAAGATCTTCCTTCTGGACTCATAGCTATTGAAGAACTTGCTACTCCAGAAGAAGAAGTAGGCATCCCTATCCCTAAAAATAAACCTGTTATTGAGCTAAGGGAGCGTGAATCAATTTTTTACAGTCCACCTAGGAGCAATACTTGGTATCTTTCTTTGACTAATTTCTTAGAAAACCCAGGTTTAAGTTTTTCACCACCTCGTGTTCCTTATCACCAAACACCTAGAGGTTATTATCCTCCGTTAAATATGTCAAGACAGTCGTCCATGTTTACTCAATCGTCTGAATCCTTTTTGTACGGTGGTCCTTCTGTTCCCTCTAGGTATCAGTCACTTTCTGGTACTTTTTCAGGAGCATCTCCTCAACCCATTGAGCAAGGGTTATTAACTGGAAGCAATGGTACTAAGCGATTCAGCGTAGAAGATATTCTCATGATGTTAGGTTCTATTCCCAATCCTCAACCTCAAGGTGGCCAGTTACTGCCTGGGGGGCAGCCTCAATTATCGCCTGGGGGGCAACCTCAAGGTACCCAATTTGCGTCTGGGGGGCAACCTCAAGGACAGTACATACCTACGGGACAGTATGTTCATCAAGGTCAACCCCAGACTCAATATGTACCCCAAGGTCAACCCCAGTATCAATTTATACCTCAAGGTCAACCCCAGTATTAGTACGTGCCTCAAGGGTATCAACCCCAAGGTCAATACTCGAACCAAGGTTTCCAAGCACCCTCTGGTCAATCATATGTTCAAGGAACGGGAAATGTACCTTTGAATTATCAATCTTACCCTCAACCCGATTATGGTCCTCAATATTCTCAACCTGTTATGGGTCCATACCCCGGAATGAATATAGTGTGGGATCCATCGCAAACTCAACAGGTGTTGTAGCCAAATATACAGTTGTCATTTCAAACTGGACAACCCTTAGTTTCTAGTACACCCCAGCAACCAGTCCAGTCTAACATTCAAAATTCTGTACCTTCGGTAGTTTCTCAGCCTGGGCCTAGTACACCTCGTACTCTGCCTCAAACGACTGCTGTAACTGCCACAACATCTGTTCAATCTACCCCACCTACTTCTGGAGTATCGACAGCTCCGGTTTCTACTGTTCCTATATCTACTCCTCAGACATCTTTACCACCGTCTGGATCCACAATTCAAACTTCGGTTCAGATGCCTGTAGGACAACCTGGTTCAAGTACAGTTGTCACAAGTCAACCACAATTTACTTATCAACCGTACCAAGGACAGTACCAATTCGATCCTGCTGTGCAGTAGCCAGTCTATCAGTATCAACTGTACCCTGGGTACACTTATCAACAACCTCAGCAACCCCAGTACGGTCCGGTTAATCCTGGTTTTCCGGGAGGATACAATATCCCAAATGCAATTCCTATTCCTAGTTATCCTGGATATCCTCCTCCTGGGGCTGGCCTCATGACCCAGATTTTTAGGGACCCTAGTCGTCAGTTACCTTTTATCGCAACTTTGAACTTGCCTGACTTGTTGCGCCCAATGAATGATCCCATTAGTTATCTTCCATTTTGGCCGCCAATGCTGAATAAGTTGCCTAGTGATATTCCTAAGTTCGAAGGCAAATCAGGAGAGGACCCGTTGAACCATGTGATGACTTATCACCTATGGTGTGCGTCTAACTCCATTTCAGATGATTCAATCCGTCTAAGACTTTTCCAGCGCAATCTAATTGGTCTTGCGGCCAAGTGGTACATTGAGTTACTGCGAGGCACTTTTTATAATTTTAGTCAGTTAGCTACCTCGTTTTTTACTCATTTTCAGTTGCCAGTCTGATATGACAATGGCATGGAATTGTTAACTTCGTTAAAGCAATCGACGTCCACTTACATTTTAGATCATATTCATGAGTGGAGACGCCGGCGGCGTTTAGTGAAGGTTTTTATTCCGGATCATATTTTGGCTGAATGGTTCGTAAAATCTTTGTTGCCAAAGATCACTGAAGATGTAGCTAAAGCCGGAGTTGTTACTGAGGAGCAAGTAATTGCTCAAGCACAGTACCTTGACTTGGTCTATACTTAGTCAGGTACGTTACACAAGAAAATTCCCGATCTTCCCAAGCAAAATCAAATCGTTGTAGTTCCTTCGGGATCTCATGCCGCCGATGGTATGATTGGTACGGTTAACACTAAAAGTAAGAAGAAGTCTTCCAAGAATTCTTCTCCTATCATAACCTTGCCTGATTCCTTGACAGGAGATTCTTCTGCGGAGATTTCCACCGATATTCACGTTGTAGAGTCATCTACAGCCAAATGAAAATCTGGTGGGAAGAAGAAAGGAAAGAAGAAGAATAAAACGGACAAAAATTCAAAGGAGAAACGTGAAAAAGCGGAATCCAATGATGAAAAACGCAAACCTCGTTATCCTTGTCTCATTTGTGACGATGAACATTTTACAAGAGACTGCCCTCATCGTGCAGAGGTTGCGAAGATTGTCAAAGGTTCCCAAACGCCTGTTGTTTTGAAGGATCCTTTTCCGGCTCAAGACAGTAAGATGATACGTTCTTCCTCGAGTGCCAATGAAGAACCCATATTGATGATGTCCCATGTTAGGATTGCGACTCGACCACATGATTATGGTAGTAAAAGTCCTGTTGATGGTAAAGAAGCAGAATCTTCTCATTCTAATCCATCAACCTCAGCTCCTGGTTCCAATCCACTACAAATCGAGAAACCTAATCCAGACTTGGTAATCAAACCGCCCGCCAAGGGTATACCTCGAAAGTCAGCTTTCAATCCACATGCGAGAGCGGCTCAGAAATATAACATTGTTGAGGATTTAGCTGTTTCACCCTCAGCAATATTGGCTTTGGAAGTGCTGCAATCATGTCCAGCACAACGTAAATTACTTTTGTAGGCTATAGGAGCTGTTGACGTTCAGGACTCGAACCTAATAATTTTCGATCTAGAAAATAGTACACCACGCTTACCACATCAAATGGCTTTCCAAATTCCAGTGATAGTCAAAAACATGCCTATTCATCGAACTGTGATTGATGAGGGAGCCTCAACGTGTATTATGTCGATACAGTGTTGGAGATCGCTTGGTTCTCCTTCGCTAAATCAATCCCCGACGATTCTAAAGGCCTTTGATGGCCGTGGGTTTCATCCTTTTGGCATTCTACAGGATTTGCCTATAGGGGTTGAAGGAAAAACCGTTAATCTAGATGTGGAGGTGGTTGATGCCCCTCTAGATTACAACCTTCTCTTGGGTCGAAGTTGGTCTTACGCTATGACAGCTGTCGTTTCATCGGTCTTTCAGGTCATAAAGTTCCCACATAATGGAAAGATCATAACAATAGACCAGCTGGCTTACTTTCCATCCGACCCAACCTCTTCTGAAAGTATTCAGCATGTCTATAAAACGACTATCCCATATAAGGATGTTAGAGTAGGACTAGTTAAAGATGTCGGTTTACTGGGAAATTTTCCTTTTCCTTCGATCAATGCATCGTCTTCATTTTCAACCATTCATATGATTACATAAGACACCATTGTTTATGATGATCCTGGGATCATTCCTTCTGAACCTGAGATAGACACATTTGGTGATGTCATGCCTTTGAGTCCATATGAAATTGCGTATAAGGCCGTGCAATTGTTTACCGACCCATCTTCAACCGAAATTGACTTAATGAATGTGGTCCATGAAGAATCACTTTTCACATCAAGCTCAGATTTAATCACGTTTTCTGAACTTGTTCACTCTGATGAGCAAATTCATGAAATCCTATGTGTAGATGATTTACCATGGGAAGATCTCCGTCACATATCTTCATTTTTACCCGAGAATGATCATTTTGAAAATGATTTTTCATCAATATTTATAACTGAATATTTCAAGGAACCTCAGAATCTAATGAAACATCCTGATTCAGAGTTAAATTTGGGAAACATCTCTCGAACTATTCCTATTGACATTTCGGTTAAGCTTGGAATTGTTGAGAACATTCATATAGGTGCCTCATGTACAGATGACGAAATTCAAATATATAAGGCCCTATTTCAAGAATTCTGCGGCGTGTTTGCTTGGTCCTATGAGGAAATGCCAGGAATTGATCCCGCGATTGTTGTTCATGAGATCAAGACTTACCCGGACACTAAACCCGTCCGGAAACATTTGCGTCAGATTCACCCAAGAAAAGCTGTTGCAATTAAAGCAGAAGTTGAAAAATTACTCAAAGCAGGTTTCATTTATCCGATCCCGTTAACGAATTGGGTATCAGATATTGTTTCGGTTAACAAAAAGCAAGGAACAATAAGAATATGCATCGATTATAGGGACATTAATCGAGCCTGTCCAAAGGACAATTACCCAACTCCCTATATCGATCAAATCATTGATGATTGTGCCAGCAGCGAAATATTCTCCTTCATGGATGGTTTTTCTGGATATAATCAAATCAATATTCTATCTACCGATCAACCAAAAATGACTTTCATTTGTCCATGGGGGACATTTTCTTATTGCAAGTTACCTTTTGGGCTCAAAAGTGCTGGAGCAACTTTTCAAAGGGCCATGTCTTATGCGTTTCATGACATCAAGCACATTGTGCAACCCTATCTCGATGATTTTCCTGCTTATTCAATACATCGAGCTGATCACCTCGTCCATTTATGAGCAATCTTTATGAGGTGTAGGAATTATCGGATTCGATTGAACCCACACAAATGTGTCTTCTGTATAGAAACGGGTTGATTGCTGGGGTTTGTAGTTTCGAAAGCCGGCATTCGCGTCGATCCCTCGAAGGTCGAAGCTATTGTCAAATTGCCTCCTCCTTCGAGTCTTCGCCAACTCCAAAGTTTGCAAGGGAAAGAAAACTTTTTACGACGATTCATTCCTAACTACGCCGAGGTTACAACGGGTTTTACCCAGTTGTTGAAACAGAATACTCAATTCTATTGGGATGAGATAGCTCAGAAATCTTTTGATGCACTTAAACACGCGTTGACCAATGAACCATTATTGCATCCTCCCAACTACAGCCAGGATTACTTCCTGTATCTCGCCGCCTCTCATTCCACCATTGGAATGGTCTTAGTTCAGGAAGACGACCTCAGAACTGAACATGTGATATATTACCTTAGTCGAACTTTAAATCCAACTGAGCTAAAATAATCACATGTGGAGAAATTGGCATTGGCAGCTATTCAAGCTGTCCAACGTTTTCGTCACTACATTTTACTACGTAAAACTACAGTAGTTTCGAATTGCAACCCTATGATCTACATTTTGACCAAGAAATTGCTAGGGGGCAAGTACTCTAAATGGATCATCATCCTACAGGAGTTCAACTTGGAATTTGAAAAATCTAAGTCTAAGAAATCATTAGTTTTTGCGGAGTTAATGTGTGATTTCCCGCGTACTGATGCGGAAACTGTGGCGGAGGAGCCCACTGCGGACGAATCCTTGTTTCTAATCAGCACTTTAGATCCGTGGTATGGGGATATCATCATTTATCTCTAGACCCAATCCTTTCAGCCAGAAATTTCAAGGTCACAACGTCAGAAAATATGATTCCAGTCCCAACAATTCAGGATTATTGGAGATACTCTTTATTGCCGTGGGGCAGACTCTGTTTTTCGACGTTGCTTAACTCACGAGGAAGCTGAAAGGGTTCTAAATGACTGTCACTCTGGAGCGTGTGGCGGTCATATGTCTGGGTATGCCACAACCCAAAAGATATTGCACGCTGGCTACTTCTGGCTGTCTTTGTTTAAAGATTGTATTACTGCGGTCCGAAAACGCCACAACTACCAAATTTTTTATCAAAAGATGCACGCTCCGCCTGCTCCTCTCCACCCTATAATTGTCGTTGGTCCTTTTGCCAAATGGGGTATCGATTTTATTACATGTAACCCTCACTCGGCTAGGGGACATGCATATATCATGCTTGCGGTAGATTATTTTACCAAGTGGGTCGAGGTGATGCCTACATTTGAGGTAGACGGCAAGATAGCTACAATTTTCATGTTCAATCATATAATTGCTAGGTTTGGTGTCCCACAAGCGATAATCACTGATCATGGGCGTCATTTTCGAAACATTATGATGACCGAACTTGCAAGCCAGCTTGGTTTGCGTCAGGATAGTTCAACCCCTTATTATCCACAAGCTAATGGTTTGGTTGAATCCATCAACAAATTTTTAGTCATCATGATCCGACGAATCATTGGGATTCATCGGTCGAATTGGCATAACATGCTATTTTCAGCGCTTTGGGCGTACCGAACTTCATAAAAACATCAACAGGGTTCACTCCTTTCCAACTAATCTATGGTCTGGAAGTTGTGTTACCCATTGAATGCGAAATCCCGTCACTGCAAATGGCCATCGAGTTACTTCCAGCCACTTCTGAAGAGGAAAAGCATTTGTTATACTTGGCGCAATTAGATGAGAATCGACGTGATGTTGCATTGGCGATCGAGACTCACGCAAAATGTATGAAAGCTCAGTATGATCAAAATGTGACCCCTCAAAATTTTTCGGAAGGAGATCTAGTCTTGGTTTATGATCAAGCCAATGATAAATTAGGCACTGGAAGATTCGTTCCTATGTGGCATGGTCCCTATGTTGTCAAGTGAAAGCTAGCAAAAGGGGCCTATGAATTGGTAGACTTTTATGGGGACTCTTTAGGTAAACCCAGAAATGGTCTTTACCTGAAGTGGTATTATGCTTGAAGAATGGGTGTGGAGATTTTTAGTTAGGATAGCTTTTCTTTCTAGCTGGTGTGTTTAAGTTAAAAAGTGTGCTTAGCTTAGAGAGTGTTTTTTTGTCATTATTCCTGCTTATCTTGGTTTTACTCTTGATATTGCAGATGTCGATGCCTCTCCAAACATACATTGGTTTCGCTAATGGTGCTTGTCGTAATACACGGAACATTTCTTCCGCAGCTTGGGTTATCTATTCGCCCTCTGACGAGTTAGTATCTATGCATGGGGTAAGCCTCGGTCAAACAAAAAACAACATTGCCGAGTATAATGCAGTGATTGAGTTATTATCTTAATCTATTTCATTTGGGATTCAGAGTTTGATAGTGAGGTTAGATTCTGAACTCGTTGTATTACATCTTAATAGAGTGTATGCCATTAGAAATCCAGTGTTATTAAGATTCTTTTTGAGAGTGCGTCTCTTGGAATGTGAATTTGATTATATTGAATATCAGCATATTCCAAGATCTTTAAATACATTAGCAGATGCAATTGATTCTTGAATGTTAAGTATACATTTGCAATAATCATACATGTAAATTTAAAACCATTCCATAACATGATTTACAAGATAAGCCGGTAATAGTGATATATATATATATATATATATATATATATATAGGAGTGTGTCAAAAAATACATCATCCTCGATCATAGGTTGAAAAACACCTTATGATTGGCAAAAATGATAAGTACAAAAAACAAAAATGTCATATGTGCCCACAATAGGCGATCATCCTATCACTGGTGATGATATCGATAAGAAACCACTGCACGGGCCACCTTGCAAAGGAACCTCCTAAAAGGTCCTGGGACCCCAATCACATAGTGCTGAAGTCGACGAGGAATGTCATCTATAGTGGTCTCCGGAATATCTCCTATCAAGTGCTCGAGATGACCCTCCAACTCGACCAAAACCTTTGTTGATTCATCCTGTGGGGCTGGCGCGACTACAACTGGTTGTTTCCTCTCGTAAGGCCGGAGAGCGGCTAGTCACTGTGGACCCACATCTGCATTTGAAACTTTTGCTATCAGTTTTGGGACGATGGAAAAATAATAAAAAAATTTAAATAGGAAAAATGTTGAAAATGATTTTACCTGAGTCATCCCATTGCTCCCCTGATGGAAGAGCCATCTTTGGGTCACCACGAAAATCTAACCCAGCATAAAGGAAGTCCTGAATAGAAAAAACTTTGTTTTCCAACCATTGGAAATACTCAGGTTTGAATCGAGCAACCTCTGTCCTCTCGTCCGGATGACGGGCCATAACTGCGACGAATCGCATCAGTTTGGGCTCTCGAGGAAGCCCAGCTCCAACAGTAAGATGTTGCGGGATCAACATGTGAACCCTCTCCAGACCAAAATTCACAACCAAGGCCCCATAACCAAAGGTCTTTAGTTGTCCGTTCTTGGCTCTGGTCAGTTGGCCATTCACATTGGCCAACACAGCATCACACCAGCTGAAGATGGTGCCTCGAAAGCAATCAACTGCCATACACATCTGGGATCCGGTGGCAATATGTAATGCGGCACTCCCGCAAAGTTTGATGACAGTAAATGCTATCACCATGAGTTCAGGAAGGGATATGGTTTTTATGTCGATCCCTTTGTCTCTGGCCTAGCTATTGCAGAACTCTAGCCGGAGGCTATCAACAGACTGGCCACCTGGCCTAGCCCTGAATTGAGTTAAATCTTCGCCTCTCTTAGGTAAACCAGTCAAGAAATATATGTCTGCCGGCTCGATTTCTAGCTGGTGGCCACCAATGAAGAAGCACTGGTCCTGTATGCTCCATCTGTCAACTAGCCACTGTAAGAAATCCACCTGAGCCCTCATGCCAGGAATGGCCTAGAATTTGTACAAGCCGCACGCCTTCAAAGCATCAAGCAAAGGTTGATGATTCCATGTGGCAGCATCCACGTCCTCATGCTCTTGTTCACGCCAATCTAGCATGATGTGCTCTCTGCATCAAGTAAAAAGATAAATTAGAATGCTAGAAATTATTTTGTTTGGGCCAATTTTGAGAAATTTTGGGTTAAAAACCCTTGCGGCAGGGACCGCACCCTCCAGGTTAGACACAATGCGTGGGTCCGCACCTTGTCTACATGGAAGGTGCGGACCCCTGACTTTTTCCCAATGGAGAAAAAGTCAGGGTCTGCGGGCCAGCAGTGGTACACCTGCGGGCTCTTGCGCACGGGTTTTAAGCCTAAAAACCCTCCAAAAATGAAATGAAAGCCTAAAACAAGAAATGAAACGATTAAAAATGAAGAGTAGGATGATGTGGATTACCTGGAGAAGATGGCGTTCGATTCCGACGGTTTGATTTTCCGCAATCTTCACGGGAAGTTTTCTGAACAAAAGCACTATTTTCTCACCCAAAACTAAAACAGTAAAAATGAATTGACGAAGCCCCTTTTTATAAGTTTTTTGAGTAAATAAATTGCAAATTTGTTTATGTTTCAATTTGGAAAGCTATTTTTACAACATTTTTATCCATTTCAAACAGGTATGAGTAATGTTTGCGTTTTTGTTCAGGATAATGGATTATTCAGGCGAAATATATCATTTTTGACGAAAAAACATTTAGAGTCACCTTTAAGCTCTTTTCTGACTCCTTAAACATGAAAAGATCGTCGAGTTTTTCTTTTAAACTCATTAAAACGAAATTAAAAGACGGTCCACTTACAACTCTTTTCTGACCGTAAAAACATGAAAAGATTGCCAGATTTTTGTCGTTTCAAATTCGATATTGGTTATAAAACGACGTGTCATTGATCGCTTTTTTACTTTTTCGGATCAAGGGCACTAATTACGAAAAGTACTCCTTGGTCGTAAAGATCAAGTGGTTCTCTCAAGTATTATTTTATACTTTTTCAGGCTTGGGAGACACAAATTTACGAAAAAGGTCAACCCTAGAGTTTTCTTAAGTTTTTCAGACTCTCTAAAATTGAAAAACGTTGAGCTTCTCCTATACTGGACTCGTTAAAATTTCATAGTAAAGGACCTATTCAATTACAAACAGGAACGAACCACTCCTTCTTAGGGTTCGAATTTAAACTAAGTTGGACTCATCCGAACGATGAGCTTGTAATCTAGCAAATGTTATCCTCCTCAAGCTTGTCAAAAATAAAGAGGTACTTGCCAGAAATGGTGGGGGAAAAGAGAGAAAAATGAGCATGTTTGTCATACTTTGTAACCACTCTTGAACACGACACTTTTATTCACCTGGGTTTGGAAATCCTTTGCCTAACAGTTGATCAAACCACATTGAAAGTCTTCAACCGGTTTCTGGGTATTAACTTTGGGTCAATTGTCACCAAGCCATCTGTCATGTCGTTATGTGTTCAAGAGGTCAATGCCAATAAGCCATTCATCTGCAAAATATCTGTCATCCATCTTGACCATCCCTGAGTCAGTCCTTGCAACTAAATTTCTTCAACTTGATCTACGATTTCGTGTTGTGGGCTTGCCTACGATGGATCACTTTCTATCGACTTCAGCTCATTATCTAGAAAGATGATCTAGAAATCGTCAATACCTTGGGATCTGCATGCCTCAATGGTAGGTTTCTCGCCTTTGACGACAGGTTGCATCATTGACCTTCGATCAAAGGATTCCGTGACATGTTCGACATCAACACATTTATTCACATCTCATGGATTGTACTGGGTACTTTGAGAGCCATTGACATCACTGGTGGTTTCTCTCACACTTGTTAACAGTTTACATCATTGACTGGTAATCAAGTGGTTTCTACCATGTTCGACTCCATCACATTCATTCGCATGGATAGAATCGTACTGTTTCGGGAAGTAGAAATGAAGATCTTGGATCTAGTTTCCACAATCCAGGCTGCGAGGAATTTTGTATTCATTATATAATGGACTATTCATAAACAGATGGCTGCGTCCATACTGTGTCCACATGAGTCTATACTTGTGATGTTTTACAAGATCATTCCTGTATTAGAGCAGTAGTTAGTTTTCTAAGTCAGTTTTGATCTGAGTATGGGAATTCCTACCTCAGCGATGATATGATCTCATATATATATCTTGCATTGAATGTTTTTACAGGTTCCAACCGGGCTCTCCACAAGATGATCCTCGAAATGATAAAGTACTTCACTCTTCTTAAATGATAAATGAAATCCTCATCTACTACAGACTTCGCACTTTAGGGGGCAATCTGTTACACAAAAATATCATCACCATGATTATTTGCAGCCAGTATGGGTCTATCATCACTTGTATTGTCCTCCTAAGCAAGTCTCAGACCTCAGCTCTTCAAGTCAAGCTTTGAAAATGAGAGAAAGACATTGAAAATCAATAAAACTCTGGTTCCGCACTTTCTCTCACTATTGCCTGCAGTCCCACACCTTCTGTTTACAAAAACTGTGGATCTGCCCACTCTATCCTTAAAGGTGTGGGTGTGGACCCCTGTGAAAGTAAAAAAGACACAAGGTTATTATAAAAAACTTACTTTGGGTTAATTCTAGATAATTCTAGAAGGAATTTAGACATGGATTTGCCGCTCTTAGGTGGTTCATGCATCCCAAAAGAGAAGGAGCTAATCCCTTGATGAGAGGAGCTATCCCTTTGAAGGAGGGCTTTATCCCTTTGAAGGAGGACCTAGTAAATTCCCTCCATTGCACTATAAATTCAGGCATTGGACTGGTTGCTAGAGAGGTTAGAAGCTGAACATTTTTGAGGGTAAATGCTGGTGAAATTAAGACTTCCTAGTTGAGCCTAAGATGAGAGATCACATACCTTTTTTGGCTTCATTGGGAAGAGAGTGAAATTTGTCAAAGTAGAGGAGACTTCTTGCTGGACCCTGGGAGGAGCTTGTACAACGTCAAGGCACAGGTTGTAAAGTTCTTCATCTTTTGAATTAATACAATCAAACTCATTTTTCTCAACAAATGGTCTCATGTTATTTGTTTCATGAATTCCTTTCTTTCATGTTATATATGTTTTATGATATTGGCTTTTCAGGTGCTATTTAATTTGTTTGCTTGTTTGTGTTTGCAGATTCACAACAAGGGAGTTCATCTAGATCGAAGGAGCGAGGGCATCCACAAACTTGCGTTGGACCTAAGGTAGGCCTAAAACACTTGTTTGCCTTTGATTACAAAAGCATATTTAGAGAAAGATAGTGTGTGATTGGTTTGCTTGTCATTAGATCTTCTTTAGATTCTAGGAAGGTCTATCTTGTCTGCAAGATCGACTTATTCCGTGTGACACAACCTCCTTTGGGAACTCCCACAATGTTTCTCTCAACAGGGTCAATGAGGTTAAAGTTGGGTGCATTTGTTGATTCATTGTAGTTTCCAACACCTTGGCCCACCACAAAGAAATTGAAACCATGGAGATGGACAGGATGGTTGTCTGTGCTGAAGATGTTGGTGTCTTGAAGAATTAATTGAACAGTTGTGTTGAAGGGAAGGACTTTTACTCTAGTCCCATTCACAGCCTGTGTATTATTGGGTGGAGTGCCAGTGTAATTGAATGGGAATGGAGGATTGTCTGGAAAATTGGTCTTATAGACTCCTTTCATCTACTTGAAATAGTGGGACTGAAGAAGAGTAGTGTTTGAGAGAAAAAAAATAATTTTTTTTTACAGAAGCAGTGAATCTTGTTCCATTGGGTGCCTGGCATGTGGAATTTCCCATCCCCTTTAGACAAGGATTCAATCCCAGACCAACTTTAAAGAAAACTTCTTTTCCACTGTTTGAGGAACCAATGTAGGGAATTGTGAGTTAGCCAAGCTTCTCAGTTTTGCACTAAAGTTGGCTGCAAAGGAAGTGTCATTAAGGGTAGGGAGTTTAGGCATCATAATGATGGAAGAGGTATTAGAGTTGGAAATGTTGTAGCTCACAATTCCTGCAATAATGGAGTTATCAAATGTTCCACCACCTGTAACAAATGGGTGAGCTGCTATGTAAAATTGGTTAACTCCTCCAACATTAACAATAGCATTAGTAGTGAATAACAAATTGGTGGTTTGGTTGGGTGTTATAACAAGAGTGTATGTCTGGAAAGGCTTCACATAAACTGCATCTACTTCCACCACAGTCATGTTGTGATTTGCAATGGCAAGGAAGAGCTCATCATTGAGGGAAACATTGATGATTCGAAGGAGATATGTCTTCCCAGGATTGACATTTAGAACAAATGTATCTACATAGCATGCCATGGTTAGTAAATGAGTGAGATCCTCTTTTTGTAGCCAATATATCAAATAAATAAAAAAATTAAATACAATTATCATTACCATTGGAGCAGTTGTAAAGTGGTCTAGGAAATCCATTTATAGTGTAGGCATCTGACACATTTGGACCTCCTCCTGTTTGGAGGGCCTACTGAATAACCTTTTTAGTATCTGCATTCCACCATTCTCTTGCAAGGTGGTGTGTGTAAAACCATTAAATTCCATCTGGTATGCTCTCTAGCCATTGTTACAAGGTCCAGATTATCCATAAAAGGTATTAAGATATATGAACTTACCTAGAATAATGGGGACTTCTTTGGATGGCTTGGGAAATGGGTAGGGAGCGTGTGGGTTAGGATATATAATGATGGAACCATGTACACTAGCTCTTAACCAAGAAATGTGTGCATGCCACCATAGAGATCCTCTTTGTCCTGTGATGGTGAAGTTATAAATGTAACTCATTCCAGTTTGAATTAGACATTGGGTGATATAACCAGGACCATCTGCCCATCCAGACCTCAGCTGTCGAATCCCATGCCTGCATGCAGAAACAATATACATGATATCTACAACTATTCAGTACACAAAAGAAGAGACCTGGTTTCACAATGACCAGTTCTCCAAAGCTCTCCTCTATTGTCAGTAGAGACCAAGATCAATTGCCACTGGAGTATACATGTTATACTCAGTGAAAATGTTCTCACCTAAAGACGTGTCACATTACTTAGCCTGACCTGCAACCCAATGCATGTATAGTTAGGTTAATATAATCAAACACCCAAACACTGTAGTAAATACAAACATAATATAAATGATTTTCACTCTATATGGTTACATTGAACTTGTCTTGGTTTTCTTCTAGTGCTTTCCCATTCCTATATCTAGGTTTTGAATGATGACCAGCAGGATGACAATTAAGAAGTACTTCACAGTTGCTACTCGAGAAGGGCAAGGGAAGAAAAATGTCTTTGAGTTCAAAATTTTCCTCCTGATAACTGAACTTAGAAACTAGGAAACCTTAGCTTGAATATCGTTATGATCATCTAGGAAGCCTAGGCATTTATACTTGTACCAAGATTGCCCTAAAGATTGCCCCTGAAGATTGAAGGTTGTGGGGTATAATTTGGTGGTGAATTAGTGGAGTAAAAAATAAGAACATGCACTCACAAAAAACCTTGGACATTGAACAAATAAAACCATTTCCTAATTGCTTCTGTGTAGGTGTACCAATTCAGCTAAAAGAATTTTTCACTATAAGAATGAATGGATGTAATTAATTTCAATGGAGATTAGTGTGAAATCGAAAGACTTAATGTAGGGTTATGACATCCATGCTTTTCTGCCATGGCATGAGGTCCTATATATGAGTTAAGATATGTTAATCATGGGATCATAAGCTCACTAAGGACCACCGTGAAAAAAATGTCCTTTTCCATGAAAGATTCTCTCCTTTCTAATTAACTGCCATCACCATGTATTACTGTAATTTCATATTTGAGTTCATTGATCGAGAGAGAGACTACTAGTGGTCTCAATGTATAACTAGTTTTTGATATGATACCATTTGTAACCTGTGTGTTTCTACAAACCTAGCTACCAAAATCATCTTCCTGTCCCCCAAGACTCTCATGGCCACAAACAGATTTCTGTGAGAAGTCTACAACAATGATTTTTAGAGAGAAGAAAACATGCAACTTCACAAGGCTCTTTATATGATTCTCCCAATACAAAATTTTCATTCCCTGTTCTGTCCCTGTGTATAATCCATGCAAAAAGTGAGAAATTGTTAAGCATCTATAAAAGCTAGCTAGTCCTGACTCCTCACACGAAAGAAGAGACTTGGTTTCATAATGTCTAGTTCTCCAAAGCTCTCCTCTGTTGTTAGTAGAGACCAAGATCAATTTCCACTAGAGTACACAAGTAATACTCAATGAAAATGTTCTCACGTAAAGATGTGTCACATTATGTAGCCTCACCTGTAACCCAATCCATATATAGTTATGTTAATATAATCAAACACTCGAACACCCTAGTGAAAACCAACATAGTATAAATGATTTTCACTCTATATGGTTACATTGAACTTGTAATTCCTGGTTGTCTACCAGTGCTTTCCCACTGCTATATCTAGGTTCTGAATAATGACCAGCAGGATGACAATTAAGAAGTACTTCACAGCTGCTACCCGGAAGGGAAAGGGTAGAACAATGTCTTTGAGTTCAACATTTTCCTCCTACTAACTTAACTTATAAACTATGAAACCTTAGCTTGAATATCACTGTGATCAGCTGGGAAGCCTTGGAATTTATACATGTACCAAGATTTCCCTAAAGATTGCCGACCTGTTTGTTTGCCAGTGCTTTCCCGCTACTATATCCAGGTTCTGAATGATGACCAATAGGATGACAATTAAGAAATACTTCACAGCCACTGCCCGGCAAGGGAAAGAGAGGAATAATGTCTTTTAGTTCAACATTTTCCTCCTGCAAACTTAACTTATAAACTATGAGACCTTAGCTTGAATGTCACTGTGATCAACTAGTAAGCCTTGGCATTTATACATGTACCAAGATTGCGCTGAGGATTGAAGGTTGTGGGGTATAATTTTGTGGTGAATTGGTGGAGTAAAAAATAAGAACGCACACTCACAAACAACCATGGGCATTTCACAATGAAAAATATTGCCTAATTGCTTCTGTGCAGGTGTACCAACTCAGCTAAAAGAATTGTTCACTCTAAGAACGAATGGATGTAATTAAGTTCAATGGAGATTAGTGTGAAATCAAAAGACTTAATGTAGGGTTAGGACATCCATGCTTTTCTGGCATGGCACAAGGTCCTATATATGAGTTAAGATATGTTAATCACAAGATCATAAGCTCATTGAGGACCACCATGAAAAAACTGTCCTTGTCAATGAAAAACTGTCTCCTTTCTAAATAATAATTATTTCAATCATGTCAAGGCCACACATGATGTTTGTATTAGCAACAAGGGATTTATTAGACTCTCCCATTTTATAATTTATAATGTTTCATTAATATAACTATCTCTATCTCTTTTTATTAAACAGTACCGATGTTAGAAATTTCAACTCAACAAACTACTCAATGAAGTCAAAGTGTTGACAAAATCTTGATTAAAGCTTGGGGGACCTTTTTTCATTCTTGGCATTTAAATTTGATTGGGAGGAGTTTTGTCCATCCACTCATGATTTAGACTGCCTAGTAAAAATAAACTAGGCATTACTTGCTAGTTACTTCTTAACATCATCATCAAATTAAGAATTTTTTTATCCTTATAAGGTAACACCTTGATATAGTTTACAACTTTATTATTCAATGAACATTAAATATTTGATGTGAAGTTTGGCCATGAATGATCTATCATCAACTTGTATATTTCCTTGTATAAATAAAAAATATATAAAACAAAATCTTCTTTATAAGATTTCCTGTGCTTTTCTTTCTTATTTCCTAATATTTCTTCAATTCCTTGCTATTTCCTATGCTTGTGTCCCCCATATTTCTTGCCCATAGTTGGCTCAACCAGTCTTGTTTCTATCAACTGATTTCATTCCATTTCCAGTTTGTTTTCTTTGGGACAAGTACTTTTATGTCCATTTCTTTATCCAATTCAGGCTATAAAGCTATACAGGGTAGGTAAAGACAACAAAATGTTAAAAATGAACATATTAGACACGGAATTTTACAATCAACAAACCTTAAAAGGCCACCCACAGTACTTCATTAACCATAAAAGCAATTTGGCTGGAAATTATTAAAACTTTAATTGGTCATTCCTCTTACAAGTTATAAGAAAGTTTGAATTAAGTGGAGCATGGATCAAAGGTTGCAAATATCCTTTCTCATTTGTAGTTCTAATAAACATCTTTTCTTTAATATATCATCACTATTCTTGTAAGGTTGCCTCGAGCCAACAAATGATCTTAGTAAAAACATTGATAACATTGAGAAAAGAAAATAAAGATATGCTAATTTAGGTTTTCGAGTAATCATTAAACATTCAAAACATTTTTGTTCCATGTAGAAGGGGTAAAAATACATAAATTTAAAATATTTAATGGGAATACTTGATAAGTAAAAATAAATTTGACTCAATTTTACCATGTTCTACACAAACTATAACGTAGTAGGTACAAGTGAATATAAATTTTACCAATTTTGATAAAATTTTACCCAGACATTAAAGTAGGTTTCTTCACTGAAATTGTGGTAATTTTCAAAGATTACTTCACTCTCGCAATTCTTTTGTCCATGTAGATGGACTAAAAGATCAAATAATTCAACTAGTCAGAAAAGATATGTTTTATAGAATTGGCCATACCATATAGTAGGCTAGAATAGAGAAATCTTTGCTCATCTTTTCTTCCACTGCCCTTCCCCTACCTCATGAATCTACCACTCCTCTCACCACAACCATTTTTGGCCATTAGAGCCAAAGGTCGCCCCACCCACCAACCATTTTTTTATTTATAGGGCCTTATAACAACGTGATGAATCTATCTATATCCACATTTTTCCGATTGCCATTGGCAGATGGTTGAGGGATAGAAGCGCATTGGACTAATTTATGTTAACACACTATGCTTAATTGAAGTCATGACATAAAAACATTAAATCTCAAATCAACCTCTAATTTTGTAGGTTTGTATTGTAACATGCATATTTTCCTTCAATATTTTATCCCACTATGTAAAGAGTAAATCATTCTTCTTATAGTGATTTCATAAAAAGAGATACAACAAGCTTACTAACCTTATCAATCTTCTCAAAATAATCGACTAGATAAGGGAACCAGTCTTTGATCTAACCACCAACAATAGTAAGTCAGGTCGGCATCTTGTAGTAGCCTTCTCGCCTTTGATGTGCCTGGGGGGATTCCCAAGCCTGGGATTAGAATTGGTGTTGGGAACGAATTTCCTTTGTGGCTGCAAATGCTGAGAATGAAAAGGATGATGCTACTGATGTTGATGGTGTTGATAGCGTATTTCCTTTTTGGCATTGTTTCAATTTATTCCTATAATCCCCCTTGTTTCCGTTCCTACCCTCAACGACTTGGCCAATGGCAACGTGTGCTATCAACCACTGAGATGCCATAAACAAATATTATCTATTGAAGCATGCCCTGTTCTCCACAAAGCTCTCTACATTATCTGCAGCCCTCGTGAAGGGTTGATTGCACAAGCACCGCATCAAAATAATTACAAAATGCACTCCAAAATCCCTCCTCTGACAAACCCCAAAACCCCCAAAAAAATCCTTGAAAGCATAGAATTTGAACTTAAAAATGAACAAATATATAAATAGAAAGGCTTTCCTTTCCAGTATTTTATCTTTAATGAGCGAGTCTTTGGCTCGAATCTATTAAAATAAATAATAAAAGTTGCACATAAAAAAACCCTGACTAGTTCTCCTCATAATTTTGTGCGAAGAATAAAACAATCTGCGTTGCATCAAGACAGACCTCATCCTGTTCCTCTAGTATTCTTCTTCTAAAACACACATCACAATGTTAAGACCCCGTAATGTGTTTACAAACCCCATGATGTGAAACCAAAGTATCTGCTTAGAACACACACACACACACACATATATATATATAATGTACTTTATGGCACGAAAATTCTATTTTCTCTCAACCAGCATGTTTGAATCCTAGAAATGGAGTGCTTCAATAAAAGTAACACTTCTCACCAATAACGTGCAAATACCACCCAAACTAAACAACATCCCATCTAATTCCCTCGAGTGAATGCTAACTTTGAAAACCATGTTATTCTTGTTGAAAACCCCCTAAATTTGAGGAGGTCATGGCTACCATAGGGTGAAGGTTCAAATCCTTCAAAGGTCTTTGACTCCCATGAGGGCCATGGCTACTATTCAAAATCCCTCAAATATCTATGTCTAGGTCTGTATCTATGCACATACAAAATTATTGTGCAGCTCTTCATTTATTTCCACTCACCCAGCCTCGTGACTTGCACGGCTACCATTCAGAATCCCTCAAATATCTATGTCTAGGTCTGTATCTATGCACATACAAAATTATTGTGCAACTCTTCATTTATTTCCACTCACCCAGCCTCGTGACCTGCACGCCTTGTGTGCCCTCTGCATATCCCTTCTGCCATTACAGGTTATTTTTCTTGCTCATTTTATTTATTTATTTTAAAACTTTTTTCCATTTTCTTTTCATTTTAATTTGGTTTTGTGTTGTTCCCCACAGATCAGTGTTTATTTGGTATATGTCATATATAAGCATACTTTTAGGAAGACAAATACACCTATCACATTGTCATATTCATGGTTATTTGCTGGGAAATTTGGCTTTATAATTTTCGTTTTAATACACATTTATTTTTTTTATTATTTTGAATTGAATTTCGTTATATTTTCTATTTATTTTATTATTGTTGTGAATTGAATTATGTATATATATATATATATGTATTCTTACTATTATTATTTTAATTTTAATAGTTTTGAGAGTGCATGTCATGAGGGTGTTTCCTGGTCTATTAATTTAATACTTTCATGATTTTCTTTTATAGAAGTCAAAATGAAATTTAATTAAAATCAATTCTATTTTCATTAATGGATAAATTCATCATGAATAATATAAGCAATGAAAGAGATTGGCTTGCAAATGAAGCACTTAATTACACAAGTTGATTGAAGAAGAAAACTAATGTAAGGTCATGTTGAACTTGAAAAGCCCCCGAAGTACTAAGAAAAATTTCGGGACTCTAATTTTTAATTTATTTCCTAAAAGAGATTTTTTAGCCATATATTGAGCTTAGTTTGCCACACCTTGCACCTTGATTATTTGTCTTTATAGTTAAGTTAGACGAACTTTCATGTTTTACTTAATTAATTTTGATTTGTTTCTTTCCTTGTTATTTATTTGTAAAATGAAATTTCGTTTCATCCCTTTAAATTCAATTTCCTTTGTTGTAATTCTTTTATATCAAACATTATATTGAAATCGGGCTTCTTCTATCCATGTTTTTTTGAACTTGATCCATAATGATCAAGTTGGGACCCTTATTTTCCTTTACCATCATAACATCATTTGATCTCCATATAAACTTGATTCTCAAATTTGGTCCTTCTTTCATGTCCATAAACTCCTTAAATTTATCTCCTCTCGTCAAACTCTTTTCTTCGATCTTTTACACTTATGGAAATGTTCATTGCCTGCTTTCAAACATTGGACTTATTGAAATTTTCCTTGATCCAATTTGGAAACCACAACTAATTTCTAAATAAGATCTTTTCTTCCCTTATTCACCACCCTATTTCAAAATTAGGCCCAATTTGAAAATCAATCCCCCTTCTTCATTTTGGCCCTTTTATATTTCCAAATCAAGTTAAATTCCCAAATTAGGGCCCTTGTTACTAGCAATTACATTTGAGTTATATTTTAAATTGAGAGTTATGTTTCTTATTTTCTTCTTTTTCTTTCAAGATACATTTTGAAAATTTTAATCTTTTCTCTTTTTCTTCTCCTTTCAAACATTGTTACTCTATACATTGATTTATAAATCAAGCCTAATCTTTGAATCGATGATCCTTCATTCCTTCATAGCCCAACTTTGTACAAATTTCCAAATTGGGCTCAAATTTGGAATTTGGGCATTTTCATACCTTTCTCTTTGAAACCTTCTTCCATTTGGCATTAATGACATTAACATAAAGTTTCCAAATTAGGTCCTTCTACCATTCACATCACAATTCAAACATTTTGGTCTAACCCTCAAACATAGCAAAAGAAAAAAATATATTTTTAAGCCAATTATGTATCCAAAATATTCAAAGGAATTAGCTTGATTAAATAGTTGATTTTATTTGGATAACCATGTGCACATTTTTCTAGGCATACTAACATAGACGTGCCTTTACATATGAATTACCCTTATAAAAATATCAATTGACATTTAAGAAAGGAGTTTGAGTAGTATTGAGGAGAGTTTAAATGAACAAAAGAACCTCATGTTCAAGGGAGAGTTTGAATCAAGAAAAGAAACCAAAGACACCTTAGATATACGAAATGATGGAAAATTCAAATAAAATGTGAAATTCAATGGCAAAAAATAAATTATTAGCAATTAAAATTAAATTCTCATGAGTACAATAACAGTATGAAAGCCATGAATTAGTGTTATTGGCTAGAGCCTTCAGCGTTGTATAGACTCTATCACATAGACGTTTCTAGGTCTACAATTCCATGTCGATTGTTACCCATTACATCACCTATTTGTGGTAAGATTTTTATATAGCTCTATTTGCAACCATTTCTCTATGTGTGTGCAGTTTTGAATTACCTATTTCTATTGTATCCAACCCTAGGTGCTCTAGAAAATGACATAATGAAAACCACAAAACCAATTTAAAATGAGATAAAGTAGCTTTTAGATACCCTGCCCCTTCCCATCATTGCAATGCTACACATTGGTTTGCTACCATTAACCAAAACAAATATGGACATGGGATTGCAAAAACTAAGACAAGAAGATCTGGACTTGGGATTGCTGAAATTAAAGGGTTGGGGATTCTGAGAGGAAATGTACCCAGAATAGAATCCTCATGATTGTTGAGAGAGATAATTGATCATTGGTTTGATCGTTGTTTCCAAATGGAGGTTCCTATCCAAAACAACAACAAAACATTAAAATATTGAATGAAACCCTCAAGGAAATGCTGAATAATTTTGGCATAACGAATTGAAGGTACAGGAAAATCCTCAAATCATATAATGGACTGATAAAATTTAAATAGTGAAATATAAAGGAAAATCCTCAAGCCATATAATGATTTATATAATTTGAATAGTGAGATATAAAAAAAAATCACATTCTAATTACAGAATCTGTGGATGAGTTTATATTGACTGTAGTGGAATAAAACCATCAAACCCTGACCGGGCACCTGGACAGTATCAAGAGGGTTTCACCATATTGAAATAACCTAACCACGACCGTGAGGAACAGAGGATGATTGCTCAAACAATACTATAGTGCCGCATGGAAAACAACGAATTTGCAATCGGAGGGATGTAGCCCTATTAAGAAGCAGGGAACCAACCTGAGAAAGAGACTTGGTGTTAGAAGTAGACTACTCTCAACCCACATGCATACCATTAGGGTGAAGGTCCTAGAGGAAATCTCACCTGTTGAACATTGAACCAGAAACAAGTCAATTAACGAGAGGCATTGTTTTAAACAAAATGTAAAATAAAGAAAGACAAAGACTCATTCTGTAACCTGGGGTGCTATCTTTAAATTCGGTGGCACCATAGTTACTGCAAAGGCATAAGAAAATGGTTAATTCAAACCCTTTTATGCAATCTCGTAGTTTGTGTCTCTATGAGCCTAAGCATGGAGAATACCTCGTCTGTTGTGGCCACCATTACTCTACCTAAACGTTAACGAGTGAGGAATGGGGAAACTCTGTGAGCAAACCCTGCGTTCAACCCAAGAAACTGGAAATTAACCCGACATATTCCAACTGGAACGTATGTAAGGTACTGGGTGCAGTAGGAGACTCTACCTGATAAGAGTTTCATCGTCTTCTCAAGAAACCCTCGCGATATTGCTGGGCGCCTTCAACCCTAAACTCACTGCTAGAATTCCCATCGAACACGGAGCTTGAGGTGAAAGTGGTTACCTCAACCATCCCACCTGAAGCCTTACCATTAGATCATCAAGCTATGATCACACAATGGATATCGGTACAGGTGTTTAGGGGACGGAACTCTCCAGAGACCACCCTTGGGATTTATAAATAAATTACTAAAGGTTGGTACTATCAAGATTTATATACATCGAAGTTTTCAATGTTAATTAAACAACAAAGACAACAAGGAATGTGATGATAAACCAACCTCCATAATAACATGGATATGAGTAAATAATTGCAAAGTATTAAGTTAAGAACATGTAAAGGGTTAGGTTAGGATGGTAAATTCTTTCAAAACATTTATATAACATTAACATAAATATCCTTAATCCTTACCATAATACTATTTCCAAGTAGTGTATCAAAATTTATAACATTCATATGGTAAGAATATGGTTGTGAGTATTTTTTTTGGTATTCTTATAATTATTACAAGTAGTATGAGAGCCCTTTTGTTCTGACACCATAGCATCTTTGGAACTAAAGAAAACAACATGTGAATGAAGACAGAGACAATGAGAGACAATATACAAAGGGGAAGTATACCACCAAACACACCAGAAGCATCTTATGTAGGGGTCGATCCTGAAATGTGGATACAATTGGGAGAGGAGTCTCACGAGGGAAATGTATTTGTGTTAAAAAGATTCCAACACTTGCGCGCATAAATGACTAATTTAAGAACTCACAATGAGAGGCTTACACAAGAACACGAGAGAACTTGAAGATCTTTCCCCATAGACAAAATCAATGAGAGCCAAGCCACAATGCTCGCAATAGAAACATAACCCTAACCTTTCATCAAAATGAGGATAATGCAGAATTGACATGAGGACAAGATGAAGATGAAGGACAATTCCTAGGTTTGATCTTATCATGATTTGTGGCATCGTCAGAGTAAGGAAAATAGTAATACTAAGCACGAGAAGAGCAAATTGAGTTTCATTTTTATTGGCTCTTAGAAAAGGATATGACCTAATTGCTTAATGTCTGGTACTTGGAAATATCTCATTGATAGACTTTAGTGGGCTTCAAATAGATCTTGAGGTTGGACAATTCACAATACAATGTTATAATCAAATATCACCTATATTATTTAATTATAAGTTCCAGAGTATGTCCCAGTGAAGTACTGTGGATGGTTGAATAAGAACTATTAGAATACCTTCAGGATGGCTTGGAATCTCTAATAGTCAAATCTTGGTTGAAGGAGATGCAGAGAAAAATGATGGTTGGTCACTTTTATATAGATATCAGAGCTATTATGGAGGATTACTACCAATCAAGATTCATTCAGTGAACAAACTATGGATGAATTGGTCACCTGGAGGATGCATCATGCAACAAAGTGATTGTTCATAGATATCTGAAGCAATGTGTTGGATGCAAAAGTGAGGACAATAGTTTACAGCCCAAGCATACCTTGCAATCAAATTTATGGAAGCCTATATGAAAAATTGAAGAGAAGCCATTCTGCACTAACTAAATCTATGATCACTAGGTAATGGTACTTTTCCGTTAATGCTTATCTGAAAGGTGATTTGGGAAGATAAATTTCGATGGAGATCTCTAGCATACTAGAACGATAGTGAAAAATGTTCATGGTGAATTACAAGTAGTTACAGTCACCAAACTAAAAACACCTTATCATTAAGATTATAACCAATTTTGAAAGTTGTTATTTACTACGTTTAGGGAGTGACTCAACTACCCAGTTTCAAGGTAGTTGAAGTTTTTCTCATGTGTTGTAATCTCCCCAAATCCTTTTTGAGTTAGTCTCTTATCTAGTTATCCTTTTCTAAAACGTAGACATTAGGATTTTCTATAATAAGAAACAGAAAAAGGTATGTAACTTGTGTCTATATATATGGTTGATGTCATACATGTTGTCCTATTTATGATTTTCACTTTGGGGCACGAATCACTCTGCCTATTAATGGTGTTCCCTTTTACATAACTCCCAATAGAGTCTTTTCCAAATTGAGGCTGTGAAGTACATATCCTACTATTCACGTCAGAATTCCGCCATTGGAGTCCGATTTCAAACAAATAGAGAGGAGAAGTGGTTGATGGAGGGGTTTTGTAATTCTTCCCACTCGGTTTTGAATTTGTCACAACTACTTAATTGGATAGAGAAATCAATACAAATACTAGTGAAGCTTCCTCCTTATGATCAATTTGATGGTGAAACACAAATGTTTCCATGAGGTATTACTAAGCATTTCACATGAAAATAAAACCTAAGCCCCCATGTGTAACCATGAACATAACCTATCATGGTGATTAACAAATCAGGCCTATTAACTAAGCTAAAACTACACCATACTACAAAAGTGAACACACAAGCATATTGAATTAGGGTAAAACTACACTAATGGCATGGACAAACAACAGTTAAGAAACCTGACCCTCCACATGAATGGGATGATGTTAAGGAGACAAAGTAGCTTTTAGATACCCTGCCCCTTCCCATCATTGCAAGGCTGGACATCAGTTTGTTGCCATTAACAAAAACAAAGCTGGACATGGGATTGCAGAAACTAATACAAGAAGATCTAGACCTAGGATTGTTGAAATGAAAGGGTTGGGGCTTCTGAGAGGAAATGTACCTGGAATAGAAGCCTCACGATTGTTGAGAGAGAGAATTGATCGTTGGATTGATCGTTGTTTCCAAATGGAGGTTCCTATCCAACACAACAACAAAACATTAAAATATTGAATGAAACCCTCAAGGCAATGCTGAATAATTTTGACAGAATGAATCGAAGGTCGTGCATGATATCTGGATATTTGAGAGAGATAGACATATATTTAAGTATTAGGTTCATTAGCAAACCTTACATCACCATTATGGAAACCAGTGGTAAAATTTTGTAGGGAAGGGTGCAAAGGTTACCTTGCCAAACATCTGGAACCTGCGAGGGAGAAGCTATTTGGAAACCCTACAAAAAAAAATGTGAATGAACCTCGACCAGCATGGATCGAGCGGGTAGTTACCATGACCAAGCTCAAGAAAACCTTTACCATCGGATGGGCATTGAATTCTTGGACCGTTGATGAGATCCAACTCCTGAGATAGAGACTGGTATGAAGATTATAAAAGCTCTCCATAAGTTTCCAATGCGTGAATTCACTACAAGGTAATGCCTCTAAGGGGTAATTTCTCTAATAATATGATAAAAATTCATTTTACTTCATTGAATCCAAAACCATCAAGTTAAGTTAATAGGGCATGGTAGTCATTTTATGGAAAGATAAATTCTTGTTCTTTTTCCTCTTCAAGGGCAACCTCCCAATGAACTAATGCTCAAATACAATCACTATTTTTAACAAATCCAATAAGGAGGACTTAAATATTATTCATTTATAAAACCTAAATTTTAACCACTATTGGTGCCTATGCTAATGAATAGGCCATATTATATTTATAACATGAACACTACCTAGTATGAATTATTTAATAATAATTAACATAACAGACATTGTATTTATTACATTAAATGACCACCACATTTATAATATTATTAATCATTATGGACCCCATTACATCATTATGAGGGGTCCCACCATTTTATCCCCTTTGAAACAGATTGCTCTCAAATTTTATATCTATGATGTATCTCCATAAGCCATCTTCCTGTGTATGGGTGTTGCCCCCAACCCTAAGAGTGAAGTAGTCCAAAAAGTGTGTCCATAAAGGGATCATCCATAAACCAAGGTCCATGTACAAGTATTACACTCCAAACTAAGAATGAAGTCATCCAAGCAATGCATCCAAACATCCAACTATCAAGTGTAAATGTTTCCTTCAGTGTTGACAATGAAGTCATCCAAGAAAGGATTACATAATCTTATATCCTAGGTACAAGTGTGCATGTTGGGTCCCAACTAATCACACTTGAAATTGATGAATAGACATGAGGATTTTGTTAAATATTATCACCATGGTCATGGATCCAAACATATTTCCACCAAGATACTATGTCATCCATAACCAAAATATCATCCACATAAATACAAAAGGTTAGTTATTGATATGGAGTTATGTACTCTATGGTATGTACAAGTATTATTACACCAGAATGTCATGACTAATCATCAGCGGACTTATTTTACCAAGGTCGCTTAAGGTTGTAGCAAAAGCCTAGCATGAAGAATTAAAGTGGAACTTCAAAGTTTAATTTGTTTTACTGTAACTAGGTTAGGTGTGAATAGGTTAGGTAGGAGGTGCCATCTGAGATCCTGAGAGCAATATCAATAGATTTTACCGAAGAACTCTCTTCCACTAGGTTTCTCAATTAAGGCCCTAAATTTTGTGGAGGCCTACTCACATTACTTAGAAGAACACAATATGCCATCCTCAATATCCTCCACCTCCTCGAGTGAAAATATAATATTAGGGGAAGGAAAAATTAATTCGAATCCTAACACACCAATAGGATTTTTGCTAGTTTTATCAAGAAATATAATTCTATTAATGAAACAAGATGACTATGTAATCAGCAAATGTTAATGCTCAAAATAGTTTTGTGAAAAATTTCCATCACCTCAGGAGCACATACAAACGAAGGAGATACTAAATATGAGGCTCCCATAATAGCTACAACTTAACCTCCACCCATCAATATACCATTCTAGTAGTTTGAGTTAATTTGATTGTCCCTCTTTAGTGCATCCATCACTACAACACATGAACTCTTGAAGCCTAATATTTTCATATATTGAAAAGGCTTGGTTGCTCCAATCCCTCTACTCTAATACTTCTCACATGGATACGTTGTCAATATATTGTGTGTAAACTTAAGATAATTTGTGATCCCATTTTTAGTATCATAAATTAAATATTCCCATCCATTCTCTACTTTATTTTGTATAAACATGAGAAGGACACATGAAAAATTGACTTACTAGTGACGTGACTTCTAAATAATCCACAACATCATAAGATGATCGATAGAAACATCACTAATAGTCAACCAATATTAAATAGTTATCAATTTAATAATTCATTATTTATTTTAATATATGTTATTTTCTAAATAAACCATGGTTGATAGTAATTTTGTTAACAATAACAAAAAAATTATATAATAGAATATGTTTGTGTGTTTTTTCGTTAGCAAAAACAAAGTTGATCATATTTCTATTCAATTTGAAAAAAATACACATAGTAGATACTTATAGCATTCACAAGGAATTGAGGTCATTATATTCTCGTTACAAATTTCTATCTCAATATTTAAAATTCCAAAAAAAAAAAAACAAAACAAAACAAAACAAAACAAAACAAACAAACAAAAAACAAAAAAACAAAAACAAAAAAAAACAAAAAAACAAAAACAAAAACAAAAACAAAAACAAAAACAAAACAAAACAAAAAAAAAACAAAAAAATAAAAAAGAAAACAAAAAACAAAAGCAAAAAACAAAAAAACAAAAAAAAAAAAAAAAAAAAAAAAAAAAAAAAAAAAAACAAAAAAAAACAAAAAAAAAAACAAAAAAAACTAAGAAGCCCATAACCCATTACAAAATTGATTGTAAACATCTAGTATTTAAATATTTATAATTAAATTATACCATGATAAAAGTTTAATTACTTCCAATAAGGAAATGATGTACTCTATCGTCACCTAGAATAGAGTACTCTCACAAAGGTCTATGTAGATATGACATTCTATTCACTCAAGATTGATTATTGCAAAAAATATTTGGAGTTCTACTCTTCACCTAGCCATAGACCTTATTGCTCCAGATATTTCAAAAACAAGTCACACATGAGCCATCAATCCATTACTATGTTGTCTCTTCTTAGCCTTGTCCTCAATTACACAAGAAAAAGTGATGTCATCTTCTCCTTCTTCTCCCTCCTTATATAGAATACATCGATGGTAAGGAACCCAACCCCTATGGTCCACCTATCATTATATAATTTTTCCTTTGTCTTAACATTTTCCATTCACATAAACCTACATTATATATTATTCTTCCTTTGTCTTCAATTTTGTAATAATCAATATAATAATTAATTAGTAAAATTTATAATTGTTACAAATTTCAAATTTATGAATGGAATGTCAAGAAAAGGTATCATGTAGATATTTAACATTGCATGTCTTAAATAAATATAGAATTTGCATATATTTAAAAAGTTCACCTCTAAAAGTTGCACCAATGCTTGTTTTGCACATACCAAACAAGATTTTAGAAGGAGACCAAAATGTGAGATGAACACCACCAGCATAGAACTTTAATTTGAAAATCCCAAAAACCCAACTTTCCCATTCAATAAGAAAACGATAGATAGGAAATGTAGGTGAAAATATTGAAAAGCATAACCACTTGGTTCTTTCTCGTATAACTTTTCTTGATGAATGAAAATAGTGTATTCCTTTGTAGAAAAGTATGAGCTTTGAAATGTTCCCTGAGAATTGCATATTCTTGGGGCTTGGTTTTCAAGGCGAAGTCCAATGTTCACTCTAAACTAATAATGATCACCAATAACCACTTCATGAATGCTAGCAGTCAACCACTAAACCAACCACACTAGAATTTGAAGCCGAATAGGTCAAAATGGAAATTAAGTAAGTTAACACAAGAGTTCAATAAGAACTTGAATTTCGTTACTCATGCCTACTAGGGAGATATTTCCATTAAAAGAAATAGTAACACAAGCAATAATACAACAAAGTATAAGTGATCTAAATGATGATGTTACCAAAGATGTAAGTGAAGGACTAGGAAATTTATGGTGATCATGGGAATGATAGATCTTGAACACAACATGATGATGTTGTTTGGAGAGGGACATATCATTGTGGAGGGATGGATTTAGTTTCTAAAAGGGTCTCAACTCAGTCTACCCAGTTGGATGGGTTGTTTATCTCAGATACAGTGAGATTGGTTAAATTCAACTTATTAGGTTCATGAGGGTAGGAGAGGGAGGCGAAATAGAGATGGGAAGCTTAACAGTCCTCCACAAGGAAAATATATGCTTGCATGTAAAGGTAAAGGGAATGCTAGGGGGGTAATTTGATGCAAAGCAAGGGTGAATTATGCCTCCCTGAATGCACATCATGAGACTGTGTTTAAGATTCGCCATTCTGAAGTTGTGAGAAGACTAGAGTGTAAGCACAAGAGAGAAGCTAAACATATTGTGGGTTGAGAAGAGGGCCAAGAAGGCCCTTTCTGGTTCTTCCTCTTTTAGATTAGAGACACAATATTTAAAAGTGTTTATAAGGTAGTAGTAAATATGAGATGGATTTTCAAGCATATGCTGGCAGGGGTGTTTTTGGACTGCCACAGTGGAAAAAATGATCTAATGGATAAAATGAATGCTTGCTTCCAAAGAAAATTTCAATGTTGAGGAGCAACTTGGGAGGGGTAGCTGATGGTTCCCTAAGCTAGGTCAAGTGCTTGTAATGGATTAAAGATCAACTTATGCTGCAAAGTCTCACGAGGAATATGATTATGCAATAAATGCACATGAAAAATTGGAATTCAAAGTCTAGGACTCATTACAAAGAAGCGGTTCAAACAGTCACCACTAAGTTTTGAATGGGATCTAAAATTTGACTTTCTCAAAATTGAATGAAGTTGGAACCACTCCGAAACAACCCGAAACAATTAATGTTAATATTAAAGATTTAAGTAAAAGTTGACATTATCCTTATCTTTCCTTTTCAAAGAGGAAAGATAAGGAGAATGTCAAACTTTTACTTTAACTTTAAAAAATAAATATTACCATTAATTACTAGGGTTAGGTTCTGTAGGGCCCTAGGGTTAAGATATTTCTTTTCCTTTTAAGTATTTTTTATTAATAAAATATTATTTGGTGGTCATTAGCTATGTTGCACTACATTCTTCAGAATTGGTCAGTTTACTAGACAACTAGTCACTTTGGTGTTTTAAGGTCAGTTCAATACAAGACCAACCTTAGCCCATCTGAACCACCAAACTAGACTAGTACAACTCTAAAACCATTGGGACCAACCAATTCCACTAGTTTTAGGTTAGTTCCAATAAGAGTGTGCCCTTATCATCCTCCTCACAAGTTGTTTTGTTGGATCCTTTTAGGAATGGAGATTTGGAGAGTGTCATAAACTATCAGACTGTTGTGAGAACCTAAGATCGTAAGTAGTTAAGACTTGACAAACATAAATTTGAAAAGAACTAGTATAGACATCCCAAAACATATTTAGTGAGGATGGGCATGCAAGAAACTATTATAGACCTCCCAAGATACTTAGTGAGGACGTGCATGACCAAAAAGCATCAGAAAAAATTATCCACCCTCAAAAACCCTGCCCAAAACATTGAAGTGTGGTGCAAAAAAAATTGCTAGTAGGCTATTAATGCTACCAAAAATCATTCCCTCTCCAATTTCACAATAAGCTCCTACTCAAGCTACCTCCTCCACTATGGTTATAGTAAGTTCTTGCAACTGTGTGAGCTACAAGAAATTAAAACTGCCTTGGAATCTCCACCAATCTTAGGGAACTTGACTTCTTTGCATGCCCCAACTATTTTGGATTGATTGATCAGTTAACTGGATGATCACTGAGTTTGACTGAAGTCCCACTGCTTAAATTACCTTCCACTAGTTCCTCCAAAAGTTAGAACTAGTTTAACTGACAACAGCCTAAGATAATTGACCTTTATTGCTACAAATTAGTAATCGCATATGCAGAACTAAACTCTAACTCCTCCAAATCAAATTTACTAAGTAAACTAGGTGACACAAGCCATGTCATACAATTTAACATCATCCAAGTTGTCTGTTGATGTGGAAATTCAATTTTTTCAATTTAATCAAGGAAAAATCAAATTGATATTTTCTTGCTGCATTTTTCAACACATGGTTCATTGGAATGTATCACTTTCAGTATGAACTTGGCATAGTTCACATGTTAAGTTCATAAGGTTTTGGGCTGATGTGGTTCTATGTGTTGTGTATATAAAGAATAGGTGTCCATCTCTTGCTATTAGAAGCAAGCCTCCCTATGAAATGTGGTACTGCCACATTCCTTCAGTGAGGCATCTCAAGGTTTTTGGTTCCTCCTGTTATGCCTTCATACCTAAGGAACATATAAAAAAACTCAGGGAAATGAGTCACAAATGTATCTTCTTTGGGTACTCATACCTCTAAGGCATACCATCTCTATGATGAAGTGAATAAGAAGTTTATAATATCTAGAGATGTGATCTTTCTTAAGTCTTCCAAGATTGACAATGTTGTTGAGTGGCAGCTTAATCGTTTGGATAGATTCAAACATGCAAAGTATTTTCAAGAGTTTGATAGTGATATTCCACATCTATTTCTCTTAGCTCTATACTTTCTACAAAGAGCCTTAAATAAATTAGGTTGAAGGAAATTCCTTCCCCTGCTTTGTTAGGAAAGAGCTAAGAGACTACTAACAGCAGGTAGCCAAATCTGACAAGCAATGAGGGTACATGCAAGATACAAAGCAAGGATTAATGCAAAGGAGTAATACAAAGGAGTGTACTGACTATATACATATCATCAATCATCTTTCATCCCACTTAGGATGCCTTGCATCGTGCCTAGTCAGTCATGAGGTCATGTTGGTCACAACCTCCGTACCTTAAATAAACAAGTGGTAATACTCTTCATCTTCTAAGATATGTAATAAACAAGTGAAAGGAAACAAGACATGTAGAGGAAACACATGGAATGAATTTCATTTCTTGCAACCATGCATGTCATTGAAGACATAATGATATGACAATGATAAGAAAACTTTTAAGCTATAGTAAGAGGTGTATTTCAAAAGATGTGCTTTGTTTTCCATACCTAGCCTCCAAAGAGTTATTCATCAGATGGAGTCTTCAGGTGGTCCCAATATTCTATCATACCTTGGGTTCCTTGGTCTGCTTATTTTTCTCCTAAGCTCCTTGAGAGTCATCTACCATCTCATCTTTCTTTGTGGCCCCTGAGAGACATAACTGTATAGTTTCAACGGATAGTGACTTTTGTGGGATGAGGACCTATGAGGACACATTTACACAGTTTTAGGATGCAAAGCACTGCTATGGAATGAGGCCCTGGGAGGAAACATCTACGGAATTTTAGGATGCAAGGAAGACTGGGTAGTCAAGGGACAAACTTCACAGTTTCTAGAGACAGTGCATTCTGCCTGAGGGAAGGACATTGGAGGAAACCACTGTGCAATTTTGAATGCTAAGGGAGGTTGGGATTTTTGTGCATTGCACAGTTCCAACGTGTAAGGGAAAATCTTGAGGGTTACATATGTGAAGTGTGTAGTTCAGGAAAGTTGGATGAGGCTAGGTTGCTAAGGAAACTCCGAAATTTAGTTAAGTGTGGGATCCATGGAACTGATGTGAACAGTAATAAAAATTGACTATGATCACACACTTGAAAACTTAGCAATACAACATAGACCATCCAGAACATATAACACATACTTCGCTTGATGCAACAACCTTTGTGGCAACTTACAGACAGTGTGGCTCAGATGATAGACTTTGGGAGGATAAAGGTGACACTTGTGTAAGAGTGTGTGAAATGAGTGTGAAACATGTCCTTGTGGTGAGGACAACCCATTCTCATAAATATTTCCCCTTGAAGAAAGACAAACCTCCCTTTGCATGACAAGCGATAAACCCCATGCCCAATGATGACACATTCTATGTAAAGATAAAAGCATGAACGACTCTTAAGATTGAAAAGGGGATCTTGAGATCATCAACTTACCAATAAGTGACTAAGGAATGATCAACCAAAATATCCATAGTGGGCTCTGAAATTTAAGTGTAGGCCAAAATTTTGGAGGGTGTTGCAACCGCTACAATAGAGCTTTCACCTTCTTGCTAGCTTCTTTTTTAACCAGTGTCTTGAATTCTACGAACTTGGAGAATGTCTCATCTTTCTTCGAGATGAAGAATATCTGTTACACAGTAATTTGTCGTCGTCCCTGTTACCCCTTCTCCTGCACATTGGAGGACTTATTCTGGGACCTGTGAGAAGTGACATAACCTGAAAACACTTGCATTGTATCCCCTTGAGTATGTACTTCATATGCCCTGAAGACACCTTCTGCAAAATACCCATAAAAATAGCCCTTTTCCCATTTCCGCGGTTCCACTGTGTATCACTGGCGCCAATGGGGGAAATCCTCCAAAGAGGGCGCGCCAGCTGGCGCTCTATCTCAAAGTCACACTCGCGCCAGCCCATTTAGGTAAAGTTTTTAACAAACAAACTTACGAAGGTTCTTCCTAACCCACTCATGAACTGAATCTATATTTAGTTGGGTCAGTTTGGCTTCGAATCTCCATAGGAGGGAAGTAGTTCTCCACCTCTCATGGAAGCTTCTTAGTGATAAAGCCAATCCCATGAATCTTGTGGATGACCCTAACTCCTTCTCCTCTATCTATAAAAGCTTGTCCTTTTGCCTTTGACAAGTTAGTCTCCAAGTTCCAAATTCTAAGTCCCAAAGTCTGAGAATTGCTAAGCTCATGCTACAACAAGCCTTCTTCATTCCCATGAAGCTAAATCTTAAGTGAGGAGATTCTTGTCCAAGTAACAAAGGAGAGAGAGGCTTGTTCCCCATTCCCAACAAGCTTTGTAAGGCATGTGCTGCTAATCACCCAGCCAAAGAAGGATTTGACGTCAGAAACATGGTTGTATTCTTCCTTGTTTATCAATAATAGATGACTATCATTATGGTTCCACTCTTATTGTATTTTGTAATGATGATTGAGTTATATCCTTTCTGACTGATATATAGTTGCATCTATTGGATTTTATGCTTGTATTTGTGTCATTCTTTGCATGTGCAGGTGTCCGTTCACGAGGATCGTGGGGATTGTGACCGGCCGGAGCAAAGGAACGGGAGCGATGACTCTTCTACAAATATTAGCATTGGAATCCAGGTAGGCCCTCATCATCGGTCTTTGATTTTCAATTAGGAACCTACGTGTTAGCGTTGTTTGATTGTTGCTAGACCCTGTTTGGGCTAGTAGGGATCGCCTCTGTCCGCAGAGGGGATTTACCTCCACAACAATTTGGTGACTCCACTGGGGAGCTGGCCTTTGTCCCTTTTTGTTTAATCTTGCCTTGAGTTTTTGTTTTGGTCTCTTTTCAAAAATTTGGGGATTAGTTGTCTGTTTCTGGGTTTCCTAGTTTGGTTTGGGAGATGCTTTGTTTGTTTAAAGATTGACTGTTTTGGTTTGGGAGTTTTTGGCTCGATTGTGGCTATCTTTGAACATCATCGCATTTTTTAATTAAACAGTCGTGTTGTCATCGCGCCACCATTTTTGTAATTTCCTGTCCATCGTGTTATTACACCTAACAGACGCGACGGTTCTGTAAATCGGACCATCGCAGAAAAGGCGTGTACTTCCGCGTTGACATCGCATTGTTGCTACGCGTCGTTCTTTATCAGCGCTTTGTTGTTGTGTATCACCCACACTGATTGTTGTAGAATTGAATTTCTTCAATTCTGCCTCCTGAATTTGTTAGTCTTGCTATCCCCTACTGTTCTCGCTTGGTTTATGACTTGTTTTTCACTGTCTGGAGGTTGAAGCACTCTCTTGTGAGTTTTGTTGAGCGAATCGTGCCTTTTTTTCTTTGTGACCTACTTTTATTGTTCCAAGTTTGTTGGATCAGCTTTGCTTGGTTACTTGTTCGCAAAGATTCGTTTGTTACTTGTTGTTGGTTTGATTGAGCCTTCCGCTTTGCTTGCTGTTGGTTGATTATCTAAGTGATCATTGTTGAACCAATCTTGGCATTGTTTCAATTTCTCTTCACTACCCGGGCATAGATTAAAATTATTTGGGGTCAACCGGTTTTCCACATTTGTTTATTGTTTACTGATTTCTTTAGATTAAATGCATCAAAATCAAAAATTGCATCTCATTTAGCATGCGAAAGTGAAAGAAAATTTGCATTTCAAGTTGCATATTGAAAAGCGAATATTTAGATCTATCATTAGTAGTATTCATGCATTTTAGGAATTGATGTCTGCTTGCATTGAGTGACTGTGTGTTTCCTTGGTTTTCTTGGTTTGGGAATGATCTCTTTACCCTCCCATAGGTAGGTGTTCATCGAAGAAAAAGGATTCTTCATTCATTTTAGTTGCATCCTAGGCTTTGAGATATTACATACGGTAAGGCCTGAAAACTGAAACCTAATACAAGATCAACTTTAAAATGAACTGAATGAATCTAACAATGCATTGGAACATAACACACACATTTAGAAGTCTAGGCTAGAGACGTGCTCCGGTGTCGTTAAACCTAGTCACTTTTGTTTCACTCAAGGTTGGGTGATTTGTCCTTCCGTGACGCAATAGTGGTCTAGCACGGATTTGATCTCCCACGTACCGTCGTGTATATGGGGAGACCCCACTAGGTTATCATCCTTTATCCATAGGAAGCCGTGTCTGCTGCCCTACAAGCCGTAATGCACCGAACACAGCATTCGGGAAGATTGATTGCTGTACAGAAAGTCCTTGGTTTTCATATGACTGCCAAGGTGTATATGCAGTTTTACGGATTTGTTTGGTAAACCCTTTTGCCTAGCTCTCCAGAGTAGTCACTTTCATTCCTTTTTAGACTCCCTAAAAGAAAAGGTCCATCTGAGCACTTGTCACTTCAAGCTCATTAAACATTCAAAAACGACTAGAGTCATCTTTTTGTCCTTTTCTCGACTCTTTAAAGATGAAAAGGTCAAGTTATGTCCTTGCGTCTTAAAATTTATTCGGCCACGATTCACATTTACCCGGTTAGATCTTGTTTGCGTTAGCTTGAGTCGGGTCCTTTCTCATTAGTTTGCCTAGGATCTTTTGAAGTTGTCATCCTGGTGGAAACACCAATCCCGTCTCCTGTCCCAAGTGACCAAGGGTCTCCTTCTTCTGTTGCTCCTGAGGTACCGGTTGTGAGTGATACTCTCCCTATTGTTTCGAGTATCCAACTGATTAACTCTCGTGCTCCAGAAGACGATCTCCACGATCTATTTTGGAACCCTATTTTGGAGCCTTACGAAGAGGATATTCATGTTACTCCTACTGGTGTTTCAGTCCCAATGTCTTCATCTGACATGGATGACACATCTCCTATAGCGAGTGAGACACCTGTTTTGTCAAGTATCAAAACTCCTATCCCGGCCACATCCCCGATACCCTCACGCTATAAGGATTTGAGGGATAATATAGATTCTAGGAACCCCATGTGGGACCACCACGTCACTCCCACTACGGGATCTTTCATTCCACAAGTTCACAATACAGTCGTCACTTCAGTCCCGACTATTCCGACTGTTTGTGTAGCCTATTCAACACCGATTGTTAGTGCCATTACAACATCACTACTGTTGCTAGCCCATCTCACGGTCCAGTAAATAGTGGCCAGCCGGCACAGATAGCTAGAGTTGTTCATCCTGCACATAGTGACCCACCTTCTTCTGGTTCCATTCTAGCAGGGGAGGCACATAATCAGTATTCGCATGCCGTCCAGAATCCAGGCGCGCAAGGTCCAAATCATTATTATAACCCTATAGGGCATCATTTGTATACTTCCTTGCCATCTCAGCCTGTGGTTAAGGTCTCAGTTCCATTAAGCGTCGCTTGGGGTACCACTGGTTATGGTGGTGGCCAAGCGCCCCGTCTAGATCAAGGACAGCCTTACCAAGGACCATTGTATCAGGGCTAGTCATCTTACACGCAGCCTTCTTATGGGTAGCAGTATTACAGTCAATCCTATCCAGGGTAGCCTGGAGGCCCACAAGGAAAACCCTTCCAGGGACAACCTTTGGCCTATGGTGGTCCGTCTTTCACTTATCTTGGGCAACCCTCTAGAAATCCGGGGCAGCCTTATATGCAACAAGGACAACCTGGAGTCCAGCAGGGATACCCTTCTGGTCAACCCTATGGGAATCTCGGGCAACCTTATATGCAACAAGGAAAACCTCGAATCTAGCAAGGGTGCCCTTTTGGGCAGCGTGGTAGCCTTACGTGCAGCAAGACCAACCCACTGCCCAGCCTAGTCAACCATCTGGGCAAGTTGGTCAACCTCGGGTTCAACCAACCATCTAGTCTGCTCAGCCATCTGTTCCGCAAGGGCAACCCTCGGTTGTACAAGGACAACCCAACACCCAACAAGCTCAACCTTCTGGGCAAGTAGGTCCATCCCAAACTCAACCAGGCCAATCTTCTGGCCAGGTGGCCCAATCTCCATCCTTTCAAGGACATCTTTCTGGGCTTGCTCAACTGGGCACTCAAATGGTGGTTTCTTCTCAAGCTCAACCCAGTTTTCAGCCCCAGGCTGGGCCCCAGACCCAAACTGGTCTTCAGATGCAAGGTGGGTTTCAATCCCAACCTTCTTACCAAGCGCAGCCTGGTCTCCAGGCTCAGTATGGAGCTCAGTAACTGTATGGTTACTAGCAACCTCAGGGGCAAGCTCAATTGGCCCCGTGCCAAAATTATCAACAAATGCAGATCGCTCCTTATCAGAATTACCAGCAACAGTATGTTGCTCCTGCAGGCCAAGTTGGTAATCAATGGGGTGCTAGGGGGAAAATCCAAAGTCAACCGTCTGGTTATGGATACAACCCCTATGGATAGAATCCCTATGGACAGAACCCTTATGGGCCAGGTCCATCCGGACAAAATCAATGGGGGCAAACAACAACTGGTTGGAACCCTGGTGCTATTCCTTATCCACGGCCACAGATGTCCTTCAATCCTTAGTTATCTTTCTTAGCAAAATTGGAACTGTCTGATGTGTCCAAATTGACTGATGATCCTATCCTTCATAATCCATTATGGCCACCAGTTCCAACCAAGATACCCGGTGATTGTCCCAAATTCGATGGCAAAGCTGGAGAAGACCCTCAAGCCCACATTATGACTTATCACCTTTGGTGTTCATCAAATTCGTGGCTTGACAATTCCATCTGGCTCCGCCTTTTCCAAAGGACTCTCACCGGCTCGGCCACTAAGTGGTACATTGAGTTGAATCGCGGATCCTTTCAAGATTTCAACTCGTTGGAAATGGCATTTCTAACTCACTTTCAGTTGCCCATTCGGTATGAGACGGGGACGCATCTCCTCACCTCTCTTAAACAGGACACACCACGCACATATCTGATCATATACATGAATGGAGACGGCTTCGTCGTTTGATCAAGTTCTGGATCCCTAATCAGCTCCTGATCGATTGGTTTACGACCTCCTTTGTCCTTGCAATCGCGCAGGACATTGCTATGGGAGCTTGTGTAACTGAAGAGCAAGCTATCGCGCGTGCTCAATACCTCGAGTTAGTTTATTCTTAGTCAGGTACCTTATATGATTATTTGCCTAATGCCCCGAGGCTCAGAACATCCAAAGCTCCGCCAAAGCCATCTATTGACGGTGTCATTGGCTCTATAAATTCGTCTTCGAAGAAATCATCTGCGAACCCTAGGAAGCAAAAATCGAATGCTTCAAACAAAAACACTTCCCAGGATGTATCTAATTCCAGAAATACTTCAGAGGTCAACGCCATCCAGTCCACCATGGCAAATAAAGCCTCGAAAGGAAAAAAGAAGGGGAAAGCAAAGGATAAATCTGAGCAACCTAGACAGGACTCCCCTAAACCTCCACCCAAGGAAGGGGCCAAAAGTAAACCAAAGTATCCTTGTCTTATCTGTGACGAAGATCACTATACCAAAGACTGCCCAAGGCAGTCCGAAGTTAGTGGTTTATTGAAAGGTGCTCTTGGGATTCCTACGGTTCTGGAAGAACCTTTCCCCTCACAGCAAATGCAAATGGTGGCTGACCCATCCTCGTCTTCTTCTCCCTTTGGTTCCCAAGTGTTCATGGCTGGAACGATTCCCGTTCATATTACGACTCGAGGAAATGAATATCCGTCATCTGCCGGGAAGGAGCCTGAGGTCCCCTCAAGTGCTCCTCCATCCAATTTTGGTTCGCTCCATATCGAGAGACCTAGCACTGAGACACCTATTCGACCCCCTCCTAAAGGTGTACTCCGAAGATCATCTTACAACCCTAATGCTCGTGCTACCTAGGACTACAACATTGTTGAGGACTTAGCTCAGGCTCCGTCAGCTATGTCCGCTTTAGAAGTTCTCCAGAACTGCCCCCCCCAGAGGAAGTCCTTGCTATCGGCCATCGGTGGCATCAACCCGACCGACTCAGATTTGATCACGTTTGATCTTGAGAGCCATGTACTGAGATTGCCTCACCAGATTGCCTTCCTCATTCAGGTCATCATCAATTCGAAAACGATTCATCGTACAAGTTACACAAGAATATCTTCACCATGATTATTTGTAGTCAGTATGGGTCTATCATCACTTGTACTGTCCTCCTAAGCAAGTCTCAGACCTCAGCTCTTCAAGTCAAGCTTTGAAAATGGGAGAAAGACATTCAAAATCAATGAAACTCTGGTTCCGCACTTTCTCTCATTGTCACCTACAGTCCCGCACCTTATGTTTACAAAAACTGTGGACCTGCCCGCTCTATCCCTAAAGGTGTGGGTGCGGACCCCTGTGAAAGTCAAAAGGCACAAGTTTTATCTTAAAAAACTCACTTTGGGTTAATTCTAGAGGATTTTAGAAGGAATTTTGACGTGGATTGTTCACTTTGAGGTGGTTCATGCATCCCAAAAGAGAAGGAGCTAATCCCTTGATAAGAGGAGCTATCCCTTTGAAGGAGGGCTTTATCCCTTTGAAAGAGGACCTAGTAACCTCCCTCCATTGCACTATAAATTCAGACATTGGGCTGGTTGCTGGGGAGGTTAGAAGCTTAACATTTTTTAGGGTAAATGCTTGTGAAATCAAGACTTCCCAGTTGAGCTTAAGAGGAGAGATCACATACCTTTTTTGGCTTCGTTGGGGAGTGAGTGAAACTTGTCAAAGTAGAGGAGACTTCTTGCTGGACCCTGGGAGGAGCTTGTACGGCGTCAAGGCACGGGTTGTAAAGTTCTTCTTCTTTTGAATTAATATAATCAAACTCATTTTTCTCAACAAGTATCTCATGTTATTTGTTTCATGAACTCCTTGACTTTCATGTTAAATATCTCTTATGATATTCGCTTTTTAGGTGTTATTTAATTTGTTTGCCTTGTTTGTGTTTGCAGATTCACGACAAAGGAGCTCATTTGGATTGAAGGAGCGAGGGCATCCACAAAATTGCATTGGACCTAAGGTAGGCCCTAAAAACACTTGTTTTCCTTTATTTATAAAAGCATATTTAGAGAAAGATAGTGTCAGGTTGGTTTTCTTGTCATTAGGTCTTCTTTAGATTCTAGGAAGGTCTATCTTGTCTGCAATATCGACTTATTCCGTGTGACAAAACGGCAACCATACTGGGGATCTGATTGTTTTCCTTGTTTTTACTTTGACCTGAGAAACTATGTTTTTGTTTCTGTTTTTGGCTTGTTGTGTGTAAAATTGGGTAGAGTTTGTAGATCCAGGGTTATTTTTCATTTTTCATAGCTTTGGGAGAGGACCGCACCCTAGCCTTTTGACATAGTGCGTATCTATCCACACCTTTGCTTTTAGCACAGAGCGGGACCACACCTGTGTTAATTGTGGGCCTGCAGACCCTGTCAAAATTTTGAAAAAACTAAGATTTCCTCTGTTAGTCAGCTTAGTTTTTGTTTAGAAATTGTTATCCACTACCCAGACCTGCATATAACCTGTCAGAAGCTTTCCTTAGGTTGATTTCATTAGTGTTAGGGTTTAAGGTGAAATTCCTAGGAGTTTTGCTTGTTGGGTTTGTTTTTCATTTTGGTTGTGTAGTGGCTCTGAGCTTAGAAGCTATAGGGACTTCAAATCACCTTGGTGTCTACCAGCCTTCTTATGAGTCTGACCATTTATGAAATCTCCCCTTGTTGAGGAATCCGCTTTGAGTTTTCTCTTTACAAAACTTCGAAAAGCTTGTGTTTAAAAGTTTGGATTTTCATTTTCAAAAAGAAAACAAAATTGGTTGTTCTTGACTGATTTGTGATTCTGCATAAATTGGTCCTTAGCTTACATCTAGCTAAGTAAAACATCCTTAAGGACATCTAGTAGGCTTTGACTTCAAATAGGTTTTTATAATTTATAGATCTCAAAGTTAGTCATTTCCATAGTTTTGAGTGTTCTATAAAAAAAAAAAAAAAATCTCTTTTGGAAAAAGTTTGTTTTTTGTAGTGGTTGAGTGCTTTGAAACGAAAAAGGGAAAGTTTTGTGAAATAACTAGTTGTCTCGTTTTGAGTGCATTGGAAAAGGCAAAAATCTCTTCTTTTAATTTGTTTGATTAAGAAAGATTTGTGTTTACAAAAGTATTTGCATTCTCAAACTCTTTCTTAGTTTAGAAGTTCATCGAAGAGAAAAAGATCGTTTAAATCATCTTAGGTGCATTTTTAGTGATTTTGAGTCGAGTCTTCATACCACGAGTTTCATCAACGCACCTTTTGACTTAAACAAAAACCAATAAAAAAATAACGCTTAAAGTAAAATTCATCTAATAACATTTTTATTTCTAGAGCTCTGATACACCAACTTAGCTTAGGATAGTGTCTTGGAGTAGGAGAGTAATTAACTCTCCAAGACAGTAAAAACAAACAAGTAGTTGTATCTTGCGGTAGCGAAGAAATCCAATTGTTGCATTTATGCTCTGGGAAAGCTCCTCTTAAAGGAGAAGCATGAGATCGTGTCCGAACCAGTGTGGGAATCAATCCTTCCTCATTGGAAATGACACCAGATATTCACGTATTAAAAACGGTAAACCTCAGATTAACCATTGTCTAGGAGCCTGGGGTCACTTGTTGGTAAACCTTGGATTATATCAAGGAGCCTTCAAGGGGATTGAGCTTGCTACTCTGCCCTTGCATGCGTATCGGATCGTAGACTGTTCCCCTAGGTATATTTGTTTCAGTTGGTAACCTTAGTGGCCATATTCTTTAGGATTCTTCCTAAGGTGACAGTGGTGGGAAGATCCCACTGTACCTGGAGCAGATGTCGGCTAGACTCACTTGGATTTTCTGGGGGGTTCTCTTCACTCGAGACGGTTAAGTGGAGGAACTTGTGCCAGTGTATTCATTAAACAGGTTGCCGGGGTAACTGTTCCAACTGCCATTTCTGTATTGAACTCTGCGACATTGGATTTCATCACCAACTAGTGTTTTCAGTAGGGAAAGTTACTGTTTGTGTGTGTTTGATCTCCTAGATTATTTAAGCGTGTGATTCAAATTTGTTTGGTTCTTTAGAGGCTTTAGGTGGTTTTCATTGAGATTTTACTTTGTTTGCGTGTGAAGTAGTTAAAAGTTTTTAACCGTGGTTGAATTACCAAGCAAGTCCCGTAGACTTTGGGGCCAACCTCCTGAGTTTTTAACCATGGCTGAATTACTAAGGAAGTCCTATAGACTTCAGGGCCAACCTCCTGAGGAAGTCCTGAGCCAGTTTGAAGGCTTGAAAGTCCTTGTAACTCCTAGAGATAGTAGAGTTGGGTCACCTGAAGAAGGAGAATATTCTTTGATAGTACATCCTGATTTTCAAATGTTAGTGGCAGATTATAATCCACAGTCAGTGTCTGTTTCCGAAGTGACTGGTAGCTTTTCATCTACTAGTGATATAGGTGAGGAACATGAAATATCTGAGCCTAAAAGTGAATTTGCTGCTACTCCGACATCGGGATTTGTTTCTCCAGCTTCTAGTGGTCTTGGTTCACCTAGGGTAGAAAGAGTAATCACCCAAGATCTTCCTTCTGGACTTATTGCTATTGAAGAACTTGCTACTCTGGAAGAAGAAGTAGGCATCCCTATCCCTGAAAATCAACCTGTTATTGAACTAAGGGAGCCTGAATCAATCTTTTACAGTCCACCTAGGAGCAGTACTTGGTATCTTTCTTTGACTAATTTCTTAGAAAACCCAGGGTTAAGTTTTTCACCACCTTGCGTTCCTTATCACCCGACACCTAGAGGTTATTATCCTCCGTTAAATATGTCAAGGCAGTCATCCATGTTTACTCAATCACCTGAATCCTTTTTGTATGGCAGTCCCTCTGTTCCCTATAGGTATCAGTCCCTTTCTGGTACTTTTTCGGGAGCATCTTCTCAACCCATTGAGCAAGGGTTATTAACTGGAAGCAATGGTACTAAGCCGTTGAGCGTAGAAGACATTCTCATGATGTCAGGTTCTATTCCCAATCCTCAACCTCAAGGTGGCTAGTTACTGCCTGGGGGGCAGCCTCAATTATCACCTGGGGGGCAACCTCAAGGTACACAATTTGCATCTGGGGGGCAACCTCAAGGACAGTACATACCTACGAGACAGTACGTTCCTCAAGGTCAACCCCAGACTCAATATGTACCCCAAGGTCAATCCCAGTATCAATTTATGCCTCAAGGTCAACCCCAGTATTAGTACGTGCCTCAAGGGTATCAACCCCAAGGTCAGTACTCGAACCAAGGTTTCCAACCACCCTCCGGTCAAACGTATGTTCAAGGAACGGGAAATGTACCTTTCAATTATCAATCCTACCCTCAACCTGGTTATGGTCCTCAATATTCTCAAACTGTTATGGGTCAGTACCCCATAATGAATATAGTGTGGGATCCATCGCAAACTCAACAGTTGTTGCAGCCAAATTTACAGTTGTCATCTCAAGCTAGACAACCCTTAGTTTCTGGTACACCCCAGCAACCAGTCCAGTCTAACATTCAAACTTCTGTACCTTTGGTAGTTTCTCAGTCTGGGCCTAGTACGCCTCGTACTCTACCTCAAACAACTGCTACAACTGCCGCAACATTTGTTCAATCTACCCCTCCTACTTCCAGAGTATCGACAGCTCCGGTTTCTACTGTTTCTGTATCTACTCCTCAGACATCTTTACCACCATCTGGATCTATGATTCAAACTTCAGTTCAGATGCCTGTAGGACAACCCGGTTCAAGTACGGTTGTCACAAGTCAACCACAATTTACTTATCAACTGTACCAGGGACAGTACCAATTCAGTCATGCTGTGCAGCAGCCAGTCTATCAGTATCAACCGTACCCTGGGTACACTTATCAACAACCTCAACAACCCCAGTACGGTCCGGTTAATCCTGGTTTTCCGGGAGGATACAATATCCCAAACGCAATTCCTATTCCTAGTTATCCTGGATATCCTCCTCCTAGGGCTGGTCTCATGACCCAGAGTTTTAGGGACCCTAATCGTCAGTTACTGTTTATCGCAACTTTGGACTTACCTGACTTGTCGCGCCTAACGAACGATCCCATTAATTATCTTCCGTTTTGGCCGCCAATACCGAATAAGTTGCCCAGTGACATTCCTAAGTTCGAAGGTAAATCAGGAGAGGACCCGTCAAACCATGTGATGACTTACCACCTCTAGTGTGCGTCTAACTCCATCTCAAATGATTCAATCGGTCTTAGACTTTTCCAGCACACTCTAATTGGTCTCGCGGCCAAGTGGTACATTGAGTTACCGCGAGGCACTTTTTATAATTTTAGTCAGTTAGCTACCTCGTTTTTAACTCATTTTCAATTGCCAGTCTGATATGACAATGGCACAGAATTGTTAACTTCGTTAAAACAATCGACATCCACTTACATTTCAGATCATATTCATGAGTGGAGACGTCGACGACGTTTAGTGAAGGTGTTTATTCCGGATCAGATCTTGGCCGAGTGGTTTGTAAAATCTTTGTTGCCAAAGATCACTGAAGATGTAGCTAAAGCCGACGTTGTTACTGAGGAGCAAGTAATTGCTCAAGCACAGTACCTTGACTTGATCTATACTTAGTCAGGTACGTTACACGAGAAAATCCCTGATCTTCCCAAGCAAAATCAAATAGCTGCATCTCCTTCGGGATCTCATGCCGTCGATGGTATGATTGGTACGGTTAACACTAAAAGTAAGAAGAAATCTTCCAAGAATTCTTCCCCTATCATAACCTTGCCTGATTCCCCAACAGGAGATTCTTCTGCAGAGATTTCCGCCGATATTCACGTTGTAGAGTCATCTACAGCCAAATCAACATCTGGTGGGAAGAAGAAAGGAAAGAATAAGAATAAAACGGACAAAAATCCAAAGGAGAAACCTGAAACATTGGAATCCAATGATGAAAAGCACAAACTTCGTTATCCTTGTCTCATTTGTGACGATGAACATTTTACAAGAGACTACCCTCATCGTGCAGAGGTTGCGAAGATCATCAAAGGTTCCCAAACTCCTGCTATTTTGAAGGATCCTTTTCCAGCTCAAGACAGTAAGATGATAGGTTCGTCCTCGAGCACCAATGAAGAACCCATACTGATGATGTCCCATGTTTGGATTGGGACTCGATCGCAAGATTATGGTAGTAAAAGTCCTGTTGATGGTAAAGAAGCAGAATCTTCTCATTCTAATCCATCAACCTCAGCTCCTGGTTCCGATCCACTACAGATCGAGAAACCTAATCCAGACTTGGTAATCAAATCGCCTGCCAAGGCTATACTTCGAAAGTCAGCTTTCAATCCACATGCGAGAGCAGCTCAGAACTATAACATTTTTGAGGACTTAGCTGTTTCACCCTCAGCAATGTCGGCTTTGGAAGTGGTGAAATCATGTCCATCACAACGTAAATTACTTTTGTCGGCTATAGGAGCTATTGATATTCAGGACTCGAACCTAATAATTTTCGATCTCGAAAATAGTACACCGCGTTTGCCTCATCAAATGGCTTTCCAGATTCCAGTGATAGTTAAAAACAGGCCTATTCATCGGACTGTGATTGATGAGGGAGCCTCAACGTGTATTATGTCGATACAGTGTTAGAGATCACTTGGTTCTCCTTCGTTAAATCAATCCCCGACAATTCTAAAGGCCTTTGATGGCCATGGGTTTCATCCTTTTGGCATTCTACAGGATTTGCCTATAGGGGCTGAAGTAAAAACCGTTAATCTAGATGTGGAGGTGGTTGATGCCCCTCTAGATTACAACCTTCTCTTGGGTCGAAGTTGGTCTTATGCTATGACAGCGGTCGTTTCATCGGTCTTTTGAGTAATAAAGTTTCCATATAATGAAAAAAGCGTAACAATAGACCAGCTGTCTTACTTTTCATCTGACCCAGCCTCTTCGGAAAGTATTCAGCATGTCGGTAAAATGACTATCCCATACAAGGATGTTGGAGTAGGGCTAGTTAAAGATGCAGTTTTACTGGGAACCTTTCCTTTTCCTCTGATCAATGCATCGTCTTCATTTGCAACCATTCATATGATCACATCAGACACCATTGTTTATGATGATCCTTGGATCATTCCTTCTAAATCTGAGATAGACTCATTTGGTGATGTCATGCCTTTGAGTCCATATGAAATTGCGTATGAGGCCGTGCAATCGTTTACCGACCCATCTTCAACCGAAATTGACTTCATGAATGTGGTCTGTGAGGAATCACTTTTCACATCAAGCTCGGATTTAATCACATTTTCTGAACTTGTTCACTCTGATGAGCAAATTCGTGAAATCATATGTGTAGATGATTTACCATGGGAAGATCTCCATCACAGATCTTCATTTTTACCCGAGAATGATCGTTTTGAAAATGATTTCTCATCAATTTTTACAACTGAATATGTCAAGGAACCTTAGAATCCAATGAAACATCCTGATTCAGAGTTAAATTTGGGAAACATCTCCCAAACTATTCCTATTGACATTTCGGTTAAGCATGGAATTGTTGAGAACATTCATATAGGTGCCTCGTGTACAGATGATGAAATTCAAATATATAAGTCCCTATTTCGAGAATTCGGCGACGTGTTTGCCTGGTCCTATGAGGAAATGCCAGGAATTGATCCAGCGATTGTTGTTTATGAGATCAAGACTTACCCGGACGCTAAACCCATCCGGCAACGTTTGCGTAAGATTCACCCAAGAAAAGCTGCTGCAATTAAAGCAAAAGTTGAAAAATTACTCAAAGCAGGTTTCATTTATCCGATCCCGTTAACGGATTGGGTATCAAATATTGTTCCGGTTAACAAAAAGCAAGGAACAATAAGAATATGCATCGATTATAGGGACATTAATCGAGCCTGTCCAAAGGACAATTACCCAACTCCCTATATTAATCAAATTATTGATGATTGTGCCGGTAGCGAAATATTCTCCTTCATGGATGGTTTTTCCGGATACAATCAAATCAATATTCTACCTGCTGATCAACCAAAAAAGGCTTTCATTTGTCCATTGGGGACATTTGCTTATTGCAAGTTACCTTTCGGGCTTAAGAATGCCGGAGCAACTTTTCAAAGGGCCATGTCTTATGTGTTTCATGACATCAAGCACATTGTGCAACCGTATCTCGATGACTTGCCTGCTCATTCATTACATCAAGCTGATCACCTCGTCCATTTACGAGCAATCTTTATGAGGTGTAGGCATTATCGGATTCGGTTGAACCCACACAAATGTGTTTTCTGTATAGAAAAGGGTCGATTAGTGGGGTTTGTAGTTTCGAAAGCCGGAACTCGCGTCGATCCCTCGAAGGTCGAAGCTATCGTCAAATTGCCTCCTCCTTCGAGTCTTTGCCAACTCCAAAGTTTGCAAAGGAAAGCAAATTTTTTACGACGATTCATTCCTAACTACGCCGAAGTTACAAAGGGTTTTACCCAGTTGTTGAAACAGAATACTCCATTCTATTGGGATGAGATAGCTCAGAAATCTTTTGATGCACTTAAACACGCGTTGACCCATGCACCGTTATTGCATCCTCCCAACTACAACCAGGATTACTTCTTGTATCTCGTCGCCTCTCATTCCACAATTGGAATGGTCTTAGTTTAGGAAGATGAATTTGGAACTGAACATGTGATATATTACCTTAGTTGAACCTTAAATCCAATTGAGCTAAAATACTCACATGTGGAGAAATTTGCATTGGCAACTGTTCAAGCTGTCCAACGTTTTCGTCACTACATTTTACTACGTAAAACTACAGTAATTTCGGATTGCAACCCTATGATCTACATTTTGACCAAGCAATTGCTAGGGGGAAAGTACTCTAAATGGATTGTTATCCTGCAGGAGTTCGACTTGGAATTTGAGAAATCCAAGTCTAAGAAATCTTTAGTTTTTGCGGAGTTAATGTGTGACTTCCCGCGTGCTGACACGGAAACTGTGGCGGAGGAGCCCATTGCGGATGAATCCTTGTTTCTAATTAGCACTTTAGATCTGTGGTATGGGGATATCATCGTTTATCTCTAGACCCAATCCTTTCGGCCAGAAATTTCAAGGTCAGAACGTCGAAAAATTTGATTCTAGTCCCAACAATTCAAGATTATTAGAGATACTCTTTATCGCCGTCGGGCGGACTCTGTGTTTCGACGTTGCTTAACTCATGAGGAAGCTGAAATGGTTCTAAATGACTATTACTCTAGAGCGTGTGGCGGTCATATGTCTGGGTATGCCACAGCCCAAAAGATATTGTGCGCTCGCTACTTCTGGCCGTCTTTATTTAAATATTGTATTACGACGGTCTGAAAATGCCACAACTGCCAAATTTTTTATCGAAAGATGCGCGCTCCACCTGCTCCTCTCCACCCTATAATTGCCGTTGGTCCTTTTGCCAAATGGGTTATCGATTTTATTACATGTAACCCTCACTCAGCTGGGGGGCATGCGTATATCATCCTTGCAGTAGATTATTTTACCAAGTGGACCGAGGCGATGCCTACATTTGAGGCAGACGGCAAGACAGCTGCAATTTTCGTGTTCAATCATATAATTGCTAGGTTTGGTGTCCTGCAATCGATAATCACTGATCATGGGTGTCATTTTCGAAATGTTATGATGACCGAACTTACAGGCCTGCTTGGTTTACGTCACGATAGTTCAACCCCTTATTATCCACAAGCTAATGGTTTGGTTGAATCCATCAACAAAGTTTTAGTTATCATGATCCGACGAATCATTGGGATTCATCGGTCGAATTGGCATAACATGCTATTTTCAGCGCTTTGGGCATACCGAACTTCAGTAAAAACATCAACAGGGTTCACTCCTTTCCAACTAGTTTATGGTTTGGAAGCTGTCTTACCCATTGAATACAAAATCCCGTCACTGAAAATGGCCATCGAGTTACTTCCAGCCACTTCCGAAGAAGAAAAGAATTTGTTATACTTGGCTCAATTAGATGAGAATCGACGTGATGCTGCATTGGCAATCGAGACTCACGCAAAACGCATGAAAGCTCAGTATGATCGAAATGTGACCCCTCAAAATTTTTCGGAAGGAGATCTAGTCTTAGTTTACGATCAAGCTAATGATAAATTAGGCGCTGGAAAATTCGTTCCTATGTGTCATGGTCCCTATGTTGTCAAGCGAAAGCTAGCAAAAGGGGCCTATGAATTGGTAGACTTTGACGGGGACTCTTTGGGTAAACCTAGAAATGGTCTTTACTTGAAGAGGTATTATGCTTAAAGAATGGGTATGGAGATTTTTAGTTAGGATAGTTTTTCTTTCTAGCTGGTGTGTTTTAGTTTAAACAGTGTGCTTAGCTTAGAGAGTGTTTTTTCATCATTATTCCTGCTTATCTTGGTTTTACTCTTGATATTGCAGATGTCGATGCCTCTCCAAACATACATTGGTTTCGCTGATGGTGCTTGTCATAATACACGGAACATTTCTTCCGCAGCTTGGGTTATCTATTTGCCCTTTGATGAGTTAGTATCTATGCATGGGGTAAGCCTCGGTCAGACAACGAACAACATTGCTGAGTATAGTGCAGTGATTGAGTTATTATCTAAATCTATTTCATTTGGGATTCGGAGTTTGATAGTGAGGTTAGATTCTAAACTCGTTGTATTACAACTTAGTAGAGTGTATGCCATTAGAAATCCAGTGTTATTAAGATTATTTTTGAGAGTGCGTCTCTTGGAACGTGAATTTGATTATATTGAATATCAACATATTCCAAGATCTTTAAATACATTAGCAGATGCAATTGCTTCTCGAATGTTAAATAGACATTTGAAATAATCATACATGTAAATTTAAAACCATTCCATAACATGATTTACAAGATAAGCCGGTAATACTGATATATATATAGGAGTGTGTCAAAAATACATCATCCTCGATCACAGGTTGAAAAACACCTTATGATCGGCAAAAATGATAAGTACAAAAAACAAAAATGTCATATGTGCCCACAATAGGTAATCATCCTATCACTCGTGATGATCTCGATAAGAAACCACTGCACGGGCCACCTTGTAAAGGAACCTCCTAAAAGGTCCTGGGACCCCAATCACATAGCGCTGAAGTCGACGAGGAATGTCATCTATAGTGGTCTCTGGAATATCTCCTGTCAAGCGCTCGAGATGACCCTCCAACTCGGCCAAAAGCTCTGCTGATTCGTTCTGTGGGGCTGGCGCCACTGCAACTGGTTATTTCCTCTTGTAAGGCCAGAGAGCGGCTGGTCGATGTGGACCCACATCTGCATTTCAAACTTTTGTTATCAGTTTTGAGACGATGGAAAAATAATAAAAAAAAATTAAAATAGGAAAAATGTTGAAAATGATTTTACCTGAGTCATCCCACTACTCTCCTGCTGGAAGAGCCATGTCTGGGTCACCATGAAAATCTACCCCAGCATAAGGGAAGTCCTGAATAGAAAAGACCTGGTTTTCCAGCCATTGGAAGTACTCAGGTTTGAATCGAGCAACCTCTGTCCTCTCGTCCGGGTGACGGGCCATAACTGCGACCCATCGCATCAGTTTGGGCTCTCGAGGAAGCCCAGCTCCAACAGTAAGGTGCTGCGGGATCAACATAGGAACCCTCTCCAGGCAAAAAATCACAACCAAAGCCCCATAACCAAAGGTCTTTAGTTGTCCGTTTTTGGCCCTAGTCAGTTGGCCTTTCAGATTGGCCAACACGGCATCACACTAGTTGAAGATGGTGCCTCGAAAGCAATCAACTACCATACGCATCTGGGATCCGGTGGTAATATGTAATGCGGCAGCCCCGCAAAGTCTAGTGACAGTAAACGCAATCACCATGAGTTCAGGACGGAATATGGTCTTTATGTCTATCCCTTTGTCTCTAGCCTGGCTGTTGCAGTACTCTAGCCGGAGGCTATCGACAGACTGGCCACCTGGCCTAGCCCCAAACAGAGTCAAGTCTTCACCTCTCTTAGGCAAACCAGTCAAGAAATATATGTCCGCCGGCTCGATTTCGAGCTGGTGGCCACTAATGAAGAAGCACTGGTCCTGTATGCTCCATTTGTCAACCAGCCACTGTAAGAAATTCACCTAAGCCCTCATGCCAGGAATGGCCCAGAATTTGTACAAGCCGCACGCCCTTAAAGCATCAAGTGAAGGCTGATGATTCCATGCGGCAGCATCCACGTCCTCATGCTCTCGTTCATGCCAATCTAGCATGATGTACTCTCTGCATCAAGTATAAGGATAAATTAAAATGCTAGAAATTATTTTGTTTGGTCCAATTTTGAGAATTTTTGGGTTAAAAACCCTTGTGACGGAGACCGCACCCTCCAGGTTAGACACAGTGCATGGGACCGCACCTTGTCTACATGGAAGGTGCGGACCCTTGGCGTTTTCCCAATGGAGAAAAAGTCGGGGTCCGCAGGCCAGCAGTGGTAAACCTGCGGGCCCCCGCACGCGAGTTTTAAGCCTAAAAACCATCACAAAAAATGAAATGAATGACTAAAAAAAATTGAAACGATAAAAAATGAAGAGTGAGATGATCTGGATTACCTGGAGAAGACGACATTCGATTCCAACAGTTGGATTTTCCGCAATCTGCACGAGAAGTTTTCTGATCAAAAGCACTATTTTCTCACCCAAAACTCAAACGGTAAAAATGAATTGACGAAGGCCCTTTTTATAAGTTTTTTGAGTAAATAAATTGCAAATTTGTTTATGTTTCACTTTGGAAAGGTATTTTTGCGACATTTTTATCCATTTCAAATAGGTATGAGTAATGTTTGTGTTTTTGTGCAGGATAATGGATTATTCAGGCGAAATCTATCATTTTCAACGAAAAAACATTTAGAGTCACCTTTAAGCTCTTTTCTGACTCCTAAAACATGAAAAGATCGCCGAGTTTTTCTTTTAAACTCGTTAAAGTGGAATTAAAAGACGGTCCACTTACAGCTCTTTTCTGACCATAAAAACATGAAAAGATTGCTGGGTTTTTGTCGCTTCAAATTCGATATTGGTTATAAAAAACGACGTGTCATTAATCGCTTTTTTACTTTTTTGGATCAAGGGCACTAATAACGAAAATTACTCCTTGGTCGTAAAAGATCAAGCGGTTCTCTCAAGTATTATTTTATACTTTTTTGGGCTTGGGAGACACAAATTTATGAAAAAGGTTAACCCTGGAGTCTTCTTAAGTTTTTTCAGACTCTCTAAAATTGAAAAACGCCGAGTTTCTCCTATTTTAGACTCATTAAAATCTCCACAGTAAAGGACCTATTCAATTACAAATAGGAACGAACCACTCCTCCTTAGGGTTCGAATTTAAAATAAGTTGGACTCATCCGAAGGATGAGCTTATAATCAAGAAAATGTTATCCTCCTCAAGCTTGTAAAAAATAAAGAGGTACTTGCCAGAAATGGTGGGGGAAAAGAGAAAAAAATGAGCCTGTTTGTCATACTTTGTAACCGCTCTTGAACATGACACTTTTATTCACCTTGGTTGGGAAATCCTTTACCTAACAGTTGATCAAACCACATTGAAAGTCTTCAGCCGGTTTCTGGGTATTAACTTTGGGTCACTTGTCACCAAACCATTTGTCGTGTCGTTATGTGTTCAAGTGACATGTGTTCAAGAGGTCACTACCAATAAGCCATTCATCTGCAAAATATCTATCATCCATCTTGACCATCTGTGAGTCAGTCCTTGCAACTAAATTTCTTCGACTTGATCTATGATTTCGTGTTGTGGGCTTGCCTACGATGGATCGCTTTCTATCGACTTCAGCTCATTATCTAAAAAGATGATCTAGAAATCGTCAGTACCTTGAGATCTACATGCTTCAATGGCAGGTTTCTCGCCTTTGACGACAGGTTGCATCATTGACCTTCGATCAAAGGATTCTGTGACATGTTCGACATCAACACATTTATTCGCATCTCATGGATTGTAATGGGTACTTTGAGAACCATTGACATTGCTGGTGGTTTCTCTCACACTTGTTAATAGTTTACATCATTCACTGGTAATCAAGTGGTTTCTACCATGTTCAACATCAAAACATTCATTCTCATGGATAGAATCGTACTGTTTCGGGAAGTAGAAATGAAGACCCTGGATCTAGTTTCCACAATCCAGGTTGCGAGGAATTTTGTATTCGTTACATAATGGACTATTCATAAACAGATGGCTGCGTCCATACTGTGCCCACATGAGTCTATACTTGTGATGTTTTACAAGATCATTCCTGTATCAAAGCAGTAGTTAGTTTTCTAGTCAGTTTTGATATAAGTATGGGAATGCCTACCTCAGCGATGATATGATCTCATATATATATCTTGCATTGAATGTTTTTACAGGTTCCAACCGGGCTCTCCACAAGATGATCCTCGAAATGATAAAGTACTTCACTCTTCCTAAATGATAAATGAAATCCTCATCTACTACAGACTTCGCACTTTAGGGGGCAATTTGTTACACAAGAATATCGTCACCATGATTATTTGCAGTCAGTATGGGTCTATCATCACTTATACTATCCTCCTAAGCAAGTCTCAGACCTCAGCTCTTCAAGTCAAGCTTTGAAAATGGGAGAAAGACATTGAAAATCAATGAAACTTTGGTTTCGCACTTTCTCTCACTGTCACCTGCGGTCCTACACCTTCTGTTTGCAAAAACTGTAGACCTGCCCGCTTTGTCCCTAAAAGTGTGGGTGCGGACCCTTGTGAAAGTCAAAAGGCGCAAGTTTTATCTTAAAAAACTCACTTTGGGTTAATTCTAGAGGATTCTAGAAGGAATTTTGACGTGGATTGTTCGCTTTGAGGTGGTTCTTGCATCCCAAAAGAGAAGGAGCTAATACCTTGATGAGAGGAGCTATCCCTTTGAAGGAGGGCTTTATCCCTCTGAAAGAGGACCTAGTAACCTCCCTTGATTGCACTATAAATTTAGGCATTGGACTGGTTGCTGGGGAGGTTAGAAGCTGAACATTTTTTAGGGTAAATGTTGGTGAAATCAAGACTTCCTAGTTGAGCTTAAGAGGAGAGATCACATACCTTTTTTGGCTTCATTGGGGAGTGAGTGAAACTTGTCAAAGTAGAGGAGACTTCTTGCTAGACCCTGGGAGGAGCTTGTACAGCGTCAAGGCACAGGTCGTAAAGTTCTTCTTCTTTTGAATTAATACAATCAAACTCATTTTTCTCAACAAGTATCTCATGTTATTTGTTTCATGGACTCCTTGAATTTCATGTTAAATATGTTTTATGACATTGGCTTTTCAGGTGCTATTTAATTTGTTTGCCTTGTTTGTGTTTGCAGATTCGCGACAAAGGAGCTCATTTGGATCGAAGGAGCGAGGGCATCCACAAACTTGCGTTGGACCTAAGGTAGGCCATAAAAACACTTGTTTGCCTTTGTTTATGAAAGCATATTTAGAGAAAGATAGTGTCTGGTTGGTTTGCTTGTCATTAGGTCTTCTTTAGATTCTAGGAAGGTCTATCTTGTCCGCAAGATCAACTTATTCCATGTGACAATACAATTATTGATGAAGGCACGTCAACTTGCATTATGTCTGTTGCTTGTTGGAAGGCTATTGGGTCTCTGACTTTGAGTCAGTCTCCAATGACACTGGAAGCCTTTGACGGGAGAGAATCTCGCCCTTACGGTATCCTCCAACGATTGTCGATTACTTTGGAAGGGAAGACCGTTGAAGTGGAAGTTGAAGTTGTCGATGCTAAGCTTAGTTACAACCTCCTTTTAGGCCAGAGCTAGACATATGCCATGCGTGCCGTGGCTTCCTCCCTCTTTCGTGTCATTTGTTTCCCTCATCAGGGGAAAATTTTCACAGTAGACCAGCTCTCCTTCTTCGCTTCCTCTTCCGAAGGTAACATGCCTTTTGTGGAGCATACCTCCATTCCCGTAGAGAGTGTGGGAGCCGAGCTCTTTAAAGACCCTGCCCTCATGGGTGTCTTCTCACTCCCACCTCTAGATCTGGCCTCGATCGGTTTGATTTCCGCTCGTTCTGATTCCCCATTGCAAACTGTCGCTACCCTCGGCCCCTTTGCAAAGGGGGGCATTGATTATCCAGCCGGTAACCCTCACTCGATCTGGGGGCATGGGCAGATCATCAGTGTCGTTGATCATTTTACAAAACAGGCCGAGACGATGCCTACCCTATCTAGGTCGGTCACACAATGATGCAATAGGGTAAGTCCCGAAATGGGCTTGACTTGAACAAGTATCATGCGTGCACTCTCTTTTTTGTACATATGTTTGCTTCTAGTAGGTGTTTTGTGTGTGTGCTTTTAAGCTTGCATAAAAATAAAATCCATTTCCAAGCATAGTTTGCATATGTGTTGTCATGTGTGCTTTTAAGCTTGCGTAAAAATAAAATATGTGATTAAATACATTTCACATTGGGTCGTTTGTTATGCAACTAATACATTAGATTACATTTGTGTTAGACATCTGCATAGCATATAAAAACATCATCACATGTAAAAGATCCATCCAAAATAGGCATATATATATATATGTGTGTGTGTTTGTGTGTGTGTGTGTGTGTGTGTGTCGAAATGTTTGCACAGTGTGCATCACATAGCTCAAAAAATATACATGTTCATCTTAATACATCCAGAGACGACATGTCTCTCAAAAAATATGCATGAAAATAAACCCTAGATGTCTAATCCCCGTGGTGCTCATGATAGCACGTCACCACACACACTAGGCACTTCAAGAGACGTTGGATGCGAGTGGGCACTCCCACTGTATATCTCTGGTACGCCGGTAGGACATCTGCCAGCCGGGCATAGTCTGGAATTCCCCGAGCAAGCCCCTCGAGGTTCTGGATCAACTCTCCTCCCTTAACACCCTCTAGCTAACGGTTAGCTGCAGGCTGGTTTCTCCACGCAATAGGAGAGATGCCAGCTGGGTGTTCTGGGCCAACATCTGCATACACATATAACTGTTGTCAGAACGAACATGTATTAACAAAAAATCATAAAACACAAAATCAAAATGAGGTCATACCTATCTCCTCGTCCCAGTCCTCCCCCTCTTGCAGTGGGAGGTCAGGGTCACCGATGAAGTTTGTCCCCGCATATGGCCAGTCCTCCACCACGATCAATTGGCGACGAAGCCACCCAAAAAACTCAGGTCTGAATGACATCTGCTGACCACCCCCCCTCTCGGCATCAGTGCCGCCCAACGAGCCAGCCTCGAATCTCGAGGTGCCAGGTCAGGAACAAGGGCCCCTTGGCCCCAGAAGAGTGGCACATTTTCCAAGAAGAACGTCACCAAGATGGATACGTACCCGAACTGTTGCAGCTTGCCGCACTTGGCCTTCGTTAGCTGCCTCTTCATATTGGTCGTCACAGCTGACGCCCAATTGAAGACCATCGGACTAAGGCACTCTGTCACCAAGATCAGGTGGTTCTTTGTAGCTTCGTGGGGCACCTGTGCCCCCATAGCTGTATTGGTGAATAGTAAAGCTCTGAGTGTCAGGTCCTCAACAGTGGGGATATCCACTTTTGCGCTTCCTGACCCATATCTTGCCCTTGGGCAAACTCAAGCCTTCACCTCTTCCATCTTCTCTCCAAATGGCCTGCTACCAGTCAATCGGGGCACCGGCCCTCGTCACGACAATCCAGTAAGGAAGTAGACATTAGATACATCTAATTCCAATGTTTGGTCCCGTATTCGGAACACCTGTTCCTGTTCGTCCCATAAGTTAATCAAATGCTGTAAGAGCTCTGGCTGAGCTCGCAAATAGGACAGTAGGAAAAATTTCTTGAGCCCACAAGCTCTGAGAGCTTCCATGTAGCCCTCATCTACTAAAGCCAATTCGTCTACCTGGTCATGCTCCCTTTCCTTCCACTGGATTACCATTTTGATCGTTTCTCTGCGTTCACAAGGTTAAAATATTGAATTAGATCCTTGGAAAATTTAAAAATGCAGTGGAAATTGCTTTAAATCGTTAAAATTTGAGCAAAAAACCCACGCGGCCGTTGGCATGACTGTTTCTAAAACAGTCGCGCCAATGGGCGCGTGCCTTTAGGGAAAGTTGCCCCATTGGCGCGGGTCCGTGCCCGAAACCCGCGCCAATGGGCGCAACCCTCATTTTTTAAATCCCTCCCATAAAGGATGAAAAAGCAATTTAAAACAAATTTGAAATGGATGGAAATGGAGTGGGGAAAGAGACCTCTTACCTGACACTGACGGCGCTCCGAATGGTCAACTGGATCTGTCGCAATCGACGCTTGAAGATCGCACACCAAAAGCACTAATGTCACTCTCAAGAGGTAAAAGTGAAAAGTAATTTCTTGTTTTACCATTTTCACCCATTTTATAACTTTTTGACCCTCAAATAGGTTTTAAAAGTCATTTTATGAATATTTTAATATATATTTGTGTGGAAAATGGATTTTACACTGGTTTCTTGTGCAGCGACAGGTGTTTGTACGGCTTAGGCGACGAAACGAGTTGTATTTTATACCTTTTTCGGACTCGGTAAATACATGAAAAAGTCACCCTGGAGTCATCTTTCTGCTCTTTTCTGACTCGCTAAACGTGAAAATAACGCCGAGTTATTCCTTTCGACTCGTTAAATGTAAATGAGAGGTGGTCGTCTTTCAACCCTTTTTCGGTCGTGTAAAAATGAAAAGATCGTCGGACCCTTGTCATTTCAGGTTCGTTAACGGTTACGAAGCGACGTGGTTTCGATCACTTTTTTACTTTTTCAGGTCGAAATCACTACTCATGAAAAGTACTCCTCGATCGTAATGATCGGGTGGTTCTTTCGAGCATTGTTTTATACTTTTTCGGGCTCGAGAGACACAACTTTACGAAAAAGGACCCCCCTTGGAGTTTACTTTTCTGCTGTCTTTTCAAACTCTCTAAACATGAAAAGACACCGAGTTTTTCCTCTGTCAGGCTCGTTAAAACTTGATGACATTGGATTCTGTCGAAATGACGCTCACAAGCATATGCTATCCCCGTCAAGCTTGTTGATAAAAATAACTGGGGTACTCGCCAGAATTGGTGGGGAAAATGGAACCAGAATTATTGTCATGTCGGTAGTATGTCGCTTTTGAACATGGCACTTGTCTGCATTCGTGTCTGGGTGGGGACATCTCATCTTGTTTTTTACACTTGCCTCCGTGGGTTTGGGTTATCCTGTTTGACCTCTCATCTACTCATTACCTCGTCACCATGACCCTTGATCATTTGATGTCAAATACTGCCAAGTCCACTGTCGTGCCGCCAATATGTTCAAGAGAAGTTGACCTCTGCAGAATACTCAACCTCTCTCTGATACCTCACACAAAACATCTTATCCTTCTCTGTCTCATGTCGATGATGTGGGAAACATTATGGCCCACCTTTGATTAAGGTCACTCCCTGTCGACTTCAGCTCATTATCTAGGAAGTTGACCTAGAGACTCCCTTTAGGTGCCTTGGAGCCTGCATGCCTCAATGGCAGGTTATTCGTGTTCGACGTGAGGTTTTCATCATTGGCCTCCGATCAAATGATTCTACAGGTGTTTGACACCAGCTCACTGATTCGCACGCCGTAGATTGTACCTATAGTACCTTGAGGACCATTGTCATTATTGGTGGTACCTCTCGCTTATGTTAACAATTTTCATTATTGACTGGTAATCAGACAATGTTCTTGCATGTTCGACTTCGACTCCCATATTCGCATGCTTGAACTTGTACTTTGTTCGGGTCGAGATGGAGCGCAAGACCCTGGATTTTGTCTGTTGGGATCTAGGTTGCGATTTTTTGGATTATTATGTCATTACATGACTCATTCATTGGATGGCTGCGACCATGCCTAAGTCTACTTATAAATCCTTACTGGATGGCTGTGCCCATACCTTGCATCTAGATTTTTATGTACTCTATTATGGATGGCTGCACCCATACCACATACATCATGTACTTGAGATATCAGTTGTACTTCTTCATGCAGGTTCTCCGGTGGCAGTGTTTTCAGTTGGCCATGTTCTTGTAAATCATTTCACCCCTCTCTCTCTCTCGGGCCTCATGCTTTATGGGGCATCTGTTACACAGTAATTTGTCACCGTCCCTGTTACCCCTTCTCCCGCACATTGGAGGACTTATTACGGGACTTGTGAGAAGTGACATAACCTGAAAACACTTGCATTGTATCCCCTTGAGTATGTACTTCATATGCCCTAAAGACACCTTCTACAAAATACCCATAAAAATAGCCCTTTTTCCATTGGCACGGTTCCACTGTGTATCACTCGTGCCAATGGGGGGAATCCTCCAAAGAGGGCTCGCCAGCTGGCGCTCTGTCTTAGAGTCGCACTCGCGCCAGCCCAATTGGGTAAAGTTTTTAACAAACAAACTTACAAAGGTTCTTCCTAACCCTCTCATGAACTGAATCTATATTGATTGGGTCAGTTTGGCTTCGAATCTCCATAGGAGGGAAGTAGTCCTCCACCTCTCATGGAAGCTTCTTAGTGATAAAGCCAATCCCATGAATCTTGTGGATGACCCTAACACCTTCTCCTCTATCTATAAAAGCTTGTCCTTTTGCCTTTGACAAGTTAGTCTCCAAGTTCCAAATTCTAAGTCCCAAAGTCTGAGAATTTCTAAGCTCATGCTACAAGAAGCCTTCTTCATTCCCATGAAGCTAAATCTTAAGTGAGGAGATTCTTGTCCAAGTAACCAAGGAGAGAGAGGCTTGTTCCCAATTCCCAACAAGCTTTGCAAGGCATGTGCTGCTGATCACCCAACCAAAGAAGGATTTGACGTCAGAACTATGGTTGTATTCTTCTTTGTTTATCAATAATAGATGACTATCATTATGGTTCCACTCTTATTGTCTTTTGTAATGATGATTGAGTTATATCCTGTCTGACTGATATATATAGTTGCATCTATTGGATTTTATGCTTGTATTTGTGTCGTTCTTTGCATGTGCAGGTGTCCGTTCACGAGGATCGTGGGGATTGTGACCAGCCGGAGCAAAGGAACGGAATCGACGACTCTTCTAAAAATATTAGTGTTGGAATCCAGGTAGGCCCTCATCATCAGTCTTTGATTTGCAATTAGGAACCTACGTGTTAGCGTTGTTTGATTGTTGGTAGACCCCATTTGGGCTAGTAGGGATCGCATCTGTCTGCAGAGGGGATTTACCTCCACAATAATATCCAACACTTCTGTGAGAAGTCATCAATAAAAATGATAAAATATTTGTCTCTAATAGTGTAGGTTGTTGAGAAAGGTCCATAAACATCATAGTGGATCCTTTCTAGGACTGCATGTGTGTTAGGCCCCTATACTACTAGTGTAACCCCTTATTGTTATTAGTACAACCCCTTATTATATTGATGTACCCATGTAGTGCCCATACTGTTACTATTGTGCCCCATAGAAGTGCACTATTGTTATTATTGTGCCCTTACATTATTATTGTTATGTCAGCTCTGATTATATTATGACCCCTTAGACTCCTATATAGAAAGGAGGTCTTTTCATTTGTATCATCCAATAATTGTTCATTTATGTAATGTAAAGGAGGTTTCCCCCTCGAAGACGCTGAATTCTAAGGCGTTGATCTATCTTCTCTATCTTTTTCTTGAGCTGGTTTCATAACATTTGGAATCAGAGCTTTGGATTCTAGGGTTTCGTTGCTCCAAATAGGTCATCGTGGCATTTTCGCTACAACTTTTTTTCTGTGATGTTTCAGAAGCTAAAACAAAAAAACCCATTTGAGACGAAATCGTGTTGAACCTTGGCTCTAAATTTTAGAGCTTTTCGCACTATATTTGTGGAGATATGATATGAGGAAGTTGGTCTTTTTGCAGACTCTTGAATTACATTCCAAACAAGTGACCTTTGGAAAAGCATCGTAACTTTTGTTTTGAGCATCAGATTGCAATTTCGTAAGAAGTTACAGAAAGAGGACAGACTGTAGTTTCTTGTGTATATTTTTTGGACTCGAAGGTCAAAACAGTGACATATGGCACTTCATACAAGTTTGCTCTTCTAAAAAGGTATATAATTAGGTTATCTTGGGAGATTGTGCATAACTCTTTCTTGGATAATCTAAATTTGATCAAACTGGTGGGATTGGAAAGAGGACACAGAGGGCTACTGTAGGTCACAATTTCAGAACTGGAAGAATCAAAATTACAGAGCTATAGTCATTTCAAGATCGAGCTCCTAAAATCAAGAAAAGGCGATATGAGGAAGTTTGATGGCAAAGATCTGGTAAATTGGATACTTCAGATGGAGCAATATTTTGATCTACATGGTGTACCGTTGTTACAAAAGGTATGTATTACATCTTCATATTTAGAACCGGATCAATTTTTATGATATAAAGGGCTTTGTTCTCATAAACAACTTGTTACATGGTCAATTCTCACGGAGGAAATAATAGCACATTATGAGGATATAAAGAGCAACACCTTCTTTAGAAAAACACCACAATAGGTGGAAAGAGTAAAAGGGCTTTGTGACATAGTGGAAAGTAAAATTATGGCAACAAGGAATTCTACTCCGCACAACTATAAAGATGGAAGTGTTGTTTCTACTAGCCTTCCACAACCTACAAGGGTTACACCACAACAATTGGAAGAAAAAAGAGAAAAAGAGATATTTTACAATTGTGATAGCAAATGCACTAAAGGTCATAAGTGTGCTGAGAAGAAATTATTTTACATAGAGTATGAAGAGGAAGAAGAAAAGGATCAAGAAACATCAAAAGAAGAGGATATACGCCAGGACCCAACCCCGGAGAAGGAAGAAATGAATCAGACCATATCTTGTAAAGCATTGGCAAGAATTACCACTCCTCAAACTCTCAAGATAGAAGGACATATCAAGAAGAAAAAGGTGCAAGAAGTGAAAGATCACATCGAGAAAGAAGAAATGAATCCAACCATATCTTGTAATTCATTAATTAGAATTACCACTCCTCAAACTATCAAGATAGAAGGACATATCAAGAAGAAAAATGTTCAAGAAGTGAAAGATCACATCGAGCATCAAGAAATGAATCCGATCATATCTTGTAAAGGATTGGAAGAAATTACCACTCCTCAAACTCTAAAGATAAAAGGACATATCAAGAAGAAAAAGGTTCAAGCAGTGAAATATCACATCGAGCATCAACAACAATCTCTCCAACTTTTAAAGGATAACACCACTTTGGTGCAAAATCGAATGAAACAAGAAGTAGATCAACATCATAGTGAAAAATGTTTTGATGTACATGATTGGATATTTTTACTCCTACATCTCAAGAAAGCTATTTATGAGAAGGAAATGTTGGCAATGCTACATGCACTTAAAAAACGACGACCTTACCGAATGGGAAGACACTTCAAGGTAAAAATGGATCATGATAGTCTTAAATACTTTTTAGAACAACTATTATCTTTAGAAGAACAAAAAAAATGTGTCACAAATATGTTGGGTTATGACTTTGACATCATCTACAGAAAATGGAAAAAAAAATTTGTTGCAGATGCACTCTCAAGAAAGGATGAGGATGTGGAAGTATTGTTTTTTGCTATTTCTATTATCCAACCAGATTGGATAAACGAAGCAAGGGATGAATGGAAGAAGGATGAAGAAGTATGGCCACTTCTTCAAAAGTTGAAAAAGATCCCAATTCAAACAAAATATTGCCAAAAATTGAAGTGGAAGGAAAAATCATATTGGAACTTGGAGTAGTCACAGAAACAAGAACTCGAAAACTACGAAATCGATCAATTTCAGAGTATCTCATCAAGTGGAAGAACTTACCCGCTGAATATTCCACATGGGAGGACAAGAATTTTATACAGAAGCATCAAGAACTACTCAAGCATTGAGGACAACACTTTTTGAAGGAGAGGGGCATGTTAGGCCGCTATACTACTAGTGTAACCCCTTATTGTTATTAGTACAACCCCCTTATTATATTGATGTACCCATGTAGTGCCCATACTATTACTATTATGCCTCATAGAAGTGCACTATTATTATTATTATGCCCTTACATTATTATTGTTATGTCGGCTTTGATTATATTATGACCCCTTAGACTCCTATATATAGAAAGGAGGTTTTTTTCATTTGTATCATCCAATAATTGTTCATTTATGTAATGTAAAGGAGGTTTCCCCCTCGAAGAGGCTGAATTCTAAGGCGTTGATCTATCTTCTCTATATTTTTCTTGAGCTGGTCTCATAACAATGTGCTTTGCTGTCCTGATCATGGAATGTGGATTTTATGTACTTTCGCAACATACATCCTTTGCATACATCCTACTGCTTAAGTGCTCCTTTAGAGAGGCCAGTGGTTATTTGTTGTATAATATTCGAGGTAGCATGATGCAAATGACCAAGTATTTTGTGCCAAAGTTCATCGACATCGCGACTTACACTTTCTCCGCCTTAGTGCTTAATGTAGCACAATCTTCCACATCTAGCTTATACAGGTTCTTCACACAAACCCCGATCTGCTTCACCTACCCCGTGGCTATGTGTCTCAGGAACACTTTTCCTTTGTTGAATATCACTTCACAACCATGGTAAACCAACCACTTGGTGAATGCTAGTAGACAGATCCCTAATCCTTTACCTTTACCTTTTTTTACTAGTGCCTCGTATTGAAAATTTGAAGACAAAATATTTATTTTCTCTTAAAAAATTGTCTTAAAATCCCCCTCTGTGTAGCAATGCCAAATGCAATGATAGAAAAGTTGTCTCTAATCGTATCAGTAGATATGAAAGGGACAAAAGAGGAATTGATGTCCGAGAAATCTTGTCAGTAAAAGTTGTTGTGTTCTTCTTAGTTGACTACCCCCACAAAAGAAAGAGCCCAACAAATCATTGTCTTTATATAAGATAACATGAATGGTAAGTAAAATAACAACCTTGGTATAGGTGCAAGACAATAGTTGCCTGCAAGCTGGTGGACTTAGGGCGCACTGTCAGAGTCAATTTTGCAGTTGTTAGATAATATTGTCTTAAATTGATATGTTTGTGTCTTAATTGTTAATTGTATTAAATAGGTTTCATCTAAAGTGGCCATTGTCTTAAATATAAAGTTTTGTCTTAAAATATTTTTGTCTCAAACTGTTTTTGTCTTAAATATAAAGTTTTGTCTTAAAATAATTTTGTCTTAAATTGTTTTTGTCTTAAATATAAAATTTTGTCTTTAAATGTTTGTCTCAAACTACTTTTGTCTTAAATATAAAGTTTTGTCTCAAAATATTTTCGTCTTAAATTATTTTTGTCTTAAATATAAAGTTTTGTCTTAAAATATTTTTGTCTCAAACTTCTTTTGTCTTAAAATATTTTTGTCTTAAATATAAAGTTTTATCTTAAAATATTTTTGTCTCAAACTGTTTTTGTCTTAAAGTTTATATTTAAGACAATTCAATTGATATTAAATTTTAATGTAAAATAACTAAAATAAAAAATGATTTTTTAAGACAAGATTTCTTTTGTCTTAAAAGAATATCTTTAAAGTGCCCTTGGTGTAGTAGTGGAGAGAGAGGGAGATGAAAGAGGAACAAAGGGAGAGAGTGAGAGAGTGGGATATAATGTGAGAGATAATGATGTAGGGGAGAAAGAAAGAAGGGGGAAAAGTGAGTGGGATGTTGATCCAAATAGATCCTAGAAAACCCTCTAAGTCTTCTAAAGATCAAAACCATCACATGAGAAGAACTTTTAGAAAAGTCAGATAGCACTATCGGGAGGCAAAAACATAAAGAAAACAGCGAAATGAAGCCTATCGGAGGTCAGCAGAGCAATACACAGGAGCTGTCAGATTTGGCCGATCAACGATCCAGATCCGATCGGCAAATCACAATCGGTGTTGGCAAGTGGAGGCTATCGGTAGAGACCACCTGGAATATGCAACAGTGATCAGCGAGGTCAATGAGGACCATCGATCAAGTGCCCAGATTGATGGCCCAAGTTGAATCGCAATATCGCATCGGTAAACTACAGAGGGGCACTTACAAATTGCCTGGGGATATGTGCGATATGTGATTGCGATTAATCGCATTGTAACATCACATTGGAGCATTACAATCGAGCGGGGCCGATATAAACATAACTCGCAATAGCTGGACCCGATGGAGATATAGGCGATATTTCATATATTTTGAGATCCGAAAAATGAAATTTTCCTTTGTATTTCTGTTTTTCGTTAAATAAACGAAATACGAAGGAAGTGTGCCGATGTGATGAAACCGGACCCAAAAGGGTTTATGAATGCAAATATATAATATTTCAAGTTCGTCTAAAGCCATTTTATAGGGTTTTTCAATGTTTTCATGTATTTTTAAAATACAAAGGGAAATCACGAAACAAACGAGATTTCGGGTGGGCCGTAGGCGGTAAAGTGGTTTTGGTCAGGCTCTGCTAGAGCCCATACACTGGTTGCCACGTGTCCAGGCACCAGAGAGAGAAAACCACCCTTTTTGGGCAAGTAACCCCCGTATGCATGGGTTGCCCGAAATGAACTTCAACTGTTGGATCTAGATCTCTCATATTAACGGCGGAGATGCAAGAAGAAATATAAAGGCAAACCTGATAGGAGTTATAAGGTAGAATTTATAGTGTTTCAAATCCGATAAATAGCAGATTGGTGGATTTTCACAGTTTTACATGTATTTCTCTATGTAAATAGAGAACAACCATTTTTGGGATTTCAAAGGCATCAATGGACTATTCCATTACAGAACAGGTGGCCACCATCCCTAAAGGCATTTAGCAATGATTGCTAATGCTCAGAAGGGTATCTGAGCAGACAGAGGCCGGGAAGCCAGAGATCCTGAGAAGGAGAAACGAATAGACAATGCCGATTGGCTTTAAAGCCAAAGACTAACAGAAGATAGAGGCAGGTAGTGCGGAGACAGAGAACAAACAGAGACAGAGTCTCAGTGAGGAGAGTCAGTGTACTCAAAAAGACTTGGGGGATCCAAGTAAAGCCTTGTTGTTTTGTATTTTTTGTGTGAGACTCAAATTGAGCTCACTATTGTAAAACTCTTTTTTCAAAAACATAATAGAGAGGTCACCATTGAAGGCTAGACCAAGAGATTTAGCCCAGGAGTTTTGGGTGAATTCCATGTTAGACTTCTTGTGTTTATATGTGTTTGTCTATTATGTTCTTTTGCTTCTTCATTGTCTATGTATTTCACAATCTTATCAATGAATTGCATAAAGTAACATAGGAAAATCCATGCATGAGTCTGTAATACCTTAATAATTGTCTACGATCTCATTATCAGATCAAGTGGTATCAGAGCTTTAGGTTTGCTAAGGTGAGACAAGCTTGTGCAAGATTGTTGAATGCTAACTAGATCAAAGCTCAAACTAGGAGAAGGAGAAATTGTTGAGGCTAACCCAGAAATTAGAAGAGTCTATCCTAGGAGGAAAATGGCAAAACAAGTCTCATCAGAATCAGACTCTCAGTTCATGGACAGTTTCATGACCGTGAGAGTCATGGTGGAAGAGATGTATCGGGAATTTAAGAAAGGTCAAGGTGAAAGTACTTCAACCTCCAAACAAGACAAAGGAACAGAGGAACCCCTTATAGATGTCCATTTAAGAGGCAAAGGGAAAAGGGAAGAGCCTCCTCCATCAACACCTCCTTCTAGCCCTAAAAATAAAAAGAAGAAAACATATTTGATTAACTTAGATGTAAAATTTGATTTGCCAATATATGATGGAGAATTAAATGCAGAAAAGCTAGATAACTGGATTAGAAATATTAATGTATATTGCAGGGTGTAGAACATCGATTTAGAAAGGAGAAAGATTCAGTGAGCCAGCCTTCACCTTGGAGGAATTTCCCTAATGTGGTTGGAAGGCATGATACAAGCTGATTTGAAGAAGCATGGTAAAATTCTTTCTATGTGGAGTGAATTTGTTTTTGCCATTAAAATATAATTCTATCCACTAGCTTATATGCAACAAGCAATGATGATTTGGCAAAGATTAAAGGGAAAAAGTGTACAAAGCTATACCCACGAATTTAGAAAAAGAGCTTTAATTCTAGTTATTTCTCTAGACTCACCTGAAACTTTGTTGAAGTATATAGGTGGTTTGCATAGCTATTTGAGGCACACCATTCTCACGTTTAACCCTACTAGCATAGATGAGGTATCAGTTAAGGCTACACTTCTAGAGGCTAGAGGCAAGAATGTGAGCCCAGATATTGGGGGATCATCAAAACCCACTACAAGCAAGAACAAGGAAAAGAAGAAGCAAAAATGGAAGCAGAGGAAGACAAACATTGTACAGAAAGACAAACCTTCATGCCCTCACTGCAAGAAGGATGGGGATGATGATGAACACTACTGGTCTTTGCATCTGGAGCTAAAATCCAAGAATTTCGGTGGTAAGAAGAAGAAGGCTGTTGCTACTATTCAGAAATACTTGGGGTTAGAATCAAGTGATGAAATGACAGTCACAGCCACAGGTACAAAAGGTAAAAATTCTAAAGCATCTACAAGTAATTCTGCACAATCTATTGATAATGAAGATAATGAGAGGAAAAGACACGAGATTTTTCATATTAGAGTTATTTCCAAGCATCAAAATATTAATACTTTATTTGATAGTGGTTCACAAGTAAACTTGATTTCTGAAACAATTGTAAAGAAGTTGGGCTTTACTAACAACACCTCACAAAAAGCCATATCCATTAGGTTGGGTATGTAATAAAGCAAAGCTACAAGTGACTAGACAATGTAAACTTAGGTTTGTTATTGGGTCAAATTTTGTAGATGAGGTTGAGATAGATATAGTTCCCTTGGATATATGTGGTATTGTTTTAGAAAGTCCTTACTTGTATGATAGAAAGGCCATTTTCTATAGAACTGAAAATAAGTATCAACTCATAAAATATGGAATAGAATATATTGTCAGAGCTCATCAGCTTAAAAATAACTACACTATCATAAACTCAGGGCAGATGAAAAGAATTGTAAATTCATGCAAGCAATTTTTACTAATGGTTGTAAAGGAAAAGACCCCTGATAAAACCAATGCATTTGAAGGCTGTTATGCTAAACAGAAAGTTAATTTAGATAAAGTTGTTTCAGAATATGATATCCTATTTCAAGAACCTAAAGGTCTTCCACCCAAAAGGGAAATAGTACATGATATTCATTTGCAGCAAGATGCTCCATTGCCTAACATCGAAATGTACAGGTTATCCGCTTTAGAAAATGCAGAGATCAAGAAGCAAGTACAGGCACTGCTCGATAAAGGGTTCATAAGGCCAAGCACATCACCATATGGATCTCCAATTGTGTTGGTGAGAAAGAAAGATAGTTCGTGGAGGATGTGCATTGATTACAGAGCATTGAATAAAATAACGATCAAGAATCATTATCCTCTTCCTCGCATAGATGATCTATTATATTAGTTGAAAGAAGTTGTTTACTTCTCCAAGTTGGACTTGCATAGTGGCTATCATCAGGTTAGAGTAGCAGAACAAGATGCATGGAAGACTGCTTTCAAAAGAAAGCAAGGGCTGTATGAATGACTAGTTATGCCTTTTGGTTTATTTAATGCTCCTGCCACTTTCATGAGAGTTATGAATGATGTACTCAGACCTTTTATTGATGATTTTGTAATTGCATATTTAGATGACATTCTTGTTTTCAGTAAGACATGGGAAGAACATTTAAGGCATGTAAAGCAGATTCTAGATGTTTTGAAAAGAGAAAATATCTATGTTAAGTTATCAAAATGTGAATTTGGAAAAACATCTTTGAATTATTTGGGTCATATTGTAGGGGGTGGTGAATTGAAGATAGATCCCTCTAAGGTTGAAGTCATTGTGAATTGGCCTAAACCCAAATCTGCTACAAAAGTTAGGAGCTTCTTAGGAGTAGCACAATATTGGTGAAAGTTTATTGCTAACTTTTCCTTGATTGTAGCTCCCTTAGATGCTTTGACAGGATTGAACAAGGTGTTTTAGTGGGGAGGCAAATAGCAAAAAGCCTTCTACACCTTGAAAGAAAAAATTAGTACAGCAGTAGTACTAGCATTGCCAGATCTTCAAAGACCATTTGAGATTGAAACAGATGCGATTGACTATGCCATGGGAGCAATGTTGATGCAACATGGTAAACCCATATGTTATCATTTTGAGACATTTAATTCTGCAGTAGTTAATTATCCCACATATGATAAACAATTGTATGCATTAGTACAGAGTGTGATAAAGTGGAAACATTACCTAATGGGCAAAGAAATAGTTATACATACTGATCATCAACCACTTCAATATTTGCACTCACAAACTAAATTGCAGCAATCAAGATAGTATAGGTGGATGGGATTTCTACAACAGTTTCATCTTATCATCAGGTATAAGAAAGGAATACACAATAAGGTTGCAGATATGTTATCAAGACCAATCATAAATGCATCTACTATACTTAAGCATAACTAAGTATTGCATGAAAGCTACATTGAACAATATGATCAATATGTAGATTTTAAAGACGTATGTGCAACCTTAAGTTATGGCAAGCGACTAGAAGAATTGGATTCTCATCTTAAGGACCAACTCTTATATCATTTGGGAAAGTTATGCATTCTTCAAACTGAAAGAGTTAACATAATCCAAGAAGCACACACTTCTCTAATATCAGGTCATTTTGGTGTGAGTAAAACAGTTGCACAGCTACAAAGGTTCTGTTATTGGCCAAGAATGCATGAAACACTTTCTAGATATATTGAAGGGTGTACCATGTGTGCTAAAGCAAGCCCAGTGATAGAAAACTAGGCTTGTACACTCCACTTCCAGTTCCCTCTCATCCTTGGGAAAGTGTTTCCATGGACTTTGTTGGGGGATTGCCAAAATCTAGAAAAGGTCATGATTATTTATATGTTATTGTGGACAGGTTTAGCAAAATGTGTATTTTAATACCTTGTAACAAGCATATTACAACTGAACAAACAACAAAGTTGTTTTTTCAGCATGTATGGGTTCACTTTGTGTTACCCACTTCTATTGTATCTAATCGAGATTCCCGATTTGTTAGGGAGTTTTGGTCAAGTCTATGGGAGTTGATGGACACAAGATTGAAAAAGAACACAACATTTCATATACAAACAGATGGCCAAACAGAGCTAGTCAAAAGGACAGTGATCCAGTTGCTTAGGGGCTATTTCAACAAGCATCCCAAGGTTTGGGATGAACATTTGTGTTATGTGCAACATGCTTACAAGCATGCCAAGCACTCTTCTACACAGAGATCTCCTTTTGAGACTTGTTTTGGTTTTACACCAAGGTATCCCTTGGATTTTGTCTTTAGTAAAAACATAGCAGTTGATGGGCACAGTGATGTGGACAAAGCAACCAAGTTCATTGAACAAATCCAAGAAATTCACTAGATAGTGCAGGAATAGCTAGAAAAGAGCTAAACCAAGTATAAGAGAAGGGATGATAAGCATCAAATTGAGCATAGCTTCCAAGTTGGTGATCAAGTTTGGTTGTACATCAGCAAAGATAGAATGTAAGGTGAAGGTAAGAAGCTGAAGCTAATAAGGTATGGGCCTTTCAAGATACTTGAGAAAATTGATGAGAATGCTTTTCACCTTGATTTGCTAGCTTACATGCACATCTATTCAGTAGTTAATGCAAAGAACTTGAGACTATTTGAACCTTCATTGATTGAAGATATCGAAGAGAAAAGTTAGTTGCCTTCTATTGACGATCTGTTGCTTGAATATCTCAATGAGTTGCAGGAAGATACAATTCTGGACAGGAAGGTGAGAACTACGCACAGAGGGGATGTTGAGTACCTAAGAATCGGAATGAAAGGTTCAAAAACAAGCAGTGCAAGATGGATAAAGATTGGACAAGTGAGGAAGTTGTATCCTCACTTGGCTGATGTTTAAAAAGAAACTTTTGGTGGTCCAAAATCCTTTTCAGTGGGAAGGCATGATCCAAATGGATCCTAGAAAACCCTCTAAGTCTTCTAAAGATCAAAACTATCACATGAGAAGAACTTTTAGAAAAGTTGGATAACACTACTAGGAGGAAAAAACATAAAGAAAACAGTGAAATCAAGCCTATTGGAGGTCAACGGAGCAATGCACAGGAGCCGTCAGATCTGGCCGATCAACGGTCTAGATCTGATCGGCAAATTGCAATCGGTGGTGGCAACTGAATGCTATCGGTGGAGACCACATGGAATATGCGGCAACAATCAGCAGGGTCAACGAGGACCATCGATCAAGCGTGCAGATCGATGGCCCAAGTTGAATCGTAATATCACGTCAGCAAACCACAGAGGAGCGCTTACAAACAGCTTAGGGGTATGTGCAATATGCGATTGCGATCAATCGCATCACAACATCGGATTGGAGCATTACAATGGAGCGGGACTGATATAAACATAACCCGCGATAGTTGGACCCGATGGAGATATAGGTGATATTTCATATATTTTGAGATTCGAAAAATGACATTTTCCTTTGTGTTTGTGTTTTTCGTTAAATAAATGAAATACGAAGGAAGGGTGCCGATGCAATGAAAATAGACCTGAAAGGGTTTATGAATGCAAATATATAATATATCAAGTCTGTCTAAAGCCATTTTAGGGGGTTTTGCAATGTTTTCATGTTTTTTAAAATACAAAGGGAAATCACAAAACAAACGGGATTTCGGGCAGGCTATAGGCGGTAAGTGGTTTTGGTCGGGCTCCGCCTGAGCCCATACACTGGTTGCCACATGTCCAGGCACCGGAGAGAGAAAACCACCTTTTTCAGGCCGGTAACCCCCATATGCATGGGCCACCCGACATGAACCTCAGTTGTTGGATCTAAATCTCTCAGATCAATGGTGAACATACGAGAAGCAATATAAAGGCGGACTTGATAGGAGTTATAAGGTGGAATTTATAGTGTTTCAAATCCAATAAACGACAGATTGGTGGATTTTCCCAGTTTTACATTTATTTCTCTATGTAAACAGAGAATGACCATTCTTGGGATTTCAAAGGTATTGATGGGCTATTCCAGTACAGAACAGGTGGCCACCATACCTAAAGGTGTTTAGAAATGATTGATAATGCTTAGAAGGGGATCTAGGAAGACAGAGGTCAGCAAGCCAGAGAGATCGAGAAGGAGAAACGAACAGACAACGTCGATTGGCTTTAAAGCCACAGACTGACAGAAGATAGAGGCAAGCAGTGCTGAGACAGAGAACAAATAGAGATAGAGAATCAGTGAGGAGAGTTTGTGTACTCAGAAAGACTTGGAGGATCCAAGTAAAGCCTTGTTGTTCTGTATCTATCATGTGAGACTCAAATTGAGCTCACTGTTGTAAAACTTTGTTTTCAACAACATAATAGAGAGGTCACCATTGAAGGCTGGACTAGGAGATGTAGCCCAGGAGTTTTGAGTGAACTCCCTATTAAACTTGTTGTGTTTATGTGTGTTTGTCTATTATGTTCTTTTACTGCTTCATTGTCTATGTATTTCACAATCTTATCGATTTATTGCACAAAGTAACATAAGCAAATCCATGCACATGAGTCTATAATACCTTAATAATTGTCTAAGATCTCATCATCAGATTAGAAGTGGAGAGAGAGACAGGGAGATAGGAGGTGTGAGAGAGAGAAGGACAAAGCGAGGGAGATGGGTGGAGAGATATTGGGTGAGAGAGAGAGAAGGAGAGGGGCAAAGTGACAGAGGGGAGGTAGAGAGATGGAGGGAGGGACAGAGGTGGGTCGATAGAGAGAGTAAGGAATGATTATAAAAATCAGTTGGACAAATAATCAAGGGGTTCTTGGTTCTTATTTTTTCCTTAGGTTTTATGTCATTCTCTCTCACTTATAAATTTTATTTCGAAAGAGAGAATGGAAAAGACTAAGTTTTTCTCGTGTGTGAAGGAGAGTGGGCTTAAATTTTTGTGTGAAATCTGGTTTGAATTTTTTTTCAATCCTTTAGTTCAATTTCCCCTCATGCCATCAATATATATCATGGTTGTGCCCATGTATGGGAAAAATTGTAACACATATGAGCCTAAGCTAGGGTGGAATGTGGATCACCCTACTGTAGTTTCAATATTTTCTAGTTACAATTGAGTGTTATAGGGGGCACAGAGTGGGAAGGAGGGATAGGGGGTACAAAAGGAGATGAAGGGAGAGAGTTAGGTAGAGAGAGGAAGTAAGGAAAGAGAGAGGGATAAGGATAGATAAGGGGGAACGGAGAGAGGGTGTAAGGATGGGGAATGAGAGGGGCTAAAGGACAATGGAGAGGGAGAGATAGAGGTGCAGATGACACATGAGACAAAGGGATGGTAGATAAAGAGATCAGGTGTGAGGTAGAAAGTAAGAGTGAAAAAGAGAAATGGGCATAGAGAGATGTGAGTCAAGAGAGAGAGAAAGAGAGAGAGAGAGAGAGAGAGAGAGAGAGAGAGAGAGAGTACGAAAGATAGTGGGAGGTAGAGAGGAATAGAGCAAGATAGGGGTAGGGAGTTTATGAGGGAGGGACAATAGGAAATATATTGGGAGGGTGATGGAGGAAGAAAGTTAGAGAGAGGGTGTAAAGAGGCCATGAAGGAGTGGTAAGGATATGGAGAGAGAGGGACAAGTGGAGTGAGATAGGGAGGGAGAGTGAGAGGGAGGGAGAGGGAGAGAAGGGTACAATTAGTAAGAGGGAGATGGTACACCTAGTAAATCAAGAATTAAATGAATCTAAAATGGTTAATTTTCCTTTTTAAATAAGCTATATTCCACATCCATATAACCATGTTTAGATCCTTGGTTTTACATAAAACCTGATAATGATAATTTGAAAATAGATTGTACTTCCTTAATCCAGACAGGATGAAAATCTCTCTGAGAGATGATAAAGTCCCGTTTGCTTTGTAATTCATTTTTTACATACATTTTGTTGGGTTATTTTTCTTTTCAGTAAATATAATTTTGCAACTCGGTTACGTAAACTCGTGGACTGTCTTAAAGAAATAGATAAGAATTAAGAAATATAATTAAGAACTATACAATTCGTAAACTATTGAACTTTCTTAAGAATTAAGAAATATGTGACAGTATTATCTAACGTTAAATCACAAGACATATCGGTTATGTATGCTCGTGAACGGGGTATTAATTCGATAAAATAATTTGTAATTCGACTCGAGTTGGATACATATAGTCGACTTTTCAATTAACTTGTTTATGTTTAGGTTAGTAAAATGGATATATTTAATTTTAAAAATTCTCGTTATTTTACATTAGTTTTAAAATTAAAAAATAGAGTTATTATTTTATTAAATAGTGAAAATATATTTTAAAAGCATGTATTATAATTATATGATTTGACGATAGTGAAAGTTTTCAAGAGGTTAATTAAATATTTTGGTGAATGTTTATTATTATTTTATTGTATAGTTAAATAATTTATTATTTATTATATTTAGTTAGTTATTCATGATTATAATCTTAGCTGCGTTAAGATAAAATTGTACAATAGATATTTTATCATATAATTCAAATAATTATTTATTTATCATATCATATTATATTATAATTCAAATAATGATTTATTTATGATATTATATTATATTTACAAGGTATACCCATCATTAAAGAGAGTAATCTAAGTATCTTTGTTTTTTAAATTTAATGAAAAAAATGAATTTTTAGAATTGAGTGTATCCATCTTTGTTAAGTTAAACATGCGTAAGTTAATTTAAAAGTAACAAAACATTTATGAGAGGGAGAGAAAGGTAGAATGGGAGAGTGAGAGGAGAGAAGGGTAGAGATACCGGGATTAGAGAGGGAGGGAAGAAGATAAAGTTAAAGATGGAGAGGGGTGAGTAAAAGGGAGGGAGGGAACAAGGGAGAGAGGGGTAGAAGAGGGGGAGATAGAAAGGGAGATGAGAAGTTAAGGCAGGAAAAAATAGAAAAATAGGGAGGGAAAGGGAAGAAGTTGGAGAGATATATGAAGAGAATGGCAGGGTCGAGAAGATGAAAGAAGGGAGACGACAGGAGAGAGTTAGGTAGAGAGAGGAAGTAGGGAAAAAGAGAGAGGGAGGGAGAGAGAGGACGTATGAGGGAGAGAGGTTGGAAGGATGGGGAAGGAGACGTGATAAATGATAACTAAGAGAGAGAGAGAAGGGTAGATGATATAAGAGATAGAAAGGGTAAAAGAGAGAAAAAAAATAGAGAGATTCAGTGTGGGGTGAAAAATGAGAGGGAGAAAGGGAAAGGGGCATAGAGAGAGATTGAGTAGGAAAGAGAGTGGGAAGGAGAGGTAAGGAGAGAGGAGGAGGGGAAGAGAGTGGTGGGGAGTGTAAGGGGTAGAGAGAGAGAGAGATATTAGGAAAGGTAATGGGGACGGAAGAAATTAGAGAGAGAGGTTGGGGGACATGGAGAGAAAAGGTGAGAGGGAGATGGAGGGATAGGGAATAAGAGGGTTATGGGTAGAGAGAGAGAGAGTGGGTGGGAGAGAGAAAAAAGGGAGGGGATTGCTAGAGGGGGTAGCAAGATGGGGATGAAAGGAGGGAGGCGGGTAGACAAAGATAACAAGGATAAAAAGAGTGAGAGATAGAGGGCTAGGGAGGGGGTAGAGAGAGGGGGGGTCAAGATCATGAGATGGATACAAGATAAGTATTGAGAGTAATGGATAGGGGGTAAGAGAGAGATAGGGAAATAGAGCATGCATGAGCATGCTGGTGAGAAAGAGATGGAAATAGTAGGTGACATGTGAGACAAAGCGAGAGGGGGGAGGGGGTAAAGAGGGGAGGAAGCATGTGCATGAAAGAGAAAGAGGGTGGGAGGGGTGAGAAAGGGGCCAAGGGGAGAGATATGGAAATACAAAAAGAGGGAGATATGAGGATAAAGGGATAGAGGTGGGCATATAGAGAGATTATGGATGGAGAGAGTGAGAGGGAGAGTACTAGAGAGCGGGTGGAGAGATAAAGGGCGCATCCATGCACATGTGAAAGAGCGAGCATCCATGCGCACATGAGAGAGAGAGAGAGTGGGGGGATTAAGATGAGTTATGATGAGGGAGAGAGGGAGAAAGTGAAAGTGGGTTATAAAGAGTTCATTTCATGGGGAAATAAAGAGAGTTGGGGAAGATAGTAGTGAGGAGGAGGGAGAGAGAGTGGGAGAGAGACGGGGGATAGGGTGCCCAAGAGAGTGGGGAGAGAGAAACAAAGAGGGGAGAGTGAGAGAGAAGGTGTGTTTGTAGGGGTGAAGAGATTGTGGGAGAGAGAAACAACAGGGGGAGAGAGGAAAGGAGATGGAGAGGTAGAGGGAGAGGGAGAGAGAGAAGGAAAAAAAGAGAGAGAGAGAGAGAGTGGGAGTGAGAGGGGAGTAGGGGAGAAAGAGAGGGAGAAGGGAGAGAGAGAGAGAGAGAGAGGGTGAGGAGGAGGGAGAGAGAGTGTGTGTGAGAGAGGGGGGCGAGATAGTGGGTGAGAGATGGGGAGAGGGCGACAGAGAGAGTGACAAAGAGAGAGTGTGGGTAGAGTAATAGTGTGGGACAGAGAAAGATAAGGGGGGAGACAAGAGAGGGACAGGTAGAGGGAGAAGGAGAGACAGAAGGAGAAAAAAATATAGGGAGGAAGAGAGAGAGAGAGTGGGGGAGTGATAGGGAGAGGGAGGAGAGAGAGAGGAATAGAGTGCGAGTGGGATTAACAGAGTGTGAGTGGTCGGGAGAGAAAGAGAGAGAGTGACGACCAAGGGGAGAGAGAGTGTGAGAGAGAGGCGAGCAAGAGAGTGGGTGCAACTGTGGGAAGAGGGAGGGTTAGGGAGAGAGTGAGAGAGAGTGTGTGGGGGGGGATAGAGAGAAAGGGAGAGAGGGAAGGAGAGGGAGTGGTAGAGGTAGAGGGAGAGAGAGATGGATGGAAAGAGATAGATGGGAAGAGATAGATGGGAAGAGAGAGAGATAGAGAGGGTGGTAGAGAGGGGGAAAAGGGGAGACAAAGAAGGAGAGAAGGGGAGAGGTAGTGAGAGAGTTTTGTTGTTTCGGAGACATGTAGGGGGAGAGATAGAGGGGGATAGGGACAGAGAGGGAATGACGAAGATGGGGAGGGAGATAGTGAGAGAGAGTGTGTTTGGGGGGTGGGAAGATAATTTGAGAGAGGGAGAGAGAAAGGACTGGAGAGAGAGAAATGGGGGGTGATTCAAAGAGTGAGAGAGGTAGTGAGAGAGTTTATGTTTGTGGGAGATGAAGAGGATGGGAGAGAGAAAGGGATATGGAGAGGGAGGGAAAGAGAGGGAGAGGGAGAAGGAGAGGAAGAGACAGGGGGAGAGAAATAAAGAGAGAAAAGGGGAATATTAACTTATAAATGGTCCAAAATAGTGACATAATAATACCACATGTGCAAAATACGAGAACTCATGTTCATATGACAAGAACTCATGTTGATGTCTATATGTGTATACATGTATTTATGTATGTATGTCATGTATCACAGGGTCATCATGGATCATCATTATTTTATTCTAATGTTTTATGTATGAATGTATCTCATTGACTGACTAGATCATTATTGTTTTATGTTGATGATTATATATATGTATGTGTATGTATGCATATCATTGTCTAACAAGATCATGCTTGTTTATAATAATGTATATGTATATGTATGTAAGTATCCATGTATCTATATCACTTTCTAATAGGGTCATCAAGGATCATTCTTGTGGAAGAATGACTGCTTATCTAGGTGAATGGCATGAGGAGGTTCATGGTCTTATAAGGAATCAATTGGGTGGAGTAGCCCTAACAGATCTACAAGGTCAGTATCATGTGGTTATGAGTTGATATTATGTCTATGTTATGGGTAGGCTATACGAAGGGATACATCAATGAAATGAAAGCAATGTTGTCTGCGACATGCTAGAACAAGCATGGATAAGACACTGGAAGAAAGGTTGCTTGATAGAGATAGTGTGGTTTCAGATGTGTGGTAATACTGTTGTGCATATGTTTTATATGTTGTACATGTTACATGTGTGATGTTGTGTACGTGTGGTGTTGTGTATATATAGTGTGTGTACATGTTGTTTATGTAAGGATTATGTAAAAGGTGGTACATATAGTGTTGTGTGAATGTTGCATATGCAATCTTAGGTATAGACGGTGTTATGTACATGTTGGATATGTAGTGTTGTGTACATATCGTACTGTGCGCATGATGGATATATGGTGTTGTGTGCATGATTATACAAGTGGTGTTATGAGCATGTGGTGTCATGTACATGTTGTACATGTGGTACTGTGTGCATGTGGTGTTGTGTACATGTCCTGCATGTGATGTTGTGTACATGTGGTGCAATGTATGTATGGCATTGTTTACACATTGTGCAGGTGGTGTCATGTACATGTGATGCTCTGCACATGTTGTGCACGGGTTGCAGTGTATATGTGGTACTGTGTATGTGTTGTACATATGGTACTGGTGTACATGTGGTATTGTGTGCATGTTGTGCATGTTGTGTTGTGGGCATGTGGTTCTATGTATGTGAATTGAGTAGTCATGCTATCGTGACATGTATATTTGTTATGTTGTACTCTGTGTACGTATATGTGTTGTGTGGGGTTATACATCAGGTAAAGATGTATGTATTGTGTTGTAGGTCAGGTGTAGATGTATGTATTGTGTTGTGTTGTACACTAGGTTTAGGTATATGTGTTGTGTCTCAGGTGTAGATGCATGTATTTCATGGTGTTGTATGTCATTTGTGGTTGTATGTGTGTGATGCACACTATGTGTATGTGCACATAGTTGAGGAGAAGGCACTAGGTGCTTTTCGGGTGTGGCAACCAATCCTATGTGTGTACAGAATGGGGACAAAGGTAGAAGATAAGGATTGATTAAAGGATAAGTATCTATTTTTATTTCATTTATGTTATGCATGTGATTTATGATTCTAGTCTATGTTGATTACATGTGATCTATGATTCTGGTTTATGGTGATTTCATGCAGTTCATGATTTTAATCTATAATGGTTGTGTTTTGAGCTAATCTAATGTGATATTTTTATTCATGATGATTTGATCAAACAGTTAATTTGACTTGTTGTGATAGGAAGTAAAGAGGATTGCGAGTGTACCTTATTGATGAGCTACCAATCAGGTATGATGTGAACTTATTTCAATTTATTTAAAATCTAATGGAAGTTATGTTCTTGGTACAGGAAATCATGTGAAATTTTTGGTTGGGTGGTCGAAACTAACGGCAAGAATTAACAACAATAGAAAAATAAATTAGAACATGCAACAATATGTTGGTAAAGCACCTCAAGAGTAGGGCCACAATGGGACACTAGTACCCAATAGTGTCCATTAATTTCCATGAGCATGCTATGATTGATATAATGGTTTTAAGGTAGGGATATGCCTTGGTTTTCGTATCTTTCAGTGCAAGGAAGCCTTCCCAAGTGATGGGCTACCTGGGATGAAGGTTCCAGCGGAACATAGAAAGTGTGTGACTGCACAGAAGGGGTGATCAGCTTTCCCAACGGACTGTGTAGCAGAGAAGGGAATGCTAGGGATATATTTATTTTGGTCATTACCATTTCTAGATGGAATCAGATGAACATTGGGAGTGTGGTCTTGGACAACGAGCCAGTAAATGTTCACTGAGAGGACAAGTTGCATAGGATTATAGCGCTAGACATTAGATGTAGATTTGAATTTGGTAGTGGATTTTGGACTTCCTGAGAAGGAGGTGAATCTTGGTACTACTTTGAGGGTGGAGGTGGGAGCCTCTGGATTCCCTTGTTGTGGATGTAGGCATTGTATCTTTTTATGTGTTAGTTAAGAAAATGTGCATATGTGTATATGTGTGTATTATTGTAAATATTGTATCGAGCTAGATTTATAAAGCTCCATAGGCAATATGGTTATTTTCTAGTTGAATCAAATGTATATGTGTATATGTGGTTATTGTAAATACTGTATTGAGTTGTGTTATAAAGCTCCATTAAACAGTTGTTTGCCATGTTTTAGTAGATGGTCATTGTAAATATTGCAATGAGCTATGTTATAAAGCTTCATGGGTAGTATGTTTTGTTTTCATCGGTCTTGTTCGTTATAGGTGTCATTGAACACCAAGGACAATGTTCCTCCAAGGGGGACGGTTCTATAAGAGCCCTGGTTAAAAGCTCATGTAAAAATATATAAGACCACGATGATGGGACACATATTCCAAGTTGAATAGTGGGAAAAAACATCCTAGTGGGGTGTCACTCCAGTTTATTATGGCTAAGAAATTTGGCAAAGGCAATGGCAAAGCCTTTGGAAATATATGAGGCATTTATTGGCATTTTATTTATGAAAAATAAAGGAAATTAGGAGAAAAGGAAGGTGAAAAGTCACAGGTTACGTGTGAGAAGCAAATTGAAGGAAAATAATGGAAAATGAAGAAAATATACACCTCGTTAATAAAACGGCTTCTAAGGAGCAGTGGGTAGACTTGGTTAGTGGAAACTTCATCAATTTAGTTTTGGGTGGATCTCTATTTTATTCTCTTTCTCATACTCTTGAATACTTAGATTTTTCTTGTAGCACTCTTGGAGGAGCGTGGTATATTTGGATTTTTGGAGCAAGAAGGTAATGGAAGAGAAGGAAAGTGCAAGAGGACATCGGGGTCCCCAGCTACAGTAGATTTGGCTTGGAGATATTGAGTTGCATGTATGTTTTCCTCACTAGTTTCGGTATGCATGACATATGCATGTGGATTATTGGTCATGATTTGTCACTAGCATGGAGGATTACCTGGATTGATAGTGGATTGCATAACCTTACAATTTCCTGGATAGCCATGGATATTGTGGGTTTATTCCTTTGTTTCGTTTTTGTTGGTTGTCATGTTTCATTTAGTTTGGGTTGAATTATTAGTTCATGGAAGCCTTGGTTGGACAAATTCTTTGGAAGCCCTGTAACAACTTGGGTTGAGTGACTAGTCTTGGAAGCCCTGGTTAGACAAACACTTTGGAAGCATTTGGTGGATTGAGTTACTATTCCTAGAATCCCTAGTTTTCCAAATGCTATGGAAGTCCGACAATAGTTGTGAGTTGAGTTACTAGTCCTAGAAGCCTTGGTTGGAGAAAATGCTCTAGAAGGCTTAGATAGAGACCAATCTGATGATGGTTTTGTGATGTCCAACTGTGATGCGGAATCACTATTGTTGGGTTGATGTGTATGGCCTCTAGAAGCCCTGGATGGTTTTGGATTGATTTGTTTTATGAAATCCCACATTCATGCTTGGAATATGGCACGGGGGTGAATGGATGAAGAGATATCTGGCTTATCCATTCTATGGTTGGGTGGAATGTCGTAGTCCCAGATCGGGTTGGCTTTTGCATCATTAATATGAGGTTATTTCTCCTTTTTATATCAAGAGTATTATATTGATTTATATGTGGATTCTATGGCTATTGTATCCTTGATATTTTTGTTGTTATTATGCTAGTTAAGAATATGTATTATGACAGTGGCTATGTATGGCTCCCATCATTTTTTTACTTATACATGAATGAACAATGTATTTATGGCCTAATGGATGAAACTGTAGCTAAAGTGACAAGGAAATAATGCCTCATAGGGAATCTCAGATAAGTACGATACCCCTATGCTTAGATCTATTCCTTAAACCTGTAGATTACATATTCATGATATGTTTGATGAAATTCCTATCATAGCTAGTAAGGGTCAAGTCAAGGTCTTATTCATGTAATTGCATTAGTACTATTATTTCCATGTTATATTACTATTTTGAATGTGTCATTCAATTCTCGGCAGTGACATGGGGTCTAGGCCTGAAAATGTCGCTTAAATCCTAGGGACGCTAGCACAAAACTGAGAAAAATAGTCCCTAGATGCTAGCTTACAAGCTTATGAGAGTGTCCAAAGGTCCCTAGATGTTGGCATGGCCATAGCATGGGAGCGTCCATAGGTCAAGAGGTCTAAAACCTCAGTGGGACCTAGGGGATGGTTATCATAAATTTTGGGATGGTTCCTATGGGTCTTACTGTTGATGTTTTCCGTCGGTGACACTTCCTTAAGATGACTTTGGAGGTTGAGTCATATCATAGTAGCTTCTCATCACATGCTTAACTTGGTTGGTTGGTTACTTGGGTAGATGTGGGAGGAGGGTGTTACAAAATATCAGAAGAGCAATTATCAAAAAATAACATCATTGACAATCCACTAATAAACATGGGGATTGAACGAATATAAATACCATACTATTGTAGTTTCTCTAAAGACAAAATCATTACATTGTATTGATTGATGGCAACATATAATTTCATTGATTTAGGAAACCTAACCTACACAAGGACTAAAGGGGTATTTATGGAACAATTTAGAACTATGTAGTTTTTCTTTGGTATTAAGCTCATTTGCACATGTTTTAAGAAACTGACACTTCATATCCCCTGGACATACTTTTTTTTCTTGACCTTAAAAAAATGGGACCTAGACCTCCTAGTAACAGTCCTTATAACTGCATCCACCCTTTCCATGTATTTTTCTAGCTCGGATGATAAATTGAGTGTGTTTTTCCTATAAAAAACAAGGCCTAATAAATCACCAGAGGGATCTCAAAACAAGAAAAGTGTAATAGAAGATGAAAGGTTTCACCTCCAGTAAGACCAAGAGGAGGGTGGTGGCTTCGTGGGCATGTAAATAGAAACTGAGTTACAAGATGGGTTATGGAGAGATGTTTTCACTCATTTGTAATCCTTGATGTTGTCATGGGACATGAGTGACAGGTCATGGCGAGTCCCTCTTCACCACCAAAGACCCCATTACATCTTCAATTGAAAGTAAGAAGCTCCACACTCTAGCATTTTGGTGCGATGGAATGAAGGAAATCAACTTACAATTTAGGCGGTTGAAGATGGTTAACAGGTGGTGGTATCTAATGTCTGAAAATATTTTAATCGGCTAACAGTCGATCAAATAGTACCCGACAATGCAGAGAGGCAACCCAAGGGAGTTCTTCCTAGAGCAACGCCTTACAACTCAATTAATATTTATTTATTATAAATTGGTAATAGTTAATTTTCTTAAATATTATTATTATTAACATTCTTACTTATTACTTAACTTTTTAATTATTTTCTTAATTAATTTTATTAATAAAATTAATGATTAGTTAATTTTAATTAATTATCTAATATAGAAAGGATTGCACCTAAATTAGATTCCTCTTGGCTCTTGGGAGATCTAAAGTTAAAATGAATCTATGTTAGTTTTGAACAACACACTAGTAATAATAATTTTTTATTGTCACTTGTTTTATACCATTTTGGATCCATCTTAACTCTGGATCTATCAAGCACCGAGAGGGATCAAATCTCTCGAGGTGCAAACCTCTTTTTTGAGTGAAAAACTTGAGGTGGAACGTGGTAATCCGATACCGGATTAGTAATAGAGTTGGAGAGAGAGAGAGAGAGAGAGAGAGGTTGTGAGATACTACAGAAAGGGAGGGAAGGAGATACATAGTTGGACAGGGGGAGAGAGTGTTATAGACATTTTTGGGCACTGCAACCCCAATCATAAATGTCCATAAACCAAGGGCTCCTAAATCCCTAAAGGTGTTGTTCCAACCCCTAAAAGAATAATGTCAACTGATTACATCATCTCCCAGAAGTTCTCCATGAAAAACTACTTAGAATTGGTCAAAACTGGACCATTTCCCCTGCTCCATGGTCAAAGTGCGTTGCATCCCACCTAAATACACATTGTAGGTGTGATTCATGTTGAAAAGCCCTTCTATGGGGTGCGATGGGCGAGAGTGGACAAATGGCAGGGTCAATCTGCAAGGTGGAGGATCATGGAATCTTCCAGAAACTTCTCCTCTGACATTTGCCTCTTTGCATTCGTCCAAGGATGAGTAAGAGATCATCAATCTCCAAGTGGAATCAAGAACTATCAGAGAGAGGACACTAATCAAATCTCAAAAGCTGACTCATCTCCCTTGCAAACATCTATATATGGATCCCTCATCCCAGAGATCCGGAGGCTGGAATTTTGTATCTTGTAAGGAAGTGTTGTTGGTTTCTTGGTGCAATATCATAGTGTTGGGTGATCTAAGCTTTTCATGAGGTGAAGAAGGGCTTTCTTCCTGAGAGGATGATGCTGGGTCAGAACAATTGGTTGTAATCCTCTTTGCTCTTTCTTGATTATCAATAAAGCTATTCAAGTTTTCCTCCACATTCTTGTATAATTGATGTTGTATGCGTTTGCGTGGTCAATATATATCTGGTCCTATATTGTTTATGATAATAGATCTATGTTCTTGGATAGTGTTATGCTACTTTGATTCTACATGTGCTCTGTGAAGCTGGGTAAACAAGGAAGCAAGTAGCAAAGACCTATCAGAAGGGAGAGGAATCAAGCAAGGAACCAAGCACAAGATAGAGGTTGGTCTCCTTATTCCCCTCTTATCTATTTCTCATAAAGGAAAACAAAAGTAGTTTTTAGTTTGTTTGTTTCTAAGGTAGCTACCAGTCATAGTGGGACTAGCAGCTCTGCATAGACACTAGTTTTCCTGATAACAGAGAGGGAGGTAACAACAAATAAATAGAGAGAGAAAGGTGGAGAGAGAGAGAGAGGGAGTGATAAGGAATATGGAGAGAGTGAGAGTGGATAATAGGAGGGAAGAGAGATAGAAGCGAGGGAGAGGGAGAGAAGGGGAAGAGAGAGATGGAGAGAAAGAGAGGGAGAGGAGGAGGGAGGGATAGGTAGATAGATTGGAGAAAGAGATTTTATGTTTTATGGGTGATATAGAGACACAAAGGGGGATAGAGATATAAATGGATAGTGAAGAGAGGGACGAAGACAGAGATCAAGAGAGGGAGGGAGGGACAAAGAGATTGATATATATGGAGTGAGATAGTGTCCGTGTTTGAGCGGTTGAGATAGAGAAACAAAGAAGGAGAGATGGAGGGAGATATAGATATAGATGGAGGGGGGAGAGAGGGAAGAAAATTTCTTACACTATATGCATTGACTTCAGTGTAGATGGTGTTTTCTAATCCTATTTGATTTCTTGCACTAGATGCATTGATTTAGTATAGATGTTGATTCCTAATGATATTTGATTCCTTTTACTATATGAATTGATTTCAATGTAGATGATTTATATTCCTATTTGATTGCTTACACTAATGCATTAATATTAGTGTAAATGGTGATTTCTAATCTTATTTGATTGTTTTCACTAGATGCATTGATTTCACTGTAGATGTTGATTTCTAATAATATTTGATTGCTTGCATTGGCGCTAAAATTTGTTATTAATTCTTTGTCTCTCTACTTTTTAAAAATTTACATGAAAACTTTATATTGAACATTGAAGGAAATACAAATATGTATAATAATTTGAATTAGGAAAAATATATGATATCCAAATCTTTTATAGAAGATGCATATTGAAATATTTGATTTAAAATTCACATTAAACTTTATATAAACTCCATGTTATATAATTAATTACACATCTTCCTCACAATAGAAAGTAAAATATATGAAATTTATTACTTTAAAATATTTCATTTTTCTTTATATCAAGTTGACATAATATTTTTTTATTTATAACCAATAGTAAAATATTCTTTTGTGATTAATATATTTTTCATTTAAATATTACATTTTAACCGAACATGCAACAGATTACACATTTATCGAACAATATTATCTTTTCACATGCCATTTGTCAACTCCAACAATGAACAAATTAGATATCTCCATCATCCTAACAAAAGTGATTTTTTTTTTTTTAATTTCTGTTATTTTATTTTCATATAGAATTCGATGTAAACTTAATATGAAATATTTTTTAATGGGGGACATTGATATGTTTGTCAATAGTATATCTTAATTTATTGATATAAATATTATTTTAGTATTTTTAAATGTAACGATAGGTGATCTCTCTAAGATACACACAAAGAATTAAAAGCATCTAAATTTCAAATAGTTAATTATGAAAATAAATTATTAAAAATCAAATAATAATTTTAAATTTTATTTTCATAATCCAAAATCATTAAATTTTTATTTCAAATGATAAATATAATTTATTTGATTCTCCACCTCATTGCATTCTTATTAATTAAGTATTTATTTATTTATCAATTTAAAAAAAAATATGTCAACTTCCATAAACCTAATCACACCTGACCCTTATACTAAGTTATAAAATATGTCTTTCAACCCAATGATTATAATTTATATCATTTTCATGCTAAAAAATTTATCGTCATTAAATGAAAGGGAAAATTACAAATATACCTATCGCTTTTAAATGAACAATATTTTGCAGTCTACATAGTATATAATGAATTTTTTTGGTGTAGGAATTCAAAATTTTCAATACAGTGTCACTGTATCAAAGTGAATAACCAGTTTATATTTTTCAATACAGTGTCACTGTATCTTACAGTGAATTTTTTGACACATTTTACTTTGATAGAGCGCCATTGTCCCGACAGCATTCGCATTGAATAACCTTCCTCGACTCATCATTGACCGGTGCTTTTCAAAAATTTACTTTATAATTGACTTTTCATTCCTTTCCTTTCATCAAATTTCCTCACAACCAATTTCCTCTCAAATAAATATATTTTATTTTAATGTTTTTAAAATTAATTAGTATAAATTTATTTGAAGTATGGATTCAATATGTAATATTTTTTACAATTTAAAATACAATGTGTTATTTTTCATTGTTTTAATTGTAGTTTTGAATGTTAAATAGAGAATATATGGGACCAAATAAATTACTTAATGTCTAAATTTCTTAAGGGTGTAAAATATAATGTGTTATTTTTCATTATTTGAATTGTATTTTTGAATGTTAAATAGAGTATATATTGGACCAAATAAAGGTTCTAACCATAACAACTTAATTTTTCATCATATATACATGTTTTTTTTGAAATGATATCTAATATATATGCAATTGACATTAAAATATTTTATATAACATCGATACATTTTATGGTGCAAATTAAAATGATTTTTTTATTATTAACATATTTTTAAGTATATGTCAATATTAATTAGTATAAAAATATTTTATCAATAACCAAATTATAAGATTTAAACATCTTACTCACATTTTTTTTCTTCTTTTAATCACTTTACAACATATTCATATTTTTTGTTTTTATTATAGCCTACATTAATTTTCTATTTAGAACATAATTTTTAACTTTTTATTTTTCTTTTAAAGGGGAATGACACACAGAGAGACTTACACATCTCCATCATACTTGTGTAGAATGAGCCTCTGGAACCAATAAATATACACAACGAAAAAAATTAAAAAAAAATACCACTATCTTAGTTTACGAGTCCTCTTAAAAAAATACTCTTAGTTTTTCAATTTATTTAAATAGTTGAAGAAAACCTTACCTGAACACGTGTTTACAAAATGAAATTGAAATATTATTTTTCCAAGTTCCAAAAATAATAATAAATATAATTTTACATAAAAATACAATTTTAGCTCTCTCCGTGTAGACTATGCTCATATAATTTTTTTTTACAAATTGCACTTTTTAAATAAGTTATGCTATGTAAACACACACATACATCTTAAGGTGTGTGAAAATTTCCAAGGATAAACATTTCTTGTAATGAAAAATTGACATATTATAGGACACTAAATATTTTTTGTAAAAAATATTATTAGGAGAATAACATAATTCTCCACAATTTGTCTTTTTAGTCAAGAATCAAAGTATAAATGAGGAAAAACATGAATTTTCATTGTCACATTTTGGTCAAAAGTGTGATCCATATTCATGCTTTCACCCATAGGGGATGTAATTTTATTAAAATTTCAAAGAATCGATGATAATAACTAGCACGCCTTAAAAAGCTTTGGACATCCTTCTATGATTTTGGAATAAAAAGAATACATAATATAGATTTTTGCTAAATCTTCCTTGATACCAATGAGTGAAATATGGTGTCCTAGCACTGTTTCTTTGCCTAATAACATGTGACATTTTTCATGGCTACAAGATAGATCTGTTTCAATACATTACATTGAGCGAACACTTTCACTAAATTGACTAAGGCTCTATCAAATGTATTACCACAAATATTAAAGTTACCCATGTACACTTCTACACAATCATGTAAGAAATTTAAAAATATACTATGATAATTCATATAAATGTAGTAATCACATTATAAAGTCCAAGCATAAATAGTTGATATGAAAAGATTTTAAAGGAACAACTAAACTTTGATGTAACTATTAAACCTATAGAGAAATAAAAAATTTGTATTATTTCTGCTAAAATATCTAAAATTTAATCAATTTAAAAAAATGAAAATAACCTTTGAAATTAACTTTATTCAACTCTCTGTATTCTAAATAAATTTTCCATGTCTCCCCTCTGTCTATTTATGATAGATACAGGGTTGTCAGAATTTTCTTGGCCCTTCGACTACGCGGGGGAGCTTTGGGAAAGCCTTCCTCTTCCCAAGCCTTCTCTTACAAAGATGTGGTCCAAGACCAGGTTACCCGAAGTACATTGTCGCCTCAAGAACATTCCCTACCCCCAGGTAGGGGGGCTCACGCCAAGATTTCTCTAGGTCCTTTAATAGTGGACAAAGCTAAGGATGTCCCTTCAATTGAAATCACTCTTCCAGATCTGGAGGGACTCCACTAGTTCTTGAAAACAAATGGCCTCATCTACCATGTCAATGGGCTATGGCCACGCACAACAGACCTTTGCCAATGGATCCATTCAACTTGGATGAAGGACTATAGGGTTCTCTTCTATTCCAAGGGTTTCTTCATCGTAGTTTTTGTCAATGAAACAGATTATCATAATATAGTTTCCAAGGCGCCCTAGTTTTGGTGAAATGTTGAACTCTTCCTAACCCCTTGGTTCCGAAATTTTGACCCCTCCATAATTGTGATCACAAAGCTACCTATTTGGGTTCGGCTCTTGAATTTGTCAGCCCATCTATGGCATTTTTCAGTATTTGAGGGTATTGGAAACACCTTGCGTCACTTTCTAGCCACAAATCCCTTGCGAGGCTAGTGTGGTGTCGACACCTATGGCATGATCTGCATAGAACTTGACATCACCAAAGGAATTCCTAACAAAATTAATTTAAAATTAGGTGATTTGCACTAGACCTAGTAGTTGGACGACGAGAACAATGCTTTTCGATGTCAACTATGCCATCAAATCGGCCATCATCAGAACTCATGTTCTCAAAAAACAGTCAAACAAAAGCCCACATCTAAAGAATGGAAGCCATGCAACCTGTCTCCTTGAGAAGAGGAAGATTCCTAATCCTCAGATCAGGAAGAGGATGAGTCTGAAGATGACATGCTCCCATGAGGCAAGGCCCAAAATGTAGATCTTCAAAATCCCTATGAATAAGGAAAGGAGTTCCGAGTTTTGCTAGCAAGAAGAGAAGAATTTTGTAAGAATGTTTCGGCGGGTGCCATGAAGCGTGCCGATGAATCAGCCTCCTTAGACTCTGACAAGTATGCCTCCTTAGATTGTCATAACAATCTTAAGGTAGCTTTAGTAACCCCACCTTCAAAAGGTTGGGTCAAAGTAGCAAAAAGGAAAGGCAAGAAAAGACGTACCGGATGATTAGCCCCAAGTTGTGTGATTACAATGTCTTGATCTCTTAGTTTCAGTATGTGTTTTCAATTTTTGTTTGAGATATGTTTACATATGGAAAGATTCTTAATATGTCATACTTCGTTAGAGGTATGTTCTTCCATGTCAAAGTATTTTGGTTTGATGTTAAGTATATGTATTCAATCTCATCCTTTTTTGCTATTAATAAAAAAAAAAATTGTCTCCACCTTTAAAAAAGCATTTCTCATAAAAACTATAACAATATGTAATAGCTATGTTTAATATTTTCCGTAAGCTTTCCTTCACTCATACATTGCAGTTTATTTGACATTAGAATGGTAAAAAAAAGTTTTAAAATTTCCCCATATATATTTCAATAAACTAATTTGATTATAATAAACTAATTTCATTATAAAATTCATGAAGATCATATTTTTATTTACCAATATTAATGTTAAACTAATTAGAATACAAAATACTATTAATCCGCTAACTTCATTAATTTTCTTTATTCCTTATTTCTCCAGGGTCTTTATTGGACCGAATTTATTTTCAAGTTTTGCCATGATAACAATAAGATATAATATTGAAATCTCAATATTACACCAACCGGTAAGAAGACTCGTTCTTCCCAATCTCGAAATTTTCATGAATAAAATTGTAATATCAGAAGCAATGATAAAATATTCAAAGATAACAAAACATTTTAGTGGTCGATGGACCCGTCATCAAGTACGATGAATAGGGACTTCAAAGTTCCCAAATACAACCCCCCGTGGACATGGAAAACTACTGAAAAAAAAACCTAAACAGCTCTTCTTTGATTATCCGTGTGAGCTTTTGATGCCGGCAAACTCATATAATGAGTGCTTCCCCTCCACTCCGCGAGAGCAATACCATTTCATGTAATCTTCATGAATAAAATTTCTGAACAAGCGTGGATGAGTTTCATCAATCAGTTCTTGCGCTGGACCGATCTCTGCTTCGAATGCAGGAGCATAAAACGCTCCAATAGACATCCTAGACCTGTGACGGTCTGTCATTGCTCGATGCTCTATGCTCTTGTATCTTCCATTACTCATTACCTAGAAAACCAGCCACATAGTATTTCAGTGAAACGTTTATTAAACGAAGTTAGGATAACAGGCCGATCAATCTGTAAGGATCATAAGTTTACCTCTATCAAGTTTCCAACGTTGATGACCAGAGCATGAGGAATTGGTTGCACAGGTATCCATTGGTCATCCTTGCGAACATTTAATCCTACTACATCATCATCCTGCAACAAGAGTGTAATGGCAGTCATGTCTGCATGTGGGCTCAGCCCAAAAACATGGTCTGGAGTGGGGCACTGAGGATAGTAATTCATTCTCATTCTTTGGTATGGCTTTCCAAACTTCTTCTCAAAGAAATTGAGCTTCAACTGTAATGTCTCCGCAATTAAACTCAACAGCTTCCCAGCAAGCCTTTTAATTTCAGTATTGTATGAATCCGCAATTTCCCTGCCAAAAAAACCCACAATACCATCAGTACACTGAACCTAGCTTACATTTTCAAAAATTCTTCTTGTTCGGTATTTTTATTTTATTTGATCGTCATTGTTTTTTAGGTAACTTATATAATTACCTCCACGCAAGTTAATTTTCTTTTCAATATTTTTTAGATTTTTAATTGTAAAATAAGAATCTACACGCAGTAATAATAGATAATCTACAGATGTATTAGAAATTGTATGAAAGAAAAAACCATTGGTATTATAGAATTTAAGAAAAAATCAAAGGTATTATAAAATTTATTATGTTTGAAGTTGACCTGAAATCAGGAGGTTGAAGTGGCCACACATTCAAATCTCTATTGTCGGAAGGAAACATTAGCAACCCCAATAAGTCACCCCAATCTAGTTTTTGATCTTCAGACACAACAAATCTTTGGCCATAGCCTTCAAGGGATCCTGCCTTCACTGCATACTTCTGTTTTTCCTCCAGAGGTAGCTGGAAAAACTCCTTTCCAACTCTCTTAACACCATCTATTAAGGAGTTTGGTATACCGTGATTCACAACCTATAAAACGCCCACCACAATATGTTTAGTTGTTTGTTCCAAAACAGATCATGAGACCAAGAAATAAGGGATTGACAAAATGATACCTGGAAGAAGCCCCAGTCTTCACAAGCCTTGGCAAGCTTCTTAATCTCTCTTTCTCTCTGCTGTCCTTCTGAAAGCTTGGCCATGTCAATGATGGGGACGTCCACCTGATGATCAGACAATGAAGTTGGTGTTGGTTGTTCATCGTCTCTTCTAATATATCTCTCTGGCATTGTCTCCTGTCTTTTCACTAGTTCGTGAACGCTCTCGACTGTAAGAAAACACTTGCCACATTTGGGAAGGCTCCTGTCCTGAATCTCATAAACTGAAGCCATTCTTCCAAACATTCAAATGACAAATAAATTCAAACCTATTTGATGAAACGATAACGCAGCTTGCTGCAGTCAACATTGATTGAATGATGAACCTACAACATTTTGAATATATTTATAATGTGGTAGGAACTCAATCGGAGATGAACTCGTCCATAACCTGGAATTTGCGACGAAGCAATACAGTTGATCACAATCCATAACCTGGAATTTGCGATGAAGCACAACAGTTGATCACAATCTTATTTTACGTGTTAAAATTGGCTAATTTATCGCAATCTGTGCGCCTCGTGATCTGACAATATACATAAGACAAACAAAAGGGTGCTGCAGTACATTGGTCGCCGTGAGGGATGGACCGTTTCTTAAGACATGTTTGGAACCGTTCAAAACGTATTTTTGACGGTTAATATTTTGCTGAAAACGTCATTAATACCCGTTCAAAAATGCAGAAGCGAAGGTACTAAACTAAGTTGCCAGGCGCTTGTTCTCCTCGATATGGCCACTTGTCCGGCCTCCAGCAAGCCATCCTGTCTCTAGGAACGTTGGTATGTTTTTGTCATAGTACTGTTGTAAGTGATAATTCTTATGTGTGGATAATTTTACATCCACCCCATGCTTCAAATTCAGTTCACAATAATGAAATTTTGAAATCCTGGGAAAGGCATCCAGGAAAACCTAAAGTAAATCCGGCGTTTGCTTTTATCTCTGATTCTGCACATTATTTTGTTAGCCAAATCGCAGAACGGACTTTTGGTGGATGTTTGGTTGCAGATTCTCTGCCATTTTTGAGGGTGTAAACTCCGAGTGGAACCAAATAAATGATTCGCTGCCGTCGGTTAATTTAGTGGATCACTTGCAAATTTAAAGCCATTATATTGGTCTGTTTTGTGGAGGCAGACAGAAGTAACCACCCTCTGGATTCATCTTGAACTTTATGGGAAGTGAATTCCAAGAGGCAATGCACTACCAACAATAGCATCAGTGACGGGTTTGAAGAAATCTTTTCTCTGCTGAAATGAATGGGGGCTTCAAAGGAGCACTGCTTCAGGAGACCCGGGGATAATTTTCAAGAGGTCATTGCAAAATGCATTGAGGTTCAGGGGAGGAAGGAGAGTGGTGCCAAAATAGAGTGGTCAAACTTTTTCAAGTAGTGGGAATAGTACCCGTTACATCCATTGGAAGGCCAACGACAAAAACTCGAGGGAAAAAAGTAGGAGTAACTCTGACGAGATAAAGGAGGCTATGGTCGGAGTTAACATCGCTGTGATTAATTACCATAAGTTTTGGTGGCTTAAAAGAAATATCGTGCCTAAACCGGAAGACTCACACATATTAATTATATATATTTATATATATATATTCGCCAGATAAATACAACTTTACAGTGGCCCATGTAAACAATTAACCTGATCAATTCATTGAAAATAAAAATTAATGGGGTGTTATTTTTTTAATTTTTTTTTTTAAATGGTGTATCTTGGGTAGATGAATGTGATTTATTTTAACATTGTTATTTGTCAGTAGTAATGAATAATTGATTGTGTGGAGATGTATTTAAAGTAAGATTTTCATGTTTGTATTATTATGGAAAATTGAGAGCATAACTTCAATGTTTAATACATTTAAACTAAAATATTTATATAAATAATGATGAAAATTTGTGTTTTTTAATTGGTATTATAAGGTTTATTTGTTTTAATTTGAAAATTTTAATATTTATATTAAAAAAATATGATTTTAATTGAATTTAATATAAGAGAAATTATTTTCTTTTAAATTGTAGATAAAAAAAGGTGCATTCTAATTTATATACAAAAAATATTTTTCACCATGTCATATAATTTCAAGCAAGATTATGATTTTTTGTTATTTAAAATAAATTTTGAATGAATAAGTAGACTTAGCACTCTAAAAATTAAAAATCCCTGCCATATTTTGATTAAAATTAACCCAAAAAACCATAAAAAAAGGCATTTCATGAATAACAAATAATTTAATTAGTAATCATAATCATCGTATCATATTTAGATATACTTCACTAAATTAAATAAATCAATAAAAAACACACATCAATAATGAAACATGATTTTTTTTTAATATTGTATTTGAGTAATGATTTTTTCATTTAATAAATTTGTTGTGATGTAAATACTATTTTTTTGTTACAATGATATTTTAAGATAATGAGGATTTCCTTCTTTTCTAAAATATTTGTGAGCAAACTACTCTCCAATATTATAGGGATGTTGTAATTTCTTTTATAACATTTGACTCAGTGAAAATAAAATTAGAAAAATAAATAAATAAATAAATAAGACCAAAGTTAATTATTATTATGATAATGATAATTATAGTTAATAATTAAGCTAACTTAGATCCAATTTAAATGTGGATCTACCAAGTGGCCAGAAAGATCCAATCTTAAAAATCTCTTATTAAAATATTTGAAAGGAAGATTATTCAATTATAAAAACAATAATTACTTGTTATTTGGATATATTTATTTTTAAAGTAAATATTTATTTTAATCCCAAACCTATTGAACATAGATAAGGATTAAAAATATAAAGAATCCAAAGCATAAATATGTTTATGAAAAAACAAAATTGAACTCCAACATGATATATTTTTATCTAGTATAATTGAGGTCAAAGTATTGCATTTGTAAGTCAAATTAATCGTAAAAGAATAAAGTTATATAATATTGAATGCCCCACTGCACTACATATTGGAGAATGAGATGTTTTTTATATTTTTTATCTATTTGCATTTCATATACCTAGGTGTCCCACATCTTACCAACATTTTTAAAAATGCAATAAAAGATGTGACACATTTAGATTGGAGCATTTTTCTACTATGGCATAGCATCTTTCCTTTTATGTTTCTCAAGATGCATTTAAATATGCGGAGATTCTTTTGCACATATATCCAATCTCCATCTCTATTTGGATTTAATCAATAGCTTCCATGCAACTTTGACCCATTTCTTTTCTTACATTATCATTGGAGCAATGAAATTTGGAAACTTGTAAGTTGTGACATCACTTTGAAACAACTAATTATTTGTTGTAAAATGAATTTCTCTTATTAGATGGATATGAAAACTGGACGTTGGTGGTATGTTCTTGTGCCCTTTTAGGGTGTCATATATTTATGTTTCTTATCAAATCTTATATTAGATAATGTAAAAAATTATCTCTTAATTTGCATGGAACTTAGTCTTATTGGGAATCGAAACTTGGTATATTATAAATTGTTGTTATTAAATGACACTTGAAATATATGCAATGGATAACCATCAAGTACTCTACCTAGGATTGATTATATACTTTCAATAAGAAAAATAAACATGTTTCAAATGTTCAATATTTTTTTTTGTTGAAATCTCCACAATTGTAGTTGTCAAAGTATTATAATTTAAATATATTCAATTTTTAGTTGATATGTCTGGGTATAGTCTTTGAATAATACATCAAGGTGAAAATAATTTTGTCTAAAAAATAAACCAACTAGTTAGTTAGAGTGAGTTTTTTATGATTTTATTTAATGTTACTTTAATACACAATGGTTTTTTGTTTATATATATCGATTTTACTACACTTTGATGATAAATAGAATGAAGGATTTGATGAGAGCATGTTTTTACCACATTTAGTATTATAAGTGTTTGTTCTCTAAGAATGTAATAGTGGAAGAAATCATAACATAATCCTATAACATGATGTTAAGAGATCTATAATGTCATTGTAATTTTTATCTATTAATTTTTAAAAGGTTCAAATATTATACATTCATTGTTGTTAACATTAGTGTATATCTCATTATGCAAAACAATGCTAAATAATAACATAAACCATATTAATTAATCTACTTTTGAGTTATTGATAACATTCAATAGTCTTACTATGTTGGTCATCTTATATGTCCTATAAGATATCCTTAGTCATATCTCATATATAAAAACTCTATGGTATGTCTAGGGCAAGGACAATTGATTTCAAATTCCAAAGACTTTATTGTGAAGGTTCCGTGCAATTTCAAAACAAGTTTCGAGATTTAATAAGTCATTTGTGTGTTTTGGTCATTTGGTTTTTTTCCTTATGATAAATATGTGAAAATTTAACATAATTATGTTATTGAAAAGTAATTTTATAATCAAACATTTATTGGTGAAAAGTTAATTTATTGTAAGAATATTACTCTTGATTCGAGATTTAATAAGTCATTTGTGTGTTTTGGTCATTTGGTTTTTTTCCTTATGATAAATATGCAAAAATTTAATATAATTATGCTATTGAAAAGTAATTTTATAATAAAATATTTATTGGTGAAGGGTTAATTTATTGTAAGAACACTACTCTTGAAGGGCAGAATTTTAAACATACATTTTTGAGGGGGAATATAAAAACCCAAAACGTCAAAAAAAATTATATGATGGGTAAAAAGAAATCCAAATTCCAACCCTAGTTGCCGTGACTAAATTTGAAAATCGGAAAAAACCACCAAAGAGAAGAAGGCCATGACCAACAATGACGTGGGTAACTCTTGAACGTGAAACTTTCCATTTATGCTGTTCGTGGTGTTCGAGATAAAGAGGTTTCATGGAGGACCGATGGCAGAGGATGATTGAGTGTTCGGAAAACGTAATGTTCACACCGAGGACAATACGAGGGAATCTGAACTTTGGAGGATGACTTGTAATGTTTTTATTTTACTAATTTATAAAGTGTAATTGCTATAAACATTATAATATCAACAACGATATAAATAAACTCTTGTACTATGTGTTTGAAAAGATTGACCAGACAATTTGCATGCGACGGGGAATTAGACAACTTTGTTAATGAATATGTACCACTACAACCTCTCTTCATTACCCTCCATTCTATATATCATTTTAGTATTCTATTCTCAGCTTTAGGTCATAGTTTAGATCAGCAAAGTAGGGAGCTTTAGTGTAATGATGGAAGTTAGTGATATCAGTAATTCACCCCAAATCGAATGTGTATCTTTATCTCTATTCTTAAATCCGGTGAGTTATTTGAGCCATTCCTTTTCTATATTATGATTTATTATTTCCATTCTACATCATTGTAATAATCTTATTCTATGTCTTCTTTTTGGTTCTAGGTTTTATAGGTTGTTATGACTCTATGGTCCTGTAACAATGGGAATGTTCAATGTGTAAAATCAAAGTGGAGCTGGTAGACCACGATGTAACAAGCTCTTATTTTTCCTTTCCACCAACAATGAAATATCACTTTCTAGATTTGAGTGATGAAGTTAAAAGGGAGAGAGCTTATCACTCTAAAAAGAAATCAACTCCGTGGTCATAAATTCCATTATGAACCCAAAAATTAATTGTTGGGATACCAAGTTTTAGTGTGCATTGGAGCTTTACTACACATGGGCTTCATTGGGGGAGCACTACCATACCACATGAGTTCATATTGGAGGATATATATTGAGGAAAAAATGACATAATATATTGAGTATATAATAGGGGGTATATTGGTTTTATATTGTTAGCTATAAAAAACGAAGATCAAAGTTATTGAAATTTTTTAAAAAGTGTACACAATGTTTGTTACTTGGATACTTTTGTGGTTGAGATTTGAAGAGTGAAATTTCGGAATTGAATCCACATGTGTCATTTTTAAGGTCTATGTTTCGAATCACCAACTCGACTCATCATCAAGAGAGTCATGCAAATAGAAGAAGAGAAAAATGATGAGGGTATAAATAAGATAAGGAAGGGAAGAGAGATACAAATGAGAGTCTACCTTATAATAAATAAGGAATAGAAACAAAAAATCAAAGGATAATAAATAATAGTTAAAAACATTGGGAAAGTAGGAGTTTTTTTTATATTTGGAAGGTGTATTAGGTTCTTATTGGTAGACGGTTAAATAATGTGAGTTTTAGAAGTATTTTCTAATATGTAGTCAAAATAAGGGTACTGTTTAGTATGTCACGAATGCACATGTTATGTCAGAGATTCATTAAGTGAATCCCTGTGCCCTACTAAGATGCTAAAAAAATTTGTAGCTCGTATCCTCCTTTCCTAAGATATAGATTAGTTAGAACTTAAAACTTTTTTGACAAACTAAGAAAACAATGTTGTGAGATGGTTACATTCTACACCTAGTTAACTAAACATGGTGGTGTCTTTGTCTACAAAAGAATTAGATCCTTTAAAGACAACCCATTGATGTCTCAACAACCCCTTATACTTATTCAACCTTACTCTATTTCCTTTTTAAAGACACATGGCTTCTTCTATTATGAATGTTTTGTTGTTTTGTTTTTAGTCATTAGTGGTTTAAAACATACTATTAATAATTCTCAATTTTAGAAATTTTTTCTTTTCCTTTTTATTTTATATAAATATTGTTTAAAATGAATGTTAAAAATTATATTTTTAAATAACCTTATCTTATTTTATTTTATATATATAAAAACTAAAATATTATTTTTTATGGTTGTTATTAAACTAAAAAATTTAAACTATTACAATGAAATAAGTTAATGCACATATTGTAATATGTTAATATACATGTATTAAATAGCGGATGAGATAGTATTGAGTATGTAATATTAAGAAGATAAAATGTATAAGTAATAGTAGAGCAAGTAATTTTTAAGATTATATATATATAGATAGATAGATAGATAGATAGATATATAACAAAATTAAAATATTATTTTTTATGGTTGTTATTAAACTTAAAAATTTAAACTATTACAATGAAATAAGTTAATGCACATATTGTAATAAGTTAATGTACATGTATTAAATAGTGGATGAGATATTATTGAGTATGTAATATTAAGAAATATGTATAAGTAATCTAGTATAACAGGTTGTGTTTTACATGTAGATTAATTAATATTCATATTATTTTTATTTAAATGGGGAGAGAAGATAAGCATTAAGATTAGAATAAAATGATGAAGATATAAATATATCTGAAGGATGGAAATATTTATAATGAGTCAAATATATTTGAAAAATAATTTTATGTATGATTTGGGTAGAGTGATGAGTATGTGTATTATGATAGAAGGATTAGAGGTTATTGTTTTCAACGTAAATTACTATGCATGTAAAGTTTTTGGAGAGGAATATAGATTAGATAACTTCAAATATGTTAGAATCACTCTAGATTTCGTATATCTACATGGATTAAAACACTATTTATTAGTATTTTATTTTTTGTCGTTAAGAATTTTGTTTAAAATTATTTTTGTTTACTATTTTGAAAAGGGGTCATTTTATTAGGGAATTGAAAAGTATAAAAACAATTAGAAAAGAGAAATGTGTGGATTATCTATCTACCTCTATTTCCTTTAATAAGACACTTAGAATATCCTTTTGTCCACTTCCTAATTAAACTTATTCATTTTTCTCTCCGGTAGCTTCTATCCCGAGACATCTTGGTCCCTTGTAAATAGAGTTGCCTATGGTTATTGATTTTTTCGATCTTTGGGTTGATCTATTCATGTGTATTTGGTATTGAGTTTGACTCCTCTAGATGGTTCTTGCAATGTCCTTCTATAATCTAGCATAGATCTATGGGGCACTCCCAAAACTCCCTTGAAGGCTTACCCATTGGATTTCACCTACCATACAGGCTTACCCTTCTTTTTAATCACAAATTTTATGTCCCTAGTACTTACACCTCCTAGTTGGCATTGCTAAACTTTTATCAATAGTAAATGACTACCAATGAGGAAAACAAGTAGAAGGGCCAACCCTAATTCTAACAAATGAGGGTGCAATTAAAGTAGTACATCCTCTATCAAACATTTCCCTCTCCTAAAAACTTCACAAGAATTAACCAAAGCCCAAATTCACACCATGAGAGTGGCCATATGCTTACATTATAGATTATTTATGGAAACTAGAGCTGAGGTGGTCAACATAGAGTAGGCCATTAAGAGGAAAACATGAAATATTTTCAATAGTGAGTTCGTGGTTGAATTTAAAGAATGGGTCCTAAACTTAGGGTACTCTAGAACTAGAGATACAAAGATATTAAAGCTTAATGAGTTCTATTTGATAAATAAATCCTTCACAGTAGGGGTGGTAGAGGAGAAATATAATCAATAACAAACCATTATGTAAAAGTTGAACATGATGGACCAAAATTTTGATGACCTATACAAAAGTCTTTCACATTGAGATCAATATCAACAACTATACAATGCTCAAAACAATACAATGGTAAACACATACCAAGAGGCATTTCCTTAAATCTCACTCTATTAGATGAAGAACTTGATGATCAACGAAACTTATACAAATGAAAAAAAGTAAGAACATGGAATACAAATTCAACCTTATTATTTATATTTAACACATAAGATATAGTCCAACCTTACAATTTATCTTTAAAAACATGGAATACAAAATTTGATCTTATTATTTATCTTACATATGTGAATAATATGTGAATAGTGTGATAGCAAGTTTTTAAAACATTTATCATATTTTTTTTCTTTTTTCCCTTTGATATTGATAAGATAATAAATCATAAATTTAAGCTAGCAAACATTGAATAATTAAATATAAATTTAAAATTTTTAACATTTTATATATTACAAACAACTTTATTTTTTAACATAATAATACTGAGACCATATAAAACAAATAAATAAATATGTTAATTTTAATAAAAATATAAAAAAAAACTTAAATGCATACATTTTTTATTCAACCATATAAAATTAATATTTTTTAAATTTTATTAATATAAATATTTTATTATAATCATGTATATTTACGATATTTAATTTGGTATAGTAACATAATAATTTCTTTTCTAAAAAATCACAAATTCAACATGTACGATTTGGTCGTAAAAAATAGCATTACCATTATTCATTTACACATTAAAGATCATGTTCACTATTACAAACAACTTTATTTATACTTTATTTTTTAACATAATGATAATGATAGTAACATCGAATAGGGCGGAGGAGACATTCAATTAGGAATTGGTGAGCAGGGCTGAATAGCTAGGGTTTACTGGCTTTAGCAGGTGTTGAACTCCATGGAAGGGCACAAAGGAGGGAGCTCCACTCCCTCCTACAAGTAGGTCGTGGCCAGCCGAGGTAAGAAACCAATAGAAAATGTCAGAGATCGGGAAAAGGAGCAGGGAAGAGGAGCAAGAGGGAAACAAATCAAGGGAGAATAACAACACAAAAGAAAAGGAGGAAGAAGACAAGGAACAGGGAGCAAAAAACAAAGCACAAAAGGGACCATGTAAACCCAAAGCTGAGGTCACACCCAGAGTAGTTCTGAATGATCCTGCTCTGCAGGCACACAAGGACCACATGCAGACATATGCTATCATTTGTAAATTCATGGGTTTATGGCCCACTGAAAATGCATTACAGACATGGATTAAATACCAATGGAAACCAAAATGAAGCATTGACCTACATCTTGGTTCAAAGGGATTCTTTACTGTGGTCTTCACAAATATTAAGGATAAAGACAGGGTGTTTGAAGGAGGGCCCTACTTCTACGCAGCAACAGACCTCTACATGTGGTCGTGGATGGTGAACTTTGTCCCAGAGCGTGAGACTTTCACTTCGGTTCCAGTCTTGGTGAGACTCTACTCCTTCCCTCTTGATTATTGGCAAATGGAATCATTAACTGCCATAGGAAATAAATTAGGGAATTTTGTTAAAGATTCTGAGGCAACCATAAGGGGAAATACACTTCCTTTGCACGAATTTGTGTGGAGATGGATCTCTCTAGAGCTCTACTGGATAAGGTTATCATGGAAGTTTTTGATGAAGAATGGGTGCAAACAGTAGATTATGAACCTATTCCATTCAGATGTTGCAGATGCCATGAGCATGGGCACCTATTCAGGGACTGCCCTCTGAGTGAAATAGAGAAAAAGAGTAAAGCTACCACAATGAAAGATACTGAAAGCTTTCACAAAATGAGTCATAGAGGAAACGGGGGTAAAAGGGGAATAGAGCAACATCAAATAGAAGGGCTACAAGCCAGTCTGAACAGGTACCAAGTACTCGATGAAGAAGAAGAAATAACGAAAGTAGATCAGGGAATGGAGGGAAGTCCAGTGGAGAAGGAGAAAGAAGAAGACAATGATCAAATAAAGGATATTAATAAACAGAAAGAGACTATGATGAGTGATGTAGAACTAGATATGGACCATGAAATGACCCAGAGTGTGATGGAAATGGAGGACCATGAACTGCAAGAGATTCTTGATAGAGAACACCTAGATCTGGAAGGGTTCTTGAAACAGGGAACCATGGGAGGAGTAGACTCGTTACCCCAAGAAGTTTTCACTAGAGTACAACAACTGTTCATATGAAAAACTCGGGCTAAAGGGCTGGATAGGCAAAGAAACACTAAAAGATAGGGTAATGAAGGTGTGAAAAACTATGAAAAACACACCAGGATTAGCACCTAGAAACCCAGGAAAGAAAAGAGGCAGGAAAAAGCAGAATGAGCTATTGATGGAATGTGGAAAGCTAATGATAGATTTAGGTAAGATGAATGACCTAACCAACTACTCCTTTACAAATCTTTAATGATGAAGTTCACTTCTTGGAATATCAGGGGTCTAGGTAGTAAAAGAAAAAAAATATTACTTAGTAATAGAATGAAACAAGAAGCTCCAGATATGATCTTCATCTAGGAGACTAGATGTTCCATTCAAAAAATAAAATAAATATATAGCAAATGGCTCAAGTGATTTGAGTTTCTAGAAGTCAAAGCAGAGAATACAGCAGGAGGCATACTAACTCTTTGGAACCCCCAAAAGATTGGCATAATAGATGTTGAGGCTTCTAGGAATTATTTATTAGTGGTTATTCAGCCTGTGGGGGATAGGGAGACCTATCTAGTCACAAATGTTTATGGCCCTCATAGAATGGATGATAAACTCAGGTTTCTAGATTCTCTTGTGGATCTCAGAGAGAGACATGTAGGAATACCATGGATCATGGGTGGGGACTTCAACATGATAAAACCACTTTCGGAGAAAAAAGGGGGGAAAAGAACTCTAAACAAAGACTTTTTAGCTTCCCAAACTTTTATGGATAATATGAAGCTAGTTGACATTGATTCGAGTAATGGTCTCTTTACTTGGAACAATAAAAGAGGAGGAGAGTCTCAAGTAGCCTCAAAGTTAGACAGATTCATCATCTTAGAGGACCTTATGCTCATAGATAAGGAAATGGTAGTAAGAATTCTCCCCTTTGGATGTTCAGATCACTGGTTGGTTCAACTGAAGGTTCAGGGCATTGGTACCCCTAGGAATAAACCTTTTATATTTGAGAATATCTGGCTCACCCATCCAGATTTTTTCAGCAACATTGCAAATTGGTGGTCTGAAGATTTGCATATTCAGGGTACACGAATGTTCCTTCTACAAAAAAGACTAAAGCACATCAAGCTCAGGCTGAAATATTGGAACAAGAATGAATTTGGCAATATTTTTGAGGGAAAAAATAAGTTGAAGACAAATTGCAGGAACTCAACCAAGCCCTTATCACGGTTGGCTTTGATAAATTCAGAAATGATCAAGCCACCAAATATCCGCAAGACTGGGAGAATTTAGGTAAACAAGAGGAAATATTTTGGAGACAAAAATATAGAGTTCATTGGCTAAAAGAAGGAGAGTGAAACACTAAATTTTTCCATAGATCCACCTTGGCAAACAAAGCTCATAATAGAATTTCATCGATTAAGGATGAGGGAGGGCAACTGCTTAATTCCCACGAAGACATAGAAGTTGTTTTACTTTAGCACTTTCATGGTATAACAAAGGAAAACATTTCAGATAGAGAGCATTTCATCAAGGACTTAACAAGACACATACCTAGGCTGGTGTCTAGAGAGGATAATTTCAACCTTAATAGGCCAGTGACTGAAGAGGAGATTAGTGAGGTCCTCAAGGAAATGCAGAATGGTAAAGCGCCAGGCCCTTATGGGTTCAATGTGGATTTCTTTAGAGATTGCTGGAATATTGTTAAACATGTTATTCTGAATGTAGCAGAAGATTCCAGGATGAATAGAAATATTTTGAAGGTGCTCAACACCTCCTTCATCTCCTTGATCCCGAAACAGGACATTGCTCAAACTCTAGATAAGTTTAGACCAATAGCATTGTGCAATGTGGTTTACAAGATAATATCTAAGGTTGTTGCCAATAGACTCAAACCTCTTCTTCCTACTCTAGTGTCTAGGGAACAATCTGGTTATGTGGAATGTAGGCAAATTCTCAATAATATCATTCAAGCGCATGAGGTGGTGCACTCACTGACTAGCAATAGGAAGGCTGGAATGATCATTCAACTGGACCTAGCCAAAGCTTATGATAAGTTGAATTGGACCTATATCAAGATGGTTCTTATTGCTTTTGGGTTTGATCATAACTGGGTTAGATGGGTCATGGCCCTGGTAACTTCTTCCAGCTTTTCAATTTTGGTTAACGGTTCTCCCTCTGAGACTTTTATTCCTTCAAGAGGCCTCAGGCAGGAAGATCTACTCTCTCCATTTCTCTTCATCCGCATGATGGAAGGACTTGGTCAATCTATCAAGCATGAAAAAGAAGTTCATAAAATCAAGGGTCTCCACTCTCTGAGAATGGACAGGCCTTGACTCATCAACAATTTGTTGATGATACCATGTTGCAGGGAATCCACACGGTCAAAGAAGCTCTTGCATACAAACAAATCCTGATTGACTTTGCCAGGGCTATAGGTATGGAGGTTAATCTCTCCAAATCTAAGTTTTTTTTCTTTAATACCAATACTGTTATTCAAAGGAATATCTCTAGAATTCCGGGCTTTCAAAGGGATGTCCCCACTTTAAAATATTTGGGAGTTCCTCTAACTGCTAATCCTTTACACAAGAGCATTTGGGAGTCGGTGATTAATAGGATGCAGGATAAAATCAAGAACTAGACTATTAGATCTTTAAACTTGGCTGGTAGGTTGGTGCTTACAAAGGTTGTTTTTCAATCAATCCCAGTTTTCATGCTTTCAGCACTCCCAGTACCAAAAGGAGTCTTACAACAATTCAGAAATATTCAAAGAGACTTTCTTCGGGGTAAGGGGGAGAAAAGAAAGAAATGGGCCTTGCTAGCCTGGGAAAAATTTTGCAAACCTAAAAATCATAGGGGTCTTGGATTGGATGATCGAGAGGTTCTAAGCAGGGCTTTAGGGGAAAAATTATGGTGGCATTGGGTAAAAGACCCAAAGGCTCAGTGGGCTAGTATCTGGAAAGAACATCATAAACATAGCAAAATATGAAACCACATCTTTAGACATCGATATACCCTAGAAACCTCGTATGGTGAAAACCGACAATCATTAAACACTCGTGAGAGTGTTCACCTCTCACTCAATGGCTTATAAGGGAGTCTATCCCTAAACTGTTGCCATAAAATTTTACAATGAAATATCATTTAAATACAACATATCTAGTTAAAATAATTATATTATCAATTACCCACAAATCCTCAATATCTTTGTGGCCTCGTGGTTCCATCAGTGGACCATCCTATAGCTTGCACTCATATGCATGGACCATTAGTTCTTTACCTACCACAATGTTAAACATAATCTATCATTTCCACAAGTCTCCATCCTTTCTTGTCATTGTTGTCATCGTTGAACTTTGATGTCATGATCATGTGCATACATGAAAGGTAAATAAAATATCACAACATTCTTCTCCTGACAACACTTCTCATGCATTAATTATAAACAAATAATTAACAGAGCATGTCAAAATAAATACCACATTACTATGATTCTTCCTGCATAAGAACACGATATTTTTCAAAGGAAAACCCTTCTAACCATCCATTTTCATTTAAAGGATACTAGCCTCGTAGCTTTGTTTTTTGTGCATGTAATTAGATAAAACTTATTCAAATAAAGGCAATCCTAATTAGATAAATCTCTAATCATCAAAATGGTCAATAAATGCACCAAGTGCATACTTTTCTAGCCCCTTCTAAGACATTCAAATGATTAGTAATACAATAAAGGAACTTATACTTCTAGTAATTCCTTTTCGAGCACTAAGCTTCTTTCCCATGAATATGTACATAAAATATTTACAAAATTATATAGAAAATTCATTTTTAACATAAAACATAATTGATTAGTTAACTTTTTCTTCTATGAGAACCATAGTGGAAAAATAATGCTCCTACCAACCAATGGAAACTAGTTTCCACAACCAGATTGTGGCATTTTCACATCCAGATAGATCTCTGACAGAGACCATACCAGGTCTAGTTTGGAATTCCATTGGCCAACAAGCTCAAGAATTCAAATGATGACACATGGTCTAATATAGTATTCCTCTTGGGAGTGTTCTCCTTATTCCTCTAACATTGTCTTGTTTATGAGGAATTTTGGGCCTCCTCCAAGAAGCTCCAAATCAATACAGTTGCCTCAGGATTTTTCCCCTCTTACCATCTTGGCCAACTATTTTCTCTTACTGAGATCATCTTATCTTCAAGGAGAGGAAATTTGGGCAGGCAAGCACCATCAGCCCCTCTGGGTAGACAACTATTATCAACCCAAGGCCTCCTAGCCTTTCACAACTATCCACAGTTGTTTGACATGTAAAATTCTCTTTTAGCACTCTTTTCCACTGTAATTTACATGACGAACCATATGCACATTATCATTAAAACAAAAGAAACATTTATGTGCATCATGCATTCATACTTGACCCTTAGCATGGGTCCAAAATATCTAGATTGAAAAGAAACATAACTGTGATACATGTGGTATACATTATGATTTTATAAATAACACAATCATGAATATCATAACATTACACTTTCTCATTTACTGTAGTGATTTGCATTGCAATGTTTTACCTTTACAAGTTCTCATGTTTCCATTAAGCTACCTCTACCTAATCCCATCAACAACATTACTCATAAATATGCATTGTTTAAACAAGTATTCACCTTCACAAACATTTTAGTTTCATGCGTACAATACTATCATGCATAAGAGTATATACAAATATTCATTAACGTGTAAATGTCAATCATTGTTAGGGTAACAATCTAAACATTTCCAATTCCCACAGTGTACTTTTACCAACATACCAGTACATGAAGTAATTACTATAATCACTTGTTCACAATTTACAATAATATTAAAACAAAACCAATTAATGCATATAAGTTTTAATACTTAGTGATGCATCACTAACTAAATAATGCTACCAGCCATCTTAATGCAACCATGGCAAGACTCAATCAACAACTGGCTATTACAGTCAAGTCTCACTACTTGACTCATTGTTTATTTTTGACATCTAAAGGGGTTCTTTCAGTATCTTTTAAAACATGCTATTGTCTTCTTCAAGGACAAAACCTCTCACTTTTACACTCATGCATTTGTTTCACACAGAATCACTATAATATGCATTCATCCCTCATAATTAGTGCATGGAAACTTTAGTTATGTTCATTACATGTATTATTAATGTTGTCATATATGCAAAGGTTGGTAGTCAATTCTCACTTTCAATGGTGAGTGCTCAGGATTGTTCATAGCTGTAACACAAGTTTATTTTATTTTATCCTCATCTAGATTCAAATGTTATGAACACAATTTTGCAATAGACTTTATTACTTATTACTCCTCAATGTGGTTATAAACATGCATCACACATCTCATGTCAAAAGTAGTCTATTGAATATAATAATAAGTAGATTGTTAGACTTATACATGAGCTGATGCCCACTAGTAGCATACCTCAATTTATTTTCTTCTTAACAATCCCCAAAGGTGTCATTTTTGCAAACTTTAGCTATGATACCACTTGTAACATGCCCTAATAATCTCACATGAAAATGCATGGAGTTAGAAATTTTTTACGTGTTTTACCCACATGTAAGTACCCAAATTACTATTCCAGATTCCTCATTAACCATTAGATAAAGTATTCATCATTACATATAATAACTTTAGAAAAGGAATAGTAAGTTACATCACCATTAACAACCTTTGTTGTAGCATATTAACATAAACCTTCTGATGTAACCTTGCATCATTCTCATGATTCCTTTAACTTGACTATTTAATCACATATTTGATATTATAAACATCATCTCATGCAAGGAATATACATCTTAAAAGTAGCACAATAAGCAACCACATCATTAGATATTGATATACCACAGAAACCCCATAGGGTGAAAACCAACAAACATTTAATTTTATTACTAAACTCTTGTGAGGGTGTTCACTCCTCACTCAATGGATTATAATAGAGTCCATACCTAAACCATTGTCATAAAATCTTACAAATAAATACCATTTAAATACAATATATCTGGTTACAATCATCATGATATCATTTACCCAAAAATCTTCAATATCTTTGTGGCCTCGTGGTTCCATCAGTGGACCATCCTGTAGCTCGCACTCATCTGCATGGACCATTATTTCTTTACCTAACACAATGTTAAACATAATCTATCATTTTCACAAGTCACCATCGTTTCCTGCCATTATTGTCATCACCAAATTTGGTATCATGATTAGATAAAGTATTGATGCAGGAGCATCTGGACACCTCAATGAAAAAAATTAAAGGAAGAAGACACGTGGACAATCACATGGACAGCCAGGCCAACCACAACTGAATTCTGTTCAAGAAACTAATTTTAGTTAAAAAAATCAGTTACGACTGAATGTATGTATAAAGAACTTCAAGATTCCTGAGTGAATCAAGAAGGAAAAAAAAGAAGAAAATCCTGTGTGAGAGAGAAGGCAAAATGTAGTCGCTGGAGAGTTTTGATTAAGGCTGAGATGCCTTAAATTGTAATCTGAGACTGTAATTAATGAAAACGCATTTGTGTGAATTGTGTCTTTATGTTTTTTTTGGTTTTCTTTTCAGTTGAAAATGAAAATATTAATGCCACAGAATAGGCATGTCGGTGAGCAAGATTTTGATTTTATTTTTGATGAGGCGGACTGTGAATGTGTGTCGAGGATGTTGAGAGAGGTCGCTGGCTGGAAAGAGATCCACATAATGATCGCTTCCAGTACAGGGGAAGGTTTAACAGCAGTTTAAGAGGTAGAGACAGACCGGGCAGGCAATTTGATGGAACTGAAAGAAATCAATTACGGTCTCGTACTTTTAGTGCTGAGAAATGGAAGCATGATCTATTTGACCAAGCCAATAGGAGTCCAACACCAAAGACTGAAACACTGAACACGAGGCTCTAAGAAAGGGTTCTGACCCAAAATCTTATAATTCATCAAAACCGACAAATGTGCCCAATGCAGGATCCTATTTCCAGCATGATGAAAGGAATGCAGTATCGAGCAGTCGGAATGTAAGGCGGAGACCATACCCTGACCATGTAGGTTGGAGTGATTCTTCTAAGGGTCGTAGTACTGATCGGTTTGGAGACAGAGTTGAATGTCCTGATGTCCGAGGGAGAGAGAACAGGGCACAGGTGTTGGCCAAAGAGGAAGGATCAGATAAAGTTTGGCGTCATGATGGCTTCTTCGAGTTAGAAGCTAATGAGCCACAGGAAAGACGAAGACCTGCATTTCGAGAAACAAAGGTTGTTTCACAAGATGGATATTCTGGAAGAAAAAGCTGCTGTAGCGAATGAAAGACGTGATGACTATAACAAGGTTGGTGATAGTATAAAAAGAGAGGGTAGAGGGGAAGTCATTGAACGGCAGCATGAAATTGAAATGCGGTCTGAGGGAAGTTCTGGAGGAGGATGGAGGGGTAGAAATAATGTTCAGTGAAATGAAGAAAGAGAGATCAGAATGCGGTGGCGGATAGGCTTTTTGGGCCCATAACCCACATGTCCCAAGATCGAGCCTGTAAAAATACTGAAAATGAAGATCACCTAGACTTCGTTTTCATCAAGTATTAATAAACCACTAATCAATATTAATAGTGATTTCTTAACATCTATTCACGTGCATACATGAAATGTAAATAAAATATTGCAACATGCTTCTTTTAACAACACTGCTTATGCATTAATTATAAAAAAATAATTAGAAAAGCATGTCAAAATAAATACCACATTATTATGATTCTTTTCGCACAAGTACATGATATTTTTCAAAGGAAAGCCATTGTAACCATCCATTTCCATTTAAAGGATACTAACCTATTAGCTTTGTTTTCCATGCATGTAATTAGATAAAACTTATTCAAAGAAAGTCACCCACTCAACTTTTTCTTTGTGCATATAACCAAGTAATCTTTCTAACACAATAGATATTAATATTATTATCATTATGCATGCAAATACATGTCCCCTTCTAAGGGAAGACTTAATATAAAAGATACTATAATCGCTCATGCAAATGTAAATCCCTGTTCAAAAAACATCTTTTCTAAGATATAGATATTTACAAAGTCTGTTGTACATGCAAATACATGTTGCGTTCTAAAAGGAAACTAATGTGTTTAGTAATGATTTCTTGTGTGCATATATATATTTTTTCCAAAGGAAATCTAATGCATTTATTACATGCAATAACTTTTTTTTTTTTGAAGGTCTAACATAATAATTGTTCTTTTCTGCCAAAAACTCCATGTTTCTCTTTAAAAGGTCTAACAAAATAATTATACACTGTGGCGGCATATAATTGAATTCTACCCAGTGAAAACAAAGTCTTATTGTAGTGATAATGTTTTTGTTCAAAAAGTTGTCTATACTGTTTTACATTTTTATATGATATAGATATAAACATTTTAAAGGGTTTTTATATGGTATAAATAAATATATTTTAGAGGGTAGTTGTTCTTGTCACATATATGTGTGAAAGGTAGGTTGAATATATTATTTAAAAGAAATATAAATATTAAAATGGAGTTGTGTTATTTACTTAATTATTTGTAGTTTGAATTGATAATCATTTTAATGAATTATTAATAGTTTTTTACTAATTTCTTCTTGGAATTAAGTAATATTACATAATTTTTTTTGTTATAATTTAATTTATTTTCTAAAAATCATTTAATTTTCATGTGTTCAAACAAAATTTTATAATAAACAATAGATACTAAGTAGGTAATATAAATAAGGGATTTTTATTTTCAAATAATTATATAATAATTAAAAGTATTTATATTAATTTTTTTAGGTGTCTAGAAATGGTAATTTATTTACATCTTGTTCATATATATATTTTTATGCAAATATTTTCTTAAATTATAGTGGGTAGTAATTGATATTATATATGTTATTGACATGAATATAAACTATTTTAAAGGATTTTAATTTTTGATGGTCTCGTATGAAGCTTAACAATGAAAAATATAAAAGTATCTAAAAAAGATATCATTATTGTAACTGCATCCAAAAATCATGAGGAAAAATCTAAGGTAATTATCTACATAGCACTGTGTTATACAAAACTAAAATAAAAATCATTATAAAAAAGCCCTAAACCAATCATATTGCAAATAAATAACTTGAAATATTAATAAAAATAATAAAATTCAATTCATAATATTAAACTATAAAAAACACTCTAATTTTTTTTATAAAAAACACAACCATATGTATTTAAGAAAGAAAAAAAAAACTTAATACCATACCTTTAATACAATACGTACCACATGTGTAATAGTTAAAATTACACATCATTAAAAAAACACTTCCAAACTAACAAAAAAACATTTTTGGGTGTCTATATTTCACATACATACATTGTTCTACATCGTCTTATTTGTTTGCTTTCTCTAGAACATGGTGCTTTACTTCTCTTTCAAATGTCATTTTACTTTTTAGAAGAAGATAAAAGTATTAAATGAAGATCCTCTTCAGTAGTTAAGAACGTGGTGTTTTATTTGTCTTAATTTAAGATTTTAATATTTTAGATGTTATTTTAAGTTTTAGAAATGGATTTTTGGTCAAAGATTTTGATTTTGTACACTAGTTTGATAAATTATAAATTATAATAAAATTATTGATGGAAAATTATAAATTATAATAAGATTATTGATAGAAAATTTTGTATTAGTTATTAATTATTGTTTATTTTAATTTTGGATTTACCAAGAGCCAAGAGGGATTAAATATATTGAGGTGAAAATTTCTTTTCACTCTCAAAGAGATTTGCACCTCAATAAATTTGATCCCTCTAAGTGCTTGGTAGACCCTAAATTAAGATGGATCTAGGCTAGTGTAAAGTTATGACACCAAATCTCCTATACTATTTTGTAAAGTGTCTTTCAACCTTATAATATGTAGTTATACATGAAATTAAAAAATCATTGAAACATTTACATCTATGTGTTGTATTTTAGAATAAGTCTTTTAGAATTTTAGTTTAATTAGAAATAAGATGGTATGGATTTAATCTCCATGGAATTTTCTAAATTATTTTTAGTAATAGTTACAAATCAAAGGTTGATATTTATGTCAAAAGGTAGTTATGTCAATTTTCATTTTTGGATTAGATTTATTAATTAAAAGAATTCCATATGAACATGATTTATGGTTTTGTTGGGTATGTGGTATTAGTAACTATGGCATTGACCCATGGTTTTGTAACAAAACCTACCTATAGGTTAAGAACATCAATGAACCAATTAATAAACCAATGCATTAATTAATAAACCAATGTCGCATTGTGACAAGCATTGTCTCAATATGAAAATCAGCCATGGTAAACCATGTTCCAATGTTGCATTTTAACAAAGGTCGTCTCAACCATGGTCAATAACCATGGTCAACCATGGTCACATTGTGACAAAGGCTATCTCTTGGTCCAATGTCACATTGTCACTACCATGGTCATCCATGGTCAACCATGGTCTAACATGGCATTATGACACAAATTGTCTCAATATGGAGATCAACCATCGTCAACGATGGTAAGCCATTGTCCAATGATGCATTGCAACAAATGTTGTTTCAATATGAAAATCAATCATGGTCAACCATATTCCATTGTCGCATTGTGACAAATATTTATCTTAGGGTTTATATTCCTTGGGTTTATAATATTTATCCCTTGGGTTTAATATTATTCACTTAGGTTTATCATATTATCTTAGGGTTTATATATGTTGGGTTTTTAGTATTAATCGCTTCAGTTTATTATTCCCTTGGGTTTATAATATCATTCACTTTAGGATTTGTGTACCTTACATTTATAATATTAATCCCTTCGGTTTTTAATACCTCTGGGTTAAATCATGGTCAACCATGGTCACATTGTGACAAAGGCTATCTCTTGGTCCAACGTCACATTGTCACAACCATGGTCATCCATGGTCCAACATCGCATTGTGACTAATATTGTCTCAATATGGAGATAAACCATGGTCAACGATGGTTAGTCATTGTCCAACGTCGCACTATGAAAAACACTAACTCAATATGAAAATGATTTATGGAGAACCATATTCCAACGTCGCTTTGTGAAAAATATTTATCTTAGGGTTTATAATATTTATCCCTTGGGTTCCTGGGTCTCCCATAGATTAGGGCTGGCAGTTACCGATTCACCATGTGGTTAAAAGATATATATAGATATAGATATAGATATAGATATATATATATATATATATCCCTTGGGTTTATTATTACCTTGGGTTTATAATATTTATCTTAGGGTTTATATGCCTTGGGTTTATAATATCAGTCCCATTAGTGTTTATATACCTTGCATTTATAATGTTAATCCCTTGGGTTTATAATACCTTTGGGTTTTAGAATTAATCCCTTGGGTTTATTATTCCCTTTGCTTTACAATATCAATCCCTTGGATTTATTTGGTTCATATTCCTAGGGTATAATATTATTCATAGCATTTATAATATTAATTGTAGGGTTTAATATAAATCCCTTGGGTTTATAATAATGGTCATCCATGGTCAATGATGGTCGAATGTCACAATGTGCCAAAGATTATCTCAATATGAAAATCAACCATGATCAACCATGGTTAACCATGGCCCAATGTCAGATTGTGACAAACATCATCTCAGTATGAAAATCAATGATGGTAAATCATGGCCAACCATGTTTATTTTAGGGTTTATTTGTCTCAATATGAAAATCAATCATGGTCAACCATATTCCAATGTCACTTTGTGACAAATATTTATGTTAGGGTTTATAATATTTATCTTAGGGTTTATATTATTTAGGTTTATAATATTTATTCCTTGGGTTTATTATTCCTTTGGGTTTAGAATATTTATGTGAGGGTTTATATACTTTTTTTTATTATATTAATCCCTTGGGTTTATTATTCCCTTGGGTTTATAATATCTATCCCTTTAGGGCTTATATATCTTGCATTTATAATATTAATCCCTTGGTTTTATAATACCTTTGGGTTCAATCATGGTCAATCATTGTCAACAACCATGGTCAACCATCATCACATTGTGACAAAGACTATCTCTTGGTTCAATGTAACATTGTCATAACAATGGTCATCCATGGTCAACCATGGTCCAACATCGCATTGTGACAAAGATTGTCTCAATATGGATATCAACCATGGTTAACCATTGTCCAATGTTGCATTGTGACAAACGTTGCCTCAATATGAAAATCAATCATGGTCAACCATATTCCAAGATCACATTGTCACAAATATTTGTATTAGGGTTTATAATATTTATCTTAGGGTTTATATTCTTTGGGCTTATAATATTTATCCATTGGGTTTAATATTATTCCCTTAGGTTTATAATCCCTTGGGTTTATAATATTTATCTTAGGGTTTATCTACCTTGGATTTATAATATTAATCCCTTGGGTTTAATATTATTCCCTTGGGTTTATATTATCAATCTGTTGGGTTTTTAATTCCATGAGTTTTTAGTATTAATCCCTTGGATTTATTATTCCCCTCGGTTTATAATATCAATCCCTTTAGGGTTTATATACATGCATTTATAATATTAATCCATTAGGTCTATTATTATTCACTTGGGTTTATAATACCTTTGGGTTTTAGAATTAATCCCTTGGGTTTGTTATTCCCTTTGGTTTATAATATGAATCCCTTGGGTTTATTTGGTTCATATTCCTAGGGTTTAGTATTATTCATAGAGTTTATAATATTAATTCTATGGTTTAATATAAATCGCTTGGGTTTACAATCATGGTCATCCATGGTCAACGATGGTCCAATGTCACAATGTGCCAAAAATTGTCTCAATATGAAAATCAACCATGGTCAACCATGATCCAACATCACATTGTGACAAACATTGTCTCACTATGAAAATCGATGATGGTAAATCATGGTCAAGCATGTTTATTTTATGGTTTATAATATTTATCTTAGGGTTTTTATACCTTTGGTTTATAATATTTATCCCTTAGGTTTAATAATATTCCTTCGACATTTATAACTATATCAAGAGTGAAATCAATAGATGGTTTGCATATTTCACTACCTTTTTCTTTTCAACACAATGCAAAAACGCAAGACAATGCGACAAGGGATTAGTTGGAAAGCATGAATAGTCGTGATCATTATCTTGTTGATATGAAGTGGTGCAACTTTTTTCATTGGTTTCAGTATGTTTTGCAAGAGGCTATCATTTAATAGCTATGTTCTAGTGGAGTGTTTAAAGTTGAATTTCCTATCAACGATATTTAATTTTTTTTTATTAAATGTTTATTTCATAATTAGTTCATAATTATTTATTAAACAAATATTAATATAATTGTTATTATTATATTTATCTATTATTATTAATTATTATTATTTAATATAATATTAATAATATAATATTAATTATTATTAATATGGTTGTTATATTTATATTAATATTATCGATAATAATATTAATAACATTAATTCTTAATATAATTGATAATTGATATATGAACTTCATATGGGCTTATGGGCATTTATCAACCACATTTATTAATGTGGTTGTGCTAGTTATTATTTAAAATAAAGTTAGAATTTAGTTAATTGGTGAAGACTTCTTTGTGTGTTACAAAGTTTATTAGGTTGCATTCAATTTTAATAAATTAAAAAAATTAGATTTATGCCATGTGGCCCCCCACCCACCAATTTCTTAGGGATTTGAGATTTTTCCAATTTTAATAAGTTCCTCCATGACAAGTTCCGCATTATTATTTATAACAATCATTTATATAAATGACAATTTTATTTAGAAAAATGGTCCACCCCACCCACCAATTTCCTTGGGATTTGGTATTATTTCAATTCTAATAAGTTCCTCACTATTATTTATAGCATTCATTTATATATAAGCAAATTCCATTTAGCAAAATGACCCATTTTACAATAAGATGTATAATTCTTTTTTTTTTTCTCAAGTTAAAGTTGACCCATACCTTTTTTTTTTACAATAGTTTTTTTTTGCTATATTTATGAAGCCTTTAGCTATATCAACCACATTAATATTATTAATGTGGTTGTCCTAGAATTTATGATTTTTTAAATCTTGGCAAATGTAAAATATCATGAACGAACTATTTTGATAAATATCCATACTTAATTTATGCTAAATTAACTTACATTTTTTCCTAAAATTTGATAGAGATTTGTAAGAATTATAATTTTAAATTGTTTAATTTACAAAATTTAATACCTTTAAATTTATCAACATATTGTGCATTTTAAACAATAATAAATCACAATTTTTTTTGAAATTGTATTAAAAAATGCCAAAAAAACATTTCTGCAAATAGTTAGAGTGTACCTTAATTTGTTTATAATTAATATTCAAAAACATTTTTTATTATTAATATTTACTATTTATATTACAAATTTATTGGCCGCTGCAATGCCTTGCCCCACATACAAAAAAAAAAGAAGATTTCCAAAACTTTTGCAAAACACTTCTATCGAAATAGGTGGATCATGCTACGTTAATGATGACAACGAAGTAGATATTGAGGCTATCTCCCGCTGAATTTTTTTCCTCAAAACCACTGCATTCAAGTTTAGAATATAACCACTGCAAAACGTAGTTCTCATGAAAAAGGTGATTGCAAGGCTTTGTTTCGCTTCCAGTTGATAGCATATCATGACAAATGACAAATGGGGGATAATGATGTGTCGACTTCACCATTACTTGTGCCGACGGATTGGGCTGGAATGATAACAGTTGGGTAAGAGTCAATAGCCGCCAAGATTGCAACTCGGATAACTTATGCTTGATCCATATCTCAAAAGCTGTGCTTGCAAGCTCGTACTTTATTCAACTTAAATGTCAGGATTTCGATGAAAAATCACTTCAAAAATTAAACCCAAAAACGCTGAAAATAATGTCCAACTTGGCCTGAGATAATTTAGGTGGAATTGAGATAATTTAGGTGGGATTGAGTTATAGTTTAATTTTTCTTATTTATAATAGTTAAGAACATGTGTTTTCTGTTAAGAGGTTACAGTTTTAAAACCATTTATAATGATTAAGAGAGTGTGTTTGTGATTCTTTTTTAAGAGGTTACAGGTTCAAAACCAGAAAGGTAAAATATGTATGACTTCATAGGCTTAGTAACCAAATAACTAAAAGGATGTGGGTCCCTCGTCCCACAAACAAAAAAGTCTCATATACCCATTTCATATCTTAACCGTAATCTTAAAATAATAATAACAATACACTTAACAATTAGATCAAAAAATCGAAAAAAATAAAAATAAAAATTAACTTTGTAAAACATAAAATCAAAATATTTTAACTTTAATCTTAAAAATAATAATAATATATTTTATTTTACCTCTAAATCTTCACAAAACATTTGTGCTTTGTATACACTTGAGAATTGGATCAGAGAATCCGAAAAGTGCGCTGGCTTTGTAAAACAAAATATCAAGATCAAGAAATGCCTACCGGAATGCTGAAAGTGCTACTCGTGAGCACCAGTGGCCTGCACAATACCGATTAGATAATTGCAACGCCATTTCTTTCCTCGAAAAAAATAGATAAACTACTTCGAATATCTATTTTTTAAACAGGGTATAAAATAACAATAAGATTACAGGACGTTACAATATTTCTTCTCTATCTGTCCAAAGATCAATAAAATTATAATAGAAAATTTCATCTCACTAAAATTATAAAAAAGAAAGTTGTTAAAGTAATTTTTAGTGGTTAAGCAAATTGAATATCGGTCGAAAATCTTATGATAAAATCTTAATGGTTAAAAAGTTCAAACCTTTTAGTTGTTAACAAGAACTACTAGAGAACATGATCTCTAATGTGTAAATATATAATGGTAATGCTAGTTTTTACGACCAAACCGTACATATTTAAATTGTGATTGTTTATAACTTTCCTTAAAATTATTATGTTACGCAAATATTATGATTATAATAAAATATTATATTAATAAAATATAAAAATTATTAATCTTATAAGATTGATTATAACAATGTATAGTTTTATTAAAATTAAGGTAATTATTTATTTGTTTTATATTGTGTTGGTATTTTTTTTGCTAAAGCAAGAGTCGTATCTTTTTTATCATTAGATCGGAAATTAAATTACATAGAATACAACAGTCCAAAAATCCTGAACGCTACTAACCAAACCGCAAGACCCTTAAAAGACAGACAGTGCTGAGGCCATATGGTCAACCCACAGAAATCCAAAAAAGGGACCAAAATTACAAGAAATCGGGTTCGAATGGGGGAATAACCCACCGAACATATGGAAAACTCAAAATCATCAAATCTCGCCAAGAAATGGACAAAAAATCCTGATTCGGACTTGCATCCTTAATCTCAACCGTCAAAACTCCTCGCCTGATCCAACGACTGAGGAAAACATCACAGTACCTAGAAGCCGGACGATTAACCGCTTGGACCCACTTACATGCTCATTTATTCCTGACCGTAGATCCTCCATGCTTGATCCGACGGTTGAGGATCATATCGCACGGGTCTAAAACACCGATAGTTAGTGTGCGATGAGGGCATTATTCATTCCCTCCCCTTGGCCACGTGTAGCATGGTGAATGGAATCGCTCCCATTTCATGAAAACAACTTCCAGCTTGAAAGGCTCGCGAAAAACCGAATACCACCCCACAAGCAGTATTGTTTCCATATGAAGAAAATCTGGGGTATTCCAGCCACCGAGAAAGCTCGGATTCCAGCCTCTCACTCCATCCCCTCTGCGCCAGTTCATGAACCCATGTAAAATGAAGCTCCAACCCTCTGGCCAACTACCCAAGAAGCAGAGTTTGCCGAGCAACCACCGAAGGACCAGATTGTGGAAAAAATAGCAAATCATAATGATTTCAAATCATCTAGACCCAACCTCCAGGGCTCTGTTTCGAAACTCCATCATGTCTTCATCCCCTTGGTTGTGACAATGTGCCTTAAGTCTATTATGAGGCAGCCCTTGCCAGCTAATCGCGACCCTACTGATGGTACAATGCACGCCTTGATTGGTGATGAGCCCCAAAAATGGATGATTATATGGGCTCATTCAGCTTCCTAATTCGACTTAATCCACCATTCTCATTAGTTTATTGCATGTTTTTGATTATATTTATGCTAATAGAGTGAATTGGGTTAGTCATTATGCCAACAAGTCTAATGGGTGCTTTGTGCAGTTTTCTGGTCAATTTTGAGACAAAATCAAAAGTTTTAATGAGCACTTGGCAGCCACATTCGTGGAAGAACAAGGGAGAGGATTTGTAGGAAGGTGTCCCCTTCATTTATGGGCCCTTACCTCGAATTATCCAACATCAACTTGGAGTTCAAGGGCCACCACATCAATTATCACAAGGGTAGCCCAGCAAGGGCTAGTAATGGTGTTGTTAACTACAAGTTTTGGCAGCCAAGTTCCTAAAGTTTAGGAGGGCTATTGGGGTTCTCAATTTGTATAAATAAGAAGGCTCAAGGCCTTATTTCAGTTAGTCACTTTGTAGGCAGAAGTTAACTAGTTGGCAGTTCGATTTTAGTCATTTTTTAGGCAGTAGGTTAGCTCTGCATTTCAACACATTTTCGAGCTTTCTCTGGAGGATAGTTTTTGATGTAACTATTATTTCTTGCTCAATAAAGATGAATCCAGCTTTGCACCAGCTCTAATCTCTCTTAGGAGGCTGTAGCTCTTGGGGTTGGGCCCAACCCAAGTGCCCAGTACTTCCTTTGTTTACTTTTATGTGTTTTGCTGCATTCTTAGAATAAAATCTGCTATTTAGATTTAAATCTTGTTTTGTTATTTAGGTTGCTTTTGATGATTAAAAAGGATTTTCATGTTCAGATTGATTTGATAGGTTAGTAACGGAGAAGATCTTCAGAAAAAGGCCATCAAGCACCTCTGATCTCACCTCTCCCTTAGTGGGAACATGAGCTGGGACCAAGGTGTCCTTGCTGCCACCAAAACATTGTCTTTGCTTCATCATGCAATTATAAGTGTTAGATTCTCATTTGTAGAAGTTGATACTAGTTGTGGTTACATGCTCAGGTTCATGATTTCTTAGTTTGCATAGATATTTCACATGATTTCGTTGCAAATAAATTGTTGTTCATTTTCTTTGTTGTTATTTAGATCAGATTAGGTTAAAGTAGCTAAGTCCTTGATTTTTCGAGTCTTTGTTTGTTCAATTTGAGAAATAACTTGTAGAGCACCTGTATTACCTCTCTATCTACCTTTCCTCCATCTGATAATCTGCTCCAACCCTTATTCCATGATTCCTACCCTTCATTTGTCATACTTTTTCCACCTTGCCCTAATTTCTACATTCTTGTGAATCATCGCTTCCTCCATCCTCGAACAAATCCAATCGCTCCTTAGCCCCATTCACCAGGTCCTAGACCCCTTAAAATCATTATCCAACCTCCATTTCCACTTTCCCACCATTTTTCCTCCATCAACCCTCCAAAATCCTCTTTTTGGAACATCCTGTAGAAATTACAGAACATCTTGTAGAACCCCTGCAGACTTCCTGTAGAAGCTCACGAAAGCAGTTTCTTGAGATCCGATCACTATGAAACTCTCTGGAAGGGTGCTAGGGACCCCTTAGGACCTCTTCTAAACTTTCCAACTTCCAACAAGAATTTCCTTTCGCCAGTCAACCTCTGCACAGTAAAAAACAGTTAAAGCGCATGCACAATAATTCTGCCAACTTACTCAAAAATACAAAAAGATGTTTCTTTTCAAATTTCACTTCAGAAATAGCTTAGTCACATACATTTTACCTTTCTAAGAGTCAATGGCATTCCTTTCTGTAACTTTCATCATTTTTCTTGCACCAGTAGGGTTAGTTGGTAAAACTAGGGTTTGATACGGTTTTGCATTTCCTTTCAGTTTTTAGTTTCTTTCTGTAAGTAGATTAGCCTCCTTTTGAGTTAGCTTTCATCCATCACAGTTAAAAGCTTCTTCTAAGAACTCATAGAAGTTGGCTTAAGCTCCTAGCGAACTTGTGCCAGCTGATCAAGTGACAGCCGCAGCAAGAGCTAGTATTTGTGCATACAACACCGTCGCTTCCAAGTTTGTTACGAACTACCGGGTTGATAAAATTAAAGAAGGGAGTCCCAAGAGTTGTAGCATTATTGCTGCAATACTGGAGCCCACCATTCTTTTTGTTGCCGTTGCCGGGGAAGCGTCAGAGTATTGGTGATTGCTACTTTTCTTCTATTTTCTACTACAACCTTCTGCTAAGTAGTTTATTTCATTTCCACAAAAGTAGAGTAGATATTTCCTGCTTTCATAGATTAACATTTCAATTCCGCAATTTCAATTTTGCAAGCATAGATTAGCATTTCAATTCTGTAAGCGTAGCCTAGCATTTCATTTCTGTAATTTCATTTCAGCAAAAAAAATTAGCCCTTTCCTGCTTTCATTTCAATTCCACATTTTCAATTCAGCAAGATAGATTTTAGTTAGTTGCAGTTCAATCTATTTCAGTTTTGCAGATACAAGCAAAAAAAAAAGAAGAAGCAAAAATCAACCAAAAAGATTTCCTTTCATGCTTTGTAGGAGTAGAGATAATTCAGAAAAATGATTGCACAACACCCCCACTACTTCACACAGCCGACCTTCTCTCTTCTTCGATGGTTATGACTAAAGAACCCTTAGGTGGACATCAAGACATATTTGAAGAACCTCTAGGGGAGAAGAAGAAGAAACCATTCCTCTGGAGCAAATGGCTACAAGTAGAAATGTTGGTAGTAGTACCTTATCCAAAAATGAATTTTCAAATCAGATGGAGGATTTCAAGAGCGATATGAGGCAGTTTCTTGCCATGCAACTGGATACCTTACAGATCCAAAGGAAGCAAAAGGAAGCCAAGAGGGCTTTGGCCATCTTTTGTCCCAGGTGCACTAGAAAGCATCCTAGAACAAATGTCCATTGCACTCCATAGAAGTGTGTTTTGTTTGTGAAAGAGACCATCCTATGAACTAGTGCCCTTCCTTGCCCGGAATCAAAGCTGCATATCAAAGGGCTAAAGGAGCCATTGAACCACTCTATTATATGAATCAAAGTAGACCACATGGACCCATACCTTACCAGCAGGTACTGCAAGGGACATCCCAAGACTATCACGACCCCTATCAAGCCACTTTCATGCCTTCTTGGGGTCCCCCTGCTCATCCTTCCTGGTCCACACCTCCTCCTTGGTCCTTCACATATCCATATTATGACCAACCAGCTACTCATCCATTTCACCCCTACGCTCAGCCACAACCTCAGTGGAATGTACCTCATCAGGGGTGGAGGCCCCAGTACAACTCTCCTCCCACTCCTTTACCTCCACCACCTACCCAACCGCAACCCCCTCCACATCCATCTCAAATATACACCCCCACTCAACTACCCATACCACCATTTCCAAACCCGCACATTCGAATAGCTCAACCCAACTGCAAAGCTGAGGCACAACATGTCCAAATGACTCCTCTTGAGTTCAATGATCTTCACCATAGCTTAGGAAGAGTATTGCAAAAAAAAAAATTATCTTGAAGGCATTGAAGGACCACATCCAGCAAAAGAAGATTCAAAAGAGGAGATCAAAAAACCATGGGCTGCACTATGAAGAGAAGACATCAGAATCAGAGATCGAGAGAGCTCCCTCATGGTTACCATCAAATCCTCCATGTATTCAAGAGAAAACTCAGCAAAAAGAGGAAGATGTGAATGTCATGATAGAAGAAGATATGGAGAATGACCCAGATCAGCAAAAGGACCAAGGATATCAGAGTTATATTGAGATATGGTTCCAGAAAGTCACTAAGTTGTAGCAGTACTCTCTTCCTCAGCTATGTTTGATCCCTTCAAAGTGAAATCATTTGGTCTCTAAAATCCGGATAGCTGTCAAAGCATGCATTTCAAGCCTCCACATCATTTTGTCTCTAATCTCGATGTGTACATGGCTCCATTGGAAGCACTCTTATACTTGAAAATGTTTTTGTTTTTCAAGTAGGGTAGGGTAGAAAAAAAAGAAAAAAAGAATATAAAAATGAAGATAGGAGGAAAAAAAAAATCTAAGGTGAAAACCTCCTCAGAGGCGCCTCAGATTGGCCCATTGATTGAAAACCTCCATGAGACGGTCAATGGGTTGGAAAGAAGAGAAAATAAAAAGAGAATAAGATCCCTGGGTGAAAAAGAAAGAAGAAAAATAAACCTAATTTCCATTGAATAATTGCAGGTTGCAACAAGGAAATTGCAGGTTAGGAGGACCTCTTAAAACAAAGACGGAGGAAGTTATGTGCCTTCTACATGACGTTTTGTGTCTTCTACAGGAAGTTCTGTGTCTTGTACAGGAAGCCTACAACCGAGCCGAAATTGATCTCTGAAGAGGACCAGAAGGCTAGGAATATGTCCATGACACCTGCAAGCATCCATTTTTCCATCTCTCACCCTTCTCCATCATTTTTTCTGTCTCATTTTGCTTCTTTCCTAAAAACTGCGTGTTCTACAGGAAGTTTCTGTAGAAATTACAGGATTTCTACAGGAAGCTAGAAATGGATCTCAAAAAGGTAGTTTTGCGAACATGATAGCTTCCTCACAGGTTCATAAGTCCTCCTACAATCCTCAAAACTCTCTCCCATCAATTCCATACCTGCATCACAGCCCAAGCTCATTTTTTCTTACCATGCAAAAAACTGCAAAATGCTTGGAAGCAAAAATACATAGTGCTGAAATTTGTTTTTTCTCTCACGTGAAAACCGTGCATCCATTTACAAAACCATTTTACGGGGAGTTGTATAAGGATGATGGCAACATGCCCGAGTAATTTCAGCCAATTCCGGTGCATGGTTTGCAAGAAATCATCCCCTATCACATTCAGCCATTTTTGCATTTTCTCTATATCCGTGCATCTGTTTCAAAACCTGTTTCATGGGGAGATGCACATGGGTGATAGTAACTTGCCCACGTAGTTTAGCCAATTCTGATGCATGGTTTCTGAGAAATTGATCTCTGTATTCTTCGGCCATTATCCATTGTTCTCGAAATCTGTGCATCCATTGATCACAATTTTGCTATGCGAGGTGCATAATGATGATAGGAATATGCTCATAAAGTTTCAAATCAATCCGGTCTATTGTTCAGGAGCAATGTAGAAAACAAGTTTTTGTCCTGTGAAAATTTAGCGTCAACATCATGAGGGTGAAAATTTGAACGTTCAAGCAGGCTCCTGCAATGTAGATCTAGCCAGAGGATACCTGCACAAGGAAAATAACCACACATCAGACAACAAAAAGATTATAGCATAAAGGATCCAAGCATGCAGCAAGGGAATGTGAGCATGCAGTAGCAAAAAAAAAAAGGACCCAGCAGCATGTTGACTTATAGGTATGTGTCTAAACCGATTCCTCTATTTGGATCAATATGATTCAAAAGTGCATAAATGAATGAAGTGGTGGGATTAAGCCAACTGTGCCTTGTCCAGTTCTCTAGCGCTTAGCTGGAAATCATGGAGCATACGTGTATAGACAAATCACGTGAAATTAAAAAAACAGGTAGTGTTGGCCGTTTGAACTCCATTGCAATTGATTAACAAGAAGAGAACATACAGTTCATCATAGCACTGCAGTCTGCATGTGGCCACGTACACCTGGCCACCTCACTCCCTCACCACGAATCACGCCGAAATTAAATGATGCTCGGCTGAAACTCTCACCACTCTTTGTTCAACTGCGGTCACAACTGAAGCACGCGTCCACCACATCTAGATCAGTTAACCAGTGGTCCTCTGCAAGATTCCTGCCTGATTTCTCAAGATTTCTGCCATTTAAAAAAAAAAATCTCCCTCCTATCGGGTTTTACAGGAAGCGCCATTTCGTTCTACAGGAAGGCTTCTACAGGGAACGTAGAAAACAACCATGCAGAAAGAAAACATGGGATTTTTAGCGAATTTCAAGCTCAAAACAAGGTAGGATCGGGGAAAATTCTTTGTGCATGATTTTTTGGTGCAAAATGGTGAATTGAACACGACATTAAATTGAAAAATGAGAGTAAAAAGTCTGCCTATGCATTGAGAACAGTGGAAGTCTGCCTGCATGATTCACTGAGTTTACCCATTTTTTCTTCTGCATCCAAAATCTCCTCATCATTTTTAATAAAGAAAAATAAAAAATTCCCTTGCAAGGAAAGACATGCAGCAGTAGAGACCAACCTGTGTGTGTGGAAAAACTTGAATTTACATATCTATCAATGTGTTGAAAAAAACCAATGTCCTTATGCTCTGCTCTGTAAAAAGATTCTTTCATAAACAGACAAACCAATTCTAGGTGACAACAGTTTTAACACAAGGGAATTACTGCCATTTGATGTTGTAAGGAGCACATGAAGAATTCCTTATTTGGTCTCAGAAAAAGAAGAAAATTCAGCTATCCTCTGTCGCAGTGAAATGACTGTTTCCCTGAACAATTTTCTTTTTTTTTGGTTAAAACACAAACTCAACACCATGCCAACTGAAGAAATTGAGAAGAACATTGATGAGGGAGCACAAGACATTCAAGCAGAGGGCAAAAAAGAGGAAGAACAAAAGGAAAAAGAAGAATTTGACATGACCACTGAGCATGAGACAGAAAAGGAGACAACAGCAAAAACAGAGGGAGAAAAAGGAAAAAGGTTGGGAAGAAAAAGGCCAAGAAAGCCCAAATGAAAGTTATCACAACCAAGGCAACCACACAAAAATTAAAAGGAAAGACACATCCAGCCAAGCAGACCGAAACAGTTGAAAACAATTTCTACAGGAAGCATGAGAACAGTCGGCACATGACTTTCTACAGGAAGCATGGAAACAGAGCAGCAAAAGGAGAAATCACCCGAGATATTGGCTAGGGAGGTAGCAGCTATGCTTGCTGCCTTAAGCACATCTCCCAAAAAAAGAGGGAAGAGAAAGAGGCAAACCTCCATGTACTTTAAAGCGAGTAGGAGCACACAGATCAAAGTAGGCAGACCCCAACCACAGTCAAAGGAGCAAATTTTCATTAAGGACACAACAACTTAACAAAAGGAGGAGTCTCATTCAAAGATATCCATCACCTATGATTGAGGAAGAAAAATATCTTCACTTGGAGAGAGAGAATTCAGATGATGGACTCAAAGACAACTCTACAGGAAGCTGAGACAGTTCTACAGGAAGCTGAGAAGTCTCTACATGAAACTCAGGCTAACCTAAGAGAGACCAAGAAATTGGAGGAAAAGGCGGCCAAACAATCACAGGAAGAAGGAAATACAAGGAAACATCTGATGAATAGCAAAGAGAGGACGAGCTGCAGGCTGAGGTTGAGGCACTAACAAAACTGCTACAAGAAAAGGAGCACAGACAGTGGGAAGAAGTAGAGAGAAAAGCATGGTTTCATGACCGAGAAGAGAACATCACTTCAGAAGCTTGGCATGACAGGGAGGCCACCAGGGCCATCAATGAAGAAGAGATAGATTAGTTGCTCAGAGGAGGAGAAACACTTTCAGTAGGAGGGTGATGATGAGCCCCAAAAATGGATGATTATATGGGCTCATTCAGCTTTCTAATTGGACTTAATCCACCATTCTCATTAGTTTATTGCATGTTTTTGATTATATTTATGCTAATAGAGTGAATTGGGTTAGTCATTATGCCAACAAGTCTAATGGGTGCTTTGTGTAGTTTTTTGGTCAATTTTGAGACAAAATCAAAGGTTTTAATGAGCACTTGGCAGCCAAATTCGTGGAAGAACAAGGGAGAGGATTTGTAGGAGGGTGTCCCCATCATTTATGGGTCGTTACCTTGAATTCTCCACCATAAGCTCGGAGTTAAAGGGCCACCACATCAATTATCACAAGCGTAGTTGAGCAAGGGCTAGTAAAGGTGCCGTTAACTATAAGTTTTGGCAGCCAAGTTCCTAAAGTTTAGGAGGGCTGTTGGGGTTCTCAATTCATATAAATAAGAAGGCTTAGGGCCTCATTTTAGTTAGTCACTTTGTAGGCAGAAGTTAGCTAGTTGGCAGTTCGATTTTAGTCATTTTTTAGGCAGTAGGTTAGCTCTGCATTTCAGCACATTTTTGAGCTTTCTCTTGTGGACAGTTTTTTATGTAACTATTATTTCTTGCTCAATAAAGATGAATCCAGCTTTGCACCAGCTCTAATCTCTCTTAGGAGGCTGTAGCTCTTGGGGTCGGGCCCAACCCAAGTGCCCAGTACTTCCTTTTTTTACTTTTATGTGTTTTGCTGCATTCTTAGAATAAAATCTGCTATTTAGATTTAAATCTTGTTTTGTTATTTAGGTTGCTTTTCATGATTAAAAAGGATTTTCATGTTCAGATTGATTTTATAGGTTGATAATAGAGAAGATCTTCAGAAAAAAGCCATCAAGCACCTCTGATCTCACCTCTCCCTTAGTGGGACCATGCGCTGGGACCAAGGTGTCCTTGCTACCACCAAAAACACTGTCTTTGCTTCATCATGCAATTATTAGTGTTAGATTCTCATTTGCAGAAGTTGTTACCAATTGTGGTTACATGCTCAGGTTCATGATTTCTTAGTTTGCATAGCTATTTCACATGATTTCGTTGCAAATAAACTACTGTTCATTTTCTTTGTTGTTATTTAGATAAGATTAGGTTAAAGTAGCTAGGTCTTTGATTTTCCGAGTCTTTGTTTGTTGAGTTTGAGAAATAACATGCAAAGCACTTGTATTAACTCTCTATCTACCTTTCCTCCATCAGATAGTCTGCTCCAACCCTTAATCCATGATTCCTACCCTTCATTTGCCATACTTTTCCCACCTTGCCCTAATTTCTACATTCTTGTGCATCATCACTTCCTCCATCCTCGAACAAATCCAATCACTCCTTAGCCCCATTCACCAGGTCCTAGACCCCTTCACATCATTATCTAACCTCCATTTCCACTTTCCCACCATTTTTCCTCCATCAACCCTCCAAAATCCTCTTTTCGGAACATCCTATAGAAATTACAGAACATCTTGTAGAACCCCTGCAGACTTCCTATAGAAGCTCATGAAAGCGGTTTCTTGAGATCTGATCACTGTGAAACTCTCTGGAAGGGTGCTAAGGACACCTTAGGACCTCTTCTAACCTTCCCAACCTCCTGCAAGCATTTCCTTTCACCAATCCACCTCTGCACAGTCAAAAACAGTTAAAGCACATGCACAATAATTCTGCCAACTTACTCAAAAATACAAAAAGATGTTTCTTTTCAGATTTCACTTTAGAAATAGCTTAGTCACATGCATTTTACCTTTCTAAGAGTCAATGGCATTCCTTTATATAGCTTTCATCATTTTTCTTGCACTAGTAGGGTTAGTCGGTAAAACTAGGGTTTGCTAGGGTTTGCATTTCCTTTCGGCTTTTAGTTTCTTTCTGCAAGTAGATTAGTCTCCTTTGAGTTATCTTTTGTCCATCACAGTTAAAAGCTTCTTCTAAGAACTCATAGAAGTTGGCTTAAGCTCTTAGCGAAATTGTGCCAACTGATCAAGTGACAACCGCGGCAAGAGCTAGTACTTGTGCATACAACACCATCACTTCCAAGTTTGTTACGAACTACCGGGTTGATAAAATTAAAGAAGGGAGTCCCAGCAATTGCACCATTATCACTGCAACACTAGGGCCCACCAATTGGCCAGAATTTCCACCAATTTGTTAGTCGTCCTTCGCACATGGGTAAAACTTACTGTGCGAAGGCCAAGGAGGTGGAGTTGAATCCGTTGAAAGACCTGGATTAGCCTCCAGTGTTTTGAGACCTTCTCCGGCTCTATGCCACAAGTAATTATTTTGACCGAGTTAATTATTAACTCAAAATCAGCTTTGATAATCACATTTTGGCGATTATCCTACTCGAGGAGTTCTAAACATTGCTCCAAAGCCATTAATTCCGCCATATTGTTAGTGGCTCTACCTAAATGGAAATGGAAGATGAAAAGGATATTTCTATTTTCATCCCTTAACACCTCTCCAAAGCCAACAGTGCCCGGGTTTCCTTTTGAAGCACCATCAATGTTATATTTCAAAATACCCTGATGGGGAGGAAACTAGTAATCTTGCTCAGTATCCATTTTCCTTACCTTCCTGTCCAGACCCTGAGGAATAAGCCCCTGCATACCCAACTATCGAATTATCCTCATTTCAGCATCTGAAGGTGGATTCTTAGGGGGATTTCACACTAAAGTGCCAACCGTCTCCTTAAGTTGTTTTAAGATCTGATCAAAAAGACATTAGGAGGGCCCCTTTCATTGTTGAAGATTTTTTTGTTCCTTTCTTTCCAGACATTCCATATAATGAAGCTTGGCGTAAGAGTCCAAGTTGAGCCAAGAAATTCATTACCAGAAAAGTTTCGCCACCAATTTTTTAGGGTATTGATAATACTCCCTCTCTCCTTGTTGGTTTGTAGGAAAATGGTGGCAAAAGAATCCCACAACCTGAAGGTGAAGATGCAATTATTGAGAAGGTGCTCCATAGTTTCCTCTTGGACCTCACAGAGCTGGCATCTGGAAGGCCCCAAAACACCCCTCTTCCGAATGTTATCCCAAGTCATAATTTTCTTATGTTGAACCAGCCACATGAAAATTTTAATCTTCATCCAACCTTGATGCCTCCATAGGTTCTACCAAATCCTATCCGGAACATGAGAATCCAGCTCAACGAGTATGCATTTTTCCTCCTTAAGATTAAAGGTACCATCATTATTGTTGCCCCATCTAAGTTGGTCATGCCCCCATGTTACTAGAATCTTCCTTTGTTCCAAAATTTTCATAAGAGCCTATGCTTTTGCTTTCAAGGGATTGTCATCCCTGTAATCAATGTTCCTCCAAGTTCTCCATTTTCCTGCACTATTGGTTTGACCCAAAAGATCTTTTACCTTAGATAACCCTATGGTTTATGTCTCTTTCTTGAGGTCCAAAAAATCCTCTTTTAACAGTATAGGTTCTTGTTCCCATTTATCCTCCCAAAATAAGGCAAGATCTCCCTCTCTGATTTCCCAGAAGTTGTTCTTTTGTAGTAAGCCTCTGTTCTACCAGGCCTTATTCCAGATGTGTGAGCCCTTTATACTTGTAGGCATCCTTATGTGATCACTAATTTTCCAAGTGCTGGAATATTTGGGATTATTTGCATGAGCTAATGTTTATAATATCATGTATGTGATTAACTAATCAAGTTAAAGGAACCATTAAAATTATGCAATGCTACATCAGAAATTTTATGTTAATATGCTACAACAATGGCTTTTAATGGTTATGTAACTTATTATTCCTTTACTAAAGTTGTTGTATGTAATGATGAATATTTTATCTAATGGTTAATGAGAAATATGGAATAGTAATTTGGATAGTTACCCGTGGGTAAAACATGTAAAAAATTCTAACCCCATGCATTTTCATGTGAGTTTACCAGGCGATGTTACAAGAGGGTAAGTAATTGGTGGCACAACCATCCATTGTTCACCCTTTGCAAACATTTGCTCCTACTACTCCATCATCCTACAGCAAGAGTGTAATCTTACTCATGTCTGCATTTAGGTTCAACCCAAAAACACGATTCGATGTGGACATTGAGGATATTAATTCATTCTCATTCTTGGGTATGGCTTTCCAAACTTCTTCTCAAGGAAATCATGCTTGAATTGTAATGTCTCCCTAATTAATATCAACAGGGTCATAGCAAGCCTTTTATTATTAGTATAATTTGAATCCCCAAGTTCCCTACTAAGAAACCTACAATACCATTAGTACATGGAACCTAGCTTACCTTTTAAAAAATTCTTAGCATTCAGTTTTTATTTTTATTTTAATTATTATTATTTTGTTAGGTAAATTATAAAATTACAATGTTTCATAGGGACATCTATCTAGGGTGGGGTGCACACACCTCATGCTTCCCACACACCTAGGATAGGGGATGCCTAGGGAAACATTTCCCCACATCCCCATTTTGGGGAGACACAGGGAGACTAGGTGGAAATGTTTCCATAGTGTGGGGTACATGTTTCCCAAAAAGGGATGTTTGTGGGCATCCCTCTCAAAAAAGGACTATGCATCACCCATTTATTTTGCTTGAAAAAAATATTTATGAGAGGGAAGCTTAATATTCAACCCTAGAGCCCAATTAATGTTATGTAATTGATGACAATGTTAAATTATTAAGGAACCATGATATTATCCTTAATCTTTCATTTTCATAATTTTACTTAAATTTTTAATATTACTATGAAATGACTTAGAATGTTTGAGAGTGGTTCCAAATTCATTGGATTTCATATGGAAAAAGTAGAATTTTAGATCTCACTCAAAATCCAATAAAATTAACTATTTTTCAAGATTCTGAGATTGAGCGGATTGCAATATTTCTATTGGATTTTGTTATTTACTAGTGTATGCAAATAGTATTTAATCAAGAGAACCAAGCCTTCTATGTACCTTAAATCGACTCGTTGACTCATCACTCTTTACATTTTTTTAGTTTTAGTTATATCAATTTACTATTTCAGTCTTGATATTTTAGTGTGTACTATAGTCTATTTTGCTTGATACTAATTAGATTCTAGAATGATGAATGATGTATTTAAGTTTTAAATCAATTTGGAATCTCAAATGATGAGTGATGAATTTAATTTTCAAATAAATGTAGTTTCTAGAATGATAAATAATGAATGATGAATATGGATCAACGTATCAGATTATTGAATCTTGTTTATTTATGAATGATGTATGTATTCATAAGAATGATGTATATGAATCAATGCATTTCATTATTTAATTCAATTATCTATGAATAAATATATTTATGCTTACACGATTGAATACGAATTTGAAAAATATATAAAACTCGATGACCTTGTCCCCCTAAATTTCCCTAAAATTTGAGGGTACTCTCAGATGTCTCCCTATGTATCTCCCCACACCTGTGGTGGAAAATTTTATAATTACCTCCAACCACATTAAACTTATTTTTAATATTTTTATTTTTTTTATATTGTAAAATAAGACTCTACACACAATAATATAAAATGACATACACATACATTAAATTTTTTATGAAAGAGAATAGTAATTTTATTATATAATTTAGTATCTAAAAAAAATTAATTAAATTTTTGTAATAAAATTATACAAAAAAATTAATAATAAAATAAAATAAATTAAATTGGAAAATTAAATATTTTAAAACTAATAATGAAGGCATCGATTGATTAATAATAATGTCAAAAAATATTATGTGATTATGTAGCAATTTTGTGTTGTATAAAATCAAGCATCTATTGTTATGAACAAAACATGTTCAAAGTTAGACCTGAATTCAAGAGGTTTAATTGGCCACACATTCAAACATATATGGTCAAAAGGAAACATTAGAAAACCCAATACTTCACCCCAATCCATGTTTTGATATTCAGACACAACAAATCTTTGGCCATAGACCTCAAGGGATCTTGCTTTCACTACATATTTTTGTTTTTCTTCCAAACGAAGCTAGAAACACTCCTTTCCAACCCTCTTAACAATGTCTATTAAGGATTTTGGGATACCATGATTCAGAACATATACAACTACCACCACAATATATTTATTTATATATTCCTGAACACTTCATGATATAAAGAAGGAATGAATCATGAAAACGATACCTCAAGGAAGCTCCATTCTTCACAAGCCTGAGAAATATTCTTAATTTATCCTTGTCTTTTCAATCCTTCTGAAAGATTAGCGATGTCAATGATGGGGATGTCAATATGATGATAAAATATTGAAGTTATTATTGGTCTTTTTTCCCTCCCTCATGATATACCTTTCTAGTATTATTTCCTTTTGCTTCTTCACGAGTTCTCTTAAACATTCTCAACCGTAAGAAAAGACTTTTTTTCTTTTAGAAGAAAAAAACTAGAATATGTGTTCATTGAAATGAGGAATGTTTTAAATTTACATATATTTGTTTCATCGTGTTCTTACTATATGGATGCCTAGGGGTGTGTAGCACAAGTGTATTACCAGAAATTAGTACAATAACCACACAGTTATGGAATCAATGCAACGATAAGAGCCCATTATAGAGATATAACCATAAAAAAGGAAATATTCATCAACACGCAATGAGGCATATTAGAGGGAAACAGGAAGAAGAAAAATTCCCTTAGGAGGAGGCAAAAATGTAACCAGGGAGGCCATTAATCAGATTTCAAAAATGCCCTCGCTATAGGTCTTACCATCAAAACAAAATTCAAATGACTTTTTCTGAGGAGAGAGGGACAAACCATGCTTGGAGAGAGAATCCACATCAAGATTGTGTTATCAATAAACATGCTGAAAGGAGACATAAAAAAAGGAGGCCTTTAAGTCTCGAATTCGTTGCATCCAATTGCATAGAGAAGGGACCTCCAATGCATTCCTACCCTGTATCCACTAAATAAAAGTGAGAAAATCCTGAACGATAATGATCCTCTCTATGTTGATCCATGAAACACATTGAAGGGAACCCCATATCGTGATTAGTTTAACCATGCATTTGTTCCCAAAATTGATAAACCAACAAAAGCGATATTGGGATGAGGGGTCAAAACATAGAAATACTCAACATTCGCATTGACCCCCTGAGGATGCTCCATCAAAATAACATATAGGGAATATTCCCTCTAAGTCAACAAAAGTACAAGAGTAACAGATTGCGAATTGACCTTGGGAAGCTAAGGGACAATTTCCTAAAAATATGCAACAATCTTCAAGGCAATGACCTTTATATCCAGAACATTGACGTCAAATATTAGATCATTTTTGGCATGCCCAATCCCCCAAATTATGTATAATTAGACCTCCCTAAAAGTTACTGTATGATGAGCCCAAGAGTCGATACAAGAAATGATGGAGGATACATCTCTAGTGACATTGACCCCTAATAGTAGAGATTCCTCATCCCAAACAGCTATAACAAAGGGGAAATTTAGAAATACATGAGTGTAGTCCTCCAAATCGTCTTTACAAATAATGCATTTTCCTGGTCCTATAAATCCAAACTTCATCATCCTATCCCATGTTAATATGCGATTGTGAATAGTTAACCAAACAAAACATTTCAACTTCAAAGGGATGTCCCATCCCCACATCCGAGCTTACTAGTCAACAAATGCTAAAGGTTGAATGTTTAAGGAGATGAAAGCATATGCTTCCTTGGCGCAAATCATACTATTGATGATGTGTTTGCACCAAATCAATTGGTCCCCGCATTGAGAAAGTTTTATTCCAACTTAACGGAGGGGATTTCAGTAGGCTTTCCACTCCCCTTCTAAGTGTCGGGGAATGTCGATTTTCCATGCATGGGGTTAGGAAGAGGAAGCAAGTGGTAAATGACACCCCATCCACATACTAGAAAGGGTATTTATCCCTTGCATATTTAGAAAATAGATCATAGGAGAAAAGAGTATATGACAACCAATCAATCCGTTAATTGTGTCCTTCCTAATATGGATATTTTGTCCATTTCCCACCACCTAGCGGAGATTGCTACAAAACCATGAGATTACCCTAACTGGGAAGGCTCCTATCCACATGCTCATAAACAATAACTATTCTTCCAAACTCTTGATGAACAAATAAATTCAATTGAACTTAATGAAAATATAACACAACTTGTTGGTGGTAATATTGATTGAATTATGAACCTACAGGATTTGGGATAAATTTATAATGTGGTAGGTACTCGATCAGAGATGAAACTCATCCATGAGCATGAAATCGTTAAGAAGCACAAAAGTTGATGAAATGTTTATTTTAATGTGATATCTGTTGATATTGACTAATTTATTAGACTTTATGAGCCTTGTGATTTTACAATATCCAAAAAGACAAAATCATGTGTCACTACATTGGTTGTCGTCATTAAATTTTAAATGCAAAAATGAAGAGATGATGACCCAATGTAGTAGATTGATTGCCATGACTAAATTTCAAAGTAAAAAATTAGTACATGAATGACTTAAAATGGAAATTATTAATGGTCATGTACTACATTAATTTGTCATTTTTGGTCTCAATGCCGATGTACCTCCCACCTCACCCCACCTTGATTGTGTCAATCATGAACATATGATCTTTGTTTTTATTTGTAATTTATTCATGCAAGCATTAGTAATTTATTCACACCAGCCAATAACATTAATTCAACATTTCTCCTTCCTTGAGCAACTAGTAATGCAAGCCCAATTCCTTCTCTGGTTTTCAACACAACCAGACCCAGTGGAGATATAGGTGATATTTCATATATTTTGAGATCCGGAAAACGACATTTTCCTTTGTATTTGCGTTTTTTGTTAAATAAACAAAATACGATGGAAGTGTGCCGATATGATGAAACCGAACCTCAAAGGGTTTATGAATGAAAATATATAATATTTCAAGTCTGTATAAAGCCATTTTACGAGGTTTTTCAATGTTTTCATGTATCTTTAAAATACAAAGTGAAATCACGAAACAAACAGGCTTTCGAGCGGGTTGTAGGCAGTAAGTGGTTTTGGCTGGGCTCCAGCTGAGCCCATACACTGGCTGCCACGTGTCCAGGTGCCAAAGAGAGAAAACCACCCTTTTCAGGTGGGTAACCCCCGTACGCATGGGCCACCTGAAATGAACATCTGTTGTTTGATCTAGATCTCTCAGATCAACGGTGGAGATGCAAGAAGCAATATAAAGGCAGACCTGATAGGAGTTATAAGGAAAAATTTATAGAGTTTCAAATCTAATAAATAGCATATTGGTATATTTTCAAAATTTTACGTGTATTTCTATGTGTAAACAGAGAATGACCAATTTTGGGATTTCAAAGGCATCAATGGATTATTCCGTTACAAATAGGTGGCCACCATACGTGAAGGCATTTAGCAATGATTGCTAACGCTCAGAAGGAGATCTGAGCAGATAGAGGCCAGGAAGCCAGAGAGCCCGAGAAGGAGAAATGAACAGACAGCGCCGATTGGTTTTAAAGCCATAGACTGGTAAAAGACAGAAGCAAGCAGTGCTGAGACAAAGAACAAACAGAGACAAAGAGTCAGTGAGGAGAGTCTGTGTACTCAGAAAGACTTGGGGGATCAAAGTAAAGCTTTGTTGTTTTGTATCAGTAGTGTGAGACTCAAATTGAGCTCACTATTGTAAAACTTTGTTTTTAAAAACATAATAGAGAGGTCACCGCTAAATACTGGACTAGGAGATGTAGCCCAAGAGTTTTGAGTGAACTCCATATTAAACTTATTGTGTTTATGTGTGTTTGTCTATTATATTCTTTTACTACTTTGTTGTCTATGTGTTTCACAATCTTATCGATCAATTGCACAAAGTAACATAGGAAAATCCATGCACATGAGTCTGTAATACTTTAATAATTGTCTAATATCTCATTATCAGATAAAGTGGTATCAAAACTTTAGGTTTTCTAAGGTTAGACAAGCTTGTTATGGATTGTTGAATCCTAACTAGATCAAAGCTCAAACTAGGAGAAGGAGAAATTGTTGAGGCTAACCTAGAAATTGGAAGAGTCTATCCTAGGAGGAAAATGGCAGAACAAGTGTCATCAAAATTAAACTCTCAGTTCATGGATAGTTTCATGACCATGAGAGCCATGGTGGAAGAGATGTATCGAGAATTTAAGAAAGGTCGAGGTGAAAGTACTTCAGCCTCCAAACAAGACAAAGGAACAGAGGAACCCCTTCTAGATGGCCATTCAGAAGGAAAAGGGAAAAGGGAAGAGCCTCCTCCATAGACACCTCCTTCTAGCCCTGAAAATAAAAAGAATAAAACATATTTGATTAAATTAGATGTAAAATTTGATTTACCAATACACGATGGAGAATTAAATGCAGAAAAGCTAGATAACTAGATAAGAAAGATTGATGTATATTGCAGGGTGCAGAACATCGATTCAGAAAGGAGAAAGATTCAGCTAGCCAACCTTCACCTTGGAGGAACTGCCCTAGTGTGTTGGGAAGTTAGGACACAAGCTGATTTTAAGAAGCATGGTAAAATTCTTTCTACCTGGAGCAAATTTGTTTCTACAATTAAAAAACAATTCTATCCACTAGCTTATGTGTAGCAAGCAATGATGAGTTGGTAAACTCTTTGCCAATTAAAGGGCCAAAGTGTACAAAGCTATACCCAGGAATTTAGAAAAAGAGCTTTAATTCTAGGCATTTCTCTAGACTCACCTGAAACTTTGTTGAAGTATATAGGTGGTCTACATAGCTATTTGAGGCACACCATTCTCATTTTTAACCCTACTAGCATAGATGAGGTATCAGTTCAGGCTACACATCTAGAGGTTAGAGGCAAGAATGTGAACCCAAATATTCGGGGATCATCAAAACCCACTGCAAGAAAGAACAAGGAAAAGAAGAAGCAAAAATTGAAGGAGAGGAAGACAAACACTATACAGAAAGACAAACATTCATGCACTCACTGCAAGAAGGATGGGCATGATGACGAACATTCCTCGTCTTTGCATCTAGAGCTAAAACCCAAGAATTTGGATGGTAAGTGTTGACACCTAATCCTTAACGGATGGGTGAACTGGAACGCGAATAGTCATCAAGAAGATGAACTGTTCCGTCCCATTTATGTATATAAATGATAGTTAACTAATGAATTATGCAATCAGTTTTTCTTCCGCTCATTCTGGAGTTACCCTGGCCTGACATGGTATCAGAGCACAGGTCCCAGAACCCTTGTAACTCCTCTATCCTGCGCTGCTCTGCCTCTGTCTGATATTCCTCTGACAGATATCTCTGCGCTCTCTGACTAACCTGAACGTTAGCGCATTGATTGTCTGCCTGAACGTTAGCGCATTGATTGTCTGCCTGAATGTTAGTCTCTCTGTGCATATGCCTGAGCGATTGCATTCTCCTGAGCACTGCATCTAGAACCCCCATAGTCCAGTCCAACACATTATTTTTCTAGGGTGGGCTCAATACCGTGAGCTTGCTCACGCTAGAGATGTAACGCAAATCTTTTGTACTTACTTGCGGCATTGCTTGTCTTAATTGGGTTGATTTCCTTTTGGCACGCGATGTACAAACTTCATTGATTGTGTATTTCTCCTCAACATCCCTGAGTGTGAAGAGTCCTTCCACTGTCAATGCATACCCGCTTTCTGCAAGCAAACTCTGAGTTGGGAGCCCATGAGACGCAGCACATTTTTTTTTCGCGACATACATAATCTCTGGTCCAATGCCATCACCCGGAAGAATGGTCATTTTATATGTTTTTGAGGCTGCTGCTGCGCATCGAACCTTGGCCTGATCGGGCAAGGCAGTTGGAGGATCGGGTGGTTCGAAAAAGAAGTCCACCTCACGGAGCAGCAAGGCGGGATTTTAGTTTCCCGTGGGCTGGTTTGTGCTTACTGGAGCGGAGACCGAGACCTACGTTGAACGCAACAGCTTTCAAGTGACTGAGGACTGAGGAAGACTTACAATACCTGCAATACTTTGAATCCCATCGCAACGTTCCAGTGCTTTTCACCTCATCAGCGGGGCTCCGGGCCACTATGTAAAGGGGCAGAAACTAAGTTTGGTATGAAATCGTATGTATATGCCTTGTTAATGATTGACCAGCATACATATTGACCAGCTGCTTCAATGCACTGTTTGAATAAGTTTTTTTTTGAAAGCGCTACTTGAATAAGTTATTTGGACGCTTTTTTGAAAGCTGTTTGAATAGTTTAAGGAGGATATGGCATAGTTTTAGTCGCTTGAGAGATAAACCGTGCTCCTTTTTGCTGATAAACCGTGCTCCTGACAGTTCGAGAAAGATAAAGCCTGTGCTCCTGGGTAATCATTGAGGTATTGAGTTTAGCAAAAAAAAAATATATTTCACTATTGAATCTTGTATATATATATATTTGTGCGCTGTGGTTATATTAACCAGTATATATATATATATATATATTATGGTCTTCAAACTGAGTTTGTAGATATGAAATATAGTGGATACAGTATCCTCGGAGGGATTTGAAGAAACAGGATATAAAAGTATTTAAAATCTGTTGCCTTTTTTTAATACCACTTCACTGTATATCAGCAGAAGTTTTTTTACCAAGAGAAGTTTTTTTTTTTTATCAGCAGAGACATTTTTTTTACAGAATGCATTCAATCATTTCTATGGTCGAAATAGTTCTCACTGGCAAGGAGAACTATTCTGAATGGCCTCGGATGGTAAAACACACCCTCATTTACAATTAGTTGTGGAAAGGAGTGTGTGTCGGAGAAGAAGACAAAGACCCTGTGCAGCCTACATCAGATAAAGAACTTGTCATTTGGGAAAACAAGAACAGCAAAGCCTATGCATTGATCGCAACATCTGTAAATGAAGAAGTAAGTCGTCATATTTCATCCTATTCCACTGCCTTTGAAGCTTTACAAAAGCTGAAAGAACTTTATGATTCACATTCTGCACTTGAAGTTGTTCAACTCATGATTAAACTCTTCACTCTTGAACTGAAAAATAATGATCCCCTTGCTCTTGCATCTAAAATAAAGTCTATAATGCATGATATTAAATCCACTAAGGTTGAGCTGGATATCTCTCTTATTGCCTTTCTCAAAGCACTCTATCCTACCTACTCCAATTATCTTGAGTCTTTACATGCAAATGGAAATCTTAAAGACATAACCTTTGAGTCTCTTGTGAAAAAGTTTGCTGAAAGAGAGAAAGCCTTTGGAAAGAAAACAGTCCCTGAATCTTCTGAAGAGACTGTTTGCCTTGCTCATAAAGAAAAGCATCCTGCTCAAGATTCTACAAGAGGAAGAGGTGGACGAAGAGGAAGAGGAAGATACTTCAGAGGCAGGGGGGGCAGATATTCTCAAGCAGAAAAAGCAGATCTGCATTGCATTCACTGCAAACGAAATGGATCACATGATGCTTCTACATGCAAGCTACCATGGGACAAAATTGAGCAGAGAAGAAACCAACAGAAAGGTAAAACTGATGACACAGACAAAGGTAAAGCACCTGAATCCGCTCACTATATTGAGGCACAATGTAACACTGGAGTAAATGAAGATTTGTTTAATGCTTCACTTGCTTCTTCAAAAAATGATTGGTTGCTTGATTCAGGAGAAACCTGTCATATGACTCATAGGAAATATTTTTTTAAAGATTTCACTGACAATGTTGATGGAGCAGTATACTTTGCAGATCAGTCAAAAATCAAGCCATCAGGGCTTGGCACAATCAGGCTTAAATTGCCTAGTCTTCCAGACTTTCTTCTGGATCATGTTCTATATCTCCCACAGCTCAAGAGAAACTTGTTGTCCCTGGTCCACATCCGCCAGCAAGGTCACTCCATTCACATGTTTGATGGAAAGCTTGAGGTAAGAAAGGCATCTGACCACTCACTTGGCATGAGGGGTATAGAAGAAGAAAGACTTCTTAAACTGTAAGGAACCTCTGCTCATGCACAACATTTCTCATATATTTCTCATCATGAAGAAGGTACACTTCCGTCAAGTTTATTATGGCATGCTAGATTTGGACATTTAAACTATGATAGTCTCCACTTGTTGAAGAAAAATGGTGTTGCTGGTTTGCCTACAATTCCTAGAAAACATAAGCAATGTGATGCTTGCATTCTAGGAAAGCATAGCAAATAGTCTTTTCATTATTCACATTCAAGAGCACATAGGAAGCTTGAACTCATTCATTCAGATTTATGTGGTCCAATGCCTGTTCCTTCTGCAAATGGAAATAAATATATCATGACATTTATTGATGATTACACCAGAATGTGTTGGGTTTATTTATTGAAGAACAAATCTGATGCTTTTCAAACATTCAAGAATTTTCATAAGTGGATTGAAAATGATGCACAATCTCATATTGGTTCTATTCGCACTGATAATGGAAAAGAATATACATCAAATGAATTTGAAAACTATCTTCGCCAACATGGGATCAAACATCAAACAACTGTGCCTTATAATCCTCAACAGAATGGTGTAGCTGAAAGAATGAACAGAACAATTTTGAATATGGTACGATCCATGCTTTTCTTCAAAAATGTAAAGATAATGTTTTGGGCTGATGCTGTTCTATGTGCTGCATATATAAAGAATAGATGTTCATCTAGTGCTATAAGAAACAAAACTCCTTATGAATTGTGGTATGGACATGTTCCTTCGGTAAAACATCTCAGGATCTTTGGTTCCACCTGTTATGCTTTAATACCAAAGGTACATAGAAACAAACCTGGTGCTAGAAGTCGTAAGTGTATCTTCCTGGGGTATTCAAACACATCTAAAGCATACCGTCTCTATGATGAAGTAAATAAATTTTTTTTTGTATCTAGAGATGTCATTTTTCCTGAATCATCCAAATCTGACAGTGTTGTTGAGCGGCAACTTGATCGCTTGGATAGATTCACAAAACTGAAATCATTCCAAGAGTTTGATAATCAGATTCCACATCTTGAAGGGGGGATTCCTATACTAGATCAACATGTGGAATCTTCTTCTGAAGAACAATCTCCCCTGCATGACACTCCAACAACGGATGATGCTTTAAGTGATGTAATTGATAGAATTGGGAGACTCAATCTTGATTCAAACCCAACTCAATCAACAGAGCAGCCTGGACCATCTCAGAAAGGTCCCCCAAAGTGGCTGACAAAGACACTTGAAAGTGTTCATCCTGATGAAATTGGAAAAACAGGAACCAGAAATACAAACCGACAAGATGGAGGTGATGTAGATAACTCTAATTCACCTGTTGATATGGATGTTACTTATGATTGTGAATTGAACTTGTCTACAGATTTTGAACCAACTTCCTTCAAAGAAGCTGCTTCTCATGATGAATGGAAAGAAGCGATGCAGAAGGAGTATGATGCCCTCATAAAGAATGGCACTTGGAAGCTGGTTGATCCTCCATTTGGAACCAAACCAATTGGCTGCAAGTGGGTCTACAAGAACAAATACAAAGCTGATGGCTCACTTGACAAGCACAAAGCTAAGCTTGTGGCAAAAGGTTTTGCATAGAAGGAAGGGGTCGATTATGAGGAAACTTTTTCCCCCACAGCAAAATGGGCCACCATCCGGACACTCTTTGCACTAGCTGCTTAGAACGGTTGGAAAGTCCATCAAATGGATGTAAAAACTGCATTCTTGAATGGAGATCTAAAAGAGAATGTTTTTATGTCCCAGCCTGAAGGATTTGCTATGAAAGGACATGAACATAAAGTATGCAAACTTGTGAAGTCCTTGTATGGCCTCAAACAAGCACCACGAGCCTGGTATGAAAAACTAACTGAGCATATTCTGAAACTCAACTTCAATCATTTTGATCTTGATGATGCAACTTTATTTGTCAAGAAAGTTGGCAAAACAGTTATATATCTTGTGGTATATGTAGATGATGTTTTAATGACAGGGAACAATGAAAGCTATATTGCATCCATAAAGAAAGAATTAGGAAAATTTTTTGAAATGACTGATTTGGGCTATGTTCATTACTATCTTGGCATTGAAGTAACCCAACATCCAAAGTCCATATTTCTTTCTCAAAAGAAATACATTGGAGATTTGTTAAACAAATTTGGCATGACAGAGTGCAATTCTCTTTCTACTCCAATGGAACAAAACTTGAAGCTCACATCTATTGAAGGAAAGGAATTTGAGGATGCAACAAAGTATAGACAGCTTGTAGGAAGTCTCATCTACCTCACTACTACCAAACCAGACATTTCATTTGCTGTTGGAATCCTCTCCAGGTTTATGCAAAAGCCTTGTGAGGGACATTGGTCTGCTGCAAAAAGAGTTCTAAGGTACTTGAAGGGAACTCAAGACCTTGGAATCAAGTATACACAGGTGGACGACTTCAACTTGATTGGATACTCTGATTCAGACTTCGATGGAGACAAAGAAACTGGGGTATCTACTTCAGGATATGCTATGAGTCTTGGATCAAGAGCTGTATCCTGGAGATCACGCAAACAATCAGTACCAGCAGATTCCACAACAGAAGCAGAATATGTGGCAGCAGCTGAAGCAACGAAAGAAATTGTGTGGCTCGGGAAAATTCTTGAAGATTTGCAGGTAAAACAAATACAATCAACTCCACTCATGATTGATAACACCTCTGCAATAAAGTTGGCCAAGAACCCAAAGTTCCATGATCATACTAAGCACATCAATACTAAATATCATCTGATCCGACATCATGTTGAGGCCAAAACAATCCATCTCCGTCATTGTTCCACAAACGAGCAAATTGCCGACATCTTCACCAAAGCGCTTGGAAGAGAAAAGCTTGAAAGATTCAGAACGATGCTTAGACTCACCAACATCCCTTTAGATTAAGGGGGGGAATGTTGACACCTAATCCTCAACGGATGGGTGAACTGGAACACGAACAGTCATCAAGAAGATGAACTGTTCCGTCCCATTTATGTATATAAATGATAGTTAACTAATGAATTATGCAATCAGTTTTTCTTCCGCTCATTCTGGAGTTACCCTGGCCTGACAGTAAGAAGAAGAAGACTGTTGCTGCTATTCAGAAAGACTTGGGGTTAGACTCGGGTGATGAAAGAACAGTTGCAGCCATAGGTATAAAAGGTAAAAATTCTTAAGCATCTACAAGCAATTCTACACAATCTATTGATAATGAAGATAATGAGAGGAAAAGACATGAGATTTTTCATATTAGAGTTATTTCCAAGCATCAAAAGGTTGATACTTTGTTTGATAGTGGTTCACAAGTAAACTTGATTTCTAAAACAATTGTAAAGAAGTTGGGCTTACTAACAACACCTCACAAAAAACCATATCCATTAGGTTGGGTATGTGATAAAGCAAAGCTACAAGTGACTAGACAATGTAAACTTAGGTTTGCTATTGGGTCAACTTTTGTAGATGAGGTTGAGTTAGATATAGTTCCCTTGGGTATATGTGGTATTGTTTTAGGAAGTCCTTATTTGTATGATAGAAAGGCCATTTTCTATAGAACTGAAAATAAGTATCAACTCACAAAAGATGGAATAGAATATATTGTAAGAGCTCATTAGCTCAAAGATAACTACACTCTCATTAACTCAGGGCAGATGAAAAGAATTGTAAGTTCATGCAAGCAATTTTTACTAATGGTTGTAAAGAAAAAGACCCTTGATAAAACCAATGCATTTGAAGGTTGTGATGCTAAACAGAAAGCTGATTTATATAAAGTTGTTTGAGAATATGATATCCTATTTCAAGAACCTAAAGATCTACCACCCAAAAGGGAAATAGTACATGATATTCATTTGCAACAAGATGCTCCATTGCCTAACATTGGAATGTACAGGTTATCCGCTTTAGAAAATTCATAGATTAAGAAGCAGGTACAAAAGATGCTCGATAAAGGGTTCATAGGGCCAATCACATCACCATGTGGATCTCCAATTGTGTTGGTGAGAAAGAAAGATGGTTCGTGGAGGATGTGCATTGATTACAGAGCACTAAATAAAATAATGATCAAGAATCGTTGTCCTCTTACTCACATAGATGATCTATTAGATCAGTTGAAAGAATTTGTTTACTTCTCTAAGTTGGAATTGCATAGTGGCTATCATCAATTCAAAGTAGTAGAACAAGATGCATGGAAGACTGCTTTCGAAATAAGGCAAGGGCTGTATGAATGGCTAGTTATGCCTTTTGGCTTAACTAATGCTCCTGCCACTTTCAGGAGAGTTATGAATGATGTACTCAGACCTTTTATTGGTGATTTTGTAATTGCATATTTATATGACATTCTTGTTTTTAGTAAGACATGGGAAGAACATTTAAAGTATGTAAAGCAGACTCTAGATGTTTTGAAAAAGAGAAAATATCTATCTTAAGTTATCAAAATGTGAATTTGGCAAAACATCTTTGAATTATTTGGGTCATATTGTAGGAGGTGGTGAATTGAAGATAGATCCCTCTAAGGTTGAAGTCATTGTGAACTGGCCCAAACTGAATTCTACTACAGAAGTTAGGAGCTTCCTAGGAGAAGCAAAATATTGGAGAAACTTATTGCTAACTTTTCCTTGATTGTAGCTCCACAAATCTAGCTTGGGTGGGTACACCATTAAGATTCGAAACCTTCCCCAAATCTAGCTTGGGTGGGTACAACTGGACTTAATGCTTTGTACTTGTTACATGCTTTGACAGGATTGAACAAGGTGTTTCAGTGGGGAGGCAAAAAATAGGAAGCCTTCGACACCTTGAAAGAAAAAATTAGTACAGCACCAGTACTAGCATTACCAGATCTTCAAAGACCATTTGAGATTCAAACAGATACCAGTGACTATGCCATGGGAGCAGTGTTGATGGAACATGGTAAACCCATATGTTATCATCCTGAGACATTTAATTCTACAGTAGTTAATTATCCCACATATGATAAAGAATTGTATGCATTAGTACAAAGTGTCAAAAAGTGGAAACATTACCTAATGGGCAACGAAACAGTTATACATATTGATCATCAACCACTTCAATATTTGCACTCACAAACTAAATTGCAGCAATCAAGACACTATAGGTGGATGGGGTTTCTACAACAGTTTCATCTTGTCATCAGGTATAAGAAAGGCATACACAATAAGGTTGCAAATATGTTATCAAGACCAATCATAAATTCATGTACTATACTTAAGCATAACTTAGTATTGCATGAAAGCTACATCGAACAATATGTTCAAGATGTAGATTTTAAAGATGTATATGCAACCTTAAGTCATGGAAAACAAGTAGAAGAATTGGATTATCATGTTAAGGACCAACTCTTATATCATTTGGGAAAGTTATGCATTCCTCAAACTGAAAGAGTTAACATAATCTAAGAAGAACACACTTCTATAATATCAGGTCATTTTGGTGTGAGTAAAACAGTTGCACAACTGCAAAGGTTCTGTTATTGGCCGAGAATGCATGAAATAGTTTCTAGATATATTAAAGGGTGTACCATGTGTGCTAAAAGAAAGCCCAACAATAGAAAACTAGGCTTGTACACTCCACTTTCAGTTCCCTCTCATCCTTGGGAAAGAGTTTCCATGGACTTTGTTGGGGGATTGCCAAAATATAGAAAAGGTCATGATTATTTATATGTTATTGTGGACAGGTTCATCAAAATGTGTATTTTAATACCTTGTAACAAGTAGATTAGAGATGAACAAACAACAAAGTTGTTCTTTCAACATGTATGGTTCACTTTGGATTACCCACTTCTATTGTATCCGATCAAGATTCCCGATTTGTTGGGGAGTGATGGTCAAGTCTATGGGAGTTGATGGACACCAGATTGAAAAACAACATAGCATTTCATCCACAAAAAGATGGCCAAATAGAGGTGGTCAATAGGACAGTGATCCAGTTTCTCAGGGGCTATTGTAACAAGCATCCCAAGCTTTGGGATGAACATTTGTGTTATGTGCAACATGCTTACAACTGTTCCAAGCACTCTTCTACACAGAGATCTCCTTTTGAGAGTTGTTTTGGTTTTACATCAAGGTATCCCTTGGATTTTGTCTTTAGTAAAGACATATGAGTTGATGGACATAGTGATGTGGAAAAAGCAACCAAGTTCATTGAACAGATCTAAAAAATTCACCAGGCAGTGCAGGAACAATTGGAAAAGAGGCAAGCCCAGTACAAGGCAAGGCATGATAAGCATTAAATTGAGTATATCTTCCAAGTTGGTGATCAATTCTGGCTGTACATAAGCAAAGACATAATGCAAGGTGAAGGTAAGAAGCTGAAGCCAATAAGGTATGGGTCCTTTAAGATACTTGAGAAAATTGGTGAGAACAATTTTTACCTTGATTTGCCAGCTTACATGCACATCTATTTAGTAGTTAATGCAAATAACTTGAGACTATTTGAACCTTCATTGATTGAAGATCCCGAAGAACAAAGTCAGTTGCCTTCTATTGATGATCTATTGCCTGAATATCTCAATGAGTTGCAGGATGATATAGTTATAGACAAGAATGTGAGAACTATGCGCAGCGGGGATGTTGAGTACCTAAGAATTAGACTCAAAGGTTCAAAACCAAGTAGTGCAAGATGGATAGAGATTGGACAAGTGAGGAAGCTGTATCCTCACTTGGTTGATGCTTAAAAACCAACTTTTGGTGGTCCAAAAGCCTTTTCAATGGGAAGGTGTGATTCAAATGGATCCTAGAAAACCCTCTAAGTCTTCTAAAGATCAAAACTATCGCATGAGAAGAACTTTTAGAAAAGTTGGATAACACTGTCAGAAGGAAAAAAACATAAAGAAAATAGTGAAATGAAGCCTATTGGAGGTCAACGAAGCAATCCATAGGAGCTGTCAGATCTGGCCGATCGACGGTCCAGATCCGATCAGAAAATCGTAAGCGGAGGCTATTGGCAGAGACCACATGGAATATGAGACAATGATCAGTGAGGTCAACAAGGACCGTCAATCAAACACATAGATTGACAGCCCATGTTGAATCACAATATCGCATCGGCAAACCACAGAGGAGCACTTACAAACTGCTCGGGGGCATGTGCGATATGCGATTGCGATCAATCGCATCGCAACATCGTATCAAAGCATTACAATGGAGAGGGGATGATATAAACATAACTCGCAATAGCTGGACCCGATGGAGATATAAGTGATATTTCATATATTTTGAGATCCGGAAAACGACATTTTCCTCTATATTTGCTTTTTTCGTTAAATAAATGATATACGAAGGAAGTGTGCCGATGTGATGAAACCGGACCCAAAAGGGTTTATGAATGAAAATATGTAATATTTCAAGTCCGTCTAAAGCCACTTTATGGGGTTTTCAATGTTTTCATTTATTTTTAAAATACAAAGGGAAACCATGAAAAAAACGAGATTTCTGGTGGGCCGTAGGTGGTAAGTGGTTTTTGCCAGGCTCCACCCGAGCCCATACACTTGCTGCCACGTTTCTAGGCACTAGAGAGAGAAAACCACCCTTTTCGGGCAAGTAACGCCAGTATGCATGGGCGCCCGAAATGAACCTTAGCCGTTGGATCTAGATCTCTCAAATCAATAGTGGGGATGCGAGAAGTAACATAAAGGTGGACCCATTAGGAGTTATAAGGTGGAATTTATAGTGTTTCAATTCTGATAAACGACAAATTGGAGGATTTTCACAGTTTTACGTGTATTTCTCTGTGTAAATAGAGAACAACCATTTTTGGGATTTCAAGGCATCGATGGACTATTCTGTTACAGAACACGTGACAACCATCCCTGAAGGAGTTTAGCAATGATTGCTAATGCTCAGAAGGGGATCTAAGAAGATAGAGGTCGGGAAGCTAGAGAGCCCAAGAAGGAGAGACGAATAGACAAAGGAAATTGGCTTTAAAGCCATAGGCTGACAGAAGACAGAGGCAAGTAATGCTGAGACATAGAACAAACAAAGACAGAGAGTTAGTGAGGAGATTCTTTATGCTCAGAAAGACTTGGGGGATCCAAGTAAAGCATTGTTGTTTTGTATCTGTTGTGTGAGACTCAAATTGAGCTCATTGTTGTAAAACTCTATTTTCAAAAACATAATAGAGAGGTCACCACTGAAGGTTGGACTAGGAGATGTAGCCCAGGAGTTTTGGGTGAACTCCATATTAAACTTGTTGTGTTTATGTGTGTTTGTCTATTATGTTCTTTTATTGCTTCATTGTCCATGTATTTCGCAATCTTATCGATCCATTGCACAAAGTAACAGAGGAAAATCCATTCACATGAGTCTATAATACCTTAATAATTGTCTAAGATCTCATTATCAAATCAGATGTGGAGAGATAGACAGGGAGATAGGAGGTGTGAGAGAGATAGAAGGAGAGGGGCAAAGTGATAGAGGGGGGTAGAGAGATGGAGGGAGGGAGAGAGGTGGGTCGATAGAGAGAGTAAGGAATGATTATAAAAATAAGTTGGACAAATCATCAAGTGGTTCTTGGTTCTTATTTTCTCCTTAGGTTTTATCTCATTCTCTCTCACTTATAAATTTTATTTGGAAAGAGAGAATGGAAGAGACTAAGTTTTTCTTGTGTGTGAAGGAGAGTGGGCTTAAATTTTTGTGTTAAATCTGGTTTGAATTCTTTTTCAAATCCTTTAGTTTAGTTTCCCCTCATGCCATCAACATATATCATGTTTGTGCCCATGTATGGGAAAAATTGTAACACATATGAGCCTAAGCTAGGATGGAATGTGGATCACCCTACTACAATTTCAATATTTTCTAGTTACAATTGAGTGTTATACCGGGAAGAGAATGGGAAGGAGGGATAGGGGGTAGAGAAAGAGATGAAGGGAGAGAGTTAGGTAGAGAGAGGAAGTAGGGAAAGAGAGAGGGATAGGGACATAGAAGGGGGAAGGGAGAGAGGGTGTAAGGATGGGGAACGAGAGGGGCTAAAGGATAATGGAGAGGGAGAGATAGAGGTGCAGATGACACATGAGACAAAGGGACAATAGATAGAGAGATCAGGTGTGAGGTAGAAAGTAAGAGTGAAAAAGAGAAATGGGCATATAGAGAAGTAAGTCAAGATAGAGATAGAGAGAGAGAGAGAGTAGGAAAGATAAAGGGAGGTAGAGAAGAATAGATCAAGATAGGGGTCAGGAGTTTATGAGAGAGGGACAATAGGAAATATAGTGGGAGGGTGATGGAGGAAGAAAGTTAGAGAGAGGGTGTAAAGAGGGCATGAAGAAGGAGTGGTAAGGATATGGAGAGAGAGGGACAGGTGGAGTGAGATAGGGAGAGAGAGTGAGAGGGAGGGAGAGGGAGAGAAAGGTACAATTAGTAAGACGGAGATGGTACTATAAACAAGGAAAAATAAGGAGATGATACTGAAAACGATGGTATTATTAAAAAAAATTGTTCAACACAATCTTGATGGTACTATGAACAAGGAAAATTACATGGTCATAAATATTCCACATTTTTGTGCCTTTTGGTAGAACAAATCTTTTCAAATCAAATTCAAATGATTAGAATCTTTGAAAGGCTCATTGTCCTTCTACTATATCCACTTCTCATTCTTAAAGAAACATTAACTAGGACAATTATATAAATTAAATGGATCGTAAAGATCAATAGACATCAAAATTGCTTAACTCACACCAACATCACACATTATCAAGATGAAGAAAATCCAATAAAAATAACAACATTAAAATTTTATTTTAAATTATTTCTTTTATTAATTATAAAAGGTACTCGTATCTGAGATAAACATATACACATTTAGAAAGCATGTAGCAAGATTTATAATCATGAGATTCTCCTAAGTTTACCATGGATATTTTTAACTTCGAAATGAGCCAATATCATGGATTACTAATACCACATCTCAAAGAACATAACTCATGTTCATATGAATTTTTTTTATTAATCAATTTAGTTAAGAGGGAAAAGGTTGACAAAGTACTTTTGAGATAAATCTAAACCTTTGCTCTATGACTTCTATTAAGAATATTCTAAAATATTGTATAGCAGTTAAATCTCTACCATCGCCTAATAATTATTAATAACTAAATTAAAATTTGGGATACCCTATTTTACAATAATCAAACCTATCAACTTAATTATAGCTTTCCAAATATTGAATATAAAAACACTAAATGAAAAAAATGCAATGAAAAAAAAGACAAAAAAATAAAAAATCTAACTTTTCCATCTCAAAGTATTTAATTATATTTAAAAATATAAAAATAAATCAACTTTGATCCATCTAAACAGGGGGGTCTACCAAGCACCAAGAGAGATCAAATACCTTTTCATTCTAAAAGAGGTTTGCATCTAAAGAGATTTGATCCCACTAGGAGCTTGGTAAATCTAGAGTTAAATGGATCTAGGCTTGTTAATTTTCTATTTTAAATGGGCTATATTCCACATGGATACCATTGGTTCTCAAAACCATTGGTCATTTTTATTTCTATAATTATTTTAGCAGTTGTCTATAACGCGACTTTTTGAAAGCCTTTCCGGCGGTTTTTTCCGGTGAAAATCCGGCAGCAATTTATTGGAATCGCAAGTTTGATAGCTAGTTTCTGCACAATCAAAGCATCCCAGGGGTTTTTCAGGGTGCTGAATCCGAATATGCAGTTAAAAAACCATTTTAACTGCAACAAATCATGATTTCATCTCAATTTCTTCCGCCGGATTCCGTCACCGGAATCTCAAAAAGTCGCATTATAGACAACTCCATTATTTTATTTTCACAGAGTTATTTTTATTTTTGTTTTAAATTTTAAATTTTATTTTTTCTGATTTAAAAGGTTTACATTACTAACCTCTCCATATTAAAATATTTAAATTATATTTAAAAATGTAAAATTAAACCAATCTAGATCTATTGAATTTGGGATGTACGAAGCATTGAGAGCATGTCAAAAAAATTGATCCCTCTCAATACTAGGTAAATCAAAAATTAAATAAATCTAAAATGATTTAATTTCCCGTTTAAATAAGCTATATTCCACATCCATGTAACCATGTTCAGATCCTTACTTGCACAAGAAAACCTGATAGTGATAACTTGAGAATAGTTTGTACTTTCTTAATCGAGACATGAAGAAAATCTCTGTGAGAGATGATAAAGTTCCGTTTGCTTTGTGATTCATTTCTTACCTACATTTTGTTGGGTTATTTTTCTTTTCAGTAAATATCATTTTGCCACTCGATTACGTAAACTCGTGAACTGTCTTAAAGAAATAGATAAGAATTAAGAAATATAATTAAGAACTATGCAATTCGTAAACTCTTGAACTTTCTTAAGAATTAAGAAATATGTGACAGTGTTATGTGACGTCAAATCACAAGACATATCGGTTATGTATGCTCGTGAACTGGGTATTAATTCGATGTAATATTTTGTAATATGTATAGTCGACTTTTCAATTAACTTGTGTATGTTTAGGTTAGTGAAATGGATATATTTAACTTTAATAATTCTCGTTATTTTATTTTATATTAGTTTTAAAATTTAAAAATATAGTCATTATTTTATTAAATAGTGAAAATATATCTTAAAAGCATGTATTATAATTATATGATGTAACGATAGTGAAAGTTTTCAAGAGGTTAATTAAATATTTTGGTGAATGTTTATTATTATTTTATTATATAGTTAAATAATTTATTATTTATTATATTTAGTTAGTTATTCATGATTATATTCTTTGCTGCCTTAATATAAAATTGTACAATAGATATTTTATCATATAATTCAAATAATTATTTATTTATGATATTATATTATATTATTTAAATAATGATTTATTTATGATATTATATTATATTTACAAGGTATACGCATCATTAAAGATAGTAATCTAAGCATCTTTGTTTTTTAAATTTAATGAGAAAAATGAAATTTTAGAATTGAGTGTATCTATTTTTGTTAAGTTAAACCTGCATAAGTTAATTTAATAGTAACAAAACATTTATGAGAGAGAGAAAGGTAGAATGGGAGAGTGAGAGGAGAGAAGGGTAGAGATACTAGGTTTAGAGAGGGAGGGAAGAAGATAAAGTTAAAGATGGAGAGGGGTGAGTAAAAGGGAGGGAGGGAGGGAGAGGGGTAGAAGAGGGGGAGATAGAAAGGGAGATGAGAAGTTAAGGCAAGGAAAAATAGAAAAAGAGGAAGGGAAAGGGAAGAAGGTGGAGAGATATATGAAGAGAATGGCAGGGTGGAGAAGATGAGATAAGGGAGACGACAAGAGAGAGTTAGGTAGAGAGAGGAAGTAGGGAAAAACAGAGAGGGACGGAGAGAGAGGAGATATGAGGGAGAGAGGTTGGAAGGATGGGCAAGGAGATGAGATAGATGATAACTAAGAGAGAGAGAGAAGGGTATATGATATAAGAGATAGAAAGGGTAAAAGAGAGAAAAAAAATAGAAAGATTAGGTGTGGGGTGAAAAATGAGAGGGAGAAAGGGAAAGGGGCATAGAGAGAGATTGAGTAGGAAAGAGAGCGGGAGGGAGAGGTAAGGAGGGAGGAGGAGGGTAATAGAGTTGTGGGGAGTGTAAGGGGCAGAGAGAGAGAGAGAGCTATTAAGAAAGGTAATAGGAAGGAAGGAATTAGAGAGAGAGGTTGGGGGACATGGAGAGAAAAGGTGAGAGGGAGATGGAGGGATAGGGAATAAGAGGGTTATGGGTAGAGAGGGAGTGGATGGGAAAGAGAAAAAAGGGAGGGGAGTGCTAGAGGGGCTAGCAAGATGGGGATGAAAGGAGGGAGGTGGGTAGACAAAGATAAAAAGGATAGAAAGAGTGAGAGATAGAGCGCTAGGGAGGGGGTAGAGAGAGAGGGTCAAGATCATGAGAGGGAGACGAGATAAGTATTGAGAGTAATGGATAGGGGGTAAGAGAGAGATAGAGCAATAGAGCATGCATGAGCGTGCCTGTGAGAAAGAGAGGGAAATAGTAGGCAACATGTGAGACAAAGCGAGAGGGGGGAGGGGGTAGAGAGAGGAGGAAGCATGTGCATGAAAGAGAGAGATGGTGGGAGGGGTGAGAGAGGGGCCAAGGGGAGAGATATGGAAATACAAAAAGAGGGAGATATGAGGATAAAGGGATAGAGACAGGTATACAGAGAGATTACGGATGGAGAGAGTGAGAGGGAGAGTACTAGCGAATGGGTAGAGAGAGCGAGAGCACATCCATGCACACGTGAAAGAGGGAGCATCCATGCGCACATGAGATAGAGATATAGAGAGCGGGGGGATTAAGATGAGGTATGATAAGGGAGAGAGGGAGACAGTGAAAGTGGGTTATAAAGAGTTCCTTTCATGGGGAAATAAAGAGAGTCAGGGAAGATAGTAGCGAGGAGGAGGGAGAGAGAGTGGGAGAGAGAGGGGGTGATAGGGTGCCCAAGAGAGGGGGGAGAGAGAAACAAAGAGGGGGAGAGTGAGAGAGAAGGTGCGTCTGTAGGGGTGGAGAGATTGCGCGAAAGAGAAACAACAGGGGGAGAGAGAGGAAAGAAGATGGAGAGGTAGAGGGAGAGGGAGAGAGAGAAGGAAAAACAGATAAAGGGAGGAAGAGAGAGAGATGGAGTGGGGGAGTGAGAGGGGAGGAGGGGATCAAGAGAGGGAGAAGGGAGAGAGAGAGAGAGAGAGAGGGAAAGGAGGAGGGAGAGAGAGTGTGTGTGAGAGAGGGGGGCGAGATAGTGGGTGAGAGAGGGGGGGAGGGCGACGAAGAGAGTGACAGAGAGAGAGTGTGGGTAGGGTGATAGTCAGGGAGAGAGAAAGATAAGGGGGGAGACAGGAGAGGGACAGGTAGAGGGAGAGTGAGAGAAAGAAGGAGAAAAAATATAGGGAGGAAGAGAGAGAGTCGGTAAGTGATAGGGAGAGGGATGAGAGAGAGAGGAATAGAGTGAAAGTGGTATTAATAGAGTGTGAGTGGTGGGGAGAGAAAGAGAGGAGGGAGAGAGAGAAAGTGATGACCAAGGGGAGAGAGCGGGGGAGAGAGAGGCGAGAAAGAGAGTGGGTGCAAATGTGGGAAGAGGGAGGGTTAGGAGAGAGTGAGAGAGAGTGTGTGTGGGGGGATAGAGAGAAAGGGAGAGAGGGAAGGAGAGGGAGTGGTAGAGGTAGAGGGAGAGAGAGAGAGATGGAAAGAGATAGATGGGAAGAGAGAGAGAGAGATAGAGAGAGAGATAGAGAGGGTGGTAGAGAGAGGGAAAGGGGGAGACAAAGATGGAGAGAAGGGGAGAGGTAGTGAGAGAGTTTTCTTGTTTGGGAGACATGTAGGGGGAGAGATAGAGGGGGATAGGGACAAAGAGGGAATGACGAAGATGGGGAGGGAGAGAGTGTGTTGGGGGGATGGGAAGATAATTTAGGAGAGGGGGAGAGAAAGGAGTGGAGAGAGAGGGATGGGGGGTGAGACAAAGAATGTGAGAGGTAGTGAGAGAGTTTGTGTGTGTGGGAGATGAAGAGGAGGGGAGAGAGACGGGGATATCGAGAGGGAGGGAAAGAGAGGGAGAGGGAGAGAGAGAGGAAGAGACAGGGGGAGAGAAATAAAGAGAGAAAAGGGGAGCATTAATTTATAAATGGGCTAAAATAGTGGCATTTTAATACCACATGTGAAAAATACAAGAACTCATGTTCATATGATGTGAACTCATGTTGATGTCTATATGTGTATACATGTATATATGTATGTATGTCATGTATCACAGGGTCATCATGGATCATGCTTATTTTATTCTAATATTTTATGTATGAATATATCTCATTGACTAACTAGATCATTATTATTTTATGTTGATGTTTATATGTATATATGTGTATGTATGCATATCATTGTCTAACAAGATCATGCTTTCTTATGCTAATGTTTATGTATATGTATGTATGTATCCATGTATCTATATCACTATCTGATAGGGTCATCAGGGATCATTCTTGTGGAAGAATGATTGCTTATGTAGGTGAATGGCATGAATAGGTTCATGGTCTTACGAGGAATCAATTGGGTGGAGTAGCCCTAACCGATCTACGAGGTCAGTATCATGTGGTTATGAGTCGATATTATGTGATTATATTATGTCTATGTTATGGGTAGGCTATACCGAGGGATACATCAATGAAATGAAAGCAGTGTGGTCTACGACATGCTAGAAAAAGCATGGATAAGACACTAGAAGAAAGGTTGCTTGGTAGAGACAGTGTGGTTTTGGATGTGTGGTAATACTATTGTGCATATGTTGTATATGTTGTACATGTTGCATGTGTGATGTTGTGTACGTGTGGTGTTGTGTATATATAGTGTGTGTACATGTTGTTTATGCAATGATTATGTACAAGGTGGTACATATAGTGCTGTGTGAATGTTGCATATGCAATCTTAGGTATAGATGGTGTTATGTACATGTTGGATATGCCGTGTTGTGTACATATTGTACTATGCGCATGATGGATATATGGTGTTGTGTGCATGTTTTACATATGGTGCTATGTATATATGGTGTTTTGTGCATGATTATACAAGTGGTGTTGTGAGCATGTGGCATCATGTACATGTTGTACATGTGGTACTGTGTGCATGTGATGTTGTGTACATGTGGTTTTGTGTACATGTGATGCATGTGGTACTGTGCACATGTGGTATTATGTACACGTTGTACATGTGGTGCAGTGTACATGTGGCATTGTTTACACATTGTGCAGGTGGTGTCGTGTACATGTGATGCTCTGCACATGTTCTGCAGGTGTTGCAGTGTATATGTGGTACTGTGTATGTGTTGTACATATGGTATTCGAGAACATGTGGTATTGTGTGCATGTTGTACATGTTGTGTTGTGGGCATGTGGCTCTATGTATGTGAATTGGGTAGTCATGGTATCGTGACATGTGTATTTGTTATGTTGTACTCTCTGTACATATGTGTTGTGTGGGGTTATACATCAGGTATAGATGTATGTATTGTGTTGTAGATCAGGTGTAGATGTATGTATTGTGTTGTTTTGTACACTAGGTTTAGGTGTATGTGTTGTGTCTCAGGTGTAGATGCATGTATTTCATGGTGTTGTATGTCATTTGTGGGTATATGTGTGTGATGCACACTATGTGTGTGTGCACATAGTTGAGGAGAAGGCACTAGGTTCTTTTTGGGTGTGGCAACCAATCCGATGTGTGTACGGAATGAGGAAAAAGGTAGAAGCTAAGGATTGACTAAAGGATAAGTATCCATTTTTATTTCATTTTTATTATGCATGTGATTTATGATTCTGATCTATGTTGATTACATGTGATCTATGATTTTGGTTTATGATGATTTCATGCAGTTCATGATTTTAATCTATAATGGTTGTGTTTTGAGCTAATTTGATGTGATATTTTTGTTAATGGTGATTTGATCAAATAGTTAATTTGACTTGTTGTGATAGGAAGTAAACAGGATTGCAAGTGTACCTTATTGATGAGCTACCAATCAGGTATGATGTGAATTTATTTCAATTTATTTGAAATCTAATGGAATTTACGTGCTTGGTACAGGAAATCATGTGAAATGTTTGGTTGGGTGGTCGAAACTAACAGAAAGAATTAACAGCAATAGAAAAGGAAATTAGAACATGCAACAATGTGCTGGTAAAGCACCTCAGAAGTAGGGCTAGAGTGGGACACTAGTACCCAATAGTGTCCATTAATTTCCATGTGCATGCTATGACTGATATGATGGTTTTAAGGTAGGGATATTCCTTGGTTTTTGTATCTTTTGATGCAAGGAAGCCTTCCCAAGTGATGGACTACCCGGGATGAAGGTTCCAGTGGAACTTAGAAAGTGTGTGACTGCATAGAAGGGGTTGGTTAGATTTCCCAAGGGACTGTGTAGCAGAGAATGGAATGCCAGCGATATATTTATTTTGGTCATTACCATTTCTAGATGGAATCAGATGAACATTGGGAGTGTCGCCTGGGACAATGAGATGGTAAATGTTCACTGAGAGGACATGTGGCATAGGATTATAGCGCTAGACATTAGATGTATATTTGAATTTGGTAGTGGATTTTGGACTTCCTGGGAAGGAGGCGAATCCTAATACTAATTTGATGGTGGAGGTGGGAGCCTCTAGATTCCCTTGTTGTGGATGTAGGCATCGTATCCTTTTATGTGTTAGCTAAGAAAATGTGCGTATGTGTATATGTGTGTATTATCGTAAATATTGTATCGAGTTGGATTTATAAAGCTCCATAGGCAATATGGTTATTTTTTGGTTGAAGAAAATGTATATGTGTATATGTGGTTATTGTAAATTATGTATTGAATTGTGTTATAAATCTCCATTAAACAGTTGTTTGTCATGTTTTAGTATATGGTCATTATAAATACAGCATAGAGCTATGTTATAAAGCTTCATGGGTAGTATGTTTTGTTTTCAGCGGTCTTGTTTGTTATCAATGTCATTGAACACCGAGGGCAGTGTTTGTCCAAGGGGGGTGGTTGTATAAGAGCCCTGGTTAAAAGCTCATGTAAAAATATATAAGACCACAATCATGGGACACACATTCCAAGTCGAACAGTGGGAAAAACCATCCTAGTGGGGTGTCACTCCAGTTTATTATGGCTAAGAAATTTGGCAAAGGCAATGGCGAAGGCTTTGAAAATATATGAGGCATTTATTGGCATTTTATTTATGAAAAATAAAGGAAATTAGGAGAAAAGGAAGGTGAAAAGTCACAGGTTGCATGTGAGGAGAAAATTGAAGGAAAATAATGGAAAATGAAGAAAATATACGCCTCGTTAATAAAAAGGCTTCTAAGGAGCAGTGGGTAGACTTGGTCAGTGGAAATTTCGTCAATTTAGTTTTGGGTGGATCTCTCTTTTATTCTCTCTCTCATACTCTTGGATACTTAGAGTTTTCTTGGAGCACTCTTGGAGGAGCATGGTATATTTGGAGTTTTGGAGCAAGAAGGTAATGGAAGAGAAGGAAAGTGCAAGAGGACATCGGGGTTAGTAGCTACTATAGATTTGGCTTGGAGGTATTGAGTTGCATGTATGTTTTCCTCACTAGTTTTGGTATGCATGGCATATGCATGTGGATTATTGGTCGTGATTTGTCACTAGCATGGAGGATTACCTGGATTGATAGTGTATTGCATAGCCTTGCAATTTCCTAGATATCCATGGATATTGAGGGTTTATTCCTTTGTTTCATTTTGGTTGGTTCTCATGTTTCATTTAGTTTGGGTTGAGTTATTAGTTCATGGAAGCCTTGGTTGGACAAATTCTTTGGAAGCCCTGTAATAACTTGGGTTGAGTGACTAATCTTGGAAGCCTTGGTTAGATAAACACTTTGGAAGCATTTGGTGGATTGAGTTACTATTCCTGGAATCCCTATTTGGCCAAATTCTCTAGAAGTTTGACGATAGTTGTGAGTTGAGTTACTAGTCCTGGAAGCCTTGGTTGGAAAAACGCTCTAGAAGGCTTGGATAGAGACCAATCTGATGATGGTTTTGTGATGTCCAACTGTGATGTGGAATCACTATTTTTGGGTTGACGTGTATGGCCTCTAGAAGCCCTATATGGTTTTGGATTGATTTGTTCTATGAGAACCCACATTCATGCTTGGAATATGGCATGGGGGTGAATGGATGATGAGATATTTGGCTCATCCATTCTATGGTTGGGTGGAATGTGGTAGTCCCTTATCGAGTTGGCTTTTGGATCATTAATATGAGGTTATTTCTCCTTTTTATATCATGAGTATTACATTGATTTATATGTGGATTCTATGGCTATTGTATCCTTGATATTTTGTTGTTATTATGCTAGTTAAGAATATGTATTATGACAGTGGCTATGCATGGCTCCCCTCATGCTTTTACTTATATATGAATGAAAAATGTATTTATAGCCTAATGGATGAAACTATAGCTAAAGTGACAAGGAAATAATGCCTCATAGGGAATCTCATATAAGTACAAGACCCCTATGCTCAGATCTATTCTTTACACCTGTAGATTACATATTCATGATATGTTTGATGAAATTCCTATCATGGCTAGTAGGGGTCAAGTCAAGGTATTATTCATGTAATTGCATTAGTACTATTATTTCCATGTTATATTACTGCTTTGAATGTGTCGTTCAATTCTCGGCAGTGACATGGGGTCTGGGCCTGAAAATGTGGCTTAAATCCTAGGGACGCTAACACAAAACTGAGAAAAATAGTCCCTGGATGCTAACTTACAAGCTTATGAGAGCGCCCAGAGGTCCTTGGATGTTGGCATGCCCATAGCATGGGAGCGTCCATAGGTCAAGAGGTCTAAAACCTCAGTGGGACCCAGGGGATGGTTATCATAAACTTTGGGATGGTTCTTATGGGTCTTATTGTTGATGTCTTCTGTCAGTTCCACTTCCTTAACATGACTTTGGAGGTTGAATCATATCATAGTAAATTCTCGTCACATGTTTATGCTGGTTGGTTGGTTACTTGGGTAGATGTGGGAGGAGGGTGTTACAAAATATCAGAAGAGAAATTATCAAAAAATAACATCAATGAAAATCTACTAATAAACATGGGGACTGAATGAATATAAATACCATACTATTGTAGTTTCTCTAAAGACAAAATCATTATATTGTAGTGAGTGGTGGCAACATATAACTTCATTGATTTAGGAAACCTAACCTACACAAGGACTAAAGGGGTATTTATGGAACAATTTAGAACTATGCATTTTTTCTTTGATGTTAAGCTCCTTTGCACATGTTTTAAGAAACTAACACTTCATATCCCCTGGACATACTTTTTTTTCTTGACCTTAAAAAAATGGGACCTAGACCTCTTGGTAACAGTCCTTATAACTACATCCACCATTTCCATGTATTTTTCCATCTGGGATAATAAATTGAGTGTTTTTTTCCTATAAAAAAACAAGGCCTAATAAATCACCAGAGAGATATCAAAACAAGAAAAGTGCAATAGTAGATGAAAGATTTCACCTCCAGCAAGAGGAGGAGGAGGGTGGTGGCTTTGTGGGCATGTAAATAGAAACTGAGTTACAAAATGAGTTGTGGAGAGATGTTTTCACTCATTTGTAAGCCTTGATGTTGTCATCATACATGAGTGACAGTTCATGGCGAGTTCCTCTTCACCACCAAAGACCCCATTACATCTTCCATTGAAAGTAATAAGCTCCACACTCTAGCGTTTTGATGCGATGGAATGAAGGAAATTGGCTCATAGTTTAGGCGGTTGAAGACGGTTAACAGATGGTGGTATCTAACGTCTGAAAAACTTTTAATCATTTAACAATCAATCAAAAGGTACCCAACAATGCAGAGAGGCAACCCAAGGGAGTTTTTCCTAGAGGAATGCCTTACAACTTAATTAATACTTATTTATTATAAACTGGTAATAGTTAATTTTCTTAAATATTATTATTATTGACATTAATACTTATTACTTAGCTTTTTAATTATTTTCTTAATTAATTTTATTAATAAAATTAATGATTAGTTAACATTAATTAATTACCTAATATAGAAAGGCTTGCGCCTAGATTTGATTCCTCTTGGCTCTTGGGAGATCTAAAGTTAAAATGAATCTATGTTAATTTTGAACAACACCCTAATAATAATAATTTTTTATTTTCACTTGTTTTATACCATTTTGGATCCATCTTAACTCTGGATCTATCAAGCACCGAGAGGGATCAAATTATTCAAGGTGCAAACCTCTTTTTTAGTCAAAAACTTGAGGTGGAACGTGGTAATCCCATATTGGATTAGTAATAGAGTCGGAGAGAGAGAGAGAGGATGTGAGATACTACAGAGAGGGAGGGAAGGAGATACAGAGTTGGAGAGGGGGAGAGAGGGAGGTAAGAATAAATAAATATAGAGAGAAAGGTGGAGAGAGAGAGGGGGAGTGATAAGGAAGATGGATAGAGGGAGAGTGGATAATAGGAGGGAAGAGAGATAGAAGCGAGGGAGAGGGAGAGAAGGGGAAGAAAGAGAGAGAGAGAGAGAGAGAGAGAGAGGAGGAGGAGGAGGAGGAGGGAGGGATAGATAGATAGATTGGAGAAAGAGAGTTTATGTTTTACGGGTGATATAGAGACAAAGGGAGATAGAGATATAAATGGATAGTGAAGAGAGGGACGAAGAGAGAGATCAAGAGAGGGAGGGAGGGACAAAGAGATTGATATATATGGAGTGAGATAGTGTGTGTGCTTGGGGGGTTGAAATAGAGAAACAAAGAAGGAGGGATGGAGGGAGATAAAGATATGGATGGAGGGGGGAGAGGGAAGAAAATTTCTTACACTAGATGCATTGATTTCCGTGTAGATGGTGATTTCTAATCCTATTTGATTGCTTGCACTAGATGCATTGATTTTATTGTAGATGTTGATTCCTAATGACATTTGATTCCTTTTACTATATGAATTGATTTCAATGTAGATGATTTATATTCCTATTTGATTGCTTGTAGTAAATGCATTAATTTCAGTGTAAATGGTGATTTCTAATCTTATTTGATTGTTTGCACTATATGCATTGATTTCAATGTAGAAGTTGATTTCTAATAATATTTGATTGCTTGCACTGCAGTTAAGAACTTGTTATTAATTCTTTGTCTCTCTACTTTTTAAACATTTACACGAAAACTTTATATTGAACATTGAAGAAAATACAAATATGTATAATACGTTGAATTAGAAAAAATATATGATATCCAAATCTTTTATAGAAGATGCATATTGAAATATTTGATTTATAATTCACATTAAACTTTATATAAACTCTATGTTATAGAATTAATTACACATCTTCCTCACAATAGAAACTAAAATATAAGAAATTTTTTACTTTAAAATATTTCATTTTTCTTTATATCAAGTTGACATAATATTTTGTTATTTATAACCAATAGTAAAATATTCTTTTGTGATTAATATATTTTTGTTTAAATATTACATTTCAACTGAACATGGAATAGATTACACATTTATCGAAGAATATTATTTTTTGACATTCGATTTGTCAACTCCAACAATGAACAAATTAGATATATCCATCATCTTAACAAAAGTAATTTTTTTTTTTAATTTCAATTATTTTATTTTTATATAGAATTCCATGTAAACTTAATATAAAATATATTTTTTTTTTATGGGGGATATTGATATATTTGTTAATAGTATATTTTAATTTCTTCATATAAATATTATTTTAGTATTTTTAAATGTAACGATAGGTGATCTCTCTAAGATACACACAAAGAATTAAAAGCATGTAAATTTCAAATAGTTAATTATGGAAAATAAATTATTAAAAATCAAATAATGATTTTAAATTTTATTTTCATAATCCAAAATCATTAAATTTTTATTTCAAATGATAAATATAATTTATTTGATTCTCCACCTCATTGTTTTCTTATTAACTAAAAATTTATTTATTTATCAATTTAAAAAAATATATATTTCAACTTCCATAAACCTAATCACAGGTGACCCTTATACTAAGTTGTAAAATATGTCTTTCAACACAATGATTATAAATTATATCATTTTCATGCTAAAAAGTTTATCGTCATTAAATGAAAAGAAAAATTACAAATATACTTATCGCTTTTAAATGAACAATATTTTGCAGTCTACATGGTATATAATGAATTTTTTGTTGTTGTAGGAATTCAAAATTTTCAATACAGTGTCACTGTATCAAAGTGAATAACCAGTTTATATTTATCAAAAATATGGATAGCATTCGATATTCAGCCTCCATTTTCATAATCTTACACTGAATTTTTTGACACATTTTACTTTGATAGAGCGCCATTGTCGCGACAGCATTCGCATTGAATAACCTTCCTCGACTCATCATTGACCCGTGCTTTTCAAAAATTTAGAATTCAACCTCTATCAAAAGAGATCAAAAAAATTATCTTCCTTCCAACGCTACTTTCGTTGAAAAAGAATGGAATTCAAAATTTTCAGATACCCATGTTCCATTGTTGATGTCAGTGAAAAGTTAACCGTTGTAAAGAGCATGGTCGGTAAAACAAAATGACCGCTAGGAGGATGAATCGTGCGTTCGTTCATTATAATTGACTTTTCATTCCTTTCCTTTCATCAAATTTCCTCTCAAACGAATATATTTTATTTTAAAATTTCATGATATTTTATGTTGTTTTTAAAATTAACTAGTATAAATTTATTTTAAGTAGGGATTTAATGTGTAATAATATTTTTTACAATCTAAAATACAATGAGTTATTTTTCATTGTTTTAATTGTAGTTTTGAATGTTAAATAGAGAATACATGGGACCAAATAAATTACTGAATGCCTAAATTTCTTAAGGGTGTAAAATATAATGTGTTATTTTTCATTATTTGAATTGTATTTTTGAATGCTAAATAGAGTATATATTGGACCAAATAAACCTCCTAACCATAACAACTTAATTTTTCACCATATATACATAATTTTTTTGAAATGATATATAATATATACACAATTAACATTAAAATATTTTACATAACATGTACATCAATACATTTTATGGTGCAAATTAAAATGTTTTTTTATTATTAATGCATTTTTAAGTATATGTCAATATTAATTAGTATAAAAATATTTTATCAACAACCAAATTATAAGATTTCAACCTATTACTCACATATTTTTTTTCTTTTAATCACTTTACAACATATTCATTTTTTTATTATTATAGCCTACATTATCTTTCCATTTAGAACATAATTTTTAACTATTTATTTTTCTTTTAAAGGGGAATGACACACAGAGAGACTTACACAGCTCCCTCATACTTGTGTAGAATGAGCCTCTGGAACCAATAAATATACACAATGAATTTTTTTTTTTAAAATATCACTATCTTAGTTTATGAGTCCTCTTAAAAAAATACTCTTAGTTTTTCAATTTATTTAAATAGTTGAAAAAAACCTTACGTGAACACATGTGTCTACAAAATGAAATTGAAATATTATTTTGCCAGGTTCGAAAAATAATAATAAATATAATTTTACATAAAAATACAAATTTAGCTCTCTCAGTGTAGACTACGCTTATATATATATATATATATATATATATATATATATATACACACACACACAAATTGCATTTTTTAGATATGTTATGCTATGTAAACACACACATACATCTTAAGGTGTGTGAAGATTTCCAAGGATAAATATTTCTTGTAATGAGAAATTGACATTTTATAGGACACTAGATATTTTTTGTAAAAAATATCATTAGGAGAATAACATAATTCTCCACAATTTGTCCTTTTACTCAAGAATCAAAGTATAAATGAGGAAAAACATGAAATTTCGTTGTCACATTTGGGTCAAAAGTGTGACCCATCTTCATGCTTTCACCCATAGGGGATGTAATTTTATTAGAATTTCAAAAAATCGATGATAATAACTAGCACACCTAAAAAAGCTTTGGACATCCTTCTATGATTTTGGAATAAAAAGAATCCATATTATAGATTTTTGCTAAATCTTCCTTGATACCAATGAGTGAAATATGGTGTCTTAGAACTGTTTCTTTGCTTAATAACATGTGACATTTTTCATGGCTACAGGATAGATCCATTTCATTACATTACATTGAGCGAACACTTTCACTAAATTGACTAAGGCTCTATCAAATGTATTAGCATAAATATTAAAGTTACCCATGTGCACTTCTACAACATAAATATTAAAGTTACCCATGTGCGCTTCTACACAATCATGTAAGAAATTTAAAAATATACTCTGATAATTCGTATAAATGTAGTAAGCACATTATAAAGTCCAAGCATAAATAGTTGATATGAAAAGATTTTAAAGGAACAACTAAAGTTTGATGTATCTATTAAACCTATAGAGAAGTAAAAAATTTGTATTATTTTTGCTAAAATATCTAAAATTTAATCAATTTAAAAAAAATGAAAATAACCTTTGAAATTAACTTTATTCAACTCTATGTATTCTAAATAAATTTTCCATGTCTCCCGTCTGTCTATTTACGATAGATACGGGGTTGTTGCAATTTTCTTGGCCCTTTGACTGTGTGGGGCAGTTTTGGGAAAGCCTTCCTCTTCCCAAGCCTTCTCTTACAAAGATGTGGTCCATGACCAGGTTCCCTGAAGTACATTGTCACCTCAAGAACATTCCCTACCCCCAGACAGGGGTGCTCGTGCCAAGATTTCTCTAGGTCCTTTAATAGTGGACAAAGCTAAGGATGTCCCTTCAATCGAAATCACTCTTCCAGATCTGGAGGGACTCCACTAGTTCTTGAAAACAAATGGCCTCATCTACCATGTCAATGGGCTATGGCCACGCACAATATACCTTTGCCAATGGATTCATTCAACTTGGATGAAGGACTGTAGGGTTCTCTTCTGTTCCAAGGGTTTCTTCATCGTAGTTTTTGTCAATGAAGAGGATTATCATAATATAGTTTCCAAGGGGCCCTAGTTTTGGGGAAACATTGAGCTCTTCCTAACCCCTTGGTTCCCAAATTTTGACCCCCCCATAATTGTGATCACAAAGCTACCTATTCGGGTTCGGCTCTTGAATTTGTCAGCTCAGTATTTGAGGGTATTGGAAACACCTTGCATCACTTTCTAGCCAAATATCCCTCACGAGGCTAGTGTGGTGTCGACACTTATGGCATGATCTACATAGAAATTGACATCACCAAAGGAATTCCTGACAAAATTAATTTAAAATTAGGTGATTTGCACTAGACCTAGTAGTTGGACTACGAGAACGATGCTTTTCGATGTCAACTATGCCATCAAATAGGCCATCATCAGAACTCATGTTCTCAAAAAATAGTCAAACAGAAGGCCACATCTAAAGCATGGAAGCCATGCAACCTGCCTCCTTGAGAAGAGGAATATTCCTAATCCTCAGATCAGGAAGAGGATGAGTCTGAAGATGACATGCTCCCATGAGACAAGGCCCAAAATGTAGATCTTCAAAATCCCTGTGAAGAAGGAAAGGAGTTCCAAGTTTTGCTAGCAAGAAGAGAAGAATTTTGTAAGAATGCTTCGGCGGGTGCCATGAAGCACACCCATGAATCAGCCTCCTCAGACTCTAACAAGTATGCCTCCTTAGATTGTCATAACAATCTTAAGGTAGCTTTAGTAACCCCACCTTCACAAGGTTGGGTCAAAGAAAAAGGAAAGGCAAGAAAAGACGTACCAGATGATTAACCCCAAGTTGTATGATTACAATGTCTTGATCTCTTAGTTTCAGTATGTATTTTCAATTTTTGTTTCAGATATGTTTACATATTGAAAGGTTCTTAGTACATCATACTTCGTTAGAGGTATGTTCTTCCGTATCAAGTTTTTTGGTTTGATGTTAAGTATATGTACTCAATCTCATCCTTTTTGCTATTAATAAAAAAAAATTGTCCCCAACTTAAAAAAAGCATTTCCCATATTCATAAAAACTATAACAATATGTAATAGCTATGTTGAATATTGTTTATAAGTTTTCCTTCACTCATACATTGCAGTTTATTTGACATTAGGATGGTAGAAAAAAGTTTTAAAATTTCCCCAGATATATTTCAATAAACTAATTTGATTGTAATAAACTAATTTCATTATAAAATTCATTAAGGTTATATTTTTATTTACCAATATTAATGTTAAACTAATTGGAATACAAAATACTATTAATCCGCTAACTTCATTAATTTTCTTTATTCCTTATTTCTCCAGGGTCTTTATTGGACCGAATTTATTTTTAAGTTTTGCCATGATACCAATAAAATATAATATTGAAATTTAAAAACTGCTTATACAACCAACGGGTAAGAAGACTCGTTCTTCCCAATCTCAAATTTTTCATGAATAAAAACTGTAATATCATAAGCAATGATAAAATATTCAAAGATAACAAAACAATTTAGCGGTCGACGGACCCGTCATCAACCCGTCATCAAGTACGATGAATAGGGACTTCAAAGTTCCCAAATACAACCCCCCATGGACATGGAAAACCACTGAAAAAAAAAACCTAAACTGCTCTTCTTTGACTATCTGTGTGAGCTTCGGATACCGGCAAACTCATATAATGAGTGCTTCCCCTTCACTCCGCGAGAGAAATACCATTTCATGTAATCTTCATGAATAAAATTTCTGAACAAGCGTGGATGAGTTTCATCAATCAGTTCTTGCGCTGGACCGATCTCTGCTTCGAATGCAGGAGCATAAAACGCTCCAATAGACATTCTAGACCTGTGACGGTCTGTCATTGCTCGATGCTCTATGCTCTTGTATCTTCCATTACTCATTACCTAGAAAACCAGCCACATAGTATTTCAGTAAAACTTTTATTAAACGAAGTTAGGATAACAGGCCGATCAATCTGTAAGGATCATAAGTTTACCTCTATCAAGTTTCCAACGTTGATGACCAGAGCATGAGGAATTGGTTGCACAGGTATCCATTGGTCATCCTTGCGAACATTTAATCCTACTACATCATCATCCTGCAACAAGAGTGTAATGGCAGTCATGTCTGCATGTGGGCTCAGCCCAAAAACATGGTCTGGAGTGGGGCACTGAGGATAGTAATTCATTCTCATTCTTTGGTATGGCTTTCCAAATTTCTTCTCAAAGAAATTGAGCTTCAACTGTAATGTCTCCGCAATTAAACTCAACAGCTTCCCAGCAAGCCTTTTAATTTCAGTGTTGTATGAATCCGCAATTTCTCTGTCAAAAAAACCCACAATACCATCAGTACACTGAACCTAGCTTACTTTTAAAAAAATTTCTTATTGTTCGGTATTTTTTATTTTATTTGATCGTTATTATTTTTTATGTAACTTCTATAATTACCTCCACGCAAGTTAATTTTCTTTTCAATATCTTTTAGATTTTTAATTGTAAAATAAGAATCTACACGCACTAATAATAGATAATCTACACATGTATTAAAAATTGTATGAAAGAAAAAACCAAAGGTATTATAGAATTTAAGAAAAAATCAAAGGTATTATAGAATTTATTATGTTTGAAGTTGACCTAAAATCAGGAGGTTGAAGTGGCCACACATTCAAATCTCTATTGTCGGAAGGAAACATTAGCAACCCCAATAAGTCACCCCAATCTAGTTTTTGATCTTCAGACACAACAAATCTTTGGCCATAGCCGTCAAGGGATCCTGCCTTCACTGCATACTTCTGTTTTTCCTCCAAAGGTAGCTGGAAAAACTCCTTTCCAACTCTCTTAACACCATCTGTTAAGGAGTTTGGTATACCGTGATTCACAACCTATAAAACGCCCACCACAATATGTTTAGTTGTTTGTTCCAAAACAGATCATGAGACCAAGAAATAAGGGATTGACAAAATGATACCTGGAAGAAGCCCCAGTCTTCACAAGCCTTGGCAAGCTTCTTAATCTCTCTTTCTCTCTGCTGTCAATGATGGGGACGTCCAGCTGATGATCAGACAATGAAGTTGGCGTTGGTTGTTCATCGTCTCTTCTAATATATCTCTCTGGTATTGTCTCCTGCCTTTTCACTAGTTCTTGAACGCTTTCGACTGTAAGAAAACACTTGCCCCATTTGGGAAGGCTCCTGTCCTGAATCTCATAAACTGAAGCCATTCTTCCAAATACTCAAATGGAAAATAAATTCAAACCTATTTGATGAAACGATAACGCAGCTTGCTGCAGTCAACATTGATTGAATGATGAACCTACAACATTTTGAATATATTTATAATGTGGTAGGAACTCAATCGGAGATGAACTCGTCCATAACCTGGAATTTGCGACGAAGCACAACAGTTGATCACAATCCATAACCTGGAATTTGTGATGAAGCACAACAGTTGATCACAATCTTATTTTACGCGTTAAAATCGGCTAATTTATCCCAATCTGTGCGCCTCGTGATCTGACAATATACATAAGAATATACATAAGACAAACAAAAGCGTGCTGCAGTACATTGGTCGCCGTGAGGATGGAATTTGCCGGGCATTTTGCCCGTCATAAGGCCTTTTGAACGTATTTGATGGTTAGAAAATTTTGAAGACCGTTTCGTAAGACGTGTTTGGAACCGTTCAAAACTTAGTTTTGACGGTTAATATTTTGCTGAAAACGTCGTTAATACCCCTTCAAGAAAGCAGAAGCGAACGTAGTAGACTAAGTTGCCAGGCGCTTGTTCTCCTCGATATGGCCACTTGTCCGGCCTCCAGCAAGCCATCCTGTCTCTAGGAACGTTGGTATGTTTTTGTCATATTACTGTTGTAAGTGATAATTTTACATCCACCCCATGCTTCAAATTAAGTTCACAACAATGAAATTTTGAAATCCTGGGAAACGCATCCAGGAAAACCTAAAGTAAATCCGGCCTTGCTTTTATCTTTGATTCTGCACATTATTTTGTTAGCCAAATCGCAGAACGGACTTTTGGTGGATGTTTGGTTGCAGATTCTCTGCCATTTTTGAGGGTGTAAACTCCGAGTTGAACCAAATAAATGATTCGCTGCCGTCGGTTAATTTAGTGGATCACTTGCATATTTAAAGCGATGATATTGGTCTGTTTTGTGGAGACAGACAGAAGTAACCACCCTCTGGATTCATCTTGAACTTTATGGGAAGTGAATTCCAAGAGGCAATGCACTACCAACAATAGCACCAGTGACGGGTTTGAAGAAATCTTTCCTCTGCTGAAATGAATGGGGGCTTCAAAGGAGCACTGCTTCAGGAGACCCGGGGATAATTTTCAAGAGGTCATTGCAAAATGCATTGAGGTTCAGGGGAGGAAGGAGAGTGATGCCAAAGTAGAGTGGTCAGACTTTTTCAAGCAGTGGGAATAGAACCTGTTACATCTATTGGAAGGCCAAAAACAAAAACTCGAGGGAAAAATGTAGGAGTAACTCTGACTAGATAAAGAAGGCTATGGTCGGAGTTAACATCGCTGTGATTAATTACAATGAGTTTTAGTGGCTTAAAAAAATGTCGTGCCTAAACGAGAAGGCTCACACATATTATATATATATATATATTCACCAGATAAATACAACTTTACAGTGGCCAATGTAAACAATTCACTTGAGCAATTCATTGAAAAAAAATTTAATGGGGTGTTATTTTTTTTAAATGGTGTATCTTGGGTTTAAGATGAATGTGATTTATTTTAACATTGTTATTTGCAAGTAGTAATGAATAATTGATTGTGTGGAGATGCATTTAAAGCAAAATTTTCATGCTTGTGTTACTATGGAAAATTTGGAGCATAACTTCAATGTTTAATACATTTAAACTAAAATATTTATATAAATAATGATGAAAATTAGATTTTTTTAATTGGTATTATAAGGTTTATTTGTTTTAATTTGAAAATTTTAATATTTATATTAAAAAATTATGATTTTAATTGAATTTAATATAAGAGAAATTATTTTCTTTTAAATTGTAGATAAAAAAGTGCATTCTAATTTATATACAAAATTGTCTTTTCCGCCATTTCATATAATTTCAAGCAAGATTATGATTTTTTGTTATTTAAAATAAATTTTGAATGCATAAGTATATTTAGCACTCTAAAAATTAAAAATCCATGCCATATTTTGATTAAAATTATCCCAAAAATCCATTAAAAAAAAGTCATTTCATCGATAAGAAATAATTTAATTAGTAATCATAATCATCGTAACATATTTAGATATACTTCCCTCAATTAAATAATCAATAAAATACACACATCAATGAAATAGGATTTGTTTTTAATATTGCATTTGAGTAATGATTTTTTCATTTAATAAATTTGTTTTGATGTAAATACTATTTTTTTGTTACAATGTATATTTTAAGATAATGAGGATTTCCTTCTTTTCTAAAATATTTGTGAGTAAACTACTCTTCAATAGTATAGGGATGTTGTAATTTCTTTTATAACATTTGACTCAGTGAAAATAAAATTAGAAAAATAAATAAATTAAATTAAAAATCAAAAATCAAAAAAACAAAGTTAATAATTATAATGATAATGATAATTATAATTAATAATTAAGCTAAATAGATCCATATTAAATGTGGATCTACCAAGTGACCAGAAAGATCCAATCTTAAAATCCCTTATTAAAATATTTGAAAGGAAGATTATTCAATTATAAAAACAATAATTACTTGTTATTTCGATATATTTATTTTTAAAGTAAATATTTATTTTAATCCCAAACCTATTAAACATAGATAATGATTAAAAATATAAAGAATCCAAAGCATAAATATGCTGATGAAAAAACAAAATTGAACTCCAACATGATATATTTTTATCTAGTATAATTAAGGCCAAAGTATTGCATTTGTATGTCAAATTAATCTTAAAAGAATAAAGTTCTATAATATTGAAGGCCCCACTACACTACATATTGGAGTATGAGATGTTTATTATATTTTTCTGTCTATTTGCATTTCATATACCTAGGTGTCCCACATCTTACCAAAATTTTTAAAAATGCAGTAAAAGATGTGACACATTTAGATTGGAGCATTTTTCTACTATGGCATAGCATCTTTCCTTTTATGTTTCTCAAGATGCATTTAAATATGAGGAGATTCTTTTGCACATATATCCAATCTCCATCTATATTTGGATTTAATCAATAGCTTCCATGTAACTTTGACTCATTTCTTTGCTTACATTATCATTGGAGCAATGAAATTTGGAAACTTGTAAGTTGTGACATCACTTTGAAACAACTAATAACTTGTTGTAAAATGAATTTCTCTTATTAGATGGATATGAAAACTAGACATTGGTGGTATGTTCTTGTGCCCTTTTAGGGTGTCATATATTTAAGTTTCATATCAAATCTTATATTAGATAATGTAAAAAATTATCTCTTAATTTTCATGGAACTTAGTCTTATTGGGAATCGAAACTTTATGGTGGTATATTATAAATTGTTGTTTTTATGACACTTGAAATATATGCAATGGATAACCATGAAGTACTCTACCTAGGATTGATTATATACTTTCAATAAGAAAAATAAACATGTTTCCAATGTTCAATATTTTTTTTTGTTGAAATCTCCACAATTGTAGTTGTCAAAATATTATAATTTAAATATATTTAATTTTTAGTTGATATGTATACAAGTTATATTAAAGGGTATAGTCTTTGAATAGTACATCAAGGTGAAAATTATTTTGTCTAAAAAATAAACTAACTAGTTAGTTAGAGTGAGTTTTTTATGATTTTATTTAATGTTACTTTAATACATAATGGTTTTTTGTTTATATATATTGATTTTACTACAATTTGATGATAAATAGAAGGAAGGATTTTATGAGAGCATGTTTTTACCACATTTAGTATTATAAGTGTTTGTTCTCTAAGAATGTAATAGTGGAAGAAATCATAACATAATCCTATAACATGATGTTAAGAGATCTATAATGTCCATTTATTATAATTTTTATCTATTAATTTTTAAAAGGTTCAAATACTATACATTCATTGTTGTTAACATTAGTGTATATCTCATCATGCAAAACAATGCTAAATAATAACATAAACCATATTAATTAATCTACTTTTGAGTTATTGATAACATTCAATAGTCTTACTATGTTGGTCATCTTATATGTCCTATAAGATATCTTTAGTCATATCTCATATATACAAACTCTATGGCATATCTGGGGCAAAGACAATTGATTTCAAATTCCAAAGACTTTATTGTGAAGGTTCCATGCAATTTCAAACCAAGATTCGAGATTTAATAAGTCATTTGTGTGTTTTGGTCATTTGGTTTTTTTTCCTTATGATAAATATGTGAAAATTTAACATAATTATGTTATTCAAAAGTAATTTTATAATCAAACATTTATTGGTGAAAGGTTAATTTATTGTATGAATATTACTCTAGATTCGAGATTTAATAAGTCATTTGTGTATTTTGGTCATTTGGTTTTTTTCATTATGATAAATATGCGAAAATTTAATATAATTATGTTAATGAAAAGGAATTTTATGATCAAACATTTATTGGTGAATGGTTAATTTATAGTAAGAACATTACTCTCGAAGGGAAAAATTTTAAACATAACATTTTTGATGGGGAATATAAAAACCCAAAACGTCAAAAAAAATATATAATAGGTAATGAGAAATCCAAATTCCAACCCTGATTGCCGTGACTAAATTTAAAAATCAAAATAAGCATAAAAGAACATAACCAACAATTACGTGGGTAACACTTGAACGTGAAACTTTCCATTTATGCTGTTCGTGGTGTTCGAGATAAAGTGGTTTCACAGAGGACCGATGGCAAAGGATGATTGAGTCTTCGGAAAACGTAATGTTCACACCGAGGACAATATGAGGGAATCTGAACTTTAGTGGATGACCTGTGATGTTTTTATTTTACTAATTTATAAAGTGTAACTGTTATGAACATTATAATATCAACAACGGCATAAATAAACTCTTGTACTATGTGTCTGAAAAGATTGACAAGACAATTTGCATGCGACGGGAATTAGACAACTTTGTCAATGAATATGTACCACTACAAGCTCTCTTCATTACCCTCCATTCTATATATCATTTTAGTATTCCATTCTCAGGTTTAGGTCATAATTTAGATTACCAAAGTAGGGAGCTTTAGTGTAATGATGGAAGTTAGTGATATCATTAATTCACCCCAAATCGAATGTGTATCTTTATCTCTATTGTTAAATCCGGTGAATTATTTGAGCCATTCTTTTTCTATATTATGATTTATTATTTCCATTCTAGATGATTGTAATAATCTTATTCTATGTCTTCTTTTAGGTTCTAGGTTTTATAGGTTGTTATGGCTCTAGGGTCTTGTAACAATAGGAAGGTTGAATGTGTAAAACCAAGGTGGAGCTGGTAGACCACGATGTAATAAGCTCTTATTTTTCCTTTCCACCAATAATGAAATATCACTTTTTAGATTTGAGTGATGAAGTTAAAAGGGAGAGGGCTTATCATTTTAAAAAAGAATTAATCCCATGGTCATAAATTTCATTATAAATCCAAAAATTAATTGTTGGGATACCAAGTTTTAGTGTGCATTGGAGCTCTACCACACGCGGGCTTCATTTGGGGAGTAGCACCATACCACATGAGTTCATATTGGAGGATATATATTGAGGAAAAATGACATAATATATTGAGTATATAATAGGGGTATATGGTTTTTATATTGTTAGGTATAAAAAATGAAGATCAAATTTATTGAAATATTTTTAAGAAGTATACACAATGTTTGTTATTTGGAGAGTTTTGTGATTGAGATTTGAAGAGTGAAATTTCGGAATTGAATCCACGTGTCACTTTTAAGGTCTATGTTTCGAATCACCAACTCGACTCATCATCAAGAGAGTCATGCAAATAGAAGAAGAGAGAAATGATGAGGGTATAAATAGGATAAGGAAGGGAAGAGAGATACAAATGAGAGTCTACTTTATAATAAATAAGGAATAGAAACAAAAAATCAAAGGATAATAAATAATAATTAAAAACATTGGGAAAGTAGGAGTTTTTTTATATTGGGAAGGTGTATTAGGTTCTTATTGGTAGGTGGTTAAATAATGTGATTTTTAGAAGTATTTTCTAATATGTAGTCAAAATAAGGGTATTGTTTAGTATGTCACGAATGCACATGTTATGTCAGAGATTCATTAAGTGAATCCCAGCTTTACTAAGACGCTAAAATTTTTGTAGCTCATATCCTCCTTTCCTAAGATATAGATTAGTTGGAAGTTAAAAATTTTTTGACAAACTAAGAAAACAATGATGTGAGATGGTTACATTCTACACCTAGTTAACTAAACATGGTGGTGTCTTCATCTACAAAAGAATTAGATCCTTTAAAGACAACCCATTGATGTCTCAACAACCCCTTATACTTATGCAACCTTACTCTATTTCCTTTTTAAAGACACATGGCTTCTTCTATTATTAATGTTTGTCCTTTTTGTTTTTAGTCATTAGTGGTTTAAAACATACTGTTAATAATTTCCAATTTTAGAATTTTTTCCTTTTTCTTTTTATTTTATATAAATATGGTTTAAAATGAATATTAAAAATTATATCTTTTAAAATAACCTAACCTTATTTTATTTTATATATATTTAAAATAATAATTAAAAAAAACTAAAATATTATTTTTATGGTTGTTATTAAACTTAAAAATTTAAACTATTACAATGAAATAAGTTAATGCACATATTGTAATGAGTTAATATACATGTATAAAATACTGGATGAGATATTATTGAGTATGTAATATTAAGAAAATAAAATGTATAAATAATAGTATAACAAGTAATTTTTAAGATTATATATATATAACAAAACTAAAATATTATGTTTTATGGTTGTTATTAAACTTAAAAATTTAAAATATTACAATGAAATAAGTTAACGTACATGTATTAAATAGTGGATGAGATATTATTGAGTATGTAATATTAAAAAATATGTATAAGTAATCTAGTATAACAGGTTTTGTTTTACATGTAGATTAATTAATATTTATATTAATTTTATTTAAATGGGGAGAGGAGATAAGCATTAAGATTAGATTAAAATGATGAAGATATAAATATATCTGAAGGATGGAAATATTTATAATGAGTCAAATATATTTGAAAAATAATTTTATGTATGATTTGGGTAGAGTGATGAGTATGTGCATTATGATAGAAGGATTAGAGGTTATTGTTTTCAACGTAAATGACTGTGCATGTAAACTTAGATAACTTCAAATATGTTGGAATCACTCTAGATTTCGTATATCTACATGGATTAAAAAACTATTCATTAGTATTTTATTTTTTCTTATTAAGGATATTGTTTAAAATTATTTTTGTTTACTATTTTGAAAGGGGGTCATTTTATTAGGGAATTGAAAAGTATAAAAACAATTAGGAAAGAAAAATTTGTGGATTATCTATCTACCTCTATTTCCTTTACTAAGAAATTTAGAATATCATTTGGTCCACTTCTTAATCAAACTTATTCATTTTTCTCTCCGGTAACTTCTATCCCAAGACACCTTGGTCTCTTGAAAATAGAGTTTCCTATGGTTATTGATTTTTTCAATATTTGGGTTGATCTATTCATGTGTATTTGTTATTGAGTTTGACTCCTCTAGATGGTTCTTGCAGCGTCCTTCTATAATTTAGCATAGCTCTATGGGGCACTCCCAAAACTCCCTTGAAGGCTTACCCATTGGATTTCACCTACCATACAGGCTTACCCTTCTTTTCAATCACAAATTTTATGTCCCTAATCCTTACACCTCCTAGTTGGCATTGTTAAACTTTTATCAATAGTAAATGACTGCCAATGAGGACAACAAGTCGAAGGGCCAACCCTAATTCTCACAAATGAGGGTGAAATTAAAGTAGTACATCCTCTATCAAACATTTCCCTCTCCTAAAAACTTCACAAGAATTAACCAAAGCCCAAATTCACACCATGAGAGTAGCCATATGCTTACATTATAGATTATTTATGGAAACTAGAGCTGAGGTGGTCAACATAGAGTAGGCCATTAAGAGGAAAACATGAAATATTTTCAATAGTGAGCTCATGGTTGAATTTAAAGAATGGGTCCTAAACTTAGGCTACGCCAGAACTAGAGATACAAAGATATTAAATCTTATTGAGTTCTATTTGATAAATAAATCCTTCATAGTAGGGGTGGTAGAGGAGAAATATAATCAATAACGAACCATTATGTAAAAGTTGAACATGATGGACCAAAATTTTGATGACCTATACAAAAGTCTTTCACATTGAGATCAATATCAACAACTATACAATGCTCAAAACAATACAATGATAAACACATACCAAGAGACATTTCCTTAAATCTCACTCTATTAGATGAAGAACTTGATGATCAAAGAAACTTATACAAATGAAAAAAATCTCACTCTATTAGATGAAGAACTTTGATGATCAAAGAAACTTATACAAATGAAAAAAAGTAAGAACATGGAATACAAATTCAACCTTATTATTTATATTTAACACATAAGATATAATCCAACCGTATGATTTATCTTTAAAAACATGGGATACAAAATTTAATATTATTATCTATCTTACATATGTGAATAGTGTGATAGCCAGTTTTTAAAACATTTATCATATGTTTTTCTCTTTTTTCCCTTTGATATTGATAAGACAATAAATCATAAATTTAAGCTCGCAAACATTGAATAGTTAAATATAAATTTAAATTTTTTAACATTTTATATATTACAAACAACATTATTTTTTAACATTTTATATATTACAAACAACATTATTTTTTAACGTAATAATACTAAGACTATATAAAACAAATAAATAATTATGTTAAATTTAATAAAAATATAAAAAAAAACATAAATGTATACATTTTTATAATCAACCATATAAAATTAATATTTTTAAATTTTATTAATATAAATATTTTATTATAATCATATATATTTACGATATCTAATTTGGTATACTAACATAATAATTCTTTTTTCTAAATAATCAAAATTTAAATATTTACGATTTGGTCATAAAAAAATAGCATTACCATTATTCATTTACACATTAAAGATCATGTTTGCTATTACAAACAACTTTATTTATACTTTATGTTTTAACAAAATGATAATGATACTAACACCATATAGGGTGGAGGAGACATTCAATTAGTAATTGGTGAGCAGGGATGAACAACTAAGGTTACTAGCTTTAGCAGGAGTTGAACTCCATGGAAGGGCGCAGAGGAGGGAGCTCCACTCCCTCCTACAAGTAGGCCATGGCCAGCGAGGTAAGAAACCAATAAAAAATGTTAGAGGTCCTGCAGAATAAGGGAAAAGGAGCATGGAAGAGGAGCAAGAGGGAAACAAATCAAGGGATAATAACAACACAAAAGAAAAGGAGGAAGAAGACAAGGAACAGGGAACAAAAAATAGAGCACAAAAGGGACCATGTAAACCCAAAGCTGAGGTCACACCCAAAGTAGTTCTGAATGATCCTGCTCTGCAGGCACACAGGGACCACATGCGGACATATGCTATCATTTGTAAATTCATGGGTTTATGCCCCACTGAAAAGGCATTACAAACATGGATTAAATACCAATTGAAACCAAAAGGAAGCATTGACCTAAATCTTGGATCAAAGGGATTCTTTACTGTGGTCTTCATAAATATTGAGGATAAAGACAGGGTGTTTGAAGGAGGGCCCTACTTCTACACAAAAACAAGCCTCTACATGCGGCTGTAGATGACGAACTTTGTCTTGGAGCATGAGACTTTCACTTCGGTTCTAGTCTGGGTGAGACTCTACTCCTTCCCTCTTGATTATTGGCAAACGGAATCATTAACTGCCATAGGAAATAAATTAGGGTGTTTTGTTAAAGCTTTTGAGGCCACCAAAAGGGGAAAATACACTTCCTTTGCACGAATTTGTGTGGAGATGGATCTCTCTGGAGCTATACCGGATGAGGTTATCTTGGAAGTTTTTGATGAAGAATGGGTGCAAACAGTAGAATATGAACATATTCCATTTAGATGTCACAGATGCCATGAGCATGGGCACCTATTCAGGGATTGCCATCTCAGCAAAATAGAGAACAAGAGTAAAGCTACCATAATGAAATATACTGAAAGCTTTCAAAAAGTGAGTCATAGAGGAAAAGGGGGTAAAAGGGGACTAAAGCAACATCAAACAGAAGGGCTACAGGCCAGTCTGAACAGGTACCAAGTACTCGAAGAAGAAGAAGAAATAACAAAAGTAGATCAGGGAATGGAGGGAAGTCCAGTGGAGAAGGAGAAAGAAGAAGACAATGATCAAACAAAGGATATTAATAAACAGAAAGAGACTATGATGAGCGATGTAGAACTGGAGATGGACCAGGAAATGACCCAAAGTAAGATGGAAATGGAGGACCATGAACTAAAGGATATTCTTGATAGAGAACACCTAAATCTGGAAGGGTTCTTAAAACAGGGAACCATAGGAGGGGTAGACTCATTACCTCAAGAATAGTTCACTAGAGTACAACAATTGTTCATATGGAAAACTCAGGCTAAAGGGCTGGATAGGCAAAGAAACACTGAAAGGTAGGTAATGAAGGTGTGAAAACTATGAAAAACACACCAGGATTAGCACCTAGAAACCTAAGAAAGAAAAGAGGTAGGAAAAATCAAAATGAGCTATTGATGGAATGTGGAAAGCTAATTATAGATTCAGGTAAGATGAAAGACCTAACCAACTACTCCTTTACAAATATTTAATGATGAAGTTCACTTCATGGAATATCAGGAGTCTGGGTAGTAAAAGAAAACAAAGATTACTTAGTAATAGAATGAAACAGGAAGCTCTGGATATGATCTTCATCCAAGAAACTAAATGTTCCATTCAAAAAATAAAAGAAATATATAGCAAATGGCTCAATTGATTTGAGTTTCTAGAAGTCAAATTAGAGAATACAGCAGGAGGCATACAAACTCTTTGGAACCCCCAAAAGATTGGCATAATAGATGTTGAGGCTTCTAGGAATTATTTATCAGTGGTTATTCAGCTTGTGGGGGATAGGGAGAGCTATCTAGTCACAAATGTTTATGGCCCTCATAGAATGGATGATAAACTCAGGTTTCTAGATTCTCTTGTGGATCTCAGAGAGAGACATGTAGGAATACCATGGATCATGGGTGGGGACTTGAACATGATCAAATCACTTTCAAAGAAAAAAGGGGGAACTAGAAATCTAAACAAAGACTCTTTAGCTTTCCAAACTTTTATGGATAATATGAAGCTAGTTGACATTGATTCCAGTAATGGTCTCTTTACTTGGAACAATAAAAGAGGAGGAGAGTCTTAAGTAGCCTCAAAGTTAGACAGATTCATCATCTCAGAGGACCTTATGCTCATAGATAAAGAAATGGTAGCAATAATTCTCCCCTTTGGATGTTCAGATCACTGGTTGGTTCAATTGGAGGTTCAGGGCGTTGGTACCCCGAGGAATAAACCTTTTATATTTGAGAATATCTAGTTCACCCATCCAGATTTTATCAGCAAGATTGAAAATTTGTGGTCTGAAGATTTGCATATTCAGGGTACAAGAATGTTCCTTCTACACAAAAGACTAAAGCACATCAAGCTTAGGCTTAAAGATTGGAACAAGAATGAATTTGGCAATATTTTTGAGGGAAAAAGATATGTTGAAGACAAATTACGGGAACTCAACCAAGCCCTTATCATGGTTGGCTTTGATAAAGTCAGAAATGATCAAGCCACCAAATATTTGCAAGACTGGGAGAAGTTATGTAAACAAGAGGAAATATTTTGGAGACAAAAATATAGTGTTCAATGGATAAAAGAAGGAGAGCAAAACACTAGATTTTTCCATAGATCCATCTTGGCAAACAGAGCTCATAATAGAATCCCATCGATCAAGGATGAGGGAGGGCAACTTCTTAGTTCCCACAAAGACATAGAAGTTGTGTTAGTTTAGCACTTTCGTGGTATAGCAAAGGAAACCATTTCAAATAGAGAGAATTTTATCAAGGACTTAACAAGACACATACATAGGTTTGTGTCTAGAGAGGATAATTTCAACCTTGATAGGCCAATGACTGAAGAGGAGGTTAGTGAGGTCCTCAAGGAAATGCAAAATGGTAAAGAGCCAGGCCCTAATGGGTTCAATGTGGATTTCTTTAGAGCTTGCTGGAATATTGTTAAACATGATATTCTAAATGTAGTAGAAGATTCTAGGATGAATATAACTATTTTGAAGGTGCTCAACACCTCCTTCATCTCCGTGATCCTGAAACAGGACATTTCTCAAACTCCAGATAAGTTTAGACTAATAGCTTTGTGCAATGTGGTTTACAAGATAATATCTAAGGTTGTTGCCAATAGACTCAAACATCTTCTTCCTACTCTAGTGTCTGGGGAACAATCTAGTTATGTGGAAGGCAAGAAAATTCTCAATAATATCATTCAAGTGCGTGAGGTGGTGCACTCACTGACTAGCATTAGGAAGGTTGGAATGATCATGCAACTGGACCTAGCCAAAGCTTATGATATGTTGAATTGGACCTATATCAGGAGGGTTCTTATTACTTTTGGGTTTGATCATAACTAGGTTAGATGGGTCATGGCCCTGGTAACTTCTTCCAGCTTTTCAATTTTGGTTAACGGTTCTCCCTCTGAGACTTTTATTCCTTCAAGAGGCCTTAGGCAAGAAGATCCACTCTCTCTATTTCTCTTCATCCTCATGATGGAAGGACTTGGTCGATCTATCAAGCATGTAAAAGAAGTTGGCAAAATCAAGGGTCTCCAACTCTATGAGAATGGACAGGCCTTGACTCATCAACAATTTGTTGATGATACCATGTTGCAGGGAATCTCCACCATCAAAGAAGCTCTTGCATACAAACAAATCCTGACTGACTTTGTCATGGCTATAGGTATGGAGGTTAATCTTTCCAAATTTAAGTTTTTTTCTTTAATACCAATATTGTTATTCAAAGGAATATCCCTAGAATTCTGGGCTATCAAAGGGATGTCTTGCCTTAAAAATATTTGGGAGTTCCGCTAACTGCTAATCCTTTACACAAGAGCATTTGGGAGTCGGTGATTAATAAGATGCCGGATAAAATCAGGAACTAGACTATTAGATCTTTAAACTTGGCTAGTAGCTTGGTGCTTACAAAGGTTGTTCTTCAATCAATCCCAGTTATCATGCTTTTAGCACTCCCAGTACCAAAAGGAGTCTTACAACAATTTAGAACCATTCAAAGAGACTTTCTTTGGGGTAAGGGGAGAAAAGAAAGAAATGGGCCTTGGTAGCCCGAGAAAAAAATTGCAAACCTAAAAATCATGGGGTCTTGGATTGGATGATCCAGAGGTTCTATGCAGGGCTTTAGGGGAAAAATTATGGCGGCGTTGGGTAAAAGACCCAAAGGCTTAGTGGGATAGTATCTGGAAAGAAAAATATGCCAGCACTTGGCAAATTAATGATCACATAAGGATTTCTAGAAGTATAAAGGGCTCACACATCTGGAATAAGGCCTGGGAGAACAAAGGCTTAGTACAAAAGAACAACTTCTGGGAAGCCAAAGAGGGAGATCTTGCCTTATTTTGGGATGATAAAGGGGAACAATAACCTATACTGTTAAAAGAGGATTTTTTGGACCTCAAGAAAGATGCAGACACCATAGGGTTATCTAAGGTAAAATATTTTTGGGATCAAACCAATAGTGCAGGAAAATGGAGAACCTAGAGGAACTTTGATTACAGGGATGATAGTCCCTTAAAAGCAAAAGCAGAGGTTCTTATGAAAATGTTGGAACACAGGAAGATTCTAGTAACAGGGGGACATGACCAACTTAGATGGGGCAACAATAATGAGGGTACCTTTAATCTTAAGGAGGCAAAACACATACTCCTTGAGCTAGATTCTCATGCTCCAGATAGGATTTGGTAGAACCTATGGAGGCATCAAGGCTGGATGGAGATTAAACTTTTCATGTGGCTAGTTCAACATAAGAAAATTCTGACTTGGGATAACATTCGGAAGAGGAGTGTTCTAGGGCCTTCCAGATGCCAGCTCTGTGAGGTCCAAGAGGAAACTATGGAGCACCTTCTCAATAATTTCATCTTCACCTCCAGGTTGTGGGATTCTTTGCCACCATTTTCCAACAGACCGATAGGGACAGAGTGAGTATTATCAATACCCTAAACAATTGGAGGCGAAACTTTTCTGGTAATGAATTTCTTGGCTCAAATTGGGCTCTTGCGCCAAGCTTCATTATATGGAACATCTGGGAAGAAAGGAACAACAAAACCTTCAACAATGAAAGAGGCCCTCCCAATGTATTTTTTAGCAGATCTTAAAACAACTTAAGGAGACGGTTGGCACTTTAGTACGAAATCCCCCTAAGAATCCACCTTCAGATGCTGAAATGAGGATAATCCGATAGTTAGGTATGTAGGGGCTTATTCCTCGGGGTCTAGATAGGAAGCCAATGAAAATGGATACTGAACAGGATTATTGGTTTCCTCCCCGTCAAGGTTTTTTGAAATATAACATTGATGGGGCTTCAAAAGGCAACCCGGGCAGTGCTGGATTTGGACGGGTGTTAAGGGATGAAAACAAAAATATCCTTTTCATCTTCCATTGCCATTCAGGTAGAGCCATTAACAATATGGAGGAATTAATGGCTCTAGAGCAATGTTTAGAACTCCTGGAGTAGGATAATTGCCAAAATGTGATTATCGAAGCTAATTTTGAGTTAATCATTAACTGGGTCAAAATAATTAGTTGTGGCACGAAGCCGGAGAAGGTCTCAAAACACTAGAGGCTAATCCAGGTCTTTCAACGGATCCAGCTCCACCTTCTTGGCCTTCACACAGTAAGTTTTACCCATGTGCAAAGGATGGCTAACAAGCTAACGGATATTTTGGCCAATCAAGGAGTGCATTGTACCATCAGCAAGGTCGCAATGGGTTGGCAAGGGCTGCCTCATAATAGACTTAAGGCACATTGTCACGACCAGGAGAATGAAGACATGTTGGTGTTTCGAAACAAAGCCCTGGAGGCGGGGTCTAGATGATTTGGAATCATTATGATTTGCTATGTTTTCCACAGTCTGGTCCTTCGGGGGTTGCTTGGCAGACTCTGCTTCTCGGGTAGTTGGCTGAAGGGTTGGAGCTTCATTTTACATGGGTTCATGAACTGGCGCAGAGGGGATGGAGCAAGAAGCAGGAATCTGGGCTTTCTTGACGACCGGAATACCCCAGATTTTCTTCATATGGAAACAATACCGCTCGCGGGGTGGTATTCGGTTTATCGCGAGCCTTTCAAGCTAGAAGTGGTTTTTATGAAATGGGAGCAATTCCATTCACCATGCTACACGTGGCCAAGGGGAGGGAATGAATACTGCCCTCATTGCGCGCTAACTATCGGTGTTTTAGACCTGTGCGATATGATTCTCAGCCGTCGGATCAGGCATGGAGGATCTACGGTCAGGAATAAACGAGCATGTTAGTGGGTCCAAGTGGTTAATCGTCAGGCTTCTAGGTATTGCGATGTTTTCCTCAGCTGTTGGATTAGGCGAGGAGTTTTGACGGTTGAGATTAAGGATGCAAGTCCAAATGAGGATTTTTTGTCCATTTCTTGGCGGGATTTGATGATTTTGAGTTTTCCATATGTTCGTGGGTTATTCCCCCCTTCGAACCAGATTTCTTGTAATTTTGGTCCCTTTTTTGGATTTCTGTGGGTCCACTGTATAGCCTCAGCATTGTCTGTCTTTTAAGAGTCTTGCGGTTTGGTTGCTAGGGTTCGGGGTTTTTGGACTCTTGTATTCTATGTAATTTAATTTCCGATCTAATGATAAAGAAAGTACGACTCCTGCATTAGCAAAAAAAAGATACTAACATCGTATAAAACGAATAAATAATTACCTTAATTTTAATAAAATATAAAAACAAACTTAAACGTATACATTGTTATAATCAATCTTATAATAATAATTTTAAAATTTTATTAATATAAATATTTTATTATAATCATAATATTTACGCAACATACTTTTAAAGAATGTTATAAACAATCACAATTTAAATATGTACGGTTTTGTCGTAAAAACTAGCATCACCATTATATATTTACGCATTAGAGATCATGTTCTCTATTAGTTCTTTTTAACAACTAAAAGGTTTGGACTTTTTAACAATTATGATTTTATCACAAGATTTTGGACCAATATTCAATTTTCTTAACCACTAAAAATTACTTTAACAACTTCCTTTTTATAATTTTTGTAACGTGAAATTTTCTATTATAATTTTATTTATTGATCTTCGGACAGAATGGCACTTTCCAACTTACTAGAGAAGAAATATTGCAACGTCCTGTAATCTTATTGTTACTTTATACACTGTTTAAAAAATAGATATTCGAACCAGTTTATTTATTTTTTTTCGAGGAAAGAAATGGCGTTGCAATTATCTAATCGGTATTGTGCAGGCCACTGGCGCTCACGAGTAGCACTTCCAGCGTTCCCGTAGGCATTTCTTGATCTTGATTTTATGTTTTACAAAGCCAGGCGCACTTTTCGGATTGTCTGATCCAATTCTCAAGTGTATACTGAGCACAAATGTTCCGTGAAGATTTATAGGTAAAATAAAATATATTATTATTATTGTTATTATTATTATTTAATTCTAAGATTTAAATTAAAATATTTTGATTTTATGTTTTATAAAGTTAGGTATATTTTTTAATTTTTTCTGATCTAATTTTCAAGTGTATACAGAGTAAAATAAAATATATTATTATTATTATTATTACTATTTAATTTAAGAGTACCAATTGGTGTATGAGACTTTTTTGTTTATGAGACAAGGGACTCACATCCCTCTAGTTATTTGGTTACTATGTCTATGAAATCATAAATATTTTACCTTTCTGATTTTGAACCTGTAACCTCTTAAAAGGAAATACAAACACACTCTCTTAATCATTATAAATGGTTTTAAACCTATAACCTTTTTCTCTTAATCATTATAAATAGTTTTAAACCTGTAACCTCTTAACACTAAAGACATGTTCTTAACTATTATGAATGAGAAAAATTAAACTATAACCTAATTCCACCTAAATTATGTGCGGGCAAGTTGGACATTATTTTCTGCGTTTTTGGGTTTAATTTTTGAAGTGATTTTTCGTCGAAATCCTGACATTTAAGTTGAATAAAGTACGAGCTTGCAAGCATAGGTTTCGAGATATGGATCAAGCATAAGTTATCGGAGTTGCAATCTTGGCGGCTATTGACTCTTCCCCAACTGTTATCACTCCAGCCCAATCCGTCGGGGCAAGTGATGGTGAAGTCGACATATCATTATACCCCATTTGTCATTTGTCATGATATGCTATCCACTGGAAGCAAAACAAAGCAAAACTATTTCCTTGCAATCACCTTTTTCATGAGAACTGCATTTTGCAGTGGTTATATTCTAAACTTGAATGCCCTATTTTGCTGAAAAAAATTCAGCGGGAGATAGCCTCAATATCTACTTCGCTCTCATCATTAACCTAGCATGATCCACCCATTTCGATAGAAGTTTTTTGCAGAAATCTTGTTTTTTGGAAAGGCATTGCAGCGACCAATAAATTTGTAATATAAATGGTAAATATTAATAATAAAAAAAAAAATTGAATATTAATTATAAACAAATTAAGGTCAACTCTAATTATTTGAAGAAATGGGTTTTTTTGCATTTTTTAATACAATTTTTAAAAAAATTATATTTTATTATTGTTTAAAATGCACTTTTTGAATGCATAAATGAATTCAATATATCGATAAATTTAGAGGTACTCAAATTTTATAAATTAAACAATTTAAAATTATAATTATTTCTTTCTTTCTTCTTCTTCTTCTTTTTTTTTTTTTTTTTTTTTTTTTTTTTTTCAGAGGGGAATCCCCTATGAAAGAAGCTGTATATATACATCATGGTACAATATTACATCAGAATATACCGTACATATGTCGCATCCAACAACGACTCAACAATCACATTAGCTGCACAACAGCGCACGGGCATGTATCGCGGGTCGAACCCGGGTGGGGAGGCTAATAACCGGTCGTCCCATCCATGCGGGATAATGACCGCATATTAATTTAAAATTATAATTCATACAAATCTCTATCAAATTTTAGGAAAAAATGTAAGTTAATTTAGCATAAATTAAGTATGGATAGTTATCAAAATAGTTCCTTCATGATATTTTACATTTGCTAGGATTTAAAAAAGTCATAAAATCTAGTACAACCACATTAAAAATATTAATGTGGTTGATATAGCTAAAGGCTTCATAAATATAGCAAAAAAAAGTATTGTAAAAAAAAACTATTGCAACATGAAGAATGACTTAGCAATGCACACATTTACCTCATTAACGATGTATAAAAGGGTTATGGGTCAACTTTAACTTGAGAAAAAAAAAAGAATTATACATCTTATTGTAAAATGGATCATTTTGCTAAATAAACTTCTCTTATATATAAATGAATGCTATATATAATAGTGAGGAACTTATTAGAATTGAAATAATATCAAATCCCAAGGAAATTGTTGGGCGGGGTGGACCATTTTGTTAAATAAATTTTTCATTTATATAAATGAATGTTATAAATAATAATGACGAACTTGTCATAGAGGAACTTATTAAACGACTCTAATTTTTTTAATTTATTAAAATTCAATGCAACCTAATAATCTTCTTAACACACTAAGAAGTCTTCACCAATTAATTAAATTCTAACTTTATTTTAAAGAATAACTAGCATAACCACATTAATAAATGTGGTTGATAAATGCCCATAAGCCCATATGAAGTTCATATATCAATTATAAATTATATTAAGAATTCATGTTATGAATATTATTATCGATAATATTAATATAAATATAACAATCATATTAATAATAATTAATATTATATTATTACTATTATATTAAATAATAATAATTAATAATAATAAATAAATATAATAATAACAATTATACTAATATTTGTTTAATAAATAATAATGAAGTAATTATGAAATAAACATTTAATAAAGATAAAAATAAAAATAATTTAAATATCATGATAGGAAATTCAACTTTAAACACTCCACTAGAACATAGTTATTAAATGATAGCCTCTTGCAAAACATACAAAGACCGATGAAAAAATTTGCACTACTTCAAATCAACAAGATAATGATCACGACTATTCATGCTTTCCTACTAATCCCTTGTCACATTGTCTTTCATTTTTGCATAGCGTCGAAAAGAAAAAGATGGTAAAATATGAAAACCATCTATTGATTTCACTCTTGATATAGTTGTAAATGTCAGAGGAATATTATTAAACCTAAGGGATAAATATTATAAACCCAAGGTATAAAAACCCTACGATAAATATTATAAACCATAAAATAAACATGCTTGACCATGATTTACCATCATTGATTTTCATACTGAGACGATGTTTGTCACAATGTGATGTTGGATCATGGTTGACCATGGTTGATTTTCATATTGAGACAATCTTTGGCACATTGTGACATTGGACCATCATTGACATTGGACCATCATTGACCATGAATGACCATGATTGTAAACCAAAGCGATTTATATTAAACCATAGGATTAATATTATAAACCCTATGAATACTATTATACCCTAGGAATATAAACCAAATAAACCCAAGGGATTCATATTATAAACCAAAGGGAATAATAAAACCAAGGGAGTAATTCTAAAACCCAAAGGTATTATAAACCCAAGTGAATAATATCAGACCTAATGGATTAATATTATAAATGCATGTATATAAACCATAAAGGGATTGATATTATAAACCGAGGGGAATAATATTAAATCCAAGGGATTAATATTATAAATCCAAGGTATATAAACTCTAAGATAAATATTATAAACCCAAGGGAATAAAAACCCAGGGACTATAAACCTAAGGAAATAATATTAAACCCAATGGATAAATATTATAAGCCCAAGGAATATAAACCCTAAGATAAATATTATAAATGCGAATACAAATATTTGTCACAATGTGACGTTGGAATATGGTTGATCATGATTGATTTCCATACTGAGGCAACGTTTGTCACAATGCGGCGTTGGACAATGGTTGACCATGGTTGATATCCATATTGAGACAATCTTTGTCACAATGCGATGTTGTACCATGGTTGACCATAGATGACCATTGTTATGACATTGTGACATTGAACCAAGAGATAGTCTTTGTCACAATGTGATGATGGTTGACCATGGTTGACCATAATTGAACCCAAAGGTATTATAAAACCAAGAGAATAATATTAAATCCACACGATTAATATTATATATGCAAGATATATAAGCCCAAAAGTGATTGATATTATAAACCCAAGGGATTAATATTATAAAAAAAGGTATACAAGCCCTCACATAAATATTCTAAACCCAAAGGAATAATAAACCCAACGAATAAATATTATAAACCTAAATAATATAAACCCTAAGATAAATATTATAAGCCCTAACATAAATATTTGTCACAATGTGACATTGGAATATGGTTGACCATGATTGATTTTTATATTGAGACAAATAAACCCTAAAATAAGCATGGTTGACCATGATTTACCATCATTGATTTTCATACTAATATGATGTTTGTCACAATATGACATTGGGCCATGGTTAACCATGGTTGATCATGGTTGATTTTCATATTGATAAAATCTTGACACATTGTGACATTCGGCCATCGTTGACCATGGATGACCATTATCGTAAACCCAATGGATTTATATAAACCCTATGAATAATATTATACCCTAGGAATATGAACCAAATAAAGCCAAGGGATTGATATTGTAAAGCAAAGGGGATAATAAACCCAAGAGATTAATTCTAAAACCCGAAGGTATTATAAACTCAAGGGATTAATATTATAAATGAAAGGTATATAAACGCTAAAGGGATTGATATTATAAACCCAAGGGATTGATACTAAAATCCTAAGGGATTAAAAACCCAATAGATTGATGATATAAAGTCAAGGGAACACTATTAAACACAAGGGATTAATATTATAAACCCAAGGTAATAATAAACTCAAGGAATTATAAACCCAAAGGAATAATATTAAACCGAAGGGATAAATATTATAAACCAAAGGAATATAAACCCTAAGATAAATATTTTTCACAAAGCGATGTTGGAATATAGTTGGCCATGATTCATTTTCATATTGAGTCAATGTTTTTGACAATGCGACATTGGACAATAACTGACCATCATTGACCATGGTTGATCTCCATATTTAGACAATATTAATCACAATGCGATGTTGGACCATGGTTGAGCATGGATGACCATGGTTGTGACAATGTGACGTTGGACCAAGAGATAGCCTTTGTCACAATGTGACCATGGTTGACCATGAACGAACCCAAAGGTATTATAAACCGAAGGGATTAATATTATAAATGTAAAGTACAAAAATCCTAAAAGGATTGATATTATAAGCCCAAGGGAATAATGAACCCAAGGGATTAATACTAAAAACCCAAGGGATTAAAAACCCAATGTATATAAACCCTATGATAATTATGATAAACCTAAGTGAATAATATTAAACCCAATGGATAAATATTATAAACCCAAGGAATATAAACCCTAAGATAAATGTTTGTCACAATGCGATGTTGGACAATGTTTTATCATCATTGACCATGGTTGATCTCCATATTGAGACAATTTTTGTCATAATGCCATGTTAAACCATGGTTGACCATGGTAGTGACAATGTGACATTGGATCAAGAGAGAGTGTTTGTCACAATGTGACCATGGTTGACCATGGTTGAGACAACCTTTGTCACAATGCAACATTGGAACATGGTTGACCATGATTATAAACCCAATGGATTTATATTAAACCTAAAGAGTATATTATAAATCCTATAAATAATATTATACCCTAGGAATATGCAACCTTAGATTGATAAACCATATAAATTATTATTTTATAGGCTTTTTTAACGAAAAAAATAGTGCAAAATCTTAAAAACAAATGAATAATAGATAATGAATTTTTCATAAATAAATTCATACAAAATAAGAGGAAATGAAATAAGAATTTGTAAATTCATAAATTCATACAAAATAAAATGAAATGAAATAAGCATTTGCAAATTCATAAATTCATTTGCTATAATCTCATTTGAACATATTTTTTTTTTTTAATATATCATGCTAAACATTATTGATGGAATTCAAAACTATAAATTTATAATTTTTTAATGTATGATATACTTCAAAAATTGATAATTGAAAGAAAAGAAAAAAACTGAATTTTATATTTTTATTTCATCTATTTTACTTATAATCAATTTACAATATAATGCATTTGAAATTTTAAAAACAAAAATACATGTCAAAAAATCAACCATAATTTCTAAATTTGCATTTCAAATTTTAAAAATTAAAATACATTTCAAAATATCAACCATAATTTCTAAATTGATAATTTATTAATCATGGAGGAACTTGTCATGGAACTTATTAATATAAAAAATGTACTTCATAAGTAAAATATTTCAATGCAATATTAAGTAAAATATTTCAATGTCAACTAATATGTACAATGAAAATAAATAAATTTTCATGGTTAAAATATTCTTAAGCATTTCAAGTAATGTTATTATTTTATGTTTGGGCTATATTTTTTGGGCAATTTTATCTTTGAGATGCAAACATTTTTTTTCAAATTTAGCATTTTAAAATTTTTTACAAAAGAAGAAATTATATCACTCTAAACACTTCTTAGATTTGTGATTAAGATCATTAAAGAAAAATTTAATAAGATCATCTTGCAATTTGAAAATTTGTTATTGAATGATTGCTAATTAATTTTAGAGCACAAATTCTTTCATGCTGCTTTACCTAATTCTACACTAATCGTACATTGAAAACCTAGGATAGACCAAATTCATAGTTGAGCTACTTTAATAATTTGTATTTGAAAAGTAAATAAATCTTCCATAGGAAACTCCTTCAAATCATTAACATCTAAACCACACTCAATTACTAATTTTATAGCAGACAAAATTGATCTTGTGGAGATTCGTGGCATAAGCTGGTCAAACCTTGTACTCCGCATTTGTGTAGTGACACATATTCCTCTCAAAATTCAAGGTCCCATAAGTTGGCCTCGCGATCCAATATCAAATGCCCAAACTTCTCATATAGGTTTTCCACATTAAATTTTCCACTATCATACACTGGTGGCAACATATAAATATGTGTGTGTTCAAATACTAGTAAAGAAAACACGGAAGTAATTTGTTGCCATGATTAGAGGAAAATGCCTTGTTATAGATGGTATGGAAAAATTTGTTATTAATCGAAGAAGACATATCGTTCACAACTTGTAACCCACATTCTTCTAGCGTGAGCAAAATATTCGAGTAAACAATATGGTCTTCGAACAAGGACATCTTAACGACAGAATGGATGAAATTTATTTGCACCATAGTGAAGACATAGGAAAATACCTTGTTATATATTTGCTTATATATATGAATGTTATAAATAATAATGATGAAATTATAATGGAGGAACTTATTAGAAATAGAATAATCTCAAATCCCTAGGAAGTTGGTGGGTGGGGAGCCTTGTGGCATGAATCTAATTTTTTTAATTTATTAAAAGTAATGGACCATTTTGCTAGATATTTTTTTCTTATATATAAATGAATGTTATAAATAATAATGAGGAACTTATTATAATTTGAATAATTTCAACATGGAGGAACATATTAGAATTGGAATAATCTCAAATCCCTAGAAAATTGGTGGGTGTGGAGTCACATGGCATGATTCTAAAATTTTAAATTTATTGAAAGTAATGGACCATTTTGCTAAATAAAATGTTCTCATAAATAAATGAATGTTATAAATAATAATGATGAAATTATTACAATTGGAATTATCTCAAAATGGAGGAACTTATTAGAATTGGAATTATCTGAAATCCCTAGGAAATTGGTGGGTGGGGAGCCACTTGGCACAAATATAATTTTTTAAATTTATTAGAAGTAATGGACCATTTTTCTAAATAAAATTTGCGTATATATAAATGAATGTTATAAATAATAATGAGAAAATTATTAGGATTATAATAATATAAACTTAGAGGAACTTAATAGAATTGGAATAATCTCAAATCCCTAGGAAATTTGTGGATGGGGAGCCACTTGGCACGACTGTAATTTTTTTAATTTATTAATAGCAATGGACCATTATGCTAAACAATTTTTTGTTATAAATAAATGAATGTTATAAAGAATAACTAGGAACTTATTAGAATTGAAATAACATGAACATGTAGGAACTTATTAGAATTGGAATAATCTCAAATCGCTAGGAAATTGGTGGGTGGGGAGCCACATGGCACGAATCTAATTTTTTTAATTTATTAAAGTTAATGGACTATTTTTCTAAATAAAATTTTCTTTTATATAAATGAATGTTATTAATAATAATGAGGAACTTATTAGAATTGAAATAATATCAACATGGATGAACTTACTAGAATTGGAATAATCTCAAATCCCTAGGAAATTGGTGGGTGGGGAGTCACATGGAACGAATATAATTTATTAAATTTATTCAAAGTGAATGCAACCTAAAAAATATCTAATACAATACAACCATTGATAAACATTAAGAAGAAGCATATGTTGAGCATATTCCCCTAAGAATCAATCAGGCCCTCAATTAAAAAAAATAAAAATCAAGAAGCCTCCTTCCATCTGAAGTTCTTATATATAGGCCTATGGGCGAATTATTCTTAATTATTAATTCTTTTTATAATTAATATATGAGTTTAACATATACATTTAGAAAAGCATGTAATAACATTCTTAATCATGAATATTGACCCTCATTTAATCATGGATATTCTTAGCCTATAGATAGGTTTTGTTACAAAACCATGGGTTAATGCCATAGTTGCTAATACCACATATCCAACAAAACCATAACTCATGTTCATATGGAATTTTTTTAATTAATAATTCTAATCAAAAGACCAAAAAGGACATAACTACTTTTTGACATAAATATCAACCTTTGATTTGTGACTATTACTAAAAATAGTTTAGAACATTCCATGGAAATTAAATCCATACCATCTTATTTCTAATTAAACTAAAATTCTAAAAGTCTTATTCTAAAATACAACACATAGATGTAAATGTTTCAATGATTTTTTAATTTCATGTATAACTACATATTATAAGGTTGAAAGACACTCTACAAAATAATATAGGAGATTTGGTGTCATAACTTTACATTAGCCTAGATCCAGCTTTAATCCCTCTCGACTCTTGGTAAATCCTAAATTAAGATGAGCCTACAATAATTAATAACTAATACAAAAAATTCTACCAATAATTTTATTATAATTTTTTTCTACCAATAATTTTATTATAATTTATTAAACAATTGTACACCATCTTTGACCAGAAATCCATTTCTAAAACTCAAGATAACATCTAAAATCTTAAAATCTTAAATCAACCCAAATAAAACACCACGTTCTTAACTACTCAAGAGCATATTCATTTAATACTTTGATATTTTTCTAATAAGTAAAATGACATTTGAAATAGAAGTAAAGCACCATGTTATGGAGAAAGAAAACAAATAAGACGATGTAGAACAATGTATGTATATGAAATATAGAAAGAGACACCTAAAAATGTTTTTTATTAGTTTGGAAATGTTTTTTAATGATGTGTAATTTTAATTATCACGTGGTAGTTATTGTATTAAAGGTATGGTATTAAGTATTTTATTTTATTTTACCATTTTGTTTTTTAAAAAAGATTAGGGTTTTTCATAGTTTAATATTATGGATTGAATTTTATTATTTTTATTAATATTTAAAGTTATTTATGTGTAATAGGATTAGTTTAGGGCTTCTTTTATAATAATTTTATTTTAGCCTTGTATAACACAATGTTATGTGGATAATTGCCTTAGATATTTTCCCCGTAATTTTTGGACGCTGTTTTAATATTTATACCATGTTTTTTCGATACTTTTATATTTTTCATTGTTAAGCTTCATACGAGATCACCGGAATGTAAAATAATTTAAAATAGCTTATATTCACGTGAATAACATATTTAATATCTATTACTACCCACCATAATTTAAGCAAATATTTGCATAAAAAAATATATGAACAACATGTAAATAAATTACCATTTCTAGACACCTAAAAAAATTAATATAAATACATTTAATTATTATATAATTATTTTAAAATAAAAATCCCTTATTTATATTACCTACTTAGGTATATATTGTTTATTATAAAATTTTGTTTCAACGCATGAAAATCAAATGATTTTTAACAAATAAATTAAATTATAGAAAAAACAATTATGTAAGATTACTTAATATCAATAAGAAATTAGTAAAAACATATTAATAATTAATTAAAATGATTATCAATTCAAAATACAAATAATTAAGTAAATAACACAACTCCATTTTAATATTTATATTTCTTTTAGATAATATATTCAACTTACCTTTCACACATATATGTGGCAAGAACAACAACCCTTTAAAATATATCTATCTATACCATATAAAAACCCTTTAAAATGTTTATATCTATACCATATAAATATGTAAAACAATATAGAAAACCTTTTCAACAAAAACATTATCACTACAATAAGGCATTGGTTTCACTAGGTAGAATTCAATTATCCACTGCCATAATGTAAAATTATTTTATTAGACCTTTAAAACAGAAACATGGATTTGTTGGCGGAAAAGAATAATTATTATATTAGACCTTGAAAAGCAAATAAGTTATTGCATGTAATAAATGCATTAGATTTCCTTTGGAATATATATATATATATATATATATATATATATGCCAAACACATTAGTTTTCCTTTAGAATGCAACATGCATTTACATGTACAATAGACTTTGTAAATAGCTCTATCTTAGAAAAGATGTTTTTCGAAAAGGGATTTACATTTGCATGAGCGATTATAACAACTTTTATATTAATTTTTCCCTTATAAGGGGACATGTATTTGCATGCATAATGATAATAATATTAATATCTATTGTAGTAGAATGATTACTCGGTTACATGCACAAAGAAAAAGTTGAGCGGGTGACTTTCTTTGAATAAGTTTTATCTAATTACATGCATGGAAAACAAAGCTAATAGGTTAGTATCCTTTAAATAAAAATGGATGGTTACAGTGGTTTTCTTTTGAAAAATATCGTGTTCTAGTAAGAAAAGAATCATAGTAATGTGGTATTTATTTTGACATGCTTTGCTAATTATTTGCTTATAATTAAAGCACGAGCAGTGTTTTCAAAAGAATCATGTTGTGATACTTTATTTACATTTCATGTATGCACATGAATAGATGTTAAGAAATCACTATTAATATTGACTAGTGGTTTATTAATACTTTATCTAATCATGATATCAAAGTTTGATGACGGCAGTAATGGCAGGAAAGGATGGCGACTTGTGAAAATGATAGATTATGTTTAACATTGTGTTAGGTAAAGAAATAATTATCCATGTAGATGACTGTGAGCTATAGGATGGTCCACTGATGGAACCACGAGGCCACAAAAATATTGAAGATTTGTGGGTAAATGATACCATGATGATTGTAACCAGGTATGTTGTATTTAAATGAAATTTCTTTGTAATAATTTATGACAATGGTTAAGGTATGGACTCTATTATAATCCATTAAGTGAGGGGTGAACACCCTCATGAGAGTTTTGTAATAAAATTAAATGTTTGTTGGATTTCACCCTACGAGGTTTCTAGGGTATATCAGTATTTAATGATGTGGTTGCTTGTTGTGCTACTTTTATGATGCATATTCCTTGCATGATATGATGTTTATAATATCAAATATGTGATTTAATAATCAAGTTAAAGGAATCATGAGAATGATGCAAGGTTATATCAGAAGGTTTATGTTAATATGCTACAACAAAAGTTGTTAATGGTTATGTAACTTACTATTCCTTTTCTAAAGTTATTATATGTAATGATGAAGATTTTATCTAATGGTTAATGAGGAATCTGGAATAGTAATTTGAATACTTACATGTGGGTAAAACACGTAAAAAAACTCTAACTCCATGCATTTTCATGTGAGATTATCAAGGCATGTTACAAGTGGTATAATAGCTAAAGGTTGCAAAAATGACGCCTTTGGGAATTGTTAAGAAGAAAATAAATTGAGGTATGCTACTAGTGGGCATCAGCTCAGGTATGAGTCTAGTAATCTACTTATTCATATATTTAATAGACTACTTTTGACATGAGATGTGTGATGCATGTTTATAACCGCATTGAGGAGTAATAAGTAATAAATTTTGTTGCAAAATTGTGTTCATAATATTTGAATATAGATTAGGATAAAATAAAATAAACTTGTGTTACACCTATGAATAATCCTCAGCACTCACCACTGAAAGTGAGAATTGACTACCAGCCTTTGCATATGTGACAACATTAATAATACATGTAATGAACATAACTAAAGTTTCCATGCACTAATTATAAAGGATGAATGCATATTATAGTGATTCTGTGTGAAACAAATGCATGAGTGTAAAAGGTGATATGGGTTGTCCTTGACGAAGACAATACGATGTTTTAAAAGATATTGAAAGAAACCCTTTAGATGTTAAGAATAAACAATGAGTCAAGTAGTGAGACTTGACTGTAATAGCCAATTGTTGATTGAATCTTGTCATTGCTACATTAAGATGGTTGGTAGCATTGTTTAGTTAGTGATGCATGACTAACTATTAAAACTTATATGCATTAATTGGTTTTGTTTTAATCTTATTTAAAGTTTTGAACAAGTGATTATGGTAGTTACTTCATGTATCGGTATGTTGGTAAAAATAGATTGTGGGAATTGGAAATGTTTGTATTGTTACTCTAATAGTAATTGACATTTACACATTAATGAATATTTGTATATACTTTTATGCATGATAGTATTGTATGCATGAAACTAAAATGGTTGTGAAAGTGAATACTTTTTTAAACAATGCATATTTATGACTAATGTTGATGGGATTAAGTAGAGGTAGCTTAATGGAAACATGAGAATTTGTAAAGATAAAACATTGTAATGAAAATCACTACAGTAAATGAGAAAGTATAATGTCATGATATGCATGATTGTGTTATTTGTAAAATCGTAATGTATACCACATGTATGTCAATTATGTTTCTTGTCAATCTAGATATTGTGGACCCATGCTGAGGTTCAAGTATGAATGCATGATGCACATAAATGTTTCTTTTGTTTTAACGATAATGTGCATATGGTTCGTCATGTAAATTATAGTGGGAAAGAGCACTAAAAGATAATTTTACATGTCAGATAGTTGTGGATAATTGTGAAAGGCTAGGAGGCCTTAGGTTGACGGTGATTGTCTACCCAAAGGAGTTGATGGTGCTTGCCTGCCCAAATTTCCTCTCCTTGGAGATAAGATGATTTCAATAAGAGAAAAGAGTTGGCCAAGATGGTAAGAGGGGAAAAATCCTGAGGAAGCTCTGTTGATTTGGAGCTTGTTGGAGGAGGCCCATAATTCCTCATAAATGAGACACTATTGGAGCAATGAGGAGAACACTCCCAAGAGGAATACTATATTCGACCATGTGTCATCATTAGAATTCTTGCGCTTGTTGGCAAATGGAATTCCAAACTAGACCTGGTATGGTCTCTGTGAGAGATCTGTCTGGATGTGAAAATGCCACAATCTGGTTGTGGAAACCAGTTTCCATTGGTTAGTAGGAGAATTATTTTTCCATTGTGGTTCTCATAGAAGAAAAAATTAACTAATCAATTACATGTTATGTTAAAAATGAATTTCTATATAATTGTGTAAATATTTTATGTACATCTTCACAGGAAAGGAGTCTAGTTATCAGAAAGGAATCACTAGAAGTATAATTTCCTTTATTGTATTACAAATCATTTGAATGTCTTAGAAGGGGCTAGGAAAGTATGCACTTGGTGCATTTATTGATCATTTTTATGATGAGAGAGCTAAGTGATCTCTGATTACTTTTAGATGTACTTTGTGGACGTTTTTAGTGAGATCTAACGCAATGTGCACATGGTGCAGTGATTTATCATTTTGATGATTAGAGGGTTGGTGTTTTATGAGTACTTGTGAAAGTACCATGGTTAAAGTATTATTAGAAATTTCATAAATAAGTGATAGTTAAAAGTATTTCCTTTGATTAAAAATGTTGTGAATAATGTGACTGAATTTGTTAGTCATACATTACAGGGTACTTTCCATGGAGTGGTGATGGGTTGTCCAACCATTATTTGATTACTTGCATAAAAGTGATCATGACTTGCAAGAGTAATTGGTTGGTAATGGTAAGTTGGTATAGAAATTGTGTTTTGTTTCTATGAATTTAAATAATGGAAATGTGATGAAATAGAACTTGCATATTTTTGCAGTTATAAATGCTTATGACTATTGATAAAAACATTATTGTTTCATTTAATGGTATTTTTGGAAATGAAATTCCTTCATTATAAAGGGGAAGGATCCCCTTTTGAGTTGTTTAGATTTCTATATTATGAGTAAACATTAATGATAAACACCGGGGAAGGTGTTTACCTCAAGGGGGGAGTACGTAACATCTCTATTCTTAAATACTGTAAAAAAATATTCTCATAAAACTCAGATTCCCATATTGTGAAATGTTATTAAATTCCTTTAACCATTTCATTAATGTTTAGTCAGGGTTTGATCTGGTATGATTGAAACTACCAAAGACTTACCTTATATTGTTCATCATTTTCTTAGTTGATACAGGGGACTACTTCGGGGATGTAATTCATGTGAAAATAGGGGAGGAGATCATTCATGGTTGGTGAATAAGTGAAATTCCAAACAAGATGATGTAAAATGGTATTTCCAATATTTTTAGTATAACACAATGGAGTGAAAAATGAACCCAAATGCTAGTGGGTCATATTTCAATGGAACGTCTATTCTATACTATGTAGAATCATCTTGAACCTATTTTGGTAGACAATTATTTTCTTATACACAATAGTTATCAATGTGTATTTGATTGGTGGTGAAAATTGAACGTGACCTCCTGCTGCTCATCATGCAAAGTGAGGCCAGACTACACCAAAGAGATGAGTAACCATATCATTTTTGTTTTGATTAAAATACTAAGTTCTAGGTGTTTTTGTTAATCTCTTTGGAAAGTCTTACCAATTATTTGTTGCATAAAAAGTGTAAGTGCTTTTATTAATTTCCTTGGAAAGCCTTGCAAAGTTTTTGTGCATTAAAATAATATATGCACATATGTGTATATCTTGCTAAGTTCGTGAAATTTTTTTCTTAGTTTATGCACACTAAAATATAAGTTAGGGATGTTGTTTTCGTTTTTTTCTTGGAAAGAAAACAACATGTAAAACTTGCACAAAAAAGATTAAAGAAATCATGATAATTTTCATGGAAAAAATGTAAGTAAACTTTTCCTATGAAAAGAGAAAGAAAATAAGTTATTTCAAAAAAACAATTGCCAGAAAATTATGAGAGAAAATTGGATTATTAATTTCCTTGGAGATATTAGCATGATTCATGTAAACACTTAATAAGAATATCTACACAGTAATAATATCCATTATATTTGAATTCTTGAAATAAATTTCTATGTTAATTTTTGGAAAGAACATATTAATCATATGCATCATTGTATTATATTCCAAAGTGAAATGTATTTGCAGACATTATCGTATTACATCCTTGGAAAAGAGAAAATATTTTGCATGCATTATTTGTATTAAATTCTTGGAAAAGAGAAATGTGTGGGTGTGCACAAAAGAATGGTTCTATGCATTAGACCTTTGAAAAAAATATTATTTAGTGCATACACAAAGAACAATCCATGTGTTATAGAAATATATATTTATATGCAAGAAAAATATTAATTGTGTGTTAGAATTCTTGAAACTAGAACACATTTTTAATTGATATTATGTTTAAAGTCTCCTTTTGAGAACATGGACATGTATTTGCATGTATGAAAAGCAATAGGTAATGAACAAGAATTCTTGAAAGAAATATGTTATTTTCTTGCATGAAAAATATAAATATTGTTTTTGATCTCTTGAAAGGAAATATGATCTTTTCATGCATGAAAAGTCAGTCTATGATGTTGGATCCTTTTGAAAAGAAATATGCATGGAAAGAATATAAGTATTGTGTTGTACCTTTTAAAGAGAAACATGGATTTTCATGCAGAAAAGAATAATTATTATGTTAGAACTTGGAAAAGAAAACAGTTTATTCCATGTAATATATGCATTAGCTTTCCTTTGGATATATATATATATATATATATATATATATATATAATATATATATATATATATATATATATATATATATATATATATATGCACACAAGTAATAATAACTAAACATGTTAGTTTTATTTTAGAATGGAGCATGTATTTGCATATACAATAGGCTTTGTAAATAACTATATCTTGGAAAAGATGTTTTTCGAAAAGGGATCTGCTTTTGCATGCATGATAATAATATTTGTTATGTTAATTTTTCCCTTAGAAGGGACATGCATTTGGATGCATAATGATAATAATATTCATATCTATTGTATTGGAAAGATTACTTAGTTACATGCACAAAGAAAAAGATGAGGGATTTCCTTTAAGTTTTATCTAATTACATGCACAAAAAACAAAGCTAAGAGGCTAGTATCCTTTAAATGAAAATGGATGGTTACAGTTGTTTTACTTTGAAAAATATCACGTTCTTATGCAAGAAGAATCATAGTAATGTTGTGTTTACTTTGACATGCTCTGCTAGTTATTTGTTTATAATTAATGCATGAGAAGTGTTGTAGAATTATGTTGTGATATTTTATTTACATTGCATGTATGCACATGAATATATGTTGATGAATCACTATTAATATTGATTAGTGGTTTATTAATACTTTATTTAATCATGAAATCAAAGTTCGACAATGAAAAATGACAAGAAAGGATGGAGACTTGTGCAAAGGATAGATTATGTTTAACATTGTGGCCTGTAAAGAAATAATGGTCCATGCATATGAGTGAAAGCTATAGGGTGGTCCACTAATGGAACCACAAGGCCACAAAGATATTGAGGATTTGTGGGTAAATGATAATATGATTATTGTAACTACATATGTTGTATTTAAATGATATTTCATTGTAAAATTTTATCACAATGGTTAAGGGATAGACTCCCTTATAAGCCATTGAGTGAGGTGTGAACACTCTCATGAGTGTTTAATAATAACATTAAACGATTGTTAGTTTCACCCTACCGGGTTTATAGGGTATATCGATGTCTAATGATGTGGTTTCCTATTGTGTTACTTTTATGATTTGGATTCTTTGCATGAGCTAATGTTTATAATATCAAGTATGTGATTAATTAATCAAGCTGAAGGAATCATGAAAATTATGCAATGTTACATCAGAAATTTTATGTTAATATGCTACAACAATGGTTTTCAATGGTTATGTAACTTATTATCCCTTTACTAAAGTTACTATATGTAATGATGAAGATTCTATCTAATGGTTAGTGAGGAATATTGAATAGTAATTTAGATAGTTACCCATGGGTAAAACATGTAAAAAATTCTAACCCCATGCATTTTCATGCGAGGTTACCAGGGGAGTTACAAGGGGGTAGGGAATTAGTTGCACAACCATCCATTGTTCATCCTTTGTGAACATTTACTCCTACTACTCCATCATCCTGCAACAAGAGTGTAATGTTACCGATAGAGAGAGTAAGGAATGAATATAAAAATAAGTTGGACAAATCATCAAGGGGTTCATGGTTCTTATTTTCTCCTTAGGTTTTATCTCATTCTCTCTCACTTATAAATTTTATTTGGAAAGAGAGAATGGCAGAGACTATGTTTTCTTGTGTGTGAAGGAGAGTGGGCTTAAATTTTTGTGTTAAATTTGGTTTGAATTTTTTTTCAAATCCTTTAGTTCAGTTTCCCCTCATGCCATCAATATATATCATGGTTCTGCCCATGTATGGGAAAAATTGTAACACATATGAGCCTAAGCTAGGGTGGAATGTGGATCAACCTACTATAGTTTCAATATTTTTTAGTTACAATTGAGTGTTATAGGGGGCAAAGAGTGGGAAGGAGGGATAGGGGGTAGAGAAAGAGATGAAGGGAGTGAGTTAGGTAGAGAGAGGAAGTAGGGAAAGAGAGAGGGATAGGGACAGAGAAGGGGGAAGGGAGAGAGGGTGTAAGGATGGGGAACGAGAGGGGCTAAAGGATAATGTAGAGAGAGAGATAGAGGTGCAGATGGCACATGAGACGAAGGGATGGTAGATAGAGAGATCATGTGTGAGGTAGAAAGTAAGAGTAAAAAATAGAAATGGGCATAGAGAGAAGTGAGTCAAGATAGAGATAGAGAGAGAGAGAGAGTAGGAAAGATAGTGGGAGGTAGAGTGGAATAGTGCAAGATAGGGGTAGGGAGTTTATGAGAGAGGGATAATAGGAAATATAGTGGGAGGGTGATGGAGGAAGAAAGTTAGAGAGGGTGTAAAGAGGGCACGAAGAAGGAGTGGTAAGGATATGGGGAGAGAGGGACAGGTGGAGTGGGATAGGGAGGGAGAGTGAGAGAGAGGGACAGGGAGAGAAGGGTACAATTAGTAAGAGGGAGGCGGTACTATAAACAAGGAAAAATAAGGAGATGATACTATAAACAATGGTACTATTAAAAAACATTGTTCAACACAATCTTGATGGTACTATGAACAAGGAAAATTACATGGTCATAAATATTCCACATTTCTGTGCATTTTGGTAGAGAAAATCATTTCAAATCAATTTCAAATGATTAGCATCTTTGAAAGGCTCATCGTTCTTCTACTATATCCACTTCTCGTTCTTAAAGAAACATTAACTAGGGCAACGATATAAATTAAATAGATCGTAAACATCAATAGACATCAAAATTTCTTAACTCACGCCAACATCACACATTATCAAGATTAAGAAAATCCAACAAAAATAACAACATTATAATTTTATTTTAAATTATTTCTTTTATTAATTATAAAAGGTACTCATATATGAGATAAACGTATACACATTTAAAAAGCATGTAGCAAGATTTATAATCTTGGGATTCTCCTAAGTTTACCATGGATATTTTTAACATGTAAATGAGCCAATATCATGGATTACTAATACCACATGTCTCAAAGAACATAACTCATGTTCATATGATTTTTTTTATTAATCAATTTAGTTAAGAGGGAAAAACTTGACAAAGTACTTTTGAGATAAATCTAAACCTTTGATCTATGACTAGTAATAAGAATATTCTAAAATATTGTATAGAAGTTTAATCTCTACCATCGCCTAATAATTATTAATAACTAAATTAAAATTTGGGATACACTATTTCACAATAATCAAACCTATCAACTTAATTATAGCTTTCCAAATATTGAATATAAAAACACTAAATGAAAAAAATGTAATAAAAAATATAAAAAATCTAACTTTTCCATCTCAAAGTATTTAATTATATTTAAAAATATAAAAATAAATCAACTTGGATCCATCTAAACTGGGGGATCTACCAAGCACCAAGAGAGATCAAATATCTTTTCATTCTAAAAGAGGTTTGCATCTAAAGAGATTTGATCCCTCTAAGACCTTGGTAGATCTAGAGTTAAATGGATCTAGGCTCGTTAATTTTCTATTTTAAATGGGCTATATTCCACATGAATACCATTGGTTCTCAAAACCATAAGTCATTTCTATTTTTATAATTATTTTATTTTTACACGGTTATTTTTATTTTTGTTTTAAATTTTAAATTTTCCGATTTAAAAGGTTCACATTACTAACCTCTCCATATTAAAATATTTAATTATATTTAAAAATGTAAAATTAAACCAACTAAATCTATTGAACTTGGGATCTCTTGAATGGTCTTAAGAATTAAGAAATATGTGGCAGTATTATCTGACGTTAAATCACAAGACTTATCGGTTATGTATGCTCGTGAACTGGGCATTAATTCGATAAAATAATTTGTAATTCGACTCGAGTTGGATACATATAGTTGACTTTTCAATTAACTTGTGTATGTTTAGGTTTTTTTTTTCCGAAGGTGGCAAAACCTATCAAACTCAGGTGTCAAACCAACAGTGAGGACAGCCATCTCTGGCTGCTATCCGCGAATGTCGATTTGACTTATCACCGTTATCAAGGAAAACCACGCCACCTGTAATAACCCGCTGGTGGTCCGTAAGGGAGCAGGCTTTCACTCCTGCCAGATGCCTCTGGGTCTTGGGCCGTTAACCTATTTCCTTACGTCCGAGGAAGACGAGCTCTTTAGGTTAGTAAAATGGATATATTTAATTTTAAAAATTCTCGTTATTTTATATTAGTTTTAAAATTAAAAAATATACTTATTATTTTATTAAATAGTGAAAATATATTTTAAAAGCATGTATTATAATTATATGATGCAACGATAGTGAAAGTTTGCAAGAGGTTAATTAAATATTTTGGTGAATGTTTATTATACAATAAACATTTTATCACATAATTCAAATAATTATTTATTTATAATATTATGTTATATTATAATTTAAATAATGATTTATTTATGATATTATATTATATTTACAAGGTATACACATTATTAAAGATAGTAATCTAAGTATCTTTGTTTTTTAAATTTAATGAAAAAAATGAAATTTTAGAATTGAGTGTATCTGTTTTTGTTAAGTTAAACCTTCTTAAGTTAATTTAAAAATAACAAAACATTTATGAGAGGGAGAATGGGAGAGTGAGAGGAGAGAAGGGTAAAGAAACTGGGATAAGAGAGGGAGGGAAGAACATAAAGTTAAAGATGGAGAGGGGTGAGTAAAAGGGAGGGAGGGAGAGAGCAAGAGAGGGGTAGAAGAGGGGATATAGAAAGGGAGATGAGAAGTTAAGGCAAGATAAAATAGAAAAGGAGGGAGGGGAAGGGAAGAAGGTGGAGAGATATATGAAGAGAATGGCAGGGTGGAGAAGATGAGGAGAGAAGAGTAAATCATAAGAGATGGTATGGGAGAGGTAGAGAGGAGCGTAAATAGAGCAGGGAGAGGGGGAGAGTGTTGGAATGAGGTTAAGAGAGTGATGAAGGGAGACGGGTTGGTAGAGAGGGAGACGATAGGAGAGAGTTAGGTAGAGAGAGGAGGTATGGAAAAAGAGAGAGGGAGGGAGAGAGGTTGGAAGGATGGGAAAGGAGACGAGGTAGACAATAATTAAGAGAGAGAGAAGGGTAAATGATACAAGAGATAGAAAGGGTAAAAGAGAGAAAAAAAAAAGAGAGATTAGGTGTGGGGTGAAAAATGAGAGGGAGAAAGGGAAAGGGGCATAGAGAGAGATTGAGTAGGAAAGAGAGTGGGAGGGAGAGGTAAGGAGAGAGGAGGAGGGAAAGAGAGTGGTGGGGAATGTAAGGGGGAGAGAGAGAGATATTAGGAAAGGTAATGGGAAGGAAGGAATTAGAAAGAGAGGATGGGGGACATGGAGAGAAAAGGAGAGAGGGAGATGGAGGGATAGGGAATAAGAGGGATATGGGTAGAGAGAGAGTGGGTGGCAGAGAGAAAAAAGAGAGGGGATTGCTACAGGGGGTAGCAAGATGGGAATGAAAGGAGGGAGGTGGGTAAACAAACATAACAAGGATAGAAATAGTGAGATATAGAGGGCTAGAGAGGGGGTAGAGAGAGAGAGAAAAGGAGGGAGGGGAAGGGAAGAAGGTGGAGAGATATATGAAGAGAATGGCAGGGTGGAGAAGATGAGGAGAGAAGAGTAAATCATAAGAGATGGTATGGGAGAGGTAGAGAGGAGCGTAAATAGAGCAGGGAGAGGGGGGGAGTGTTGGAATGAGGTTAAGAGAGTGATGAAGGGAGACGGGTTGGTAGAGAGGGAGACGATAGGAGAGAGTTAGGTAGAGAGAGGATTTATGGAAAAAGAGAGAGGGAGGGAGAGAGGTTGGAAGGATGGGAAAGGAGACGAGGTAGATGATAATTAAGAGAGAGAGAAGGGTAAATGATACAAGAGATAGAAATGGTAAAAGAGAAAAAAATTAGAGAGATTAGGTGTGGGGTGAAAAATGAGAGGGAGAAAGGGAAAGGGGCATATAGCGAGATTGAGTAGGAAAGAGAGTGGGAGGGAGAGGTAAGGAGAGAGAAGGAGGGAAAGAGAGTGGTGTGGAATGTAAGGGGGAGAGAGAGAGAGATATTAGGAAAGGTAATGGGAAGGAAGGAATTAGAAAGAGAGGATGGGGAACATGGAGAGAAAAGGACAGAGGGAGATGGAGGGATAGGGAATAAGAGGGATATGGGTAGAGAGAGTGGGTGGGAGAGAGAAAAAGGAGAGGAGATTGCTATAGGGGGTAGCAAGATGGGGATGAAAGGAGGGAGGTGGATAGACAAAGATAACAAGGATAGAAAGAGTGAGAGATAGAGGGCTAGAGAGGGGGTAGAGAGAGAGAGAGAGAGAGAGAGAGAGAGAGAGAGAGAGTGGTGGAGTAAGAGGGGGCGAGGGGAGTAAGAGAGGGAGAAGGGAGAGAGAGAGGGCGAGGAGGAGGGAGAGAGAGTGTGTGTGAGAGAGGGTGGACAGATAGTGGGTAAGAGAGGGGAGGAGAGGGGGGGAGAGGGAGGGCGAGGGAGAGAGTGACAGAGAGAAAGTGTGGGTAGGGTGATAGTGTGGGAGAGAGAAAGAGAAGGGAGGAGACAGGAGAAGGAGAGGGAGAGAGAAGGAGAAAAAAGATAGGGAGGAAGAGAGAGAGAGTGGGGGAGTGATAGGGAGAGTGAGGAGAGAGAGAGAGGAATAAAGTGCGCGTGGGATTAATAGAGTGTGGGTGGTGGGAGAGAGAGGTGAGCAATAGAGTGGGTGAAAATGTGGGAAGAGGGAGGGTTAGGGAGAGAGTGAGAGAGAGTGTGTGTGGTGGGATAGGGAGAAAGGGAGAGAGGGAAGGAGAGGGAGTGGTAGAGGTAGAGTGAGAGAGAGAGGGATGAAAAGAGATAGAAGGGAAGAGAGAGAGAGAGAGAGAGAGAGAGAGAGAGAGAGGGTGGTAGAGAGAGGGAAAGGGGAAGACAAAGATGGAGAGAAGTAGAGAGGTAGAGAGAGAGTTTTCTCATTTGGGAGACATGCAGGGGGAGAGATAGAGGGGGATAGGGTAACAGAGGAAATACGAAGATGGGGAGGGAGAGAGTGAGAGAGAGTGTGTTGTGGGGGTGGGAAGACAATTTGGGAGAGGGGGAGAGAAAGGAGTGGACAGAGAGGGCTAGGGGGTGAGACAAAGAGTGTGAGAGGTAGTGAGAGTGTTTGTGTGTGTGGGAGATGAAGAGGATGGGAGAGAGATAGGGATATGGAGAGGGAGGGAAAGAGAGGGAAAGTGAGAGAGAGAGGAACAGACAGGGGGAGAGAAATAAATAGAGAAAAGGGGAACATTAACTTATAAATGGGCTAAAATAGTGGCATAATAATACCACATGTGAAAAATACGAGAACTCTTGTTCATATGACGAGAACTCGTGTTGATGTCTATATGTGTATACATGTATGTATGTATATATGTCATGTATCACAGGGTCATCATCGATCATGCTTATTTTATTCTAATTTTTTATGTATGAATGTATCTCATTGACTGACTAGATCATTATTATTTTATGTTGATGGTTATATGTATGTATGTGTACGTATGCATATCATTCTCTAACAAGATCATGCTTATTTATGCTAATGTTTATGTATATGTATGCATGTGTCTATGTATCTATATCACTGTCTGATAGGGTCATCAAGGATCATTCTTGTGGAAGAATGATTGCTTATGTAGGTGAATGGCATGAAGAGGTTCATGGTTTTACGAGGAATCAATTGGGTGGAGTAGCCCTGACAGATCTACGGGGTCAGTATCATGTGGTTATGAGTTGATATTATGTGATTATATTATGTCTATGTTATGGGTAGGCTATATCAAGGGATACATCAATGAAATGAAAGTAGTGTGGTCTGCGACATGCTAGAAAAAGCATGGATAAGACACTGGAAGAAAGGTTGCTTGGTAGAGATAGTGTGGTTTTGGATGTGTGGTAATACTGTTGTGCATATGTTGTATATGTTGTACATCTTACATGTGTGATGTTGTGTACGTGTTGTGTTGTGTCTATATAGTGTGTGTACATGTTGTTTATTCAATGATTATGCACAAGGTGGTACATATAGTGTTGTGTGAATGTTGCATATACAATGCTAGGTATAGATGGTGTTATGTACATGTTGGATATGCGGTGTTGTGTACATATTGTACTGTGCACATGATGGATATATGGTGTTGTACACATGTTGGATATGCAGTGATGTGTTTATAGGGTGCTATGTACATGTTGTATATGCAGTGCTATGTACATATGGTGTTGTTTGCATGATTATACAAGTGGTGTTGTGAGCATGTGGTGTCGTGTACATGTTGTACATGTGGTATTGTGTGCATGTGGTGATGTGCACATGTTGTGCATGTGATGTTGTGTACATGTGGTTTTGTGTACATGTCATGCATGTGGTACAGTGCACATGTGGTATTGTGTACACATTGTATAGGTAGTGTCGTGTACATGTGATGATCTGCACATGTTGTGCAGGTATTATGGTATATATGCGGTACTATGTACGTGCTGTACATATGGTACTCGTGTACTTGTGGTATTGTGTGCATGTCATACATGTTGTGTTGGGGGCATGTGGTTCTATGTATGTGAATTGGGTAGTCATTTTATCGTGACATGTGTATTTGTTATGTTGTACTCTGTGTACGTATATGTGTTGTGCGGGGTTATACATCAGGTATAGATGTATGTATTGTGTTGTAAGTCGAGTGTATATGTATATATTATGTTGTTTTGTAGACTAGGTTTAGGTGTATGTGTTGTGTGCCAGGTGTAGATGCATGTATTTCATGGTGTTGTATGTCGTGTGTGGTTGTATGTGTGTGATGCACACTATGTGTATGTTCTCATAGTTAAGGAGAAGGAACTAGGTGTTTTTCGGGTGTGGCAACCAATGCGGTGTGTGTACGGAATGAGGACAAAGGTAGAAGCTAAGGATTGATTAAAGGATAAGTATCCATTTTTATTTCATTTTTATTATACATGTGATTTATTATTCTAGATTTATGATTCTACTCTATGCTGATTACATGTGATCCATGATTTTGGTTTATGGTGATTTCATGCAATTCATGATTTTAATCTATAATGGTTGTGTTTTGAGCTAACCTGATGTGATATCTTTGTTCATGATCATTGATCAAATAGTTAATTTGACTTGTTGTGATAGGAAGTAAACAATATTGCAAGTGTACCTTATTGATGAGCTACGAATTAGGTATGATGTGAATTTATTTCAATTTATTTTAAATCTAATGGCAGGTATGTGCTTGGTATAGTAAATCATGTGAAATGTTTGGTCTGGTGGTCAAAAATAATGGCAAGAATTAACAACAATAGCAAAAGAAATTAGAACATGCAGCAATATGCTAGTAAAGCACTTCAGGAGTAGGGCCATAGTGGGACACTAGTACCCAATAGTGTCCATTAATTTCCACGAGCATGCTATGATTGGTATGATGGTTTTAAGGTATGGATATGCCTTGGTTTTTGTATCTTTTGGTGCAAGGAAGACTTCCCATGTGATGGAATGCCTGGGATGAAGGTTCCAAAAGAACTTAGAAAGTGTGTGACTGCATGGAAGGGGTTGGTCGGATTTCCCAAGGGACTGTGTAGCATAGAAGGGAATGCTAGGGATATACTTATTTTGGTCATTGGCATTTCTAGATGGAATCAAATGCACATTGGGAGTGTTCTCTGGGACAGTGAGCTGGTAACTGTTCACTGAGAGGTCAAGTGGCATAGGATTATAGTGCTAGAAATTAGTTGTAGATTTGAATTTGGTAGTGGATTCTGAACTTCCTAGGAAGGAGGTGAATCCTGGTACTACTTTGAGGGTCGAGGTGGGAGCCTCTGGATTCCCTTGTGTTGGATGTAGGCATCGTATCCTTTTATGCGTTGGTTAAGAAAATTTGCATATGTGTGTATTATTGTAAATATTGTATTGAGCTGGATTTATAAAGCTCCATTGGCAATATGGTTATTTTATGGTTGAAGAAAATGTATATGTGTATATGTGGTTATTGTAAATATTGTATTGAGTTGTGTTATAAAGATCCATTAAACAATTGTTTGTCATGTTTTAGCAGATGCTCATTATAAATACTTCAATGAGCTATGTTATAAAGCTCCATGGGTAGTATGTTTTGTTTTCAGGCGTCTTGTTGGCTATATGTGTCATTGAACACTGAGGGCAGTCTTCCCCCAAAGGGGACAGTTCTTTAACAACCCTGGTTAAAAACTCATGTAAAAATATATAAGAAAACAGTCATGGGACACATATTCCAAGTTGAATAGTGGGAAAACACATCCTAGTGGGGTGTCACTCAAGTTTATTATGGCTAAGTAAATTGGCAAAGGCAATGGCAATGGAGTTGGAAAGATATGAGGCACTTATTGGCATTTTATTTATGAAAAATAAAGGAAGTTAGGAGAAAAGGAAGGTGAAAGGTCACAGGTTGCATATGAGGAGGAAATTGAAGGAAAATAATGGAAAATGAAGAAAATAGAGGCCTCGTTAATAAAAGGGCTTCTAAGGAGCAGTGGGTAGACTTGGTCAGTGTAAGCTTCGTCGGTTCAATTTTTTGTGGAGCTCTCTTCTATTCTCTCTCTCATACTCTTGGATAATTAGAGTTTTCTTGGAGAACTCTTGGAGGAGTGTGGTATATTTTGGAGTTTTGGAGCAAGAAGGTAATGGAAGAGTAGGAAAGCGCGAGAGGACATTGGGATCAGCAACTATAGTGGATTTGGATTGGAGGTATTGAGTTGCATGTATGTTTTCCTCACTAGCTTTGGTATGCATGGAATATGCATGTGGATTATTGGTCATGGTTTGTCACTAGGATGATGGATTACCTAGATTTACAGTGGATTGCATAGCCTTGCAATTTCCTAGATAGCCATGGATATTGTGGGTTTATTTCCTTGTTTTGTTTTGGTTGGTTCTCATGTTTCCTTTAGCTTGGTTTGAGTTATTAGTTCATGGAAGCCTTGTTTGGAAAAACTCTTTGGAATCCCTATAACAACTTGGGTTGAGTGACTAGTCCTAGAATCCTTGGTTGGACAAACACTTTGGAAGCATTTGGTGGATTGAGTTACTATTCCTGGAAGCCCTGGTTGGCCAAGTTCTTTGGAAGTCCAGCAATAGTTGTGGGTTGAGTTACTAGTCTTGGAAGCCTTGGTTGGAGAAAAAGCTCTAGAAGGCTTGGATAGAGACCAATCTGATGATGGTTTTGTGATGTCCAACCATGATGTGGAATCATTATTATTTGATTGATGTGTATGGCCTCTAGAAGCCCTGGATGGTTTTGGATTGATTTTTTATATGAGATCCCACATTCATGCTTGGAATATGGCATGGGGGTGAATGGATGAAGAGAGATTTGGCTAAGCCATTCTATGGTTGGGTGGAATGTGGTAGTCCCATACCTGGTTGGGTTTTGCATGATTAATATGAGGTCATTTCTCCTTTTTATATCATGAGTATTATATTTCTTTATATGTGGATTATATGGCTATTATATCCTTGATAATTTTTTTGTTATTATTCTAGTTAAGAATATGTATTATGACAGTGGCTATGTATGGCTCCCATCATGTTTTAACTTATATATGAATGAGCAATGTATTTATGGCCTAATGGATGAAAATGTAGCTAAAGTGACAAGGAAATAATGCCTCACAATGAATCTCAGATAAGTATGAGACCCTTATGCTCAGATCTATTCTTTACACCTGTAGTTTACATATTCATGATATGTTTGATGAAATGCCTATCATGGCTAGTAGGGGTCAAGTCAAGGTCCTATTCATGTAATTGCATTAGTACTATTATTTCCATGTTATATTATTGTTTTGAACGTGTCGTTAAATTCTCGGCAGTGACATGGGGTCTGGGCCCGAAAATGTGGCTTAAATCCTAGGGACGGTAGCACATAACTGAGAAAAATAGTCCCTTGATGCCAACTTGCAAGCTTATGAGAGCGTCCAAAGGTCCCTGGATGTTGGCATGCGCATAGCATGGGAGCGTCCATAGGTCAAGAGGTTGAAAACCTCAATGCGACCAAAGGGATGGTTATCATAAATTTTGGGATGGTTCCTATGGGTCTTATTGTTGATGTTTTCTATCAGTTCCACTTCCTTAACATGAATTTGGAGGTTGAATCATATCAAAGTAACTTATCGTCACATGTTTAACCCCATTGGTTGGTTACTTGGGTAGATGTGGGAGGAGTGTGTTACAAAATCTTAGAAGAGAAATTATCAAAAAATAACATTAATGACAATCGAATAATAACCATGGGGATTGAATGAATATAAATACCACACTATTGTAGTTTCTCTAAAGACCAAAGCATTACATTTTAGTGATTGGTGGCAACATATAATTTCATTGATTTAGGAAACCTAACCTACATAAGGCTAAAGGGGTATTTATGGAACAATTCAGAACTATGCATTTTTTCTTTGATATTAAGCTCATTTGCACATGTTTTAAGAAACTAACACTTCATATCCCCTGGACATACTTTTTTTTCTTGACCTTAAAAATATGGGACCAATACCTCTTGGTAACAGTCCTTATAACTGCATCCACCATTTCCATGTATTTTTCCAACTGGGATAATAAATTGAGTTTGTTTCTCCTCTAACAAGAAAGGCCTAAGAAATCACCAGAGGGATCTCAAAACAAGAAAAGTGAAATCGCAGATGAAAGATTCCACCTCCATCAAGACGAGGAGGAGGGTGATGGCTTGGCCGGCATGTAAATAGAAACTAAGTTACAAAATGAGTTGTGGAGAGATGTTTTCACTCACTTGTAAGCCTCTATGTTGTCATCAAACATGAGTGACATGTCATGGCAAGCCCCTCTTCACCACCAGAGACCCCATTACATCTTCCATTAAAGGTAAGAAGCTCTACACTCTAGTGTTTTGGTGCGATGGAAGGAAGGAAATCAGCTCATAGTTCAGGCGATTGAATACGGTTAACAGGTGGTGGTATCTAACTTCTGAAAAACTTTTAATTGTCTAACAATCGATCAAATGGTACCTGACAATGCAGAGAGGTAACCCAAGGGAGCTCTTCCTAGAGGAATTCCTTACAACTTAATTAATACTTAATTATTATAAATTGGTAATAGTTAATTTTCTTAAATATTATTATTATTATTAACATTAATACTTATTATTTAACTTTGTAATTATTTTCTTAATTAATTTTATTAATAAAAGTAATGAATAGTTAACGCTAATTAATTATCTAATGAAGAAAGGCTTGCACCTAGATTTGATTCCTCTTGGTTCTTGGGAGATCTAAAGTTAGAAGGAATCTATGTTAGTTTCGAACAACACACTAATAATAATAATTTTTATTTTCACTTGTTTTATACCATCTTGGATCCATCTTAACTATGGATCTATGAAGCGTCGAGAGAGATCAAATCTCTCGAGGTGCAAACCTCTTTTTTAAGTGAAAAAATTGAGGTGGAACGTGGTAATCCCATACCGGATTAGTAATAGAGTTGGAGAGAGAGAGAGAGAGAGAGAGAGAGAGAGAAGATGTGAGATATTAGAGAGAGGGAGGGAAAGAGATATGGATTTGGAGAGGGAGAGAGAGGGAGGGAAAGAGATATGGATTTGGAGAGGGAGAGAGAGGGAGGTAAGAATAGATAAATAGAGAGAGAAAGGTGGAGAGAGAGGGAGGGAGTGATAAGGAAGATGGAGAGAGGGAGAGTGGATAACAAGAGGGAAGAGAGATAGAAGCGGGGGAGGGGGAGAGAAGGGGAGGGGAGAGAAAGAGAGAGAGAGAGAGAGAGAGGGAGACGAGGAGGGAGGGATAGATAGATGAAGAAAGGGAGTTTATGTTTTAGGGGTGATATAGAGAGACAAAAGGAGATAGAGATATAAATGGATAGTGAAGAGAGGGACGAAGAGAGAGATCAAGAGAGGGAGGGAGGGACAAAGAGATTGATATATATGAAGTGAGGTAGTGTGTGTGTTTGGGGGGTTGAGATAGAGAAGAAAAGAAGGAGAGATGGAGGGATATATAGATATAGACGGGGGGGGGGGGGGGGGGGGGGGGGGAGGGAAGAAAATTTCTTACACTAGATGCATTGATTTCAGTGTAGACGGTGATTTCTAATCCTATTTGATTGCTTGCACTAGATGCATTGATTTTAGTGATGATATTTGATTCCTTTTGCTATATGAATTTATTTCAATGTAGATAATTTATATTCCTATTTGATTGCTTGCACTAAATGCATTAATTTCAGTGTAAATGGTGATTTCTAATCTTATTTGATTGTTTGCACTAGATGCATTGATTTCAATGTAGATGCTGATTTCTAATAATATTTGATTGCTTGCAATGGAGTTAAAAACTTGTTATTAATTCTTTGTCTCTCTACTTTTTAAACATTTACATGAAAAAATTATATTGAACATTGAAGGAAATACAAATATGTATAATACTAAGAATTAGAAAAAATATATGATATCCAAATCTTTTATAGAAGATGCATATTGAAATATTTGGTTTATAATTCACATTAAACTTTATATAAACTCTATGTTATAGAATTAATTACACATATTACTCGCAATAGAAAGTAAAATATAAGAATTTTTTTACTTTAAAATATTTCATTTTTCTTTATATCAAGTTGACATCATATTTTTTTATTTATAACCAATAGTAAAATATTATTTTGTGATTAATATATTTTTGGTTTAAATATTACATTTCCCATCCAAACCTCAACTGTTGAATCCCATGCCTGCATGCAGAAACAATATACATGATATCTACAACTATTCAGTACACAAAAGAATAGACCTGGTTTCATAATGACCAGTTCTCCAAAGCTCTCCTCTATCATCAGTAGAGACCAAGATCAATTGCCACTAGAGTATACAGGTTATACTCAGTGAAAATGTTCTCACCTAAAGATGTGTCACATTACTTAGCCTGAGCTGCAACGCAATGCATGTATAGTTAGGTTAATATAATCAAACACCCAAACACTGCAGTAAATACAAACGTAATATAAATGATTTTTCCTCTATATGGTTACATTGAACTTGTAATGCTTAGTTGTCTTCTAGTGCTTTCCCGCTGCTATATCTAGGTTTTGAATGATGACCAGCAGGATGACAATTAAGAAGTACTTCACAGCTGCTACCCGAGAAGCGCAAGGGCAGAAAAATGTCTTTGAGTTCAAAATCTTCCTCCTGATAACTTAACTTAGAAACTAGGAAACCTTAGCTTCAATATCGTTGTGATCATCTAGGAAGCCTAGGCATTTATACTTGTACCAAGATTGCCCTGAAGATTGAAGGTTGTGGGGTATAATTTTGTGGTGAATTAGTGGAGTAAAAAATAAGAACATGCACTCACAAACAACCTTGGACATTGAAAAAATAAAACCATTTCATAATTTCTTCTGTGTAGGTGCACCAATTCAGCTAAAATAATTGTTCACTATAAGAATGAATGGATGTAATTAATTTCAATGGAGATTAGTGTGAAATTGAAAGACTTAATGTAGGGTTATGACATCCATGCTTTTCTGCCATGGCATGAGGTCCTATATATGAGTTAAGATATGTTAATCATAGGATCATAAGCTCGCTAAGGACCACCATGAAAAAAATATCCTTGTCCATGAAAAACTCTCTCCTTTCTAATTAACTGCCATCACCATGTATTACTGTAATTTCATATTTGAGTTCATTGATTGAGAGAGAGACTACTAGTGGTCTCAATGTATAACTAGTTTTTGATATGATACCATTTGTAACCTGTGTGGTTTTACAAACCCAGCTACCAAAATCGTCTTCCTATCCCCCAAGACTCTCATGGCCACAAACAAATTTCTGTGAGAAGTCTGCAACAATGATTTTCAGAGAGAACAAAACATGCAACTGCACAAGGCTCTTTATATGTTTCTCCCAATACAAAATTATCATTCCCTGTTCTGTCCCTGTGTATAATCCATGCAAAAAGTGAGAAATTGTTAAGCATCTATAAAAGCTAGCTAGTCCTGACTCCTCACACAAAAGAAGAGACTTGGTTCCATAATGTCCAATTCTCCAAAGCTCTCCTCTGTTGTTAGTAGAGACCAAGATCAATTTCCACTGGAGTATACAAGTAATACTCAATGAAAATTTTCTCACCTAAAGATGTGTCACATTACGTAGCCTCACCTGCAACCCAATGCATGTATAGTTATGTTAATATAATCAAACACCCGAACACCCCAGTAAACACCAACATAGTATAAATGATTTTCACTCTATATGGTTACATTGAACTTGTAATTCCTGGTTGTCTGCCAGTTCTTTTCCGCTACTATATCTAGGTTCTGAATAATGACCAACAGGATGACAATTAAGAAGTACTTCACAGCTGCTACCCAGGAAGGGAAAGGGTAGAACAATGTATTTGAGTTCAACATTTTCCTCCTGCTAACTTAACTTATAAACTATGAAACCTTAGCTTGAATATCACTGTGATCAGCTGGGAAGCCTTGGAATTTATACATGTACCAAGATTTCCCTAAAGATTGCCGTCCTGTTTGTTTGTCAGTGCTTTCCCGCTACTATATCCAGGTTCTGAATGATGACCAATAGGATGACAATTAAGAATTACTTCACAGTCGCTGACCGAGAAGGGAAAGAGAGGAATAATGTCTTTGAGTTCAACATTTTCCTCCTGCAAACTTAACTTATAAACTATGAGACCTTAGCTTGAATGTCACTGTGATCAACTGGGAAGCCTTGGAATTTATACATGTACCAAGATTGCCCTGAAGATTTCCCCGAGGATTGAAGGTTGTGGGGTATAATTTGGTGGTGAATTGGTGGAGTAAAAAATAAGAACACGCACTCACAAACAACCATGGACATTTCACAAAGAAAACCATTGCCTAATTGCTTCTGTGCAGGTGTACCAACTCAGCTAAAAGAATTGTTCACTGTAAGAACGAATGGATGTAATTAAGTTCAATGGAGATTAGTGTGAAATCAAAAGAATTAATGTAGGGTTAGGACATCCATGCTTTTCTGGCATGGCACGAGGTCCTATATATGAGTTAAGATATGTTAATCACAAGATCATAAGCTCACTGAGGACCACCATGAAAAAACTGTCCTTGTTAATGAAAAACTGTCTCCTTTCTAAATAATAATTATTTCAATCATCTCAAGGCCACACATGATGTTTGTATTAGCAACAAGGGTTTTATTAGACTCTCCCATTTTATAATTTATAATGTTTCATTAATATAACTATCTCTATCTCTTTTTATTAAAGAGTACCGATGTTAGAAATTTAAACTCAACAAACTACTCAATGAAGTCAAAGTGTTGACAAAATCTTGAATAAAGCTTGGGGGACCTTTTTTCATTCTTGGCATTTAAATTTGATTGGGAGGAGTTTTGTCCATCCACTCATGATTTAGACTTCCTAGTAAAAATAAACTAGGCATTACTTGCTAGTTACTTCTTAACATCATCATCAAATTAAGAATTTTTTTATCCTTATAAGGTAACACCTTGATATAGTTTACAGCTTTATTATTCAATGAACATTAAATATTTGATGTGAAGTTTGGCCATGAATGACCTATCATCAACTTGTATATTTCCTTGTATAAATAAAAAATATATAAAACAAAATCTTCTTTATAACATTTCATGTGATTTTCTTTTTTATTTCCTAATATTTCTTCAATTGCTTGCTATTTCCTATGCATGTGTACCCCATATTTCTTGCCCATAGTTGGCTCAACCACTCTTGTTTCTATCAACTGATTTCATTCCATTGCCAGTTTGTTTTCTTTGGGACAAGTACTTTTATGTCCATTTCTTTATCCAATTCAGGCTATAAAGCTATACAAGGTAGGTAAAGACAACAAAATGTTAAAAATGAACATATTAGACATGGAATTTTACAATCAACAAACCTTAAAAGGCCACCCACAGTACTTCATTAACCATAAAAGTAATTTGGTTGGAAATTATAAAAACTTTAATTGTTCATTCCTCTTACAAGTTATAAGAAAGTTTGAATTAAGTGGAGCATGGATCAAAGGTTGCAAATATCCTTTCTCATTTGTAGTTCTAATCAACATCTTTTCTTTAATATATCATCACTATTCTTGTAAGGTTGCCTCAAGCCAACAAATGATCTTAGTAAAAACATTGATAACATTGAGAAAAGAAAATAAAGATATGCTAATTTAGGTTTTCGAGTAATCATTAAACATTCAAAACATTTTGTTCCATGCAGAATGGGTAAAAATACATAAATTTAAAATATTTAATGCGAATACTTGATAAGTAAAAATAAATTTGACTCAATTTTACCATGTTCTACACGAACTATAACGCAGTAGGTACAAGTGAATATAAATTTTACCAATTTTGATAAAAAATTTCCCAGACATTAAAGCAGGTTTCTTCACTAAAATTGTGATAATTTTCAAAGATTACTTCACTCTTGCAATTCTTTTGTCCATGTAGATGGACTAAAAGATCAAATAATTCAACCAGTCAGAAAAGATATGTTTTATAGAATTGGCCATACCATATAGTAGGCTAGAACAGAGAAATCTTTGCTCATCTTTTCTTCCACTGCCCTTCCCCTACCTCATGAATCTACCGCTCCTCTCACCACAACCATTTTTGGCCATTAGAGCCAAAGGCCGCCCCACCCACCAACCTTTTTTTTATTTATAGGGCCTTATAACAACGTGATGAATCTATCTATATCCACATTTTTCTGATTGCCATTGGTGGATGGGTGAGGGATAGAAGCACATTGGACTAATTTATGTTAACACACTATGCTTAATTGAAGCCATGACATAAGAATATTAAATCTCAAATCAACCTCTAATTTTGTAGGTTTGTATTGTAACATGCATATTTTCCTTCAATATTTTATCCCACTGTGTAAAGAGTAAATCATTCTTCTTATAGTGATTTCATAAAAGGAGATACAACAAGCCTACTAACCTTATCAACCTTCTAAAAATAATCGACTAGATAAGGGAACCAGTCTTTGACCTAACCACCAACAACAATAAGTCAGGTCGGCATCTTGTAGTAGCCTGCTTGCCTTTGATGTGCCTTGGGGGATTCCCAAGCCTAGGATTAGAATTGGTGTTGGGAACGAATTTCCTTTATGGCTGCAAATGCTAAGAATGACAATGATGCTGCTACTGATGTTGATGGTGTTGATAGCGTATTTCCTTTTTGGCATTGTTTCAATTTATTCCTATAATCACCCCTTGTTTCCGTTCCTACCCTCAACGACTTGGCCAATGGCAGTGTGTGCTATCAACCACTGAGATTCCATAAACAAAGATTGTCTACTGAAGCATGCCCAGTTCTCCATAAAGCTCTCTACATAATCTGCAGCCCTCATGAAGGGTTCATTGCACAAGCACCACATCAAAATAATTACAAAATGCACTCCAAAAGCCCTCCTTCGACAAACCGCAAAACCCCCCAAAAAATCCTTGAAAGCATAGAATTTGAACTTAAAAATGAATAAATATATAAATAGCAAGGCTTTCCTTTCCAGTCTCTTATCGTTAATGAGCAAGTCTTTGGCTCGAATCTATTAAAATAAATAGTAAAAGTTGCACATAAAAAAACCTTGGCTATTTCTCCTCATAATTTTGTGCGGAGAATAAAACAATCAGGGTTGCATCAAGACAGACCTCGTCCTGTTCCTCTAGTATTCTTCTTCTTAAACACACATCACAATGTTCAAACCCCGTAATGTGTTTACGAACCCCATGATGTGCAACCAAAGTATCTGCTTAGAACACATATATATAATGTACTTTATGGCACAAAAATTCCATTTTCTCTCAACTATCACGTTTGAATCCCAGAAATGGAGTGCTTCAATAAAAGTTAACACTTCTCACCAACAAGGTGCAAATACCACCCAAACTGAACAACATCCCATCTAATTCCCTCGAGTGAATGCTAACTTTGAAAACCATGTTATTCTTGTTGAAAATCCCCTAAATCTGAGGAGGTCGTGGCTACCATAGGGTGAAGGTTCAAATCCTTCAAAGGTCTTTGACTCCCGTGAGGGCCATGGTTGCCATTCAGAATCCCTCAAATATCTATGTCTAGGTCTGTATCTATGCACATACAAAATTATTGTGCAACTCTTCATTTATTTCCACTCACCCAGCCTCATGACTTGCATGCCTTGTGTGCCCTCTGCATATCCCTTCTGCCATTACAAATTATTTTTCTTCCTCATTTTATTTATTTATTTTAAAACTTTTTTCCATTTTCTTTTCATTTTAATTTGGTTTTGTGTTGTTCCCCGAAAATGGGTGTTTCTTTGGTATATGTCATATACAAACATATTTTTAGGAAGACAAATACCCCTATCACGTTGTCATATTCATGGTTATTTGTTGGGAAATTTGGCTTTATAAATTTCGTTTTAATACACATTTATTTTTTTATTATTGTGAATTGAATTTCGTTATATTTTGGATTTATTTTATTATTACTGTGAATTGAATTATATATATGATAGATATATTCTTACTATTATTATTTTAATTTTAATAGTTTGGAGAGTGCATGTCATGAGGGTGTTTCCTAGTCTATGAATTTAATATTTTCATGATTTGCTTTTATAGAAGTCAAAATGAAATTTAATTAAAATCAATTCTATTTTCATTAATGGATAAATTCATCATGAATAATCTAAGAAATAAAAGAGATTGCCTTGCAAATGAAGCACTTAATTACACAAGTTGATTGAAGAAAAAAATTAGTGTAAGGTCATGTTGAACTTGAAAAGCCCCCGAAGTACTAGGAAAAATTTCGGGACTCTAATTTTTAATTTATTTCCTAAAAGAGATTTTTTAGCCATATATTGAGCTTAGTTTGCCACACCTTGCACCTTGATTATTTGTCCTTATAGTTAAGTTAGACGAACTTTCATGTTTTACTTAATTAATTTTGATTTGTTTCTTTCCTTGTTATTTATTTGTAAAATGAAATTTTGTTTCATCCCTTTAAATTCAATTTCCTTTGTTGTAATTCTTTTATATCAAACATTATATTGAAATCGGGCTTCTTCTATTCATGTTTTTTTGAACTTGATCCATAATGATCAAATTGGGACCCTTATTTTCCTTTACCATCATAACATTATTTGTTCTCCATATAAACTTGATTCTCAAATTTGGTCCTTCTTTCATGTCCATAAACTCCTTAAATTTATCTCCTCTTGTCAAACTCTTTTCTTCGATCTTTTACACTTATGGAAATGTTCATTACCTGCTTTCAAACATTGGACTTATTGAAATTTTTCTTGATCCAATTTGGAAACCACAACTAATTTCTAAATAAGATCTTTTCTTCCCTTATTCATCACCCTATTTCAAAATTAGGGCCAATTTGAAAATCAATCCCCCTTCTTCATTTTGGCCCTTTTATATTTCCAAATCAAGCTAAATTCCCAAATTAGGGCCCTTGTTACTAGCAATTACATTTGAGTTATATTTTAAATTGAGAGTTATGTTTCTTATTTTCTTCTTTTTCTTTCAAGATAAATTTTGCAAATTTTAATTTTTTCTCTTTTTCTTCTCCTTTCAAACATTGTTACTCCTCTATACATTGATTTCTACATCAAGCCTAATCTTTGAATTAATGATCCTTCATTCCTTCATAGCCCAACTTTCTACAAATTTCCAAATTGGGCTCAATTTTGGAATTTGGGCATTTTCATACCTTTCTCTTTGAAACCTTCTTCCATTTGGCATTAATGACATTAACATAAAGCTTCCAAATTAGGTCCTACCATTCACATCACAATTCAAACATTTTGGTCTAACCCTCAAACATAGAAAAAGGAAAAAATATATTTTTAAGCCAATTATGTATCGAAAATATTCAAAGGAATTAGCTTGATTAAATAGTTGATTTTATTTGGATAACCATGTGCACATTTTTCTAGGCATACTAACATAGACGTGCCTTTACATATGAATTACCCTAATAAAAATATCAATTGACATTTAAGAAAGGAGTTTGAGTAGTATTGAGGAGAGTTTAAATGAACAAAAGAACCTCATGTTCAAGAGAGAGTTTGAGTCAAGAAAAGAAACCAAAGACACCTTAGATGTACAAAATGATGGAAAATTCAAATAAAATGTGAAATTGAATGGCAAAAAATAATTTATTAGCAATTAAAATTAAATTCTCATGAGTACAATAATAGTATCAAATCCATGAATTTGTGGTACTGGCTATAGCCTTCATTGTTGTATAGAGTCTATCACATATACGTTTCTAGGTCTACAATTCCATGTCAATCGTTACCCATTACATCACCTATTTGTGGTAAGATTTTTCTATAGCTCTATCATTTTGTTACCTCTATTTGCAACCATTTCTCTATGTGTGTGCAGTTTTGAATTACCTATTTCTATTGTATCCAACCCTAGGTGCTCTAGAAAATGACATAATGAAAACCACAAAACCAATTTAAAATGAGATAGAGTAGCTTTTAGATACCCTGCCCCTTCCCATCATTGCAATGCTACACATTGGTTTGCCGCCATTAACCAAAACAAATCGGGATTGCAAAAACTAAGACAAGAATATCTGGACTTGGGATTGCTGAAATTAAAGGGTTGGGGATTCTGAGAGGAAATGTACCTGGAATAGAATCCTCATGATTGTTGAGAGAGATAATTGATCATTGGTTTGATCGTTGTTTCCAAATGGAGGTTCCTATCCAACACAACAACAAAACATTAAAATATTGAATGAAACCCTCAATGAAATGGTGAATAATTTTGACATAACGAATTGAAGGTACAGGAAAATCCTCAAATCATATAACGGACTGAGAAAATTTAAACAGTAAAATACAAAGGAAAATCCTCAAGCCATATAATGATTTATATAATTTGAATAGTGAGATATAAAAAAAATCACATTTTAATTACAGAATCTGTGGATGAGTTTATATTGACTGTAGTGGAATAAAACCATCAAACCCTGACTGGGCACTTGGACAGTATCAAGAGGGTTTCACCATATTGAAATAACCTAACCACAACCGTGAGGAATAGAGGATGATTGCTCAAACAATACTATAGTGCCACATGGAAAACAACGAATTTGCAATCCGAGGGATGTAGCACTATTAAGAAGCAAGGAACCAACCTGAGAAAGAGACTTGGTGTTAGAAGCAGACTACTCTCAACCCACATGCACAGAATTAGGGTGAAGGTCCTAGAGGAAATCTCACCTGTTGAAAATTGAACCAGAAACAGGTCAATTAACTAGAGGCATTATTTTAAACAAAATGTAAAATAAATAAAGACAAAGACTCATTCTGTAACCTGGGGTGTTGTCTTTAAATTCGGTGGCACCATAGTTACTGTGAAGGCATAAGAAAATGGTTAATTCAAACCCTTTTATGCAATCTCATAGTTTGTGTCTCTATGAGCCTAAGCATGGAGAATACCTTGTCTCTTGCAGCCACCATTACTCTACGTAAATGTTAACGAGTGAGGAATGGGGAAACTCTGTGATCAAACCTTGTGTTCAACCCAAGCAACTGGAAATTAACCCATCATATTCCAACTGGAACGTATGTAAGGTACTGGGTGTAGTAGGAGACTCTACCTGATAAGAGTTTCATCGTCTTCTCAAGAAACCCTCGAGATATTGTTGGGCGCCTTCAACCCTAAACTCATTGCTAGAATTCCCATCGAACGCAAAGCTTGAGGTGAAATTGGTTACCTCAACCATCCCGCCTGAAGCCTTACCATTTGATCATCAAGCTATGATCACACAATGGATATCGGTACAGGTGTTTAGGGGACAGAACTCTCTAGAGACCACCCTTGGGATTTATAAATAAATTACTAAAGGTTGGTACTATCAAGATTTATATACATTGAAGTTTTCAATGTTAATTAAACAACAAAAACAACAAGGAATGTGATGATAAACCAACCTCCATAATAACATGGATATGAGTAAATAATTGCAAAGTATTAAGATAAGAAAATGTAAAGGGTTAGGTTAGGATGGTAAGTTCTTTCAAAATATTTATATAACATTAACATAAATATCCTTAATCCTTACCATAATACTGTTTCCAAGTAGTGTATCAAAATTTATAACATTCATATGGTAAGAATATGGTTGTGAGTATTTTTTTTGGTATTCTTATAATTATTACAAGTGGTATGAGAGCCCTTTGGTTCTGATACCATGGCATCTTTGCAACTAAAGAAAACATGTGAATGAAGATAGAGACAATGAGAGACAATATACAAAGGGAAAGTATACCACCAAACACTCCAGAAGCATCTTATGTAGGGGTGATCCTGAAATGTGGATACAATTGGGAGAGGAGTCTCACGAGGGAAATGTATATGAGTTAGAAAGATTCCAACACTTGCGCACATAAATGACTAATTTAAGAACTCACAATGAGAGGCTTACACAAGAACATGACAGAACTTGAAGATTTTGTCCCATAGACAGAATCAATGAGAGCCAAGCCACAATGCTCGAAATAGAAACATAACCCCAACCTTTCATCAAAATGAGGATAACGCAGAATTGACATGAGGACGAGATGAAGATGAAGGACAATTTCTAGGTTTGATCTTGTCATGATTTGTGGCATCGTCAGAGTAAGGAAAAGAGTAATACTAAGCACGAGAAGAGTAAATTGAGTTTTATTTTTATTGGCTCTTAGAAAAGGATGCGACCTAATTTCTTAATGTCTGGTACTTGGAAATATCTCACTGATAGACTTTAGTGGGCTTCAAATAGATCTTGAGGTTGGACAATTTACGGTACAATGTTGCAATCAAATCTCACCTATATTATTTAATTATAAGTTATAGAGTATGTCCCAGTGAAGTAATGTGGATGGTTGAATAAGAACTATCAGAATACCTTTAGGATGGCTTGGAATCTCTAATAGTCAAATCTTGGTTAAAGGAGGTGCAGATAAAAATGATGGTTGGTCACTTTTATATAGATATCAGAGCTATTATGGAGGATTACTACTAATCAAGATTCATTCAGTGAACAAACTATGAATCAATTGGTCACCTGGAGGATGCATCATGCAACAAAGTGATTTTTCACAGATATCTGAAGAAATGTGTTGGATTCAAAAGTCAGGACAATAGTTTACAGCCTAAGCATACCTTGAAATCAAATGTATGGAAGCCTATATGAAAAATTGAAGAGAAGCCATTCTGCACTAACTAAATCTATGATCACTAGGTAATGGTACTTTTTCGTTAATGCTTATCTGAAAGGTGATTTGGGAAGATAAATTTCGATGGAGATCTCTAGCATACTAGAATGATAGTGAAAAATTTTCATGGTGAATTATAAGTAATTACGCTCACCAAACTAAAAACACCTTATCGTTAAGATTATAACCAATTTGAATGTTGTTATTTATTACATTTAGGTAGTGACTCAACTACCCAGTTTCAAGGTAGTTGAAGTTTTTCTCACGTGTTGTAATCTCCTCAAATCCTTTTTGAGTTAGTCTCTTATCTAGTTATCCTTTTCTAAAACGTAGACATTAGGATTTTCTATAATAAGAAACAGAAAAAGATATGTAACTTGTGTCTATATATATGGTTGATGTCAAACATGTTGTCCTATTTATTATTTTCACTTTGGAGCGCAAATCACTATGCCTATTAATGGTGTTCCCTTTTACATAACTCCCAATAGAGCCTTTTCCAAATTGAGGCTGTGAAGTACATATCCTGTTATTCACGTCAGAATTCTGCCATTGGAGTCCGATTTCAAATAAATAGAGAGGAGAAGTGGTTGATGGAGGGGTTTTGTAATTCTTCCCACTCGGTTTTGAATTTGTCACAACTGCTTAATTGGATAGAGAAATCAATACAAATACCAGTGAAGCTTCCTCCTTATGATCAATTTGATGGTGAAACACAAATGTTTCCATGAGGTATTACTAAGCATTTCACATGAAAATAAAACCTAAGCCCCCATGTGTAACCATGAACATAACCTATCATGGTGATTAACAAATCAAGCCTATTAACTAAGCTAAAACTACACCATACTACAAAAGTGAACACACAAGCATATTGAATTAGGGTAAAACTACACTAATGGCATGGAAAAACAATAATTAAGAAACCTGACCCTCCACATGAATGGGATGATGTTAAGGAGACAGAGTAGCTTTTAGATACCCTGCCCCTTCCCATCATTGCAATGATGGACATCAATTTGTTGCCATTAACAAAAACAAAGCTGGACATGGGATTGCAGAAACTAATACAAGAAGATCTAGACCTAGGATTGTTGAAATGAAAAGGCTGGGGCTTCTGAGAGGAAATGTACCTGGAATAGAAGCCTCACAATTGTTGAGAGAGAGAATTGATCGTTGTTTCCAAATGGAGGTTATTATCCAACAAAACAACAAAACATTAAAATATTGAATGAAACCCTCAAGGTAATGCTGAATAATTTTGACAGAATGAATCGAAGGTCGTGAATGATATCTGGATATTTGAGAGATATAGACATATATTTAAGTATTAGGTTCATTGGCAAACCTTAAATCCCCATTGTGGAAACCAGTAGTAAAATTTCGTAGGGAAGGGTGCAGAGGTTACCTTGCCAAACATCTGGAACCTACAAGGGAGAAGCTATCTGGAAACCCTACAGAAAACAACGTGAATGAACCTCGACCAGCATGGACCGAGCAGGTAGTTACCATGACCAAGCTCAAGAAAACCTTCACCATCGGATGGGCATCGGAGTCTTGGACCATTGATGAGATCCAACTCCTGAGATAGAGACCAGTATGAGGATTATAAAAGGTCTCCATAAGTTTCCAATGCGTGAATTCACTGCGAGGTAATGCCTCTAAGGGGTAATTTCTCTAATAATATGATAAAAATTCATTTTACTTCATTGAATCCAAAACCATCAAGGTAAGTTAACAGGGCATGGTAATCATTTTATGGAAAGATAAATTCTTGTTCATTTTCCTCTTCAAGGGCAACCTCCCAATGAACTAATGCTCAAATACAATCACTATACTTAAAAAATCCAATAAGGAGGACTTAAATATTATTCATTTATAAAACCTAAATTTTAACCACTATTGGTGCCTATGCTAATGAATAGGCCATATTACATTTATCGCATGAAAACTACCTAGTATGAATTATTTAATAATAACTAACATAACAGACTTTGTATTTATTACATTAAATGGCCACCACATTTATAATATTATTAATCATTATGGACCCCATTACATCATTAGGAGGGGTCCCACCATTTTATCCCCTTTGAAACACATTGCTCTCAAATTTTATATCTATGATGTATCTCCATAACCCAAATTCCTGTGTATGTGTGTTGCCCCCAACCCTAAGAGTGAAGTAGTCCAACAAGTGTGTCCATAAAGGGATCATCCATAACCCAAGGTCCATGTACAAGTATTACACTCCACACTAAGAATGAAGTCATCCAAGAAATGCATCCAAAAATCCAACTATCAAGTATAAATGTTTCCTTCAGTGTTGATAATGAAGTCATCCAAGAAAGGATTACATAATCTTATATCCTAGGTACAAGTGTGCATGTTGGGTCCCGACTAATCACACATGAAATTGATGAATAGACATGAGGATTTTGTTAAATATTATCACCATGGTCATATGGATCCAAACATATTTCCACCAAGATACTATGCCATCCATAACCAAAATATCATCCACATAATTACAAAAGGTTAGTTATTGATATCGAGTTATGTACTCTATGGTATGTACAAGTATTATTACACCAGAATGTCATGACTAATCATCAGCGGACTTATTTTACCAAGGTCCCTTAAGGTTGTGGTAAAAGCTTAGTAGGAAGAATTAAAGTGGAACTTCAAAGTTTAATTTGTTTTACTGTGACTAGGTTAGGTGTGAATAGGTTAGGTAGGAGGTGCCATTTGAGATCCTGAGAGCAATATCAACAGATTTTACCGAAGAACTCTCTTTCACTAGGTTTCTCAATTGAGGCCCTAAATTTTGTCGAGGCCTACTCACATTACTTAGAAGAACATAATATGCCATCCTCACTATCCTCCACCTCCTCGAATGAAAAGATAATATTGGGGAAGGAAAAATTAATTTGAATCCTAACACACCAATAGGATTGTTTCTACTTGTTTTATCAAGAAATATAATTCTATTAATGAAACAAGATGACTATGTAATCAGCAAATGTTAATGCTCAAAATAGTTTTGTGAAAAATTTCCATCACCTCAGGAGCACATACAAATGAAGGAGATACTAAATATGAGGCTCCCATAATAGCTACAACTTAACCTCCACCCATCAATATACCATTCTAGTAGTTTGAGTTAATTTGATTGTCCATCTTTACCGCATCCATCACTACAACACATGAACTCTTGAAGTCTAATATTTTCATTTATTGAAAAGGCTTGGTTGTTCCAATCCCTCTACTCTAATACTTCTCACATGGATACGTTGTCAATATATTGTGTGTAAACTTAAGATAATTTGTGATCCCATTTTTAGTATCATGAATTAAATATTCCCATCCATTCTCTACTTTATTTTGTATAAACATGAGAAGGACACATGAAAAATTGACTTGCTAGTGACGTGATTTCTAAATAATCCACAACATCATAAGATGATTGATAGAAACATCACTAATAGTCAACCCATATTAAATACTTATCAATTTAATAATTCATTATTTAGTTTAATATATGTTATTTTCTAAATAAACCATGGTTGATAGTAATTTTATTAGCAATAACAAAAAAATTATATAATAGAATATGTTTGTGTCTTTTTTCGTTAGAAAAAACAAATTTGATCATATTTCTATTCAATTTGAAAGAAATACACATAGTAGATACTTATAGCATTCACAATGAATTGAGGTCATTATATTCTCATTACAAATTTCTATCTCAATATTTAAAATTCCAGAAAAAATAATAAGAAGCCCATAACCCTTTACAAAATTGATTGTAAACATCTAGTATTTAAATATTTATAATTAAATTATACCATGATAAAATTTTAATTATTTCCAATAAGGAAATGATGTACTCTATCGTCACCTAGAATAGAGTACTCTCGCAAAGGTCTATGTAGATATGACATTCTATTCACTCAAGATTGATTATTGCAAAAAATATTTGGAGTTCTACTCTTCACCTAGCCATAGACCTTATTGCTCCAGATATTTCAAAAAAAAGTCACACATGAGCCATCAATCCATTACTATGTTGTCACTTCTTAGCCTTGTCCTCAATTAAACAACAAAAAGTGATGCCATATTCTCCTTTTTCTCCCTCCTTATATAGAGTACGTCGATCGTAAGGAACCCAACCCCAATGGTCCAACTATCATTATATTATTTTTCCTTTGTCTTAACATTTTCTATTCACATAAAACTACATTAGATATTATTCTTCCTTTGTCTTCAATTTTGTAATAATCAATATAATAATTAATTAGTAAAATTTATACTTGTTACAAATTTCAAATTTATGAATGGAATGTCAAGAAAAGGTATCATGTAGATATTGAACATTGCATGTCTTAAATAAATATAGAATTTGCATATATTTAAAAATTTCACCTCTAAAAGTTGCACCAATCCTTGTTTTGCACATCCCAAACAAGATTTTAGAAGGAGACCAAAATGTGAGATGAACACCACCAGCATAGAAATTTAATTTGAAAATCCCAAAAACCCAACTTTCCCATTCAATAAGAAAACGATAGATAGGAAATGTAGGTGAAAATATTGAAAAGCATAACCACTTGGTTCTTTCTCATATAACTTTTCTTGATGAATGAAAATAGTGTATTCCTTTGTAGAAAAGTATGAGATTTGAAATGTTCCCTGGGAATTGCATATTCTTGGGGCTTGGTTTTCAAGGCGAAGTCCAATGTTCACTCTAAACTAATAATGATCATCAATAACCACTTCGTGAATGCTATAAGTCAACCAGTAAACCAACCACACTAGAATTTGAAGTCGAATAGGTCAAAATGGAAATTAAGTATGTTAACACAAGAGTTCAATAAGAACTTGAATTTCGTTACTCATGCCTACTAGGGAGATATTTCCATTAAAAGAAATCATAACACAGGCAATAATACAACAAAGTATAAGTGATCTAAATGACAATGTTACCAAAGATGTAAGTGAAGGACTAGGAAATTTATGGTGATCATGGGAATGATAGATCTCGAACACAACATGATGATGTTGTTTGGAGAGGGACATATCATTGTGGAGGGATGGATTTAGTTTCTAAAAGGGTCTCAACTCAGTCTACCTAGTTGGATGGGTTGTTTATCTCAGATACAATGATATTGGTTAAATTCAACTTATTAGGTTCATGAGTGTAGGAGAGGGAGGCGAAATAGAGATGGGAAGCTTAACAGTCCTCCATAAGGAAAATATATGCTTGCATGTAAAGGTAAAGGGAATGCTAGGGGGATAATTTTATGCAAAGCAAGGGTGAATTATGCCTCCCTAAATGCACATCATGAGACTGTGTTTAAGATTCGTCATTCTGAAGTTACGAGAAGACTAGAGTGTAAGCACAAGAGAGAAGATAAACATATTGTCAGTTGAGAAGAGGGCCAAGAAGGCCCTTTCTGGTTCTTCCTCTTTTAGATTAGAGACAGAATATTTACAAGTGTTTATAAGGTGGTAGTAAAGATGAGATGGATTTTCAAGCATATGTTGGCAGGGGTGATTTTGGATTGTCACAGTGGAAAAAATGATCTAATGGATAAAATGAATGCCTGCTTCCAAAGAAAATTTCAATGTTGAGGACCAACTTGGGAGGGGTAGCTGATGGTTCCCTAAGCTAGGGAAATTGCTTGCAATGGATTAAAGGTCAACTTATGCTGCAAAGTCTCACAGGGAATATGATTATGCAATAAATGCACATGAAAAATTGGAATTCAAAGTCTAGGACTCATTACAAAGAAGCGGTTCAAACAGTCACCACTAAGTTTTGAATGGGATCTAAAATTTGACTTTATCAAAATTGAATGAAGTTGGAACTACTCTGAAACAACCCGAAACAATTAATGGTAATATTAAAGATTTAAGTAAAAGTTGACATTATCCTTATCTTTCCTTTTGAAAGAGGAAAGATAAGGAGAATGTCAAACTTTTACTTTAACTTTAAAAAATAAATATTACCATTAATTACTAGGATTAGGTTCTATAGGGCCCTAAGGTTTAGATATTTCTTTTCCTTTTAAGTATTTTTTATTAATAAAACATTATTTGGTGGTCATTAGCTATGTTGCACTACATTCTTCAGAATTGGTCAGTTTACTAGACAACTAGTCACTTTGGTGTTTTAAGGTCAGTTCAATACAAGACCAACCTTAGCCTATCTGAACCACCAAACTAGACTAGTACAACTCTAAAAGCATTGGGACCAACCAATTCCACTAGTTCTAGGCTAGTTCCAATAAGAGTGTGCCCTTATCATCCTCCTCACAAGTTGTTTTGTTGGATCCTTTTAGGAATGGCGATTTGGAGAGTGTCATAAACTATTAGACTGTTGTGAGAACCTAAGATCATAAGCAGTTAAGACTTGACAAACATAAATTTGCAAAGAACTAGTATAGACATCCCAAAACATATTTAGTGAGGATGGGCATGCAAGAAACTATTACAGACCTCCCAAGATACTTAGTGAGGATGAGCATGCCCAAAAAGAATTAGAAAAAAAATATCCACCCTCAAAAACCCTGCCCAAAACATTGAAGTGTGGTGCAAAATAGATTGCTAGTAGGCTATTAATGCTACCAAAAATCATTCCTTCTACAATTTCACAATAAGCTCCTACTCAAGCTACCTCCTCCACTATGGTTATAGTAAGTTCTTGCAACTGTGTGAGCTACATGAAATTAAAATTGCCTTGAAATCTCCACCAATCTTAGTGAACTTGGCTTCTCTGCATGCCCCAACTATTTTGCGTTGATTGATCAGTTAACTAGATGATCACTAAGTTTGACTGAAGTCCCACTGCTTAAATTACCTTCCACTAGATCCTCCAAAAGTTAGAACTAGTTTAATTGACAACAGCCTGAGATAATTGACCTTTATTGCTACAAATTAGTAATCGCATATGCAGAACTAAAATCTAACTCCTCCAAATCGAATTTACTAATTAAACTAGGCGACACAAGCCATGTCACACAATTTAACATCATCCAAGTTGTTTGTTGATGTGGAAATTCAAATTTTTCATTTTAATCAAGGAAAAATCAAATTGATATTTTCTTGATGCATTTTTCAACAAATGGTCCATTGGAATGTATTACTTTCACTATGAACTTGGCATAGTTCACATGTTAAGTTCATAAGGTTTTGGGCTGATGTGGTTCTATGTGTTGTGTATATAAAGAATAGGTGTCCATCTCTTGCTATTAGAAACAAGACTCCCTATGAAATGTGGTATGGCCACATTCCTTCAGTGAGGCATCTCAAGGTTTTTGGTTCCTCCTGTTATGCCTTCATACCTAAGGAACATATAAAAAAAACTCACGGAAAGGAGTCACAAATGTATCTTTTTTGGGTAGTCATACCTCTAAGGCATACCATCTCTATGATGAAGTGAATAAGAAGTTTATAATATCTAGAGATGTGATCTTTCTTAAGTCTTCCAAGATTGACAATGTTGTTGAGTGGCAGCTTAATCGTTTGGATAGATTCAAACATGCAAAGTATTTTCAAGAGTTTGATAGTGAGATTCCACATCTCCTTCTCTTAGCTCTATACTTTCTATGAAGAGCCTTAAAGAAATCAGGTTGAAGGAAATTCCTTCCCCTGCTTTGTTAGGAAAGAGCTAAGAGACTACTAGCAGCAGGTAGCCAAATCTGACAAGCAATGAGGGTACATGCAAGATACAAAGCAAGGATTAATGCAAAGGAGTAATACAAATGAGTGTACTAACTATATACATATCATCAATCATCTTTCATCCCACTTAGGATGCCTTGCATCGTGCCTAGTCAGTCATAAGGTCATGTTGGTCACAACCTCTGTACCTTAAATAAACAAGTGGTAATACTCTTCATCTTCTAAGATATGTAATAAACAAGTGAAAGGAAACAAGACACGTAGAGGAAACACATGGAATGAATTTCATTTCTTGCAACCATGCATGTCATTGAAGACATAATGATATGACAATGATAAGAAAACTTTTAAGCTATAGTAAGAGGTGTATTTCAAAAGATGTGCTTTGTTTTCCATACCTAGCCTCCAAAGGGTTATGCATCAGATGGAGTCTTCGGGTGGTCCCAATATTCTATCATACCTTGGGTTCCTTAGTTTGCTTATTTTTCTCCTAAGCTCTTTGAGAGTCATCTACCATCTCATATTTCTTTGTGGCCCCTGAGAAACATAATTGTGTAGTTTCAATGGATAGTGACTTTTGTGGGATGAGGACCTAGGAGGACACATTTACACAGTTTTAGGATGCAAAGCACTGCTATGGGATGAGGCCCTGGGAGGACACATCTACGCAATTCCTGGATGCAAGGCAGACTGGTAGTCAAGGGACAAACTGCACAGTTTCTGGAGACAGTGCGTTCTGGCTGAGGGAAGGACATTGGAGGAAACCACTGTGTAGTTTTGAATGCTAAGGGAGGTTTGGATTTTTGTGCATTGCACAGTTCCAACATGTAAGGGAAAATCTTGAGGGTTACATATGTGAAGTGTGTAGTTCAGGAAAGTTGGATGAGGCTAGGTTGCTAAGGAAACTCTAAAATTTAGTTAAGTGTGGGATCAATGGAACTGATGTGAACAGTGATAAAAATTGACTATGATCACACACTTGAAAACTTAGCGATACAACATAGACCATCCAGAACATATAACACATACTTCGCTTAATGCAACAACCTTTGTGGCAACTTACAACAAGTGTGGCTCCGATGATAGACTTTGGGAGGATAAAGGTGACACTTGTGTAAGAGTGTGTGAAATGAGTGTGAAACATGTCTATGTGGTGAGGACAACCCATTCTCATAAATATTTCCCCTTGAAGAAAAACAAACCTCCCTTTGCATGATAAGCGATAACCCCCATGCCCAAAGATGACACATTCTATGTAAAGATAAAAGCATGAACGACTCTTAAGATCGAAAAGGGGATCTTGAGATCATCAACTTACCAATAAGTGACTAAGGAATGATCGATCAAAATATCCATAGTAGGCTCTAAAATTTAAGTGCAGGCCAAAATTTTGGAGGGTGTTGCAACCACTACAATAGAGCTTTCACCTTCTTGCTAGCCTCTTTTTTAACCAGTGTCTTGAATTCTACGAACTTGGAGAATGTCTCATCTTTCTTCCAGATGAAGAAGATCCAACACTTCCGTGAGAAGTCATCAATAAAAATGACAAAATATTTGTGTCTAATAGTGTAGGTTGTCGAGAAAGGTCCATAAACATCATAGTGGATCCTTTCTAGGACTGCATGTGTGTTAGGCCCCTATACTACTAGTGTAACCCCTTATTGTTATTAGTACAACCCCCTTATTATGTTCATGTACCCATGTAGTGCCCATACTATTACTATTGTGCCCCATAGAAGCACACTATTGTTATTATTGTGCCCATACATTATTATTGTTATGTCAGCTCTGATTATATTATGACCCCTTAGACTCCTATATATAGAAAGGAGGTCTTTTCATTTGTATCATCCAAGAATTGTTCATTTATGTAATGTAAAGGAGGTTTCCCCCTCGAAGAGGCTGAATTCTAAGGCATTGATCTATCTTCTCTATATTTTTCTTGAGCTGGTTTCATAACATTTGGAATCAAAGCTTTGGATTCTAGGGTTTCGTTGCTCCAAATAGGTCATCGTGCCATTTTCGCTATAAATTTTTTTCTGTGATGTTTCAAAAGCTAAAACAAAAAAACCCATTTGAGACGAGATCATGTTGAACCTTGGCTCTGAATTTCAGAGCTTTTTGCACTATATTTGCGGAGATATGATTTGAGGAAGTTGGTCTTTTTGCAGACTCTTGAATTACATTCCAAACAAGTGACCTTGGGAAAATCATCGTAACTTTTGTTTTGAGCATTAGATTGCAATTTCATAAGAAGTTATAGAAAGAGGACAGACTGTAGTTTCCTGTGTATATTTTTTAGACTCGAAGATCAAAACAGTGACATATGGCACTTCGTACAAGTTTTCTCTTCTGAAAAGGTATATAATCAGGTTATCTTGGGAGATTGTGCATAACTCTTCCTTGGATAATCTAAATTCAATCAAAATGGTGGCATTGGAAAGAGGACACAGAGGGCTACTGTAGGTCACAATTTCAGAACTGGAAGAATCGAAATTACAGAGTTATAGTCATTTCAAGATCGAGCTCCTAAAATCAAGAAAAGGCGATATGAGGAAGTTTGATGGCAAAGATCTAGTAAATTGGATACTTCAGATGGAGCAATATTTTGATCTACATGGTGTACCAATGTTACAAAAGGTATGTATTGCATCTTCATATTTAGAACCGGATCAATTTTTATGATATAAAGGGCTTTGTTCTCATAAACAACTTGTTACATGGTCAATTCTCATGGAGGAAATGATAGCACATTATGAGGATATAAAGAGCAACACCTTCATTAGAGAAACACCACAACAGGTGGAAAGAGTAAAAGGGCTTTGTGACATAGTGGAAAGTAAAATTATGGCAACAAGGAAGTCTACTCCGCACAACTATAAAGATGGAAGTGTTGTTTCTACTAGCCTTCCACAACCTACAAGGGTTACACCACAACAATTGGAAGAAAAAAAAGAAAAAAGGGATTTTTTACAATTGTGATAGAAAATGCACTAAAGGTCATAAGTGTGCTGAGAAGAAATTATTTTACATAGAATATGAAGAGGAGGAAGAAAAGGATCAAGAAACATCAAAAGAAGAGGATATACGCCAGGACCCAACCCCAAAGAAGGAAGAAATGAATCAGACCATATCTTGTAAAGCATTGGCAAGAATTACCACTCCTCAAACTCTCAAGATAGAAGGACATATCAAGAAGAAAAAGGTGCAAGAAGTGAAATATCACATCGAGAAAGAAGAAATGAATCCAACCATATCTTGTAATTCATTGATCAAAATTACCACTCCTCAAACTATCAAGATAGAAGCACATATCAAGAAGAAAAATGTTCAAGAAGTGAAAGATCACATCGAGCATCAAGAAATGAATCCGATCATATCTTGTAAAGGATTGGAAGAAATTACCACTCCTAAAATTCTAAGGATAAAAGGACATATCAAGAAGAAAAAGGTTCAAGCAGTGAAAAATCACATCGAGCATCAACAACAAGTTCTCCAACTTTTAAAGGATAACACCACTTTGGTGCAAAATCAAATAAAACAACAAGTAGATCAACATCGTAGTGAAAAATGTTTTGATGTACATGATTGGATATTTTTACTGCTACATCTCAAGCAAGCTATTTATGAGAAGGAAATGTTGGCAATGCTACACGCCCTTAAAAAATGGCAACCTTATCGAATGGGAAGACAAGTGTAAAAATGGATCATGATAGTCTTAAATACTTTCTAGAACAACTATTATCTTTAGAAGAACAGTAAAAATGTGTCACAAATATGTTGGGTTATGACTTTGACATCATCTATAGAAAATGGAAGCAAAATTTTGTTGCAGATGCACTCTCAAGAAAGGATGAGGATGTGGAAGTATTGTTTTGTGCTATTTCTATTATCCAACCAGATTGGATAAACGAAGCAAGGGATGAATGGAAGAAGGACGAAGAAGTATGGCCACTTATTCAAAAGTTGAAAAAGATCCCAATTCAAACAATATTGCCAGAAATTGAAGAGGAAGGAAAAATCATATTGGAACTTGGAGTATTCATAGAAACAAGAACTAGACAGCTACAAAATCGATCAATTTCAGAGTATCTCATCAAGTGGAAGAACTTACCCACTGAATATTCCACATGGGAGGACAAGAATTTTATACAGAAGCATCAAGAACTACTCAAGCGTTGAGGACAACACTTTTTGAAGGAGAGGGGCATGTTAGGCCCCTATAGTACTAGTGTAATCCCTTATTGTTATTAGTACAACCCCCTTATTATATTGATGTACCCATGTAGTGCCCATACTTTTACTATTATGCCCCATAGAAGTGCACTATTGTTATTATTGTGCCCTTACATTATTATTGTTATGTCGGCTCTGATTTTATTATGACCCCTTAGACTCCTATATATAAAAAGGAGGTTTTTTTCATTTGTATCATCCAAGAATTTTTCATTTATGTAATGTAAAGGAGGTTGCCCCCTCGAAGAGGGTGAATTCTAAGGCGTTGATCTATCTTCTCTATCTTTTTCTTGAGCTGGTTTCATAACAATGTGCTTTGTTGTCCTGATAATGGAATGTGGATTTTATGTACTTCCGCAACATACATCCTTGGCATATATCCTACTGCTTAAGTGCTCCTTAGGGATGCCATTGGTTATTTGTTGTATAATATTCGAGGTACCATGATCCAAGTGACCAAGTATTTTGTGCCAAAGTTCATCGACATCGCGACTTGCACTTTCTCCGCCTTAGTTCTTAATGTAGCACAATCTTCCACATCTATCTTATACAGGTTCTTCACACAAACCCCGATCTGCTTCACCTACCCCATGGCTATGTGTCTCAAGAACGCTTTTCCTTTGTTGAATATCACTTTACAACCATGGTAAACCAACCACTTGGTGAATTCTAGTAGACAAATCCCTAATCCTTTACCTTTACCTTTCTTTACTAGCGCCTCATATTGAAAATTTGAAGACCAAATATTTATTTTCTCTTAAAAATTTGTCTTAAAATCCCCCTCTGTGTAGCAATGCCAAATGTAATGATAGACAAGTTGTTTTTAATCGTATCAGTAGATATGAAAGGGACAAAAGAGGAACTGATGTCCGAGAAATCTTATCAGTAAAACTTGTTGTGTTCTTCTTAGTTGACTACCCCCACAAAAGAAAAAGCCCAGCAAATCATTGTCTTTATATAAGATAACTTGAATGGTAAGTAAAATAACAACGTCGGTATAAGTGCAAGACAATAGTTGCCTGCAAGTTCGCGGACTTAGGGTGCACTGTCAGAGTCAATTTTGCAGTTGTTAGATAATATTGTCTTAAATTGATATGTTTGTGTCTTAATTGTTAATTGTATTAAATAGGTTTTATCTAAAGTGTTCATTGTCTTAAATATAAAGTTTTGTCTTAAAATATTTTTGTCTCAAACTGTTTTTGTCTTAAATATAAAGTTTTGTCTTAAAATAATTTTGTCTTAAATTGTTTTTGTCTTAAATATAAAATTTTGTCTTTAAATATTTGTCTCAAACTACTTTTGTCTTAAATATAAAGTTTTGTCTCAAAATATTTTCGTCTTAAATTATTTTTGTCTTAAATATAAAGCTTTGTCTTAAAATATTTTTGTCTCAAACTTCTTTTGCCTTAAAATATTTTTGTCTTAAACTATTTTTATCCTAAATATAAAGTTTTATCTTAAAATATTTTTGTCTCAAACTGTTTTTGTCTTAAAGTTCATATTTAAGACAATTCAATTGATATTAAATTTTAATGTGAAATAACTAAAATAAAAAGTGATTTCTTAAGACAAGATTTCTTTTGTCTTAAAAGAATGTCTTTAAAGTGCCCTTGGTGTAGTAGTGGAGAGAGAGGGAGATGAAAGAGGAACAAAGGGAGAGAGTGAGAGAGTGGGATATAACGTGAGAGATAATGATGTAGGGGAGAAAGAGAGAAGGGGGAAAAGGGAGTGGGATGTTGATCCAAATGGATCTTAGAAAACCCTCTAAGTCTTCTAAAGATCAAAATCATCGAATGAGAAGAACTTTTAGAAAAGTCAGATAGCACTATCGGGAGGCAAAAACATAAAGAAAATAGTGAAATGAAGCCTATCGGAGGTCAGCAGAGCAATACACAGGAGCTGTCAGATTTGGCCGATCAATGATCTACATCCAATTGGCAAATCACAATTGGTGGTGGCAAGTTGAGGCTATCGGTAGAGACGACCTGGAATATGCAACAGTGATCAGCGGGGTCAACGAGGACCATCAATCAAGTGTGCAGATTGATGGCCCAATTTGAATCGCAATATCACGTTGGTAAACCACAAAGGAGCACTTACAAATGGCCTGGGGATATGTGCGATATGTGATTGCGATTAATCACATCGGAGCATTACAATGGAGCGGGGCCGATATAAACATAACTCGCGATAGCTGGACCCGATGGAGATATAGGTGATATTTCATATATTTTGAGATCCGAAAAATGACATTTTCCTTTGTATTTGTGTTTTTCGTTAAATAAACGAAATACGAAGGAAGTGTGCCGATGTGATGAAACCGGACCCAAAAGGGTTTATGAATGCAAATATATAATATTTCAAGTTCTTCTACAGCCATTTTATAGGGTTTTTCAATGTTTTCATGTATTTTTAAAATACAAAGGGAAATCACGAAACAAATGAGATTTTGGGTGGTGGGTAGGCGGTAAAGTGGTTTTGGTCAGGCTCTGCTAGAGCCCATACACTGGCTGCCATGGGTCCAGGCACCAGAGAGAGAAAACCACCCTTTTTGGGCAGGTAACCCCCATATGCATGGGTTGTCCGAAATGAACCTCAACTGTTGGATCTAGATCTCTCATATTAACGGTGGAGATGCAAGAAGCAATATAAAGGCAAACCTCATAGGAATTATAAGGTGGAATTTATAGTGTTTCAAATCTGATAAATAGCAAATTGGTGGATTTTCACAGTTTTATGTGTATTTCTCTATGTAAACAGAGAACGACCATTTTTGGGATTTCAAAGGCATCAATGGACTATTCCATTATAGAACAGGTGGCCACCATCCCTGAAGGCATTTAGCAATGATTATTAACGCTCAGAAGGGGATCTGAGCAGACAGAGGCCGGAAAGCCAGAGATCCCAAGAAGGAGAAACGAATATACAACGCCGATTGGCTTTAAAGCTAAAGACTAACAGAAGATAGAGGCAAGTAGTGCTGAGACAGAGAACAAACAGAGACAGAGTCTCAGTGAGGAGAGTCAGTGTACTCAGAAAGACTTGGGGGATCCAAGTAAAGCCTTGTTGTTTTGTATTTGTTGTGTGAGACTCAAATTGAGCTCACTATTGTCAAAATATTTTTTCAAAAACATAATAGAGAGGTCACCATTGAAGGCTGGACCAAGAGATGTAGCCCAGGAGTTTTGGGTGAATTCCATATTAAACTTCTTGTGTTTATGTGTGTTTGCCTATTATGTCCTTTTGCTGCTTCATTGTCTATGTATTTCATAATATTATGAATCAATTGCACAAAATAACATAGGAAAATCCATGCATGAATTTGTAATACCTTAATAATTGTCTAAGATCTCATTATTAGATCAAGTGGTATCAGATCTTTAGGTTTGCTAAGGTGAGACAAGCTTGTGCTGGATTGTTGAATGCTAACTAGATCAAAGCTTAAACAAGGAGAAGGAGAAATTGTTGAGGCTAACCCAGAAATTAGAAGAGTCTATCCTAGGAGGAAAATGTCAAAACAAGTCTCATCGGAATCAGACTCTCGGTTCACGGACAGTTTCATGATCGTGAGAGTCATGGTGGAAGAGATGTATCGAGAATTTAAGAAAGGTCAAGGTGAAAGTACTTCAACCTCCAAACAAGACAAAGGAACAAAGGAACCCCTTCTAGATGTCCATTTAAGAGGCAAAGGGAAAAGGGAAGAGCCTCCTCCATCAACACCTCCTTCTAGCCCTGAAAATAAAAAGAAGAAAACATCTTTGATTAACTTAGATGTAAAATTTGATTTGCCAATATATGATGGAGAATTAAATGCAGAAAAGCTAGATAACTGGATTAGAAATATTAATCTATATTGCAAGGTGTAGAACATCGATTTAGAAAGGAGAAAGATTCAGCTAGCCAGCCTTCACCTTGGAGGAATTTCCCTAGTGTGGTTGGAAGGCAGGATACAAGCTGATTTGAAGAAGCATGGTGAAATTCTTTCTACCTGGAGTGAATTTGTTTTTGCCATTAAAAAACAATTCTATCCACTAGCTTATATGCAACAAGCAATGATGAGTTGGTAAACTCTTTTCCAATTAAAGGGAAAAAGTGTACAAAGCTATAACCATGAATTTAGAAAAATAGATTTAATTCTAGTTATTTCTCTAGACTCACCTGAAACTTTGTTGAAGTATATAGGTGGTTTGCATAGCTATTTGAGGCACACCATTCTCATGTTTAACCCTACTAGCATAGATGAGGTATTAGTTCAGGCTACACATCTAGAGGCTAGAGGCAAGAATGTGAGCCTAGATATTGGGGGATCATCAAAACCCACTACAAGAAAGAACAAGGAAAAGAGGAAGCAAAAATGGAAGGAGAGGAAGACAAACACTGTACAGAAAGACAAACCTTCATGCCCTCACTGCAAGAAGGATGGGCATGATGATGAACACTACTGGTCTTTGCATCTGGAGCTGAAATCCAAGAAGTTCGGTGGTAAGAAGAAGAAGACTACTGCTGCTATTCAGAAATACTTGGGGTTAGAATCAGGTGATGAAACGACAGTCAAAGCCACAGGTATAAAAGGTAAAAATTCTAAAGAATCTACAAGTAATTCTGCACAATCTATTGATAATGAAGATAATGAGAGGAAAAGACATGAGCTTTTTCATATTAGAGTTATTTCCAAGCATCAAAATATTGATACTTTATTTGATAGTGGTTAACAAGTAAACTTGAATTCTGAAACAATTGTAAAGAAGTTGGGCTTTACTAACAACGCCGCACAAAAAGCCATATCCATTAGGTTGGGTATGTGATAAAGCAAAGCTACAAGTTACTAGACAATGTAAACTTAGGTTTGTTATTGGGTCAACTTTTGTAGATGAGGTTGAGTTAGATATAGTTTCCTTGGATATATGTGGTATTGTTTTAGGAATTCCTTACTTGTATGATAGAAAGGCCATTTTCTATAGAACTGAAAATAAGTATCAACTCACAAAAGATGGAATAGAATATATTGTCAGAGCTCATCAGCTTAAAAATAACTACACCATCATAAACTCAGGGCAGATGAAAAGAATTGTAAATTCATGCAAGCAATTTTTACTAATGGTTGTAAAGGAAAAGACCCTTGATAAAACCAATGCATTTGAAGGTTGTTATGCTAGACAGAAAGCTAATTTAGATAAAGTTGTTTCAGAATATGATATCCTATTTCAAGAACCTAAAGGTCTTCCACCCAAAAGGGAAATAGTACATGATATTCATTTGCAGCAAGATGCTCCATTGCCTAACATCAAAATGTACAAGTTATCCGCTTTAGAAAATGCAGAGATCAAGAAGCAGGTATAGGCGCTGCTCGATAAAGGGTTCATAAGGCCAAGCACATCACCATGTGGATCTCCAATTGTGTTGGTGAGAAAGAAAGATGGTTCATGGAGGATGTGCATTGATTACAGAGCACTGAATAAAATAACAATCAAGAATAATTATCCTCTTCCTCGCATAGATGATCTATTAGATTAGTTGAAAGAAGTTGTTTACTTTTCCAAGTTGGACTTGCATAGTGGCTATCATCAGGTTAGAGTAGCAGAACAAGATGCATGGAAGACTGCTTTCAAAACAAAGCAAGGGCTATATGAATGGCTAGTTATGCCTTTTGGTTTAACTAATGCTCCTGCCACTTTCATCAGAGTTATGAATGATGTAATCAAACCTTTTATTGATGATTTTGTAATTTACATTTAGATGACATTCTTGTTTTTAGTAAGACATGGGAAGAACATTTAAGGCATGTAAAGCAGATTCTAGATGTTTTGAAAAGAGAAAATATCTATGTTAAGTTATCAAAATGTAAATTTGGCAAAACATCTTTGAATTATTTGGGTCATATTGTAGGGGGTGGTGAATTGAAGATAGATCCCTCTAAGGTTGAAGTCATTGTGAATTGGCCTAAACCCAAATCTACTGCAAAATTTAAGAGCTTCCTAGGAGCAGCACAATATTGGAGAAAGTTTATTGCTAACTTTTCCTTGATTGCAGCTCCCTTACATGCTTTGATAGGATTGAACAAGGTGTTTCAGTGGGGAGGCAAACAACAGAAAGCCTTCAACACCTTGAAAGAAAAAATTAGTACAGCAGTAGTACTAGCATTGCCAGATCTTCAAAGACCATTTGAGATTGAAACAGATGCGAGTGACTATGCCATGGGAGCAATGTTGATGCAACATGGTAAACCCATATGTTATCATTCTAAGACATTTAATTCTGCAGTAGTTAATTATCCCACATATGATAAAGAATTGTATGCATTAGTACAAAGTGTGATAAAGTGGAAACATTACCTAATGGGCAAAGAAATAGTTATACATACTGATCATCAACCACTTCAATATTTGCACTCACAAACTAAATTGCAGCAATCAAGACACTATAGGTGGATGGGGTTTCTACAACAGTTTCATCTTATCATCAGGTATAAGAAAGGCATACACAATAAGGTTGCAAATATGTTATCAAGACCAATCATAAATGCATCTACTATACTTAAGCATAACTAAGTATTGCATGAAAGCTACATTGAATAGTATGATCAATATGTAGATTTTAAAGACGTATACACAACCTTAAGTTATGGCAAACAACTAGAAGAATTGGATTCCCATCTTAAGGACCAACTCCTATATCATTTGGGAAAGTTATGCATTCCTCAAACTGAAAGAGTTAACATAATCCAAGAAGCACACACTTCTCTAATATCAGGTCATTTTGGTGTGAGTAAAACAGTTGCACAGCTGCAAAGGTTCTGTTATTGGCTAAGAATGCATGAAACAATTTCTAGATATATTAAAGGGTGTACCATGTGTGCTAAAGCAAGCCCAGTAATAGAAAACTAGGCTTGTACACTCCACTTCCAGTTCCCTCTCATCCTTGGGAAAGTGTTTCCATGGACTTTGTTGGGGGATTTCCAAAATCTAGAAAAGGTCATGATTATTTATATGTTAATGTGGACAGGTTTAGCAAAATGTGTACTTTAATACCTTGTAACAAGCATATTACAACTGAAAAAACAACAAAGTTGTTCTTTCAACATGTAAGGGTTCACTTTGGGTTACCCACTTCTATTGTATATGATCAAGATTCCCGATTTGTTAGGGAGTTTTGGTCAAGTCTATGGGAGTTAATGGACACCAGATTGAGAAAGAGCACAACATTTCATACACAAACAGATGGCCAAACAGAGCTAGTCAAAAGGATAGTGATCCAGTTCCTTAGGGGCTATTGTAGCAAGCATCCCAAGCTTTGGGATGAACATGTGTGTTATGTGCAACACGCTTACAACCATGCGAAGCACTCTTCTACACATAGATCTCCTTTTGAGACTTGTTTTGGTTTTACACCAAGGTCTCCCTTGGATTTTGTCTTTAGTAAAGACATAGCAGTTGATGGACACAGTGATGTGGACAAAGCAACCAAGTTCATTGAACAGATCCAAGAAATTCACTAGATAGTGCAGGAACAACTGGAAAAGAGCTAAGCCAAGTACAAGGGAAGATAAGCATCAAATTGAGCATAGCTTCCAAGTTGGTGATCAAGTCTGGTTGTACATCAGCAAAGATAGAATGTAAGGTGAAGGTAAGAAGCTGAAGCCAATAAGGTATGGGCCTTTCAAGATACTTGAGAAAATTGGTGAGAATGCTTTTTGCCTTGATTTGCCAGCTTACATGCACATCTATTCAGTAGTTATTGCAAAGAACTTGAGACTGTTTAAACCTTCATTGATTGAAGATCTCGAAGAGAAATGTTAGTTGCCTTCTATTGATGATCTGTTGCCTGAATATCTCAATGAGTTGCAGGAAGATACAATTCTGGACAGGAAGGTGAGAACTACACACAGAGGGGATGTTGAGTACCTAAGAATCGGAATGAAAGGTTCAACACCAAGCAGTGCAAGATGGATAGAGATTGGACAAGTGAGGAAGTTGTATCCTCACTTGGTTGATGCTTATAAAGCAACTTTTGGTGGTCCAAAATCATTTTCAGTGGGAAGGCGTGATCCAAATGGAACCTAGAAAACCCTCTAAGTCTTCTAAAGATCAAAACTATCACATGAGAAGAACTTTTAGAAAAGTTGGATAACACTACTAGGAGGCAAAAACATAAAGAAAACAATGAAATCAAGCCTATCGGAGGTCAACAGAGCAATGCACAGGAGCCATCGGATCTGGCCGATCAATAGACTAGATCCGATCGGCAAATTGCAATCGGTGGAGGCAAGTGAAGGCTATTGGCGGAGACCACATGGAATATGCGATAGCAATCAGTAGGGTCAACGAGGACCATCGATTAAGCGTGCAGATCGATGGCCCAAGTTGAATCATAATATCACATCGGAAAACCACAGAGGAGCACTTACAAACAGCCTAGGGGTATGTGCGATATGCGATTGCAATCAATCGCATCACAACATCAGATTGGAGCATTATAATGGAGCGGGGCTGATATAAACATAACCCACGATAGTTGGACCCGATGGAGATATAGGAGATATTTCATATATTTTGAGATTCGAAAAACGACATTTTCCTTTGTGTTTGTGTTTTTCGTTAAATAAATGAAATATGAAGGAAGGGTGCCGATGTAATGAAACTGGACTTGAAAGGGTTTATGAATGCAAATATATAATATTTCAAGTCCGTCTAAAGCCATTTTAGGGGGTTTTGCAATGTTTTCATGTTTTTAAAGTATAAAGGGAAATCGCGAAACAAACAGGATTTTGGGTGGGCTGTAGGACGTAAGTGGTTTTGGTCGGGCTCCGCTCGAGCCCAAACACTGGTTGCCACATGTCCAGGCACCAGAGAGAGAAAACCACATTTTTCAGGCCGGTAACCCCCATACGCATGGGCCACCCAAAATGAACCTCAATTGTTGGATCTAAATCTCTCAGATCAACGGTGGACATACGAGAAGCAATATAAAGGCAGACTTGATAGGAGTTATAAGGTGGAATTTATAGTGTTTCAAATCCGATAAACGACAGATTGGTGAATTTTCAGAGTTTTACGTGTATTTCTCTATGTAAACAGAGAATGACGATTCTTGGGATTTCAAAGGTATTGATGGACTATTCTGTTACAGAACAGGTGGCCACCATACCTAAAGGCATTTAGAAATGATTGATAATACTTAGAAGGGTATCTAGGAAGACAGAGGTCGGCAAGCCAGAGAGCTCGAGAAGGAGAAATGCACAGACAACGTCGATTGGCTTTAAAGGCATAGACTAATAGAAGATAGAGGCAAGAAGTTCTAAGACAAAGAACAAATAGAGGTAGAGAATCAGTGAGGAGAGTCTATGTACTCAGAAAGGCTTGGAGGATCCAACTAAAGCCTTGTTGTTTTGTATCTGTTGTGTGAGACTCGAATTGAGCTCACTGTTGTAAAACTCTGTTTTCAAAAACATAATAGAGAGGTCACCACTTAAGGCTGGACCAGGAGATGTAACCCAGGAGTTTTGGGTGAACTCCCTATTAAACTTGTTGTGTTTATGTGTGCTTGTCTATTATGTTCTTTTACTGCTTCATTGTCTATGTATTTCACAATCTTATCGATTTATTGCACAAAGTAACATAAGAAAATCCATGCACATGAGTCTGTAATACCTTAATAATTGTCTAAGATCTCATCATCAGATCAGATGTGGAGAGAGAGACAGGGAGATAGGAGGTGTGTGAGAGAGAGAAGGAGAAAGCAAGGGAGATGGGTGGAGAGATATTGGGTAAGAGAGAGAGAGAAGGAGGGGGGCAAAGTGATAGAGGGGAGGTAGAGAGATGGAGGGAGGGAGAGAGGTGGATCGATAAAGAGAGTAAGGAATGATTATAAAAATCACTTGGACAAATCATCAAGGGGTTCTTGGTTCCTATTTTGTCCTTAGGTTTTATGTCATTCTCTCTCACTTATAAATTTTATTTGGAAAGAGAGAATGGCAAAGACTAAGTTTTTCTCATGTGTGAAGGAGAGTGGGCTTAAATTTTTGTGTTAAATCTGGTTTGAATTTTTTTTCAATCCTTTAGTTCAGTTTCCCCTCATGCCATCAATATATATCATGGTTGTGCCCATGTATGGGAAAAATTGTAACACATATGAGCCTAAGCGAGGGTGGAATGTGGATCACCCTACTATAGTTTGAATATTTTCTAGTTACAGTTGAGTGTTATAGGGGGCAGAAAGTGGGAAGGAGGGATAGGGGATAGAGAAGGAGATGAAGGGAGAGAGTTAGGTAGAGAGAGGAAGTAGGGAAAGGGAGAGGGATAAGGATAGATAAGGGGGAAGGGAGAGAGGGTGTAAGGATGGGGAACGAGAGGGGCTAAAGGATAATGGAGAGGGAGAGATAGAGGTGCAGATGACACATGAGACAAAGGGATGGTAGATAAAGAGATCAAGTGTGAGGTAGAAAGTAAGAGTGAAAAAGAGAAATGGGCATAGAGAGATGTGAGTCAAGAGAGAGAGAGAGAGAGAGAGAGAGTCGGAAAGATAGTGGGAGGTAGAGAGGAATAGAGCAAGATAGGGTTAGGGAGTTTATGAGAGAGGGACAATAGGAAATATATTGGGAGGTGTTGGTGAGGTAAATCCCCTCTACGGACAAAGGTGATCCCCACTAGCTCAAAATGGGTCTAGCAACAATCAAACAATGCTATGACGCAAGTTCCTAGTTGCAAATGAAAGGTGGATTATGAGAGCTGTTGTGGAGGTAAATCCTCTCTGCGAACAGAGACAATCCCTACTAGCCCAGACCGGGTCTAGCAACAATCACACAATGATATCACGCAAGTTCCTAATTGCAAATAAGAAGTGGATGGTGAGAACCTACTTGGATTCCAATGCTAGTGTTCGTAGGAGAGATATCGCCCTCGTTCCTTTGCCTCGGCCGGTCACGATCCCCACGATCTCCATGATTGGACACCTGCACATGCAAAGAACAACACGAAAACAAGCATAAAATCTAGTAGATGCAATTATATATCAGTCAGAAAAGATATAACTCAACATCAAACATAAGACAATGAGAGTGGAACCATAATGATAGTCATCTATTATTAATAAATAACAAAGAAGAATACAACCATTGTTCTAACGTCAAATCCTCCTTTGGCTGGGCAGTCAGCTACACAAGTCTTGCAAAGCTTGTTAGTATAGGAACAAGCCTCTCTCTCCTTGGGTGACAAGAATCTCCTTACTTAGATTTGGCCTTATGGGTGCAAAGAAGGCTCTTGTAGCTTCAAACTCTCTATCACTATGCTGGGACCAGAACTACTGTCACTATCACTAGCTTGCTCAAGGCATAGAGGCAAGCTTTTATAGATAAAGAGGAAAGAGATAGGATCAACCACATTATTCATGGGATTGGCTTTATCACTTAGAAACTTCCATGAAAGGTGGCAAACCACTTTCCCTTCTATGGAGATTCGAAGCCAAACCATCCTAGCTCAACATAGATTCAGTTGGTGAATGGGTTGCGGAGAACCTTCGGAAGCTTGTTGGTTAAAAAATTTACTCAATTCGGTTGGCGCGAGTGCGACTCTGAGACAGAGCGCCAATGGCGCGCCCTCTTTAGAGGATTTCCCCCATTGGCGCAGGCAGTACACTGTGGACCCGCGCTAATGCAAAAAGAGTTGTTTTCATGGATATTCTGCAGAAGATGTCTTCAGGGGCATATGAAGCTCATACTTAGAGGAATATGATGCAAGTGGTTTCAGGTCATGTCACTTCTCACAGGTCCCGGAATGAGTCCTCTAGTGTGCGGAAGAGGGGTAATAGGGACGGTGACAAACGGTGACAAATTGCTGTGTAACAAGAGCCTACTTGGATTCCAACGCTAGTGTTGTAGAAGAGTCGACACTCTCATTCCTTTGCCCCGGCCGGTCATGATCCTCACGATCTCCGTGAATGGACACCTGCACATGCGAATAATGACACAAATATGAGCATAAAATCCAATAGATGCAATTATATATCGGTCAGAAAAGATATAACTCAAACATCATCACAATGAACAACAAGAGTGGAACCATAATGATAGTCATCTATTATTGATAATCAACAAAGGAGAATACAACCATTGTTCTGATGTCAAATCCTCCTTTGGCTGGGTGATCAGCTACATATGTCTTGCAAAACTTGTCAGGATTGGGAACAAGCCTCTCTCTCTTTGATTATGAATGCAAAGAAGACTCTTACAGCAATCTCTCAAACTTCTGAAAGTATAATTTTCCCTATGCTCGAACTAGCTTGTCAAAAGCAATGGAACAAGCTTTTATAGATGGAGGAGAAGGAGATACGATGAACCAAGACATCCATGGGATTGGCATTATCCTCAAAAAGATATTATGGATAGAGGAAAGGGAGATACGATGAATTAGGACATCCATGGGATTGGCATTATCCTTAAAAAGCTTCATGAGTCGAAAGGAAAAAACCTTCGAGCGTGCGTTTGTTAAAAAGCTTTTCCAAACTCGGTTGGCGCGGGTATAGTTCTGAGACAGAGCACCAACTGGCGCGCCATCTTTGGAGGATTTCCCCCATTGGCGCGGGTAATACACTGTGGATCTGCGCTAATGGAAAAAAGGGACTTTTTAAGGATATTCTGCAGGAGTTGTCTTCAGGGCATATGAAGTCCATACCTAGGGGAACATAATGCAAGTGTTTTCAAGTTATGTGACTTCTCACAGGTCTCGAAATGAGTCCTCCAAAGTGCGGGAAAGGGGTAATAGGGATGGTGACAAATGGTGACAAATTACTATTTAACATATGCCCCCTAAAGCATGAGGCCCGAGAGAGAGAGAGGGGTGAAATGCTTTACAAGAACACATGCAGCTGCCGCCGAAGAATCTGCATAGAGAGGTACAATTGATATCTCAAGTACATGATATATGTGGTATGGGCGCAGCCATCCATAACAGAGTACATAATAATCTAGATCCAAGGTATGGGCGCAGCCATCTGGTGAGGATCGATGAATAGACTTAGGCATGGTCGCAGCCATCCAGTGAATGAGTCATGTAATAATCACAATAATCCACAAAATCGTAGCCTGGATTCCAACAGACAAAATCCAGGGTCTTGTGTTCCATCTCGACCCGAACAAAAGTACAAGTTCAAGCATGCAAATACATGAGTTGAAGTTGAACATGCATGAACATCGTCTGATTACCAGTCAATAATGAAAACTGTTAACAGACGCGAGAGGTACCACCAATAATGACAATGGCCCTCAAGGTACCATAGGTACAATCTACGGTGTGTGAATCAGTGAGCTGGCGTCAAACAACCGTAGAATCATTCGATCGGAGGCCAATGATGAAAACCTCGCGTCGAACACGAAGAACTTGCCATTGAGGCATGCAGGCTCCAAGGCACTGGAAGGGAGTCTCTAAATCAGCTTCCTGGGTAATGAGCTGAAGTCGACAGGAAGTGACATTGATCGAAGGTGGGCCATAGTGTTTCCCACATCATCGACACGAGACAGAGGAAGAATGTTGTGGTGAATCAGAATTATGCGAGCTATCAGAGGGAGGTTGATATTCTATAGAGGTCAACTTCTCTTGAACATATCGGCGGCACGACAGTGGACTTGGCAGTATTTGACATCAATGGATCAAAGGTCATGGTGACGAGGCAATGAGCAAATGAGACATCAAACAGGATCACCCAAATCCACGGAGGCAAGTGAAAAACGAGATGAGATGTCCCCACCCAGACACGAAAGCAGACAAGTGCCATGTTCAAGAGCGACATACTGCCGACACGACAATAATTATGGTTCCATTTTCCCCCACCATTTCTGGCGAGTACCCCAGTTATTTTTATTAACAAGCTTGACGGGGATAGCATATGCTTGTAAAACGTCATTTTGATGGACTCCAATGTTATCAAGTCTTAATGAGTCTGATAGAGGAAGAACTCGGCGTCTTTTCATGTTTAGAGAGTTTGAAAAGACAGCAGAAAAGAAAACTCCAAGGGTGTCCTTTTTCGTAAATTTGTGTCTCTCGAGCCCGAAAAAGTATAAAACAATGCTCGAAAGAACCGCCTGACCATTACGATCGAGGAGTACTTTTCATGAGTAGTGATTTCAACCTAAAAAAGTAAAAAAGCAATCGAAACTATGTCGCTTCGTGACCGTTAACGAACTTGAAACGACAAGGGTCCGACGATCTTTTCGTTTTTACACGGTTGGAAAAGAGTTTAAAGACGACCACCTCTTATTTACGTTTAACGAGTCAAGAGGGGTAACTTGGCGATCTTCTCATATTTAAACGGTCGGAAAAGCGCTGAAAGTAGACCTCAATTTTTATTCTCTTTAATGAGTCAAAAAAGAAAATATACTCGGCTATCTTTTCATCTTTTATGAGTGAGAAAAGAGCTTAAAAGGAGACTCATCCTGGAGGAACGAGTGGTATAAAGGGTAGCAACTAGTTCTGGTAATGGTGGAACTGCTCAAAACATATAATGGTCAAGAGGCTGGCTAATAAAACCACTCACCGTTGTGGTTCCTTAGGAAAGGATAAACAACCAAGTGAAAGCATATGATCGGCCAAAGAGATGGTGGCGATGGAATGAAACAACCAAGGCTCATCTAACAAAATTTAGCAGATAAAAGGCAATCACGAGATGTAAATCAGGTATGGGTTCATTTTTACACAAGCTTGAACCATGGAGAACTGTGCTTAGATTCGGTTTCATGTTTACACAAGCTTGAAACGAAAAACTATGCTTGTTATCAGTTCGCATGCCCCCAGCATAATAACGCAAATAGAGGTACATGCCCCCCCAAGCTGCATTGCATTCAACAAAGTGGATGGAATGAAGGTTCACTCTCGAGATCTAGGAAAGACTCAACTTGTATTTTACGAGATCTTAATCAAAAGACTTGATTTGGAAAGGAGGAGATGTTTCATTTTTTAATGAGGTTGACCTAGGAAAAGAACTATCCTCATAACCCTTATTTCATTTTTTAATGAGCTTGACAGAAGATTAGGAACTATGCTCGACTCGAACTTCATTAGAATGAACAGGAAGTCAGGGCTTCCAAGAGTGCCACTCCGGGTGGAAGGGTAACATCTCAGAAGTCAGGACCCAATGCCCCCAGGACACTATGCATGACGGCGGCATCACTAGATACAGGCGCGGGATAAGTGGCCACGTAGTTGATCTGTGGTGGGGTAGATGCAACTGGTGGATGAAAACTAGGAGGGGATGACGACTGCGCAGGAGGGACCCGGGGACGAACGAACGATAATTGATCTATAGTCATGATTCTTCCATCATGTGGAAAGCAAACCACACGGAAAAGTGAAGAGACCAGGGCCCCCATGGCATATACATAGTCACGGCCAAGGAGAAGACTGAAATCTAAAGCACCTTGGGTAACCGATACGTCTATATAGATGGTTTTGCCTCCCCAAGTAATAGGGAACTTTGGAAGGATCCCTAATGGTTGACTAGTTCCTCTGTCAAAAGCCGTCAGATTCGGCGCGACTCACACAAGTTATGGGGAACCCAAAGCTTGCCAAGTAGTGGTAGGCATAAGACTGACAGATGCACCCTCATCCGAAATAGTGCCAGGTATCACCTTATTATAGGCGTGTACCGTGACCCAAAAAGGCACATGGGATGGAAGGTGGGAGGTATTCAAATGACTCCAGTCGAAGGAAATGACTGAACTACTTGGTGGGGGAATCGTATGATTGCCCCCTGCTCTAAAGGGACCGAAGCAGGACTCTCGGGAGCAGCTGGGATAGGAGAGTCATTTCCAGATTCAAGAGAATCTGAGGAGATGAGAAGAACATGGGAATTATGCTCTTCCGAAATAGAGTGATCGGGTGGTGAACTCGAGTCGACACTCTTTCCGACCAATGGTTGGTCTGGAACAGGCTTGGCAGAGCCAGGTTCAGGAAGAGGAGGTTGGACAAGAGAGGAATCTTGGTCGATCTCTTTGTCAGCAGGGGAACAATCTATGGCTGCAGAGAGACGTTGATAGCCAATGGGTAGTTGGGGTGAAGGAGCTGTGAGACTTTCCAAGACAACAGAGGCTTTATCCATGAGCGGACAAAGGTGAAGGGGATGATTGCCTTCACAAAGTCTACAAGGGATTCGAATCTTCCCTTTTCCCTTACCATTTCTAGCTGATAGAGTAGCATCGTCGTGAGCTTCAGAGGACGATGAGGGGCGGGCCGGATTGCGAGACCATACTTCTAAGACCTTGGGAATGCTAGGACAATCACGAAGAAGATGGTCCTCCTTGCACAACCTACAAGGAAATTTGACCTTCCGAGGAGGAGCAGAAGGTGGCTCGACTTGAGTTGTACTTTTAACCTCTCGCTTAGGAGTCTTCTTCTTCTTCTTCTTAGCCACATGATTACTTGAATCCAGACTTTCGCCAGGCGAAGTAGAAGATGAGGACACAGAAATAGGCGAAGAAGGGGAGAGGTCCACCTTGGAATCAACATGATGTTGTTCAGGTGGAGGAGACGATGGAACAGGAGTCATCACACTCGGGACCACCGAGGTTGAAAACAACCATACGGGCAAACTGATGGTTAACCCAGGCGAAGACAATGTTTCCATATACGGAGCACTGACATTTCCAAAAGAAGGAAATGGACTAGGGTTTCCATCCGGGGGAACACCTTGGCCGGTAGACTCGAGGAAGGTTGCCATTGAAAATGAGAAAGAACCCTACTCAAGCTAACGCAAACAAGATCTGACCGGGTAAATGTGAATCACGGCAGAATAAATTTTAACACAAAGGTATGAACTTGACCTCTTCATGTTTTAAGAGTCGAGAAAAGGACAAAAAGATGACTCTAGTCTCCTTCGAATGTTTAGTGAGCCCGAAGTGACAAATGCTCAGGTGAGCCTTTTCTTTTAGGGAGTCGAAAAGCATCAAAAGTGACTACTTTGGAGAACTAGGCAAAGCGTTTACCAGACAATCCATAAAATTGCATATACACCTTGGCAATCATATGAAAACCAAGGACTTTCCGTATGGTAGTCAATCTTCCCGAATGCCGTGTTCAGTGCGTTACAGCTTGTAAGGCGGCAGACACGGCTTCCCGTGGATAAAGGATGATAACCTAGTGGGGTCTCCCCATATACTCGACGGTACGTGGGAGCGCAAATCTGTGCTAGAACACTATCGAGTCACAAAAGGAGGAATCACCCAACCATAATGTGAAACAATAGTGACTAGGTTTAACGACGCCGGAACACGTCTCTAGCCTATACCTCTAGATGTATGCGTTAAGTTCCAATGCGTTTTTAGATTCATTCAGTTCATTTTACAATTGATCTTTGATTAGGTTTCAGTTTCCAAGTCCTACTGTATGTAATCTCTCACAATTCCTAAATGCAAGCTATATGCCAAAATATATCATTTCATTCGATGAACTCTAGCTACGAGAGGGTTGAGATCTTTCAATCAAACAAAATGATCATAAAACAATCAACAATGACTCTAATGCAGCTAATGGCAATAAACGAAACTTTTCTTTACAGTCACTAATCGCTGATAACAATGAAAAGCTCTAATTTTCGTTTACTACTGCAATGCAAAAGAGATTGTTCGTTTTCTTTTCGATGGCAAAATGCAGTAAAAAAGTTTTTAGAGATAATAACAATGAGTAAAAGAAACAAATTTTCACTCAATGAAAACACAATCAAGTCCCTGAAACACCAAGACAATCTTTCAAACCAAGAAAAATCACAAAGACTTCAATGAGCTATGTGATCTAAGCCCAAAACGAAGCCAAGCGGAATCCAAGTGAAAAAGAAGTGAATCACTCGAATAACGCAATAAAAAGCTTAACAATCACTGAACAAGTGCAAGAGAGTAACCAAAAAGTTGACTGGACCAACAGAAAACCAAAACTCCTAAGGAAGGCTCGATTGCACAAAGCCACTAGATGCCCTAGGGCTAAAATGTGAAATCGGTAGAAAAAAGCAAACACCCAAAGGGTAAAGGCCAAAAACCAATCAAACAAGACTCTAACACATTCAAGTGATTGAAAGATAGTATCGAGACACAAAAACCAAGCTTGGAAGGCTCAAAACAAGCAAACTCTAAAAGGTTCCCTGGGCTGGTGCGACTTTTAGGCTAAAAGTAGTGCCAATTGAGGATTGGCGCGGGCTGTACATTGACAAGTGGCACCAATTGGCGTGACTGTCATGCAAAAAAGAGTCCCAATCAAGTTTTCTATGCTAAAATAAAAAACAAGCAATCCAAGACTAGGCCAGCAGTATCCAGACAGCAAAGAATCCAACCCAGAAAGCTATCTAAGCAATCAAAGCAAGAGAAAACCAAAGAGACAAGACAAACTCCAAGTTGTTTAGTTCGTAAACCAAACCGGAGATTGACTGAAGTGGTGTTGATCTACTTCGCTAATGCAGAGCAATAGCATTTTGAGGGCTACCTGGCCGTACTTCAGGCTCCGTCCAAAGTTTACAAATCAAACAACAAGCTAACTCCCCAGTGGAGTCGCCAAATTGTTGGAGAGGTAAATCCCCTCTGCAGACAGAGGTGATGCCCACTAGCCCAAAATGGGTCTAGCAACAATCAAACAATGCTATCACGCAAGTTCCTAATTTCAAATTAAAGGTGGATTATGAGAGCCTACTTGGATTCCAACGCTAGTGTTGTAGAAGAGTCGACACTCCCGTTCCTTCACCCCAGCCGGTCACGATCCTCACGATCTCCGTGAATGGACACCTGCACATGCAAAGAATGACACAAATATGAGCATAAAATCCAAGAGATGCAATTATATATCGGTTAGAAAAGATATAACTCAAACATCATCACAATGAACAACAAGAGTGGAACCATAATGATAGTCATCTATTATTGATAATCAACAAAGGAGAATACAACCATAGTTCTGACGTCAAATCCTCCTTTGGCTGGGTGATCAGCTACATATGTCTTGCAAAGCTTGTCGGGATTGGGAACAAGCCTCTCTCTCTTTGATTATGAATGCAAAGAAGACTCTTACAGCAATCTCTCAAACTTCTGAAAGTATAATTTTCCCTATGCTCGAACTAGCTTGTCAAAGGCAATGGAACAAGCTTTTATAGATGGAGGAGAAGGAGATACGATGAACCAAGAAATCCATGGGATTGGCATTATCCTCAAAAAGCTATTATGGATAGAGGAAAGGGAGATACGATGAATCATGACATCCATGGGATTGGCATTATCCTTAAAAAGCTTCATGAGTCGAAAGGAAAAAACCTTCGAGCGTGTGTTTGTTAAAAAGCTTTTCCAAACTCGGTTGGCACGGGTATAGTTCTAAGACAGAGCGCCAACTGGCACACCCTCTTTGGAGGATTTCCCCCATTGGTGCGGGTAATACACTGTGGATCCGCACTAATTGAAAAAGGGGACTTTTTAAGGATATTCTGCAGGAGATGTCTTCAGGACATATGAAGTCCATACTTAGGGGAACATAATGCAAGTGTTTTCAAGCTATGTCACTTCTCACAGGTCCCAGAATGAGTCCTCCAAAGTGCGAGAAAGGGGTAACAGGGACGGTGACAAATGGTGACAAATTACTGTGTAACAGGAGGGTGATGGAGGAAGAAAGTTAGAGAGAGGGTGTAAAGAGGCCATGAAGAAGGAGTGGTAAGGATATGGAGAGAGAGGGACAGGTGGAGTGAGATAGGGAGGGAGAGTGAGAGGGAGGGAGAGGGAGAGAAGGGTACAATTAGTAAGAGCGAGATGGTACTATAAACAAGGAAAAATAAGGAGATGATACTTAAAACAATGGTACTATTAAAAAAAATTGTTCAACACAATCTTGATGGTACTATGAACAAGGAAAATTGCATGGTCATAAATATTCCACATTTTCGTGCCTTCTGGTAGAACAAATCTTTTCAAATCAATTTCAAATGATTGGCATCTTTGAAAGGCTCATCGTCCTTCTACTATATCCACTTCTCATTCTTAAAGAAACATTAACTAGGACAACCATATAAATTAAATGGATCGTAAAGATCAATAGACATCAAAATTGCTTAACTCACACCAACATCACACATTATCAAGATTAAGAAAATCTAATAAAAATAACAACATTATAATTTTATTTTAAATTATTTCTTTTATTAATTATAAAAGGTACTCATATATGAGATAAACGTATACACATTTAAAAAGCATGTAGCAAGATTTATAATCATGGGATTCTCCTAAGTTTACCATGGATATTTTTAACTTGTAAATGAGCCAATATCATGGATTACTAATACCACATGTCTCAAAGAACATAACTCATGTTCATATGACTTTTTTTTATTAATCAATTTAGTTAAGAGGGAAAAAGTTGACAAAGTACTTTTGAGATAAATCTAAACCTTTGATCTATGACTACTCTAAGAATATTCTAAAATATTGTATAGAAGTTAAATCTCTACCATCACCTAATAATTATTAATAGCTAAATTAAAATTTGGGATACCCTATTTCACAATAATCAAACCTATCAACTTAATTATAGCTTTCCAAATATTGAATATAAAAACACTAAATGAAAAAAAATGCAATAAAAAACAAAACAAAACAAAAAAACTAAATTTTCCATATCAAAATATTTAATTATATTTAAAAATATAAAAATAAATCAATTTGGATCCATCTAAACAAGGGGATCTACCAAGCACCAAGAGAGATCAAATACCTTTTCATTCTAAAAGAGGTTTGCATTTGAAGGGATTTGATCCCTCTAGGAGTTTGGTAAATCTAGAGTTAAATGGATCTAGGCTCATTAATTTTCAATTTTAAATGGGCTATATTCCACATGGATACCATTGGTTCTCAAAACCATGGGTCTTTTTTATTTTTATAATTATTTTATTTTTACAGGGTTATTTTTATTTTTGTTTTAAATTTTAAATTTTTTTTTATTTTTTTTCCTGATTTAAAAGGTTTACATTACTAACCTCTCCATATTAAAATATTTAATTATATTTAAAATTATAAAATTAAACTAACCTAGATCTATTGAACTTGGGATGTACCAAGCATTGAGAACATCTCAAAAGATTTGATCCCTTTCAACACCTAGTAAATCAAGAATTAAATGAATCTAAAATGGTTAATTTTCCTTTTTAAATAGACTATATTCCACATCCATATAACCATGTTCAGATCCTTGGTTTTACAGAAAACCCGATAATGATAATTTGAAAATAGATTGTACTTCTTAATCTAGAGAGGGTAAAAATCTCTCTCAGAGATGATAAAGTCCCGTTTGCTTTGTAATTCATTTTTTACATACATTTTGTTGGGTTATTTTTCTTTTCAGTAAATATCATTTTGCAACTCGGTTACGCAAACTCGGGGACTGTCTTAAAGAAATAGATAAGAATTAAGAAATATAATTAGGCCGATAGGCCTTCCTATGCATCAACAATTGTCAACACTTTTAACCTGAACCGTTTGATCAAGTTTGACGGTTTCAACCGTTGATTTGAATTTGACTGCTTTTTCCAAATATTTGAGTTGCCTTCTTTTCACCTCCAGTTCTGCTGTGCATTGAACCTGGCCCTTTGAGTTGCATTACTGTTTTTTCCAATTCTTTTGTCACTCTGGAAGATATGCATTACTGCTTTTTCCAATTCTTTTGTATTTTCACTGCTTTTTCCTTGACAGTTGTTGTTGTTGTTCTTCTTCCCTGGGTTTTGGCAGCGTTTTGGCAACCACTAAGCTTCATCTACCATCACCTTTGATGGAAAACTTAGAACATTGACCTCAGCAGTGGATCCGGATACTCTGTCTCCTGCAATCCTCGTAATCTTTTTTTAATTTTTAATTTTATTTTTTAAGTTAAACTTCTCGATGAAGTTTGAAAGGTACATAATATTATATATGGCTCTATCAGATTACAGGTCAACATATTCCATCTTCAAGGCACAGCCAGAGAAATAGTTGCAGTTCATCCTTCGTTCAAGCGAGTAATGTCAACCCAGGACAATTTTTTCAAACAAATACTCCTGCTGATCGAGATACGAGTAATTTGCCTGATGTTCGTGTGAGTAGGTTTGTGGGTTCAGATCATGACATGGAAAAATCTTTGTTTGCTTTAATCGGGATTTTCAGTGCTGGAAAACGAAGATCTTGTAGTACTTTCCACTCAAGCAATTACTATAGCACACAACCAAATCTTTTGCATGATTTTAGTGAAGGTAAAACGCTTTTTAGATGTTCAAAAAATATCCTTGCTTTCGATATCGTTTGCAGAATTCATAATTTTCTTTCTTGAATCACTTTTTGCGAACAACAGAGTTGGACACAGGCAAAGTCCATTCGGAGCTCAACAGTGTTGCTGCTGGTCAAGAAGAAATCATGTCTGCCAGTAGAATGGAGAGCGAAGACCTACCAAATATATGTAAAACTAGTTAAACCAAGAGGCATTGTCAGCCTTTGAAATGCATTGTGAACGTTTTTATTGATTACAATATTACACGTTGCACTTTTTTTTAACAGCCAAGCAGCTACACCATTGCCATGTCCGCAAGTAAAAATGAATGTAAAACTAAAGATTATGCATGTCACCTTCATTTTGGGAACTGTTTTAAAATTATTATGAGTTTTCTTTGAAAAAAAAATAGCGTTAGGAGTTTACAAATATTCAATGCTCAATAAGCCAATTCCCATCTTTATTTTCAGCTTCACTCCCAGCAATCATTGGAGGGATTGAAGGGGCTTTTAAGGTCCATGGCCGCCACAAAAATATATCAAACTCTTTCCATACTTTGCAAAACTTCAATTATCTAAAGTGTGAAATCTCAAGTTTTTTTTTTAAGTGTAAAAGATAAATTTTACGAGCTTCTCTTTCAATCCTTCTTTCTCTCTCAATCTGCCTTTCATGTTTTCTGTTCCTACCGGTTAAATTTTTTTTTTTTTTTTTTTTTTCAAATAATGTATGTATCGTTAATGCTTTCTAGTATCATGAACATTCTCGCAAACTTTACATTGTTTCTCACAAAACACACAACACTCTACATTTTATTTATTTCAATTAAAGATTGGTTCCTCATTAAAAACAATCTAACAACATTAATAAAAGAAATTAACTTATAATTAGGCCGATAGGCCTTCCTATGCATCAACAATTGTCAACACTTTTAACTTGAACCGTTTGATCAAGTTTGACAGTTTCAACTGTTGATTTGAATTTGACTGCTTTTTCCAAATATTTGAGTTGCCTTCTTTTCACCTCCAGTTCTGCTGTGCATTGAACCTGGCCCTTTGAGTTGCATTACTATTTTTTCCAATTCTTTTGTCACTCTCGAAGATATGCATTACTGCTTTTTCCAATTCTTTTGTCCCTCTCGAAGATATTTTCACTGCTTTTTCTTTGACAGTTGTTGTTGCTATTCTTCTTCCCTGGCTTTTGGCAGCTTTTTGGCAACCACTAAGCTTCATCTACCAAGCTTCATCTACCATCACCTTTGATGGGAAACTTAGAACATTGACCTCAGCAGTGGATCCGGATACTCTGTCTCCTGCAATCCTCGGCGGATACCTTTCTTTATCACTGGGAACAAATAGGTCACTATCAGGGCATTTTTATATTTTCCCATTTTCTTTCTATTGTTTCGTATGTGTTATATGTACACATATATATCTCCTATGCATGGGCTGGGTGCAACGAGTGTTTAGATTAGAAGCACAAAAGTGAGTGATGGTCTTTGGTTCGTTTGAAATTTTGTAGCAGAATATATATAATAAATGTGGACTGGCGATTTGTATAAAGTCACTGTTCAGATTCGAAATACAAAAGTAAGGTTACAGATGGTTGCTACAGGCCATCATCTAATAGATTTGAGTATTGTTGTTGAAGAGTGTTTGTTTCTTTTGTCTTGACCCATATGAACAGAAAACATGTCTTCAGAAGCAAGGGAACATGTCTACAGATGGTTGCTACAGGCCATCATCTAATCTTGTGAGTAACATTATATCAAATAATTTGGAGTTACACCCAAAAAAAAAAAGGAAGACGATGTCGGCTTGTCGATAGGATGATCCAACTAGAAACTGGTGCATTTCTCTGAAAATATTGTATAAGCATTTTTAAACTGAGCGGAACATGGAAAAACACAAGACCCCCATGGCGTGATCATGGCTAACAGCTTTTATTTCAATTCTTTCTGTTCCAAAAGTATTGGATACAAGGAATGACATTAGACAAAGCAACAGTAGACATCGGCACCAAAGAACGATAAGGGCTAACGTTCACTGCAATTTCAAGAGTGCGTTCCTTGGCAGACATTCAAATCAATCCAGCATTCCCATTCTCACGCATTGCACAAATGAACAAGAATCCATATCTTAAGCATAGACAACAAGAGGAATCATTGCTTGCATCAAAATCTATGCAGGAGAATATACTCTAGCCAATCGTACAACCTGCTTTCCAGAATTACCCACATGGTAAACACCACTTGCTGCAATAACCAAATTTCACATACATTTGCTTTCTATTACATTTAACCTCATATGATTTTATATTAGTTTGAAATCATTTATTTTATTTCAAATATTCAAACAAAATATTTCCCGCCAAGAACAGCAAGGTCTAGCATTCACTGCAATTTAGAAATTTCTTTAAAAAATTATTTATTTTACTTCAGCTCTTTAAAAAACATGCTTTCGTCAAACACATCCATTGTCACTTACAATATTTTATTTTTGGATGGAAACAGGTATGGATACAGGCTATTTATGATTTTTGTATGAGTATTGCCAAAAAATTCAGCATCCTGCCCCAGCGAACATTGCCTCTTTACTGTTTGCATCCAACCATTGAATTGTTAAAGAAGGTAAAAGAAATACTCAAGATAACAATTCACATCCATGAAAGTGACACACAGAAAAATGCAGCGTCAATTGCAGGAACAACTCTGTTGCCGATGCCATGCCCCATCATGCATATATGATTACCTGCTCATTGTCAATTACATCTATATGTAATAAAATGCTCTTACTGTACATATGTTTAGAAGCCAAATAATACTTTCATTGTATATATGTTTAGTTATTAGCTACCAAACATGTCTCTATGTGTAGACCATATGTAAAATTTCAAAAAATACATTGCAAAGCATGTAACTATCTCCTGTATAATTGCTTGTGATAAACACACAATACCAAGTAAAATATTTAGAAGTATTCAAGTGTAATAAGTCTACTATGTTCCACCAAACATGATGCATAGTTATGGAGTGTCATAAGTTTTGTTGTACCTACAATTTTAATAAAAACTCAGTTTACATAGATTTGGCCTTTTGAGTGTGGTTTCTATTGTTCATGGAATGCTAGATGTTATGCTACTCACGTTAAGTTATCTTTGTTTTTGTTTTCAAAAAAGTTATATAGGAATATGTATACCTTACATGGGCTTCTGCAATGACATTTATAGAGTGGTTAGTTGTTTGTTTTTAAAATAGAATACATTTACATGAAATTTTCTAATTCTCTTCCTTTTTGTTTCAGTCATGTCAGCATTTTTATATACATGTGAATGAATAGAAAGTCTTGTGGTTTTCTTTAAGTATTTTTGCTTTGACATGCTGCTTTGTTGTATTTTTCACTTCCAGTATAAAGATCTTACATTCCCAGTCTGTGTCCTATATCTTTTACTCTATTTCATATTTAACAAACTGTGCAATATCAGTAGCAGCGGAGAAGGTGGCCCAACCTTTTATAAAAATTCAACAATTCCAACTTCATAAATCTATCGGCCTCTCTTTGTACCTTTTGGTACAATTACTAGTTATTCGTATACTATTGAACTTTCTTAAGAATTAAGAAATATGTTACAGTATTATCTGACGTTAAATCACAAGACATATCGGTTATGTATGCTCGTGAACTGGGTATTAATTCGATAAAATAATTTGTAATTCGACTCGAGTTGGATACATATAGTCGACTTTTCAATTAACTTGTGTATGTTTAGGTTAGTAAAATGGATATATTTAATTTTAAGAATTCTCGTTATTTTATATTAGTTTTAAAATTGAAAAATATAGTTATTATTTTATTAAATAGTGAAAATATATTTTAAAAGCATGTATTATAATTATATGATTTGACGATAGTGAAAGTTTTCAAGAGGTTAATTAAATATTTTGGTGAATGTTTATTATTATTTTATTATATAGTTAAATAATTTATTATTTATTATATTTAGTTAGTTATTCATGATTATAATCTTAGCTGCGTTAATATAAAATTGTACAATAGATATTTTATCATATAATTCAAATAATTATTTATTTATCATATCATATTATATTATAATTTAAATAATGATTTATTTATGATATTATATTATATTTACAAGGTATACCCATCATTAAAGAGTAATCTAAGTATCTTTGTTTTCTAAATTTAATGAAAAAATGAATTTTTAGAATTGAGTATATCCATTTTTGTTAAGTTAAACCTGCGTAAGTTAATTTAAAAGTAACAAAACATTTATGAGAGGGAAAGAGAGGTAGAATGGGAGAGTGAGAGGAGAGAAGGGTAGAGATACCGAGATTAGAGAGGGAGGGAAGAAGATAAAGTTAAAGATGGAGAGGGGTGAGTAGAAGGGAGGGAGGGAACAAGGGAGAGAGGGGTAGAAGAGGGGGAGATAGAAAGGGAGATGAGAAGTTAAGGCAGGAAAGAATAGAAAAATAGGGAGGGAAAGGGAAGAAGTTGGAGAGATATATGAAGAGAATGGCAGGGTCGAGAAGATGAGAGAAGGGAGACGACATGAGAGAGTTAGGTAGAGAGAGGAAGTAGGGAAAAAGAGAGAGGGAGGGAGAGAGAGGACGTATGAGGGAGAGAGGTTGGAAGGATGGGGAAGGAGACGTGATAGATGATAACTAAGAGAGAGAGAGAAGGGTAGATGATATAAGAGATAGAAAGGGTAAAAGAGAGAAAAAAATAGAGAGATTCAGTGTGGGGTGAAAAATGAGAAAAGGAAAGGGGCATAGAGAGAGATTGAGTAGGAAAGAGAGTGGGAAGGAGAGGTAAGCAGAGAGGAGGAGGGGAAGAGAGTGGTGGGGAGTGTAAGGGGTAGAGAGAGAGAGAGATATTAGGAAAGGTAATGGGGATGGAAGAAATTAGAGAGAGAGGTTGGGGGACATGGAGAGAAAAGGTGAGAGGGAGATGGAGGGATATGGAATAAGAGGGTTATGGGTAGAGAGAGAGAGTGGGTGGGAGAGAGAAAAAAGGGAGGGGATTGCTAGAGGGGGTAGCAAGATGGGGATGAAACGAGGGAGGTGGGTAGACAAAGATAACAAGGATAGAAAGAGTGAGAGATAGAGGGCTAGGGAGGGGGTAGAGAGAGAGAGGGTCAAGATCATGAGATGGAGACAAGATAAGTATTGAGAGTAATGGATAGGGGGTAAGAGAGAGATAGGGAAATAGAGCATGCATGAGCATGCTGGTGAGAAAGAGATGGAAATAGTAGGTGACATGTGAGACAAAGCGAGAGGGGGGAGGGGGTAAAGAGGGGAGGAAGCATGTGCATGAAAGAGAAAGAGGGTGGGAGGGGCGAGAGAGGGGCCAAGGGGAGAGATATGGAAATACAAAAAGAGGGAGATATGAGGATAAAGGGATAGAGGTGGGTATATAGAGAGATTATGGATGGAGAGAGTGAGAGGGAGAGTACTAGAGAGCGGGTAGAGAGAGAAAGGGCGCATCCATGCACACGTGAAAGAGTGAGCATCCATGCACACATGAGAGAGAGAGAGAGAGAGAGAGAGAGAGAGAGAGAGAGAGTGGGGGGATTAAGATGAGTTATGATGAGGGAGAGAGGGAGAAAGTGAAAGTGGGTTATAAAGAGTTCATTTCATGGGGAAATAAAGAGATTTGGGGAAGATAGTAATGAGGAGGAGGGAGAGAGAGTGGGAGAGAGACAGGGGATAGGGTGCCCAAGAGAGTGGGGAGAGAGAAACAAAGAGGGGAGAGTGAGAGAGAAGGTGTGTCTGTAGGGGTGGAGAGATTTTGGGAGAGAGAAACAACAGGGGGAGAGAGAGGAAAGGAGATGGAGAGGTAGAGGGAGAGGGAGAGAGAGAAGGAAAAAGAGAGAGAGAGAGAGAGTGGGAGTGAGAGGGGAGCAGGGGAGCAGGAGAGGGAGAAGGGAGAGAGAGAGAGAGAGAGAGAGGGTGAGGAGGAGGGAGAGAGAGTGTGTGTGAGAGAGGGGGGAGAGATAGTGGGTGAGGGATGGGGAGAGGGCGACAGAGAGAGTGACAAAGAGAGAGTGTGGGTAGGGTAATAGTGGGGGACAGAGAAAGATAAGGGGGGAGACAGGAGAGGGACAGGTAGAGGGAGAAGGAGAGACAGAAGGAGAAAAAAATATAGGGAGTAAGAGAGAGAGAGAGTGGGGGAGTGATAGGGAGAGGGAGGAGAGAGAGAGGAATAAAGTGCGAGTTGGATTAACAGAGTGTGAGTGGTCGGGAGAGAAAGAGAGAGAGTGACGACCAAGGGGAGAGAGAGTGTGAGAGAGAGGCGAGCAAGAGAGTGGGTGCAACTGTGGGAAGAGGGAGGGTTAGGGAGAGAGTGAGAGAGTGTGTGTGGGGGGGGATAGAGAGAAAGGGAGAGAGGGAAGGAGAGGGAGTGGTAGAGGTAGAGGGAGAGAGAGAGGGATGGAAAGAGATAGATGGCAAGAGAGAGAGATAGAGAAGGTGGTAGAGAGAGGGAAAAGGGGAGACAAAGAAGGAGAGAAGGGGAGAGGTAGTGAGAGAGTTTTGTTGTTTGGGAGACATGTAGGGGGAGAGATAGAGGGGGATAGGGACAAAGAGGGAATGACAACGATGGGGAGGGAGAGAGTGAGAGAGAGTGTGTTTGGGGGGTGGGAAGATAATTTGAGAGAGGGAGAGAGAAAGGACTGGAGAGAGAGAAATGGGGGTGATTCAAAGAGTGAGATAGGTAGTGAGAGAGTTTATGTTTGTGGGAGATGAAGAGGATTGGAGAGAGAAAGGGATATGGAGGGAGAGGGAAAGAGAGGGAGAGGGAGAAGGAGAGGAAGAGATAGGGGGAGAGAAATAAAGAGAGAAAAGGGGAACATTAACTTATAAATGGGCCAAAATAGTGAATAATAATACCACATGTGCAAAATACGAGAACTCATGTTCATATGACAAGAACTCATGTTGATGTCTATATGTGTATACATGTATGTATGTATGTATGTCATGTATCATAGGGTCATCATGGATCATCATTATTTTATTCTAATGTTTTATGTATGAATGTATCTCATTGACTTACTAGATCATTATTATTTTATGTTGATGATTATATATATGTATGTGTATGTATGCATATCATTGTCTAACAAGATCATGCTTGTTTATGCTAATGTATATGTATATGTATGTAAGTATCCATGTACATATATCACTTTCTAATAGGGTCATCAAGAATCATTCTTGTGGAAGAATGATTGCTTATCTAGGTGAATGGCATGAGGAGGTTCATGGTCTTATGAGGAATCAATTGGGTGGAGTAGCCTAACAGATCTACAAGGTCAGTATCATGTGGTTATGAGTTGATATTATGTCTATGTTATGGGTAGGCTATACGAAGGGATATGTCAATGAAATGAAAGCAATGTTGTCTTCGACATGCTAGAACAAGCATGGATAAGACACTGGAAGAAAGGTTGCTTGATAGAGACAGTGTGGTTTCGGATGTGTGGTAATACTGTTGTGCATATGTTTTATATGTTGTACATGTTACATGTGTGATGTTGTGTACGTGTGGTGTTGTGTATATATATAGTGTGTACATGTTGTTTATGCAATGATTATGTAAAAGGTGGTACATATAGTGTTGTGTGAATGTTGCATATGCAATCTTAGGTATAGACGGTGTTATGTACATGTTGGATATGCAGTGTTGTGTACATATCGTACTGTGCGCATGATGGATATATGGTGTTGTGTGCATGATTATACAAGTGGTGTTATGAGCATGTGGTGTTGTGTACATGTCCTGCATGTGATGTTGTGTACATGTGGTTTTGTGTACATGTCATGCATGTGGTACTGTGCACATGTGGTATTGTGTACACGTTGTACATGTGGTGCAATGTATATGTGACATTGTTTACACATTGTGCAGGTGGTGTCATGTACATGTGATGCTCTGCACATGTTGTGCAGGGGTTGCAGTGTATATGTGGTATTGTGTATGTGTTGTACATATGGTACTGGTGTACATGTGGTATTTTATGCAGGTTGTGCATGTTGTGTTGTGGGCATGTGGTTCTATGTATGTGAATTGAGTAGTCATGCTATCGTGACATGTGTATTTGTTATGTTGTACTCTGTGTACGTATATGTGTTGTGTGGGGTTATACATCAGGTAAAGATGTATGTATTGTGTTGTAGGTCAGGTGTAGATGTATGTATTGTGTTGTGTTGTACACTAGGTTTAGGTGTATGTGTTGTGTCTCAGGTGTAGATGCATGTATTTCATGGTGTTGTATGTCATTTGTGGTTGTATGTGTGTGATGCACACTATGTGTATGTGCACATAGTTGAGGAGAAGGCACTAGGTGCTTTTCGGGTGTGGCAACCAATCCTATGTGTGTACAGAATGGGGACAAAGGTAGAAGATAAGGATTGATTAAAGGATAAGTATCTCTTTTTATTTCATTTCTGTTATGCATGTGATTTATGATTCTAGTCTATGTTGATTACATATGATCTATGATTCTTGTTTATGATGATTTCATGTAGTTCATGATTTTAATCTATAATGTTTGTGTTTTGAGCTAATCTAATCTGATATTTTTATTCATGATGATTTGATCAAACAGCTAATTTGACTTGTTGTGATAGGAAGTAAAGAGGATTGCGAGTGTACCTTATTGACGAGCTACCAATCAGGTATGACGTGAACTTATTTCAATTTATTTAAAATCTAATGGAAGTTATGTTCTTGGTACAGGAAATCATGTGAAATTTTTGGTTGGGTGGTCGAAACTAACGGCAAGAATTAACAACAATAAAAAAATAAATTAGAACATGCAACAATATGTTGGTAAAGCACCTCAGGAGTAGGGCCACAGTGGGACACTAGTACCCAATAGTGTCCATTAATTTCCATGAGCATGCTATGATTGATATGATGGTTTTAAGGTAGGGATATGCCTTGGTTTTCGTATCTTTTAGTGTAAGGAAGCCTTCCCAAGTGATGGGCTACCTGGGATGAAGGTTCCAGCAGAACATAGAAAGTGTGTGACTGCACAGAAGGGGGTGATCAGCTTTTCCAACGGACTGTGTAGCAGAGAAGGGAATGCTAGGGATATATTTATTTTGGTCATTACCATTTCTAGATGGAATTAGATGAACATTGGGAGTGTGGTTTGGGACAACGAGCCAGTAAATGTTCACTGAGAGGGCAAGTTGCATAGGATTATAGCGCTAGACATTAGATGTAGATTTGAATTTGGTAGTGGATTTTGGACTTCCTGAGAAGGAGGTGAATCTTGGTACTACTTTGAGGGTGGAGGTGGGAGCCTCTGGATTCCCTTGTTGTGGATGTAGGCATCGTATCTTTTTATGTGTTAGTTAAGAAAATGTGCATATGTGTATATGTGTGTATTATTGTAAATATTGTATCGAACTAGATTTATAAAGCTCCATAGGCAATATGGTTATTTTCTAGTTGAATCAAATGTATATGTGTATATGTGGTTATTGTAAATACTGTATTGAGTTGTGTTATAAAGCTCCATTAAACAGTTGTTTGCCATGTTTTAGCAGATGGTCATTATAAATATTGCAATGAGCTATGTTATAAAGCTTCATGGGTAGTATGTTTTGTTTTCATCGGTCTTGTTCATTATAGGTGTCATTGAACACCAAGGACAATGTTCCTCCAAGGGGGACGGTTCTGTAAGAGCCCTGGTTAAAAGCTCATGTAAAAATATATAAGACCATGATGATGGGACACATATTCCAAGTTGAATAGTGGGAAAAAACATCCTAGTGGGGTGTCACTCTAGTTTATTATGGCTAAGAAATTTGGCAAAGGCAATGGCAAAGCCTTTGGAAATATATGAGGCATTTATTGGCATTTTATTTATGAAAAATAAAGGAAATTAGGAGAAAAGGAAGGTGAAAAGTCACAGGTTGCATGTGAGAAGCAAATTGAAGGAAAATAATGCAAAATGAAGAAAATATACGCCTCGTTAATAAAACAGCTTCTAAGGAGCAGTGGGTAGACTTGGTTAGTGGAAACTTCATCAATTTAGTTTTGGGTGGATCTCTATTTTATTCTCTCTCTCATACTCCTGGATACTTAGATTTTTCTTTTAGCACTCTTGGAGGAGCGTGGTATATTTAGATTTTTGGAGCAAGAAGGTAATGGAAGAGAAGGAAAGTGCAAGAGGACATCGGGGTCCCCAGCTACAGTAGAATTGGCTTGGAGATATTGAGTTGCATGTATGTTTTCCTCACTAGTTTTGGTATGCATGGCATATGCATGTGGATTATTGGTCATGATTTATCACTAGCATGGAGGATTACCTGGATTGATAGTGGATTGCATAACCTTGCAATTTCCTGGATAGCCATGGATATTGTGGGTTTATTCCTTTGTTTCGTTTTTGTTGGTTGTCATGTTTCATTTAGTTTGGGTTGAATCATTAGTTCATGGAAGCCTTGGTTGGAAAAATTCTTTGGAAGCCCTGTAACAACTTGGGTTGAGTGACTAGTCTTGGAAGCCCTGGTTAGACAAACACTTTGGAAGCATTTGGTGGATTGAGTTACTATTCTTGGAATCCCTAGTTTGCCAAATGCTATGGAAGTCCGACAATAGTTGTGAGTTGAGTTACTAGTCCTGGAAGCCTTGGTTGGAGAAAATGCTCTAGAAGGCTTAGATAGAGACCAATCTAATGATGGTTTTGTGATGTCCAACTGTGATGTGGAATCACTATTGTTGGGTTGATGTGTATGGCCTCTAGAAGCCCTGGATGGTTTTGGATTGATTTGTTTTATGAAATTCCACATTCATGCTTGGAATATGGCACGGGGGTGAATGGATGAAGAGATATCTAGCTCATCCATTCTATGGTTGGGTGGAATGTCATAGTCCCATATCGGGTTGGCTTTTGCATCATTAATATGAGGTTATTTCTCCTTTTTATATCAAGAGTATTATACTGATTTATATGTGGATTCTATGGCTATTGTATCCTTGATATTTTTTTTGTTATTATGCTAGTTAAGAATATGTATTATGACAGTGGCTATGTATGGCTCCCATCATTTTTTTACTTATACATGAATGAACAATGTATTTATGGCCTAATGGATGAAACTATAGCTAAAGTGACAAGGAAATAATGCCTCATAGGGAATCCCAGATAAGTACGATACCCCTATGCTTAGATCTATTCCTTACACCTGTAGATTACATATTCATGATATGTTTGATGAAATGCCTATCATAACTAGTAAGGGTCAAGTCAAGGTCTTATTCATGTAATTGCATTAGTACTATTATTTCCATGTTATATTACTATTTTGAATGTGTCATTCAATTCTCGGCAGTGACATGGGGTCTAGGCCTAAAAATGTCGCTTAAATCCTAGGGACGCTACCACAAAACTGAGAAAAATAGTCCCTAGATGCTAGCTTACAAGCTTATGAGAGCGTCCAAAGGTCCCTAGATGTTGGCATGCCCATAGCATGGGAGCGTCCATAGGTCAAGAGGTCTAAAACCTCAGTGGGACCTAGGGGATGGTTATCATAAATTTTGGGATGGTTCTTATGGGTCTTACTGTTGATGTTTTCTGTTGGTTACACTTCCTTAAGATGACTTTGGAGGTTGAGTCATATCATAGTAGCTTCTCATCACGTGCTTAACTTGGTTGGTTGGTTACTTGGGTAGAGGTGGGAAGAGGGTGTTACAAAATATCAGAAGAGAAATTATCAAAAAATAACATCATTGACAATCCACTAATAAACATGGGGATTGAATGAATATAAATACCATACTATTGTAGTTTCTCTAAAGACAAAATCATTACATTGTAGTGATTGGTGGCAACATATAATTTCATTGATTTAGGAAACCTAACCTACACAAGGACTAAAGGGGTATTTATGGAACAATTTAGAACTATGCATTTTTTCTTTGGTATTAAGATCATTTGCACATGTTTTAAGAAACTGACACTTCATATCCCCTGGACATACTTTTTTTGCTTGACCTTAAAAAAATGGGACCTAGACCTCCTAGTAATAGTCCTTATAACTGCATCCACCATTTCCATGTATTTTTCTAGCTCGAATGATAAATTGAGTGTGTTTTTCCTATAAAAAAACAAGGCCTAATAAATCATGAGAGGGATCTCAAAACAAGAAAAGCGTAATAGAAGATGAAAGGTTTCACCTCCAGTAAGACGAGGAGGAGGGTGGTGGCTTCGTGGGCATGTAAATAGAAACTGAGTTACAAAATGAGTTATGGAGAGATGTTTTCACTCATTTGTAAGCCTCGATGTTGTCATGGGACATGAGCGACAGGTCATGGCGAGTCCCTCTTCACCACCAAAGACCCCATTACATCTTCCATTGAAAGTAAGAAGCTCCACACTCTAGCGTTTTGGTGCGATGGAATGAAGGAAATCAGCTTACAATTTAGGCGGTTGAAGACGATTAACAGCTGGTGGTATCTAATGTCTGAAAATATTTTAATCGGCTAACAGTTGATCAAAAAGTACCCGACAATGCAGAGAGGCAACCCAAGGGAGTTCTTCCTAGAGCAACACCTTACAACTCAATTAATACTTATTTATTATAAATTGGTAATAGTTAATTTTCTTAAATATTATTATTATTAACATTCTTACTTATTACTTAACTTTTTAATTATTTTCTTAATTAATTTTATTAATAAAATTAATGATTAGTTAATTTTAATTAATTATCTAATATAGAAAGGATTGCGCCTAAATTAGATTCCTCTTGGCTCTTGGGAGATCTAAAGTTAAAATGAATCTATGTTAGTTTTGAACAACACACTAGTAATAATAATTTTTTATTTTCACTTGTTTTATACCATTTTGGATCCATCTTAACTCTGGATCTATCAAGCACCGAGAGGGATCAAATCTCTCGAGGTGAAAACCTCTTTTTTGAGTGAAAAACTTGAGGTGGAACGTGGTAATCCCATACCGGATTAGTAATAGAGTTGGAGAGAGAGAGAGAGAGAGAGAGGATGTGAGATACTACAGAAAGGGAGGGAAGGAGATACATAGTTGGAGAGGGGGAGAGAGTGTTATAGACATTTTTGAGCACTGCAACCCAAATCATAAATGTCCATAAACCAAGGGCTCCTAAATCCCTAAAGGTGTTGTTCCAACCTATAAAAGAACAATGTCAATTGATTACATCATCTCCTAGAAGTTCTCCATGAAAAACTACTCAGAACTGGTCAAAACTGGACCATTTCACCTACTCCATGGTCAAAGTGCGTTGCATCCCACCTAAATACACACTATAGGTGCGATGCAGGTTGAAAAGCCCTTCTATGGGGTGCGATGGGCGAGAGTGGACAAATGGCAGGGTCAATCTGCAAGGTGGAGGATCATGGAATCTTCCATAAACTTCTCCTCTGACATTTGCCTCTCTGCATTCGCCCAAGGATGAGTAAGAGATCATCAATCTCCAAGTGGAATCAAGAACTATCAGAGAGAGGACACTAATCAAATCTCAAAAGCTGACTCATCTCCCTTGTAAACATCTATATATGGATCCCTCATCCCAGAGATCCGGAGGCTGGAATTTTGTATCTTGTAAGGAAATGTTGTTGGTTTCTTGGTGCAATATCATAGTGTTGGGTGATCTAAGCTTTTCATGAGGTGAATAAGGGCTTTCTTGCTGAGAGGATGATGCTGGGTCAGAACAATTGGTTATAATCCTCTTTGCTCTTTCTTGATTATCAATAAAGCTATTCAAGTTTTCCTCCACATTCTTGTATAATTGATGTTGCATGCGTTTGTGTGGTCAATATATATCTGGTCTTATATTGTTTATGATAATAGATCTATGTTCTTGGATAGTGTTATGCTGCTTTGATTCTACAGGTGCTCTGTGAAGCTGGGTAGACATGGAAGCGAGTAGCAAAGACCTATCAGAAGGGAGAGGAATCGAGCAAGGAACCAAGCGCAAGACAGAGGTTGGTCTCCTTATTCCCCTCTTATCTATTTCTCATAAAAGAAAATAAAAGTAGTTTTTAGTTTGTTTGTTTCTAAAGTAGCTACGAGTCTTAGTGGGACTAGCAGCTCTGCATAGACACAAGTTTTCCCGATAACAGAGAGGGAGGTAACAATAAATAAATAGAGAGAGAAAGGTGGAGAGAGTGAGAGTGGATAATAGGAAGGAAGAGAGATAGAAGCGAGGGAGAGGGAGAGAAGGGGAAGAGAGAGATGGAGAGAGAGAGAGGGAGAGGAGGAGGGAGGGATAGATAGATAGATTGGAGAAAGAGATTTTATGTTTTATGGGTGATATAGAGACACAAAGGGAGATAGAGATATAAATGGATAGTGAAGAGAGGGACGAAGAGAGAGATCAAGAGAGGGACAAAGAGATTGATATATATGGAGTGAGATAGTGTGTGTGTTTGAGTGGTTGAGATAGAGAAACAAAGAAGGAGAGATGGAGGGAGATATAGATATAGATGGAGGGGGGAGAGAGGGAAGAAAATTTCTTACACTATATGCATTGACTTCAGTGTAGATGGTGTTTTCTAATCCTATTTGATTGCTTGCACTAGATGCATTGATTTAGTATAGATGTTGATTCCTAATGATATTTGATTCCTTTTACTATATGAATTGATTTCAATGTAGATGATTTATATTCCTATTTGATTTCTTACACTAATGCATTAATATTAGTGTAAATGGTGATTTCTAATCTTATTTCATTGTTTGCACTAGATGCATTAATTTCACTGTAGATGTTGATTTCTAATAATATTTGATTGCTTGCATTGGAACTAAAAATTTGTTATTAATTCTTTGTCTCTCTACTTTTTAAAAATTTACATGAAAACTTTATATTGAACATTAAAGGAAATAAAAATATGTATAATAATTTGAATTAGGAAAAATATATGATATCCAAATCTTTTATAGAAGATGCATATTGAAATATTTGATTTAAAGTTCACATTAAACTTTATATACACTCCATGTTATAGAATTAATTACACATCTTCCTCACAATAGAAAGTAAAATATATGAAATTTATTACTTTAAAATATTTCATTTTTGTTTATATCAAGTTGACATAATATTTTTTTATTTATAACCAATAGTAAAATACTCTTTTGTGATTAATATATTTTTCATTTAAATATTACATTTTAACCGAACATGCAACAGATTACACATTTATCGAACAATATTATCTTTTCACATGCCATTTGTCAACTCCAACAATGAACAAATTAGATATCTCCATCATCCTAACAAAAGTGATTTTTTTTTTTTTTTTAATTTCTATTATTTTATTTTTATATAGAATTCGATGTAAACTTAATATGAAATATTTTTTATGGGGGACATTGATATGTTTGTCAATAGTATATTTTAATTTATTGATATAAATATTATTTTAGTATTTTTAAATGTAACGATAGGTGATCTCTCTAAGATACACACAAAGAATTAAAAGCATCTAAATTTCAAATAGTTAATTATGAAAATAAATTATTAAAAATCAAATAATAATTTTAAATTTTATTTTCATAATCCAAAATCATTAAATTTTTATTTCAAATGATATATATAATTTATTTGATTCTCCACCTCATTGCATTCTTCTTAACAAAGTATTTATTTATTTATCAATTTAAAAAAATATATGTCAACTTCCATAAACCTAATCATACCTGACCCTTATACTAAGTTGTAAAATATGTCTTTCAACCCAATGATTATAATTTATATCATTTTCATGCTAAAAAATTTGTCATTAAATGAAAGGGAAAATTACAAATATACCTATCGCTTTTAAATGAACAATATTTTGCAGTCTACATAGTATAAAATGAATTTTTTTGGTGGAGGAATTCAAAATTTTCAATACAGTGTCACTGTATCGGAGTGAATAACCAGTTTATATTTATCAAAAATACGGATAGCATTCGATATTCTGCCTCCATTTTCATCATCTTACAGTGAATTTTTTGACACATTTTACTTTGATAGAGCGCCATTGTCCCGACAGCATTCGCATTGAATAACCTTCCTCGACTCATCATTGACCGGTGCTTTTCAAAAATTTAGAATTCAACCTCTATCAAAAGAGATCAAAAAAATTATCTTCCTTCCAACGCTGCTTTTGTTGAAAAAGAATGGAATTCAAAAATTTCAGATACCCATGTTCCATTGTTGATGTCGGTGAAAAGTTAACCGTTGTAAAGAGCATGGTCGGTAAAACAAAATGACCGCTAGGAGGATGAATCCTGCGTTCGTTCATTATAATTGACTTTTCATTCCTTTCCTTTCATCAAATTTCCTCTCAACCAATTTCCTCTCAAATGAATATATTTTATTTTAAAATTTCATGTTATTTTATATTGTTTTTAAAATTAATTAGTAAAAATTTATTTTAAGTATAGATTCAATATGTAATATTTTTTACAATCTAAAATACAATGTGTTATTTTTCATTGTTTTAATTGTAGTTTTGAATATTAAATAGAAAATATATGGGACCAAATAAATTACTTAATGTCTAAATTTCGTAAGAGTGTAAAATATAATGTGTTATTCTTCATTATTTGAATTATATTTTTGAATGTTAAATAGAGTATATATTGGACCAAATAAACGTTCTAACCATAACAACTTAATTTTTCATCATATATACATGTTTTTTTTGAAATGATATATAATATATATGCAATTGACATTAAAATATTTTATATAACATCGATACATTTTATGGTGCAAATTAAAATGATTTTATGTCAATATTAATTAGTATAAAAATATTTTATCAATAACCAAATTATAAGATTTAAACATCTTACTCACATTTTTTTTCTTCCTTTAATCACTTTACAACATATTCATATTTTTTGTTTTTATTATAGCCTACATTAATTTTCTATTTAGAACATAATTTTTAACTTTTTATTTTTCTTTTAAATGGGAATGACACACAGAGAGACTTACACATCTCCCTCATACTTGTGTAGAATGAGCCTCTGGAACCAATAATAAATATACACAACGAACAAAATTAAAAAAAATACCACTATCTTAGTTTACGAGTCCTCTTAAAAAAATACTCTTAGTTTTTCAATTTATTTAAATAGTTGAAGAAAACCTTACCTGAACACGTGTTTACAAAATGAAATTGAAATATTATTTTTCCAAGTTCGAAAAATAATAATAAATATAATTTTACATAAAAATACAATTTTAGCTCTCTCCATGTAGACTATGCTCATATAATTTTTTTTTACAAATTGCACTTTTTAAATAAGTTATGCTATGTAAACACACACATACATCTTAAGGTTTGTGAAAATTTCCAAGGATAAACATTTCTTGTAATGAAAAATTGACATATTATAGGACACTAAATATTTTTTGTAAAAAATATCATTAGGAGAATAACATAATTCTCCACAATTTGTCTTTTTAGTCAAGAATCAAAGTATAAATGAGGAAAAACATGAAATTTCATTGTCACATTTTGGTCAAAAGTGTGATCCATCTTCATGCTTTCACCCATAGGGGATGTAATTTTATTAAAATTTCAAAGAATCGATGATAATAACTAGCACGCCTTAAAAAGCTTTGGACATCCTTCTATGATTTTGGAATAAAAGGAATACATATTATAGATTTTTGCTAAATCTTCCTTGATACCAATGAGTGAAATATGGTGTCCTAGCACTGTTTCTTTGCCTAATAACATGTGACATTTTTCATGGCTACAAGATAGATCTGTTTCAATACATTACATTGAGCGAACACTTTCACTAAATTGACTAAGGCTCTATCAAATGTATTAGCACAAATATTAAAGTTACCCATGTACACTTCTACACAATCATGTAAGAAATTTAAAAATATACTATGATAATTCATATAAATGTAGTAATCACATTATAAAGTCCAAGCATAAATAGTTGATATGAAAAGATTTTAAAGGAACAACTAAACTTTGATGTATCTATTAAACCTATAGAGAAAAAAAAAAATTGTATTATTTTTGCTAAAATATCTAAAATTTAATCAATTTAAAAAAAATTGAAAATAACCTTTGAAATTAACTTTATTCAACTCTTTGTGTTCTAAATAAATTTTCCATGTCTCCCCTCTGTCTATTTATGATAGATACGGGGTTGTCACAATTTTCTTGGCCCTTCGACTACGTGGGGGAGCTTTGGGAAAGCCTTCCTCTTCCCAAGCCTTCTCTTACAAAGATGTGGTCCAAGACCAGGTTACCCGAAGTACATTGTCGCCTCAAGAACATTCCCTACCCCTAGGTAGGGAGGCTCGCGCCAAGATTTCTCTAGGTCCTTTAATAGTGGACAAAGCTAAGGATGTCCCTTCAATTGAAATCACTCTTCCAGATTTGGAGGGACTCCACTAGTTCTTGAAAATAAATGGCCTCATCTACCATGTCAATGGGCTATGGCCACGCACAACAGACCTTTGCCAATGGATCCATTCAACTTGGATGAAGGACTGTAGGGTTCTCTTCTGTTCCAAGGGTTTCTTCATCGTAGTTTTTGTCAATGAAACAGATTATCATAATATAGTTTCCAAGGCGCCCTAGTTTTGGTGAAATGTTGAACTCTTCCTAACCCCTTGGTTCCCAAATTTTGACCCCTCCATAATTGTGATCACAAAGCTACCTATTTGGGTTCGTCTCTTGAATTTGTCAGCGCATCTATGGCATTTTTCAGTATTTGAGGGTATTGGAAACACCTTGCGTCACTTTCTAGCCACAAATCCCTTGCGAGGCTAGTGTGGTGTCGACACCTATGGCATGATCTGCATAGAACTTGACATCACCAAAGGAATTCCTAACAAAATTAATTTAAAATTAGGTGATTTGCACTAGACCTAGTAGCTGGACGACGAGAACGATGCTTTTCGATGTCAACTATGCCATCAAATCGGCCATCATTAGAACTCATGTTCTCAAAAAACAGTCAAACAAAAGCCCACATCTAAAGCATGGAAGCCATGCAACCTGCCTCCTTGAGAAGAGGAAGATTCCTGATCCTCAGATCAGGAAGAGGACGAGTCTGAAGATGACATGCTCCCATGAGACAAGGCCCAAAATGTATATCTTCAAAATCCCTATGAATAAGGAAAGGAGTTCTGAGTTTTGCTAGTAAGAAGAGAAGAATTTTGTAAGAATGTTTCGGCGGGTGCCATGAAGAGTGCCGATGAATCAGCCTCCTCAGACTCTGACAAGTATGCCTCCTTATATTGTCATAACAATCTTAAGGTAGCTTTAGCAACCCCACCTTCAAAAGGTTGGGTCAAAGTAGCAAAAAGGAAAGGCAAGAAAAGACGTACCGGATGATTAGCCCCAAGTTGTGTGATTACAATGTCTTGATCTCTTAGTTTCAGTATGTGTTTTCAATTTTTGTTTGAGATATGTTTACATATGGAAAGATTCTGAATATGTCATACTTCGTTAGAGGTATATTCTTCCATGTCAAGTATTTTGGTTTGATGTTAAGTATATGTATTCAATCTCATCCTTTTTTGCTATTAATAAAAAAAATTTGTCTCCACCTTTAAAAAAGCATTTCTCATATTCATAAAAACTATAACAATATGTAATAGCTATGTTTAATATTTTTCGTAAGCTTTCCTTCACTCATACATTGCAGTTTATTTGACATTAGAATGGTAAAAAAAAAATTAAAATTTCCCCTTATATATTTCAATAAACTAATTTGATTATAATAAACTAATTTCATTATAAAATTCATGAAGATCATATTTTTATTTACCAATATTAATGTTAAACTAATTAGAATACAAAATACTATTAATCCGCTAACTTCATTAATTTTCTTTATTCCTTATTTCTCCAGGGTCTTTATTGGACCGAATTTATTTTCAAGTTTTGCCATGATACCAATAAGATATAATATTGAAATCTCAATATTACACCAACCGGTAAGAAGACTCGTTCTTCCCAATCTCGAAATTTTCATGAATAAAATTGTAATATCAGAAGCAATGATAAAATATTCAAAGATAACAAAACATTTTAGCGGTCGATGGACCCGTCATCAAGTACGATGAATAGGGACTTCAAAGTTCCCAAATACAACCCCCCATGGACATGGAAAACTACTGAAAAAAAACCTAAACTGCTCTTCTTTGATTATCCGTGTGAGCTTTTGATACCGGAAAACTCATATAATGAGTGCTTCCCCTCCACTTCGCGAGAGCAATACCATTTCATGTAATCTTCATGAATAAAATTTCTGAACAAGCGTGGATGAGTTTCATCAATCAGTTCTTGCGCTGGACCGATCTCTGCTTCGAATGCAGGAGCATAAAACGCTCCAATAGACATCCTAGACCTGTGACGGTCTGTCATTGCTCGATGCTCTATGCTCTTGTATCTTCCATTACTCATTACCTAGAAAACCAGCCACATAGTATTTCAGTGAAACGTTTATTAAACGAAGTTAGGATAACAGGCCGATCAATCTGTAAGGATCATAAGTTTACCTCTATCAAGTTTCCAACGTTGATGACCAGAGCATGAGGAATTGGTTGCACAGGTATCCATTGGTCATCCTTGCGAACATTTAATCCTACTACATCATCATCCTGCAACAAGAGTGTAATGGCAGTCATGTCTGCATGTGGGCTCAGCCCAAAAACATGGTCTGGAGTGGGGCACTGAGGATAGTAATTCATTCTCATTCTTTGGTATGGCTTTCCAAACTTCTTCTCAAAGAAATTGAGCTTCAACTGTAATGTCTCCGCAATTAAACTCAACAGCTTCCCAGCAAGCCTTTTAATTTCAGTATTGTATGAATCCGCAATTTCCCTGCCAAAAAAACCCACAATACCATCAGTACACTGAGCCTAGCTTACATTTTCAAAAATTCTTCTTGTTCGGTATTTTTATTTTATTTGATCGTCATTATTTTTTAGGTAACTTATATAATTACCTCCACGCAAGTTAATTTTCTTTTCAATATTTTTTAGATTTTTAATTGTAAAATAAGAATCTACACGCAGTAATAATAGATAATCTACACATGTATTAGAAATTGTATGAAAGAAAAAACCAAAGGTATTATAGAATTTAAGAAAAAATCAAAGGTATTATAGAATTTATTATGTTTGAAGTTGACCTGAAATCAGGAGGTTGAAGTGGCCACACATTCAAATCTCTATTGTCGGAAGGAAACATTAGCAACACCAATAAGTCACCCCAATCTAGTTTTTGATCTTCAGACACAACAAATCTTTGGCCATAGCCTTCAAGGGATCCTGCCTTCACTGCATACTTCTGTTTTTCCTCCAGAGGTAGCTGGAAAAACTCCTTTCCAACTCTCTTAACACCATCTATTAAGGAGTTTGGTATACCGTGATTCACAACCTATAAAACGCCCACCACAATATGTTTAGTTGTTTGTTCCAAAACAGATCATGAGACCAAGAAATAAGGGATTGACAAGATGATACCTGGAAGAAGCCCCAGTCTTCACAAGCCTTGGCAAGCTTCTTAATCTCTCTTTCTCTCTGCTGTCCTTCTGAAAGCTTGGCCATGTCAGTGATGGGGACGTCCACCTGATGATCAGACAATGAAGTTGGTGTTGGTTGTTCATCGTCTCTTCTAATATATCTCTCTGGCATTGTCTCCTGTCTTTTCACTAGTTCTTGAACGCTCTCGACTGTAAGAAAACACTTGCCACATTTGGGAAGGCTCCTGTCCTGAATCTCATAAACTGAAGCCATTCTTCCAAACATTCAAATGACAAATAAATTCAAACCTATTTGATGAAACGATAACGCAGCTTGCTGCAGTCAACATTGATTGAATGATGAACCTACAACATTTTCAATATATTTATAATGTGGTAGGAACTCAATCGGAGATGAACTCGTCCATAACCTGGAATTTGCGACGAAGCAATACAGTTGATCACAATCCATAACCTGGAATTTGCGATGAAGCACAACAGTTGATCACAATCTTATTTTACGTGTTAAAATTGGCTAATTTATCGCAATCTGTGCGCCTCGTGATCTGACCATATACATAAGACAAACAAAAGCGTGCTGCAGTACATTGGTCGCCGTGAGGGATGGACCGTTTCTTAAGACATGTTTGGAACCGTTCAAAACGTATTTTTGACGGTTAATATTTTGCTGAAAACGTCGTCAATACCCCTTCAAGAAAGCAGAAGCGAAGGTAGTAGACTAAGTTGCCAGGCGCTTGTTCTCCTCGATATGGCCACTTGTCCGCCTCCAGCAAGCCATCCTGTGTCTAGGAACATTGGTATGTTTTTGTCATAGTACTGTTGTAAGTGATAATTCTTATGTGTGGATAATTTTACATCCACCCCATGCTTCATTTTATGTTCACAACAATGAAATTTTGAAATCCTGGGAAAGGCATCCAGGAAAACCTGAAGTAAATCCGGCGTTTGCTTTTATCTTTGATTCTGCACATTATTTTGTTAGCCAAATCGCAGAACGGACTTTTGGTGGATGTTTGGTTGCAGATTCTCTGCCATTTTTGAGGGTGTAAACTCCGAGTTGAACCAAATAAATGATTCGCTGCCGTCGGTTAATTTAGTGGATCACTTGCAAAATTAAAGCGATGATATTGCTCTGTTTTGTGGAGACAGACAGAAGTATCCACCCTCTGTTTTGTGGAGACGGACAGAAGTAACCACCCTCTGGATTCATCTTGAACTTTATGGGAAGTGAATTCCAAGAGGCAATGCACTACCAACAATAGCACCAGTGACGGGTTTGAAGAAATCTTTCCTCTGCTGAAATGAATGGGGGCTTCAAAGGAGCACTGCTTCAGGAGACCCGGCGATAATTTTCAAGAGGTTTATGGGAAGTGAATTCCAGGAGACAATGCACTACCAACAACAGCACCAGTGACGGGTTTGAAGAAATCTTTCCTGTGCTGAAATGAATGGGGGCTTCAAAGGAGCACTGCTTCAGGAGACACGGGGATAATTTTCAAGAGGTCATTGCAAAATGCATTGAGGTTCAGGGGAGGAAGGAGAGTGATGCCAAAGTAGAGTGGTCAGACTTTTTCAAGCAGTGGGAATAGAACCTGTTACACCCATTGGAAGGCCAACGACAAACTCGAGGGAAAAAAGTAGGAGCAACTCTGACTAATAAAGAAGGCTATGGTCGGAGTTAACATCGCTGTGATTACTTACAATAAGTTTTAGTGGCTTAAAAAAAGTGTCGTGCCTAAACTGGAAGACTCACACATATTTTATTTATATATATATATATATATATATTCACCAGATAAATACAACTTTACAGTGGTCAATGTAAACAATTCACCTGAGCAATTCATTGAAAAAAAATTTAATGGGGGTGTTATTTTTTTTAAATGGTGTATCTTGGGTTTAAGATGAATGTGATTTATTTTAACAGTGTTATTTGCAAGTAGTAATGAATAATTGATTGTGTGGAGATGCATCTAAAGAAAGATTTTCATGTTTTTGTTACTATGGAAAATTTGGAGCATAACTTCAATGTTTAATACATTTAAACTAAAACATTTATATAAATAATGATGAAAATTAGTGTTTTTTAATTGCTATTATAAGGTTTATTTGTTTTAATTTGAAAATTTTAATATTTATATTAAAAAATTATGATTTTGATTGAATTTAATATAAGAGAAATTATTTTCTTTTAAATTGTAGATAAAAAAGCGCATTCTAATTTATATACAAAATAGTCTTTTTCACCATGTCATATAATTTCAAGCAAGGAATTGGTACTAAATGGTCAGTTGAATTTACTTTTGCCCAGATTCATGGATTTGCCAATGCGAGAGATGTACTCGAATTGGTTACTCAACCTCTTTGTTATTTAAAATAAATTTTGAATGCATAAGTAGATTTAGCACTCTAAAAATTAAAAATCCCTGCCATATTTTGATTAAAATTAACCCAAAAAACCATACAAAAAAATGTCATTTCATGAAAAAGAAATAATTTAATTAGTAATCACAATCATCTTAATATATTTAGATATACTTACCTAAATTAAATAATCAATAAAAAACACACATCAACAAAATAGGATTTTTTTTTTTAATATTGTATTTGAGTAATGATTTTTTCATTTAATAAATTTGTTTTGATGTAAATACTACTTTTTTGTTACAATGTATATTTTAAGATAATGAGGATTTCCTTCTTTTCTAAAATATTTGTAAGCAAACTACTCTCCAATATCATAGGGATGTTGTAATTTCTTTTATAACATTTGACTCAGTCAAAATAAAATTAGAAAAATAAATAAATAAAATCAAAAATCAAAAATCAAAAAAACAAAGTTAATAATTATAATGATAATGATAATTATAATTAATAATTAAGCTAACTTAGATCCATATTAAATGTGGATCTACCAAGTGGCCAGAAAGATCCAATCTTAAAAATTCCTTATTAAAATATTTGAAAAGAAGATTATTCAATTATAAAAACAATAATTACTTGTTATTTCGATATATTTATTTTTAAAGTAAATATTTATTTTAATCCCAAACCTATTAAACATAGATAAGGATTAAAAATATAAAGAATCCAAAGCATAAATATGTTTATGAAAAAACAAAATTGAACTCCAACATGATATATTTTTATCTAGTATAATTAAGGTCAAAGTATTGCATTTGTATGTCAAATTAATCTTAAAAGAATAAAGTTCTATAATATTGAAGGCCCCACTACACTACATATTGGAGAATGAGATGTTTATTATATTTTTTTGTCTATTTGAATTTCATATACCAAGGTGTCCCACATCTTACCAAATTTTTTTAAAAATGTAGTAAAATATGTGACACATTTAGATTGGGGCATTTTTCTACTATGGCATAGCATCTTTCTTTTTATGTTTCTCAAGATGCATTTAAATATGAGGAGATTCTTTTGCACATATATTCAATCTCCATCTATATTTGTATTTAATCAATAGCTTCCATGCAACTTTGACTCTTTTCTTTGCTTACATTATCATTGGAGCAATGAAATTTGGAAACTTGTAAGTTGTGACATCACTTTGAAACAACTAATAATTTGTTGTAAAATGAATTTCTCTTACTAGATGGATATGAAAACTAGACATTGATGGTATGTTCTTGTGCCCTTTTAGGGTGTCATATATTTATGTTTCGTATCAAATCTTATATTAGATAATGTAAATAACTATCTCTTAATTTGCATGGAACTTTGTCTTATTGGGAATCGAAACTTTCTGGTGGTATATTATAAATTGTTGTTTTTAAATGACACTTGAAATATATGCAATGGATAACCATGAAGTACTCTACCTAGGATTGATTATATACTTTCAATAAGAAAAATAAACATGTTTCAAATGTTCAATATTTTCTTTTGTTGAAATCTCCACAATTGTAGTTGTCAAAGTATTATAATTTAAATATATTTAATTTTTAGTTGATATGTATACAAGTTATATTAAAGGGTATAGTCTTTGAATAATACATCAAGGTGAAAATTATTTTGTCTAAAAAATAAACTAACTAGTTAGTTAGAGTGAGTTTTTTATCATTTTATTTAATGTTACTTTAATACACAATGGTTTTTTGTTTATATATATTGATTTTACTACAATTTGATGATAAAGAGAAGGAACGATTTTATGAGAGCATGTTTTTACCACATTTAGTATTATAAGTGTTTGTTCTCTAAGAATGTAATAGTGGAAGAAATCATAACATAATCCTATTACATGATGTTAAGAGATCTATAATGTCCATTTATTATAATTTTTATCTATTAATTTTTAAAAGGTTCAAATACTATACATTCATTGTTGTTAAAATTAGTGTATATCTCATTATCCAAAACAATGCTAAATAAGAACATAAACCATATTAATTAATCTACTTTTGAGTTATTGATAACATTCAATAGTCTTACTATGTTGGTCATCTTATATGTCCTATAAGATATCCTTAGTCATATCTGATATATACAAACTCTATGGCATATATGGGGCAAGGACAATTGATTTCAAATTCCAAAGACTTTATTGTGAGGTTCCATGCAATTTCAAACCAAGATTCGAGATTTAATAGGTCATTTGTGTGTTTTGGTCATTTGGTTTTTTTCCTTATGATAAATATGTGAAAATTTAACATAAGTATGTTATTGAAAAGTAATTTTATAACCAAACATTTATTGGTGAAAGCTTAATTTATTGTATAAATATTACTCTAGATTCGAGATTCAATAAGTCATTTGTGTGTTTTGGTCATTTGGTTTTTTTCCTTATGATAAATATGCAAAAATTTAATATAATTATGTTATTGAAAAGTAATTTTATGATCAAACATTTATTGGTGAATGGTTAATTTATTGTAAGAGCATTACTCTTGGTGTGTTTTGGTCATTTGGTTTTTTTCCTTATGATAAATATGAAAAAATTTAATATAATTATGTTATTGAAAAGTAATTTTATGATCAAACATTTATTGGTGAATGGTTAATTTATTGTAAGAACATTACTCTTGAAAGACAAAATTTTAAACATAACATTTTTTGACGGGGAATATAAAAACCCAAAACATCAAAAAAAAATATATGATAGGTAAAGAAAAATCCAAATTCCAACCGTGGTTCCATGACTAAATTTGAAATTCGGAATAAACCACCAAGAGAAAAAGACCATGACCAACAATTACGTGGGTAACACTTGAACGTGAAACTTTCCATTTATGCTGTTCGTGGTGTTCGAGATAAAGTGGTTTCATGGAGGACCGATGGCAAAGGATGATTGAGTCTTCGGAAAAGGTAATGTTCACACCGAGGACAATACGAGGGAATCTCAACTTTAGTGGATGACTTGTAATGTTTTTATTTTACTAATTTATAAGTGTAATTGTTATAAACATTATAATATCAACAATGACATAAATAAACTCTTGTACTGTGTGTTTGAAAAGATTGACAAGACAATTTGCATGCGACGGGAATTAGACAACTTTGTTAATGAATATGTACCACTACAAGCTCTCTTCATTACCCTCCATTCTATATATCATTTTAGTATTCTATTCTCAGGCTTAGGTCATAATTTAGATTAGCAAAGTAGGGAGCTTTAGTTTAATTGATGTAGGAGCATCTGGTTAACAGGGCAGAGATAGAAAGAAGGTTGGCATGGTTTCTGAGAAGGACAGGGAACATAGCTCGCAGAACGAACAACATGTCTATTTTGTCTTTACTTTTAATTATTTTTATTATTTGTTGTTTTTGGTTACTGTTTAAAAATGCCTAGAATACTGTAACGAGTTCTAATTAGGAACAGTAATATTAGTTAGAATCATTAGTTGCTGAACAGTTATATACTATTGTAAAAACAAACAAAGGGAAACAAGCTAGCCATGGATAAATGTCAAATATGAAATAACTGATGTAACTGATAATTGAACAACTGACAGCAGTTATCTAACTGCTTGAGAACGAAGTTACAAAAACGAGGGAAAGCAAGCCCATAGGGGTTCAGCAGTGAAAAGTGAAAAGAAAGAACAGAAATAAAGATATACATCTTGTTTTTTTCCCAGTGCACAAACAACTCTTACGTGCGTCCTCAAAAAGAAATAGAGACTGTACAATTCCATGCTGTGCCTACATTTTATTTTTCTTTCATGTACAAAACCTATTACATGTTCTTGACAGACTTCGAACCAGCAGAAGGACAAACAACCAAACGGGAGGTGACACCAACCAGCATCGGTCACGAGTTACAGCGCCCAGACAAACACACTTACAAGGTATGCAAACGAAACTGAAGGCGAAACAAGTTTTCTTTCCACATATAATTAACAATTCATCTCAGCATAAATACAATTATTAATAGTCCATCTCAGCATACAAATTAGTGTTCAACGCCGTTTCAAACCCTATCCACTTCCCAAGCCTAGGGTTTGACAGGGTCATGAGTAAAAGCCACGGCGAGAACTACTCACTACAGTAGCCAACAACCAAACCAACGACCCATACAAGAATCCATTACAGACAAGAAAAAAAACAAATCTACCCGGAAGATATCCAGAATGGCCGGAAGCCCAATGCATTCGACCCAGTGAACGGCTCCACCTGCATAGAGACGAAAGGAGGAAGGGTTAATTACCAACCCTTGAAGAAAAGCGGGAAACAGAGAAATTGAAAGGGAAAATGCAGAGAGCATGAACAAGAAATCATACCTGAAGGTGAGCCACGACTGCAAAGCAAAACCCTCGAACGGACAACCCCTGCTCACAGAGGAGCCGAGCTATTAGAGTCTAAATAAGCAGTGGAAAAGAAATCTGGCAGGGAACGAGAGCTTACCAGTTGAAATAGCCGAGAGCCGAACAGGGCAAGCCGCGAAATCCATCAAACTTGGAGGCTGACGAACCGAGAATGCAACCAGAATGCCATTAACTTATAATGCTCAAATAACCATGGACTCTTGAGAGAAACGAACAGACAACACCGTGACAAACAACAACACCAGTGGGAAGCGCCAAACGACAGAGGAACAAACATACAAACGATACAGTAGCGAACTTACCAAAGCGACACCAGACCGTCGAGGCATACAAGCCGGACCTGGAGCAACAGAACCGCAACCAAACGTTTGCCATATAGTTAACCGAGCAGGCAGAGACCGCATTGTGTTTTCACCGCAGACAATACAATGAATACAAAGGAAAAATCGCAAAGACTGTAGAGCTAAACTACCAAGTAACAATAATAACCCAAAGGGCGCGAACAGGGTAAAACCCAAGCGAGAACTTTCCAGGATCCCGAGGAGGGACAGTTGTCCACCGATAAGACCACCCCAGTACATGCCAAGTTGATTGTAAATCAAACTGAAATTAATACCAAATCAATCATATATTGTCTGGTTCATAGAAGTGTTACACATTATCTTAGGAGTGGCGGGACCACGTGGGCTGGCCCCATCAAGTCGTATCAGAGCAGCGTTTTGAGGAAGTAGAGGAAGATGGAAGTACAAAGACGAGGACGTGGAAGAGGTGCACGTAGAGGAGCAGATGAAGGATTGAGAGAACAGCTGAGAATCCTTACAGCTCGCTTAGAAGCAGTAGAGGCGGGTAGGCGACAAGACCCGGAACTTGGGGATGACAGTGAAGACGAGGCAGCAACTATTACAGATGGGTCATAGGAAGAAGCCCCAGAGTTGAGGCTGTTGCGTTCAGTTCTGTTAGCTAGCAGCAAGCCCAAACCGGAGATTCCTAACTATGATGGTAGTCTGTCCGCGGATGTCTTGCTGGATTGGGTGAGTGAATTAGACAAATATTTTGAAAATGAGGAGATCAGTGAGGACAAAAGAGTTAGATTTGTTGCGACCAAGTTAAAAGGACACGCTGCCCTATGGTGGGATAGTGTCCAAGCGGACAGAAGGCGAATGAACAAACTGCCGATAAGAAAATGGCCAAGGATGGTGGCAAAACTGAAGGGTAGATTTTTGCCTAAAGACTACCAGGTTGAACTTTATCGGCGAGTACAAAATTTAAGGCAGAAAGGTATGACTGTACAAGAATACACAGAAGAATTTTATCGTGTAAATTTACGTGCTGGTTATACAGAGGATACTCCCGAAAAAACAGCAAGGTACATGAATGGCTTGAGAATGGAAATATTGGACGAGATTAGCATTCTCTCTCCTCGAAGTGTTGAGGAAGCCTTCAAAGTGTTGTAAAGGCGGAGGAAAAAATCAACAGGAGACAGAACAACAGGAGAGGGAGAGGAAATGACAGAGGACGAGGACAGTCCTATGGCAGAGGGAGAACAGCCGCAAACAGCGAGGAAGGCAGCAGTTCCAGAGCTTCAGGGATAGCAGAGAAAGGAGAAAGCATCAGAGGAGGTCAGCCATACCAGCGGTGACGAGGAAATGGCCCCGGAAGAGGGATCAATATCCAGTGCTACAGGTGCCATAAGTGGGGGCATCGATCCTTCGAATGCCCGGAAGCTGAGCATGTGGGTCAGAGGGGAACACTTGTTGCACAGCCTGAGGAAGCTGAAGCACAACCCCGGGAGGTAGAAAACATGGCAGAAATAGGGGAAGCTTTGATTTTAAATAAAGTATTGTTAAAACCAGCCAAGGAGGTGGCTGAACAGACCCAGCGAAAAGCACTGTTCCGAACAGTTTGCAAATCACTTGGAAAGTGTTGTAAATTGATAATAGACAGCGGAAGTACAGACAATTTGGTTGCCACCGAAATGGTGGAAAAGCTGGGACTGAAGCGACTTAAACACCCCACACCTTACAGGGTGTCGTGGCTACAGAAAGGCCACCAGTTATTAGTTGATGAACAGTGTGAAGTTGAATTTCGCATTGGCAAATATCACGACACGGTGGTCTGTGATATTATGCCAATGGACGTGTGCCATATACTGTTGGGGAGACCGTGGCAGTATGATCGGAAGGTGACACATGATGGGAAGACAAATTGTTATAAATTTGTGAAAGATGGGATCAAACATACACTTGTACCCATCAGGGAAGAGGATGCAGTGGAACCAAGTGGAACAAAGGCACTATTAATTGGAGGAAAACAGTTTGTGAAGCAGATTGAAGAAAATGAGGTCAATTATGCAATTGTGAGGAGGACGAAACCGATGTTGCTGAACACAGAAAAATCAGAACTGCCTAAAGAAATTCAGGAGCTGTTGAAAGAATTCCAAGACATTATGGTTGATGATTTACCTGATAAATTGCCTCCCAAGAGGAGTATCAACCATCACATTGACTTTATACCGGGAGCAAGCTTGCCAAACAAGGCAGCGTACAGGATGACTCCGAAAGACAATGAAGAAGTTCGCAAACAAGTGCAGGAGTTGCTGGATAAGGGACTGATCAGAGAAAGTTTGAGCCCCTGTGCAGTACCAACAGTACTTGCACCTAAGAAGGGTGGAGAATGGAGAATGTGTACATATTCATGGGCTATTAACAAAATCACGATTCGATACAAATTTCCTTGCCCAGGATGGACGACATGATGGACTGTCTTAGTGGGGCAGCTTATTTTACAAAAATAGATCTCAAGAGTGGTTATCATCAGATCAGGATTAGGGAAGGAGATGAGTGGAAGGCAACATTTAAAACCAATGAGGGACTGTACGAATGGCTGGTCATTCCATTTGGATTAAGCAACACTCCTAGTACCTTCATGAGATTGATGAATGAGATGTTAAAGGAATTTATTGGCAAGTTCGTGATAGTTTATCTTGATGATATCTTGATTTTCAGCAAAACAAAGGGAGAACATCTTCAACATGTTCAAAGGGTGTTAGAGAAGCTACAACAGAACAAACTGCTGATAAACTTGAAGAAATGCACTTTCCTGCAGAAGGAGCTGGTCTATTTGGGATTTGTGGTTGCAGAAAATGAACTGAAAATGGACCCAGAAAAGATTGCAGCAATTATAAATTGGCCGTCACCAAAAAGCTTATTTGAGGTACGTAGTTTTCATGGACTGGCAAGTTTTTATCGGAAATTTATTAAAAATTTCAGTGAAATCTGCACACCAATGTTAGAGACCATCAAAAAGGCAAGTCAACCTTTTTGCTGGACCAAGGCGGCAGAAGACAGTTTTCAGCTTTTGAAGCGGAAGATCACAGAGAGGCCAATCTTGAGACTACCCGACTTTAATAAAATTTTTGAGGTTCGATGTGATGCAAGTGGAACAGCTATTGGCGCTGTGCTCAGTCAAGAAGACAGACCAATGGCGTTTTTTAGTGAAAAACTAAATGAGAGTCGACAGAAATATTCCTCATATGACAAGGAATTTTATGCAGTGGTCCAAGCTTTGAAACATTGGAGACACTACCTACTGGGCAATGAATTCATTTTGTTCTCTGATAATTTGGCATTACAATATGTAATGCAGCAGCACAAGTTAAACCATAAGCACGCCAAGTGGGTAGAATATTTGCAGAGTTTTACTTTTGTGTTAAAACACATAAGTGGGCAAGCCAACAAAGTGGCAGATGCTTTGAGCAGGAGAGCCTTGCTCCTACAGGAAAGCAGCATACAGGTGATGGGATTCGAACATCTAAAAGATTTGTATCAGACGGACACAGATTTCAAGGAAGCTTTTGAAGCCTGCCAAAATCCCGTATTGAGAAACGCAAGCCCATGGTTAGACTATAATTTACAGGAAGGATTATTGTTCCGAGGTGGGCAGTTATGTATCCCGGACTGTTCAATGAGGGAGAATATAGTACGGGAGAAGCATAGTGGTGGATTAGCGGGACATTTCGGGATCAACAAAACTTTGGAGCAACTCGGACATTTTTACTATTGGCCTAAAATGAGCAGGGATGTACAAAGATTGGTAAACAGGTGTAAAGTCTGCCAACTGTCAAAGGGATACAGTCAGAATACTGGACTTTACACACCACTACCCGTTCCAAGCAGGCCATGGGATTCGGTCAGCATTGACTTTGTTCTCGGACTGCCTAGAACACAGCGGGGGTATGATTCGGTAATGGTGGTGGTAGACAGATTTTCAAAAATGGCTCATTTTATTCCTTGCCGGAAAACTAGTGACGCCACGTATGTGGCACACCTGTTTTTCACGGAAGTTGTTAGATTACATGGCCTACCCAAAACTATCATTTCAGACAGGGACGTGAAGTTCACAGGACACTTTTGGTGCACCTTGTGGAAAAAGTTGGGCACGCAATTGAATTTCAGCTCTGCGTATCATCCACAGACTGATGGACAAACGGAGGTGGTGAACAGGAGCTTGGGGAATTTATTACGGAGTTTGACTGGAGAAAATTCACAATTATGGGATCGAGCTCTTGCCCAGGTGGAATTCGCTTATAACGATTCACCCAATCGTAGCACCGGACTTAGCCCATTCCAGATTTTGTATGGCATGCATCCTCGAGGAATACATGAACTGCGAGATTTGGGAAAGCTGGAACGGAGAAGCGCCGATGAGGAAGATTTTGCAGAAGCAATGAGCGAGCTTCACGAAAAAGTCAAACTAAGGTTGCAGGATAGCGTACAGAAATACAAATAGCAAGCAGATTCAAAACGATGAGAGGTGCATTTTAATGTTGGAGACAAGGTCCTTGCGCATCTGCGCCGGGAACGGTTTCCTAAAGGCACCTATAACAAGTTAAAATATAAGAAAATTGGTCCATGCAAGATCCTACGGAAATTTTCAGCCAATTCTTACGAGATTCAGCTGCCACCGGACATAGGCATATCACCTATTTTTAATGTGGAGGATCTGTTCCCATATAATGCCCAAGCAGAGGATGATAGTGCGGTACAGCCAGAACGGGACACCCAATTAGAAAGCAGTTCTTGGAAGAAACAGTTACCTTCGGCCCGGACCCATGAGATTGAAGGGATCCTCAGCACCCAGGTAGCCAAGAAGACACGCAGGAAGGAATATCTGCGTTACCTCGTCAAGTGGAGAGACCGTCCAATGGAGGACAGCTCGTGGCTCGACACGGCACAGATTCAGAAGGCTAGTTATTCGGTGGAGGAACTCATGGAACGGAGCCATGAAATTTCTTTTACCCTGGAAGCCTGATGCAGGAGCATCTGGTTAACAGGGCAGAGATAGAAAGAAGGTTGGCATGGTTTCTGAGAAGGACAGGGAACATAGCTCGCAGAACGGACAGCATGTCTGTTTCGTCTTTACTTTTAATTATTTTTATTATTTGTTGTTTTTGGTTACTGTTTAAAAATGCCTAGAATACTGTAACGAGTTCTAATTAGGAACAGTAATATTAGTTAGAAACATTAGTTGCTGAACAGTTATATACTATTGTAAAAACAAACAAAGGGAAACAAGCTAGCTACGGATAAATGTCAAATATGAAATAACTGATGTAACTGATAATTGAACAACTGACAGCAGTTATGTAACTGCTTGAGAACGAAGTTACAAAAATGAGGGAAAGCAAGCCCATAGGGGTTCAACAGTGAAAAGTGAAAAGAAAGAACAGAAATAAAGATATACATCTTGTTTTTTTCCCAGTGCACAAACAACTCTTACGTGCGTCCTCAAAAAGAAATAAAGACTGTACAATTCCATGCTATGCCTACATTTTATTTTTCTTTCATGTACAAAACCTATTACATGTTCTTGACAGACTTCGAACCAGCAGAAGAACAAACAACCAAGCGGGAGGTGACACCAACCAGCATCGGTCACGAGTTACAGCACCCAGACAAACACACTTACAAGGTATGCAAACGAAACTGAAGGCGAAACAAGTTTTCTTTCCACATATAATTAACAACTCATCTCAGCATAAATACAATTATTAATAGTCCATCTCAGCATACAAATTAGTGTTCAACGTCGTTTCAAACCCTATCCACTTCCCAAGCCTAGGGTTTGACAGGGTCATGAGTAAAAGCCACAGCGAGAACTACTCACTACAGTAGCCAACAACCAAACCAACGACCCATACAATAATCCATTACAGACAAGAAAAAAAACCAAATCTACCCGGAAGATATCCAGAATGGCCGGAAGCCCAATGCATTCGACCCAGTGAATGGCACCACCTGCATAGAGACGAAAGGAGGAAGGGTTAATTACCAACCCTTGAAGAAAAGCGAGAAACAGAGAAATTGAAAGGGAAAATGCAGAGAGCATGAACAAGAAATCATACCTGAAGGTGAGCCACGACTGCAAAGAAAAACCCTCGAACGGACAACCCCTGCTCATAGAGGAGCCGAGCTATTAGAGTCTAAATAAGTAGTGGAAAAGAAATCTGGCAGGGAACGAGAGCTTACTAGTTGAAATAGCCGAGAGCTGAACAGGGCAAGCCGCAAAATCCATCAAACTTGGAGGCTGACGAACCGAGAATGCAACCAGAATGCCATTAACTTATAATGCTCAAATAACCATGGACTCTTGAGAGAAACGAACAGACAACACCGTGACAAACAACAGCACCAGTGGGAAGCGCCAAACGACAGAGGAACAAACATACAAATGATACAGTAGCGAACTTACCAAAGTGACACCAGACCGTCGAGGCATACAAGCTGGACCTGGAGCAACAGAACCGCAACCAAACGTTTGCCATACAGTTAACCGAGCAGGCAGAGACCGCATTGTGTTTTCACCGCAGACAATACAACGAATACAAAGGAAAAATCGCAGAGACTGTAGAGCTAAACTACCAAGTAACAATAATAACCCAAAGGGCGCGAACAGGGTAAAACCCAAGCGAGAACTTTCCAGGATCCCGAGGAGGGACAGTTGTCCACCGATAAGACCACCCCAGTACATGCCAAGTTGATTGTAAATCAAACTGAAATTAATACCAAATCAATTGTATATTGTCCGGTTCATAGAAGTGTTACACATCAGCTTAGGAGTGGCGGGACCACGTGGGCTGGCCCCATCAGTAATGACGGAAGTTAGTGATATCATTAATTCACCCCCAAATCGAATGTGTATCTTTATCTCTATTGTTAAATCCGGTGGATTATTTGAGCCATTCTTTATCTATATTATGATTTATTATTTCCATTCTAGATCATTGTAATAATCTTATTCTATGTCTTCTTTTTGGTTATAGGTTTTATAGGTTGTTATGGCTCTATGGTCTTGTAACAATAGGAAGGTTCAATGTGTAAAACCAAGGGGGAGCTGGTAGACCACGATGTAATAAGGTCTTTATTTTCCTTTCCACCAACAATGAAATATCACTTTCTAGATTTGAGTGATGAAGTTAAAAGGGAGAGGGCTTATCAGTCTAAAAAGGAATCAATCTCATGGTCATAAATTTCATTATGAACCCAAAAATTCATTGTTGGGATACCAAGTCTTAGTGTGCATTGGAGCTCTACTACACATGGGCTCCATTTAGGGAGTAGCACCATACCACATGAGTTCATATTGGAGGATATATATTGAGGAAAAAATGACATAATATATTGAGTATATAATAGGGGGTATATGGTTTTTATATTGTTAGGTATAAAAAATGAAGATCAAAGTTATTGAATTTTTTTTAAAAAGTATACACAATGTTTGTTATTTGGAGAATTTTGTGGTTGAGATTTGAAGAGTGAGATTTCCGAATTGAATCCACATGTGTCACTTTTAAGGTCTATGTTTCGAATCATCAACTCGACTCATCATCAAGAGAGTCATGCAAATAGAAGAAGAGAAAAATGATGAGGGTATAAATAGGATAAGGTGTTGGCATTATGATACATATGTTGCACTTGATGGCAACCCACTCATCTCAGATAATAAATTATAGTGTAGAGAAAAGTTCACGCACTTATATGCAGAGAAAAGTTTATTTCATGTAGAGAAAAGTTCACGCACTTTTATGCAGAGAAAAGCTTATTACATGTAGAGAAAAGTTCACGCACTTTTATGCAGAGAAAAGTTTATTTCATGTAGAGAAAAGTTCACGCACTTTTATGCAGAGAAAAGTTTATTTCATGTAGAGAAAAATTTCACGCACTTTCATGCAAGGAAAAGTGCGTCTATGTTGGAGAACTTACCTTTGGTCCATGGTAGTTAGTCCTTGGTATTTGAACCTATGAGGAAAAGTGCGTATATGTTGGAGAACTTACCTTTGGTCCATGGTAGTTAGTCCTTGGTATTTGAACCTATGAGGAAAAGCGCGTATATGTTGGAGAACTTACCTTTGGTCCATGGTAGTTAGTCCTTGTTATTTGAACCTATGGTTTTGGACCATGGTACCTCGCCAAAAGTGTTGATCTCACGCAATTTCATGGTTGGTTCATGGTATTAGTCCGACAGTTTTTGATCCTATGGTTTTGGCCCATGGTATTGCATCCAAAAGTGTTGATCTCACGTACTTTCATGGTTGGTTCATGGTATTAGTCCAACAATTTTTTTATCCTATGGTTTTGGCTCGTGGTATTGATCCTTGATTTGAGGAAGAGCTTGCCTATATAAAGCAAAGGAGATCATTTGGCTTGTGTAGTTTTTGGGTTGAACATCTTATGGGAGCTAGATCTGAAATACTATGATCTCTTGGGAGTAATGTCTAGATCTAAATAAGGCGAATCTACTGATGGATTGAGATCACTTCGGCGCATGATCAGATCTGTAGATCTGATAGTTTGGGTTATTCTTGAAGTCTTGAAATTATCTATATCCACAGAAGGCGTAGTGTGGAGGCGCCACAGAAGGCGCAGTGCGGAGACGCCACAGAGGCGCCACAGAAGGCGCAGTGCGGAGGCGCCACAGAAGGCGCAGTGCGGAGACCTCACAGAGGCGCCACAGAAGGTGCAGTGCGGAGACGCCACAGAGGCACCACAGAAGGCGCAATGTAGAGACGCCACAGAAGGCGCAGTGCGGAGACGCCACAGAGGCGCCACAGAAGGCACAGTGCGGAGATGCCACAGAGGCGCCACAGAAGGCGCAGTGCAGAGGCGCCACAGAAGGCGCAGTGCGGAGGCGCCACAGAAGGTGTAGTGCGGAGACGCCATAGAGGCGCCATAGAAGGCGCAGTGCGCAGGCGCCACAGAAGGCGCAGTGCAGAGGCGCCACAGAAGGCGCAGTGCGGAGGCGCCACAGAAGGCGCAGTGCGGAGGCGCCACAGAAGGCGTAGGTGCGGTGGTCGCGGCGCCACAGAAGGCGCAAGTGCGGAGGTAGTACAGATATCCGCAGATCTATACCAGTGAAGTTGCGGTCCCTACTTGAAATTTGTTTTAACTGCCTTTGACTATTCTGCAGGGTTTTGGGTGCATAACTAATGTTTGGTTACTGGTGCTGAGTTCAGATAGTAGCATGATTAATGACTTATCTTTATGTACTAGATCTGGTTGATAACTCTCATAATATCATTGTATGTGTATGGATCTGGTGATTGGGTGATTCAGAAGATTGTTTGATTATGTGCTTCAATGTTGTTGTTGGGTCTAGTATGAAAATTGGATGAAACGTAGCCTTTCAGATTATGTGTTGTGCTTCAGTGTATCCAGTATGAAAATTGATGAAACGTGGTACCTGGAGGAGAGAAGATTGTAGGCCGGCGCCTACGTACTAGTATCTAAGCTAGTACAAGAGCTAAAGGAAATCTTTGGAGCATTGTAGCAGGTAGTAGCCTGCGTACTAGTAAATGGATCGGCTAGTACAAGAGCAAAGGGGGTTGTAGCTCCTGTACTGGTATAAGACTGCACCAGTACAAATATTGTAAAAGGATTTTCTTATTAAGAAGAAGATTGAGATGACTTGCATCAGGTGGTTTTCCCCGCATTGGGTTTCCACCTTATATCATGGTGTTCATGTGTGTGCCTTATGTGTGATGATCTATTCTATGTTACTGCATCTGTTAATTGATAATATGGTTGATAATGTTCTAATGCACTCATTGAAGATCAATTAACTTAATCATAAGAATTTGTGGAAGTAGCATGTATGAATCTAATTATGGAAATGGAAAAAGTTTTATTAATGTGATAATACTGATTCACCCCCCCCTCTCAGTATTATTTCCAACAATTGGTATCAGAGCAGGTCCTTTGATAGAAGCTTGATCGCTTGAAGGAGATCCGTGGAACAATGGGAAAGAAGCTTTAGAAGAAAGCATCTAGGAAAAAGAAGTCATCTCAGAAGAACTATGACAGTGGAAGAATCGATTGGGGATTAGGCATAAGAAGCTCTTCAGATTCAAAATCAGATTCAAAATCATTATCAGGTATGAATGTGTTATCCTCTGATGTTCCAGCTATATTTCCTTGTGAAAGAGATGGAAGTGATAATGAAACTACTGAACTTGCTCTTATGGGTGAACAAGAAAGATATCAAATAGAGGCAGAATTTAAAAGGCTGACAGACAAAATTAGAGATCAACAAGATCTATTGAACAAAAGGGAATGTGACTTCAAAGAAGAAGCTACCAAACTAAAGGCCCAACTAGAAGAAGGAAACAAGGTAAGAAAACTACTCAAGGACAAGGAAGACCAATGTCAAAAATTGCAGCATGAAGTGACATCATTAAGAAAAGAAGTCAACGAAAGAAGCACAACCATCAAGAAACTCAAAGATAGATCCAGCTACTATGAAACTCTTGAAGCTACATTCCTCTCACTAAAGGGAGATCTTGAAGAATCAAAGAAGCAGAATGAAGATCTACATCAAGCAATTGAAAAACAAGACAACGAAGTCATCAGCTTAAAATCCCAGCTGGAATATGCCTTCCAAGTTCGTCAAATGCAACAGGATCTGAATGAAGAACAAGAAAAGGAGATTCTCAATCTAAGGGAACAAATGGAAGAAGGAAGAAAAGCTGAAGAAGATTTGAAAAAGCAATCTCTTGAAAAGGAAGAACAGCTTCAGGTTGAGGTAAATATCTTGAAAGGTAAAATAGAAGAAAAGGATAAGATTTTACAATTTCAAGATAGCTCTAAAGTCTTGGATGATATTCTTAGTAGTCAAAGGTCTCCTGCTATAAAGACTGGTCTTGGTTTCCATGAATCGGTTGAAGGTGAATCTAGTTCACAAGGTGAAGCAAGGAACTCTAAAGAGAAATCTAAAGTGATCAACGAAGAAATGAAAGATCCATCTCATCATCAACCAAGGAAAGAGATTCCTCAAAGAAAATCCTTTACTCCTCCTATGAATAATGTTGAATGTTATATATGTCATAATCTTGGACATGTTGCAACTAGATGTAGAAGAAGAAGAGTTAAAGACCATTATGCAGAAAGGTCATCTCAATCAAGGTACTTTTATGGATATTGCTTTTCTTGCAATATGCTTGGTCACAAAGCTGCTGATTGTTACAGGAGGAATATGAAACATGTAAGATGTTATGCATGTGACAAGCTTGGACATATAGCTAAGGAATGCAGCAACAAAGTGTGGGCACCATATCAAAAGGAGAAAATGTCATCATCACGCTTGAAGATATGGAGGAAAAAGGAAGTACAGTCAGAAAAAGGCATCACAGCACAACGTACAGACAAACTAGAATCAGAGGGAGCTGAAAGTACGAAACTTCAGTGTCCTGAATCTCATATGCAAACTCCATGAAGGAAAGTCGCGTATATACGCGAGTTGGATACTGCACAATCGCGTATATGATTGTTTGAAGAAAGGCAGTAAGAAAAGTGAAGTTGATCTATGAAGTATGATCTCTCGAGCATAAAATCAGATCTGAGTATCTGATAGATGGCACCAGTTTAGGGGGAGCATATGTTCTTAATGCATTGTTGGCATTATGATCCTTGGTGACAATGCTTATGATTCATCTTGCTATGGTTATGAGTTGTTCACATGGTCCTTGGATCAGATTTGTGGTTGATTCTCTAATGATGCTTGCATGGAGTCTTTATTGTTCTTGGCACATATATGGATGAGGATTGTTGGCTGGATTCATGATTGACTACTCAAAGTTGCATTGTTGGAGACATGATGATGATGAGATCTTACCTATATGATGATAGGTTGTTTCGTACATCTGTTGATTGATGCAGATGCTTCCATTTGATGACTCTTGGTTCATGTAGATCTGGATGGTTATGAATGAGTTGATGCAAACGTACCTTGTTGTTGACAGATACTATGAAGCAGATCATACAGTGTTGTTGCTGATATTTATCTTAGGTGATTGGTCTTTATGTAATAGTGTGTCTCTTTTGTAGTTATCTCTTCAGGTCATGTAACGGCCTATGTTTCCCCACTATGCCTGGGATGAATGATGTTATCTTATGTAAACTTTTGATGTATCACCATTGTGATGAATGTATGTATTGAGTCTTTTGGTGATAGGAAGGTCATTTATGATATATAGAGTCATGTTCTTCTTGTAGAACATCTTTTTGCAGTCAGGGGGAGCTTGAGCATGAACAACACTGTATAGCAAAGCAAACATCTCAGCTTGTTCTCAGAAAGAGCATTATCAGATTGGAGCACCATGGCATATACAAAGGGGGAGCTCATTCAGAGATTTCAGCAGGTTCTCAGGGGGAGCATGTTCTTAGGGGGAGCATAACCCTTTGCCCTTGATGTCAAAGGGGGAGAGTGATTGGTTGTTGTTGCCATCAAGTCCAAAGGGGGAGATTGTTGGCATTATGATACATATGTTGTACTTGATGGCAACCCACTCATCTCAGATAATAAATTATAGTGTAGAGAAAAGTTCACGCACTTATATGCAGAGAAAAGTTTATTTCATGTAGAGAAAAGTTCACGCACTTTTATGCAGAGAAAAGCTTATTTCATGTCGAGAAAAGTTCACGCACTTTTATGCAGAGAAAAGTTTATTTCATGTAGAGAAAAGTTCACGCACTTTTATGCAGAGAAAAGTTTATTTCATGTAGAGAAAAAGTTCACGCACTTTCATGCAAGGAAAAGCGCGTATATGTTGGAGAACTTACCTTTGGTCCATGGTAGTTAGTCCTTGGTATTTGAACCTATGAGGAAAAGCGCGTATATGTTGGAGAACTTACCTTTGGTCCATGGTAGTTAGTCCTTGGTATTTGAACCTATGAGGAAAAGCGCGTATATGTTGGAGAACTTACCTTTGGTCCATGGTAGTTAGTCCTTGGTATTTGAACCTATGGTTTTGGACCATGGTACCTCGTCAAAAGTGTTGATCTCACACAATTTCATGGTTGGTTCATGGTATTAGTCCGACAGTTTTTGATCCTATGGTTTTGGCCCGTGGTATTTCATCCAAAAGTGTTGATCTCACGTATTTTCATGGTTGGTTCATGGTATTAGTCCAACAGTTTTTTGATCCTATTGTTTTGGCTCGTGGTATTGATCCATGATTTGAGGAAGAGCTTGCCTATATAAAGCAAAGGAGATCATTTGGCTTGTGTAGTTTTTGGGTTGAACATCTTATGGGAGCTAGATCTGAAATACTATGATCTCTTGGGAGTAATGTCTAAATCTAAATAAGGCGAATCTACTGATGGATTGAGATCACTTCGGCGCATGATTAGATCTGTAGATCTGATAGCCTGGGTTATTCTTAAAGTCTTGAAATTATCTATATCCACAGAAGGCGCAGTGCGGAGGCGCCACAGAAGGCACAGTGCGGAGACACCACAGAGGCGCCACAGAAGGCGCAGTGCGGAGGCGCCACAGAAGGCGCAATGCGGAGACGCCATAGAGGCGCCACAGAAGGCGCAGTGCGGAGACGCCACAGAGGCGCCACAGAAGGCGCAGTGCGGAGACGCCACAGAGGCGCCACAGAAGGCGCAGTGCGGAGACACCATAGAGGCGCCACAGAAGGTGTAGTGCGGAGACGCCACAGAGGCGCCACAGAAGGCGCAGTGCAGAGGCGCCACAGAAGGCGCAGTGCGGAGACGCCACAGAGGCGCCACAGAAGGCGCAGTGCAGAGGCGCCACAGAAGGCGCAGTGCGGAGGCGCCACAGAAGGCGCAGTGCGGAGACGCCACAGAGGCGCCACAGAAGGCGCAGTGCGGAGGCGCCACAGAAGGCGCAGTGCAGAGGTGCCACAGAAGGCGCAGTGCAGAGGCGCCATAGAAGGCGCAGTGCGGAGGCGCCACAGAAGGCGCAGGTGCGGTGGTCGCGGCGCCACAGAAGGCGCAGGTGCGGAGGTAGTACAGATATCCGCAGATCTATACCAGTGAAGTTGCGGTCCCTGCTTGAAATTTGTTTTAACTGCCTTTGACTATTCTGCAGGGTTTTGGGTGCATAACTGATGTTTGGTTACTGGTATTGAGTTCAGATAGCAGCATGATTAATGACTTATCTTTATGTACTAGATCTGGTTGATAACTCTCATAATATCATTGTATGTGTATGGATCTAGTGATTGGGTGATTCAGAAGATTGTTTGATTATATGCTTCAATGTTGTTGTTGGGTCCAGTATGAAAATTGGATGAAACGTAACCTTTCAGATTATGTGTTGTGCTTCAGTGTATCCAGCATGAAAATTGATGAAGCGTGGTACCTGGAGGAGAGAAGATTGTAGGCTGGCGCCTACGTACTAGTATCTAAGCTAGTACAAGAGCTAAAGGAAATCTTTGGAGCATTGTAGCAGGTAGTAGCCTGCATACTAGTAAATGGATCGGCTAGTACAAGAGCAAAGGGGGTTGTAGCTCCCGTACTGGTATAAGACTGCACCAGTACAAATATTGTAAAAGGATTTTCTTATTAAGAAGAAGATTGAGATGACTTGCAGCAGGTGGTTTTCTCCCGCATTGGGTTTCCACCTTATATCATGGTGTTCATGTGTGTGCCTTATGTGTGATGATCTATTCTATGTTACTGCATCTATTAATTGATAATATGGTTGATAATGTTCTAATGCACTCATTGAAGATCAATTAACTTAATCATAAGAAGTTGTGGAAGTATCTTGTATGAATCTGATTATGGAAATGGAAAAAGTTTTATTAATGTGATAATATTGATTCACCCCCCCCCTCTCAGTATTATTTCCAACATAAGGGAGGGAAGAGAGATACAAATGAGAGTCTACTTTATAATAAATGAGGAATAGAAACAAAAAATCAAAGGATAATAAACAATAATTAAAAACATTGGGAAAGTAGGAGTTTTTTTATATTGGGAAGGTGTATTAGGTTCTTATTGGTAGGCGGTTAAATAATGTGATTTTTAGAAATATTTTCTAATATGTAGTCAAAATAAGTGTATTGTTTAGTATGTCACGAATGCACACGTTATGTCAAAGATTCATTAAGTGAATCCCAGTGCTCTACTAAGACGCTAAAAAATTTGTAGCTCGTATCCTCCTTTCCTAAGATATAGATTAGTTGGAAGTTAAAACTTTTTTGAGAAACTAAGAAAACAATGTTGTGAGATGGTTACATTCTACACCTAGTTAACTAAACATGGTGGTGTCTTTGTCTACAAAAGACTTAGATCCTTTAAAGACAACCCATTGATGTCTCAACAACCCCTTATACTTATGCAACCTTACCCTATTTCCTTTTTAAAGACACATGGCTTCTTCTATTAAGAATATTTGTCGTTTTTGTTTTTAGTCATGTTAATAATTTTTTAAACCTTTTTCTGTTAATAATTCCCAATTTTAGAATGTTTTCCTTTTTCTTTTTATTTTATATAAATATTATTTAAACTGAATATTAAAATTAAATCTTTCAAAATAAACTAACCTTATTTTATTTTATATATATATATATATATTTCAAAAATAATAATTAAAAAAAAAACTAAAATATTATTTTTTATGGTTGTTATTAAACTTAAAAATTTAAACTATTACAATGAAATAAGTTAATGCACATATTGTAATAAGTTAATATACATGTATTAAATATTGGATGAGATTATTTTGAGTATGTAATACTAAGAAGATAAAATGTATAAGTAATAGTATAACAAGTAATTTTTAAAATTATATATATAACAAAACTAAAACATTATTTTTTATGGTTGTTATTAAACTTAAAAATTTAAACTATTACAATGAAATAAGTTAATGCACATATTGTAATAAGTTAATGTACATGTACTAAATAGCGGATGAGATATTATTGAGTATGTAATATTAAAAAATATGTTTAAGTAATCTAGTATAACAGGTTGTGTTTTACATGTAGATTAATTAATATTTATATTAATTTTATTTAAATGGGTAGAGAAGATAAGCATTAAGATTAGAATAAAATGATGAAGATATAAATATATCTGAAGGATGGAAATATTTATAATGAGTTAAATATATTTGAAAATAATTTTATGTATGATTTGGATAGAGTGATGAGTATGTGTATTATGATAGAAGGATTAGAGGTTATTGTTTTCAACGTAAATTATTGTGCATGTAAACTTAGATAACTTCAAATATGTTGGATAATTCTAGATTTCATATATCTACATGGATTAAAACACTATTCATTAGTATTTTATTTTTTCTTGTTAAGGATATTTTTTAAAATTATTTTTGTTTGCTATTTTGAAAAGGGGTCATTTTATTAGGGAATTGAAAAGTATAAAAACAATTAGGAAAGAAAAATGTGTGGATTATCTATCTACCACTATTTCCTTTACTAAGACATTTAGAATATCCTTTGGTCCACTTCTTATTCAAATTTATTCATTTTTCTCTCCGGTAACTTCTATCTCGAGACACCTTGGTCTCTTGAAAATAGAGTTGCCTATGGTTATTGATTTTTTCTATCTTTGGGTTGATGTATTCATGTGTATTTGTTATTGAGTTTGACCCCTCTAGATGGTTCTTGCAACGTCCTTCTATAATCTAGCATAGCTCTATGGGGCACTCCCAAAACTCCCTTGAAGGCTTACCCATTGGATTTCACCTACCATACAGGCTTACCCTTCTTTTCAATCACAAATTTTATGTCCCTAGTCCTTACACCTCCTAGTTGGCATTGTTAAACTTTTATCAATAGTAAATGACTGCCAATGAGGACAACAAGTAGAAGGGCCAACCCTAATTCTAACAAACGAGGGTGCAATTAAAGTAGTACATCCTCTATCAAACATTTTCCTCTCCTAAAAACTTCACAAGAATTAACCAAAGCCCAAATTCACACCATGAGAGTGGCCATATACTTACATTATAGATTATTTATGGAAATTAGAGCTAAGGTGGTCAACATAGAGTAGGCCATTAAGAGGAAAACATGAAATATTTTCAATAGTGAGTTCATGGTTGAATTTAAAGAATGGGTCCTAAACTTAGGCTACGCTAGAACTAGAGATACAAAGATATTAAAATTTATTGAGTTTTATTTGATAAATAAATCCTTCATAGTAGGGGTGGTAGAGGAGAAATATAATCAATAACAAACCATTATGTAAAAGTTGAACATAATGGACCAAAATTTTAATGACCTATACAAAATCTTTCACATTGAGATCAATATCAACAACTATACCATGCTCAAAACAATACAATGATAAACACATACCAAGAGACGTTTCCTTAAATCTCACTCTATTAGATGAAGAACTTGATGATCAAAGAAACTTATACAAATGAAAAAAAATAAGAACCTGGAATACAAATTCAACCTTTATTATTTATATTTAACACATAAGATATAATCCAACCGTATGATTTATCTTTAAAAACATGGGATACAAAATTTAATCTTATTATTTATCTTACATATGTGAATAATATGTGAATAGTGTGATAGCAAGCTTTTAAAACATTTATCATATGTTTTTTTCTTTTTCCCATATTGATAAGATAATAAATCATAAATTTAAGCGCAAACATTGAATAATTAAATATAAATTTAAAATTTTTAACATTTTATATATTACAAACAACTTTATTTTTTAACGTAATAATACTAAGACCATATAAAACAAATAAATAATTATGTTAATTTTAATAAAAATATAAAAAAAAACTTAAATGTATACATTTTTATAATCAACCATATAAAATTAATATTTTTAAATTTTATTAATATAAATATTTTATTATAATCATGTATATTTACGATATTTAATTTGGTATACTAACATAATAATTTTTTTTCTAAATAATCATAATTTAAATATGTACGATTTGGTCGTAAAAAAAATAGCATTACCATTATTCATTTACACATTAAAGATCTTGTTTGCTATTACAAACAACCTTATTTATAGATTTAAGAGATCTATGGTTTGTATTTTTTGAATCAGTTACCAGAGAATCCACAGTATGAACATTTTTATGCCAACGTTTCAAATCCCAACTGGGATCCATCATCAGGACTTATGAATGATGATAAAAGAAGAGTTGCTTAGAAGGAAATAAATAATAATGAGGATAATAAATTTTCAGGATCAGACATAATGATAATGATACTAACACCGTATAGGGCGAAGGAGACATTCAATTAAGAATTGGTGAGCAGGGATGAACAACTACGGTTTACTAGCTTTAGCAGGATTTGAACTCCATAAAAGGGCGCAAAGGAGGGAGCTCCACTCCCTCCTACTGGTAGGCCATGGCCAGCCGAGGTAAGAAACCAATAGAAAATGTCAGAGGTCTTGCAGAAGAAGGGAAAATGAGCATGGAAGAGGAGCAAGAGGGAAATAAATCAAGGGATAATAACAACACAAAATAAAAGGAGGAAGAAGACAAGGAATAGGGAGAAAAAAAAAAGCACAAAAGGGACCATGTAAACCCAAAGCTGAGGTCACACCCAAAGTAGTTCTGAATGATCCTGCTCTGCAGGCACACAAGGACCACATGCAGACATATGCTATCATTTGTAAATTCATGGGTTTATGGCCCACTGAAAAGGCATTACAAACATGGATTAAATAACAATTGAAACCAAAAGGAAGCATTGACCTAAATCTTGGTTCAAAGGGATTCCTTATTGTGGTCTTCACAAATATTGAGGATAAAGATAGGGTGTTTGAAGGAGGGCCCTACTTCTACACAGCAGCAGGCCTCTACATGTGGCTGTGGATGATGAACTTTGTCCCGGAGCATGAGACTTTCACTTCGGTTCCAGTCTAGGTGAGACTCTACTCCTTCTCTCTTGATTATTGGCAAAGAGAATCATTAACTACCATAGGAAATAATTTAGGGTGTTTTGTTAAAGCTTTTGAGGCCACCAAAGGGGAAAATACACTTCCTTTGCATGAATTTGTGTGGAGATGGAGCTCTCCGGAGCTCTACCGGATGAGGTTATCTTGGAAGTTTTTGATGAAGAATGGGTGCAAACAGTAGATTATGAACATATTCCATTCATATGTCACAGATGCCATGAGCATGGGAACCTATTCAGGGACTGCCCTCTCAGTAAAATAGAGAACAAGAGTAAAGCTACCACAGTGAAATATACCGAAAGCTTTCACAAAGTGAGTCATAGAGGAAAAGGGGGTAAAAGGGGAATAAAGCAACATAAAATAGAAGGGCTACAGGCCAGTCTGAATAGGTACCAAGTACTCGATGAAGAAGAAGAAATAATGAAAGTAGATCAGGGAATGGAGGGAAGTCCAGTGGAGAAGGAGAAAGAAGAAGACAATGATCAAACAAAGGATATTAATAAACATAAAGAGACTATGATGAGTGATGTAGAACTGGATATGGACCAAGAAATGACCCAGAGTAAGATGGAAATGGAGGACCATGAACTACAGGAGATTCTTGATAGAGAACACCTAGATCTGGAAGGGTTCTTAAAACAGGGAACCATAGGAGGGGTAGACTCATTACCTCAAGAATAGTTCACTAGAGTACAACAATTATTCATATGGAAAACTCAGTCTAAAGGGCTGGATAGGCAAAGAAACAATGAAAGGTAGGGTAATGAAGGTGTGAAAACTATGAAAAACACACCAGGATTAGCACCTAGAAACCCAGGAAAGAAAAGAGGCATGGAAAAGCAGAATGAGCTATTGATGGAATGTGGAAAGCTAATGATACATTTAGGTAAGATGAAAGACCTAACCAACTACTCCTTTACAAATCTTTAATGATGAAGTTCACTTCATGAAATATTAGGGGTCTAGGTAGTAAAAGAAAACAAAGGTTACTTAGTAATAGAATGAAACAAGAAGCTCTGTATATGATCTTCATCCAGGAAACTAAATGTTCCATTCAAAAAATAAAAGAAATATATAGCAAATGGCTCAATTGATTTGAGTTTCTAGAAGTCAAAGCAGAGAATACAGCAGGAGGCACACTAACTCTTTGGAACCCCCAAAAGATTAGCATAATAGATGTTGAGGCTTCTAGGAATTATTTATCAGTGGTTATTTAGCCTGTGGGGGATAGGGAGCCCTATCTGGTCACAAATGTTTATGGCCCTCATATAATGGATGATAAACTCAGGTTTCTAGATTCTCTTGTGGATCTCAGAGAGAGACATGTAGGAATACCATGTATCATGGGCGGGGACTTCAACATGATCAAATCACTTTCGGAGAAAAAAGGGGGAACCAGAACTCTAAACAAAGACGCTTTAGCTTTCCAAACTTTTATTGATAATATGAAGCTAGTTGACATTGATTCGAGTAATGGTCTCTTTACTTGGAACAATAAAAGAGGAGGAGAGTCTCAAGTAGTCTCAAAATTAGATAGATTCATCATCTCAGAGGACCTTATGCTCATAGATAAGGAAATGGTAGCAAGAATTCTCCCCTTTGGATGTTCAGATCACTAGTTAGTTCAACTGGAGGTTCAGGGCATTCATACTCCGAGGAATAAACCTTTTATATTTGAGAATATCTAGCTCACCCATCTAGATTTTATCAGCAAGATTGCAAATTGGTGGTCTAAAGATTTTCATATTCAGGGTACAAGAATGTTCCTTCTACACAAAAGACTAAAGCACATCAAGCTCAGGCTTAAAGATTGGAACAAGAATGAATTTGGCAACATTTTTGAGGGAAAAAGATATGTTGAAGACAAATTGCAGGAACTCAACCAAGCCCTTATCATTGTTGGCTTTGATAAAGTCAGAAATGATCAAGCCACCAAATATCCGCAAGACTAGGAGAATTTATGTAAACAAGAGGAAATATTTTGGAGACAAAAATATAGTGTTCAATGGCTAAAATAAGGAGAGCGAAACACTAGATTTTTCCATAGATCCATCTTGGCAAACAGAGCTCATAACATAATCTCATTAATCAAGGATGAGGGAGGGCAACTTTTTAATTCCCACGAAGACATAGAAGTTGTGTTAGTTCAACACTTTCATGGTATAGCAAAGGAAACCATTTCAGATAGACAACATTCCATCAAGGACTTAACAAGACACATACCTAGGTTGGTGTCTATAGAGGATAATTTCAACCTTAATAGGTCAGTGACTGAAGAGGAGGTTAGTGAGGTCCTCAAGGAAATGCAGAATGGTAAATCGCCTGGCCCTAATGGGTTCAATGTGGATTTCTTTAGAGCTTGCTGGAATATTGTTAAACATGATATTCTGAATGTAGCAGAAGATTTCAGGATGAATAGAACTATTTTGAAGGTGCTCAACACCTCCTTTATCTCCGTGATCCTGAAACAGGACATTGCTCAAACTCTAGATAAGTTTAGACTAATAGGTTTGTGCAATGTGGTTTACAAGATAATATCTAAGTTTGTTTCCAATAGACTCAAACCTCTTCTTCCTACTCTAGTGTCTGGGGAACAATCTGGTTATGTGGAAGGCAGGAAAATTCTCAATAATATCATTCAAGTGCATGAGGTGGTGCACTCACTGACTAGCAATAGGAAGGCTGGAATGATCATGCAACTGGACCTAGCCAAAGCTTATGATAAGTTGAATTGGACCTATATCAGGAGGGTTCTTATTACTTTTGGGTTTGATCATAACTAGGTTAGATGGGTCATGGCTGTGGTAACTTCTTCCAGCTTTTCAATTTTGGTTAACGGTTCTCCCTCTGAGACTTTTATTCCTTCAAGAGGCGTTAGGCAGGAAGATCCGCTCTCTCCATTTCTCTTCATCCTCATGATGGAAGGACTTGGTCAATCTATCAAGCATGCAAAAGAAGTTGGCAAAATCAAGGGTCTCCAACTCTCTAAGAATGGACAAGCCTTGACTCATCAACAATTTGTTGATGATACCATGTTGCAGGAAATCCCCACGGTCAAAGAAGCTCTTGCATACAAACAAATCCTGACTGACTTTGTCATGGCTACAGGTATGGAGGTTAATCTTTCCAAATCTAAGTTTTTTTTCTTTAATACCAATATTGCTATTCAAAGGAATATCTCTAGAATTCTGGGCTTTCAAAGGGATGTCCTCCCTTCAAAATATTTGGGAGTTCCTCTAACTGCTAATCCTTTACACAAGAGCATTTGGGAGTCGGTGATTAATAAGATGTAGGATAAAATCAGGAACTGGACTATTAGATCTTTAAACTTGGCTAGTAGGTTGGTGCTTACAAAGGTTGTTCTTCAATCAATCCCAGTTTTCATGCTTTTAGCACTCCCGGTACCAAAAGGAGTCTTACAACAATTCAGAACCATTCAAAGAGACTTTCTTTGGGGTAAGGGGGAGGAAAGAAAGAAATGGGCCTTGGTAGCCCGGGAAAAAAATTGCAAACCTAAAAAGCATGGGGGTCTTGGATTGGATGATCCAGAGGTTCTAAGCAGGGCTTTAGGGGAAAAATTATGGTGGTGTTGGGTAAAAGACCCAAAGGCTTAGTGGGCTAGTATCTGGAAAGAAAAATATGCCAGCACTTGGCAAATTAATGATCACATAATTATGTCTAGAAGTATAAAAGGCTCACATATCTGGAATAAGGCCTGGGAGAACAGAGGCTTAGTACAAAAGAACAACTTCTGGGAAATTAGAGAGGGAGATCTTGCCTTATTTTGGGAGGATAGATGGGAACAATAACCTATACTGTTAAAAGAGGATTTTTTGGACCTCAAGAAAGAAACAGACACCATAGGATTATCTAAGGTAAAAGATTTTTGGGATCAAACCAATAGTGAAGGAAAATGGAGAACCTAGAGGAACATTGACTACAGGGATGACAGTCCCTTGAAAGAAAAAGAAGAGGTTCTTGTGAAAATGTTGGAACAAAGGAAGATTCTAGTAACAGGGGGCATGACCAACTTAGATGGGGCAACAATAATGAGGGTACCTTTAATATTAAGGAGGAAAAACACATACTCCTTGAGTTGGATTCTCATGCTCCAGATAGGATTTGGTAGAACCTATGGAGGCATCAAGGCTAGATGAAGATTAAACTTTTCACGTGGCTGGTTCAACATAAGAAAATTCTGACTTGGGATGACATTCAGAATAGGGGTGTTTTGGGGCCTTCCAGATGCTAGCTCTGTGAGGCCCAAGAGGAAACTATGGAGCACCTTCTCAATAATTACATCTTCACCTCCAGGTTGTGGGATTCTTTCGCCACCATTTTCCTACAAACCGACAGGGATAGAGGGAGTATTATCAATACCCTAAACAATTGGAGGCGGAATTTTTCTGGTAATCAATTTCTTGGCTCAACTTGGGCTCTTATGCCAAGCTTCATTATATGGAATGTCTGGAAAGAAAGGAACAATAGAATCTTCAACAATGAAAGAGGCCCTCTCAATGTCTTTTTTACTAGATCTTAAAACAACTTAAGGAGACAGTTGGCACTTTAGTACGAAATCCCCCTAAGAATCCACCTTCAGATGCTGAAATGAGGATAATCCGATAGTTGGGTATGAATGGGCTTATTCCTCAGGGCCTGGACAGGAAGGTAAGGAAAATGGATACTGAGCAGGATTATTGGTTTCCTCCCCCTTAGGGTTTTTTGAAATATAACATTGATGGGGCTTCAAAAGGCAACCCGGGCAGTGCTAGATTTGGACGGGTATTAAGGGATGAAAATGGAAATATCCTTTTCATCTTCCATTTCCATTTAGGTAGAGCCACTAACAATATGGCAGAATTAATGGCTGTCGAGCAATGTTTGGAACTCCTAGAGCAGGATAATCGCCAAAATGTGATTATCGAAGCTGATTTTGAGTTAGTCATTAACTCGGTCAAACTAATTAGTTGTGGCATGGAGCCGGAGAAGGTCTCAAAACACTAGAGGCTAATCTAGGTCTTTCAACAAATCCAGCTCCACCTCCTTGGCCTTCGCACAGTAAGTTTTACCCATGTGCGAAGGATGGCTAACAAACTAGCGGATATTATGGCCAACCAAGGAGTGCATTGTACCATTAGCAAGGTCGTGATGGGTTGGCAAGGGCTACCTCATAATAGACTTAAGGCACATTTTCACGACCAGGTGAATGAAGACATGATGGTGTTTCGAAACAAGAGCCCTGGAGGCGGGGTCTAGATGATTTGGAATCGTTATGATTTGCTATTTTTTCCACAGTCTAGTCCTTCAGGGGTTCCTCGATAGACTCTGCTTCTCGGGTAGTTAGCCAAAGGGTTGGCGCTTCATTTTACATGGGTTCATGAACTGGCACAGAGGGGATGGAGCGAGAGGCCGGAATTTGGGCTTTCTCGGCGGCTGGAATACCCCATATTTTCTTCATATGGAAACAATACCGCTCACGGGGTGGTATTTGGTTTATCGCGAGCCTTTCAAGCTGGAAGCTGTTTTTATCAAATGGGAGCAATTCCATTCACCATGCTACATGTGGCCAAGGGGAGGGAATGAATACTGCCCTCATTGTGCGCTAATTATCGGTGTTTTAGAACTGTGCGATATGATCCTCAGCCGTCGGATTAGGCATGGAGGATCTACGATCAGGAATAAACGAGCATGTAAGTGGGTCCAAGCAGTTAATCGTCAGGCTTCTAGGTATTGCAATGTTTTCCTCAGCCGTTGGATCGGGCGAGGAGTTTTGACGGTTGAGATTAAGGATGCAAGTCCGAATGATGATTTTTTGTCTGTTTCTTGGAGGGATTTGATGATTTTGAGTTTTCCATATGTTCGTCATTTATTCCCCCATTCAAACCCAATTTCTTGTAATTTTGGTCCCTTATTTGGATTTCTGTGGGTTGACCGTATGGCCTCAACACTGTCTATCTTTTAAGGGTCTTGCAGTTTGGTTAGTAGGGTTCGGGGATTTTGGACTATTGTATTCTATGTAATTTAATTTCCGATCTAATGGTAAAGAAAGTACAACTCCTGCATTAGCCAAAAAAAATACTAAGACCGTATAAAACAAATAAATAATTACCTTAATTTTAATAAAATATAAAAACAAACTGAAACGTATACAATTGTTATAATCAATCTTATAAGATTAATAATCTTTAAATTTTATCAATATAAATATTTTATTATAATCATAATATTTACGTAACATGATAATTTTAAGGAAAGTTATAAACAATCACAATTTAAATAGGTATGGTTTGGTCGTAAAAACTAGCATCCCCATTATATATTTACACATTAGAGATCATGTTCTCTATTAGTTCTTTTTAACAACTAAAAGGTTTGGACTTTTTAACAATTAAGATTTTATCATAAGATTTTTGACTAATATTCAATTTTCTTAACCACTAAAAATTACTTTTAACAACTTCCTTTTTTATAATTACGCCGTAAGGCGTTCCTCTATGAAATCAACTCTCCTCTCAATATACGTGTACATTTGTGGGCCTTTGATTTTAGTGTTAGACGATTAAAATAATGTGAGCCATTCGATTAATTTGACCCTTGCCCTTCTCGGCATTATCTGGATCGCTCTTGTTCACCTCTACTTCCAGGTGCTTGACCACAGGAGCGGAGCGGAAAGGCAGAGCCCTGTACCCTCTACGATTGGTATTGTTCCTCTCTTCATTCATGTCGAGGCTGCAGAGTCATTGCCCATCATATCCTTCTTCCATGGTGGAGGGTTTGCTGCCCATGGCACGAAATCAGAAAACCTTTTGCGTCTCCATGGCAGAGCATTTTCTACCCTGTCTTCCGATTTCGTGTTCTACGACATTTTCTGCAGACAAATGGGGCCATTCACTGCCATATAAATGCTCTGTAAGAGTTTTCAGTTAACCCTAAGTTGTTTTTCTTACCAACAACAGAGCCCTGTACCCTCTACAATTGGTATTGGATATGCGTTGAGTAGTGTTATATTTCTCCTCCATGCCCCAACGGGAGTGCAGGTTCCTCTCTTCATTCCTGTCGAGACTGCAGAGTCATTGCCCATTGTCTCTTTCTTCCATGGTGGAGGGTTTGCTACCCATGGCATGAAATTTGAAAACCCTTTGCATCTCCATGGCAGAGCATTTGCTACCCTGTCTTCTGATTTCGTGTTCTACGACATTTTTTGCACATGGCTAACCACGAGACGCAGTGTTAGTGATCCTTAAGTATTCCAACTACGTGAGGCTTTAACATAGTGCTTAGTCTTTACAGGTTCACCTCTTCCTCTGGACCCTGACATAGTTATCTTGATATGGATTTTCCCTAAACTTCATCAAGCTCAAAAAATTTAGTTAATATTTAATTGCTTTCTCCAAAATCTCTGAAACATACCTTTCAAAATTATTGGGAGTTTGATTTCAATGGTGGCATTCCTCCCATAGACTCGTTCTGGAAACCCATATAATTTTTGTTTTACATGTTTTTTTCTGTTCTATTTTGATTTACTTAACTGCTTCTGGGGATCCTAGTTATAAATACTAAATAGTGCTTGGTATTATGTTGTTTTGAAGCTGATTGTGGTTCAATGAAGTGCAGCGAATAACATCAGAAGAAGCCCTCAGGCATGAATGGTTTAGGGAGGCTCCATTGCCAAAATCAAAAGAGTTTATGCCAACATATCTAGCTCGACATGATCATGATAGGTACGATGCTTTAATTGTTAATGGCTGTGTCATTTGTTAGCATTATTAAGGAAATTGCTATTGGATCAATATGCAGATCATGAACATACTGTGTAGCTACATGGATAATCAGATATGCTTTTGGTTTTAGGCGAATGCGGCGGATTATTTAGAGTCCAGATCCTTTAGAAGAGTAGCGGAGAAAGGAGCTGCGACAAGGTGAACTAGGTGCTGGCGGGTTATTTTGTTGATATTACCAACATAGACATTTATGGGAGAAATTGGCATGCATTTTGGCAGGGTGTTGATTCCTGAGGTATAAATGGACATCATTCTGATTAAACTCTTCAAGGCCAGATATTATCAGCACTGGGAGTAGGAAAAACTGTCTTCGAGTGTTCAATAGTTCATAATGTTGATGAGCAAGCTTACGAGATCAGATTTGTAAGTGGAGGAAGTCAATCACAAAAATGCCTTGGTTTATCATGTTGTTATTCCACGAAGTGTTCATCCATTTATTTTACTTGGATATTCAGAGTGAATCCTTGTCAATAACACGCTTTTAGAGGATTTCAGACTACTTTACTGTTAGTTTCAGTGACTACATTGTAATGAATTCAACAATTTAAAAGCAATTAGCAACATGCTCTTCAGCCAAGATAGTTATTCTCTCGTGATACTTTCTCTTACCCTTGATTCCATCAGCCTTTCACTGGGTGGCACTGTAAACAAGTTTTGGTAACTTTTTCCTCAGATATTTTGGAATGCAGTGTGATGGGTTAAAGAATATGGAGAAGTTGAGAGTCTGAATTAACCATATATTACATCTCTTACTAGTCCATGCATAAGAAGATCAATTTATGTTTCCCGTGATTTTTAAGAGCATTATCTTCTTTAAGAAGTATAAAATAAACAGTAAGCAGGATTTGCAATAAGTCCAGGAGACAACCACAAACACATGAAATATTCAACAAGATTTCCTTCCATAAAATTATAAGCAAGGATCATCTAACAATTGTTAATCGTCAAATTTCTGTGTTAGTGACTCTGGTATCAGAGATTCAGACTAGATGTAATTAGCCATCAATGTAGTATGGATTTATGAAACGCAACTCGGGTAGTTTGCTCCATGTTCGTTCGGGCTAAGAAAACTTAATTTTTAGTTTTGGATCCTTGCAGTTGCCTTCGAATTAGAGATGCATAGATACCATTCTTTTTCAACAATTCCTCATGAGTACCACTTTCAACTATCTGACCGCCTGACACAACTGCCACGGTAGTTGCACTTTAGACTGCTGAAAGTCTATGTGCTATAACTAAAACCGTCTGTCCTTTTATCAATTGGTCCATGGCATCCTGATTAAATACAAGCAAGGGCATTGTTAAGGAAGAAAATAAGATCACACGAAAAATCAAGAGTAATAGAAGAACAAAGAGGCTATCATGGTTTGGGTCATGGTATCACCTGAACCAGGTATTCACTCTTTACATCCAAAGCACTCATAGCTTCATCCAAAAGAAGTACACGAGGATTCCTCAGTAATGCCCTTGCTATTCCAATCCGCTGTTTTTGACCCCCTGACAACTTCACACCATGCTCTCCAACAAGTGTATTGTACCCTTCCAGAAAATTTGATACAAACTCATGGGCATTGGCCATTCTCTGTATTTGTTGAGTCAGAAGTGGACAATGTTTCAAATTTAGGAGAATTCCATATTCATTGAAATAGTCAAATGAAGCAACTAATTTTACTCTCAATTTGACAATACAAGTCGCATGTTTCTACTTCAAATCAAACGAGATTTAAAACATGTCTAAAGGTTTTTGAAATGTACGGCAGCATTTTCAATGTCAACAGTGCTGGCTCTGCCTTTCAGTCCATATAGAATATTGTCTACTACTGAGCAGTTGAAAAGAACAGGTTCGTGGCTCACAATACTTACTTGCAAAATTTGCCAGTTGGTTTTAAATGAGTGCATGAAAATCAATTTTGCTTCCATGTTGGTACTTTCCCCTGAAAAATCGAGTATAGCAAACATGAAAATAGATTGCCCCTTGTTTATATCATCTAAAAATGTCTGATTATAGTAGGCACCAGCATTAACAGGTGTAATAGATGAACAAATATTAGATAATATCGACACATCGTTCACTGTTGATTCGAAACATGGTGCAACTCCTAGCTCATCAAACAAGTCTATAGTCATTGCCTGCAACCCAGCAGTGCCTCCACACACTCGTGGTTGATGCCTAGACGACAAAAACAATACATTCTTTAAACTCTTTATACCATAGAACGAAAGGAAGGCAAAATATTGCATACAAGGTAATGATGCTTATGCAACCTTTCTGGAACCTCCACAATGAAGTTCCAGATGGTTTTTCTTTCCATCACTGATGGATTATTATTGGTGGCAGGCAGAAGGAATAGGGGAATAACTACTCTATTATGATTATCTTGTTTTATGTAAAAAGTAGTACTTTTACAGAGTATGTTACATGACTGGACGATTAAACAATTTAATGATATCAAGAAGTTAAGGCATGGAAGTTTGGAGGGTTTTGTTCGAATCATTGTGTTAGTCATCTTTGGGATTATAGCTACACAAAAATGCCTTGGTTTATCATGTTGTTATTCCACGAAGTGTTCATCCATTTATTTTACTTGGATATTCAGAGTGAATCCTTGTCAATAACACGCTTTTAGAGGATTTCAGACTACTTTACTGTTAGTTTCAGTGACTACATTGTAATGAATTCAACAATTTAAAAGGAATTTGTTAGGCCCCTACACTAGTAGTATAGGGGCCTAACATGCCTATACTAGTAGTATAGGGGCCTAACAGAATTAGCAACATGCTCTTTAGCCAAGATAGTTATTCTCTCGTGATACTTTCTCTTACCCTTGATTCCATCAGCCTTTCACTAGGTGGCACTGTAAACAAGTTTTGGTAACTTTTTCCTCAGATATTTTGGAATGCAGTGTGATGGGTTAAAGAATATGGAGAAGCTGAGAGTATGAATTAACCATATATTACATCTCTTACTATTCCATGCATAAGAAGATCAATTTATGTTTCCCGTGATTTTTAAGAGAATTATCTTCTTTAAGAAGTATAAAACAAATAGTAAGCAGGATTTGCAATAAGTCCAGGAGACAACCACAAACACATGAAATACTCAACAAGATTTCCTTCCATAAAATTATAAGCAAGGATCATCTAACAATTGTTAATCGTCAAATTTCTGTGTGAGTGACTCTGGTATCAGAGATTCAAACTAGATGTAATTAGCCATCAATGTAGTATGGATTTATGAAATGCAACTCGGGTAGTTTGCTCCATGTTCGTTCAGGCTAAGAAAACTTAAATTTTAGTTTTGGATCCTTGCAGTTGCCTTCAAATTAGAGATGCATAGATACCATTCTTTTTCAACATTTCCTCATGAGTACCACTTTCAACTATCTGACCGCCTGACACAACTGCCACGGTAGTTGCACTTTAGACTGCTGAAAGTCTATGTGCTATAACTAAAACCGTCTGTCCTTTTATCAATTGGTCCATGGCAACCTGATTAAATACAAGCAAGGGCATTGTTAAGGAAGAAAATAAGATCACACGAAAAATCAAGAGTAATAGAAGAACAAAGAGGATATCATGGTTTGGGTCATGGTATCACCTGAACCAGGTATTCACTCTTTGCATCCAAAGCACTCGTAGCTTCATCCAAAAGAAGTACACGAGGATTCCTCAGTAATTCCCTTGCTATTCCAATCCGCTGTTTTTGACCCCCTGACAACTTCACACCATGCTGTCCAACAAGTGTATTGTACCCTTCCAGAAAATTTGATACAAACTCATGGGCATTGGCCATTCTCTGTATTTGTTGAGTCAGAAGTGGACAATGTTTCAAATTTAGGAGAATTCCATATTCATTGAAATAGTCAAATGAAGCAACTAATTGTACTCTCAATTTGACAATACAAGTCGCATGTTTCTAGTTCAAATCAAACGAGATTTAAAACATGTCTAAAGGTTTTTGAAATGTACGACAGCATTTTCAATGTCAACAGTGCTGGCTCTGCCTTTCAGTCCATATAGAATATTGTCTACTACTGAGCAGTTGAAAAGAACAGGTTCGTGGCTCACAATACTTACTTGCAAAATTTGCCAGTTGGTTTTAAATGAGTGCATGAAAATCAATTTTGCTTCCAGGTTGGTACTTTCCCCTGAAAAATCGAGTATAGTAAACATGAAAATAGATTGCCCCTTGTTTATATCTTCTAAAAATGTCTGATTATAGTAGGCACCCACATTAACAGGTGTAATAGATGAACAAATATTAGATAATATCGACACATCGTTCACTGTTGATTCGAAACATGGTGCAATGCCTAGCTAATCAAACAAATCTATAGTCATTGCTTGCAACCCAGCAGTGCCTCCACACACTCGTGGTTGATGCCTAGACGACAAAAACAATACATTCTTTAAACTTGTGTACTCTCAAACATTTCGAATACTCCATTGGACCCAAATTTAACAGAACCCCAAATCGGAATTACCTGTACTCCCATGGACCCAAATTTAGCAAATTCCCAAAACAAAATCAGATTATATGCATGGCTCATCCAAGGAGAGTCAAGATGGTTGCACAGTAAATCAGGAGGGAGATAACAGATATGCTTTTGAGGGACAAGATATTACAACAGGCCATTCTTTCAGAGACTGCACTAGGAGCAGACAAGTACTTATCTTCACTAAAAACAATCAGTGATGTTGAAGTGTGAGTCTGCCAAAAAGGTACATTTATATTCTGTAATGTTCTCAATCTTATCTTGCCAGCGTTCTGCATAATCAAAACTAAATTCTCTCTCATTTGATGTCAAACATCTCTCCATTGAAAAATATGTGACTTGAAATTGTTGATTAAGGCCATTCTTAGCATGTACCATATGTTGATGCTACTTGTATAATGATGGCATTTCAGCGAAACTAGAAAAAGCATTGTTGAGGCATTCACTGGACACTTTTGAAGCCAATTCTGAGATTTCTGCACTGGCAGCTTCTAGTCGAATAAAACCCAAATTGTGGCCAGCAACAGTTTCCCTGGCCTTCTCCAGCACAAACTACAAGTGAAAGAAATTGTAAGAGAGACGTGTGTGAGTTTGAGAGAGTGTGACAACGATGATGAAGATAGAGAGATACATACCAAGGTATTGTTAGGCATTTCGTAATACCATCCATTAACAAATGTTGGGAATATAGCCTAGGCTGCCCTGACAAAAATAAGCATCGCTTTCATTCCCATCCTTTCAAAGGACAAAAAATGGTCTCCTTAAACCCCAAACATCAATCTAAAAATCAACAAAATCAACAAACACCGTAAGGGAGAAATTCAGTGTTATTGCAAAATTGGATATTCATTTCAATAAATTTATTTTGCAATGGGGATTCATCTACACTTCAGGTCAGGTTTATCAAATAGGGCTTATATATCTACTATTTAAAAATATACCTTGCCTATTAGTTATCCAACCTGGCAGTCATATGAAGTTATTCAGAAGAATGCTAGAACACATCCATCTTAACATTGAAATTGTTGCATCAAGGAATTTGATAGCGTTAACCACATCATAGATCATGCATTAATATGGATTTGAGTAATTATACTAAATTATTCACTGCTAGATACATGCCATCTTAGTATTTCCACGAGTGCTGAGAAATACCAGAAGATAAAAGGCCAAGAAAACAAGCCCTGCTGCTCCTGCTATGAGGCAAACATATTATTTTTTAATCTTGCCTTGTGTGTGCAATAGAACGCCTGGTGATAAGTGGAGGACAAGTTCTTTGATCTTTATACCATAGAACGGAAGGAAGGCAAAATACTGCATACAAGGTAATGATGCTTATGCAATCTTTCTGGAACCTCCACAATGAAGTTCCAGATGGTTTTTCTTTCCATCACTGATGGATTATTATTGGTGGCAGGCAGAAGGAATAGGGGAATAACTACTCTATTATGATTATCTTGTTTTATGTAAAAAGTAGTACTTTTACAGAGTATGTTACATGACTGGACGATTAAACAATTTAATGATATCAAGAAGTTAAGGCATGGAAGTTTGGAGGGTTTTGTTCGAATCATTGTGTTAGTCATCTTTGGGATTATAGCTACAAAAAAATGCCTTGGTTTATCATGTTGTTATTCCACGAAGTGTTCATCCATTTATTTTACTTGGATATTCAGAGTGAATCCTTGTCAATAACACGCTTTTAGAGGATTTCAGACTACTTTACTGTTAGTTTCAGTGACTACATTGTAATGAATTCAACAATTTAAAAGCAATTAGCAACATGCTCTTCAGCCAAGATAGTTATTCTCTCGTGATACTTTCTCTTACCCTTGAGTCCATCAGCCTTTCACTGGGTGGCACTGTAAACAAGTTTTGGTAACTTTTTCCTCAGATATTTTGGAATGCAGTGTGATGGGTTATAGAATATGGAGAAGTTGAGAGCCTAAATTAACCATATATTACATCTCTTACTAGTCCATGCATAAGAAGATCAATTTATGTTTCCCATGATTTTTAAGAGCATTATCTTCTTTAAGAAGTATAAAATAAACAGTAAGCAGGATTTGCAATAAGTCCAGGAGACAACCACAAACACATGAAATACTCAACAAGATTTCCTTCCATAAAATTATAAGCAAGGATCATCTAACAATTGTTAATCGTCAAATTTCTGTGTTAGTGACTCTGGTATCAGAGATTCAGACTAGATGTAATTGGCGATCAATGTAGTATGGATTTATGAAACGCAACTCAGGTAGTTTGCTCAATGTTCGTTCGGGCTAAGAAAACTTAATTTTTAGTTTTGGATCCTTGCAGTTGCCTTCGAATTAGAGATGCATAGATACCATTCTTTTTCAACAATTCCTCATGAGTACCACTTTCAACTATCTGACCGCCTGACACAACTGCCACGGTAGTTGCACTTTACACTGCTGAAAGTCTATGTGCTATAACTAAAATCGTCTGTCCTTTTATCAATTGGTCCATGGCATCCTGATTAAATACAAGCAAGGGCATTTTTAAGGAAGAAAATAAGATCACACGAAAAATCAAGAGTAATAGAAGAACAAAGAGGCTATCATGGTTTGGGTCATGGTATCACCTGAACCAGGTATTCACTCTTTGCATCCAAAGCACTCGTAGCTTCATCCAAAAGAAGTACACGAGGATTCCTCAGTAATGCCCTTGCTATTCCAATCCGCTGTTTTTGACCCCCTGACAACTTCACACCATGCTGTCCAACAAGTGTATTGTACCCTTCCAGAAAATTTGATACAAACTCATGGGCAATGGCCATTCTCTGTATTTGTTGAGTGAGAAGTGGAAAATGTTTCAAATTTAGGAGAATTCCATATTCATTGAAATAGTCAAATGAAGCAACTAATTGTACTCTCAATTTGACAATACAAGTCGCATGTTTCTAGTTCAAATCAAATGAGATTTAAAACATGTCTAAAGGTTTTTGAAATGTACGGCAGCATTTTCAATGTCAACAGTGTTGGCTCTGCCTTTCAGTCCATATAGAATATTGTCTACTACTGAGCAGTTGAAAAGAACAGGTTCGTGGCTCACAATACTTACTTGCAAAATTTGCCAGTTGGTTTTAAATGAGTTCATGAAAATCAATTTTGCTTCCAGGTTGGTACTTTCCCCTGAAAAATCGAGTATAGTAAACATGAAAATAGATTGCCCCTTGTTTATATCTTCTAAAAATGTCTGATTATAGTAGGCACCCGCATTAACAGGTGTAATAGATGAACAAATATTAGATAATATCGACACATCGTTCACTGTTGATTCGAAACATGGTGCAACTCCTAGCTCATCAAACAAGTCTATAGTCATTGCCTGCAACCCAACAGTGCCTCCACACACTCGTGGTTGATGCCTAGATGACAAAAACAATACATTCTTTAAACTTGTGTACTCTCAAACATTTCGAATACTCCATTGGACCCAAATTTAACAGAACCCCAAATCGGAATTACCTGTACTCCCATGGACCCAAATTTAGCAAATTCCCAAAACAAAATCAGATTATATGCATGGCTCATCTAAGGAGAGTCAAGATGGTTGCACAGTAAATCAGGAGGGAGATAACAGATATGCTTTTGAGGGACAAGATATTACAACAGGCCATTCTTTCAGAGACTGCACTAGGAGCAGACAAGTACTTATCTTCACTAAAAACAATCAGTGATGTTGAAGTGTCAGTCTGCCAAAAAGGTACATTTATATTCTGTAATGTTCTCAATCTTATCTTGCCAGCATTCTGCATAATCGGAACTAAATTCTTTTCAGAACTCTCATTTGATGTCAAACAACTCTCCATTGAAAAATATGTGACTTGAAATTGCTGATTAAGGCTATGCATAGCATGTACCATATGTTGATGCTACTTGTATAATGATGGCATTTCAGGGAAACTAGAAAAAGCATTGTTGAGGCATTCACTGGACACTTTTGAAGCCAATTCTGAGATTTCTGCACTGGCAGCTTCTAGTCCAACAGAACCCAAATTTTGGCCAGCAACAGTTTCCCTGGCCTTCTCCAGCACAAACTACAAGTGAAAGAAATTGTAAGAGAGACGTGTGTGAGTTTGAGAGAGTGTGACAACGATGATGAAGATAGAGAGATACATACCAAGGTATTGTTAGGCATTTCGTAATACCATCCATTAACAAATGCTGGGAATATAGCCTGGGCTGCCCTGACAAAAATAAGCATCGCTTTCATTCCCATCCATTCAAAGGAGAAAAAATGGTCTCCTTAAACCCCAATATCAATCTAAAAAATCAACAAAATCAACAAACACCGTAAGGGAGAAATTCAGTGTCATTGCAAAATTGGATATTCATTTCAATAAATTTATTTTGCAATGGGGATTCATCTACACTTCAGGTCAGGTTTATCAAATAGGGCTTATATATCTACTATTTAAAAATATACCTTGCCTATTAGTTATCCAACCTGGCAGTCATATGAAGTTATTCAGAAGAATGCTAGAACACATCCATCTTAACATTGAAATTGTTGCATCAAGGAATTTGATAGCGTTAACCACATCATAGATCATGCATTAATATGGATTTGAGTAATTATACTAAATTATTCACTGCTAGATACATGCCATCTTAGTATTTCCACGAGTGCTGAGAAATACCAGAAGATAAAAGGCCAAGAAAACAAGCCCTGCTGCTCCTGCTGTGAGGCAAACATAACTCAAGTTGTACAATTGTTTGTTCAGTGGAATACAATTATAATCTATATAAGCTATTTGAAACATAGGCCTTATGACTGGCAAGGTCAATACAAATTAAAATCTGATTCTATTCTGCATTTGCATATGATGCAACATAGGTATTAGGCCTTATATCACCCTGGAGATCATGGTTTATTGCATCATCAATGTAAATAAGACATCGATTTGAAGAACAAGGTACTTAATTTTTAACAGCATGTTGTTCTCGACAACGTCATGGCTTATTCTGTGTGCCAATTTGCATACAATCTCTTTGCTTTTTCCAAGGAGTGATGTTCTTCACAACATATCTCCCTGTGGGTGTCCTTAGTTCAAGTTTGGTGTCATTGGTGCACACAAAAACAAGTTTTCACCAAAGTAATTATATAGTGAGCTAGTGGTAACAAGGATCTTCATATATGATACATGGAATTAACAAAGAGATTTTTTCCAAGATTTTGATACTCAATGGAGACGTAGTGGGTGCATATCGTTCTACAACATTCCCATCTTTGTCCACCAGAAACTTAGTGAAGTTCCACTTTATTCCATTACCAAAAAGCCCACCTTTGCCTAACTTCAAGAACTTGTAGAGAGGAGCTGCATTGCTACTATTAACTTTGACCTACATCACAGAATTTCTACTTAACACCAAGGATCCAATGAAGCAACCACATGGACTGGTTAAGTTTAAACTTTAAATGAATCCTATAGCATAAAGAGAGAAGAAATCCAAGATGGTATAAAGATCAGAAGAGGCTGTCAGATTAATAGTTAATAGTTAAGAAAAAATTAATAGTTAGAGTTTCTTGTTGCTAAACAATTTCTTGATGGCTTAAGGGTTTCTCAATGGTTTCTCCAAAAGAGAATTTATCTTATAGACATTTTGAGTGTTGAACGTGAAATATCATTTTTGGTAGATGGACCCTTTAAGGAAACCAACAATATTTACTATAGGGCAAGTTCTTGCGTGTTCTTTCAGAGGATTCATGTTCATTTCTATGTGGGAGAGACCACTGGTGGATTCTAACATTCTGGCTGCCCTCGGCTGTGAATGTTTTATATGAAGGAAAAATACTGCATACAAGGTAATGATGCTGATGCAATCTTTCTGGAACCTCCACAACGAAGTTCTAGATGGTTTTTCTTTCCATCACTGATGGATTATTATTGGTGGCAGGCAGAAGGAATAGGGAAATAACTACTCTATTATGATTATCTTGTTTTATGTAAGAAGTAGTACTTTTACAGATTATGTTACATGACTGGACACTTCCTTTTAACCTAATGATGCCTTCTATATGCCCTAATAACCGATAAACCTCCTTACCTAATGCCCCTAATTGAAGGTAAGCTTGCCAAGAAAAGAGCTAGCTCTCTTGACTTTAATGGGTTGAAAGGCTTTTTTTTTAACAATTTAATGATATCAAGGACGAAGTTAAGGCATGGAAGTTTGGAGGGTTTTGTTCAAATCATTGTGTTAGTCATCTTTGGGATTATAGCTACACAAAAATGCCTTGGTTTATCATGTTGTTATCCCACGAAGTGTTCATCTATTTATTTTACTTGGATATTCAGAGTGAATCCTTGTCAATAACAAACAAGAGGTGACATGTATTTCTGGTAGAGAATCTGGGTCACCAAGATATTATTCGGACTGCCAGTCTTTTTGTACACTGATATTATGAATAATATTTGGCCTTGCTTAAAGCAATGACATATTTCTCCCCTGAAATATGAATGTACAGAATTCTTATCTCTATTGTTCAAAATTTTTAAATTTGTTTGGAGAAAAAAATGTATATTTTACTTGTCAAGTTTTTCAAAAAGTTGAATTTTGAAAGATTTATGGGAAATAGTTGAACTTTTTACAACTGTTATCTCCTATTTACTATTTACTTCTCGTCATATTGTTCTGCCTTTTCTCTCTCTTTTTCTGTTCCCCATTTCATTCTCCTCTGTTTTCTATTTGCTTCTCGTCATATTGTTCTGCCTTCTCTCTCTATTTTTCTTTTCCCCCATTTCATTCTCCTCTGTTTTCTATTTTCTTTGTGACGAAATTCTTAGAATATTTTGAAATATTATATATTTAGAAAAATAAATTCCTCACTGCGTTTACGAATTCCAAATTCTTAGAATATTTTGAAATATTATATATTTAGAAAAATAAATTCCTCATTGCGTTTACGAATTCCAAATTCTTAGAATATTTTGAAATATTATATATTTTAAAAAAATAATTCCATGCCGGAAACTATTATATAAACCGCCCATTTCCGCGGATACATAGATGACCAAATTTTTAAAATATTTGTGCAGATTAGATATCTCAAATTCTGAAAAGTTGTCCTAGAAGCTCTCTCCCGAGGAAGGAGATAGTTTCGGATTTGTTGATAGGAATAAAATTTGATCTTAGGAGAGATTATATCATAAATATTCATGCGACACTAAAAATATCCAAAATATAATTAATACAACCGATCAAAACTCCATGCTCTGCTAAAATCGAGTTATGGAACACTTACAGGTACTAAGATTGTTGACCATGTTGATTCTCATTGTCATAGTTATAAAAAAAAACCAGCTACATCAAACCTATAAAGCAGAGTGCCCTTCATTAACCAACCATTTTTGTCATGTCTTAGCCTTGCCAGTACAACATTTGAGCGAATCTATTCACTAGCTCACTAGCTTATTGCGCAATATCACAGCTTGTACCGAATACGCTGCCACCTTTTTTGGTTTCGTGTCAAAACTGTCATCCTCTTTAAACCTTCCTCTCGATATATAAGAATCTGTCTAACAAAGGTGGGAAAATTTCCATTCATTAACAATTAAAGAGCATTACTTTATGCATTATTTATTACATTTTAGTAGAAAAAATTTATAGGAAAAAATTTAAATTATTGTTTCTGAGGTGGACTTTTTTGCTTTGACACATTTCTATTTTATGATACTAGGCTATTTTTTGAAAATCTAAAAAGGAAAATTACATTATATTCATTGAAATTGATATCTACATCTTTTGAATTCAAAAGTTTAAGGAATTTGTTTGAATTTAACACGTTTTATCGAATTATATCATTTCAATTAAAAGAAAAGTATTTGTTTGCATTTGTTAATTTCTTTATTTTTCAACCTCTTTTAACCCTCATAACATACTTTAACATTCTTGACCCAAGAATGTATTTAAAGTCTCACTTCGTTATTATTAACTAATTACGGGTTGGTATAATGTAAGTAATTTCTCTTTATCTTCAAACTTTGAATGAAATTTTGTCTATTAATTTTTATTTAGTAATTTTCTATATCTCATGATTCTTCTCGAATGTATAAAAGTATAATGTAAGTGATTTCTCTTTATCATCAAGCTTTGAATGAAATTTTGTTTACTAAATTTTATTCAGTGATTTTCTTTATCTCATGATTCTTCTCAAATTTATGCCTTACGGCGTTTCCTTTGCAACATCTGGTGCAAATGCTAGTTTTAATAAGATGAAATTTTCTATTATACTTTTATTTATTGATCTTTGGACAGAATGGCACTTTCCAACTTACTAGAGAAGAAATATAGTAACGTCATGTAATCTTATTGTTATTTTATACCATGTTTAAAAAATAGATATTCGAAAAGAAATGGCGTTGCAATTATCTAATCGGTATTGTGCAGGCCACTGGTGCTCACGAGTAGCACTTCCAGCGTTCCGGTAGGCATTTCTTGATCTTGATCTTATGTTTTACAAAGCCAGGCGCACTTTTTGGATTGTCTGATCCAATTCTCAAGTGTATACAGAGCACAAATCTTCTGTGAAGATTTATAGGTAAAATAAAATATATTATTATTATTATTATTAATATTATTATTTAATTCTAAGATTAAAGTTAAAATATTTTGATTTTATATTTTATAAAGCTAAGTGTATTTTTAATTCTTTCTGATCTAATTTTCAAGTGTATACAGAATAAAATAAAATTTATTATTATTATTATTATTATTTAATTTTAAGATTACAGTCAAGATATCAAATTGGTGTATGAGACTTTTTTGTTTATGGGCCAAGGGATCCACATCCCTCTAGTTATTTGGTTACTAAGTTTATGAAATCATAAATATTTTACATTTCTAATTTTGAACCTGTAAGCTCTTAAAAAGGAAACACAAACACACTCTCTTAATTATTATAAATAGTTTTAAACCTGTAACCTCTTAACAGAAAATACATGTTCTTAACTATAACTATAATGAATGAGAAAAATTAAACTATAACCTAATTCCACCTAAATTATGTGCGGGCAAGTTGAACATTTTTGTATTCTAATAAACTAATTTCATTATAAAATTCATGTGCGGGCAAGTTGAACATTTTTGTATTCTAATAAACTAATTTCATTATAAAATTCATGAAGGTTATATTTTTATTTACCAATATTAAAGTTAAACTAATTAGAATACAAAATACTATTAATCCGCTAACTTCATTAATTTTCTTTATTCCTTATTTCTCCAGGGTCTTTATTGGACCGAATTTATCTTCAAGTTTTGCCATGATACGAATAAAATATAATATTGAAATTTAAAAACGGCTTATACAACCAACCGGTAAGAAGACTCGTTCTTCCCAATCTCAAATTTTTCATGAATAAAAATGTGATATCAGAAGCAATGATAAAATATTCAAAGATAACAAAACAATTTAGCGGTCGATGGATCCGTCATCAACCCGTCATCAAGTACGATGATTAGGGACTTCAATGTTCCCAAATACAACCCCCCATGAACATGGAAAACCACTGAAAAAAAACCTAAACTGCTCTTCTTTGATTATCTGTGTGAGCTTCTGATACCGGCAAATTCATATAATGAGTGCTTCCCCTCCACTCCGCGAGAGAAATACCATTTCATGTAATCTTCATGAATAAAATTTCTGAACAAGCGTGGATGAGTTTCATCAATCAGTTCTTGCGCTGGACCGATCTCTGCTTCGAATGCAGGAGCATAACACGCTCCAATAGACATCCTAGACCTGTGACGGTCTGTCATTGCTCGATGCTCTATGCTCTTGTATCTTCCATTACTCATTACCTAGAAAACCAGTCACATAGCATTTCAGTGAAACATTTATTAAACGAAGTTAGGATAACAGGCCGATCAATCTGTAAGGATCATAAGTTTACCTCTATCAAGTTTCCAACGTTGATGACCAGAGCATGAGGAATTGGTTGCACAGGTATCCATTGGTCATCCTTGCGAACATTTAATCCTACTACATCATCATCCTGCAAAAAGAGTGTAATGGCAGTCATGTCTGCATGTGGGCTCAGCCCAAAAACATGGTCTGGAGTGGGGCACTGAGGATAGTAATTCATTCTCATTCTTTGGTATGGCTTTCCAAACTTCTTCTCAAAGATATTGAGCTTCAACTGTAATGTCTCCACAATTAAACTCAACAGCTTCCCAGCCAGCCTTTTAATTTCAGTATTGTATGAATCCGCAATTTCCCTGCCAAAAAAACCCACAATACCATCAGTACACTGAACCTAGCTTACTTTTTAAAAAATTCTTATTGTTGGGTATTTTTTATTTTATTTGATCGTTATTATTTTTTAGGTAAATTATATAATTACCTCCACGCAAGTTAATTTTCTTTTCAATATTTTTTAGATTTTTAACTGTAAAATAAGAATCTACACGCAGCAATAATAGATAATCTACACATGTATTAAAAATTGTATGGAAGAAAAAGCCAAAGGTATTATAGAATTTAAGAAAAAATTAAAGGTATTATAGAAATTATTATGTTTCATTTCATAGAATTTATTATGTTTCATTTCATTGGCACGAAATGAAACATAATAAATTCTTATTTTTTCGTACATTAAAAAATTGTAAATTTTTTAATAAACCCAAGGGAATAATAAACCCAAGGGATTAATGTTATAAACAAAAGGTATATAAGCCCTCACATAAATATTCTAAACCCATTCATACAAAATAAAATGAAATGAAATAAGCATTTGCAAATTCATAAATTCATTTGCTATAATCTCATTTGAACATATATATATCTTTTTTAATATATCATGCTAAACATTATTGAAGGAATTCAAAACTATAAATTTACAATTTTTTAATGTATGATATACCATTTTATATGGTTGATATCCATATTGAGACAATCTTTGTCACAATGTGATGTACCATGGTCGACCATGGATGACCATTGTTATGACATTGTGACATTGAACCAAGAGATAGTCTTTCTCACAATGTGATGATGGTTGACCATGGTTGACCATAATTGAACCCAAAGGTATTATAAAACCAAGAGAATAATATTAAACCCACGCGATTAATATTATATATGCAAGATATATAAGCCCAAAAGGGATTGATATTATAAACCCAAGGGATTAATACTAAATACCTGAGGGATAAAAAATGCAACGGATTCATAATATAAACACAAGGGATTTCTATTAAACCCAAGGGATTAATATTATAAAAAAAAGGTATATAAGCCCTCACATAAATATTCTAAACCCATTCATGCAAAATAAAATGAAATGAAATAAGATTAATTTTTTTAAAAATGAAATGAAACGAAACATAATAAATTCTATAATACCTTTGATTTTTTCTTAAATTCTATAATACCTTTGGTTTTTTCTTTCATGTTTTTTCTTTCATACAATTTTTAATACATGTGTAGATTATCTATTATTACTGCCTGTAGATTCTTATTTTGCAATTAAAAATCTAAAAAATATTGAAAAGAAAATTAACTTGCGTGGAGGTAATTATATAAGTTACCTAAAAAATAATAACGAAACATTTGAAGTATATCATACATTAAAAAATTGTAAATTTATAGTTTTGAATTCCATCAATAATGTTTAGCATGATATATTAAAAAGAATAATATGTTCAAATGAGATTATAGCAAATGAATTTATGAATTTGCAAATGCTTATTTCATTTCATTTTATTTTGTATGAATTTAGGAATTTACAAATTCTTATTTCATTTCATTTTATTTTGTATGAATTTATTTTGAAAAATTCATTATCTATTATTCATTTGTTTTTAAGATTTTGCACTATTTTTTTTCGTTAAAAAAGTCTATAAAATAATAATTTATATAGTTTATCAATCTAAGGTTGCATATTCCTAGGGTATAATATTATTGATAAGATTTAAAATATACTCTTTAGGTTTAATATAAATCCATTGGGTTTATAATCATGGTCAACCATGTTCCAATGTTGCATTGTGACAAAGGTTGTCTCAACCATGGTCAACCATGGTCACATTGTGACAAACACTGTCTCTTGATCCAATGTCACATTGTCACTACCATGGTCAACCATGGTTTAACATGGCATGTGACACAAATTGTCTCAACATGGAGATCAACCATGGTCAATGACGGTAAAACATTGTCCAACATCGCATTGTGACAAATATTTATCTTAGGGTTTATATTTAAAAAAAAAAATAATGTTACATATTAATTTTTAAAAAAATATATATTATTTATAAATCCTATAAATAATATTATACCCTAGGAATATGCAACCTTAGATTGATAAACCATATAAATTATTATTTTATAGACTTTTTTAACGAAAAAAAATAGTGCAAAATCTTAAAAACAAATTCATAAATTCATACAAAATAAAATGAAATGAAATAAGCATTTGTAAATTCATAAATTCATTTACTATAATCTCATTTGTAGCTCGGGAGGCTTCTCTCCAAGCTTTTTGAGCTTAGGAATAAAATCTTAAATCAAAATAGATAACTTGTTTCTTTAGGTTTGATAGACCATTATTTGGTCTTAGTGGACGTTAACCACCACCATCATCATCATCATCATCATCATATTAATTTTTTTAAAAATATATCATGCTAAACATTATTGATGGAATTCAAAACTATAAATTTACAATTTTTTAATGTATGATATACTTCAAAAATTGATAATTAAAAGAAAAGAAAACAACTAAATTTTCTATTTTTACTTCATCTATTTTACTTATAATCAATTTACAATATAATGCATTTCAAATTTTAAAAACAGAAATACATGTAAAAAAGTCAACCATAATTTCTAAATTTGCATTTCAAATTTAAAAAATTAAAATACATTTCAAAAAATCAACCATAATTTCTAAGTTGATAATTTATTAGTCATGGAGGAACTTGTCATGGAACTTATAAATATAAACAATGTACTTCATAAGTAAAATATTTCAATGAAATATTAAGTAAAATATTTCAATGTCAACTAATATGTACAATGAAAATAAATAAATTTTCATGGTTAAAATATTTTTAAGCATTTCAAGTAATGTTATTATTTTATATTTGGGCTATATTTTTTGGGCAATTTTATGTTTGAGATGCAAACATATTTTTTTTCAAATTTAGTGTTTTAAAAATTATTACAAAAGAAGAAATTATATCACTCTAAACACTTCCTAGATTTGTGATTAAGATCGTTAAACAAAAAACTAATAAGATCATCTTGCAATTTGAAAATTTGTTATTGAATGATTGCTAATTAAATTTAGAGCACAAATTCTTTCATGCTACTATACCTAATTCTACATTAATCATACATTAAAAACGTAGGATAGACCAAATTCATAGTTGAGCTACTTTTATACATTTTTATTTGAAAAGTAAATAAATCTTCTATAGGAAACTCCTTCAAATCATTAACATCTAAACCACGCTCAATTACTAATTTTATAGCAGACACAATTGATCTTGTGGAAATTTGTGGCATAAGATGGTCAAACCTTGTACTCCACATTTGTGTAGTGAGACATATTCCTCTCGAAATTCAGGGTCCCATAAGACGGCCTCGTGATCCAATACCAAGTGCCCAAACTTCTCAAAGAGGTTTTCCACGTTAAATTTTCCACTATCAGACATCGGTTGCAATGTACAAATATGTGTGTGTTCATATACTGGTAAAGAAAACGTGGATGTAAGTTGTTGCCATGATTAGAGGAAAATGCCTTGTTATAGATGGTATGGAAAAAAAAATTATTAATCGAAGAAGACATAGCATTCACAACTTGTAACCCACATTCTTCTAGCGTGAGCAAAATATTCGAGTAAACAATATGATCCTCAAACAGGGACATCTTAACAGCAGAATGGATGAAATTTATTTGCACCATAGTGAAGACATAGGAAAATACCTTGTTATATATTTGCTTATATATAAATGAATGTTATAAATCATAATGATGAACTTATCATGGAGGAACTTATTAGAATTAGAATAATCTCAAATCCCTAGGAAGTTGGTGGGTGGGGAGCCTTATGGCATGAATCTAATTTTTTTAATTTATTAAATGTAGCAGACGATTTTGCTAAATATTTTTTTCTTATATATAAATGAATGTTATAAATAATAATGAGGAACTTATTATAATTTGAATAATTTCAACATGGAGGAACATATTAAAATTTGAATAATATCAAATCCCTAGGAAGTTGGTGGGTAATCTAATTTTTAAAATTAATTAAAAGTAATCGACTATTTCGTTAAATAAATTTTTCTTATATATAAATGAATTTTATACAAATATTGAGGAACATCTTAGAATTGAAATAATCTCAACATGGAGGAACTTATTAGAATTGGAATAATATTAAATCCCTAGAAAATTGGTGGGTGTGGAGTCACATGGCATGAATCTAAAATTTTAAATTTATTGACAGTAATGGACCATTTTGCTAAATAAAATTTTCTTATAAATAAATGAATGTTATAAATAATAATAATGAAATTATTACAATTGGAATTATCTCAAAATGGAGGAACTTATTAGAATTGGAATTATCTGAAATCCCTAGGAAATTGGTGGGTGGGGAGCCACATGGCACAAATATAATTTTTAAATTTATTAAAAGTAATGGACCATTTTTTTAATAAAATTTGTGTATATATAAATTAATGTTATAAATAATAATGAGAAAATTATTAGGATTATAATAATATCAACTTAGAGGAACATAATAGAATTGGAATAATCTCAAATCCCTAGGAAATTTGTGGATGGGGAGCCACTTGGCACCGAATGTAATTTTTTTATTTATCAACAGCAATGGACCATTTTGCATAATAATTTTTTCTTATAAATAAATGAATGTTATAAATAATAACGAGGAACTTATTAGAATTGAAATAATATGAACATGTAGGAACTTATTAGAATTGGAATAATCTCAAATCCATAGGAAATTGGTGAGTGGGGAGCCACATGGCATGAATCTAATTTTTTTAATTTATTAAAAGAAATGGACCATTTTTTCTAAATAAAATTTTCTTTTATATAAATGAATGTTATAAATAATAATGAGACTTATTAGAATTGAAATAATATGAACATGGATGAACTTATTAGAATTGGAATAATCTCAAATCCCTAGGAAATTGGTAGGTGGGGAGCCACATGGCATGAATATAATTTATTAAATTTATTAAAAGTTAATGCAACCTAAAAAACTCTCTAATACAATACAACCATTGATAAACATTAAGAAGAATCATATATTGAGCATGTTCCCTTGAGAATCAATCAGGCCCTCAGTTAAAAAAAAAAAATCAACAAGCCTCCTTCCATCTAAAGTTCTTATATATAGGCCTATGGGCGAATTATTCTTAATTATTAATTCTTCTTATAATTAGTATGAGTTAAATATATACATTTCGAAAAGCATGTAATAACATTCTTAATCATGAATATTGACCCTCATTTAATCATGGATATTCTTAACCTATAGATAGTTTTTGTTACAAAACCATGGGTCAATACCATAGTTACTAATACCACATATCCAACAAAACCATAACTCATGTTCATATGGAATTTTTTTAATTAACAAATCTAATCAAAAGATGAAAAAGGACATAACTACTTTTTGACATAAATATCAACCTTTGATTTGTAACTATTACTAAAAATAGTTTAGAACATTCCATGGAGATTAAATCCATACCATCTTATTTCTAATTAATATAAAATTCTAAAAGTCTTATTCTAAAATACAACACATAGATGTAAATGTTTCAATGATTTTTAATTTCATGTATAACTACATATTATAAGGTTGAAATACACTCTACAAAATACTATAGGAGATTTGGTATCATAACTTTACACTAGCCTAGATCCATCTTAATTTAGGTTCTACCAAGCAGAGGGATCAAATTTATTGAGGTGCAAATCTCTTTGAGAGTAAAAAGAGATTTTCACCTCAATAGATTTAATCCCTCTCAACTCTTGGTAAATCCAAAATTAAAGTGAGCCTATAATAATTAATAACTAATACAAAAATTTCTACCAATAATCTTATTATAATTTATTAAACAATTATACACTATCTTTGAGCAGAAATCCATTTCTAAAACTTAAAATAACATCTAAAATCTTAAAATCTTAAATTAACACAAATAAAACACCACGTTCTTAACTACTCAAGAGTATCTTTATTTAATACTTTGATCTTTTTCTAAAAAGTAAAATGACATTTGGAATAGAAGTAAAGCGCCATGTTATGGAGAAAGAAAACAAATAAGACGATGTAGAACAATGTATGTATGTGAAATATAGAAAGAGACACCTCAAAATGTTTTTTATTAGTTTGGAAATGGTTTTTTAATGATGTGTAATTTTAATTATTACGTGGTAGTTATTGTATTAAAGGTGTGGTATTAAGTATTTTATTTTTTTTATTTTATGTAGTTTTGTTTTTTATAAAAAAATTAGAGTTTTATTTATAATTTAATATTATGGAATGAATTTTATTATTTTTATTAATATTTAAAGTTATTTATTTGTAATATGATTAGTTTAGGGCTTTTTTATAATGATTTTATTTTATCCTTCCATAACACAATGCTATGTGGATAATTGCTTAAGATTTTTTCCCTATAATTTTTTAATGTGGTTGCAATATTTATACCATGTTTTTTAGATACTTTTATATTTTTCATTGTTAAGCTTCATACGAGACTAGCAAAATGTAAAATACTTTAAAATAGCTTATATTCATGTCAATAACATATTTAGTATCAATTACTACCCACCATAATTTAAGAAAATATTTGCATAGAAAATATATATGAACAACATGTAAATAAATTACCATTTCTAAACACCTAAAAAAATTAATATAAATACATTTAATTATTATATAATTATTTTAAAATTAAAAATCCCTTATTTATATTACCTACTTAGGTATATATTGTTTATTATAAAATTTTGATTGAACGCATGAAAATTAAATGATTTTTAACAAATAAATTAAATTATAGCAAAAAAAATTATGTAAGATTAGTTAATATCAATAAGAAATTAGTAAAAAAATATTAATAATTGATTAAAATGATTATCAATTCAAAATATAAATAATTAAGTAAATAACACAACTCCATTTTAATATTTATCTTTCTTTTAAATAATATATTCAACTTACCTTTCACACATATATGTGGCAAGAACAACTACCCTTTAAAATATATCTATCAATACCATATAAAAACCCTTTAAAATGTTTATATCTATACCATATGAATATGTAAAATAGTGTAGACAACCTTTTCAACAAAAACATTATCACTACAATAAGGCATTGGTTTTTCACTAGGTAGAATTCAATTGTCCACCGCCATAATGTATAATAATTTTGTTAGACCTTTTAAGAGAAACATGGATTTGTTGGCAGAAAAAAATAATTATTATGTTAGACCTTGAAAAGAAAATAACTTATTGCATGTAATAAATGCATTAGATTTCCTTTGGGAAAAAATATATATACACATGCAACAAATAATAACTAAACACATTAGTTTTCTTTTAGAATGCAACATGTATTTTCATGTACAATAGACTTTGTAAATAGCTCTATCTTAGAAAAGATGTTTTTCAAAAAGGGATTTACATTTCCATGAGCGATTATAGTATATTTTATATTAAGCTTTCCCTTAGAATGGGACATGTATTTGCATGCATAATGATAATAATATTAATATGTTATAGACCTAACCCGGAAATATTATAGATCTGATATGAAAATGTAAGATAATGCAAATGAACCCAGAAAGTATATGAAATGATTCTTTATTGATCAAACCCTTAAGGTAGGGCAACACCATACATTCACTCCTTAAGGAAGGAGAAAAACTCCACAAGCCATATGCCTATTCATACAATAATCCTTGACAATATTCCTTGACTATTTGACATGGAGTCTCTAGCCTCTATATAGGCCTCATACATACAATACCATGGGTCATTACCATGGTTCCCCCATACCATCAAACTAATACCATGGGCCCATTACATTATTATTAACTACTTGTGGTCCCTTACATGATATGGGTTAACCACCTTATTTATTACTATGGCCCATCCCATTATTACATTATTACCTTGGGTACCTCCCTTGGTACCCCATATTATCCCCCCTAGGTATATAACATTCCACCCCGCTAAGCATGTTTCATCCCCGAAACATGGGAAGAACACAAATAATAAGATCTACTCAAAAGAGTAGTCCACTGGTACCATGAACGTGCATCTAGCCATCCAAGAGAAAGGTGAACCCTTGATCTCGCTAGTGCCTCACTCGCTTGAGATGGAAGTTGACCGTGGCAGCTCTTCTGTGTGTAGTAGGTGGATTGTTGCTCCTCGCTATTCTTCATACGGGGGTTGTCGTCCTTGTGGCTAATTGGTTGCCATCTTGTTGGTTGTTTTCTTGCGGGGTGATGTGGGTGATGATATGTTGAAGTTTTAACCCACAGTGTATTTTTATTTAATTCACCCTGCTGTGGTGCCTGTTGTGGTGTCTTCTTTTCCAATATGACTTCAACCACTGAACCCTCATCAGATGTGTCAGCACCTGTTACCTTTTCGGCTTCAGCCTCTGTTTGTGTTTGATTGTCAACCATCAACTGCTCATCATCTGATATGTCAGTCCTTGGAACATCTTCTGCGTCAACCTCTGTGGACTCTACCTGTTTATTGACGGAAATATCCTGTAATGTAATTTTCTTCTTTTTATACCAGAGCTTCGGGAATTTCTTCTGCACATTAATATTGATAGTACCCGCAGATTCCATCCAAGGATATCCCAAAACAACATCCATATTATTCATCTCTGAAGTATAAAAATAACCATGCAACACATACTTATCCATAGAAATCTTCAAATCCTTATACACTTGAACATCCTCATCATCCACCTATGTGTTTTCAATGTGTTTTGCAGGAACTTGCAATGTTTTTGCCAAATTAGCATTAATGAAATTATGCTTGCAACTAGGATTTATAGAAACAATGATCTTCTCTTTCTGAATCAATCCATGAACCTGCAATAAGGATATACCAGTAGGAAATAGCCCCACATGTTTCTCTTTATCTTGTTTTCTAGCATGAGACCATCTGTCTAAAAGTAATTTTTCAAATTCTTCATCGGACATGTTGGAACACTTCTTTTGGTTAAGTAATCCCCACCATGTGGCTGTCTCATCTTCAAAATTAAGCACTACAAAAGTTCTCCAATGATGTGTCCATAATAACTTGTGTGTTTTTATGTATTCTTCAATAGTAGGACCATTATCTTTTCCTGTAAAAAATAGAACCGCCATGAAGAGGGTTCTGAAAAATTCACTTACTTGGCGAAAATTTGAAATTGTCACAGCTTAGTCAATATTGCTCAGAATCCCTATTATGACCTGTTTTCAGAAATGGAATAGTCATTCTGCATCTACCCATGTGATAGAAATTTTGATCCCGGCACTAAAATCTCAAATCTGTGCTGCAACTCTCCCGCCGTCACCAAAATTTCTACAAAAATAGTTGATTTTAAATCAGCGATATCTCCCTCATCCGGACTCCGATTCGACTGATTTTCTTTTTGAAATTGAGTGTTTTTTCACACAAAATCTAGATCTACAATTAGATTTTGCAGATCTTGCACCAAGACTTCCAGATCTTTGCCGCAACTTCGCTATCCCGAAAAATTGTCTACAACCCCACTGATTTTTAAATCAGCGATATCTCCTTCATCTGGACTCCGATTCAACTGATTTTTTTTTTTTGAAATCGGGTATTTTTTCACATAGAATCAAGATCTGCAATTAGATTTTGCAGATCTTATGCTAGGATGTTCAGATCTGCGCCGCAAATTCGCTGCCCCGAAAAATTGTCTGCAACCCCACTGATTTTTAAATCAGCGATATCTCCTTCATCCGGACTCCGATTCGACCGATTTTTTTTTGAAATCGGGTATTTTTTCACATAGAATCCAGATCTGCAATTAGATTTTGTAGATCTTGCACCAAAACATATAGATCTGATCTACAAACTCGCCGCCCAAAAATCCCTGCAAAAAATATAAAAAAAATTCTCCACTTTTGTGCCCAAGAAAGTGCTCTGATACCACTTGTTATAGACCTAACCTGGAAATATTATAGATCTGATATGAAAATGTAAGATAATGCAAATGAACCCAGAAAGTATATGAAATGATTCTTTATTGATCAAACCCTTAAGGTAGGGTAACACCATACATTCACTCCTTAAGGAAGGAGAACACTCGACAAGCCATATGCATGTTCATACAATAATCCTTGACAATATTCCTTGACTATTTGACATGGAGTCTCTAGCCTCTATATAGGCCTCATACATACAATACCATGGGTCATTACCATGGTTCCCTCATACCATCAAACTAATACCATGGGCCCATTACATTATTATTAACTACTTGTGGTCCCTTACATGATATGGGTTAACCACCTTATTTATTACTATGGCCCATCCCATTATTACATTATTACCTTGGGTACCTCCCTTGGTACCCCATATTATCCCCCCTAGGTATATAATAGGCATATGGCTTGTCGAGTGTTCTCCTTCCTTAAGGAGTGAATGTATGGTGTTGCCCTACCTTAATGGTTTGATCAATAAAGAAGCATTTCTATTTCTATCTTGTTATTCTTGGGTTATTTCTATTATCATCATATGTTTGGGTTAGATCTACAACAAGTGGTATCAGAGCTATAACAAGTGGTATCAGAGCACTTTCTTGGGCACAAAAGTGGAGAATTTTTTTTAATTTCTTGCAGGATTTCGGGGGCGGCAAGTTTGTGGATCAGATCTGTATGTTTTGGTGCAAGATTTGTAAAATCTAATTGCAGATCTGTATTCTTTGTGAAAAAATAGTCGATTTCAAAAAAAAAATCGAATGAATCGAAGTTTGGATGAAGGAGAGATCGCTGATCTAAAAATCAATGGGGTTGCAGACAATTTTTCACTCCTTAAGGAAGGAGAACACTCCACAAACCATATGCCTGTTCATACAATAATCCTTCAAAAAATTAAAGGATTCTGTTGTTTTCTTGCGGGGTGATGTGGGTGATGATATGTTGAAGTTTTAACCCACGGTGTCTTCTTCTTTAATTCACCCTGCTGTGGTGCCTGTTGTCGTGTCTTCTTTTCCAATATGACTTCAACCTCTGAGCCCTTCTCTGATGTATCAGCGCCTGTAACATTTTCTGCTTCAGCTTCTGTTTGTGTTTGATTATCTATCAGCACTAGCTCATCATCTAATATGTCAGACTCTGGAACATCTTCTGCTTCAGCCTCCTTGCACTCTACCTGTTTATTAATGGAAATATCCTGTAATGTAATTTTCTTCCTTTTATACCAGAGCTTCAGGAATTTCTTCTGTACATTAATATTGATAGTATACACTGATTCCATCCAACGGTATTCCAAAACAACATCCATGTTATCCATATCTGAAGCATAAAAATCACCATGCAACACATACTTATCCATAGAAATCTTCAAATCCTTATACAATTGAACATCCTCATCATCCACCTATGTGTTTTCAATGTGTTTTTCTGGAACTTGCAATTTTTTTACCAAATTAACATTGATAAAATTATGCTTGCAACTAGGATTTATAGAAACAATGATCTTCTCTTTCTGAATCAATCCATGAACCTGCAATAAGGATATACCAGTAGGAAATAGCCCCACATGTTTCTCCTTATCTTGTTTTCTGGCATGAGACCATCTGTCTAAAAGTAATTTTTCAAATTTTTCATCGGACAGGTTGGAACACTTCTTTTGGTTAAGTAATCCCCACCATGTGGCTGCCTCGTCTTCAAAATTACACACTACAAAAGTTCTCCAATGATTTTTCCATAATAACTTGTATTTTTGTATGTATTCTTCAATAGTAAGACCATTATCTTTTCCTGTAAATAATAGAATCTTGCTAGAAGCCATGAAGAGAGTTTTGAAAAAAATTCACTTACTTAGCGAAAATTTGAAATTGTCACAGTTTAGTCAATATTGCTCAGAATTCCTATTATGACCTGTTTTTGGAAATGGAACAACCATTCTGCATCTGCCCATGTGATAGATATTTTGATCCAGACAATGAAATTTCAAGTCTGCACTGCAACTCTCCCACCGTCACCAAAATTTCTGCAAAAAAGAGCTGATTTTAAATCAGCGATATCTCCCTCATCCGGACGCCGATTCAACTGATTTTTTTTTTAATTTGGGTATTTTTCACAAGAATCCAGATCTACAATTAGATTTTTCAGATCGTGCACCAGGACGTCTAGATATATGCCGCAAACTCGCTGCCCTGAAAAATTGTCTGCAACCCCACTGATTTTTAAATCAGCGATATCTCCTTCATCCGGACTCCGATTCAACTGATTTTTTTTTTTGGAATTGAGTGTTTTTTCGCGCAGAATCCAGATCTAGAATTAGATTTTGCATATCTTGCACCAATACGTCTATCTCTGTGCCGCAAAATCGCTGCCCTGAAAAATTGTCTGCAACCCCACTGATTTTTAGATCAATGATATCTCCTTCATCCAGATTCCGATTCAACTGATTTTTTTTTTGAAATCGGCTATTTTTTCACAAGGAATACAGATATGCAATTAGATTGTACAAATCTTGCACCAAAACATACATATCTGATCTGCAAACTCGCTGCCCCCGAAATCCTACAAAAAATTAAAAAAAATTCTCCACTTTTGTGCCCAAGAAAGTGCTCTGATACCACTTGTTACAGACCTAACCCGGAAATATTATAGATCTGATATGAAAATATAAGATAATGCAAATGGACCCAGAAAGTATATGAAATGATTCTTTCTTGATCAAACCCTTAAGGTAGGGCAACACCATACATTCACTCCTTAAGGAAGGAGAACACTCCACAAGCCATATGCCTGTTCATACAATAATCCTTGACAATATTCCTTGACTTTTTGACATGGAGTCTCTAGCCTCTATATAGGCCTCATACACACAATACCATGGGTCATTACCATGGTTCCCTCATACCATCAAACTAATACCATGGGCCCATTACATTATTATTAACTATTTGTGGTCCCTTACAAGATATGGGTTAACCACCTTATTTATTACTATGGCTCATCTCATTATTACATTATTACCTTGGGTACCTCCCTTGGTACCCCATATTATCCCCCCTAGGTATGTAACATAATATCTATTGTATTATAAACATTACTTGGTTACATGCACAAATAAAAAGTTGAGTGGGTGACTTTCTTTGGATAAGTTTTATCTAATTACATGCATGGAAAACGAAGCTATTAGGTTAGTATCCTTTAAATAAAAATGGATGGTTACAGTGGTTTTCCTTTGAAAAATATCGTGTTCTTGTGCGAAAAGAATCATAGTAATGTGGTATTTATTTTGACATGCTTTGTTAATTATTTGCTTATAATTAATGCATGAGCAATGTTGTCAAAAGAAGCATGTTGCGATACTTTATTTACATTTCATGTATGAACATGAATAGATGTTAAGAAATCACTATTAATATTGATTGGTGGTTTATTAATACTTTATCTAACCATGATATCAAATTTTGATGACGACAATAATAGCAGGAAAGGATGGCGACTTGTGAAAATGATATATTATGTTTAACAATGTGTTAGGTAAAGAAATAATGGTCCATGTAGATGAGTGTGAGCTATAGGATGGTCCACTGATGGAACCACGAGGCCACAAAGATATTGAAGATTTGTGGGTAAATGATATCATGATGATTGTAACCAGATATGTTGTATTTAAATGACATTTCTTTGTAATATTTTATGACAATGGTTAAGGTATGGACTCTATTATAATCCATTAAGTGAGGGGTGAACACCCTCACAAGAGTTTAGTAATAAAATTCAATGTTTGTTGGATTTCACCCTATGGGGTTTCTAGGCTATATCAGTATTTAATGATGTGGTTTCTTGTTGTGCTACTTTTATGATGTATATTCCTTGCATGAGATGATGTTTATAATATCAAATATGTGATTAAATAATTAAGTTAAAGGAATCATGAGAATGATGCAAGGTTACATCAGAAGGTTTATGTTAATATGCTACAACAAAAGTTGTTAATGGTTATGTAACTTACTATTCCTTTTCTAAAGTTATTATATGTAATGATGAAGATTTTATATAATGGTTAATGAGGAATCTAGAATAGTAATTTGGATACTTACATGTGGGTAAAACATGTAAAAAAAAATTCTAACTCCATGCATTTTCATGTGAGATTACCGAGGCATGTTACAAGTGGTATCATAGCTAAAGGTTGCAAAAATAACACCTTTGGGAATTGTTAAGAAGAAAATAAATTGAGGTATGCTACTAGTGGGCATTAGCTCAGGTGTGAGTCTAACAATCTACTTACTCATATATTCAATAGACTACTTTTGACATGAGATGTGTGATGCATGTCTATAACCACATTGAGGAGTAATAAGTAATCAAGTTTGTTGTAAAATTGTGTTCATAACATTTGAATATAGATGAGGATAAAATGAAATAAACTTGTGTTACACCTATGAACAATCCTGAGAACTCACCACTAAAAGTGACAATTGACTACCAGCCTTTGCATATGTGACAACATTAATAATACATGTAATGAACATAACTAAAGTTTCCATGCACTAATTATAAAGGATGAATGCATATTATAGTAATTTTGTGTGAAACAAATGCATGAGTATAAAAGGTGATATGGGTTCCTTGAAGAAGACAATACAATAGGATGTTTTAAAAGATATTGAAAGAACCCCTTTAGATGTTAAAAATAAACAATGAGTCAAGTAGTGAGACTTGACTGTAATAGCTAGTTGTTGATTGAGTCTTGTCATGGCTGCATTAAGATGGTTGGTAGCATTGATTAGTTAGTGATGCATGACTAAATATTAAAACTTTTATGCATTAATTGGTTTTGTTTTAATCTTATTTAAAGTTCTGAACAAGTGATTATAGTAGTTACTTCATGTACCGGTATGTTGGTAAAAATACATTGTGGGAATTGGAAATGTTTGGATTATTACTCTAATAGTAATTGACATTTACACGCTAATGAATATTTGTATATAATATTATGCATGATAGTATTGTATGCATGAAACTAAAATGGTTGTGAAAGTGAATACTTGTTTAAACAATGCATATTTATGACTAATGTTGTTGATGAGATTAAGTAGAGGTAGCTTAATGGAAACATGAGAACTTGTAAAGGTAAAACATTGCAATGAAAATCACTACAGTAAATGAGAAAGTATAATGTTATTATATTCATGATTGTGTTAGTTATAAAATCATAATGTATACCACATGTATGTCAGTTATGTTTCTTATCAATCTAGACATTGTGGACCCATGCTGAGGGTCAAGTATGAATGCATGATGCACATAAATGTTTCTTTTGTTTTAATGATAATGTGTATATGGTTCGTCATGTAAATTTTAGTGGGAAAGAGTGCTAAAAGATCATTTTACATATCAGATAGTTGTCGATAATTGTGAAAGGCTAGGAGGCCTTGGGTTGACGGTGGTTGTCTACCCAAAGGTGTTGATGGTGCTTCCCTACCCAAATTTCCTCTCCCTGGAGATAAGATGATCTCAGTAAGGGAAAAGAGTTGGCCAAGATGGTAAGAGGGGAAAAATCCTAAGGAAACTCTGTTGATTTGGAGCTTGTTGGAGGAGGCCCATAATTCCTCATAAACGAGACACTGTTGGAGGAATAAGGAGAAAACTCCCAAGAGGAATACTATATTCGACCATGTGTCATCATTAGAATTCTTGAGCTTGTTGGCCAATGGAATTCCAAACTAGATCTGGTGTGGTCTCTGTGAGAGATCTATCTGGATGTGAAAATGCCACAATCTGGTTATGGAAACCAGTTTGCATTGGTTGGTAGGAGAATTATTTTTCCACTATGGTTCTCATAGAAGAAAAAAATTAACTAATCAATTACGTGTTATGTTAAAAATGAATTTTCTATATAATTGTGTAAATATTTTATGTACATCTTCACAGGAAAGGAGCCTAGTGCTTGGAAAGGAATTACTAGAAGTATAAATTCCTTTATTGTATTACTAATCATTTGAATGTCTTAGAAGGGGCTAGGAAAGTATGCACTTGGTGTATTTATTGATCATTTTGATGATTAAAGAGCTAAGTGATCTCTGATTACTTTTAGATGTACTTTGTGGACGTTTTTAGTGAGATGTAACACAATGTACAAATGGTGCAATGATTTATCATTTTGATGATTAAATGGTTGGTCCTCTATGATTACTTGTGAAAGTACCATGGTTAAAGTATTATTTGAAATTTCATAAATAAGTGATAGTTAAAAGTATTTCATTTGATTAAAAATGTTGTGAATAATGTGATTGAATTTGTTAGTCATACATTATAGGGTACTTTCCATGGAGTGGTGATGGGTTGTCCAACCATTCTTTGACTACTTGTGTAAAAGTGATCGTGACTTCCAAGAGTAATTGGTAGGTAATGGTAAGTTGGTATAGAAATTGTGTTTTGTTTCTATGAATTTAAATAATGGAAATGTGATGAAAAGTAGAACCTGCATATTTTTGCAGCTATAAATGCTTATGATTGTTGATCAAAACATTATTGTTTCATTTAATGGTATTTTTGGAAATTAAATTCATTCATTATAAAGGGGAAGGATCCCCTTTTGGGTTGTTTAGGTTTCTAATTATGAGTAAACGTTAATGATAAACATTGGGGAAGGTGTTTACTTCAAGGGGGAATATGTAACATCTCTATCCTTAAATACTGTAAAAAAATATTCTTGTAAAACTCAGTTTCCCATATTGTGAAATGTTATTAAATTCCTTTAACTATTTCATTAATGTTTAGTTAGGATTAGATTTGGTATGATTGAAACTACCAAAGAGTTACCTTATCTTGTTCATCATTTTCTTAGTCGATAAAGGGAACTACTCGGGGGGATGCATTTCATTTCAAAATAGGGGAGGAGAGCATTCATGGTTGGTGAACAAGTGAAATTCCAAACAAGATGATGTAAAACAATATTTCCAATATTTTTACTATAACACAATGGAGTGAAAAATGAACCCAAATGCTGGTGGGTCATATTTCAATGGAACATCTATTCTATACTATGTAGAATCATCTTGAAACCATTTTGGGAAACAATTACTTTCTTATACACAATAGTTATCAATGTGTATTTGATTGGTGGTGCAAATTGAATGTGACCACTTTCTCCTCATCATGCAAAGTGAGGCCACATTACACCAAAGAGATGAGGAACCATATCATTTTCGTTTTGGTTAAAATAGTAAGTTGTAGGTGTTTTTGTTAATCTCTTTGGAAAGTCTTACAAATTATTTGTTGCATAAAAAGAGTAAGTGCTTTTATTAATTTCCTTGGAAAGTCTTGCAAAGTTTTTGTGCATTAAAAGAATATATGCACATATGTGTATATCTTGCTAAGTTCATCAAAATGTTTTCTTAGTTTATGCACACTAAAATATAAGTTAGGGATGTTTTTTTCTTGGAAAGAAAACAACATGTAAAACTTGCATAGAAAAGATTAAAGAAATCATGATAATTTACATGAAAAAAATGTAAGTAAACTTTTCCTATGAAAAGAGAGAAAATAAGTTATTTAAATAAAAAAAAATTCCAAAAAATTATGAGAGAAAATTGGATTATTAATTTCCTTGGACATATTAGCATGATTCATGTAAACACTTAATGAGAATATCTGCACAGTAATAATATCCATTAAATTTGAATTCTTGAAATAAATTTCTATGTTAATTTTTGGAAAGGAAATATTATTTGTATGCATCATTGTATTAGATTCCAAAGTGAAATGGATTTGCATACATTATCGTATTACATTCTTGGAAAAGAGAAAATATTTTACATGCATTATTTGTATTAAATTCTTGGAAAAGAGAAATGTGTGGGTGTGCATGAAAGAATGGTGCTATGCATTAGACCTTTGGAAAAAAATATTTTTTAGTGCATACACAAAGAACAATCCATGTGTTATAGAAATATATATTTATATGCAAGAAAAATATTAATTGTGTGTTAGAATTCTTGAAACTAAAACACATTTTTAATGGATATTATGTTTAAAGTCTCCTTTTGAGAACATGGACGTGTAGTTGCATGTATGAAAAACAATAGTTAATGAATACGAATTCTTGAAAAAAATATGTTATTTGCTTGCATGAAAAATATAAATATTGTGTTTCATCTCTTGAAAGGAAATATGATCTTTTCATGCATGAAAAGTACATCTATGATGTTGGATCCTTTGAAAATAAATATGCATGGAAAGAATATAAGTATATTGTTGTACCTTTTAAAGAGAAACATGGATTTTCATGCAGAAAAGAATAATTATTATGTTAGACCTTGGAAAAGAAAACAAGTTATTGCATGTAATAAATGCATTAGCTTTCCTTGATATATATATATATATATATATATATATATATATATATATGCACGCAAGAAATAATAACTGAACATGTTAGTTTTATTTTAGAATGGAGCATGTATTTTCATATACAATAGACTTTGCAAATAGCTATACCTTGGAAAAGATGTTTTTCAAAAAGGGATCTGCATTTGCATGCATGATAATAGTATTTGTTATGTTAATTTTTCCCTTAGAAGGGGACATGAATTTGCATGCATAATGATAATAATATTAATATCTATTGTATTGGAAAGATTGCTTAGTTACATGTGAAAAGAAAAAGATGAGGGATTTCCTTTATTTGAATAAGTTTTATCTAATTACATGCACAAAAAACAAAGCTAAGAGGCTCGTATCATTTAAATGAAAATGGATGGTTACAGTGGTTTTACTTTGAAAAATATTGCATTCTTATGCAAGAAGAATCATAGTAATGTTGTGTTTATTTTGACATGCTCTCCTAGTTATTTATTTATAATTAATGCATGAGAAGTGTTGTAGAAGAATGTTGTGATATTTTATTTACATTTCATGTATGCACATGAATAGATGTTGATGAATCACTATTAATATTGATTAGTGGTTTATTAATACTTTATTTAATCATGATATCAAAGTTCGACAATGACAAAAATGACAAGAAAGGATGGAGACTTGTGCAAAGGATATATTATGTTTAACATTATGGCATGTAAAGAACTAATGGTCCATGCATATGGGTGCAAGCTATAGGATGGTCCACTGATGGAACCACGAGGCCACAAAGATATTGAGGATTTGTGGGTAAATGATAATATGATTATTGTAACTAGATATGTTGTATTTAAATGATATTTCATTGTAAAATTTTATGACAATGGTTGAGGGATAGACTCCCTTATAAGCCATTAAGTGAGGGCTGAACACTCTCATGAGTGTTTAATAATAAAATTAAACGATTGTTGGTTTTCACCTTACAGGGTTTATAGGGTATATTGATGTCTAATGATGTGGTTTCCTATTGTGCTACTTTTATGATGTGGATTCTTTGCATGAGATGATGTTTATAATATTAAGTATGTGATTAACTAATCAAGTTAAAGGAATCATGAAAATTATGCAATGTTACATCAGAAATTTTATGTTAATATGCTACAACAATGATTTTTAATGGTTGTGTAATTTATTATCCCTTTACTGAAGTTACTATATGTAATGATGAAAATTCTATCTAATGGTTAATGAGGAATATGGAATAGTAATTTGGATAGTTATCCGTGGGTAAAACATGTAAAAAAATTCTAACCCCATGCATTTTCATGTGAGGTTACCAGGGGATGTTACAAGAGGGTAAGGAATTAGTTGCACAACCATCCATTGTTCATCCTTTGTGAACATTTACTCCTACTACTCCATCATCTTGCAACAAGAGTGTAATGTTACCGATAGAGAGAGTAAGGAATGATTATAAAAATAAGTTGGACAAATCATTAAGGGGTTCTTGGTTCTTATTTCCTCCTTAGGTTTTATCTCATTCTCTCTCACTTATAAATTTTATTTGGAAAAAGAGAACGGCAGAGACTAAGTTTTTCTTGTGTGTGAAGGAGAGTGGGCTTAAATTTTTGTGTTAAATCTGGTTTGAATTTTTTTTCAAATCCTTTAGTTTAGTTTCCCCTCATGCCATCAATATATATCATGGTTGTGCCCATGTATGGGAAAAATTGTAACACATATGAGCCTAAGCTAGGGTGGAATGTGGATCACCCTACTACAGTTTCAATATTTTATAGTTACAATTGAGTGTTATAGGGGGCAGAGAGTGGGAAGGAGGGATAGGGGGTAGAGAAGGAACTGAAGGGAGAGAGTTAGGTAGAGAGAGGAAGTAGTGAAGAGAGAGGGATAGGGACAAAGAAGGGGGAAGGGAGAGAGGGTGTAAGGATGGGGAATGAGAGGGGCTAAAGGATAATGGAGAGTGAGAGATAGAGGTGTAGATGAAACATGAGACAAAGGGATGGTAGATAGAGAGATCAAGTGTGAGGTAGAAAGTAAGAGTGAAATAGAGAAACGGGCATAGAGAGAAGTGAGTCAACATAGATAGAGAGAGAGAGAGAGAGAGAGTAGGAAAGATAGTGGGAGGTAGAGAGGAATAGAGAAAGATAGGGGTAGGGAGTTTATGAGAGAGGGACAATAGGAAATATAGTGGGAGGGTGATGGAGGAAGAAAGCTAGAGAGAGTGTGTAAAGAGGGCAAGAAGAAGGAGTGCTAAGGATATGGAGAGAGAGGGACAGGTGGAGTGGGATAGGGAGGGAGAGTGAGAGGGAGGGACAGGGAGAGAAGGGTGCATTAGTAAGAGGGAGATGGTACTATAAACAAGGAAAAATAAGGAGATGATACTATAAACAATGGTACTATTAAAAAAATTGTTCAACACAATCTTGATGGTACTATGAACAAGGAAAATTACATGGTCATTAATATTCCACATTTTTGTGTCTTTTGGTAGAACAAATTTTTCAAATCAAATTCAAATGATTAGCATCTTTGAAAGGCTCATCGTCCTTCTATTATATCCACTTCTCATTCTTAAAGAAACATTAACTCGGACAACCATATAAATTAAATGGATCGTAAGGAACAATAGACATCAAAATTGCTTAACTCATGCCAACATCACACATTATCAAGATTAAGAAAATCCAATAAAAATAACAACATTATAATTTTATTTTAAATTATTTCTTTGATTAATTATGAGAGGTGCTCATATATGAGATAAATGTATAAACATTTAAAAAGCATGTAGCAAGCTTTATAATCTTGTGATTCTCCTAAGTTTACCATGGATATTTTTAACTTGTAAAAAGTTGAAAAAGTACTTTTGAGATAAATCTAAACCTTTGATCTATGACTACTACTAAGAATATTCTAAAATATTGTATAGAAGTTAAATCTCTACCATCGCCTAATAATTATTAATAACTAAATTAAAATTTGGGATATCCTCTTTCACAATCATCAAACCTATCATCTTAATTATAGCTTTCCAAATATTGAATATAAAAACACTAAATGAAAAAAAATGCAATAAAAAATCTAACTTTTCCATCTCAAAGTATGTAATTATATTTAAAAATATAAAAATAAATCAACTTGGATCCATCTAAACGGGGATCTACCAAGCACCAAAAGAGATCAAATATCTTTTCATTCTAAAAGAGGTTTGCATCTGAAGAGTTTTGATCCCTCTAGGACCTTGGTAAATCTAGAGTTAAATGGATCTTGGCTCGTTAATTTTCTATTTTAAATGGGCTATATTCCAGATGAATACCATTGATTCTCAAAACCATGAATCATTTTTATTTTTACAATTATTTTATTTTTACACGGTTATTTTTAATTTTGTTTTAAATTTTAGATTTTCTAATTTAAAAGGTTTACACTACTAACCTCTCCATATTAAAATATTTAATTATATTTAAAAATGTAAAATTAAACCAACTAAATCTATTGTACTTGGGATCTCTTGAACGGTCTTAAGAATTAAGAAATATGTGACAGTATTATCTGACGTTAAATCTATTGTACTTGGGATCTCTTGAACGGTCTTAAGAATTAAGAAATATGTGACAGTATTATCTGACGTTAAATCACAAGACATATTGGTTATGTATGGTCGTGAACTGGGTATTAATTCGATAAAATAATTTGTAATTCGACTCGAGTTGGATACATATAATCGACTTTTGAATTAACTTGTGTATGTTTAGGTTAGTAATTTGGATATATTTAATTTAAAAAATTCTCGTTATTTTATATTAGTTTTAAAATTAAAAAATATAGTTATTATTTTATTAAATAGTGAAAATATATTTTAAAAGCATGTATTATAATTATATGATGTAACGATAGTGAAAGTTTTGAAGAGGCTAACTAAATATTTAGGTGAATGTTTATTATTATTTTAATATATAGTTAGATAATTTATTTTTTATTATATTTATTTAGTTATTCATGATTATATTCTTACCTGCGTTAATATAAAATTGTACAATAGACATTTTATCATATAATTCAAATAATTATTTATTTATGATATTATATTATATTATAATTTAGGTAATGATTTATTTATGATATTATATTATATTTGCAAGGTATACACATCATTAAAGATAGTAATTTAAGTATCTTTGTTTTTAAAATCTAATGAAACAAATGAAATTTTAGAATTGAGTGTATCCATTTTTGTTAAGTTAAATTTGCATAAGTTAAAAGTAACAAAACATTTATGAGAGGGAGAATGGGAGAATGAGAGAATGAGAGGAGAGAAGAGTAAAGAAACTGGGATAAGAGAGGGAAGGAAGAAGATAAAGTTAAAGATGGAGAGGGGTGAGTAAAAGGGAGGGAGGGAGAGAGCAAGAGAGGGGTAGAAGAGGGGAGATAGAAAGGGAGATGAGAAGTTAAGGCAAGAGAAAATAGAAAAAGAAGGAGGGAAAGGGAAGAAGGTGGAGAGATATATGAAGAGAATGGCATGGTGGAGAATATGAGGAGAGAAGAGTAAAGCATAAGAGATGGTATGGGACAGGTAGAGAGAACCGTAAATAGAGTCGGGAGAGGGAGAGAGTGTTGGAATGAGGTTGAGAGAGTGATGAAGGGAGATAGGTTGGTAGAGAGGGAGATGATAGGAGAGAGGAGGTAGGGAAAAAGAGAGAGGGAGGGAGAGAGGTTAGAAGGATGGGGAAGGAGACGAGTTAGATGATGATTAAGAGAGATAGAGAGAGAGAGAGAGAGAAGGGTAGATGATACAAGAGATAGAAAGGGTAAAAGACAAAAAAAATAGAGAGATTAGGTGTGGGGTGAAAAATGAGAGGGAGAAAGGGAAAGGGGCATAGAGAGAGATTGAGTAGGAAAGAGAGTGGGAGGGAGAGGTAAGGAGAGCGGAGGAGGGGAAGAGTGTGGTGGGGAATGTAATGGGGAGAGAGAGAGAGATATTAGGAAAGGTAATGGGAAGGAAGGAATTAGAGAGAGAGGTTGAGGGACATGGAGAGAAAAGCAGAGAGGGAGATGAAGGGATAGGGAATAAGATGGATATGGGTAGAGAGAGAGTGGGTGGGAGAGAGAAAAAAGAGAGGGGAGTGCTAGAGGGGGTAGCAAGATGGGGATGAAAGGAGGGAGGTGGGTAGACAAAGATAACAAGGATAGAAAGAGTGAGAGATAGAGGGCTAGAGAGGGGTTAGAGAGAGAGAGAAAGAGAGAGAGAGAGAGAGAGAGAGAGAGAGAGGTTCAAGATCACGAGAGGGAGAGGAAGAGGTAGAGAAGTATTGAGAGTAATGGATAGTGGGTAAGAGAGAGATAGAGAAATAGAGCATGCATGAGTGTGCCTGTGAGAAAGAGATGGAAATAGTAGTCGACATGTGAGACAAAGCGAGAGGGAGGAGGGGGTGGAGAGAGGAGGAAGCATGTGCATGAAAGAGAGAGAGGGTGGGATGGGTGAGAGAGGGGCCAGGGGGACAGATATGGAAATACAAAGAGAGAGAGATATGAGGATAAAGGGATAGAGGTGGGTATACAAAGAGATTAGGGATGGAGAGAGTAAGAGGGACAGTGCTAGTGAGTGAGTAGAGAGAGTGAGAGAGCATCCATGCACATGTGAAAGAGGGAGCCTCCATGTGCACACGAGAGAGAGAGAGAGAGAGAGAGAGAGAGAGAGAGAGAGAGAGAGGGGGGGGATTAAGATGAGGAATGATGAGGGAGGGAGGGAGACAGTGAAAGTGGGTTATAAAGAGTTCCTTTCATGGGTAAATAAAGAGAGTTGGGGAAGATAGTAGCAAGAAGGAGGGAGAGAGAGTGGGAGAGATGGGGGTGATAGGGTGACCAAGAGAGGGGGAAGAGAGAAACAAAGAGGGGGAGAGTGAGAGAGAAGGTGTGTTTGTAGGGGTGGAGAGATTGCGGGAGAGAGAAACAACAAGGGGAGAGAGAGAAAATGAGATGGAGAGGTAGACAGAGAGGGAGAGAGAGAGAAGGAAAAAAAGAAAGAGGGAGGAAGAGAGGGAGGAAGAGAGAGAGAAAGAAAAAAAGAAAGAGGGAGGAAGAGAGGGAGGAAGAGAGAGAGTGGGGGAGTGCGAGGGGACGAGGGGAGTCAGAGAGGGAGAAGGGAGAGAGAGAGAGAGGGCGAGGAGGAGGGAGAAGGAGTGTGTGTGAGAGAGTTGGGCGAGATAGTGGGTGGGAGAGGGGGGGAAAGGGAGGGTGAGGGAGAGAGTGACAGAGAGAGAGTGTGGGTAGGGTGATAGTGTGGGAGAGAGAAAGAGAAGGGGGGAGACAGGAGAGGGACATGTAGAGGGAGAGGGAGAGAGAAGGAGAAAAAAAGATAGGGAAGAAGAGAGAGAGAGAGTGGGGGAGTGATAGGGAGAGGGAGGAGAGGGAGAGGAATAAAGTGCGAGTGGGATTAATAGAGTGTGGGTGGTGGGGAGAGAAAGAGAGTAGGGGGAGAGAGAGAGTGAGGACAAGGGGAGAGAGAGTGGGAGAGAGAGGCGAGCAACAAAGTGGGTGCAAATGTGGGAAGAGGGAGGGTTAGGGAGAGAGTGAGAGAGAGTGTGTGTGGGGGGATAGAGAGAAAGGGAGAGAGGGAAGGAGAGGGAGTGGTATAGGTAGAGGGAGAGAGAGAGGGATGGCAAGAAATAGAAGGGAAGAGAGAAAGAGAGAGAGAGAGAGAGAGGGAGAGGGAAAGGGGAAGACAAAGATGGAGAGAAGGAGAGAGGTAGTGAGAAAGTTTTCTTGTTTGGGAGACATGCAAGGGGAGAGATAGAGGGGGATAGGGACAAAGAGGGAAATACAAAGATGGGGAGCGAGAGAGTGAGAGAGAGTGTGTTGGGGGATTGGGAAGATAATTTGGGAGAGGGGGAGATAAAGGAGTGGAGAGAGAGGGATGGGGGGTGAGACAAAGAGTGTGAGAGGTAGTGAGAGAGTTCATGTGTGTGGGAGATGAAGAGGAGGGGAAAGAGACAAAGATATGGAGAGGGAGGGAAAGAGAGGGAGAGGAAGAGAGAGAGGAAGAGAAATAAAGAGAGAAAAGGGGAACATTAACTTATAAATGGGCTAAAATAGTGGCATAATAATACCACATGTGAAAAATACAAGAACTCATGTTCATATGACGAGAACTCATGTTGATGTCTATATGTGTATACATGTATGTATGTATGTATGTCATGTATCACAGGGTCATCATGGATCACGCTTATTTTATTCTAATCTTTTATGTATGAATGTATCTCATTGATTGACAAGATCATTATTGAGAAACTGTATTCGGATATTCCATAGTGTTCATCTTTTATTTGTCGACGTTTTGAGTCTAGACCAAGACTCATCATTGGTCTAGAATCGAAACATCGACAAATAAAAGATGAACACTATGGAATATCCGAATACAGTTTCACAAAAACCATACCACAGAAATCTACAAACCAAGATCATTATTATTTTATGTTGATGTTTATGTGTATGTATGTGTATGTATGCATATCATTTTCTAAAAAGATCATGATTGTTTATGCTAATGTTTATGTATATGTATGTATGTATCCATGTATCTATATCACTATTTGATAGGGTCATCAAGGATCATTCTTGTGGAAGAATGATTACTTATGTAGGTGAATGGCATGAAGAGGTTCATGGTCTTACGAGGAATCAATTGGGTGGAGTAGCCCTGACAGATCTATGAGGTCAGTATCATGTGGTTATGAGTATATATTACATGATTATATTATATCTATGTTATGGGTAGGGTATACCGAGGGATACATCAATGAAATGAAAGTAGTGTGGTCTGTGACATGCTAGAACAAGCATGGATAATACACTGGAAGAAAGGTTGCTTGGTAGAGATAGTGTGGTTTTGGATGTGTCGTAATACTATTGTGCATATGTTGTATATGTTGTACATGTTACATGTGTGATGTTGTGTACGTGTGGTGTTGTGTATATATAGTGTGCATACATGTTGTTTATGTACAAGGTGGTACATATAGTGTTGTGTGAATGTTGCATATGCAATGCTAGGTATAGATGGTGTTATGTACATGTTGGATATGCAGTGTTGTGTACATATTGTACTGTGCACATGATGGATATATGGTGTTATGTCCATATGGTGTTGTACACATGTTGGATATGCAGTGATGTGTACATAGGGTGCTATGTACATGTTGTATTTGTAGTGCTATGTACATATGGTGTTGTGTGCATGATTATACAAGTGGTGTTGTGAGCATGTGGCATCGTGTACATGTTGTACATGTGGTACTATGTGCATGTGGTGATGTGTGCATGTCATGCATGTGATGTTGTGTACATGTGGTTTCATGTACATGTCATGCATGTGGTACTGTGCACATGTGGTATTGTGTACATGTTTTACAAGTGGTGCAGTGTACATGTGGTGTTGTTTACACATTGTACAGGTGGTGTCGTGTACATATGATGCTCTGCACATGTTGTGCAGGTGTTGCGGTGTATATGTGGTACTGTGTACGTGCTGTACATATGCTACTCATGTACATGTGGTATTGTGTGCATGTCATACATGTTGTGTTGTGGGCATGTGGTTCTATGTATGTGAATTATGTAGTCATGGTATTGTGACATGTGTATTTGTTGTGTTGTACTCTGTGTATGTATATGTGTTGGGCGGGGTTATACATCAAGTATAGATGTATGTATTGTGTTGTAGGTCGGGTGTAGATGTATATATTATGTTGTGTTGTACACTAGGTTTAGGTGTATGTGTTGTGTGTCATGTGTAGATGCATGTATTTCATGATGTTGTATGTCGTGTGTGGTTGTACGTGTGTGATGCACGCTATGTGTATGTTCTCATAGTTGAGGAGAAGGAACTACGTGTTTTTCGGGTGTGGCAACCAATCTGGTGTGTGTACGGAATGAGGACAGAGGTAGAAGGTAAGGATTGATTAAAGGATAAGTATCCATTTTTATTTCATTTTTATTATGCATGTGATTTATTATTCTAGATTTATGATTCTAGTCTATGTTGATTACATGTGATCTATGATTCTGGTTTATGGTGATTTCATGCAATTTAGGATTTTAATCTATAATGGTTGTGTTTTGAGCTAACTTGATGTGATATTTTTACTCATGATGATTGATCAAATAGTTAATTTGACTTGTCGTGAAAGGAAGTAAACAAGATTGCAAGTGTACCTTATTGATGAGCTACCAATTAGGTATGATGTGAATTTATTTCAATTTATTTTAAAGCTAATGGCAGTTATGTGCTTGGTACAGGAAATCATGTGAAATGTTTGGTTGGGTGGTCGAAACTAACGGCAATAATTAAAAACAATAGCAAAAGAAATTAGAACATGCAGCAATATGTTGGTAAAGCACTTTAAGAGTAGGGCCACAGTGGGACACTAGTACCCAATAGTGTCCATTAATTTCCAAGAGCATGCTATGATTGGTATGATGGTTTTAAGGTAGGGATATGCCTTGGTTTTTGTATCCTTCGGTGCAAGGAAGCCTTCCCAAGTGATGGAATGCCCGGGATGAAGGTTCCAGTAGAACTTAGAAAGTGTGTGACTGCACAGAAGCGGTTGGTCAGATTTCCCAAGGGAGTGTGTAGCAGAGAAGGGAATGCCAGGGATATATTTATTTTGGTCATTAGCATTTCTAGATGGAATCAGATGCACATTGGGAGTCTGCCCTAGCACAATGAGCCGGTAATTGTTCATTGGGAGTACAAGTGGCATAGGATTATAGTGTTAGACGTTAGATGTAGATTTGAATTTGGTAGTGGATTCTGGACTTCCTGGGAAGGAGGTGAATCTTGGTACTACTTTGAGGGTGGAGGTGAGAGCCTCTGGATTCCCTTGTTGTGGATGTAGGCATCGTATCCTTTTATGTGTTAGTTAAGAAAATGTGAATATGTGTGTATTATTGTAAATATTGTATCGAGCCAGATTTATAAGGCTCCATTGGCAATATGGTTATTTTCTAGTTGAAGAAAATGTATATGTGCATATGTGGTTATTGTAAATATTGTATTGAGTTGTGTTGTAAAGCTCCATTAAACAATTGTTTGCCATGTTTTAGCAGATGGTCATTATAAATACTGCAATGAGCTATGTTATAAAGCTCCATAGGTAGTAAGTTTTGTTTTCAGAAGTCTTATTGGTTATAGGTGTCATTGAACACCGAGGATAGTGTTCCCCCAAGGGGGACGGTAATGTAACAACGTTGGTTAAAAACTCATGTAAAAATATATAAGACCACAGTCATGGGACACATATTCCAAGTTGAATAGTGGGAAAAAACATCCTATTGGGGTGTCACTCCAGTTTATTATGGCTAAAGAAATTGGCAAAGGCAGTGGCAAAGGATTTGGAAAGATATGAGTCATTTATTGGCATTTTATTTATGAAAAACGAAGGAAATTAGGAGAAAAGGAAGGTGAAAGGTCAGAGGTTGCATGTGAGGAGGAAATTGAAGGAAAATAATGGAAAGTGAAGAAAATAGAGGCCTCGTTAATAAAAAGGCTTGTAAGGAGCAGTGGGTAGACTTGGTCAGTGTAAGCTTCGTTAGTTCATTTTTGTGTGGAGCTCTCTTCTATTCTCTCTCATAATCTTGGATACTAAGAGTTTTCTTGGAGAACTGTTGGAGGAGTGTGGTATATTTGGAGTTTTGGAGCAAGAAGGTAATGGAAGAGCAGGAAAGTGCAAGAGGACATTGGGATCAGCAACTATAGTGGATTTGGATTGGAGGTATTGAGTTGCATGTATGTTTTCCTCACTAGTTTTGGTATGCATGGCATATGCATGTGGATTATTGGTCATGGTTTGTCACTAGCATGGAGTATTACCTGGATTGATAGTGGATTGCATAGCCTTGAAATTTCTTAGATAGCCATGGATATTGTGTGTTTATTTCCTTGTTTTGTTTTGGTTGTTTCTCATGTTTCCTTTAGCTTGGGTTGAGTTATTAGTTCATGGAAGCCTTGGTTGGAAAAAATCTTTGGAAGTCCTACAACAACTTGGATTGAGTGACTAGTCTAAGAAGCCTTGGTTGGAAAAACGCTCTAGAAGCATTTGCTGGATTGAGTTACTATTCCTGGAAGCCCTAGTTGGCCAAATGCTCTGGAATTCTGATGATAGTTGGGGGTTGAATTACTAGTCCTTGAAGCCTTGGTTGGAGAAAATGCTCTAGAAGGCTTAGATAGAGTCCAATCTAATGATGGTTTTATGATGTCCAACCATGATGTGGAATCATTAGTGTTGGGCCGATGTGTATGGCCTCTAGAAGCCCTGGATGGCTTTGGATTGATTTGTTATATGAGATCCCACATTCATGCTTGGAATATGGCATGGGGGTGAATGGATGAAGAGAGATTTGGCTAAGCCATTCTACGGTTGGGTGGAACGTGGTAGTCCCATACCAGGTTGGCTTTTGCATAATTAATATGAGGTCATTTCTCCTCTTTATATCATGAGTATTATATTTCTTTATATGTGGATTCTGTGGCTATTGTATCCTTGATATTTTTTTTGTTATTATGCTAGTTAAGAATATGTATTATGACAGTGGCTATGTATGGCTCCCGTCATGTTTTAACTTATATATGAATGAACAATGTATTTATGGCCTAATGGATGTAAATGTAGCTAAAGTGACAAGGAAATAATGCCTCATGGTGAACCTCAGATAAGTATGAGACTCCTATGCTCAGATCTGTTCTTTACACCTGTAGTTTACATATTCATGATATGTTTCATGAAATGCCTATCATGGATAGTAGGGGTCAAGTCAAGGTCTTATTCATGTAATTGCATTAGTACTATTATTTCCATGTTATATTACTGTTTTAAATGCATCATTCAATTCTCGGCAGTGACATGGGGTCTGGGCCTGAAAATGTGGCTTAAATCCTAGGGATGCTAGCACAGAACTGAGAAAAATAGTCCCTGGATGCTAGCTTGCAAGCTTATGAGAGCATCCAAAGGTCCCTGGATGTTGGCATGCGCATAGCATGGGAGCTTCCATAGGTTAAGAGGTCGAAAACCTCAGTGGGACCCAGAGGATGGTTATCATAAATTTTGGGATGGTTCCTATGGGTCTTATTGTTGATGTTTTCTATCGGTTCCACTTCCTTAACATGACTTTGGAGCTTGAATCATATCATAGTAACTTATTGTCACATGTTTATCTCGATTGGTTGGTTACTTGGGTAGATGTGGGAGGAGGGTGTTACAAAATCTCAGAAGAGAAATTATCAAAAAATAATATCAATGACAATTGAATAATAACCATGGGGATTGAATGAATATAAATACCACACTATTGTAGTTTCTCTAGAGACAAAAGCATTACATTGTAGTGATTGGTGGCAACATATAATTTCATTAATTTAGGAAACCTAACCTACATAAGTCTAAAGGGGTATTTACGAAACAATTTAGAGCTATGCATTTTTGTTTTGATATTAAGCTCATTTGCACATGTTTTAAGAAACTAACACTTCATATCCCCTAGACATACTTTTTTGGCTTGACCTTAAAAAAATGGGACCAATACCTCTTGGTAACAGTCCTTATAACTGCATCCACCATTTCCATGTAATTTTCCATCTGGAATAATAAATTGAGTGTGTTTCTCCTATAGCAAACAAGGCCTAAGAAATCACCAAAGGGTTCTCAAAACAAGAAAAGTGCAATAGCAGATGAAAGATTCCACTTCCATCAAGAGGAGGAGGAGGGTGGTGGCTTCGTGGGCATGTAAATAGAAACTGAGTTACAAAATGAGTTGTGGAGAGATGTTTTCACTCACTTGTAAGCCTCTATGTTGTCATCAAACATGAGTGACAGGTCATGGCGAGCCCCTCTTCACCACCAGAGACCCCATTACATCTTCCATTAAAAGTAAGAAGCTCCACACTCTACCATTTTGGTGTGATAGAAGGAAGGAAATTGGCTCATAGTTCAAGCACTTGAATACGATTAAGAGTTGGTGGTATCTAACTTCTGAAAAACTTTTAATTGTCTAACAATCGATCAAATGGTACCCGACAATGAAGAGAGGCAACCCAAGGAAGCTCTTCCTAGAGGAAAGCCTTACAACTTAATTAATACTTAATTATTTTAAATTGGTAATAGTTAATTTTCTTAAATATTATTATTAACATTAACACTTATTATTTAACTTTTTAATTATTTTGTTAGTTAATTTTATTAATAAAATTAATGATTAGTTAACATTAATTAATTATCTAATGAAAAAAGGCTTGCACCTAGATTTGATTCCTCTTGGCTCTTGGGAGATCTATAGTTAAAAGGAATCTATGTTAGTTTTGAACAACACAGTAATAATAATAACCTTTTATTTTCACTTGTTTTATACCATCTTAGATCCATCTTAACTCTGGATCTATCAAGCGCTAAGAAGGATCAAATCTATAGAGGTGCAAACCTCTTTTTTGAGTGAAAAGCTTGAGGTGGAACATGGTAATCCCATACCAGATTAGTAAGAGTTGGAGAGAGAGAGAGAGAGAGAAGATGTGAGATATTGGAGAGAGGAAGGGGAAGAGATATGGAGTTGGAGACGGAGAGAGAGGGAGGTAAGAATAAATAAATAGAGAGAGAAGGGTGGAGAGAGAGAGAGGGAATGATAAGGAAGATGGAGAGAGGGAGAGTGGATAACAAGAGGAAAGAGAGATAGAAGCAGGGGAGAGAGGGAGAATGGGAGGAGAAAGAGAGAGAGAGGGGGGGGAGAGGAGGAGGGAGGGATAGATAGATAGATTGGAGAAAGAGAATTTATGTTTTAGGGGTGATATAGAGAGACAAAGGGAGATAGAGATATAAATGGACAGTGAAGAGAGGGATGAAGAGAGAGAGATCAAGAGAGGGAGGGAGTGACAAAGAGATTGAGATATATGGAGTGAGATAGTGTGTGTGTTTGGGGGGTTGAGATAGAGAAACAAAGAAGGAGAGATGGAGGGATATATAGATATAGATGGAGGGGGGAGAGGGAAGAGAATTTCTTACACTAGATGCATTGATTTCAGTGTAGACGGTGATTTCTAATCCTATTTGATTGCTTGCACTAGATGCATTGGTTTTAGTGTAGATGTTGATTCCTAATGATATTTGATTCCTTTTACTATATGAATTGATTTCAATGTAGATAATTTATATTTCTATTTGATTGCTTGCACTGGAGCTTAGAACTTGTTATTAATTCTTTGTCTCTCTACTTTTTAAAAATTTACATGAGAACTTTATAATAAACATTGAAGGAAATACAAATATGTATAATAATTTCAATTAGAAAAAATATATCCAAATCTTTTATAGAAGATGCATATTGAAATATTTGATTTATAATGCACATTAAACTTTATATAAAATCTATGTTATAGAATTAATTACACATCTTCCTCACAATAGAACGTAAAATATAAGAAATTTTTTACTTTACAATATTTCATTTTTCTTGATATCAAGTTGACATAATATTTTGTTATTTATAATCAATAGTAAAATATTCTTTTGTGATTAATATATTTTTTGTTTAAATATTACATTTCAACCAAAGATGGAATAGATTACACGTTTATCGAACAATATTATTTTTTCACATGCCATTTGTCAACTCCAACAATGAACAAATTAGATATCTCCATCATCCTAACAAAAGTATTTTTTTTTTAATTTCATTTATTTTATTTTTATATAGAATTCAATGTAAACTTAATATGAAATATTTTTTTATGGGGGACATTGATATGTTTGTTAATAGTATATTTTAATTTATTGATATAAATATTATTTTAGTATTTTTAAATGTAATGATAGGTGATCTCTCTAAAATACACACAAAGAATTAAAAATATGTAAATTTCAAATAATTAATTATGGAAAATAAATTATTAAAAATCAAATAATGATTTTAAATTTTATTTTCATAATCTAAAATCATTAAATTTTATTTCAAATAATAAATATAATTTATTTTATTCTCGGTCTTATTGCTTTTTTATTAACTAAATATTTATTTATTTATCAATTTAAAAAAAATATGTGTCAACTTCCATAAACCTAATCACAAGTGACCGTTATACTAAATTGTAAAGTATGTTTTTTCAACGCAACTAAATTGTAAAGTATGTTTTTTCAACGCAATGAAAATAAAATAAATTATATCAATTTCATGCTTAAAAAAAGTTTATCGTCATTAAATGAAAATAAAAATTACAAATATACTTATCGCTTTTAAATGAACAATATTTTGCAGTCTACATAGTATATAATGATTTTTTGTTGTTGTAGGAATTCAAAATTTTCAATACAGTGTCAGTGTATCAAAGTGAATAACCAGTTTATATTTATCAAAAATAACAGTGAATTTTTTGACAAATTTTACTTTGATAGACCGCCATTGTCCCGACAGCATTCGCATTGAATAACCTTCCTCGAGTCATCATTGACCGGTGCTTTTCAAAATTTAGAATTCAACTTCTATCAAAAGAGATCAAAATAATTATCTTCCTTCCAACGCGGCTTTCGTTTGAAAAAGAATGGAATTCAAAAATTTCAGATACCCGTGTTCCATTGTTGATGTCGGTGGAAAGTTAACCGTTGTAAAGAGCATGGTCGGTAAAACAAAATAACCGTTAGGAGGATGAATCCTGCCTTCGTTCGTTATAATTGGCTTTTCATTCCTTTCCTTTCATCAAATTTTCTTTAAAATGAATATATTTTATTTTAAAATTGCATGTTATTTTATATTGTTTTTAAAATTAATTAGTATAAATTTATTTTAAGTAGTGATTTAATGTGTGATTTTTTTTACAGTGTAAAATACAATGTGTTATTTATTGTTTAAATTATATTTTTGAATGTTAAATAGAGAATATATAGGATCAAATAAATTACTTCAGGGCTAAATTTCTTAACAACTTAAAATATAATGTATTATTTTTCATTGTTTAAATTATATTTTTGAATTCCGAATAGAATATATATTGGACCAAATAAACGTTTTAACCATAACAACTTAATTTTGCATCATATATACATATTTTTTTAAAATGATATATATAATATATAACAACTTAATTTTTCATCATATATACATATTTTTTTTGAAATGATATATAATATATACGCAATTGACATTGAAATATTTTACATAACATGTACATCTATACGTTTTATGATGCATTTTTATTATTAACATATTTTGAAGTATATGTCAATATTAACTAGTATAAAAATATTTTATCAATAACCAAATTATAAGATTTAAACATCTTACTCACATATTTTTTTTTTTTTACATTTAATTACTTTAGAACATATTCATTTTTTTTTATTATAGCCTACATTATTTTTCTACTTAGAACATAATTTTTAACTTTTCTTTTTATTTTAAAGGGGAAGACGTACAGACTTACACATCCCCCTCATACTTGGCTGTAGAATGAGCCTCTTGACCCAATAAAATATACACAACGAAAAAAATCTAAAAATTACCACTATCTTAATTTACAACTCCTGTTAAAAAGAATACTCTTACTTTTCCAATTTATTTAAATATTTGAAGAAAACCTTACATGAACATATGTGTTTGCAAAATGCAATTGAAATATTACTTTGCCAACTTCCAAAAATAATAAAAAATACAATTTTACATTTAAAAACAAATTTAATATCAAAAGCTTAGCGCTCTCTCTCTCTGCAGACTATGCTCATATATAATTTTTTTTATAAATTTCAGTTGTTAGATAAGTTATGCTATGTGAACACACACATACCTTTTAAGATGTGCGAAAATTTGCAAGGATAAACATTTCTTTTATTGAAAAATTGACATATTATAGGACACTAAATATTTTTTGTAAAAAATATCATTAAGATAATAACATAATTCTCCACAATTTGTCTTTTTACTCAAAAACAAAAGTATAAACACTTGAAATTTCATTGCCACATTTGGCCCAAAAGTGTAACCCATCTTCATGTTTTCACCCATAGGGGATGTAATTTTATTAAAATTTCAAGGAACCGATGATAATAATTAACATGCCTTAAGAATCTTTGAACATCCTTTTATGATTTTCGAATAAAAAGAATCCATATTATAGTTTTTTGCTAAATCTTCCTTAATACCAATGAGTGAAATACAGTATCCTAGAAGTGTTTCTTTGCCTAATAACATGTGACATTTTTCATGGCTACAAGATAGATTTGTTTCATTACATTGAGTGAACACTTTCACTAAATTCACTAAGGCTCTATCAAATATATTAGCATAAATATTAAATTAACCCATGTACACTTCTACACAATCATGTAAGAAATTTGAAAATATACTATGATAACTCATAGAAATGTAGTAAGCACATTATAAAGTCTAAGAAGAAATAGCTGATATGAAAATATCTTAAAGGAACAACTAAATTTTGATGTATTTATTAAACCTATAGAGAAATACAAAAATTTGTATTTTTTTTTGCTAAAATACCTAAAACTTAATCAATTTAAAAAAAATGAAAATAATCTTTGAAATTAACTTTATTCAACTTTCTGTATTCTACATAAATTTTCCATCTCTCCCCTCTCTCTATTTATGATAGATACGGGGATGTTATAGTTTTCTTGGCCCTTCGACTGCATGGGGGAGCTTTGGGAAAGCCTTCCTCTTCCCAAGCCTTCTCTTACAAAGACATGGTCCATGACCAGGTTCCCCGAAGTACATTGTCACCTTAGGAACATTCCCTACCCCCAGGTAAGGCAGCTCAAGCCAAGATTTCTCTAGGTCCTTTTATAGTGGATAAAGCTAATGATGTCCCTTCAATCGAAATCACTCATCTAGATCTATAGGGACTCTACAAGTTCTTGAAAACAAATGGCCTCATATACCATTTCAATGGGCTATGGCCATGCACAACAGACCTTTGCCAATGAATCCAATCAACCTGGACGAAGGACTGTCAGGTCCTCTTCTATTCTAGGGGTTTCTTCATCGTATTTTTTGTCAATGAAGTGGATTATTAGGATACACTTTCCAAGGGGCCCTAATTTTGGGGAAATGTTGGGCTCTTCCTAACCCCTTGGTTCCCAAAATTTGACCCCTCCATAACTGTGATCACAACGCTACCTATTTGGGTTCATCTCTTGAATTTGTCAGCCCATCTATGGCATTTTCTAGTATTTGAGGGTATTGGAAACACCTTGCGACACTTTCTAGCCACAGATCCCTCATGAGGCTAGTGTGGAGCCTACACCTATGGAAAGATTTGCATAAAACTTGACATCAGCAAAGGCATTCCTGACAAAATTAATTTAAAATTAGGTGATTTTCACTATACCTAGCAGTTGGACTACGAGAACAATGCCTTTCAATGTTGGCTATGCCATCAAATAGGCCATCTTCAGAACTCTTGTTCTAAAAAAACCAATCAAACAAAAGCCCACATCTAAAGCATGGAAGCCATGCAACCTGCCTCCTTGAGAAGAGGAAGATTCCTCATCCTCAGACTAGGAAGATGATGAGTCTAAAGATGACATGCTGTCATGAGACAAGGCCCAAAATGTAGATCTACAAAATCTGTGTGTAGAAGAAAAGGAGATCCAAGTTTTGCTAGCAAGAAGAGAAGAAGTTTGTAAGAATGCTTCGGTGGGTGCCATGAAGCATGCCCATAAATCAAACCTCCTTAGACTCTAACAACTATGCCTCCTTAGATTTTCAAAACAATCTTAAGGTAGCTTTAGTAGCCCCACCTTCAGAAGGTTTGGTCAAAGTAGCAAAAAGGAAAGAAAAGAAAGAACATACCAAATGATTAGCCCCAAGTTGTGTGATTACAATATCTCCATCTCTTACTTTCAGTATGTGTTTTTTGGTTTTTGTTTCAGATATATTTAGAGATAAAAAGGTTCTTAGTATGTCATACTTCATTGGAGATATGTTCTTCCGTATCAATTTTTTTGGTTTAATGTTAAGTATATATACTCAATCTTATCTTTTTGCTATTAATAAAAAAAATTGTCTCAAAACAAAAAAAATAAAAATCCATTTCCGAGATTCATAAAAACTATAACAATATGTAATAGCTATCAATACATTATGTTTAATATTTTTATAAGTTTTCCTTCGCTCATACATTGCAGGTTATTTGACATTAGAATGATCCAAAAAAAGGGTTTACAAAATACTATTAATCCGCTAAGTTTACTAATTTTCTTTATTCCTTATTTCTCGAGTGTCCTTATTGGACCGAATTTCCTTTCAAGTTTTGCCATGACACTAATAAACTATAATATTCGAATTTAAAAACTGCTTATACAAACAACCTGTAAGAAGACTCGTTCTTCCCATTCTCAAAATTTTCATGAATAAAAATGTAATATAAGAACCAATGATAAAAATAACAAAACAATTTAGCGGTCAATGGACCCGTCATCAAGAACGATGAATAGGGATTTCAAAGTTCCCAAATACAATCCTCCATGGACATGGAAGACCACTGAAAAAAAAGACTTAAACTGCTCTTCTTTGATTATCTGTGTGAGTTTCTGATACCGGCAAACTCATATAATGAGTGCTTTCCCTCCACTCCGCGAGAGAAATACCATTTCATGTAATCTTCATGAATAAAATTTCTGAACAAGCGTGGATGAGTTTCATCAATCAGTTCTTGCGCTGGACCGATCTCTGCTTCGAATTCAGGAGCATAAAACGTTCCAATAGACATCCTAGCCCTGCGATGGTCTGTCATTGCTCGATGCTCTATGCTCTTTTACCTTTCATTACTCGTTACCTAGAAAACCAGCCACATAGTATTTCAGTGAAACGTATATTAAACGAAGTTAGGTTAACAGGCCGATTGACCATAAGTTTACCTCTATCAGGTTTCCAACGTTGATGACCAGAGCATAAGGAATTGGTTGCACAGCTATCCATTGGTCATCCTTGCGAACATTTAATCCTACGACATCATCATCCTGCAACAAGAGTGTAATGGCAGTCATGTCTGCATGTGGACTCAGCCCAAAAACACGGTCCGGAGTGGGGCACTGAGGATAGTAATTCATTCTCATTCTTTGACATGGCTTTCCAAACTTCTTCTCAAAGAAATCACGCTTCAACTGTAATGTCTCTGCAATCAAACTCAACAGCTTCCCAGCAAGCCTTTTAATCTCAGTATTGTATGAATCCGCAATTTCCCTGCCAAAAGACCCACAATACCATCAGTACTTTTATAAAATATATATATTCTTCGGTATATTTTATTTTATTTAATTGCTATTTTTTTGCTAGGTAACTGATATAATTACCTCCACCCAAGTTAATTTTCTTTTCAAAAGTCTTTATTTTTTTAATTCTTAAATAAGACTCTACACTTAGTAATAATAAATAATCTACACATATAAAAAAAATGTATGAAAGGAAAAATCAAAGCTATAATAGAATTTATTGTGTAACAAAATTTAAATATAAATTTTTAAATAAAATTAGATTATAAAATAACAAAATAAAACAACTTAAATTGGAAAGTTAGATATTGTAAAATCAAGAATCAAGATATTGGCTGATGAATAATAATGTCAAAAATGGTTATGTAGCGATTTTGTGTTGTATAAAATTGAATAACTCTGGCCATGAACAAAATATGTTGGAAGTTGACTTGAAATTAGGTGGTTGAAGTGGCCACACATTCAAATCTCTGTTGTCGGAAGGAAACATTAGCAACCCCAATAAGTCACCCCAATCTAGTTTTTGATCTTCAAACACAACAAATCTTTGGCCATAGCCCTCAAGGGATTTTGCCTTCACTGCGTACTTTTGTTTTCGCCCCAAAGGACACTGGAAAAACTCCTTTCCAGCTCTCTTAACAACATCTATTAAGGATTTTGGTATACTGTGATTCACAACCTATAAAATGCCCACCACAATATGTTTAGTTGTTTGTTCCAAAAGCGATCATGAGACCAAGAAATAAGGGATTGATGAAATGATACGTGGAAGAAACCCCAGTCTTCACAAGCCTTGGCAAGCTTCTTGATCTCTCTTTCTCTCTACTATCCTTCTGAAAGCTTGGCCATGTCAATGATGGGGATGTCCAGCTGATGATTAGACATTGAACTTGGTGTTGGTTGTTCATCGTCTCTTCTAATATATCTCTCTTTTATTGTCTCCTTCTGCCTTTTCACTAGTTCTTGAATGCTCTCGACCATAAGAAAACACTTGCCCCATTTGGGAGCGCTCCTGTCCTGAATCTCATAAATTGAAGCCATTCTTCCAAACACTCAAATGACAAATAAATTCAAACCTATTTGATGAAACAATAACGCAGCCTGCTGCAGTCAATATTGATTGAATGATGAACCCACAACATTTTGAATATATTTATAATGTGATTGGAACTCAATTGGAGATGAAATCGTCCATAACCAGGAATTTGCGACGAAGCACAATAGTTGATCACAATCTTATTTTACGCATTAATATTGGCTAATTTAGGGGAGAGATGTCTAATATTGTGCAGGGACTAGTAATTGATATAGTATTGGTCCCACCAAACCACCAGAAACTGAGACTTTTGCAACCAATATTTAAACAAAGATAAATAACATTAAGTATAAATAAATATTAATTTATGTCCAAAATTTCCCAAAACATTGACTGGGCCCACTACTGTCCATAAATAGTATCTTAATACTTAAGAGTGAAAACCATATTGACCCAACTAGAAAACAGATAAAACCATAAATGCTTCCAAAATGGTCTATTCCAGAAGTACAAAGTAGCAGTCACTTCAACCCCCACTCATTAGAACTGAAGCTTTGTATCCCAAATAAATATCCATACCTACACATAATAAAAGTGAATGTATGTCAGCCATAACTGCTGTGTTGTTCAACATTTAAACCCCCTATGTTCAATAAATGACACCCAACCCAATAACATTTAAACCCACTTTGTTCAATAAATGACACCCAACCTAATAACTTCAATAAATGACACCCAACTTATTCTATTTCTCATTAAACAAATCAAAGCACATGGATCAACAAATAACAAATTCCTAACCATTAGATCACATCAAATTAAATCCAAATCACACATTCAAAATGAAGCCATTGCAATCCATGTCCATCCTTACCACCAATTAAATTCAAGTGCCAAAAACTATAAAAGAAGTTCAACCATTGTTGAAGTTGCATGTTATGCTTTCAAACCATTCACCAACCTTGAAGACAAAACATCACAGAACAGTTGCGAGTATATCCAGGTTAGTTATATCAATTACAACACATTTTTCCAAGTTATTTATATCAGTTACAACACATTTTTCTTACAGTTCTATTTTCATTTCTCACAGTTCTTACAGTTTCAATTCTTACAGATTTAGTTTCAGTTACAGTTTTAGTTTCATGAAAATCAACACACAGCCTACAGTTCTATTTTCATTTCTCACAGTTCTTATAGTTTCAGTTCTTACAGATTTAGTTTTAGTTAATGTTTTGGTTTCATGAAAATCAACACAGAGCCTAGGGTATTCTCTCTTAGGTCCATAATCCTTATTTTAAGGGATGGATAAAGACTAATAGTATAGAAAGGTAATGGGACGATATTAATAGTATCAAGTTGGTAAATTAAAAAAAAACTGGTAGATGAGACAAATTAATGAAGAAAACGACTCTAGTGAGTACATGAAGAGAAACACGGTGTCGCTTGTTTCCTTTAGCACATCAATAATGTCATGTTTAAATACAGAAGCAACATGCAACAATAAAAAGTTGAGTGAAAAGAGAGGAACATTCTGAATGGGGATTTGGACAAAGAAACCCTAAAGAACCACATAGGTAACATAAATATTGAAGGGATTAAGAAAAAATGAGAGTCTGACAAAGAATGATCATAGGGATTCAAACAAAAGACAGAAAAATCTAAGCATGCTGGAAAAATATTCACTGACATCAACATGAAGATTGGACTAAGAGCTATCATCCTTCCTGGAGTCAATGTAAGCACAAAAATGTACATGCAAGATCCATTAAGAAAAGATGAGCATGAGGTTCACCTCGTTTACATATAGAGAGGAAGTTGAAAATCACCATAACTTGAAAAGCCCCCAACTTTTAATGGTAGCACCTTAAGTATTGCAGCAGAAGTTTGGTTGCTTGGACATTTCTCTAGTGACATGAAGGCTAAAATAGCAACTTATCATAAGACAACATGCAAAAATATGTAGGAACATGATGATCAACTCAATTGAAATTTGTTTAACCATAATTTCACAAGACAATTTCTTTCTGAGAATCATTCTTAACAAAATCTTAATGAAATTTTATAATAAGAAACAAAAACTATGGCCCAATTGGAAGATAAGCATAGATTTATTGTCCTTGTGTTGGTTGTAATATAGATCAGAAGCTTCAGATGAGTTGCTTAATTAGTGGTCAACTATTGCAATACAACTTTGGGTGTTGGAACCGAAAACCTTGCATGAGGCCACCAATAAACATCATCAAGACTAATGGTAGCATAAACAAGACCTGCAAAATAAAGTGAAGAAAAATTTGAAAGGAGAAAATTTAAAGGGGGTTTAGATCATTCTTGAAATATGATCAGAAAGTAAACAAAACAATGTAGAAGGAAGAAAATAACATAAACAAATGAACAAGAATTAGTGGAAGGGCCCTATAGGAAGGTTGTTGTACACAAGGGGAAACCTATCACAATGAACGACCACAAAGAAGGCACAACCAGCCTCAAACAATTGCAAATGTGGCAAACTGCACCCTCATTACTCCTATTCACTTTATCTAATTTGATAGATGAGGTCAATAATTACTCAAAACTTTACAAATTGATAATATGCTTTCCTAATTTAAGAAAAAGGCATGGCCTCTCTTATATATGTAGACAAGATGCAAATAAAATTTTTTGTTGAAATGAATGTTTACATGACTAGAAACTTCAACTATAAGTGACATGAGGAAATAATTTGTTATGGTGGTAAAGTTGTGATCAAGAGTGCTTCAAGGGGTCTCAAGTTGGAGCCTCGGTCAAATTAAATACCATTCTTGGTTTGGTGAATGATAACTCCTTGATAGCCAAAGATCCATTTATGGAGAAGTGCATTCTTACAGAAAATAAAAAATAAAAAATAAAAAAATAAATAAAATAAATAAATAAAAAAATAAATAAAAAAACTAGATAATGAATGTTAAGAGGGATAGGTTGTAGTGGGAGGAACTAGAACTGAATTGAACTTAGAACTTAACTAGATGTTTATTACTAAATGGGACACTGATCTGAAGACCTACAAAAGCAACACTCTAGTTCACTAAAGGTGACACATGCATGCACCCTCTACGAAACAACAACCTATAGTTCTATCTAACTTCACCCTCATTACCGAATAACAGACCTAGAATAGACCTAGAATAGACCTAGAAGGGATTATGCAAGTGCACTTGGTGAGACAACGGGTGCCTTGAACGAATTCAATTGCGATAACAAACATGAATATAAACAAATTAATTCAAATAACAGTAACTACCAGATCTTCTCATGGTATATTAACTGTAAAGACAAGTTATCAAAACAACAAAACAATATTTTAAGTAGTCAAACCGAACAAGAGCTCTATTGGGAAATGCATAACAGAACCAATCAATACAGTCATGGTATTTTAAGTATAAAGACAAGTTATCGAAACAAAAATCACTGATAATTTTGAAGACATACAACAAAATGATTCTATATATTTGATTTTTCAAGGATACTAACATACATGTTGATAATTTTCTGTAATAAAGCAGAAGTGTTTTTGCCTTGTATGAAAGCATAATTTACAAATATTCTTATCTAAATGCATGCAATAATTTTACAGGTTGTTGCATCTATGGCGAAAGGTAGTTATGTTGCTTGTACAAGGAGAAGTGGAAAGAGAGTGACAAAGGATGTGCAGCTGTGATGCACATCATCTGATGAGGACAGGACAGGTGATGTCAATGTCAACAATGCCCCAAGGAACATTGTTGAGGATGATCATGCGACTGAAGCTGATGTTATCATAGCATCAGCCACAAAACCACCATCAACAACAGTCCAAGGGGAAAGTTCAACTAAAAATATCAGTGTTATAAGAGGATGGAAAAAAAAGAAATGTTAGTTGCAATTGATGACATAGAGTTTAATGGAAACTCAGTTCGGGCATCTACAAAAAAACTTGGTATTCCTCCCTCATCAATACATTATTGGATAAATGGATTGACTCATACAAAATGTAGAAGGCATATTATAGTTATGATTGAGGAGGAGGAGACCAAGGTGGTTGAGTGGTGTAAAGAGATGGCCCAATTGGGACATGGGCTAGAGTCGATACAACTCAAATCAATAGTTTCTCAAATCTATCAAGGGAGGCCAAACCCATTCAAAGATGGGTTTCCTGGTAAATCATGTTGGTTTGGGTTTAAAAAAAGGCATCCAGAACTTGTATTGCATATCGCTGGGGACCTTGACAGAGTTAGAGCATTAAACTTGTGCCCTGCAGTTGTGTAAAAGTTCTATGACACACTTTCTAGTGCTTACGATAAACATTCTTATGGAGTATACCATATATGGAAGTGTGATGAAACAGGTTTATAGGAAGGGAGGAATTGTGGCATGTGGGTAATTGCAAAGAGAGGGAGTTGAAATGTGCCAAAGATTTTTCCTAAGAGTAGGGAGTGCATAACTATTTTATGTTGTGTCAATGCAATTGGTACTTCAATCCAAAGATTTTATCTATTCAAAGGTAAAAATCAACTAAAAAACTATATACAGAACTGTGAACCAGGTGCATGCATGGTTGCACATCCCCATGCATGGATGACTAAATAACTTTTTTTAAGTTGGCTTTTTCACTTCGTTGCATCAGTACAAGGTGGCATCTCGCCTAATAATATACACCTATTGATATTAGATGGCCGTGGGAGCCACATGGTTGTACAAACAATTGAGGAAGCAAACAATTTAGGCATCGACCTGTTAACATTGCCTGCTCATGCCACTCACAGACTGCAACCCCTTGATGTTAGTGTGTTTTGCCCTTTCAAGAACTATTTCAGGTCGGAGCGTGCTGCATGGATGGCAAAGAATCTAGGGGTTGAGGTGAAAAGGTTCAAGCTAGTAGAGCTTGCAAGTAAAGCTTTTAAAAGGGCTTTGACACCATCAAATATCAAGGTTGGCTTTAGGAGGACAGGAATCTGGCCACTGAACTATGATGCTCTTATGCATGATACTGGCTGTAACCAAGCATTTCATGTGGATGGTCAGGAAGAAGGGAATGCCCAAACAGGTGTTGAAGTGCAAGAAGTAGATGACCAAGATGATGTTGTTGCAGCTGGTAATATGATTTTCCTCTCTTAAGGACACTTATATGATGAAGATGATGAAACTGTATGTGAAACACAGTATAACCATGAAAAAGTTCGCAGTAACATGGAGATTGTTCCTCCAACTCAAGAACATGAAACTCCTATTTTTGATATTGTTAATGACATTGTTGAACATGCAGTTGACAATGACCAATTGACACTGCCAAGCCAAGTAATCCCACCTTCATGGCTAGCAGAAGCAATGATTAATATGAATGCACATAGTGTCTCAACAACCAATGAAAAAAGCATGAACATGCCCTCACAACCAGCAGAATTGAACAGTGAAATTGCTCATTTTTTGTGGACAATAGATTAATGGAAGAAGATGAAGCACATAATGAGGCATCAAATGAAGATAATGATATAGTTCAATCAGTTCCATCAAATACTAAAAGGGAAGTACCAAACAATGGCATGTAGGTGGGAGGGGTGGAGAAGATACTTGGCCGATTCCTAAAGCTACCAGTAGAGAGAGTATTAATGAAAAAAAAGCAAGGTGCACTGGATAGTCTTCGTTTGGGACGAAGCTCATAGTTACTCACCTCAGAGGACTATATAAACCTATTAGTTGAGTCTAAAAAAATGAAATTTGAAATGCAAGAACTAAAACAGAAAAAGAAGGATCTAGTCAAGGAGAAGAAGGTAGCAAGGATTGTTGCAGTGCAACGTCAAGTAGATGAAAGGATTGAAAGAGATAAAGTAAGGAAAGTTAAGGACCAACAGAAATAAATGGCAAGAGAGGAAAATGAATCAAGAAAGACACAAAAAATGCTTGAAAAGGAATAAGGGATGATCAATATGGTTGATAATTATACAAGCATAGCTGATGAAACCAGGATTATTTCAAACTCATTGGACTCCATTGCAGATAATACACCATTATTCTAAGATCTCATAAACATTCAAGTGCCTCACTATCAAACTAAGGGTTTACCCACTTGCCTTATTCATACCAGAGTTGGCGACAATTCTATGTATGCTCACTACACACCTCCACTTAATGCAGGGGTCAATAGTGCAAATTTGAGGTATGGGTACTCAATACCTCCATGGTTGGAAGCTGCAAATTGGACTCAATCATATGGCTGCAATCAACCATTTCCTAATCAACCCTTTTTAGGTAGGCCAACCTACCTAGCTCAAGAAGGTAACTTCGGGAGTTGTGGCAATCAAGATTCTCAGGGCCATAAAGAATAAGGGTGTCATATGTTTTTGGTTGTAACCACATTATGATGTGGATTTGGATGGATTGTATCTCTTTCTTGTCACAGAAACATTTTGGCTTACAACCTAGGTTGTTTTATTTCATAATGTGTGCGAAATTGTAGCCAAAATCCATTTTAGAAGGAACATTATTGCTCTATAAATTTATTGCTTTGAAATGCTAACAACTTTATGGTTCTATGCATTCACTACATTGAAAAGCCAATAGTAGCTTGGCTGGTTGTAAAGAAGTTTTGTTTGCAAGCTAAGCACAAATGTTTATAAAAAAATGATTAATAACACTGAAAAAACTATTTATTACAGTGGAAGAAATATAGTTTGTCCTAGTTATAAATTCAAACAAGGATCAAGTCCTGACCTGCCTATCTATTGTAGTGGAAGAAATATAATTTGGGCTGGTTAAAAAACCAAACAAGGATCAAGTCCTAACCTGCCTTTCATTATTGGACTGCTCTCCTATTGAGATACAAGACTTCTTGATTAGCCCTGAGCCATGTCCAGGTGTGGATTGACATTCAAACACCTCCCCTAAATCAATTCATAGTTAAGATTTAGCTATAAGAAACTCATAGCATGCAACCATGGTTTCCATAACATGATGAAATTTAAAATTCCAAGATCAAGCAAGTAATATTCATCTAGTGATGTGCAATAGTACCTAATTTTGATTGGGCAAAGTCTGAATAGTACACACACAAAAAAACCTGATTTTTGTTGAGTAGAAATCTGAAACAAGTCATTCAACTTCATTATTTACAATATAGTAAAATCACTGAAAAAATTAATCAATACTAGAAGTACCAGTAAAAGAAATCAAAATATTTGAATGCAAAATTACCACAGAAAATATACATAACATCTGAAAACACAAATCTACTAGAAAAAATTAAAACTAACAGACCTAAAAAAACACAACAAGTGTAAAAGCTTGAATGGACTACGTCCTTGACGAAAATTCAACTCAAATTTTCAATTAAATTAGTCATTTTTTACTGAGAGCATAGACCAAAAGTGTAAAATAACAAAGATTTAGAGCCACCGAAATAGCAATACGCAAGAAATGGTCAACATTCATCCCCTGCAGACAAAAATGCAGGGCCACTAAAGAAATCAACTGTCAAAATTTTAGAAAATGTTGCCATTTCAGCATCTATAAATTGGAAAAATTGTCATCCTCTCTCAATAAACTACATATTTAATTTTTCTTCTTAAATTTGTTTAGCATGCCAGTTAGAAAATTTACGGCAAAAAATACCCCTTCCCAATATAACAAACTAGCAAGAAATGTCCAACAAATGCTTCAAAAGCATTTCACCAACATTTCATAATAGTTTCCATATTATAAACTTTTCAGGATATGGAAATCAAAACTTGTTTTTCGATGGCAAATATGTTCTACAATGACCAAATTCTAGCCAGGAATCTCAATATTTCGCTTCTTTTTGTTTTTGATATCCAAATAACTTTATCAAGTCACTGTAAGCAACAGTAAAACCATGGTGTAATTTGGAATTCCACATTCCTATAACACTTAGCAAATGTAATGAATAAATTCTTGACTGTTTCTTTAAATTCCCAGGCCACGCTGATTCAAAGATATATGTTTTCTTATTTTGACAAAAAACGCAGGGCCACTAAAGAAATCAAGATATTTGAATTCAAAATTACCACATAAAATATACATAGCATTTGAAAACCCAAATCTACTAGAACGAAGTGCATACATAGCAATATGCAGGAAATATACATACACAGAAAATATGCATAGCATCTGAGAGCATACATAGCAATACACAAAAAATATACATAGCATCTGAGAGCATAGACCAAAAGTGTAAAAGAGCACAGATTCAGAGCCACCGAAATAGAAATACGCAGGAAATGGTCATCATTCATCCCCGACAGACAAAACATAGGACCACTAAAGAAATCAAAATATTTGAATGCAAAATTACCAAAGAAAATATACATAGCATATGAAAACCCAAATCTATTAGAACAAATTAAAACTAATAGACCTAACAAAACACAACAAGTGTAAAAGCCTGAATGGACTACATCCTTAGGCATTCACATTAGGCATAAGAAAAGCCCTAAACCTCAAAATTCATACATTCACCTTAGGCATAAGCAAAACCCTAAACCAGCGAAACCTTCAAAACCCTAAACCTGCAAAACCCTTTGAAATCCTGAAACTCCAAGAGAAAAAATAACAAAAATTCCAATAGGAAGGTGAGGTGTTGAAAAACACAGAAAGTGAGTTTTTGAAAAACACTGTGGCAATGGCTAGTAGGATTTTTCCTACCGGATATAGAAGCCATGTCCAAGCGTTTTCTATGTCCAAACCTTCTCCAGAGCTTGCCAGAGCTGCAACCAACTTGGAAAACATGAAAAAAGTTGGAAATTAGCTAATGGCATAAATATTCACAGACATTTCGAAACAAAAACCATAAACCCTGTAAATTTACCTTCGACTTCGAACTGGCTAGAAATTGGTACTGGATCCTCCCTAAAGAATAGGTCGCATGAATGAAACAACCACGAAAGTATTTGTAAACCCCACGGTGGTCCAGAATGAACAAAAATTGTAGGCGGAATGAAACAAGAATGGCAGAAACCCTATTCCATTAATAAGCGTGTGCAATCAAACTAGCCTGGTTAGCAGGTCAACAATGGTGGACAAGGTGCACAGGTAATGGAGCCGTCCCGCGCCATCGTCAGAGGAGGGCTTATTCCAAACACCGGACCCGAACAAAAATACCCTAAGCAGAACAGACATTGCGGCAAACAGGCAGAAATAACCGAAAGAAAGGATAAGATTAGGATTTTGAAGGGTTGACACCCCACAACACGTGTCAAGACACGTCAGGTAGGTGTCGTACAGACGGGAGTGGCATCCACGTGCCCGTCGCTAAGGTGGAGGGGAGGGTGCACATGTAATAGCATCCCTCCCCTATCGCAATCTTATTGCCTCGTGATCTGAGAATATACATAAGACAAACAAAAGTGTGCTGCAGTACACTGGTCGCTATGACTAAATTTGAAAGTCGGGATAGGCCCACCCAGGAGAAGAATACCATGTCAAACAATGACGTGGGTAACACTTGAACGTGAAACTTTCATTTTATGCTATTCGTGGTGTTCGAGATAAACTGGTTTCATGGAGGACTGATGGCAGAGATGGTTGAGTCTTCGGAAAATGTAATGCTGATATGGAGGAGTCAGGACAATATGAGGGAATCTGAACTTTAGTGGATGACTAGTAATGTTTTTATTTTACCAATTTATACAGTGTAATTTGTATGAACATTATAATATCAACAATGATATAAATAAACTCTTGTATTATGTGTTTGAATAATCTGGCGAGACAATTTGCATGTGACCAGCAATTAGACAACTTTGTTAATGAATATGTACCAATATAAGCTCTCTTCATTACCCTCCATTCTATATATCATTTTAGTATATTATTCTTAGATTTAGGCCATAATTTAGATTAGCAAAGTATGGAGTCTTAGTGTAATGATGGAAGTTAGTGATATCATTAATTCATCCCAAATGGAATGTGCATCATTATCTCTATGGTTAAATCTACTAAATTATTTCAATACTTTTTTTTATGATTTATTTTTCCATTTTACATCATTGTAATAATTATCTTATTTTAGGTCTTCTCTTTCCTTCTAGTTCTTATAGGTTGTTATGGCTCCACGATCTTGAAACCAACACTGAAATATCACTTTCTAGATTTGAGTGAAGAAGTTGAAAGGAAGAGGGCTCATCACTCTAAAACGGAATCAACTTCATGGTCATAAATCTCATTTAAAACCTAGAAACTAATAGTTGGGATACCAAGTTCTAGTGTGCATTGGATCTCTACTACAGGGAGGTTTCACTGGAGAGCAGTACCATAACACATGAGTTCATATTGGAGGATATATATTGCGGAAAAAATAACATAATATATTGAACATATAATAAGGGGTAAATGGTTTTTATATTGTTAGGTATAAAAAATGAAGCTCAAAGTTAATGAAAAAATATAAACAGATCTACAAAATGTTTTCCATTTGGAGACTTCTGTGGTTGAGATTTGAAGAGTGAAATTTCGGAATTGAATCCATAGGTGTCATTTTTAAGGTCTATGTTTCGAATCACCAACTGGACTCATCATCAAGACAGTTATGCAGAGAGAAGAATAGAAAAATCATGAGTGTATAAATAGGATAAGGAAGGAAAGAGAGATACAAATGAGAGTGGACTTTATAATAAATAAGGAACAAAAAAAAAAATCAAAGGATAATAAATAATAATTAAAAACATTAGTCAGAAAGTAGGTTTTTTTTTTTATATTAGGAAGGTGTATTGGGTTCTTATTGGTAGGGGGTTAAATATTGTGAATTTTAGAAGTATTTTCCAATATGTAGTCAAAATAAAAGTATTTTTTAATATGTCATGAATGTACATATGTGAGATTCATTGAGTCAATCCCCGTACTCTACTAGGACACTCAGAAATTTGTAGCTCATATCCTCCTTCCTTAAGATGTAGATTACTTGGAACTTAAAAAATATTTTGACAAACTAGAAAAGCAATGTTGTGGGATGGTTACATTCTATGCTTGCTTAACTAAACATGGTGGTGTCGTTGTCTATGAAAGAATTGGATCCTTTAAGGACAACCCATTAATGTCTCAACAACCCCTTATACTTATTTCCTTTTTAACAACACATGGTTTTTTCTATTATGAATGTTTTGTTGTTTTTGTTTTTAGTCATTAGTGGTTTAAAACAATTTCTAATATAGCCAGCTAACCCTAAGAACTCTTCTCCAGACGTTCTTAATTATGAATGTTTTGTTGTTTTTGTTTTTAGTGATTAGTAGTTTAAAACCATTTCTAATATAGCTAGCTTACTCTAAGAACTCTTCTCTAGACGTTTTTAATAATTCTCAATTCTCTTTAAATACATTCAGAGACTTTTTTTTTCTTTTTTCTTTTTATCTTATATAAATATGGTTTTAAAATAAATGTAAAAAATTATATGTTTTAAAACTATATATATAATAATAATTTAAAACAAAACTAAAATATTATTATTTTTTTATAATAACCATATTTTTTTATTATTGTTATTATAAGCTTAAAAATTTAACTTTTACAATGAAATAAGTTAATGTACATGCAAATAAATAGTGGATGAGATAGTATTGAGTATGTAATATTAAGAAGATAATATATATAATTCATCTAGTTTAACACGTAACTAATTAATATTTGTCTTAATCTTATTCAAATGGGGATAGGAGCAAAGCACTAAGATTAGAATAAAATGATTAAGACATAAATATATGTGAGGGATGGAAATATTTAGAATAGGTCAAATATTTTTTTGGGGTGGAGTGATGAGTATGTGTATCATGAGAGAAGGATTAAAGATTATTGTTTTCAAAGTAAATTTCTTATCGTGCAGGTAAACTTTTTGGAGAGGAATATAGTTTAGATAGCTTCAAATATGTTGGAACCACTTTAGGTTCGGTATATTTACATGTACTACAAGATCATTTATTAGTATTTTGTTTTTTTGGTTAAGGATTTGGTTTAAAATTATCTTCATTTAATATTTTCAAAAAGGGCCATTTTATTAGGGAATTGAAAAGTTTAAAAACAATTAGGAAAGAAAAATATGTGGATTATTTATTTACTTTTATTTTTTTAATTAAGAATATTTTTTGGTTTATGTTTTAATCAATTTTTTTTTTTTTTTCTCTTTGTTTTTTTTATCCTGAGACATTTTGGTCTCTTAAAACCAGAGTTTCTTATGGGTATTGATTTTGTCTATCTTTGGGTTGATTTATTCATTGTTATTGAGTTTGACTCTTCTAGATGGTTTTTGTAATATCCTTCTATAATGTGGCATAGCTCTTTGGGGCACTCCCAAGACTCCCTTGAAAGCTTACCCAATGGATTTCACCTTAAAGAGGTTACAATACGGGCTTACCATTCTTTTCAATCAAAATTTTTGTGTCCCTAGTCCTTATGCCTCCCAGTTGGCACTCTTTACCTTTTATCAAGAGTAAATGACCCCAAATGAGGACAGCAAGTAGAAGGGCCAACCCTAATTCTAACAAATGAGGGTGCAAAAAGAGTAGTCCATCCTCTATCAAACATTTCCCTCTTCTGAAAACTTCACAAGGATTAACAAAAGCCCAAATTCACACCATGAGAGTGGCCATATGCTTACGCTATAGATTATTTATGGAAACTAGAGTTGAGGTGGTCAACTTAGATTAGGCTATTAAGAGGAAAACATGAAATCTCATTAAAGAGTGAGTTAGTGGTTGAATTTAAAGAACGGGTCCTAAACTTAGGCTGCTCCAGAATTAGAGATACAAAGATATTAAAGCTTATTGATCTCTATTTGATAGATAAATCCTTCATAGCATGGGTGGTGGAGGAGAAATGTAGTCAATAACAAACCATTATGTAAAAATTGAACATGATGGATCAAAATTTTGATGATCTATATAAAGAAGTCTTTTACATTGAAATCAGTATCAACAACTAGCTCAAAACAACTCAATGATAGACACATACTAAATTCCATAATTTGTAGGCACTTCCTTAAATACCACACTATTAGATGAGGAACTTGATGATCAAAGAAACTTATACAAATGAAAAAAGTAAGAACATGGATACAAAATTAAACCTTATTGTTTATCTTTAAAGCATGGGATATAAAGTTTGACCTTACTAGTTACCTTTAAAAGCATGCGATACAAATTTTGACCTTATAGCAAGTTTTTTAAACATTTACAATATGTTTTTTTTGTTTTCCTTTTTATATTAATAATATAGTAAGTCATAAATTTAATTTTGTAAACATTGAATAATCAAATATAAATTTAGAATTTTTAACATTTTATATAGTACAAATTGTTAGAAATCTAGAAGAGAGTGAGATAGATTGCACATAGAACACAAATTATACTAATTCTCTTATTGATCACCACAGATACAAATATATAGGACATAGATTACTGACACATCTAGGTCATGACTATGACTCATACATTGGAAACAAAAACTTCTAGATTGACTCCTCGTAACTCCTAATGACAATTACACATGACATGGAAGCATTACTTCCAACACCCTCCTTTGATGCTTACATGGAGAGATTACAACAACAAGAATAATCTTTGTTTGACTGGTATTCATCAACATTCACATCCACTCTGGAATCTTGCAAACATCGCTCTTCCACCACCACATCTTCGCGCTATCACTTGACCTCCATTTAAAACGTAACTGTCTCTGACCATCATTGATGTACTTTACATCATTGACGCTTCTCAACCTCTTGGAGCACGACGGGTCAGTCTCGATACTGAACCATCCTATAGACATACCTCCATCTGTTGAACACATCAACACGGTCTTCCACTATATCTCCCAATTAACTAGGAAGGCAATCTCACTACTCAATGTATTTAGAAGTCAATTATACAAAATGATCTCTTAAAGACATAATCAAATTAACCTGTAAGCTTATTTTCTTGACTCCACAAGAGGCCACTGGCTTATAACAAATTCTACATAATCAAATTAGTGATATATTCTTGTGCCATAACTATGTATAATTCTACATAGTGAAATTAGTGATATAATTTTGTGTCATTGTATGCATCAAGAACCACAAATTTGAAATTATGCTAACATATTATATAATTGATTCTTCATTTGATTTTTCACACATTACACTTTAACAATAACATACTTCTAAATATAAAACCTAAAAAAATTAACTAATTTAAAAAAAGGAAAAGAAGCTGCTTAATAGAGGAAACAAAACCAATTAAGCACTTATCCAACCAGAAAACCATAAACATCTTCTTCCCATTCTGCCTTAGCATGATTCTACCGAGCAATGACTCCATAAAATATCATATTCCCATCTCATTGTGAGGATCGAAGAATGATAAGGCAATAATTTGAACAATAGATCTATGCTGTCACGATTTTGATGAACAACAATTTGGAGGCCTGCATAAATCTGAGTATTGACCTTGTTGATCAAATACAGTCCCATTTGACCCGACTACCTTGGAAAGTGGCAATGTCATAGGTGTGAGCCGCCTCCTCCACCGTATTCCAGACGTCGAGTCAAACTGTAGTCCCCTGCTGTGCAGAGTCTATCTCTGTGGCGAATTTCCTCTACGGTTAGTTGTCGCACGCCTCTATTGTTCTCGGTCCCCAGTGGGCCTGAATAGAATTGCGTAGAGTGTCGAATTTGGAATTACAGCATCGTCCCCCCCTCTTGGCGGTCACTGTGTATATTTTACAGAGTCAACTTCTAATTGCACAGTCGTCTGATGTCGTTTTCCCAGCAAACATCGAAAGCAGGCCCAGTCCTTATACACGTGGATCGCAACACTCAAATCTCCCATTCAAAGCGGCTCGCCATTAGTTGACTTTAACAAAAAGAAAAAGTGGAAACCGAACACTCTTCTCAAATTACAATTCCACATGTGCTTTCAGGGAACATGAATTTATGAAATTGATCTCCTCCGAATTCTTCATTTCGACAGTATTTTCTTGATTCACGATGTAACTATTTCGCCAGAGCACGGCTCAAAAATTGAACCCTGCACCCGAATAGAATATTGCAACAGCCATTGGGAATTCATCCAATGGCAACTCTGCTCTGGACAATGACTTCCTACAGAACATTGATCAGCAGGGGCACTGAACTTGAGCTCTGTTTCACAGCGATTATGGCCGCCGAGTTTCTTGTTGTGCATTTGCTTTGACACCGACATCACCAATAATACCAATATCCATTTGAGATAGAGAGCACTTTTATTGAATTCACGGTCTGTGGTTGTCCCGTGACTCGATCCTGCATGACCAGATGCCGATTTTGAACCCTATTTCCCTCTTTATCCGTCATGGCCCGGGGCTCTCACGCTAGGAATCCTCATTTTGGTCTCATATCCTCCACCTACAGAGGCAGGCACATAACCGTAGCAGTGGTGGAAAAATACTCTGTTCTAGATGTTTTTAGCCGTCAGCGCTTTGAGAGAACATGTACTTTAAATAGATAACGTTGTATCTTTTTCCTTTGCCAATTTGAACCACAAAAATCTCCACAACTCTGTTGCCAAACAAACAGATCACAAGACCTCAACACCACTAAACACACAACACACAGGCTCACATAAATAAACTGTCACACATTAAAAATAAATTGTCACACACCTATATTAATATATTAATATGTACAAATATGTACAGAAATAATAACATTGAGGCTTTCTCACATTTTTTTGGCCTTGCAGTGAAGGAGTTAGGTCAGACTAGGCTCTGATACCATGTTAGAAATCTAGAAGAGAACTTGATAAATTGCACACATAACACAAATCACACTGATGTTCTTATTGATCACCAGAGATACAAATACATAAAACATAGATTACTGAGGCACATCTAGATCATGACTATGACTTATACATTAAAAACAACAACTTCTAAATTGATTCCTCGTAATTCTTAATAACAACTACACAAGATATAGAAACATTACTTCCAACACAAACAACTTAATTTATTTTTTATATATTAATACCAACACTATATAAAACAAATAAATAATTATCTTAATTTTAATAAAAATATAAAAACGAACTTAAACGTATACAATTTTATAATCAACCATATAAAATTAATAATTTTTAAATTTTATTAATATAAATATTTTATTATAATCCTAATATTTGCGATATATAATTTGGTATACTAACATAATAATTTTAAGAAAAGTTATAAATAATCATAATTTAAATATGTAAGATTTGGTCGTAAAAACTAGCATTACCATTATATATTTACACATTAGAGATCATGTTCTCTATTAGTTCTTTTTAGTTCTTTTTAACAACTAAAAGGTTTGAACTTTTTAACAATTAAGATTTTACCATAAGATTTTTGACCGATATTCAATTTTCTTAACCACTAAAAGTTGGTTAACAACTTTGTTTATTATAATTTTATTGCTCTTTGGACAGAATGGCACTTTCCAACTTAGTAGAGAATGAAATATTGTAATGTCATGTAATCTTATTGTCATTTTAACCCTGTTTGAAAAAAAATATTCCAACTAGTTTATTTTTTTTGGAAGAAAGAAATGGCGTTGCAATTATCGAATCGGTATTGTGCAGGCCACTGGCGCTCATAAGTAGCACTTCCAGCGTTTCGGTAGGCATACCTTGATCTTGATCTCATGTTTTACAAAGCAAGGTGCACTTTTCGGATTCTCTGAACAAATTTTTAGGGGTAGAATAAGATTTTTAAGATTATAGTTAAAATATTAAATTGGTATATGAGATTTTCTTGTTTGTGAGATAAAGGATTTATATTAGCATAATTATTTGACTATTAAGTTTATGAAGTCATACATATTTTATTTTTCTGGTTTTGAATGGATCATCTCTTTAAAAAACACATGCTCTTAACTATTATAAATAGTTTTAATACTATAACCTCTTAATAAAAAATACATACTCTTAACCATTATAAATAATTTTAAACATAATACCTTTTTAAAAAAAAAACACATATTCTTAATCATTATAAATAAGAAAAATCAATCTGTAACGTAATCCAACCCAAATTAAATCAGTCCACATTCTACGTTTTTCTGCGTTTCTGGATTTGATTTTGGCAGTGATTTTTTAATCGAAATCGTGACATCTAAGTTGAATAAAGTACGAGCTTGCCAGCATAGGTTTCGAGATATGGATCAAGCATAAGTTATCCGAGTTGCAATCTTGGCGGCTATTGACTCTTCCCCAACTGTTATCATTCCAGTCCAATCCGTCGGCACAAGTGATGGTGAAGTTGACATATCATATGCTATCCATGGGAAGCGAAACAAAGCAAAACGATTTCCTTGCAATCACCTTTTTCATCAGAACTGCATTTTACAAGTGGTTATATTCTAAACTTGAATGCCCTATTTTGAGGATAAATTTTCAGCGGGAGATAGCCTCAATATCTACCTCGTTCCCATCATTAACCTAGCATGATCCACGCGTTTCGATTGAGTTTTTTTCTGAAAATTTTGGAAATTTTGGTTTTTGTACGTGTGGCCAGCCATTGTAATTACCAATAAATTTATAATATAAATTTAAATATTAATAATAAAAAATATTTGTGAATATCAATTATAAATAAATTAAAAGTAAAGTCAAATTAATTGAAAAATAGTTTTTTTTAGAAATATAATTTCAAATAAAATTGTGATTTATTATTGTTTAAAATACACTTTTGAATGCATAAATGAATTGGACACTTTCATAAATTTAGAGTTATTCAAACTTTTTAAATTAAACAATTTAAAATTATAATTCTTAAAATTTTCTATGGTTTTAGGAAAAATTATCTAGGAAAAAGAATAAGTTCATTTTGCATAAATTAAGTATAGATAGTTATCAAAAAAGTTCTTTCATGATATTTTACATTGCCAAGATTTTAGAAAATCATAAAATCTAGTACAACCACTTTAAAAATATTAATGTGGTTGATATAGCCCAAGGCTTCATAAATATAACAAAAAATAATATTGCAAAAACAAAAACTATTGCAACACTAAGAATGCCTTAGCAATGCACACATTTACCTCATTAACATGTATAAAAAGGTTATGGGTCAACTTTAACTTGAAAAAAAAATTACACATCTTATTGTAAAATGGACCATTTTGCTATAATAATGAGGAACTTATCATGACATAACTTATTAAAATTAGAATAATCTCAAATCCTTAGGAAATTGGTGGGTGGGGAGCCACATGGCCTGAATGTAATTTTTTAAATTTATTGAAAGTCATTGCAACCTAACAAACTTTGTAACACACTATAAATGTTGATAAGCATTAAGACTAAGCATATGATGAGCATATTCCCTTGATAATTAATCTAGGTCATCAATTAAAGAAATTTAAAAAGGGCAACAGATCCTGATCCACCTTAAGTTGAAATAAAAAGCCTTAAGGAATTAACTAAATCCTATCTTTATTTTAAATAATAACTAGCACAACCACATTAATAAATGTGGTTGATAAATGCCAATAGGTCCATATCAAGTTCATATATCAATTATAAAAAATATCAAGAATTAATGTTATTATCAATAATATTAATATAAATATAAGAACCATATTAATAATAATTAATAATATATTATTAATATTATATTAAATAATAATAATTAATAATAATAAATAATGATAATAATGACAATTATATTAATAATCATTCAATAAATAATAATTAATAATGAAGTAATTATGAAATAAACATTTAATAAAAATCAAACAATTTAAATGTGGTTGATAGGAAATTCAACTTTAAACACCACTAGAACAGAGTTATTAAAAGCTAGCCTCTTGCAAAAGAGACTGATGAAAAAAGTTGCACCACTTCAAATCAACAAGATAATGATCATGACCATTCATGCATTCCAACAAATCTCTTCTCGCATTGTCTTGCATTTTTGCATAACGTTGAAAAGAAAAATGCGGTCAAATATGGAAACCATCTATTAATTTCACTCTTGGTATATTTGTAAATGTCAGAGGAATATTATTAAACCCAAGGGATAAATAATATAAACCCAACGTATAAAAACCCTAAGATAAACATTATAAACCCTAAAATAAACATGCTTGACCATGATTTACCATCATTGATTTTCATAATGAGACGATGTTTATCATAATGTGATGTTGGACCATGGTTGACCACAGTTGATTTTCATATTGAGACAATATTTGGCACATTGTGACATTGGACCATCATTGACCATGGATGACCATGATTGTAAACCCAAGCGATTTATATTAAACCCTAGGATTAATATTATAAACCCTATGAATAATATTATATCTTAGGAATATAAACCAAATAAACCAAAGGGATTGATATTATAAACCAAAGGGAATAATTAACCCAAGGGATTAATATTATAAATGCAAGGTATATAAACCCTAAAGGGATTGATATTATAAACCGAGGGGAATAATAAACCTGAGGGATTAATAATAAAAACCCAATGGATTAAAATTTCAACGGATTGATAATATAAACCCAAGGGAATAATATTAAACCCAACGGATTAATATTATAAACCCAAGGTATATAAACCGTAAGATAAATATTATAAACCCAAGGGAATAATATGAAACCCAAGGGATAAATATTATAAGCGAAAGGAATATAAACCCTAAGATAAATATTATAAACCCTAATACAAATATTTGTCACAATGCGATGTTGGAATATGGTTGACCATGATTTATTTTCATATTGAGACAACATTTGTCACTATGCAACGTTGGAAAATGGCTTACCATGGTTGATATCCATATTTAGATAATCTTTGTCACAATGCAATGTTCGACCATAGTTGACCATAGATGACCATTGTTATGACAATGTGACATTGAACCAAGAGATAGACTTTGTCACAATGTGACAATGGTTGACCATGGTTGACCGTGATTGAACCCAAAGGCATTACAAACCCAAGGCAATAATATTAAACCCAAGGGATTAATATTATAAATGAAAGGTATAAAAATCCTAAAGGAATTCATATTATAAACCCGAGGGAATAATAAACCCAAGAGATTAATACTCAAAACCCAAGGGATTAAAAACCCAATGGATTGATAATATAAACACAAGGGAATAATATTAAACCCAAGGGATTAATATTATAAACACAAGGTAAATAAACCCTAAGATAAATATTATAAACTCAAGGGAATAATAAACCCAAGGGATAAACATTATAAACCCAACAAATATAAACCCTAGGATAAATATTATAAACCCTAATATAAATATTTGTCACAATTGGACATTGGAATATGGCTTACCATGCTTGATTTTAATATTGAGACAAATAAATCCTAAAATTAACATGGTTGACCATGATTTACCATCATTGATTTTCATATTGAGGCAATGTTTGTCACAATCTGACATTGGACCATGGTTGATTTTCATATTGAGGCAATATTTGGCACATTGTGGCATTGGACCATCATTGACCATGGATGACCATCATTGTAAACTCAAGGGATTTATATTAAAACCTATGATTAATTATAAACCCTAGGAATATGAACCAAATAAACCAAAGGGGATAATAAACCCAAGGGATTAATTCTAAAACCCTAAGGTATTATAAACCCAAGGGAATAATATTAAACTCAAGGGATTAATATTATAAATGCAAGGTATATAAACCCTAAAGGGACTGATTTTATAAACCCAAGGGATTAATACTAAAATCCTAAGGGATTAAAAACCCAACAGATTGATAATATAAACACAACGAACTAATAGTAAACCCAAGAGATTAATATTATAAACCCAAGGTATATAAACCCTAAGATAAATATTATAAACCCAAGCGAAAATAAACCCAAGGGAATAATATTAAACTCAAGGGATAAATATTATAAACCCAAGGAATATAAGCCCTAAGATAAATATTTTAAACCCTAAGATAAATATTTTTCATAAAGTGACATTGGAATATGGTCGACCATGATTCATTTTCATATTGAGACACCGTTTTTCACAATGCGATGTTGGACCATGGTTGACCATGGGTGACCATGGTTGTGACAATGTGATGTTAGACCAAGAGATAGTCTTTGTCACAATGTGACCATAGTTGACCATGGTTGACCATGATTGAACCCAAAGGTATTATAAACCCAAGAGAATAATATTAAACCCAAGGGATTAATATTATAAATGCAAGGTATACAAACCCTAAAGGGATTGATATTATAAACCTAGGAGAATAATAAACCCAAAGGATTAATACTAAAACCCCAAGGGATTAAAAACCCAATGAATTGATAATATAAACCCAAGGGAATAATATTAAACCTAGGGGATTAATATTATAAACCCAAGGTATATAAACCCTAAGAAAAATATTTGTTTTTTCTAAGTAAATCTATTCTATTAATTTGAAACAAAATATGATTACAATGAGGCACAGGCCTCAACAGTACTAAACATCATCTATCAAAAATAACTTGACTGCTCCATCGATGGGGAAAACAGTCCATGAAGGCAGAAAAGGGAACCCACATATGGGTTATTAGTCTTGAAACAGAAAATATCAAAAAATGGCAAAAAAACCCAGGAAAGTTTAATTAGAACAATCATTTTAGAAAAGAACCAGTCAGCAGAAGAGACACCCAGTTGGCATAAGGGTGATATGTGGCTACCACGTGTCATCACTTGAGGTTGTTCGGGGCGAGCACCTCTTCGATGAGGCATGCATACTGATACCATCCATCTTCCTCCTCCGACACGCTAGTTTGAGGCTGACAAGCCGATTGAGTGCCACCAGTGCTGCCAACCCTAAGAAAAATATTATAAACCTAAGGGAATTATATTAAAACCAAGGGATAAATATTATAAACCCAAGGAATATAAACCCTAAGATAAATATTTGTCACAATATGACTAACCATCGTTTACCATGGTTGATCCTCATATTGATACAATATGTGTCATAATGTGATGTTGGACCATGGTTGACCATTAATGACCATGGTTGTGACAATGTGACATTGGACCAAGAGACAGTCTTTGTCACAATATGACCATGGTTGACCATGATTGATCATGTTTAATGATGGTTGAGACAACCTTTGTCACAATGTGATGTTGGAACATGATTGACCATGGTGGATTTTCATAGAGACAATTCTTGTCACAATGTGACATTAGTTGATTTTCATATTGAGAAAATATTTATCACAATGTGACGTTGGACCATGGTTGACCATGATTACACTACTACACCAAGGGCACTTTTAAGACATTTTTTTAAGACAAAAAAAATCTATTGTCTTAAAAAGTCACTTTTTATTTTAATTATTTTGCATTAAAATTTAATATCAATTGAATTGTCCTCAATATAAAATTTAAGACAAAAACAGTTTGAGACAAAAAAAAATTAAAACAAAACCGTGGATTTAAGACAAAAACAACTTAAGACAAATATATTTTAAGACAATTTTAAATTTAAGACAAAAACAGTTTAACACAAAAATATTTTAGGACAAAACTTTATATTTAAGACAAAAACAGTTTAAGACAAAAGTATTTTAAGGCAAAAATGACAAAATTATTTTAAGACAAAAATAGTTTGAGACAAAAATATTTTAAGACAACTTTATATTTAAGACAATGACCACCTAAGATGAAACTCATTTAAGACAATTAACAATTAAGACAAAAACATATCAAATTAAGAAAATATTATCTAACAACTACAAAATTGACTCTGACAGTGCACCCTAAGTCCATGAGCTTGCGGGCCACTACTATATCACACATATACCAACACTGTTATTTCACTTTCCATTCATGTTATCTTATATAAAGACAATGACTTGTTGGGCTCTTCGTTTTGTGGGAGTAGTTGACTCTGAAGAACGTGAAAACTTTCCCTGGCAAGATTTCCTAGACATTAATTACTCTTTTGTTCCTTCCAATTTTGTTGATACAATTAGAGACAACTTGTATGTCATTGCATTCGACACTACTACACAGAGGGGAATTTAAGGCAATTTTTTAAGACAAAATAAATCTTTTGTCTTAAAATTTTCAAAATGAGGCACTAGTAAAATAGGTAAAGGATTAGGGGTTCGTCTTTACGGTATTGATGGGTTCTTCTGGAAGTAGAGCGATGGAGGGTGACAACAACTAATGGAATTTAGGGCGTTGGAGGATGAAAATAGAGGTGTGTGTCATGAGAGGAGCAATGTTGATCCGAATTGGATCCATAAAGAACTGTCAAAAGAACCATGACTGTATCAGGTCGGGACCAACATAAAAGAATTCCAAACAGCGATCAAAAACACCCTAAACCAGTGGCAATGGCAGCCAGTGGCCCATGGAGACTGCGCAGGAGGTGAAATTATCCCATGGGAGGCCTAAATCAGGAAATAGAGGAGGTTTTGATGCGCGATTAGCGCTTATTGCGCATCGCTGGGCGAAAAGGCTCGAAATGGAGAAGCCCCGAGAATTTAGTTGCGTGGAGAGCCGGAGAACCGTAGGGAAAAAGGAAAAAAGGCTAAAGGACAAGGCAGGACCCGTGCTCCGAAAAACTGATGGTATTGATCAGGGGCTCCTTGAACAGTAAGTGGTTTTGGATGAAAGCGGAGCGATCCCATTCAGAAATCGACGTGTGGCAAGTGGAGGAGAGATAAAACCACCACTCATCATGTGCTAACGGTTAAGTGAGTCAACCGCATGAAACGTGCATATGGCGTCGGATCTGGAGATCCCAGATCTAATGGCTGAGATAGCGCCCAATGGGGAAGCGGGATCGATGAGGGTATAAGCCGTGGTTTGTAAAGATTTGAGGTCTATTTTGACTGCCACGGTGGAAGAAGACTCATTCCACGACATAACCGAGGAATTGAACCGATGAAGTAGGCTGGGGCAGTTATAGGAGGACATGTGGCCACTCCCTGTGAGCCTGATGATGATGCCGAACAGGGGACTCCAAGCACAGCTACAAAAGGTGATTCGATGGAGGTTGAAGAGGAACTGAACAGTCTTGGGCTTGAATGGCCTTAAGGCCATGAACAGAGACACAAAAACACAGAGAGAGAGATAGAGAAAAGGAACCAGAACCACGAGAGGAGGACAGAACACAGAGAGACAGAAAACACAGAAGCAAAGAAGATAGTGAAGCAAAAGTAGAAAGAAGATAGAGGGCCGAGCTGACCAAAGGCAGCGTCGAGCACCAGAGAGATTAAGAGATTCAAGCCATCCCTGAGAGGATCTGTTAGACCAGAGAGGTCAAAAGAGCTGGTAAGCAAAAGAGTCTATGCACTCCAGTGTCTTGGGGAATCCAAGAACCACCTTGGTAAGAAAATCTATCCAGGAGACTGATATTTAGCTCCTGCAATTGTAATTCTCTGCTTAAGACACAATAAAACAAGGACACCACTGAGAGAAGGACCAGAGATGTAGCCCTGGAGAATAGGGTGAACTCCTTATTAATTTCTTGTGTTGTATTTTCTTACTATATTTCTCTGCTGTCTTTCCATTTCAAGTGTTTGTGTATTTGCAATCTGATCGATTCGTTGCTTAAATAACATAGACACACACCAGAGATGAGTATGTAATACCTTTATTCAATAAATCTTTAACTGAGGTCACTCATAAGGTGATTATCAGATCAAATGGAGGCACTTTCGATGAACGTGGATAGGTGGTAACATAGTTGGAGTACTTTTCGAGGTCTCCATAAATTGTAATTTAATATGTGTTTTTTGACTGTTTTATTTATTTTGAATGCTACTTATGTCCATTGGTTGTTGTTATTAGCACATTGTTGTGCTGGATTGGCAACATGGATTAGATTCACCTGAAGGATTGTTGAAAAATGAAGAGAGAAATTATCAATTTGATTTTGCCTTGATTAAATTTAGAAAATTTGAACTTCCACATGAGCAAATGACTTGGATGTAATTAACTTGTATGACATGGCTTGTGTCACCCATTTTACTGAATAAATTCGAGTTGGAGGAGATATATTTGAGTTAATTCATGTGTAATTGCTAATTTGTAGCAATCAAAGTCAACTATCTCAAGTTGTTTTCAATTAAACTAATTCTAATTGTTGGAGGAACTAGTGGAAGGCTAGTTGTGCAGTGGTACTTTAGTCAAATGCAGCGATCATCTAGTTAACTGATCAATCAGCCCAAAATAGCTAGTTCATGCAAAGAATTCAAGTTCCCCAGCTATGGTGGAGATTCCAAGGCAGTGTAACATTAGTTGTAGACTAGTCTTCAACGTATAGGTGTTGCATGCGGTCACATGATCAATGTTAGGAATTGTGCAATCCATTTTGGAAAAAGTCCTAAATAACAAGGGCGTGATTTCTCAAGGAATTGCACAAGGAAATAGGGGCTCAAGTAGAGGTAGAAATTGACGAAGTTTTGGTTTGGGCTTCTTAGTGAGAAAAGAGATAGGTTATTCACTTACAGGTTGTGCACAGTGGAGTAAAGGAATTTTAATACATCTATATTCATTAGATTGATGCAAGAAGGCATTGGAGTTTTTAGCAGATTGCTTTCCCAAGAAAAATATTGTGTGCATGTGTTTTATTTATTATTGCATGTCTGAATTTTTTGTTCTAAATTGTGAATTAACTTTTGTAGATCAGTAGATTTGGTTTGTGTCTTATGATTTTGAAAAAACTTCATGAGCAATTGAAAATCTACACCATAATTTCTACAACATATCATAGCAGGATTCACATTTGAGCAAGAATTTTGAATTTGTTTCTCAAGAGGTTCGAATTTGTAGTTCAGTGTAGCAAGATCTCTTAAGACCTAAGAATACGACTGTCAATGGGCTGAGGCTAGAGTATGCCTTGGAAGGCAACTCTAATTTCATTAACTGGAAGGATCGTATGGAGGAGGTATTCAATGACAATGGATTTCTAGAATACATCAAGAGAGATGTTACAAGACTAGCATGAATCTGATGCCTAAAACCTTACTCAGTGGAAGAAAGTTGTAGCCAAGGTGTGGAGAATAATATTGGAGGGAGTATGGGACCACATTGTCAACAATATCCATGTGAAAGAAAATCCTTATGCAATGTGGTAGGCACTGACAAATCTGTTCTAGACTAGTAGTGACCACAAAAATTTGGTGCTCAAGGATAAACTTTGAAACATCAAGATGTAGAAGAATGACTTTATCCTGCAATATCTGAGGAGGTTCACACAAGTTCGTGATGAGCTTGCAAGAGTTGGTGTTACTGTTTCAAAGGATGACTTGGTAAGCATATCCCTTTTGGGTCTTCCCAAGAGTTGGCATAGCTATCAAGATTAAGTGAACGGGAGGGAGAAACTACTGAATTGGGAACACTTATGGTATGATTTGGTATAGGAGGAAATAAGGTAGAATACCAGAGATGGGACCTCATCCATGGGAAAGGATGAAGAAAAATTTGCACTGGTTGGAAAGGGAAAGAAGGGAAAAGGGAAGAAATCTCAAACCAAACTAGAATCCATCCAAGGGGGAAAGAAGAAAGATTTGTCAAAAATTAAATGTTTCCATTGTCATGAATACGGGCACTATGCCACGAAGTGCCTAAAGAAAAAGGCAAGAAACAATACCTTAGAAGTAGCAACGAGTGAAGCCTTCGCTTCACAGTTTGACCTTGACTTTACCCTTATCGCATGCATGTCTAACACAGTGATGGGGAGTGTGTGGTACTTAGACTTAGGTGCATTGTTCCACATGACTGGGTGTACAGATTTTTTCAGTGACCTGGAGAAGAAATATATCTAGATCCACATCGAGTTAGGGGATGATGGAAGGTACAACATCACTGGTATTGGTACAATCACCTTTCATAGGGAGTCAAGCTCCCCTCTCACGCTCAGGGATGTCATGTTTGTGATTTTTAGAAGTATTTTCCAATATGTAGTCAAAATAAAAGTATTTTTTAATATGTCACGAATGCACATATGTGAGATTCATTGAGTCAATCCCCATACTCTACTAGGACACTCATAAATTTGTAGCTCATATCCTCCTTTCTTAAGATGTAGATTACTTGGAACTTAAAAAATATTTTGACAAACTAGAAAAGCAATGTTGTGAGATGGTTACATTCTATGCTTGCTTAACTAAACATGGTGGTGTCCTTGTCTATGAAAGAATTGGATCCTCTAAGGACAACCCATTAATGTCTCAACAACCCCTTATACTTTTTTCCTTTTTAATGACACATGGTTTATTCTATTATGAATGTTTTGTTGTTTTCTTTTTAGTGATTAGTGGTTTAAGACAATTTCTAATATAGCCAGCTAACTCTAAGAACTCTTCTCCAGATGTTCTTAATTATGAATGTTTTGTTGTTTTTGTTTTTAGTGATTAGTGGTTTAAAACAATTTCTAATATAGCAAGCTTACTCTAAGAACTCTTTCTAGACGTTCTTAATAATTCTCAATTCTCTTTAAATACATTCGGAGACTTTTTTTCTTTTTTCTTTTTATCTTATATAAATATGGTTTTAGAATAAATGTAAAAATTATATGTTTTAAAACTATATATCAAACAATAATTTAAAACAAAACTAAAATATTATTATTTTTTATTATTGTTATTATAACCTTAAAAATTTAACTATTACAATGAAATAAGTTAATGTACATGCAAATAAATAGTGGATGAGATAGTATTGAGAATGTAATATTAAGAAAATAATATATATAATTCATCTAGTTTAACACGTAACTAATTATTATTTGTCTTAATCTTATTCAAATGGGTAGAGGAGCTAAGCATTAAGATTAGAATAAAATGATTAAGACATAAATATATGTGAGGGATGGAAATATTTACAATAGGTCAAATATCTTTGAAAAATATTTTTATGTATGATTTGGGGTGGAGTGTTGAGTATGTGTATCATGACAGAAGGATTAAAGATTATTGTTTTCAAAGTAAATTTCTTATCGTGCAGTAAACTTTTTGGAGAGGAATATAGTTTAGATAGCTTCAAATATGTTGGAACCACTTTAGGTTCGGTATATTTACATGTATTGCAACATCATTTATTATTATTTTGTTTTTTTTTTAAGAATTTGGTTTAAAATTATCTTCATTTAATATTTTCAAAAAGGGCCATTTTATTAGGAAATTGAAAAGTCTAAAAACAATTAGGAAAGAAAAATATGTGGATTATTTATTTGCTTTTATTTTTTTAATTAAGATAATTAGAATATTTTTTGGTCTATGTCTTAATCAATTTTTTTATTTATTTTTATTTTTTTTTTATTTTTTTTCTGGTTTTTCTATCCTGAGACACTTTGGTCTCTTGAAACCAGAGTTTCTTATGGGTATTGATTTTTTCTATCTTTGGGTTGATTTATTCATTTTTATTGAGTTTGACTCCTCTAGATGGTTTTTGCAATGTCCTTCTATAATCTGGCATAGCTCTTTGGGGCACTCCCAAGACTCCCTTGAAAGCTTACCAATTGGATTTCACCTTAAATAGGCTACAGTACGTGCTTACCATTCTTTTCAATCAAAATTTTTGTGTCCCTAGTCCTTATGCCTCCCAGTTGGCACTCTTTACCTTTTATCAAGAGTAAATGACCCCAAATGAGGACAGCAAGTAGAAGGGCCAACCCTAATTCTAACAAATGAGGGTGCAATAAGAGTAGTCCATCCTCTATCAAACCTTTCCCTCTTCTGAAAACTTCACAAGGATTAACCAAAGCCCAAATTCACACCATGAGAGTGGCCATATGCTTACATTATAGATTATTTATGGAAACTAGAGTTGAGGTGGTCAACTTAGAGTAGGCCATTAAGAGGAAAACATGAAATCTCATTAAAGAGTGAGTTAGTGGTTGAATTTAAAGAATGGGTCCTAAACTTAGGCTGCTCCAGAATTAGAGATACAAAGATATTAAAGCTTATTGATCTCTATTTGATAAATAAATCCTTCATAGCACGGGTGGTGGAGGAGAAATATAGTCAATAACAAACCATTATGTAAAAATTGAAAATGATGGACCAGAATTTTGATGTTCTATATAAAGAAGTCTTTTACATTGAAATCAGTATCAACGACTAGCTCAAAACAGCACAATGATAGACACATACTAAATTCCATAATTTGTAGGCACTTCCTTAAATCCCACATTATTAGATGAGGAACTTGATGATCAAAGAAACTTATACAAGTGAAAAATGTAAGAACATGGATACAAAATTAAACCTTATTGTTTATCTTTAAAGTATGGGATATAAAGTTTGACCTTATTGGTTATCTTTAAAAGCATGAGACACAAATTTTGACGTTATAGCAAGTCTTTTAAACATTTACAATATGTTTTTTTTTCATTTTTATATTAATAATATAGTGAGTCATAAATTTAATTTTGTAAACATGGAATAATCAAATATAAATTTAGAATTTTTAACATTTTATATAGTACAAATTGTTAGAAATCTAGAAGAGAGTGAGATAGATTGCACACAGAACACAAATTATACTAATTCTTTTATTGATCAAATTATACTAATTCTATTATTGATCACCACAGATACAAATATATAGAACATAGATTACTGACACATCTAGGTCATGACTATGACTCATACATTGGAAACAAAAACTTTTAGATTGACTCCTCGTAACTCCTAATGACAATTACACATGACATGGAAGCATTACTTCCAACACCCTCCCTTGATGCTTACATGGAAAGATTACAACAACAAGAATAATATTTGTTTGACTGGTATTCATCAACATTCACATCCACTATGGAATCTTGCAAACATCGCTCTTTCACCACCACATCTTCGAGCTATCACTTGACGTCCATTTAAAATGTAACTGTCTCTGACAATCATTGATGTACTTTACATCATTGACGCTTCTCAACCTCCTGGAGCACGATGGGTCAGTCTCGATACTGAACCATCCTATATACATACCTCCATTTATTGAAAACATCAACATGGTCTTCCGCTATATCTCCCAATTATCTGGGAAGGCAGTCTCACTACTCAATGTATTTAGAAGTCAATTATACAAAATGATCTCTTAAAGACATAATCAAATTAACCTGTAAGCTTATTTTCTTGACTCCACATGAGGCCACTAGCTTATAACAAATTCTACATAATCAAATTAGTGATATATTCTTGTGCCATAACTATGTATAATTCTACATTGTGAAATTAGTGATATATTCTTGTGTCACTATATGCATCAAGAAGCACAAATTTGAAATTATGCCAATATATTCTATAATTGATTCTTCATTTAATTTTTCACACCTTACACTTGAACAATAACATACTTCTAGATATAAAACCTAAAAAATTTAACTAATTAAAAAAAGGAAAAGAAACTGCTTAACAGAGAAAACAAAGCCATGGGCAACAAAACCAATTAAGCACTTACCCAACCAGAAAACCATAAACATCTTCTTCCCATTCTGCCTTAGGATGATTCTACCGAGCAATGACTCCATAAAATATCATATTCCCATCTCATTGTGAGGATCGAAGAATGATAAGGCAATAATTTGAACAATAGATCTATGCTGCCACGATTTTGATGAAGAACGCTTTGGAGGCCTGCATAAATCTGAGTATTGACCTTGTTGATCAAATACAGTCCCATTTGACCCGACTACCTTGGAAAGTGGCAATGTCATAGGTGTGAGCCGCCTCCTCCACCGTATTCCAGACGTCGAGTCAAACTGTAGTCCCCTGTTGTGCAGAGTCTATCTCTGTGGCGAATTTCCTCCACGGTTAGTTGTCGCACGCCTCTATTGTTCTCGGTCCCCAGTGGCCTGAATAGAATTGCGTAGAGTGTCGAATTTGGAATTACAGCATCGTCCCCCCCCTCTTGGCGGTCACTGTGTATATTTTAGAGAGTCAACTTCTAATTGCACAGTCGTCTGATGTCGTTTTCCCAGCAAGCATCGAAATCAGGCTCAGTCCTTATACACGTGGATCGCAACACTAAAATCTCCCATTCAAAGCGGCTCGCCATCAGTTGACTTTAACCAAAAAAAACTGGAAACCGAACACTCTTCTCAAATTACAATTTCACATGTGCTTTCAGGGAACATGAATTTATGAAATTGATCTCCTCCGAATTCTTCATTTCGACAGTATTTTCTTGAATCACGATGTAACTATTTCGCCAGAACACGGCTCAAAAATCGAACCCTGCAGCCGAATAGAATATTGCAACAGCCAATGGGAATTCATCAAATGGCAACTCTGCTCTGGACAATGACTTCCTACAGAACATTCATCAGCAGGGGCACTGAACTTGAGCTCTGTTTCACAGCGATCATGGCCGCCGAGTTTCTTGTTGTGCATTTGCTTTGACACCGACATCACCAATAATACCAATATCCATTTGACATAGAGAGCACTTTTATTGAATTCACGGTCTGTGGTTGTCCCGTGACTCGATCCTGCATGACCAGATGCCGATTTTGAACCCTATTTCCCTCTTTATCCGTCATGGCCCGGGGCTCTCACGCTAGGAATCCTCATTTTGATCTCATATCCTCCACCTACAGAGGCAGGCACATAACCGTAGCAGTGGTGGAAAAATACTCTGTTCTAGATGTTTTTAGCCGTCAGCGCTTTGAGAGAACATGTACTTTAAATAGATAACGTTGGATCTTTTTCCTCGGCCAATTTGAACCACAAAAATCTCCACAACTCTGTTGCCAAACAAACAGATCACAAGACCTCAACACCACTAAACACACAACACACAGGCTCACAAAAATAAACTGTCACACATTAAAAATAAATTGTCACACACCTATATTCCTATATTAATATGTACAAATATGTATAAAAATAATAACATGGAGGCTTTTTCACATTGGGGCTTTTTCACATTTTTTTGGCCTTGCAGTGAAGGAGTTAGGTCAGACTAGGCTCTGATCTGATACCATGTTAAAAATCTAGAAGAGAGTTTGATAAATTGCACACATAACACAAATCACATTGATGTTTTTATTGATCACCAGAGTTACAAATATATAAGACATAGATTACTAACTTAGGCACATCTAGATCATGACTATGACTTATACATTAGAAACAACAACTTCTAAATTGATTCCTCGTAACTCTTAATAACAACTACACAAAATATCGAAACATTACTTCCAACACAAACAACTTAATTTATTTTTTATATATTAATACCAACCCTATATAAAACAAATAAATAATTATCTTAATTTTAATAAAAATATAAAAACAAACTTAAACGTATACAATTTTATAATTAACCATATAAAATTAATTATTTTTAAACTTCATTATAATCATAATATTTGCTATATATAATTTGGTATACTAACATAATAATTTTAAGAAAAGTTATAAATAATCATAATTTAAATATGTAAGATTTTTAAATTTTATTAATATAAATATTTTATTATAATCATAATATTTGCGATATATAATTTGGTATACTAACATAATAATTTTAAGAAAAATTATAAATAATCATAATTTAAATATGTAAGATTTGGTCGTAAAATCTAGCATTACCATTATATATTTACACATTAGAGATCATGTTCTCTATTAGTTCTTTTTAACAACTAGAAGGTTTGAACTTTTTAACAATTAAGATTTTACCATAAGATTTTTGACCGATATTCAATTTTCTTAACCACTAAAAGTTGCTTAACAACTTTGTTTATTATAATTTTATTGCTCTGTGGACAGAATGGCACTTTCCAACTTAGTAGAGAATGAAATATTGTAACGTCATGTAATCTTATTGTCATTTTATACCCCGTTTGAAAAATAGATATGCCAACTAGTTTTTTGTTTTTTTTTTTTGGAGGAAAGAAATGGCGTTGCAATTATCGAATCGGTATTGTGCAGGCCACTGGTGCTCATGAGTATTCCAGCGTTTCGGTAGGCATATCTTGATCTTGATCTTATGTTTTACAAAGCAAGACACACTTTTCGGATTCTCTGATCCAATTTTCAACAGGTAAAATGAGATTTTTAAGATTATAGTTAAAATATCAAATTAAATTGGTATATGGGATTTTTTTGTTAGTGAGATGAGAGATTTATATTAGCATAGTTATTTGATTGTTAAGTTTATGAAGTCATACATATTTTATTTTTCTGGTTTTAAATAAATAATCTCTTTAAAAAATGCATGCCCTTAACTATTATGAATGATTTTAAACTTGTAACTTCTTAATAAGAAACACATACTCTTAACCATTATTAACTATTATTAATAATTTTAAAAATATAACCTTTTAAAAAAACACATATTCTTAATCATTATAAATAAGAAAAATCAATCTGTGACGTAATCCAACCCAAATTAAATCAGTGCACATTCTACGTTTTTCTGCGTTTCTGGATTTGATTTTGGCAGTGATTTTTTAATCGAAATCGTGACATCTAAGTTGATATATGTTTCGAGATATGGATCAAGCATAAGTTATCCGAGTTGCAGTCTTGGCGGCTATTGACTCTTCCCCAACTGTTATCATTCCAGTCCAATCCGTCGGCACAAGTGATGGTGAAGTCGACATATCATTATCCCACATTTGTCATTTGTCATGATATGCTATCCATGGAAAGCGAAACAAAGCAAAACGATTTCCTTGCAATCACCTTTTTCATCAGAACTGCATTTTACAGTGGTTATATTCTCAACTTGAATGCCCTATTTTGAGGAAAAATTTTCAGCGGGAGATAGCCTCAATATCTACCTCGTTCCCATCATTAACCTAGCATGATCCACGCGTTTCGATTGAGTTTTTTTCTGAAAATTTTGGTTTTTGTACGTGTGGCCGGCTATTGTAACTACCCATCAATTTGTAATATAAATTTAAATATTAATAAAAAAATATCTTTGAATATCAATTATAAATAAATTAAGAATAAAGTCAAATTATTTGAAAAAATAGTTTTTTGGTATTTATGAATATAATTTCAAATAAAATTGTGATTTATTATTGTTTAAAATACACTTTTGAATGTATAAATAAATTGGATACTTTGATAATTTTAGAGTTATTCAAACTTTTTAAATTAAACAATTTAAAATTATAATTCTTAAAATTTTCTATGATTTTAGGAAAAATTATCTAGGAAAAAGAATAAGTTCATTTAGTATAAATTAAGTATAGTTATCGAAAAAAGCTCTTTCATGATATTTTACATTGCCAAGATTTTAGAAAATCATAAAATCTAGTACAACCACATTAAAAATATTAATGTGGTTGATAGAGCCCAAGGCTTCATAAATATAACAAAAAATAATATTGCAACACTAAGAATGCCTTAGCAATGCACACATTTACCTCATTAACATGTATAAAAAGGTTATGGGTCAACTTTAACTTGAAAAAAAAATTACACATCTTATTGTAAAATGGACCATTTTGCTAAATATAATTTTCTTATATATAAATGAATGTTATAAATAGTAATGAGGAACTTATCATGACATAACTTATTAAAATTAGAATAATCTCAAATCCTTAGGAAATTGGTGGGTGGGGAGCCACATGGCCTGAATGTAATTTTTTAAATTTATTGAAAGTCATTGCAACCTAACAAACTTTGTAACACACTATAAATGTTGATAAGAATTAAGACTAAGCATATGATGAGCATATTCCCTTGATAATCAATTTAGGTTCTCAATTAAAAAAATTAAAAAAAAGTCATCCACCTTAAGTTGAAATAAAAAGCATTAAGACTAAGCATATGATGAGCATATTCCCTTGATAATTAATCTAGGTCATCAATTAAAGAAATTAAAAAAGCTCAACAGATCCTGATCCACCTTAAGTTGAAATAAAAAGCCTTAAGGAATTAACTAAATCCTATCTTCATTTTAAATAATAAATAGCACAACCACATTAATAAATGTGGTTGATAAAGGCCAATAGGTCCATATCAAGTTCATATATCAATTATAAAAAATATTAAGAATTAATGTTATTATCAATAATATTAATATAAATATAAGAACCATATTAATAATAATTAATATTATATTATTACTATTATATTAAATAATAATAATTAATAATAATAAATAAAGATAATAATGACAATTATATTAATAATCATTCAATAAATAATAATGAAGTAATTATGAAACAAACATTTAATAAAAATCAAACAATTTAAATGTGGTTGATAGGAAATTCAACTTTAAACACCACTAGAATAGAGTTATTAAAAGCTAGCCTCCAAAAGAGACTGATGAAAAAATTTGCACCACTTCAAATCAACAAGATAATGATCATGACCATTCATGCTTTCCAACAAATCCCTTCTCGCATTGTCTTGCATTTTTGCATAACGTTGAAAAGAAAAATGCGGTCAAATATGGAAACCATCTATTAATTTCACTCTTGATATATTTGTAAATGTCAGAGGAATATTATTAAACCCAAGGGATAAATAATATAAACCCAACGTATAAAAACCCTAAGATAAATATTATAAACCCTAAAATAAACATGCTTGACCATGATTTACCATCATTGATTTTCATAATGAGACGATGTTTGTCACAATGTCATGTTGGACCATGGTTGACCACAGTTGATTTTCATATTGAGACAATATTTGGCACATTGTGACATTGGACCATCATTGACCATGGATGACCATGATTGTAAACCAAAGCGATTTATATTAAACCCTAGGATTAATATTATAAACCCTATGAATAATATTATATCCTAGGAATATAAACCAAATAAACCAAAGGGATTGATATTATAAACCAAAGGGAATAATTAACCCAAGGGATTAATATTATAATGCAAGGTATATAAACCCTAAATGGATTGATATTATAAACCGAGGGGAATAATAAACCCAAGGGATTAATAATGAAAACCCAATGGATTAAAAATTCAACAGATTGATAATATAAACCCAAGGGAATAATATTAAACCCAACGGATTAATATTATAAACCCAAGGTATATAAACCATAAGAAAAATATTATAAACCCAAGGGAATAATATGAAACCCAAGGGATAAATATTATAAGCGAAAGGAATATAAACCCTAAGATAAATATTATAAACCCTAATACAAATATTTGTCACAATGCGATGTTGGAATATGGTTGACCATGATTTATTTTCATATTGAGACAACATTTGTCACTATGCGACGTTGGACAATGGCTTACCATGGTTGATATCCATATTTAGATAATCTTTGTCACAATGCAATGTTGGACCATAGTTGACCATAGATGACCATTGTTGTGACAATGTGACATTGAACCAAGAGATAGACTTTGTCACAATGTGACAATGGTTGACCATGGTTGACCATGATTGAACCCAAAGGCATTATAAACCCAAGGCAATAATATTAAACCCAAGGGATTAATATTATAAATGAAAGGTATAAAAACCCTAAAGGAATTGATATTATAAACCCGAGGGAATAATAAACCCAAGAGATTAATACTCAAAACCCAAGGGATTAAAAACCCAATGGATTGATAATATAAACACAAGGGAATAATATTAAACCCAAGGGATTAATATTATAAACACAAGGTAAATAAACCCTAAGATAAATATTATAAACTCAAGGGAATAATAAACCCAAGGGATAAACATTATAAACCCAACAAATATAAACCCTAAGATAAATATTATAAACCCTAATATAAATATTTGTCACAATTGGACATTGGAATATGGTTTACCATGCTTGATTTTAATATTGAGACAAATAAATCCTAAAATTAACATGGTTGACCATGATTTACCATCATTGATTTTCATATTGAGGCAATGTTTGTCACAATCTGACATTGGACCATGGTTGATTTTCATATTGAGGCAATCTTTGGCACATTGTGACATTGGACCATCATTGATCATGGATGACCATGATTGTAAAATCAAGGTATTTATATTAAAACCTATGATTAATTATAAACCCTAGGAATATGAACCAAATAAATCCAAAGGATTGATATTATAAACCAAAGGGGATAATAAACCCAAGGGATTAATTCTAAAACCCTAAGGTATTATAAACCCAAGGGAATAATATTAAACTCGAGGGATTAATATTATAAATGCAAGGTATATAAACCCTAAAGGGACTGATTTTATAAACCCAAGGGATTAATACTAAAATCCTAAGGGATTAAAAACATAACAGATTGATAATATAAACACAACGAACTAATATTAAACCCAAGAGATTAATATTATAAACCCAAGGTATATAAACCCTAAGATAAATATTATAAACCCAAGCGAAAATAAACCCAAGGGAATAATATTAAACTCAAGGGATAAATATTATAAACCCAAGGAATATAAGCCCTAAGATAAATATTTTAAACCCTAAGATAAATATTTTTCATAAAGTGACATTGGAATATGGTCGACCATGATTCATTTTCATATTGAGACAACGTTTTTCACAATGCAATGTTGGACCATGGTTGTGACAATGTGATGTTAGACCAAGAGATAATATTTGTCACAATTTGACCATAGTTGACCATGGTTGACCATGATTGAACCCAAAGGTATTATAAACCCAAGAGAATAATATTAAACCCAAGGGATTAATATTATAAATGCAAGGTATACAAACCCTAAAGGGATTGATATTATAAACCTAGGAGAATAATAAACCTAAAGGATTAATACTAAAACTCCAAGGGATTAAAAACCCAACGAATTGATAATATAAACCCAAGGGAATAATATTAAACCTAGGGGATTAATATTATAAACCCAAGGTATATAAACCCTAAGAAAAATATTTGTTTTTTCCTAAGTAAATCTATTCTATTAATTTGAAACAAAATATGATTACAATGAGGCACAGGCCTCAGTAGTACTAAACATCATCTATCAAAAATAACTTGACTGCCCCATCGATGGGGAAACCAATCCATGAAGGCAGAAAAGGGAACCCACATATGGGTTATCAGTCTTGAAACAGAAAATATCAAAAAATGGCAAAAAAACCCAAGAAATTTTAATTAGAACAATCATTTTAGAAAAGAACCAGTCAGCAGAAGAGACACCCAGTTGGCATAAGGGTGATATGTGGCTACCACGTGTCATCACTTGAGGTCATCCGGGGCGGACACCTCTTCGATGAGGCATGCATACTGATACCATTCATCTTCATCCTCCGACATGTTGGTTTGAGGCCGACAAGCCGATTGAGCGCCACCAGTGCTGCCAACCCTAAGAAAAATATTATAAACCTAAGGGAATAATATTAAAACCAAGGGATAAATATTATAAACCTAAGGAATATAAACCCTAAGATAAATATTTGTCACGATATGACTAACCATCGTTTACCATGGTTGATCCCCATATTGATACAATATGTGTCATAATGTGATGTTGGACCATGGTTGACCATTAATGACCATGGTTGTGACAATGTGACATTGGACCAAGAGACATTCTTTGTCACAATGTGACCATGGTTGACCATGATTGATCATGTTTAATGATGGTTGAGACAACCTTTGTCACAATGTGATGTTGGAACATGATTGACCATGGTGGATTTTCATAGAGACAATGCTTGTCACAATGCGAGATTAGTTGATTTTCATATTGAGAAAATATTTATCACAATGTGGCGTTGGACCATGGTTGACCATGATTACACTACTACACCAAGGGCACTTTTAAGACATTTTTTTAGGACAAAACAAATCTTTTGTCTTAAAAAGTCACTTTTTATTTTAATTGTTTTACATTAAAATTTAATATCAATTGAATTGTCCTCAATAAAAAATCTAAGACAAAAACAGTTTGAGACAAAAAAAATTACAACAAAATTGTGGATTTAAGACAAAAACAGTTTGAGACAAAAAAAATTAAAACAAAATTGTTGATTTAAGACAAAAACAACTTAAGACAAATATATTTTAGACAATTTTAAATTTAAGACAAAAACAGTTTAACACAAAAGTATTTTAAGACAAAACTTTATATTTAAGACAAAAACAGTTTAAGACAAAAGTATTTTAAGGCAAAAACGACAAAATTATTTTAAGACAAAAATAGTTTGAGACAAAAATATTTTAAGACAACTTTATATTTAAGACAATGACCACTTAAGATGAAACTCATTTAAGACAATTAACAATTAAGACAAAAACATATCAATTTAAGAAAATATTATCTAACAACTACAAAATTGACTCTGACAGTGCACCCTAAGTCCACGAGCTTGCGGGCTACTACTATATCACACATATACCAACACTGTTATTTCACTTTCCATTCATGTTATCTTATATAAAGACAATGACTTGTTGGGCTCTTCGTTTTGTGGGGGTAGCTGACTCTGAAGAACGTGAAAAATTTCCTTGGCAAGATTTCCTAGACATTAATTACTCTTTTGATCCTTCGAATTTTGTTGATACAATTAGAGACAACTTGTATGTCATTGCATTCGACACTACTACACAGAGGGGAATTTTAAGGCAATTTTTTAAGACAAAAAAAATCTTTTGTCTTAAAATTTTTAAAATGAGGCGCTAGTAAAATAGGTAAAGGATTAGGGGTTCGTCTTTACTCTATTGATGGGTTCTTCTGGAAGTAGAGCGATGGAGGGTGACAACAACTAATGGGATTTAGGGTGTTGGAGGATGACAATAGAGGTGTGTGTCGTGAGAGGAGCAATGGTGATCTGAATTGGATACTTAAAGAACTGTCAAAAGAACCATGACTGTATCAGGTCGGGACCAACATAAAAGAATTCCAAAAAGCAATCAAAAACACCCTGAACCAGTGGCAATGGCAGCCAGTGTGGAACAACGAGGACCTCGGTCAAAGAACGCTGACCGAGGCCCATGGAGACTACGCGGGAGGTGAAATTAGCCCCTGGGAGGCCTAAATCGGGAAATAGAGGAGGTTTTTGATGTACGATTAGTGCTTATTGCACATCGCTAGGCGAAAAGGCTCGAAATGGAGAAGCCCCGAGCATTTGGTTGCATGGAGAGCCGAAGAACCGTAGGGCAAAAGGTGAAAAGGCTAAAGGACAAGGCAGGACCCGCGCTCCGAAAAACTGATGGTATTGATTGGGGGCTCCTTGAACGCTAAGTGGTTTTGGATGAAAGCGGTGCGATCCCACACAGAAATCGATGCGTGGCAAGTGGAGGAGAGATAAAACTGCCACTCATCACGTGCTAACGGTCAAGTGAGTCAACCGCGTGAAACGTGCATATGGCGTCGGATCTGGAGACCCCAGATCTAATGGCTGAGATCGCGCCCGATGGGGAAGCGGGATCGATGAGGGTATAAGACATGGTTTGTAAAGATTTGAGGTCTGTTTTGACCGCCACGGTGGAAGAAGACTCATTCCATGATGTAATCGAGGAATTGAACTGACGAAGTAGGCTGGCACAGTTATAAGAGTACATGTGGCCACTCCCTATGAGCCTGATGATGACGCCGAACAGGGGACTCCAAGCACAGCTACAGAAGGTGATTCGATGGAGTTGAAGAGGAACTGAACAGTCTTGGGCTTGAATGGCCTTAAAACCATGAACAAAGACAAAAAACACATAGAGAGAGATAGAGAAAAGGAACCAGAACCCCGAGAGGAGGACGGAACACAGAGAGACAGAAAACAGAGAAGCAAAGAAGATAGTGAAGCAAAAGCAGAAAGAAGATAGAGGGCCGAGCTGACCAAAGGCAGCGTCGAGCACTAGAGAGATTGAGAGATTCAAGCCATCCCTGAGAGGATCTGTTAGGCCAGAGAGGTCAAAAGAGCTGGTAGGCAAAAGAGTCTGTGCACTCCAGTGGCTTGGGGAATCCAAAACCACCTTGCTAAGCAAATCTATTCAGGAGACTGATATTTAGCTCCTGCAATTGTAATTCTCTGCTTAAGACACAATAAAACAAGGCCACCACTGAGAGATGGACCGGAGATGTAGCCCTGGAGAATAAGGTGAACTCCTTATTAATTTCTTGTGTTCTTGTATTTGCTTACTGTATTTCTCTGCTGTCTTTCCATTTCAAGTGTTTGTGTATTTGCAATCTGATCAATTCGTTGCTTAAATAACATAGACACACACACCAGAAGATGAGTATGTAATACCTTTATTCAATAAATCTTTAACTGAGGTCACTCATAGGGTGATTATCAGATCAAATGGAGGCACTTTCGATGAACGTGGATAGGTGGTAACATAGTTGGAGTACTTTTCGAGGTCTCCATAAATTGTGATTTAATATGTGTTTTTTGACTGTTTTATTTATTTTGAATGCTACTTATGTCCATTGGTTGTTGTTATTAGCACATTGTTGTGCTGGATTGGCAACATGGATTAGATTCACCTGAAGGATTGTTGAAAAATGAAGCAAGAAATTCTCAATTTGATTTTGCCTTGATTAAATTTAGAAAATTTGAATTTCCACATGAGCAAACGACTTGGATGTAATTAACTTGTATGACATGGCTTGTGTCACCCATTTTACTGAATAAATTCGAGTTGGAGGAGATATATTTGAGTTAAACATGTGTGATTGCTAATTTGTAGCAATCAAAGTCAACTATCTCAAGTTGTTTTCAATTAAACTAATTCTAATTGTTGGAGGAACTAGTGGAAGGCTAGTTGTGCAGTGGGACTTTAGTCAAATGCAGTGATCATCTAGTTAACTGATCAATCAGCCCAAAATAGCTAGTTCATGCAAAGAATTCAAGTTCCCCAGCTATGGTGGAGATTCCAAGGCAGTGTAACATTAGTTGTAGACTAGTCTTCAACGTATAGGTGTTGCATGCGGTCACATGATCAATGTTAGGAATTGTGCAATCCATTTTTGAAAAAGTCCTAAATAATAAGGGCGTGATTTCTCAAGGAATTGCACAAGGAAATAGGGGCTCAAGTAGAGGTAGAAATTGACGAAGTTTGGGTTTGGGCTTCTTAGTGAGAAAAGAGATAGGTTATTCACTTACAGGTTGTGCACAGTTGAGTAAAGCAATTTTAATACATCTATATTCATCAGATTGATGCAAGAAGGCATTGGAGTTTTTAGCAGATTGCTTTCCCCAGGAAAAATATTGTGTGCATGTGTTTTATTTCTTATTGCATGTCTGAATTTTTTGTTCTAAATTGTGAATTAACTTTCGTAGAGCAGTAGAGTTGGTTTGTGTCTTATGATTTTGAAAAAACTTCATGAGCAATTGCAAATCTACACCATAATTTCTACATCATATCATAGCAGGATTCACATTAGAGCAAGAATTTTGAATTTGTTTCTCAGGAGGTTCGAATTTGTAGTTCAGTGTAGCAAGATCTCTTAAGACCTGAGAATACGACTGTCAATGGGCTGAGGCTAGAGTATGCCTTGGAAGGCAACTCTAATTTCATTAACTGGAAGGATCGTATGGAGGAGGTATTCAATGACAATGGATTTCTAGAATACATCAAGAGAGATGTTACAAGACTAGCATGAATTTGATGCCTAAAACCTTACTCAGTGGAAGAAAGTTGTAGCCAATGTGTGGAGAATAATATTGGAGGGAGTACGGGACCACATTGTCAACAATATCCATGTGAAAGAAAATCCTTATGCAATGTGGTAGGCATTGAAAAATCTGTTCTAGACTAGTAGTGACCACAAAAATTTGGTGCTCAAGGATAAACTTTGAAACATCAAGATGTAGAAGAATGACTTTATCCTGCAATATCTTAGGAGGTTCACACAAGTTCGTGATGAGCTTGCAAGATTTGGTGTTACTGTTTCAAAGGATGACATGGTAACCATATCCCTTTTGGGTCTTCCCAAGAGTTGGCATAGCTATCAAGATTAAGTGAACGGGAGGGAGAAACTACTGAATTGGGAACACTTATGGTATGATTTGGTATAGGAGGAAATAAGGTAGAATACCATAGATGGGACCTCATCCATGGGAAAGGATGAAGAAAAATTTGCATTGGTTGGAAAGGGAAAGAAGGGAAAAGGGAAGAAATCTCAAACCAAACTAGAATCCATCGAAGGGGGAAAGAAGAAAGATTTGTCAAAAATTAAATGTTTCCATTGTCATGAATACAGGAACTATGCCACGAAGTTCCCACAGAAAAAGGCAAGAAAAAATACCTATGAAGGAGCAATGAGTGAAGCCTTCACTTCACAGTTTGACCTTGACTTTACCCTTATCGCATGCATGTCTAACACAGTGATGGGGAGTGTGTGGTACTTAGACTTAGGTGCATTGTTCCACATGACTGGGTGTACAGATTTTTTCAGTGACCTGGAGGAGAAATATCTCTAGATGCACATCGAGTTAGGGGATGATGGAAGGTACAACATGACTGGTATTGGTACAATCACCTTTCATAGGGAGTCAAGCTCCCCTCTCACGCTCAGGGATGTCATGTTTGTGATTTTTAGAAGTATTTTCCAATATGTAGTCAAAATAAAAGTATTTTTTAATATGTCACAAACGCACATATGTGAGATTCATTGAGTCAATCCTCGCACTCTACTAGGACACTCAGAAATTTGTAGCTCATATCCTCCTTTCTTAAGATGTAGATTACTTGGAACTTAAAAAATATTTTGACAAACTAGAAAAGCAATGTTGTGAGATGGTTACATTCTATGCTTGCTTAACTAAACATGGTGGTGTCCTTGTCTATGAAAGAATTGGATCCTCTAAGGACAACCCATTAATGTCTCAACAACCCCTTATACTTATTTCCTTTTTAACGACACATGGTTTCTTCTATTATGAATGTTTTGTTTTTTTTGTTTTTAGTCATTAGTGGTTTAAAACAATTTCTAATATAGCCAGCTAACTCTAAAAATGCTTCTCAGATGTTCTTAATTATGAATGTTTTGTTGTTTTTGTTTTTAGTGATTAGTGGTTTAAAAAAATTTCTAATATAGCCAGCTTACTCTAAGAACTCTTCTTTAGACGTTCTTAATAATTCTCAATTCTCTTTAAATACATTCAGAGACTTTTTTTCTTTTTTCTTTTTATCTTATATAAATATGGTTTTAAAATAAATGTAAAAAATTATATGTTTTAAAACTATATATAAAACAATAATTTAAAACAAAACTAAAATATTATTATTTTTTATTATTGTTATTATAAGCTTAAAAATTTAACTATTACAATGAAATAAGTTAATGTACATGCAAATAAATAGTGGATGAGATAGTATTGAGTATGTAATATTAAGAAGATAATATATATAATTCATCTAGTTTAACACGTAACTAATTATTATTTGTCTTAATCTTATTCAAATGGGTAGAGGAGCTAAGCATTAAGATTAGAATAAAATGATTAAGACATAAATATATGTGAGGGATGGAAATATTTAGAATAGGTCAAATATATTTGAAAAATATTTTTATGTATGATTTGGGGTGGAGTGTTGAGTATGTGTATCATGACAGAAGAATTAAAGATTATTGTTTTCAAAGTAAATTTCTTATCGTGCAGTAAACTTTTTGGAGAGGAATATAGTTTAGATAGCTTTAAATATGTTGGAACCATTTTAGGTTCGGTATATTTACATGTATGGAAACATCATTTATTATTATTTTTGTTTTTTTTTAAGAATTTGGTTTAAAATTATCTTCATTTAATATTTTCAAAAAGGGCCATTTTATTAGGGAATTGAAAAGTCTAAAAACAATTAGGAAAGAAAAATATGTGGATTATTTATTTGTTTTTATTTTTTTAATTAAGATAATTAGAATATTTTTTGGTTTATGTCTTAACCATTTTTTTTTTCTTTCTGGTTTTTCTATCCTGAGACACTTTGGTCTCTTGAAACCAGAGTTTCTTATGGGTATTGATTTTTTCTATCTTTGGGTTGATTTATTCATTTTTATTGAGTTTGACTCCTCTAGATGGTTTTTGCAATGTCCTTCTATAATCTGGCATAGCTCTTTGGGGCACTCCCAAGACTCCCTTGAAAGCTTACCCATTGGATTTCACCTTAAAGAGGCTACAGTATGGGCTTACCATTCTTTTCAATCAAAATTTTTGTGTCCCTAGTCCTTATGCCTCCCAGTTGGCACTCTTACCTTTTATCAAGAGTAAATGACCCCAAATGAGGACAGCAAGTAGAAGGGCCAACCCTAATTCTAACAAACGAGGGTGCAATAAGAGTAGTCCATCCTCTATCAAACATTTCCCTCTTCTGAAAACTTCACAAGGATTAACCAAAGCCCAAATTCACACCATGAGAGTGGCCATATGCTTACATTATAGATTATTTATGGAAACTAGAGTTGAGGTGGTCAACTTAGAGTAGGCCATTAAGAGGAAAACATGAAATCTCATTAAAGAGTGAGTTAGTGGTTGAATTTAAAGAACGGGTCCTAAACTTAGGTTGCTCCAGAATTAGAGATACAAAGATATTAAAGCTTATTGATCTCTATTTGATAAATAAATCCTTCATAGCACGGGTGGTGGAGGAGAAATATAGTCAATAACAAACCATTATGTAAAAATTGAACATGATGGACCAAAATTTTGATGATCTATATAAAGAAGTCTTTTACATTGAAATCAGTATCAACAACTAGCTCAAAACAACACAATGATAGACACATACTAAATTCCATAATTTGTAGGCACTTCCTTAAATCCCACATTATTAGATGAGGAACTTGATGATCAAAGAAACTTATACAAGTGAAAAAAGTAAGAACATGGATACAAAATTAAACCTTATTGTTTATCTTTAAAGTATGGGATATAAAGTTTGACCTTATTGGTTATCTTTAAAAGCATGAGATACAAATTTTGACCTTATAGCAAGTTTTTTAAACATTTACAATATGTTTTTTTTTCATTTTTATATTAATAATATAGTGAGTCATAAATTTAATTTTGTAAACATGGAATAATCAAATATAAATTTAGAATTTTTAACATTTTATATAGTACAAATTGTTAGAAATCTAGAAGAGAGTGAGATAGATTGCACACAGAACACAAATTATACTAATTCTTTTATTGATCAAATTATACTAATTCTCTTATTGATCACCACAGATACAAATATATAGAACATAGATTACTGACACATCTAGGTCATGACTATGACTCATACATTGGAAACAAAAACTTTTAGATTGAATCCTCGTAACTCCTAATGACAATTACACATGACATGGAAGCATTACTTCCAACACCCTCCCTTCATGCTTACATGGAAAGATTACAACAACAAGAATAATCTTTGTTTGACTGGTATACATCAATATTCAAATCCACTATGGAATCTTGCAAACATCACTCTTTCACCACCACATCTTCGAGCTATCACTTGACGTCCATTTAAAATGTAACTGTCTCTGACAACCATTGATGTACTTTACATCATTGACGCTTCTCAACCTCCTGGAGCACGGCGGGTCAGTCTCGATACTGAACCATCCTACATGGTCTTCCGCTATATCTCCCAATTATCTAGGAAGGCAGCCTCACTACTCAATGTATTTAGAAGTCAATTATACAAAATGATCTCTTAAAGACATAATCAAATTAACCTGTAAGCTTATTTTCTTGACTCCAGATGAGGCCACTAGCTTATAACAAATTCTACATAATCAAATTAGTGATATATTCTTGTGCCATAACTATGTATAATTCTACATTGTGAAATTAGTGATATATTCTTGTGTCACTATATGCATAAAAACCACAAATTTAAAATTATTCTAATATATTCTATAATTGATTCTTCATTGGATTTTTCACATATTACACTTGAACCATAACATACTTCTAAATATAAAACCTTAAAAAATTTAACTAATTACAAAAAGGAAAAGAAACTGCTTAATAGAGAAAACAAAACCATGGGCAACAAAACCAATTAAGCACTTATCCAACCAGAAAACCATAAACATCTTCTTCCCATTCTGCCTTAGCATGATTCTACCGAGCAATGACTCCATAAAATATCATATTCCCATCTCATTGTGAGGATCGAAGAATGATAAGGCAATAATTTGAACAATAGATCTATGCTGCCACGATTTTGATGAACAACGCTTTGGAGGCCGGCATAAATCTGAGTATTGACCTTGTTGATCAAATACAGTCCCATTTGACCCGACTACCTTGGAAAGTGGCAATGTCATAGGTGTGAGCCGCCTCCTCCACCGTATTCCAGACGTCGAGTCAAACTGTAGTCTCCTGCTGTGCAGAGTCTATCTCTGTGGCGAATTTCCTCCACGGTTAGTTGTCGCACGCCTCTATTGTTCTCGGTCCCCAGTGGCCTGAATAGAATTGCGTAGAGTGTGGAATTTGGAATTACAGCATCGCCCCCCCCCCCCCCCTCTTGGCGGTCACTGTGTATATTTTACAGAGTCAACTTCTAATTGCACAGTCGTCTGATGTCGTTTTCCCAGCAAGCATCGAAAGCATGCCCAGTCCTTATACACGTGGATCGCAACACTCAAATCTCCCATTCAATGCGGCTCGCCATTAGTTGACTTTAACAAAAAAAAACTGGAAACCGAACACTCTTCTCAAATTACAATTTCACATGTGCCTTCAGGGAACATGAATTTATGAAATTGATCTCCCTCGAATTCTTCATTTCGACAGTATTTTCTTGAATCACGATGTAACTATTTCGCCAGAGCACGGCTCAAAAATCGAACCCTGCAGCCGAATAGAATATTGCAACAGCCATTGGGAATTCTTCCAATGGCAACTCTGCTCTGGACAATGACTCCCTACAGAACATTGATCAGCAGGGGCACTGAACTTGACCTCTGTTTCACAGCGATCATGGCCGCCGAGTTTCTTGTTGTGCATTTGCTTTGACACCGACATCACCAATAATACCAATATCCATTTGAGATAGAGAGCACTTTTATTGAATTCACGGTCTGTGGTTGTCCCGTGACTCGATCCTGCATGACCAGATGCCGATTTTGAACCCTATTTCCCTCTTTATCCGTCATGGCCCGGGGCTCTCACGCTAGGAATCCTCATTTTGATCTCATATCCTCCACCTACAGAGGCAGGCACATAACCGTAGTAGTGGTGGCAAAATACTCTGTTCTAGATGTTTTTAGCCGTCAGCGCTTTGAGAGAACATGTACTTTAAATAGATAACGTTGGATCTTTTTCCTCGGCCAATTTCAACCACAAAAATCTCCACAACTCTGTTGCCAAACAAACAGATCACAAGACCTCAACACCACTAAACACACAACACACAGGCTCACGTAAATAAACTGTCACACATTAAAAATAAATTGTCAGACACCTATATTAAGATGTACAAATATGTACACAAATAATAACATTGAGGCTTTTTCACATTTTTTGGCTTTGCAGTGAAGGAGTTAGGTCAGACTAGTCTCTGATACCATGTTAAAAATTTAGAAGAGAGCTTCATAAATTGCACACACAAAACAAATCACACTGATCTTCTTATTGATCACGAGAGATACAAATATATAAGACATAGATTACTGACTTAAGCACATCTAGATCATGACTATAATTTATACATTGGAAACAACAACTTCTAAATTGACTTCTCGTAACTCTTAATAACAACTACACAAGATACAGAAACATTACTTCCAACACAAACAACTTAATTTATTTTTTATATATTAATACTAACACTATATAAAACAAATAAATAATTATCTTAATTTTAATAAAAATATAAAAACGAACTTAAACGTATACAATTTTATAATCCACCATATAAAATTAATAATTTTTAAATTTTATTAATATAAATATTTTATTATAATCATGATATTTGCGATACATAATTTGGTATACTAACATAATATTTTTAAGAAAAGCTATAAATAATCATAATTTAAATATGTAAGATTTGGTCGTAAAAACTAGCATTACCATTATATATTTAGACATTAGAGATCATGTTCTCTATTAGTTCTTTTTAACAACTAAAAGGTTTGAACTTTTTAACAATTAAGATTTTATTATAAGATTTTTGACCGATATTCAATTTTCTTAACCACTAAAAGTTGCTTAACAACTTTGTTTATTATAATTTTATTGCTCTTTGGACAGAATGGCACTTTCCAACTTAGTAGAGAATGAAATATTGTAACGTCATGTAATCTTATTGTCATTTTATACCCTGTTTGAAAAATAGATATTCCAACTAGTTATTTTTTTTTGGAGGAAAGAAATGGCGTTGCAATTATCGAATCGGTATTGTGCGCACTGCGGACCACTGGTGCTCATGAGTAGCACTTCCAGCGTTTCGGTAGGCATACCTTGATCTTGATCTTATGTTTTATAAAGCAAGGTGCACTTTTCGGATTCTTTGATCCAATTTTCAAGGGGTAAAATAAGACTTTTAAGATTATAGTTAAAATATTAAATTGATATATGAGATTTTTTATTTGTGAGATAAGGAACTTATGTTAGTATAGTTATTTGATTGTTAAATTTATGAAGTTATACATATTTTATTTTTCTGATTTTAAATAAATAATCTTTTGAAAAAACACATGCTCTTAACTATTAACTATTATAATATAAACATGCAACCTCATAATAAGAAACACATAACGTAATCCAACCCAAATTAAATCAGTGCACATTCTACGTTTTTCTGCGTTTCTGGATTTGATTTTGGCAGTGATTTTTTAATCGAAATCGTGACATCTAAGTTGAATAAAGTACGAGCTTGCCAGCATAGGTTTCGAGATATGGATCAAGCATAAGTTATCCGAGTTGCAATCTTGGCGGCTATTGACTCTTCCCCAACTGTTATCATTCCAGTCCAATCCGTCGGCACAAGTGATGGTGAAGTCGACATATCATTATCCCCCATTTGTCATTTGTCATGATATGCTATCAACTGGAAGCGAAACACAGAAAAACGATTCTTTGCAATCACCTTTCTCATCAGAACTGCATTTTACAAGTGGTTATATTCTAAACTTGAATGCCTTATTTTGCTGAAAAATTTTCAGCGGGAGATAGCCTCAATATCTACCTCGTTCCCATCATTAACCTCGCATGATCCACGCGTTTTGATTGAGTTTTTTTCCGAAAATTTTGGAAATTTTGGTTTTTGTACGTGTGGCCAGCCATTGTAATTACCAATAAATTTATGATATAAATTTAAATATTAATAATAAAAAATATTTGTGAATATTAATTATAAATAAATTAAGAGTAAAGTCAAATTAGTTGAAAAATAGTTTTTTTAGAAATATAATTTCAAATAAAATTGTGACTTATTATTGTTTAAAATACACTTTTGAATGCATAAATGAATTAGACACTTTCATAAATTTAGAGTTATTCAAACTTTTTAAATTAAACAATTTAAAATTATAATTCTAAAAATTTTCTATGATTTTAGGAAAAATTATCTAGGAAAAGGAATAAGTTCATTTTGCATAAATTAAGTATAGATAGTTATAAAAAAAGTTCTTTCATGATATTTTACATTGCCAAGATTTTAGAAAATCATAAAATCTAGTACAACCACGTTAAAAATATTAATTTGGTTGATATAGCCTATAACAAAAAATAATATTGCAAAAACAAAAACTATTGCAACATTAAGAATGCTTTAGCAATGCACACATTTACCTCATTAACATGTATAAAAAAGTTATGTGTCAACTTTAACTTGAAAAAAAAATTACACATCTTATTGTAAAATGGACCATTTTGCTAAATATAATTTTCTTATATATAAATGAATGTTATAACTAATAATAAGGAACTTATCATGGCATAACTTATTAAAATTAGAATAATCTCAAATCCCTACGAAATTGGTGGGTGGGGAGCCACATGGCAGGAATCTAATTTTTTAAATTTATTGAAAGTCATTGCAACCTAACAAACTTTGTAACACACTATAAATGTTGATAAGCATTAAGAGTAAGCACATGATGAGCATATTCCCTTGATAGTTAATCTGGGTTATCAATTAAAATAATTTTAAAAAGTCAACAGATCCTCATCCACCTTAAGTTGAAATAAAAAGCTTTCATGAATTAACTAAATCCTATATTTATTTTAAATAATAACTAGCACAACCACATTAGTAAATGTGGTTGATAAACGCCAATAGGCCCGTATCAAGTTCATATATGAATTATCAAAAATATTAAGAATTAATGTTACTATCAATAATATTAATATAAATATAAGAACCATATTAATAATAATTAATATTATATTATTACTATTATAGTAATTAATAATAATTAATAATAATAAATAAAGATAATAATGACAATTATATTAATAATCATTTAATAAATAATAATGAAGTAATTATGAAATAAACTTTCAATAAAAATCAAACAATTTAAATGTGGTTGATAGGAAATTCAACTTTAAACACCACTAGAACAGAGTTATTAAAAGCTAGCCTCTTGCAAAAGAGAGCAATGAAAATAGTTGCACCACTTCAAATCAACAAGATAATGATCATGCCCATTCATGCTTTCCAACCAATCCCTTCTCATCTTGCATTTTTGCATAACGTTGAAAAGAAAAATGCAGTCAAATATGGAAACCATCTATTAATTTCACTCTTGATGTAGTTGTAAATGTCAGAGGAATATTACTAAACCCAAGGGATAAATAATATAAACCCAAGGTATAAAAACCCTAAGATAAATATTATAAACCCTAAAATAAACATGCTTGACCATGATTTACCATCATTCATTTTCATAATGAGCCGATGTTTGTCACAATGTGACGTTGGACCATGGTTGACCACAGTTGATTTTCATATTGAGACAATATTTGGCACATTGTGACATTGGACCATCATTGACCATGGATGACCATGATTGTAAACCCAAGCAATTTATATTAAACCCTAGGATTAATATTATAAACACTATGAATAATATTATACCTTAGAAATATAAACCAAATAAACCAAAGGGAAGAATATTATAAACCAAAGGGAATAATTAACCCAAGGGATTAATTACAAAACCCAAAGGTATTATAAACCCAAGGGAATAATATTAAACCTAAGGGATTAATATTCTAAATGCAAGGTATATAAACCCTAAAAGGATTGATATTATAAACTGAGGGGAATAATAAACCCAAGGGATTAATAGTAAAAACCCAATGGATTAAAAACTCAACCGATTGATAATATAAACCCAAGGGAATAATATTAAACTCGACGGATTAATATTATAAACCCAAGGTATATAAACCATAAGATAAATATTATAAACCCAAGTTATATAAACCATAAGATAAATATTATAAACCCAAGGGAATAATATGAAACCCAAGGGATAAATATTATAAGCCAAAGAAATATAAACCCTAAGATAAGTATTATGAACCCTAATACAAATATTTGTCACAATGCGATGTTGGAATATGGCTGACCATGATTTATTTTCATATTGAGACAACATTTATCACTATGCGACGTTGGACAATGGCTAACCATGGTTGATATCCATATTGAGATAATCTTTGTCACAATGCAACATTGGACCATCGTTGACCATAGATGACCATTGTTATGACAATGTGACTTTGAACCAAGAGATAGACTTTGTCATAATGTGATGATGGTTGACCATGGTTGACCATGATTGAACCCAAAGGCATTATAAACCCAAGGGAATAATAAACCCAAGAGATTAATACTCAAAACCCAAGGGATTAGTATTATAAACACAAGGTAAATAAAACCTAAGAAAAATATTATAAACTCAAGGGAATAATAAACCCAAGGGATAAACATTATAAACCTAAGAAATATAAACCCTAAGATAAATATTATAAACCCTAATATAAATATTTGTCACAATTGGACATTGGAATATGGTTTACCATGCTTGATTTTAATATTGAGACAAATAAACCCTAAAATCAACATGGTTGTCCATGACTTACCATCATTGATTTTCATATTGAGGCACTGTTTGTCACAATCTGACGTTGGACCATGGTTGATTTTCATATTGAGGCAATCTTTGGCACATTGTGACATTGGACCATCATTGACCATGGATGACCATGATTGTAAACTCAAGGGATTTATATTAACACCTAGGATTAATTATAAACCCTATGAATAATATTATACTCTAGGAATATGAACCAAATAAACCAAAGGGATTGATATTATAAACCAAAGGGCATAATAAACCCAAGGGATTAATTCTAAAACCCTAAGGTATTATAAACCCAAGGGAATAATATGAAACTCAAGGGATTAATATTATAAATGCAAGGTATATAAAACCTAAAGGGACTGATATTATAAACCAAAGGGATTAATACTAAAATCCTAAGGGATTAAAAACCGAACAGATTGATAATATAAACACCACGAACTAATAGTAAACCAAAGAGATTAATATTATAAACCCAAGGTATATAAACCCTAAGATAAATATTATAAACCCAAGTGAAAATAAACCCAAGGGAATAATATTAAACTCAAGGGATAAATATTATAAACCCAAGGAATATAAGCCCTAAGATAAATATTTTAAACCTTAAGATAAATATTTTTCATAAAGTGACGTTGGAGTATGGTTGACCATGATTCATTTTCATATTGAGACAACGTTTTTCATAATGTGACGTTGGAAAATGGTTGACCATCGCTGATCTCCATATTGAGACAATATTTGTCACAATGCGATGTTGGACCATGGTTGACCATGGATGACCATGGTTGTGACAATGTGATGTTAACTCAAGAGATAGTCTTTGTCACAATGTGACCATAGTTGACCATGGTTGACCATGATTGAACCCAAAGGTATTATAAACCCAAGAGAATAATATTAAACCCAAGGGATTAATATTATAAATGCAAGGTATACAAACCCTTAAGGGATTGATATTATAAACCCAGGAGAATAATAAACCCAAAGGATTAATACTAAAACCCGAAGGGATTAAAAACCCTACGAATTGATAATATAAACCCAAGGGAATAATATTAAACCCAGGGGATTAATATTATAAACCCAAGGTATATAAACCCTAAGAAAAATATTATAAACATAAGGGAATAATATTAAAACCAAGGGATAAATATTATAAACCCAAGGAATATAAACCCTAAGATAAATATTTGTCACAATATGACTAACCATCATTTACCATGGTTGATCCCCATATTGATACAATATGTGTCATAATGTGATGTTGGACAATGGTTGACCATTAATGACCATGGTTGTGACAATGTGACATTGGACCAAGAGACAGTGTTTGTCAGATTGTGACCATGGTTGACCTTGATTGATCATGCTTAATGATGGTTCAAACAACCTTTGTCTCAATGTGACGTTGGAACATGATTGACCATGGTGGATTTTCATATTGAGAAAATATTTATCACAATGTGGCGTTGGACCATGGTTGACCATGATTACACTACTACACCAAGGGCACTTTTAAGACATTTTTTTTTAAGACAAAACAAATCTTTTTTCTTAAAAAGTCACTTTTTATTTTAATTATTTTACATTAAAATTTAATATCAATTGAATTGTCTTCAATATAAAATTTAAGACAAAAGCAGTTTGAGATAAAAAGAAATTTAAGACAAAACTTTGCATTTAAGACAAAAGCAACTTAAGACAAATAAATTTTAAGACAAATTTAAATTTAAGACAAAAACAGTTTAACACAAAAATATTTTATGACAAAACTTTATATTTAAGACAAAAACAGTTTAAGACAAAAATATTTTAAGGCAAAAATGACAAAATTATTTTAAGACAAAAATAGTTTCAGAAAGAAATATTTTAAGGCAACTTTATATTTAAGACAATGACCACTTAAGATGAAACCAATTTAAGACAATTAACAATTAAGACAAAAACATATCAATTTAAGAAAATATTATCTAACAACTACAAAATTGACTTTGACAGTGCACCCTAAGTCCGCGAACTTGCGGGCTACTACTATATCATGCATATACCAACACTATTATTTCACTTTCCATTCACGGTACGTTATATAAAGACAACCACTTGTTGGGCTCTTCGTTTTGTGGGGGTAGCTGACTCTAAAGAATGTGAAAACTTTCCGTGACAAGATTTCCTAGACGTTAATTACTCTTTTGTCCCTTCGATTTTTGTTGATACAATTAGAGACATCTTGTATGTCATTTCATTCGACACTACAATACAGAGGGGAATTTTAAGTCAATTTTTTAAGACAAAATGAATCTTTTGTCTTAAAATTTTCAAAATGAGGTGCTAGTAAAAAAGGTGAAGGATTAGGGGTTCATCTTTACGCTATTGATGGGTTCTTCTGGAAGTAGAGCGATGGAGGGTGACAACAACTAATGGGATTTAGGGCATTGGAGGATGACAACAAAGGTGTGCATCATGAGAGGAGCAATGGAGGCACTTTCGATGAACATGGATAGGTGGTAACATAGTTGGAGTACTTTTCGAGGTCTCCATCAATTGTGATTTAATATGTGTTTCTTGACTGTTTTATTTATTTTGAATGCTAATTATGTCCGTTGGTTGTTGTTATTAGCACATTGTTGTGCTAGATTGGCAACATGGATTAGATTCACCTGAAGGATCATTGAAAAATGCAGCAAGAAATTCTCAATTTGATTTTGCCTTGATTAAATGGAGAAAATTTGAATTTCCACATTAGCAGACAACTTGGATGTAATAAACTTGTATGACATGGCTTGTGTCACCCATTTTACTGAATAAATTCAAGTTGGAGGAGATAGATTTGAGTTAAACATGTATGATTGCTAATTTGTAGCAGTCAAAGTCAATTATTTCAAGTTGTTTTCAATTAAACTAGTTCTAATTGTTGGAGGAACAAGTGGAGGGCTAGTTGTGCAGTGGGACTTCATTAAAATGTAGTGATCATTTAGTTAACTGATCAATCAGCCCAAAATAGCTAGTTCATGCAAAGAATTCAAGTTCCCCAGCTACGGTGGAGATTCCAAGGCAGTGTAACATTAGTTGTAAACTAGTCTTGAGCGTATAGGTGTTGCATGCGGTCACAAGATCAACGTTAGGAATTGTGCAATCCATTTTGGAAAAAGTCCTAAATAATAGGGGAGTAATTTCTCAAGGAATTGCACAAGGAAATAGGGGCTCAAGTAGAGGCAGAAATTGATGAGGTTTGGGTATGGGCTTCTTAGTGAGAAAAGAGATAGGTTATTCACTTATAGGTTGTGCATAGTTGAGTAAAGAAATTTTAATACATCTAAGTAAGAAAAGATGAGACATTCTCCAAGTTCATAGAATTCAAGGCATTGGTTAAGAAAGAAACTAGCAAGAAGGTGAAGGCTCTCAGGAGCAATAATGGAGGTGAATATGTGTTGAATGAATTTAAAAATTTTTGTGTGAAAGAAGGAATTCGACGAGAGTTGATAACACCCCACGACCCACATCAGAATGGGGTGGTTGACAGAATGAACCATAGCATTTTGGGAGCAACGAGGGTGATTTTTCATCACTAAGGCCTACCTCTACATTTGTGGGTTAAGACATGTAATACAATAGTCTGTTTGCAGAACTGAAGTCCTCATTGGATTCTTGGCATCATTACACCATAGGAGGCTTTCTCAGGAAGAAAGTTGGATGTGTCACACTGCAAGATTTTTGGAGCCTCTGTTTACTGCCATGTCACAAAACAATCAAGGAATAAGATTTAGTTGACTACAGAATTGGGGGTATTTGTAGGTTACACAAAAACTCCGCACAACTAACATGTGTACTTTCCATCACTCATAATGATAGTTGTGTGAAGGGATGTAAATTTTGATGAGGAGAAAACTATGTGGTGCTCTCTTGAGAGGGAAATTTATATCCCACCAAAAGATGAGATTTTAGCTCCAAAAGAGGAACCTCAGGAAGCTGTAGAGCAACCACAAATTGTGGAGAGGAGATTGGAGACATTTTATAAAGAAAAACTTCCAGAAGGTAGAAAAAGAACTAAGGAAGTTGATAGACTTGTGTAGGATGCGAGCGAGAATGTGGGATATCCTTCAAATTTTCATAAGCAAAGGAGGTCACCTGAGAGATACACTGGCTACATGGCTCATATGACTAAGCTTATAGAGATTGAGCCATCATATTTGAGGAATAAATAGAGCAACCTATAAGGGTTGATGCAATTTTGGAGGAATATGAATCCATTGCAAAGAATAGTGTTTGGGAAAAGGTGCCAAGACCATCATATAAATCAATAGTGGGTTTGAGATGGATCTTCAAGGTGAAATGGACAACAAACAGAAGCATAGAGAAGTATAAGGTTAGATTTGTTTCCAAGGGGTACTGTCAAGTTGAGGGAATTGACTGTGAGGAGACCTTTTCTCTTGTAGCAAGGTACTCATCCATTAGATCAATTCTTGGTTTGGATATGCAAATGGGGTGGAATATCCACCAGATGGGTGTAAAAACAACATTTCTCAATGGGGTTATTGAGGAGGAGGTGTACGTAGAGTAAACAAATGGTTTTGAGACACTTGATCAAGAGTCTCATGTGTGCAGACTCAAGTAGCCTATTGAGAGAATTAGGCGAGTAGCCAATTGACTTGCACTACATCTGACAGTGAAAGCCCATGATGTTTTACATGTATCGTTTCTTAAGAAGTATGTTAAAGATGATGATGATGTAATTACTGGTTTGTATTGTAGGTGAAAATAGATTGAGAATTCTAGCCGGAGCCTCAATGTATATTATAGAAAAAAGGTTCTCAAGCTCACCAAGTAATTGAGTAAGTTAAAGTGTAGTGGAAGCACTTTGGGCTAGATGAAGCTATGTGGGAGATAACAAATCAGATGTGGGCCATGCATCCTTCCTTGTTTTCCAGTTGAGGCAAAGTAGCTTGACATGGTGGTTTGGTATTTTGTTATGGTGGTTTGGTACTTGCTTATGGTGGTTTGGTATTTTCTTATAGTGGTTTGGTATATGCTTTATGTTGGTTTGATATATGCTTTATGATGGTTTGATATATGCTATATGATGTTTTAGTATGTCTTAGATATGATGACTAGTATATGTTTGATATATGTTTTGGTATATGATTTGGCATATGTTTTGGTATATATATTTAAGGTGATGTTGCTTGCTGTGTTGCAAAGTTCCACTATGCGGTATGGGTATAAAGTCATTATGGTTGTATCAAGTCATTATGGTTATGTTATCATGATGTTATGATGTCATGTGGATAGGAACTCAGCAGAATGATCATTGTAAATAACGTAATGAGCTGCAATATAAAGCTCCATTATGTAGTATGTTGTCATCTTGTCATGATGTTCTTCTCTTGAGCATATATTTCATTGTAAATACTACATCGAGCCATGTTATAAATCTCCATAAGCAGTGGGTTTTTGAGGTATATGTGTTATTGAACACTTGAGGACGGTGTCCCCTAAGGGGGAGGGTTCTGTAACAACTCTGGTGAAAATTCCATGTAATAAAAGTTAGAAACAATAACCACGAATGAATGGGACACTTATTCCAAGCTGAATGTAGGGCAAGGCATCTTAGGGGGTGTTCATTTGGTTGTTTATGGCTAAAGGAAATTGGAAAAGGCAATGGCTAAGGCTTTGGAAAGGCAAAATGGCATTTTTGGCACAATTATTTATGAAAATAATGGAAATTAGGAGAAAAAGGAGGTGAAAGGTCAAAGGTTGCATGTGAGGAGGGAAATGAAGGAAAATAATGGAAAATGAAGAAAATAGAGGCATCATTCATAAAAAGGCTTCTGAGGATCAGTTGGTAAACTTTTGTCAGATTAGCTTTGGAGCTCTTTCATTATTCTCTCTATCTCTCATACTCTTGGACACTTAGAGTTTTCTTGGAGCACTTTGGCATTGGAGCAAGAAAGGAAAAGAAGGAAAGAGGAAGCAAAGATCAAGAAGCTACAACACGCTTCATTGTAGGTATCGACTTGCATGTGTATTTTCCTTGCTAAATTTGGCGTGCATGGGATTGCATGTGTTTGTTTTCTACCATGGCATGGGTTTTGCCAGGTGTAACAGTATTTTCAGCCTAGCCTTGCCATTTCCTTATAGCTTTCAAGAGATGGGTTCTCTCATTTGGTTTATGTGGGATGATTAGATTAGATTTGAAGCTAAGTGGGGTGGATCTCCGAATTGACAAACACATGGTCTCATGGTCCCTGAACTGGACTGAGGATGCACAAAGCCACTAGCCTGGTAACCCCTGAACCAGATTGTGGGTTGTGGTAAAGCCATATTGTTTGCCTCAGTGGGAATAGGAATCCTTGTTGGTGAATGGCAGGATATACAGTAAAGCCAAAAGGTGGATTTTCTCTCTGTTGGGCCTAGTGATTCTAGGATGGAATGAACGGTAAAGCCTAGAGAGTATGTCTCTGTGTAGGGCCGAATGATTCCTAGATCAGACTACACATGCACAGTAAATCCTAAGAGACCAGGAGGCAATCAAATTCCTCACGGTGAAGGCATAGAAATCTGGTGGCATCCACATTGATTGATGTTTTCGATGTGTTCTATGAGTCCGATATTCATGCTTGGAATATGGCACACGGGAGATTAGTTGACGAGAGTCTTGGCTCAGCCAATCTATGGTCGAGTGGAACGTGGTAGTCCCATCATCGGTTGGTTCATTGCATTGATTAATGAGAAATTCATTCCATTGATTTTCATGTGTAAACTGACTAGTGTATATATGGATTTTGATAGCTCATATGTTTATTGTATTTATGTCCCTATTATGTTGGTTACATGTACATTTTATGGCATCAGCTATGAATGGCTCTCAGCATGTTTTTACTTGTATATGAATGGATAATGTGTCTATGACCTAATAGATGAATATGCAGCAAATGACATGAGGGAACAATGGTTTATAGGGATTCTCAAATAAGTATGAGATCCCTACACATAATTCTGTTGTTTACATCTGTAGGTTAGATGTGAATGATATGTTCGACGAAGTGCCTGTCATGGCTTATAGGGGTCTAGTTAAGGTCTTGTTGAGCTTATTGGTTTTTCTACATTGTTTCCCTGTACTTTCATTGATTTCAATCTATAATTCCATTTTGGCCAGTGGCCCGGGCTCTGGGCCTGAAAAAGTGGCTTAAATCCCAGGGTCGCTAGCATAGAACTGGAAATTCTAGTCCACAATTGTTGGCAGGTAGGCCTATGAGAGTGACTTTGGGTTTCTGGTCACTCCCTTGCCCATAGCATGAGATCGATTATGGCTTAAGAGGTTCAGAATAGTAGTGGGACCCAAGGATAGGCTATTTGAGTGGATGACTTGTCTCCTAAGGGGTTTGTTGATGACGTTGGATGATTGCGTGTGATGTTTCATCAAATCCACTTCCTTAAGGTCACATAGGAGGTCAAATATGATCATAGTAGCCTCTTGTCTCATGTTTACCCTAGTTGGCATGGTTACTTGGGTGGATGTGGGAGGAGGGTGTTACAATAAACACAAAAACAAACACATATACAAACAAGGTGTACTCAAAGCTTTCCTTTCCAATCTTTACTCTTTTATGAACAAGTCTTCAACTTGAATATGTCAAAGAAATAACAGAGTCCACACACAAAAAACCCTAACTAGTTCATCTTCGCATAATTTTGTTCAGAGAATTAAAAAACCCACAATGTGTCTAGACCTCCTCTTGCTCCTCTAGTATTTTTCTTCCTAAATGCACATTGTGGTTTCAAACCCCATGGCATGAAACCAAAGAATTCACTTGGAACATAGAGATAAAAATGCACTTAACGACATGATTTTTCTTCCATTTTATCTACACCAACATGTCATGGGTTTGAATCCCAAGTGTGGAGTGCCCCAATAAAACTGAGAGTTGCGTAGGTCCAAAGTTGACCCAAATTGAAGAACCCGTGTTCTAATGCACTAAAGTGCATGTTAACTTGCACAATCATAGTCTTCTTGTTGATAATCCCCTAGACCTGTGGATTCCATGGCAAATATAGGGTGCAAGTTTGAATATCTCAAAGGTATATATCTCCCCTAGATCTAAGGAGGATGTGGCTTCCATAGTGCACATGTTCGAATCCCTCAAAGATCTATGTTTGACTCTGTCACTATGAAAATACAAAAAATATGTGTAAAAAATTCCTTCCTTCATTCATTTCCACTCACCCACCCTACGAATGCCTTCTCTGGATCCCTTTGCAAAATATTTTTTATTCCTCATTTTATTCATTTTTATTCTTTCTTCTTTTTCTTCTTCATTTTAAATTGGTTTTTTGGTTTTCATTATGTCATTTTCTAGAGCACCTAGGGTTGGATACAATAGAAGATTATGTGTTCTAGAGAACCTATGGTTGGATACAATAGAATATTATGTGTTCTAGATCACCTAGGGTTGGATACAATAGAAATAGGTAATTTAGAACTACACACACATAGATAAATGGTTGCAAATAGAGGTAACAAAATGATAGAGCTACAGAAAAATCTTACCACAAATAGGCGATGTAATGGGTAACGATCGACATGGAATTGTAGACCTAGCAATGTATATGTGATAGACTCTATACAACGTTGAAGGCTATGGCCAATACCACAAATTCATGGCTTTGATACTGTTATTGTACTCATGAGAATTTAATTTTAATTGTTAATAATTTATTCTTTGCCATTCAATTTCACCTTTTATTTGAATTTTCCATCATTTCGTACAACTTAGGTGGCTTTGATTCCTTTTCTTGATTCAAACTCTCTCTTGAACATGAGGTTCCTTTGTTCATTTAAACTCTCCTCAATACTACTCAAACTCCTTTCTTAAATGTGAATTTCTATTTTTATAAGGGTAATCCATATGTAAAGGTACTTCTATGTTAGTATGCCTATAAAAATGTACACATGGTTATCCAAATAAAATCAATTATTTAATCAAGCTAATTCCTTTGAATATTTTGGATATATAATTGGCTTATAAATATATTTTGTCCTTTTTCTATGTTTGAGAGTTAGACCAAAATGTTTGAATTGTGATGTGAATGGTAGAAGGACCTAATTTGGAAACTTTATGTTAATGTCAAACTCTCTCTTGAACACGACACTCCTTTGTTCATTTAAACTCTCCTCAATACTACTCAAACTCCTTTCTTAAATGTCAATTGCTATTTTTATAAGGGTAATTCATATGTAAAGGTACTTCTATGTTAGTATGCCTAGAAAAATGTGCACATGGTTATCCAAATAAAATCAATTATTTAATCAAGCTAATTCCTTTGAATATTTTGGATACATAATTGGCTTATAAATATATTCTGTCCTTTTGCTATGTTTGAGAGTTAGACCAAAATGTTTGAATTGTGACGTGAATGGTAGAAGGACCTAATTTGGAAAATTTATGTTAATGCCAAACTCTCTCTTCAACATGACGCTCCTTTGTTCATTTAAGCTCTCCTCAATACTACTCAAACTCCTTTCTTAAATGTCAATTTCTCTTTTTATAAGGGTAACTCATATGTAGAGGTACTTCTAATTTAGTATGCCTAGAAAAATGTGCACATGGTTATCCAAATAAAATCAATTATTTAATCAAGCTAATTCCTTTGAATATTTTGGATACATAATTGGCTTATAAATATATTTTGTCCTTTTGCTATGTTTGAGAGTTAGACCAAAATGTTTGAATTGTGATGTGAATGGTAGAAGGACCTAATTTGGAAACTTTATGTTAATGTCATTAATGCCAAATGGAAGAAGGTTTCAAAGAGGAAGGTACGAAAATGCCCAAATTCCAAAATTGAGCCCAATTTGGAAATTTGTAGAAAGTTTGGCTATGAAGGAATGAAGGATCCTCAATTCAAAGATTAGGCTTGATGTAGAAATCAAGGTATAGAGGAGGAACAATGTTTGAAAGGAGAAAAAAAGAAAAAAAAATGAAAAATTTGAAAAATGTATCTTGAAAGCAAAAGAAGAAAATAAGAAACATAACTCTAAATTTAAAATATAACTCAAATATAATTGCTAGTAACAAGGGCCCTAATTTGGGAATTTAGCTTGATTTGGAAATATAAAAGGACCAAAATGAAGAAGGAAGATTGATTTTCAAATTGGGCCTAATTTTGAAATAGGGTGGTGAATAAGGGAAGAAAAGATCTTATTTGGAAATTAGTTGTGGTTTCCAAATTGGATCAAGGAAAATTTCAATAAGTCCAATGTTTGAAAGCAAGTAATGAACATTTAAATAAGTGTAAAAGATTGAAGAAAAGAGTTTGAGGAGAGGAGAGAAATTTAAGGAGTTTATGGACATGAAAGAAGGACCAAATTTGAGAATCAAGTTTTATAAGGAGATCAAATAATGCTATGATGGTAAAGGAAAATAAGGGTCCCAATTTGATAATTATGGATCAAGTTCAAAAAAACATGAATAGAAGAAGCCCAATTTCAATATAATGTTTGATATAAAAGAATTACAACAAAGGAAATTGAATTTAAAGGGATGAAACAAAATCTCATTTTATGAATAAATAACAAGGAAAGAAACAAATCAAAATTAATTAAGTAAAACATGAAAGTTCGTCTAACTTAACTATAAAGACAAATAATCAAAGGTGCAAGGTGCGACAAACTAAGCTCAATATAAGTTAAAAAAATCTCTTTTAGGAAATAAATTAAAAATTAGGGTCCCCAAATTTTTCCTAGTACTTATGGGGTTTTTCAAGCTCAACATGACCTTACACTAGTTTTTTTCTTCAATCAACTTGTCTAATTAAGTGCTTCATTTGCAAGTCAATCTCTTTCATTGCTTATATTATTCATGATGAATTTATCCATTAATGAAAATAGAATTGATTTTAATTAAATTTCATTTTGACTTTTATAAAAGTTAATCATGAAAATACTAAATTCGTAAACCAGGAAACACTGTCATGACATGCACTCTGCAAACTATTAAAATTATAATTATAATAGTAAGAATATATCTATCATATATATATATATATATATATATATATATATATATATATATATATATATATATATATAATTCAGTACATAGTAATAATAAAATAAATCCAAAATATAATGAAATTGAATTCACAATAATAAAAAAATAAATGTGTATTAAAACTAAATTTATAAAGCCAAATTTCCCTACAAATAACCATGAATATGACAACGTGATAGGGGTATTTGTCTTCCTGAAAATACATTTGTATATGAAATATAGCAAAGAAACACCCATTTGTGGGAATCAACACAAAACCAAATTAAAATTAAAAGAAAATGGAAGAAATTTTAAAAATAAATAAAGAAAATGAGGAAGAAAAATAACCTGTAATTACAGAAGGGATATGCAAAGTGAACATAAGGCATGGAGGTCACGAGGCTGGGTGAGTGGAAATAAATGAAGAGTTGCACAATAATTTTGTATGTGCATAAATACGGACCTAAACATAGATACTTGAGGCATTCTGAATGGTGGCCATGGCCTTGACGGGAGTCATAGACCTCTGAAGGATTTGAACCTTCACCCTATAGTAGCCACAACCTCGTCAAATCTAGGGGTTTTTCAACAAGAATAACATGGTTTTCAAAGTTAGCATGCACTCAAGGGAGTTAGAACATGTGTTGTTCAGTTTGGGTCATATTATGCACCTCATTGGTGAGAAGTGCTGCTTTTATTGAAGCACTCCATTTCTAGGATTCAAACGTGCTGGTTCAGAGAAAATGGAATTTTCATGCGATAAAGTACGTTATCTCTATGGGTTACAAACAGTTACTTTTGTTGCACATCATGGGGTTTTAAAAATGTGATGTGTGTTTAAGAAGAAGAATACTAGAGGAACGGGATGAGGTCTGTCTTGATACAATGCGTATTGTTTTATTCTTCGCACAAAATTATGAGGAGAACTAGTCAGGTTTTTTTGTGTGCAACTTTTATTATTTATTTTAATAGATTCTAACCAAAAGACTCTCTCATTACAGATAAACGACTAGAAAGGAAAGCCTTTATATTTATATATTTGTTCATTTTAAAGTTCAAATTCTATGCTTTCAAGGATTTTTTGTGGGGTTTTGGGGTTTTTCCGAGGAGGCATTTTGGAGTACATTTTGTAATTATTCTGATGGGGTGCTTGAGCGATGAACCCTCCATGAGGGCTGCAGATTATGAAGAGAGATTTGTGGAGAATGGGGCATCCTTCAATAGCAAATATTTGTCTATGACGTCTCGGTTGTTGATATCACCTGTTGTCATTGGCCTAGTCGTGGAGGGTAGGAATAGAAACAAGGGCGATTATAGGAATAAATTGAGAGGAAAATAGAACAATGGTGTTGACACATCTCCATTTCTTTCAAATGAAGCCAAAAAGGAAAGATGCTATCAACACCATCAACATCAGTAGCATCATCCTTTTAGTTCTCAGCATTTGCAGTGACAAAGGGAGTTCATTCCTAACACCAATTCCAATCCCAGGCTTGGGAATCCCCCTAGGCACATAGAAGGCGAGCAGGCTACTGCAAGATGTCAGCCTGACTTACTGTTGTTGGTGGTTAGATCGAAGGCTAGTTCTCGTATCTTGTGGATTATTTTGAGAAGATTGATAAGGTCAATAGGCTTCTTGTATCTCTTTTTATTCATTCACTATAAGAAGAATGATTTACTCTTTACATAGTAGGATAAAATATTGAAGGAAAATATGCTTGTTACAATACAAACCTACGAAATTAGAGGTTGATTCGAGATTTAATGTTTTTATATCATGACTTCAATTAAGCATAATGTGTTAACATAAATTACTCTAATGTGGTTCTATCCCTCGCCCATCATCCAATGGCAATTGGAAAAATGTGGATATAGATAGATTTGTCAGGTCGTTATAAGGCCCTATCAATAAAAAAAGGGTTGGTGGGCAGGGCGGCCTTGTAAAAATTTTGTAGAATTTTCCTACAAATCAACTAGCGCCAATACCATGTAGAATTTTTTCTTCAAATCAGCTAGCTCTAATACCATGTAAAAATTCCCACCTGTAGATCACCTGGTAATGCAATGTACTAAAGAAAAACAATTGATCTACTTCTACAAACAATTTAGTGGAAGCTTAATCAACCATGAGCATCATCAATAAGAACACATATAACTAATAAGAAAGAATCAATGACACATAACACAGAAGAATTTACCAGGGGAAAGCACTTGCCTAAAACCCCATCTTTGTATTATGATTCAAGTGGAAATATAGTCCGAATTACAAAAAGAATTATCTCACAAGCTATCCCGCTCTCTTTGCAATCCCTCTGCTGCTGATAGACAGTCAAAGGCTTCTCACAAAGCTTCTCCTCTGTCCTCCAAGCCTCCTATATCCTTGTGCAGTTTCCTTGAGGTCAAGTGCTGCCACCTGTGTGAATTGGCCTCTTCACACACTCACTAACCTCTGACCTAACTACACAAACTTGAAGGAGATAAATCCTCATCATGGATGAGCTTCCTTTATAGGAAAAATATTCATCCAACTGATAGTACATTGTCCCTTCTCTGATCTCAACTGGGTCTCTGTCTGAACTGCCATGCATTAGTTATCCATGAGACAATACTCAGTTATCTGAAAAAAGAAAAATAACAGTTGTCACATGCATGCAATCATTAACAAACTGTATCTCATTAATTTAACTACTTGTTAAATTAATCTAACTAAACTTGACTAAGTTAAACTAAGTCAACTAATCCTCTCAATATAGAACTCATCCTCAATTCCTCAATCAGTGGAGCAAATCAAGGACACATTCCCCAATTAGTGGAGAAATTATTGCATGTTCTCACAAAGACTTCAAGTTTGATTTTCCTTAACTAATTAACTCATGGAGAATTAATTAATTAATATTCAAACTGCTGGTAAGACCAAATTCAAATTTTACTTCCTATTTTAGACCAGGGACTATCTAAAATTAGGAATCCAACTTGAACTGCTAAAAATAGAAATTCTTTTTTTAGCACTTCCATTTTTCGTTCCCTGTTGCCCAATCCGGCGCTGATGCCCAAACTACTATTTTTAGTAGTGTTATTTTTAGCACTTCTATTTTCAGCAATTTCTTGTTGCCAATTTTCAACACTCCCTCTCAACAACAAAGGCTTCCTCTCGAACCCAATCCCGTACCTCTAGAATGTTTTGCATGCAACACATCTACCAAGTGTGGTTGCTCCACTAACTCTCAGAACAAAAAAACTCTCAATTGACCTCTCTGTTGGGCTAGAAACATACTCTGATGTTGAAGCTCTACCTACTACTGACAAGTGCTCCCTCTCTGACCTCTGTGTTACTACAACATCTCCATGTATCTCGCACCATTGCACACTTCATTGTGATACCCTACACAATGCAACACATTTGTGCCTCTCACATTACTGCAGCGTGCATGCTCTGTGCTGTCCTGGGATTCCCTACACTGTAGCTCTCTCTACCGCTCCATCTACATTTGTCTCTACCCAATCAGTCATTTCCTTCTACTCCACATTGGGGCTCCCGTAGCAAAGTCAAATCAAAGAGGTTGGGTACCTCAAGGATCCTGCCCCTCCTCCTTGGGACGATCACTCCAAAACGCCCCACCTCCTACCTGGAGGTATGGCTGCATGTGATCCCTCAACCCACTTGGCTCGAATTTCCCCTACTGGAGGTCTTTGCATGAGTAGATGTCTCTACTCGATCTCCTCTTAGCTTCCCCTGTTGTGGCACCAATCGTGGCTCCTCCACAATTGTTTGAGACTTCTTTTGGCTCTGCATGTTGAGAGGTAATTTACTCTCCCTCTCAACCACCAAGTATCTAACCTTTGCCTTGATCCTAAAGGCTTTGCATGCATCTTGTACCTCAAGTGCATACAGGTTCCCGGCTAGCACGCCAATCTATTTCCACTTTCCTGTCGTCACGAAATTTTCTAGAAAAAGAGGTAATTTTAAATCAGCGATATCTCCCTCATCCAAACTCCGATTTAGCCGATTTCTTTTTTGATTTTGGGTATTTTTCAGCAAGGAATCTAAATCTGCTATTTATTTCTGAAAATTTTGTATAGAAAATTTCAGATTTTCTTTGCAAACTCTCGGCCCAAAACGCAAAACTTTGAAATATCCTCTTAGTATACTATTCTCTCGTTGATCACCTGTGCTCTGATACCATGTAGAATTTTTAAACGAATCAGTCAGCTCTAATACCATGTAGAATTTTGTAGAATTTTTCTACAAATCAGTCTACTCTAATACCATGTAAAAATTTTGTAGAATTTTCCTACAAATCAGCTAGCTCTGATACCATGTAGAATTTTTTCTACAAAACAGCTAGCTCTGATACCATGTAGAAATTCCCACCTGTAGATCACCTGGTAATGCAATGTACTAAAGAAAAACACTTGATCTACTTCTACAAACAATTTAGTGGAAGCTTAATCAACCATGAGCATCATAAATAAGAATACTTATAACTGATAAGAAGGAATCAATCACACATAACAAAGAAGAATTTATCCGGGGAAAGCACCTGCCTAAAACCCCATCTATGTATTATGATACAAGTGGAAATATAGTCCATATTACAAAAAGAATCAGCTCACATGCTATCCTTCTCTCTCTGTAATCCCTCTGTTGCTCATAGACAGTCAAAGGCTTCTCACAAACCTTCTCCTCTGTCCTCCAAGCCTCCTAGATCCTTGTGTAGTTTCCTTGAGGTCTAGTGTTGCCACCTGTGTGAATTGGCCTCTTCACACACTCACTAACCTCTGATCTAACTACACAAACTTGAAGGAGATAAATCCTCGTCATGGATGAGCTTCCTTTATAGGAAAAATATTCATCCAACTGATAGTACACTGTCCCTTCTCTGATCTCAACTGGGTCTCTGTTTGAGCTGCCATGCATCAGTTATCCATGAGAGAATACTTAGTTATTTGAAAATAACATTTGTCACATGCATGCAAGAATTAAAAAATTGTATCTCATTAATTTAACAACTTGTTAAATTAATCTAACTGAACTTGACTAAGTTAAATTAAGTCAACTGATCCTCTCAATCTAGAGCTCATCCTTAATTCCACAATCAGTGGAACAAATCAAGGACACATTCCCCAATCAATGGAGAAATTATTGCATGTTCTCACAAATACTTCAAGTTTGATTTTCCTTAACTAATTAACTCATGGAGAATTAATTAATTAATATTCAAACTGCGGGTAAGACCAAATAACACATATTTCATTAAATTTGGAAGTATTTTATTACAAGGCCTTCAACAACATTCATTCTTTTCTAAATCTCCATATTAACTTGATTCAACATTAAAATAATTTGCAAGTAATTTCAAACCAATTAGAGATCATGAATAGGTCAAACATGGGGTTGCTATGTACAATAGTATAAATACACAATAGGAGTGTGAAATCAAATTCTTAGAAGAAATTGATTTAAGCTAAATCATATTAGTATGTCAAACATCCAATAAACATATTATAGTTATGGATAACATGCTAGATTCCTCAATGTTTAAATTTTATGTCTGACAACTCTAACCCGCTTTCCCCAAACCTACGGGGTATTTGTTGATTGAATGATGGTGATGTGAGTATCTTATTGTAAATGACAAGGATAGGTGTCCCTTGCATTGCATTGAAACTAGTCTACTAAAACCTTAGTAAAATGTTCATGTGCTCAATTTCCTACGGTCCCTTTGTGCCTTTATGAAGCACTAATGAGGGGGTCATCATTCATCTTCATAGCATGCAGGCATCCACTATAAAAGTTATACATTGTTGATCTAGGTATTTCAAGAAGTTTAGGCACCATTGATCTATCTCCACTCAAATCCAAGTACATCAAATGAGATTTCTTAAATGGGTATTAAAGTCATTCCATTATGATGGACAATGTCACAAATTGAAATAAACAAGAAACTTTAGTGGTGACTTCTTGTAAGTAGTGGAGGAAAGGGTTTTCAAATATTAGCACAGTTGATGGTAGTGTGGATATTGATCTCTCCTTGTCAACATTGTTAAACCAATAATAGTCTCGATGTAAATTTAGTGTCAACCATTTGTATGGAAAACCATGATTGACCATTACTTTCACTAAGAAGAGAAAATGATAAGCATTTTTAATGGGGAAGAAATAAATGTGAAACATAACTCCTGTATTTTAGTTGAAATTTATATAAGTCCCCGTGTCCTTTAATTATTAAATACCTAATGTAAATAGAAATAAGTTATCATTAAGATATTGATTTTGAAGATTAAATATGTATTAAAAGGCATTCATCTATGACACTTGATTTTTCATGTAGCCTGAATAAACCACTTAAAGTTGATTATCAATTAATCCTAAGTAGTTTTGTATAAGATATATATTTACTTGCATTAATAGCTTTATTTCAAAAATAAATTACATTTATAAACTTATATGAATACATATAACTAAATGAAATTCAATAAATAGCTTTTGAGTCTTGTTGGATTCTATGAGATTATTTTAAGTACAAATAGTTTATTTAAGAATTGAAATTTATAAAATGTTAATATTGATGGGAAAAGCATGTCATATGCTGTAAAAAGTTTAAAGGCATCCATTTATGTCTCATCTCTTGAATGAGCTTAAATATTCTACTTAATGCTCATGGTGAATTTATTAATCCATGTTTTATTAGAAAAATCATTTTCTTTACATGGTTTTTTATTCTAGAAATAGCAATTTCACATTTATACATTCATATTAAACCACATGATAGTTAAATAAAAATAAATTAATGCTTTCTTGACTTATTGACTTATATGACATGATTACATATAGGAATAATTGATTTAATAATGCATAGTTATAAAAAGTTGTCAATTCAAAATAGAATAAACCAGTTAGAACTCATAAATAATTGATTTTAAATTATTAATTTTCTAAAAAATATATTTTTTACTTACATTGAGATCTTTATTTCACAAATAAATTCCATTTATACATATATACATTCTAAATATAATTTAATACATACTTTTTTGTTGGTTTCTATGAGATTATTTCAATTACAAATAATTTATTTAAGAATCGAAATTTACCAAATGTTAACAAAGGTGGGAAAATCAAATACCATATGTTGCATAAAGTTTAAATACATTTATTTATGACCCGTACCTTGAAATAACTTTAACAATCTACTTAACATTCATTACCAATTAATTATTCCGTGTGTTGTTAGGAAAAACATTTCATATACATGGAGTTTTATTTATAAAAAAAAAAAGTGCCACATTTACACACTTAGTTTAAATCTCATGATATGAAAATAAAAGTTGATAAATGGATTCATACAGACAACTTAAAAATCATTATCAATTAATTATAATATGTTTTGTAAAATATATATATATATATATATATATATATATATATATATATATATATATTCTTACATTAAGAGTTACATTTAAAAATTGCATCGCACTTATGAAATTCTATCAATGCATATAGACAAATAGAATTTTTCAAGTCATATTGGATTCTATGAAAATATTTAAACCACAAATAAACTATTTAGGAATTGAAAATGACAAAATGCTAATATGGATTGGAAAACCAATGTCTTATGGTGCAAAAAGTTTTAAATACAACCATTTTTTACCCATCTGTTTAATGAGTCTAGATGGTCCACTTAACAAATTGTTAATTAATTATTCCGTGTTTTATTAAGAAGAGAATTTTGTTTTCCATGGAGTTTTGTTTCAAAACAATACAATATGAGATTAATATAGTCTTAATAGATTATGTGATAGACAAATAAAAGTCAATAAATGGATTCCTTATTAAATTAAATGAGATAAGATGTTTGCATATACAAATAATTGATTCAAGAATATATGGAAAAAAAAAATGGGTTAAAAATTGAATGCCCTAAAATTTAACGAGTAGTATTCACTTATGAATGATCACCCGTTAGCCTAAATAGTCCACTTAATACTTATTATCAAGAAATTAAAAGACTTATTTTTCAAAAAAATGCATCATAGTATATGGCTATTATAAATCACATTTATACACTCATATTAATGGACATAACTAAGTACAAGTCAATAATATAATTATAGCTCAATTGATATGATTTCAGTTTATTTAAAATATAAATTTACAAAAAATGACTTTAAATAATGAAATTAGATGCCTTACAGTTCAAAAAGTTCAATGACATAATTCATCCTGATAGTATGTAATCAAACCTTGATAATCCACTTATCAATCATTATTATCATATATATGTTTTTTTAAGAAATGCAAAATTATTTACAATATATTCTTATCTAAAAAATTACATATCGCATTTTATGCATTCATATTAGTGCACTTTATATGTAAACAATGAATAATTGACTTTGTGCCTTGTTGATTTTCAATATGATATGATTGCAGTTACAACCATTAATTGATTTAAGCATATAAATTTGTGAAAACTATCGATTGATAAATCACATATCTTATGCTTCAAAAATATCAAATCATTTACCTATGACACATTTATCATTAGCCTTAATAGTGAATAAGGCATTGTGAATAGTGAACAATGCACATAACATTTACCAAGTAAATTATTGTAATTTCTTAGTAAGAATAGCACCTTTGTTTGCGAGTTCTATTTGAAAACTCAGATTTCACATTTACATATGATTATTGATACATATAAGTAAACATAAGTCATTAAAAATAAAATGCCTCGATGGTTCATGTAAGACAATTTGAATGGCAAACAATTCATTTAAGAACACACGTGCACGCGCACACACATATTAGAAAAAAATCGATACAACAAAATCATTGCAAAAACATTTATAAATAATAAGAAATATACATATTAATATAATTGGCAATTCCCATATATTTCAAAAAATATAAAATCATACAAATTGATTCAACAAAAACTATGTCCAAAATGTATTGAAAAATTGGAATGTACTTTTCAACAAATTTATAAAAGAAATTATCTCCATGAACTACAATGACGTACATGTTCTATTGAACATTCGAATGTACTCACGTTTTTGTTTAATACAATGAAGTGTCTTAAGAAAGGGGAATAAAACATGCATAAGCCACGTATCTTGCTCTTTTCCTGTATATGATTTTATCAAGATGCGATTTGATCGATATCTGATGAATTGAGAAGTATGCTTTTCTGTATCTATTAGCAATACATTTGATTCTTCATAATTATCTCCATATTGGGACCACACATCAATCAATTTTTTTTCATAAAATTGTCTTGTTCTCCCTACTTCCAATTTTGTTTGCCAATGACAATCGACCTATCCCACGCAAATTTAAAGTCCTCTATATCAATATTTGATTTTTCAAGTACTTTTCGGATGTACTTGTGGGTGACATTTAATGTCCATATTGCGACATCATAATTTCTTAAGCAATATTTTAATACTGATTGAAAAGGCCTTAAAAAATAGGACCTATCACCAACCTGCCAATCTAGTTCTCTTTGAATATGAAAATTTTGTTCATCTTTGGTGTATGATTGGAAGAATACTCCTTCATTTCAAATATCAACAACATCTTTTAACTTGTAGTAATTTCCATCTGCATCTGCACTGCAACCACATGTATGATATTAACATATCTCCACTTCAACACTTCATTGCTTAAGTACATAAAAAACTATCATTTTAAAAATGATGTTAATATTTATTATGAACTATTTCCATTTCTATGCAAACGTAATTTTACAATGAGTTCAAAGTAGCACAAAATACAAATACAATTGCCCCATTAAAATGAACAAACAAATAATATGTTTACTTTATACATACAGCCTAATACCTTTATTTAATTTGTATGGAATAAAAGTCTTATAAGAATGCATTGACCCACCATTTAAATCATTGATTTTAAGAGTTATACTGATTTATTTAATTGCAATTGAAAATATAATTTCAATGGTCTAGTGCAAGTAAACAAACTAATTATATATTAATTTTCACATGAAATATAATACAATTTTTAAATTTCATACCTAATTAATTATATGTTAGTTTATAGAGTTTCTACCTTAGTTTTTTTTTGTGCTTCTTTTAGTACAAATTGTATGTTTATTGTTGGTGCTACATACAACTTAATATAGTTTTTCAACTTATATGGAATAAAAAGGGTTATAAGAATGCAATGGGTCATCCTTCACATTACTAATTTCTAAGAGGTATAACGATAACTTGAACCACATTTAAAGAAAGTAATTGTAATGATCTAATTAAAACAAATAGACCAGTTATCTATTAATTTTACATACAATGTAATACGTTGTAAAATATATATATATATATATAGCATGGGAAATTTTGATATGAAAACATTAAATGACCATTCATCTCACCAAAAATAAAGAAAATAAAAATATTTTATTTTTAGTAATGACAAACCAAATCAACAATTCTTTTATTAGTGTTGTGAAATAAACGTAATAATTCATGATGTCATACATATAATAGCATGATATAGACATCTATAATCTTAAGGTACTTCTAAATGTAATTGAACATCCTTCAAAATAGCTCGCACATCCGTAGCCTTGTTGAGTTTATGTAATATTCTCCATAGCTCATTGATCAACCAATTATCCCCTTGATTTGCTCCAATGAATGGAGGGGCAAGAATCAAATTTTCTTTTGGATTCTCTTTCACTCTCTCAATTAAACAAACAACTATAATAGTATTGGCTGCATCATATTGGGTATGCATTCCCCACACTTTTTTCAATGATTTAGTGTGTATAACTTTCGTTGGATTGTCAATGACCATATGTCCCTTTTGTGGCTTACAGTCTAAAGCAGTCCACTTAAACACAAGTTTATCTTGTAATGCTTCTAAAACCAACTTTTTTAGAAATCTTGTTGTGCTTTGTTTCAAAGTTGTCGTTCAAATTGCAATGTAAAGAGATTCATTTTTTAAACACATTTCAAAAAATGATTTTGCATGTGGATGAATCCAAAATAGTTTTCTCTATTGTGTAATCAGCATCAGCTCCCATTTTCTCAATATGCCCTTTGTTTGTTGCTTCATCATCGATGCTATGATAAAAGATGTCCTTTAGTTCAAAAATAACCAGTTTCTTTTCAGTTATGTTGGCTTCAACACAATGGAAAATAATATAGTCAAACCATTTTATTCATGTTACAAAAATTACTAAAAAAATTGTTGAAACGATACACTTACCTTGAGTGGTTTCTGCACTATTTATAGATGAAACAATAATTTATTTTATCATCTTGATAGGACCTGAAGTAAACATATTAAACCTTCAATCAAATACCAATTGTACTTCTTATTAAACCTTCAATCAAATACCAATACCAAGAAAAACATTAGTAATGCAACCTTTAAATAGAAACACACACACACACCTTTAACATTATTTTGATTCTTAATTTTATCCTTTTTATTTGTTCCTATAATAAAAATATACAACGCTATGGTAATTACAAGCATCTGAGTTTGAAGAATAATAAGATAAACAAGAAGACAAGTTATAAGTATCAGATATGACATTATCATCATATTTGTAACATTGCACCTCATCATCATCTTGGGTACCTTTATTTGTTTCCAAATTAAACATATAAACTATTTTGAATTGTGAAAATGAATAGAATCATTAAATAACAAGGAAAACAAGTGGACAAATTATAAGTACCAGTTATATTTTGTTCTGATTAAAGTTTTGTTTAAATTTCATTTGATCAATGTCTTGGTTCTCCTTTCTTGTCACTATAATAAACATAAAAAAATGTTATAAATTGTGACAATGAACAAAATTCATTAAACAACTATACAAAAAAGAATCATCTATAATCGTCCATAATAATATTTTGGTCTTGATTTTAGTTTTGTGGGACAGTGCCCTAGTCATTATATGCATTCTCTTTATTTCCAACTATAATCAACATATGAAATGATATGAATCACAGTAATTTAGAATAATAATAAAATAAAAAAAATATAGAGTTACAATGATTAATGCCCATTTCTATCTCCATCATTCCATGGTCATTGTCTTGATTAACATCATTCATCTCATAATTCCCTATAATAGTCATCCAAAAATGTTATGAATATGGAAAGTAAATAAATTGAAAATTGATGAAGAGAAAAAAATCAAACAAATTATGTACCTGGTACGATAACTTCTTCCTCTCCACCTTCTCCTCCTGTTTCCATCTCCATACTTTTTTCAACAACATAAGCACTATGTTGACTAATTTTTTTCTTCCCACTTTTATCATTCTCTCTTTTAGAATCTCCATCATTAATCATTTTAGTAAACACTTTGACAATTAAGAAATATGAAAAAAATAGTATCCAAAGTATTATAAGAAAAAAATAAATGAATTGTAGTACCTGAATTTTCCAAGAAGTTAATGGATATCGGATTTGATAGTTGAAAATATTTGTAATTATTTAACATGATAGTCCTTTGTGACTTTGTTTGCACAACACATGAAATTCTTCTTCCATATGTACAACAAGCCTTGATTAAACTTTTCCCCGCATAAAGAGAAATAACCACTTTTGCATCACTACATTGTTGGTGTTTTTCCACTAAATCCATCCATAAATCACAATCTCTCTCATTTTCATCAAATGTGTCTTCAAATGTGTGGGAGTATTTTGTAGCCTCCAAAATTTTTAAATCTGAAGTATAGAAATGTATAATAAGAACTATATCATAACTATAATTGTTTTGGGACTTATATTCATAAATGCCACTAGTCATTTTATAGTTGAACTTGGAGTTCTTTATGGAAATTTCCAAAGATTGGCATACATCATTACAAAACCAAAGTTCTACTAAGAGAACTGTAGTAAAGTCATTCTACTCATTTTTCTTGATAAGAAATCGAAAAAAATCAATGTAATATCCCTTGTGGAATTGTTCTTTTTTTCAAAGCCAGTGTATCCAAAACAACAAGGTCAATATGTAAAACTGGTTGCAACTAACATGGAAAAGAGTGCAAAAGTGTTGACAAAAGATCAGGGCCGCTAAAATGACAACCAAATTCAAAATTGTTATCAACTTGTTGATCCATTTATCATTCTATCAAGGACTCCACATACTTGCTAAGAAAGGGACTCTATCTTTGTATTACGTGTTCCTTTGACATAAGTAGACCCCTCCACCGTGTTTCAAAAATTGGTAAATATGATATCAATAATTTCATAATGCTCCAGAATGTTGAATGTGGTAAAAGTCATCTCATTCAAGTTTTGATCATGACTTTGAGAATATGTAACCATTGCATCCAATATTGTTCTGTCGATTTTCAATTTAGAACAATAATCTTTTAATTTTATGGCATTTGATGGACAATTAATTGGAATAGAAAACCAAATGGTTCCATCCAATAGCTTATATGCTACTGAAGCAATTTCTTCCATGGTTAATCCCTGAAGGGGCCGAAAAGTAGCTCGTATCAAACTGTGTAGACTATTTCTCTTGTATTTCTCAAAATCAAATTGGGTTGGAGAACACTTTAATGTGCCTAGTTGGTAACAGTTAAAAACAGTGTCCCATTCATCCCAAATAGGTTCATCAAGATATAAGAGAATTTTTTTATCAGAAAAATTTGTAATTGGACAGTCGAAGAATGAGCACAACATTTCCTCATCAACCTGATAAAATAATAGATATAAACTAATAAGAATTGAATGTAAAAATGAAACTAAATAATGCGTTATAATCTAATGAGAAATCATTATAAATATCAGAAAATATGACTTATATTATCAGCTTTAGTCATTTATCTACAATAAAAATAGATACAATAATAAAATGTTAAATGTAAAAATAATTAAAATTACATACCTTGTCTTCTTAGAACATCCAATCGTCCTTTTCTTTAATTTGTCATTGGAAATTAAGAAATGTCTTGTCGAGTGCACACAATTAATAAATGGAGTTTTGAAGAATATCTTATTTGCATAATTTAATTGACAACAAATGCCAATCACCTCAGTGGGTTCAACTGATGGATGCAGAATTGATCGTTACATTTTTTTATATTTTTTTCGCTTCTCTCAATACATTATATTTAGGATTTGTTAAAATTTATTTCGCTTCTTGAATGGTATGTTGACCATCAACTATCCAAAAATTGATATTCTTATAATTTAGATCTGTCTCATTTATAATTTTGATAGAGTTGACCAATGGATCAAGCTCATTGATGTCAAATGGAATCAGAAGAGCATCGTGTAATGAGGTTTGAAATTTTTCTAGGAATGATTTCACTAATACTTGAACATTTAAATCATCTTGTGATCTTAATTTGAACACTTTGGGGGCTTCTTTACATCTTTCAACAACCACTTTTCTATTAGAGTTTGAAAATATATAACAATGCTTGAAGGCTTCATGAATCTCATCACATTGATTTGCAAGGTTAGTTGTCTCAAATTCAACTTTCCTAGTTTTTTTAAATTCTATAGTGAACTTGAAATCACTTTCTGTTATGTTCTCCTCCAAATTAAATAAATATACTCTTCTCAAAGCAAGTAATTGAGAATCAATTTTATCATGTAGTATTTTATCAAGATATTTACCTTTTTGTTGTAAATGAAGAAGTACAGATGATGTTTTTTACTTCTTACATAGCGATATCTCAGAACGATGGCGATGTGTTTTAAAATATCTGCACAACTATTTAGTCTAGATTTAGAGAAACTCTCAAAGTTATCCAACTTGAACATTGAATTCTTTATCATATTTGTTGAATCGGTACTTGAAGCTTCAATCAAATCTGGTCTAAAATTTTCATACTCCACTTAACATGAAATTAATTTTACCTCATTTTCTTTAATCATTTCCACTTGAAAGTCCATGTCATTTTCATTGTAAGCATAGCAATTAATTAATGTTCCTAATATCTCTGGTTCATTTCCATCTATTGATCCAAATAGATACATATCAGGAAACATATTCATGCGAGCTTCTATTTGGATGTACCAATCTTGCACAAACTCATATTTATTATATGTATTGTATTTTTTAATCATTTTAAAAGTAGAAGTAGGTGTTATTAATACCGCCTTTTGAGTTGAATAACTTTTCTTTTTCTTAAGTGATGGTTGTAACATTTCATTTGCTTTTGGTCAAACCAATTCTGCAAATAACAACAAAAAAATATTTGCATGAATCAAAATGAAAATATAATTTCAAATATTGTCACATAAAGTTATTATAAATACTAAAAAACCACCTAATCTAACCATTTCTAAGAGATTGTACATAAAATATAAAACCACCATACCAGTTGAAGGAGGAAATGTTTGTATATCACATTTTTTTGTTTCTTCTTCACTACTTTACTTCGAATTTCAAGCACACCAGATTCTGCAGTTTCTAGAAAAAAAATTATGGAATACATGAAATACCAAATATTATTAAACAACCTTATAATACATGATTTCCATTTACATGCACAATAATAAATGATTACATATGCTATGCAAGTTTACTATATGACAGCAAAAGCTATCACCTGGGTAAAATTGTAAGAAAAGAAACCACCTAATCCAACCATTTCTAAAAGAGTACATAAAATATAAAACCAACATACCAGTTAAAGGGGGCATCATTTGTATATCACTTGTTTTTCTTTCTCTCTTCACTACTTTACATTGAATTTCACACCCAACAGTTTCCATGGTTTCTAGAAAGAAAAATATTATGGAAGACATGAAATAAGAAATAGTATTAAACAACCTCATAATACACAATTTCCATTTACACGCACAATAATAAATGAGTACATATGTTATGCAAGTTTAGTATATGACACCAAAAGTTATCACATAGTAAAAATTTCTTGGAAAATAAAAATACCCATGTTAGTACGGGTTGTCCTCATTAAAACCCCACTCTTAAGGCTATTTCCATAGGTTTTATTAATCAACAACCAGTTATTAACACAATGTTTAATGATTGTAACAAAGTATAAACTAAAATTGTCATACCATTTAAAGAATTTGGTGCCGTGTTTCTTGAACTTCCTTTTTCCTTGGATGCTTCCTTTGAATTCCCACTAGCTTCATAGTCCATGGTATCTGAAAATAAAGTAAAAAATTGTTATCACAGTTTCAAATTATTGAAGAAAATATGAAATAATAAATACCATAACTACTCGAATCATTATATGTGTAACAAAATGAACAAGAACAATAACAAGTGTAGAACTCACAATAATAGCTAATCAAGGTTAGAAAAAAGGCAACCCCAAATAATTTATTATGTTCTTTTAATCGTGAATATAGGAAAGAAAACATCTACTAGGTTTCCTTCTAGCAAGAGCATAAGAACATTTCCAAAAGACATTACATTGGAAATAAATAAAAACAATTGTAGAGACTACAACAACATCATATATACACAAAATGTATCTATTATAGTCATGTATATTCTTAGTTTTCTTTAGAAAAAATAAAAGCAAAACACAATGAAAGAACATTAATTATGGCAATCATTAGATTTTCTTCTAGATCTTCGTGTAGCACAAAGACAAACACATAGCAACTTTGCAAGGTGAAATAAATATAGAATGTGATATAATTACTTCTAACACGAAGAAAAGCATATTGCCAACAAGAATCTTGAAAAGCAAAAGAAATATTAGCATCCTAGACTTATTTCTATTACAAACACATGGATATTGTCAAAAAAAACATTGTAAGGTGAAAGAAATCTAGCACATGCTAGAATTATTTTTAGTACGAACACATTCATATTTCCAAGAAAAACATTGCAAAAAAAAAAAAATATAGCACAAGCTAGATTTCCTTCTACCACAAACACATTGTCATCAAAAATATTGCAAGGCAAAGGAAATATAGCCCATGCTAGACTATATTCTATCGCATACAAGAAGATTGCCAACAAAAACATTGTATTGTAAAGCAAATCTAGCGGATGCTAAATTTCCTTCTAGCAAAAACATAAACACAATGTCAATAAAAACATTGCAATAATAATATTTCCTGGGACATTTGACCTTGCCTTTTAGAGACTACGAGGTTATAGTCCATTCCTATACAGACTATTGTTACAATATAAAAAATGTTAAACCCTGAAATGATCAGAAGGCCCTTCATATGGAATATGTGGTCTAAGAATGGGATAGTGTACAAAGATTTCCTCCTAAAAAAAACACAAGAACGTTGCAAATAACAACATTACAAGGTGAAAGAAATATAAGGCATACTATATTTCCTTCTAATGTGAACATAATCACATAACAACATTGTAGGGTGAGCAAAACTTAGTCTTTGTTACATTTACTTATAACACAAACATATAAATATTTCCAATGACAACATTACACGACAAAAAAAATCTAGCACAAGCTAGATTTCCTTTTAGCCTAAACAAAAACATGTTAGCATTAACAACATTGTAATGTAAAATAAAATCTAACACGTGTTAAATTTCCTTTTAGCACAAACTTGAGCACACAAAAACATTGTAGAGTGAGAAGTCTATCAAGTGCTAGATTTATGTCTACCAAAAATACAAGCATGTTGCCAACAACAACGTTGTAGAGTATCAGAATTCTAGATTGTGTTAAATTTTCTTCCAACACAAACACAAACACATTTTAATTTGAAAGAAATTTAACACATGTTATATTTCCTTTGAGCACAAACACAAGAACATAATAACATTGTAGGACTACATAAGTTTAATGTGTGCTAGATTAACAACATTGCAATTTAAAATAAAAGCTAACATGTGTTAGATTTCCTTTTAGCGCAAACTCAAGCACATAGAAACATTGTAGAGTGAGAAATCTAGCAAGTGCTAGATTTATATCTACCACAAATACAAGCACGTTGCCAACAACAACATTGTAGAGTATAAGAAATCTAGTTTGTGTTAAATTTTCTTCCAACAAAAGAACATGCACATTTAAATTTGAAAGAAATATAACACATGCTATATTTCCTTCTAACACAAACATAAGAACATAACAACATTTTAGGACTAAATAAGACTAATGTGTGCTAGATTAACAACATTTCAATGTGAAAGAAAATCTAACATGTGCTAGATTTACTTTTAACACAAACTGAAGCACATAGAAACATTTTAGAGTGAGAAATCTAGCAAGTGCTAGATTTATGTCTACCACAAATACAGGCACGTTGCCAACCACAACATTGTAGAGTATAAGAAATCTGGCTTGTGTTAAATTTTCTTCCAACACAAACACAAGCAAAATTAAATTTGAAAGAAATGTAACACATGTTATATTTCCTTCTAGCACAAACACGACAGCATAACAACATTTTAGGACTAAATAAGTCTAATGTGTGCTAGATTAACAACATTGCAATGTAAAAGAAAATCTAACATGTTTTAGATTTCCTTTTAGCACAAACTCAAACACATAGAAACATTCAAGAGTGAGAAATCTAGCAACTGCTAGATTTATGTCTACCACCAATATAAGCACGTTGCCAACAACAACATTGTACAGTATGAGAATTCTAAATTGTGTTAAAATTTCTTCCAACACAAACACAAACACATTTTAATTTGAAAGAAATCTAACACATGCTATATTTCGTTCTAGCACAAACACAACATAACAAGATTGTAGGACTAAATAAGTCTAATGTGTGCTAGATTAACAACACTGTAATGTAAAAAAAAATGTAACATGTGTTAGATTCCCTTTTAGTGCAAAGTCAAGCACATAGAAACATTGTAGATTGAGAATTATAGCAAGTGCTAGGTTTATGTCTACCACAAATACAACACGTTGCCAACAACAACATTGTAGAGTATAAGAAATCTAACTTGTGTTAAATTTTCTTCCGACACAAAAACAAGCATATTTAAATTTGAAAGAAATCTAACACATGCTATATTTCCTTCTAGCACAAACACAAGAACATAACAACATTTAAAGACTAAATAAGTCTAATGTGTGCTAGTTTAATAACATTGCAATGTAAAAGAAAATCTAACATGTGTTAGATATCCTTTTAGCGCAAAGTGAAGCACATAGAAACATTGTGGATTGAGAAATCTAGCAAGTGCTAGGTTTTTGTCTACCACAAATACAAGCACGTTCCAACAAAAACATTGTAGAGTATAAGAAATCTGGCTTGTGTTAAATTTTCTTCAAACACAAACACAAACAAATTTAAATTTGAAAGAAATTTAACACATGTTATATTTCCTTCTAGCACAAACACAAGAACATAACAACATTTTAGGACTAAATAAGTCTAATGTGTGCTATATTAACAAGATTGCAATGTAAAAGAAAATCTAGCATGTGTTAGATTTCCTTTTAGTGCAAACTCGAGCACATAGAAACATTGTAGAGTGAGAAATCTAGCAAGTGCTAGATTTATGTCTACCACAAATACAAGCACGTTTCCAACAACAACATTGTAGAGTATAAGAAATCTAGCTTGTGTTAAATTTTCTTCCAACACAAACACAAGCAAATTTAAATTTGAAATAAATCTAACACATGCTATATTTTCTTCGAGCACAAACACAAGAACATAACAACATTGTAGGACTAAATAGGTCTAATGTGTGCTAGATTAACAACATTGCAATGTAAAATAAAATCTAACATGTGTTAGATTTCCTTTTAGCGCAAACTCGAGCACATAGAAACATTGTAGAGTGAGAAATCTGGCAAGTGCTAGATTTATGTCTACCACAAATACATGCACGTTGCCAACAACAACATTGTAGAATATAAGAAATCTAGCTTGTGTTAAATTTTCTTCCAACACAAACACAAGAATATTTAAATTTGAAAGAAATCTAACACATGCTATATTTCCTTCTAGCACAAACACAAGAACATAACAACATTTTAGGACTAAATAAATCTAATGTGTACTAGATTAACAACATTGCAATGTAAAATAAAATCTAACATGTGTTAGATTTCCTTTTAGCACAAACTCAAGCACATAGAAACGTTGTAGAGTGAGAAATCTAACAAGTTGTGATGGATTTCTCACACAAAACAATCTCATACTCATCTCCATATCCCTCCACTTGCTCCTCCCCATCTAGGAGATGCATATACATGTTTATAAACCACATCAAGTAAATTGTGACTCTCACTCGTGTGAAATCCTGGGTCTTTGTAAGATTTCCCAAACTATGCAAATAGAACAAACTCTAACATTATCATCAAGAAACAGATTCCCTCTCTATGCTGACTAAATCTAGAGTTAAGATGGATCTAAAGGAAAAGCTTGCACCTTGAGAAATTTGATCCCTTCGTAAGCTATCTAAATCTAGAGTTAAAATGAATCTAAAATGGTTTAATTATTAATTATTATAATTCTTATTTTATTTTATTTTATATTTATGTAATTTGACTAAATTAACAAGTTTAAATAACATTACATAACCTTAGAACATCTCATTCACTTTGGGCTAAAGTCCCATGTAATCGTCATGTTGGACTAAAGTCTCTCCATGCAATTATTTAAATTTGTAGATATTTTTTTTTAATTTAATTAATAATACTTAATATAAAGTAGAAAACATAAACTTGGAAAAGCCCATAAATATTATAAATATCAAGTGAATTACAATGAAATTTGAACCATTTAAAATTATAATTTTATATTTTTATTTTAGAAAAATTTCAAACCATAAAATTGATAATAATAAAACATTTATTAAATATATCATTATTTTATTTAATTTTATAAATATTACATACAATAATACATGAAAAATGTAATATAATTTCAGAAAATGTAATTTATAATTTTAAAATTACTAATAAAAAAATATTAACATACCAAATTCTTTATTATTATTAAAATTTGTAGATATTTATTTTCATTTTAATGGATGATATTTAATATATAATGGTAAGTATAAATTTGGAAAGGGCTACCCATATTATAAATATTAAATGCATTATAATGTAATTTGAACCATTTAAATTTATGATTTTATATTTTTAATTTAAAAATAAAATAAAATTAAAACATAATTAAATCTATGATTTTACATTTCTAATTAAAAAAAAAAAATTCAAAACATAGAATTTAAAACATATTGAAAAGAGGGTCCTCTACATGGAGCTGGTAGAAGGGAGTTACTTAAAAATCTAGCATGAGTCATCTAGAAACCCCATAAGAAAACATCACATGTGTTTTCTTATCAAAGGATGGGCTTCCTCTCATAACCCAATATTTAATTGTTGCCCTGTATCCCTTGGAGAGTTTCTATCTTTACACCACACTATATTAAAGGCTCTTTCCCCTACCCTGTTGATCATATGTTCCAAGTAAAAACTCAAAATACTATATGGAAGACATATGATCCTCATGCATGGGAGACATAACATATACTTTTTATCGGAGAGTTTCTTTCCTTGTCATTCTTACATTCTTCCTCATGCTGAAAGAACACATGCCTCCATAGCTGGAATTCCATAAAACCAACCTAAGAAGCTAATGATCTTGATATATGTGTGATTTTGTGCCAAGCTAGAGGTGTTGTGGCATAAGTGGAAGGAAGGAATTTTTTTTTAAATTTGAAGAGAGAGTTGTATAGTAAGAAACATGAAATCTCATTACCCACTAGTTTAAATCAATGTTCACTGCAAATGAGATAAGGTGTCCTTGAAAGCACATTATACACTTGTCTGATTCATCACTGCAATGAGCCAAGGTATACGAATTTTAGGGATACCCAAAGAGCAGCCAGTAGCTAAAATTCTTTATGCCAACACCATGGAACTAGAGGGAATGGATTCAATGGAGATCAAGACCTTGCTTTGTGTTTTGCTAAGTGGAAGAGGTCCCTAGAAATTCAAATTTTCATGGAGATAGGGACAAGCAACTAATAACAAGCGGGAGCACTAACAATGTATCAAGGAGTCAAGTTTCTCAAGGACATTGTGCAAAGAGATGTAGTTATTGTTGATGACTCCAACATAATCATAAGATTTACTTTAAGGGAAACACCATAGTACTATGAGGAGCATACAAGAGTATGCTTATGTATTACGACTATATTCAATGCTACCCCTAAAATTCGTGAATGGTATATGTTGAACTAGTCTTATGATTTATTATCTATGTTTTTATAATGAAGGTAATAATGTGAACCAACACCTTGCACAAAAAGAACAATTATCATGAAGTATATGGAAAGTGAACCAAATGATAGCATACCCTCCTAGTGGAATTGTCTTTCATAGTTGAATATTACCATACAAGTGTAATCACTCAATCAAATGTTGTAAACATACCATTGTCATTTGGGAACTAGATTGGTAAGCCTAATAATAAATGTTATATTAATTTATAAATAAGATTAAATACTTGTTGAGTAGCAATGACATGGTACACTAATTAGAACCAATCTAGATCCATCTTAATTTTGAATCTATTAAATGCTAAGAGGGATCAAATTTTTTGGCATGCAAACATTTCTTTAGGTTTTGCACTAAAAAAAAGAGGTTTTCACTTGGAAAGATTTGACCTGTCTCAATAATTGATAAATGATTTAGGCTAATATGTTAAATGATTTAAATAGCTGAAATTCACATTGTATTAATATAAAAAGTTATTAAATTATTTATAATTCAACTTTATATTTGTTTTAATTTAAAATATATTGATAAATTATACTGGTTAAATAATTTATAATTAAATATATCATTTATAGTAAATTTTAAATCTATTTTTTTTAGATTTAATGATAATTTTGTCTAACTTCTATTAATTTAATTATTTTTTATTAAATATTAAAATTTAATTATTTTTAAAAATGTTTACTAAAATCACTATTGAAATTTCAAAACCTTAAAGATATTAACATTTATACACAATTCAATTAAAAAACTCGAACTTATATAACTTAGAAGGCTCTCTTATATATAATTTATTTAGTTTAAAAGCATTTAATTAAAACAATTTGTTAAATTGTCTATCATTAATACTAATCTAGATCCCTTTTAACTCGCTATCTACTCAAAAGGGATTAAATCACCATGGACAATACCATGGGTTAGCTGAAAAACTAACTTGGCCAAGTCAAATTTACCATAACTACCCAATAAAAATTAATTAAAAAAATAATAACTTTTTATTTTAATATAGGGTTATTTTTATTTTTATTTCAAATTTACCTTAACTATGCCAAAAAAATTATAAACTAAATAATAACATAGAATTTTTATTTTAATAGTGTTATTTTTATTTTATGTTATGTTAAGTAACAAAAATTATAATATAATATATCAAACATTTTACCCAAAAATAATGAAAACATTTTAGACCATTAATATTATTAAACATTTACCTAATTACATTGTACACCATTGAACATTTGAAAAAAACTAAGGAGAAAGAAGAGTATCAACATGAACATTAAGGACCAACACCAACTTTGAGAGAATCTCTTCGCTATCATGAGCCAACTCTACTGTTATATTGAAAGCCATTCCAGATTTAATGGCATATGTGCAGGTGTGTCGTAGCTTTTATTACTTTGCCATATAGTGCATACATCTCGCTCAATGTTGGGAATTGATATGTAATTTGCAACCACCTTCTCTCTTTCATGATAACCTCCAGGGCAGATATTGTCACAATAGTATAGTTTCAAGCACAGGAAAATATTAAAAGACTTGCTGTAGTAAACAAATGGAAAAAAAATCTAAGTTATTTTACACTGGTTATTTTTATTTTAATTAGATTTCGAAACTATTTTAAAATTTGACGAACGAAATATTAAATAATTGACTTCTTAAATCTAAAAATATTCTATATGCAAAAGAATGTACAATCACATTAAATTCAACTACTGTAAATACTTTGCAAGTTTTGTTATTTGTTTAAACTTTAAACACTTATATTGGACTTTGACGGAAGAAATTAGAACATAAGGAGTCAGGACACATTCTATGGTGGATGTGCAATAGCCATCAAAGTTGGCATCCTTTTCATTATGCAATTTGTTTATCGAAAATCTAAGTAAGATGTTGTGGAGCTTGATATCCACTGTTTAGACATTGAACCACAAACAGTTAGTTAATACAACATCCACTACTAAAACAAAGATAAGGAGTGGTGAGATTTTTTTTATCAAATGAGTGAAAAATGTACCTGGCCTATTTCTTATTATTGTTCTATCAAAATCATTTTCACTCATAAGTTAAAAAAATTACACATTTGTTTTTATGGTCTGGGGATAAATATTAAGCAACCTGTAGATTAGTTAACCATACCATCGTATTTACTAATGGCTATAATATTTGACTCGTAATTATACCTAGGATGGTATTTACTAATGGCTATAATATTTGACTCGTAATTATACCTAGAGTGTGCAGTTTATATATAGCACACTTGATACATATCTTAACTTACAACCTTGAACACTTTCCAATTTTGCAAGGTAAAAATGTCCTTGCTAGCTACTGGTTGAGTCAGGTAACAAACTTTGGAGGAAGTACTCTATTTTATTCCATTTTATTATATTTTGTCAATCAAGCCATAAAATCCTGTTGGGCAATAGGAATTCCACTGTTGATTTCACACAATTTAATTAAAAACAATGAACTACATTATATTTAGATGCCAGCATTCTCAATAATTTATTAAGATTGAAACCTTTCTTTGAATCTTACACTTGAGACAATTCATATGGAAGAAAAAGGCAATCATATTACCACGAGAATTTAAAGGGTTACGGTAAAATGGGATCCAGCGATATGAGAAAATCACAGTAACAAGTACCTAACAAAAATACTTTCAGGAAAATGTTTTTAGGGCTTAAAATGCATTGAGAGTAAAAGGGCTAGTTGGTCTTCTTTTCCTGGTGGAATCCTTCGAATTAGTATTCCACATGGTAAGCACATTCTTTGGCCTCTCTGCAATAAGATATACATTCTCTAAAAACCATTAGAATTTCATACAATCTTCCTTTTCCTCCCATTAATCCCCACCATAAACTCATTTCTATCTCGCTTCTCAGATCAAAACAATTTAAGACCTCCTCCAAAATATGAGTTTTTTCCCTCAACATAATAATATAGTTCTGAGATGACACGCAGGAGTGACATGAGAACTTCACATGCAGTTCCTTAATGTAGCACCATATACTTTGCCTTATATCACTCACTACATTGTACTTCTCCTTATATCACTTACTGCGATGTAATAGACTAAGCCATGCCTATAATTCTAGCTAGACTTAGTTTTATGTATCATGAGTAAACCACCCAAGCTTAGTGCAAGTAACAAGCTTGATTAAGCTCAACAAGTGTAATTGAAAAATAGACTCTTACACATGCACAAGACTATCAATCGTCCTGAAGATAGGACTGTAATTACATAAGACATATATCTTATCATATTCAAATTGTTGTTAGATAATTATGCCTTTGTAAATGCCCAGACTAGTGTGATTAGATAAAGTTAATCCATAAGAGTGATATTAACTCCATGCTAAACTAGCAAGTAAGATGTAGCTGGTATTATTACTCTTAATTACATAAGACATATATCTTATCATATTCAAATTGTTGTTAGATAATTATGCCTCTGTAAATGCCCAGACTACTGTGATTAGATAAAGTTAATCCATAAGAGTGATATTAACTCCATGCTAAACTAGCAAGTAAGATGTAGCTGGTATTATTACTCTTAATTACATAAGACATATATCTTATCATATTCAAATTGTTGTTAGATAATTATGCCTCTGTAAATGCCCAGACTACTGTGATTAGATAAAGTTAATCCATAAGAGTGATATTAACTCCATGCTAAACTAGCAAGTAAGATGTAGCTGGTATTATTACTATGTATTTAACTAATAACCATGATTTACTAGACTAACCATAGGTAGTGCTAGTGTTCTAAATAGGTAAGCATTACGACATAGATAAGTAATACACTATTTAGCCTAGATAGCCTTTGGTAAGGTTACTAACCCTTTTTCATTATGAGCTAATAATACTTATCAAGCTATTAATCAAGCATGGTTACAGAGTCAAAGTATTAATCAAGCATGGTTACAGACTATGCTAACGATCTAACTAGATAACTCTTATGGCTTAACTCACATTAAAAATCAAATCCTTACCAAAAACAATACCCAGATTCTCAGAGCCTCTTGCTCTAATGAAACAATCATGTTATATAATCTCAATTTCATTTATTGCAACCTTAAATTCATCCTTTTGCCAAAAAGAATACATATTGTCCCTCTAACTCGGGATTTTTCCCAGATTTTAGTGATAAGCACATTTGAGAATAACTCTGTAAAAAAATGTACACAATAAATAAAATTATGATTTTACTTGCATGTCAAAACCAGAACCCTGAAACAGATAAATCTATTTCTGCGAGTCCTTTCCATAAAAATGCATAGATTTATTAGGCTAGAATCTACTGTTAACTAATAATCTATTTCTGCAAGTCCTTTTCATAAAAAGGCATAGATTTATTAGGCTACAGTCTATTGTTAACTAATTCCAAATATTTCACTCAAGTAAGACAACAGGAAAATATGGAAATTAGAAACAAAAGACAGAGTTATAGAACAAGTAATATAGAATATACAAATGTACAGGGAAGTAGGGGTAGTAAGAGGGTATGAGAGTGAAGATTCCACAGTAAAAGTGAGAGCTCCAAGCTAGGAGACTCTGAGACCCCTAAGGAGATCACTGATGACACAAGATTCAACAAAAACAATGAAGACTTCATCTCTGAGACCGACAAGTTGACAACAAGGAGAATTTGATAATGAGTAACCTATTGCAAGGTTGTGCAACGGCTGAAAAAAACCCACACAATAGACTAAAAAAAAAGGCACATTCCCATCTTTTCTTTTACATCAGTATGTCCAGCATACTGCGCTTTTAGAAACTAGAAGTAAGGTATAGCCTTTTTGTAAAAAAACAAAGATTAAGGTTTTATAATTGTAAGAAAAATATTATTAGATCAAGCCAGCAAAAATATATTGTAAAGTGGAGAGCCTGCATGAACTTACTTGGTAGGGCTGAGGTTTTTCCATATATGTAAAATGGTAAAAAAAGTTCGATAACATAATTTTAAGAAAAATCGATTCAGAATATTTGCATTTTCACCCAAAATGATTAGGGCTACACCAACGTCAAAGACGATTTTTCCATTTGAACATTTCATGACCTACTCAAGTCCTGTGCATTACTTTGCCTTATAGTCATAGGAAATTTGTTATGGCATTATTAAAATATCAATCCACAGCGTAAGCGTATTTTACCAAAAAGGGTAAAACATAAGCAAAACAAGAGACATGACTACATGGTGAATAGAACAGGAAATAGGACTCAAGGTTTCTGGGAATAATGAGCGTAAATCACCTCTCTGACGGCGTACATTACCACTATAAAATTGAGGTTTGGAGATACAAAACCTACTTTACTAGAAATAGGAAACGTAAACATAACCAGAAACAAAACAAGACTAGAATCGTGATTATAGAATTTTGACAGATAAGCAACTTGAACCCACCCATCTCCCTACATATATCATGCACTTAAAAACTGGTGGTGTTGTAGAAGTGTAATCCCAACAGAGGAATGGAAATGATAATAGGAACAAGAACTGAATGGAAAAGAGGTATACTAGTCACGCCTCTACTAACATTGATCTGAACAGTGTTGCCTGTCATCAAATGGGTATGTAGCACAGGGTAGAGACTTCCATCGGTCAGGGGTAGATCTAATCTTCGATTCATTGCCCATTATTTTTAACAAAAATTTACTTGGGAATATCGACCTCCAAACTAAACTGTTCTATTGAATGACATATGGCAAGCTATTAGTTATTTCAAAAGTGAAAATCTCTACATACGCCACCAATAAGGCATTGGTTCACTAGTGAGGTCAGCATAGTTTAACCCAACCACCAGGCTTCACTATCACTGTTGTCTGCACCACCTAAATGGCATAACAGGAAAGCACGAGGCGATTTTGGTAAAAAAATTACCATCCATACTTTTCACCTAAACCAAAGGAAGTCACTCATGGGCAAGTTTCTTGAATTAATTCTTATAATTAAACAATAAAAATAAAATGTAGTTTACCTACCACTTGAATCGGTTTAGTATCCTCTGGAAACTTATACTCTGGCACAGAGCCTCAATCCTGCTTGTATGAGCTCACATCCATTTCCTCAGCATCTAATTTCATTGCTCTGGAACTCTTGGAACCCTGTGGTACAGGAAAATTCAAGGCCTTCTTTGTGTCTTTGACATTTATAGGGACGACTAGATCATCACAATCGACCTGTGGCAGAGCATCTAGATGGTTACCTCTTACAGTCTTGGGACATTTTATTTCCTTGTCTTAGTCAATGCATTTTTGCTCTCTTTTCTGCTTAATTTCTTCACTAATTTCGAGGTCGGAAAGACACCTGTCGTCTTCTTTGGCACATAACCCATACCTTCGGCTCCATCTTCCTCTGCGGAATCTTGTACATATAGCCTCTTGAGTGCCTCTCGCACTTGTCTAGATGGGGATGGGCCATCGCATAGGAGTGTGGGGAACCTTGTGCAGATCGCTTCCTAGAATGAAACCACCACAATTGGAGGCACATAGAATCTAATTTATTGTATTCAACCAAATGTATCAAATCAGACCTGCAACAACATGGCCGTGACCTTCCTCTTTCTTCCCTGGAAAAACCCTACAATGTGAGGGAAATGAATAAATTGGAAATGAATAAATTTTGATATTTGAGAAATAGAATGCGATGACATGGCGACCTTACTCCCGCTTCCCTGGAAAAAGCTTGGAACGCGAGGGAAATGAGCAAATTTTGATATTTGAAAAACCTGGAACGCGAGGGAAATGAACAAATTTTGATATTTGAAAAAACCTGGAACGCGAGGGAAATTAACAAATTTTGATATTTGAAAAGCAGAAATGCTGTGAAACCTTGAATGGAACTTAATGAAATGCTTTTGTGTTTTTCAATTGGAATTAAATTCCATTAAATGAAATGTGTAAGTGTTTTCTTTGGCTTAGTAGGGAAGTATTGCTTATGGTAATAATTAATCATATGATGCTTGTTTCTATGTAGGAAAAATTATTTGAGAGGATTTTGGTTGATTTTTCAATGTAATCATGTTACATTAAAGGTGAATTGTGGTGACATAAAAATAAGTTGTGTGTGGTTGAAAAATGCAGAGAAGTCGTAATGTTATAAGCTTAATGATTATTTCTAATAAAATGTTTGGTTTAGTGAGGCTAACTAATCTATGGAGATGCTCCAATATTAGATAAGAAATTGCAGATAGAACAGAAATGAAATGGAAATAAGGAATTTGTCTGGAGAAGATCATACGGAAGAATCCGAGAGGAATTTCCATGGCAGTCTAACCCTACGGTTATTTCTAATGCGAATATGGGTTTTCACTTGCACCTGGGAGCGATAACAGGGCGAGGGAATGGTCACAACGCTAGCAAACAAGGGTCAGTACACCTTGTTTATATTTATCCGCAGCGGTTTGGCAGCTTTTGGTCTCACGGGTTTTCTTGGTCATCTAGCAAGGGGATCGAACAGTGGAGGTGAATGTTTTGTTCAGTTGGGCCAATGTCTCTAGGAGGGTGTAGTGCACACCATCACATAGGGATAGTATAACGGAGTACATGTGAACATCATTTTGTATCAACGAGGAACTTGTGGATTATTCTTCTAATTCTATGGAGGCTTCCCAATTTTGGGTTGAGCAGCCACATCAACATCAAACTGGGGTTTCACCGATGATACACCATGAACCAGAAGTCTAGGTTGACGCATTTACCTCAGAGATGGATGATGTGAAGGTTCCCCTAAATGCCCTGGGGTTTTCCCACCCGAGCTCGACAGTAAATCCGAACTTTCTTCAACTACACGAGGATCAAGCTCAACCGGTCCTGAATATCCCATCACCATCGAAGTTACAGTACTGGGAAGTTACATTATGATTTTATTGTATGCTCACATATATACAGGGAAAGGAATCTAGTCGCTGACTTTCTTTCCAAGGAGGCCACGTAGCAGCACAGGGGGCACTGGTTGATTCAAGAATTCCGAGACCGAGAGTTCTATCAGTTATTCCACTAGCCATTCATTGAACATGATGGGTTTACATCTGAATGATTTGCCAAGATCATTCGGTAACTAGAGGCATTTTTTATTTTATCTGTGTTGATCTATATGGACAACTATGTTTTTGTTTGTATATATTTTGTCTTTTATTGTATATATTGGATGATCTATATGAACACTAATCTGGATAGGATGGCATGGAGATAGTCAGTGAAATCTAGTCACAGCCGATTCGAGCCAAGCCCAGCCAAGGAGATAAGCGAAATTTTAAATTTTCCCACAAAATTTTAAATTTAAGCCTTCTTCATAATATTTTTTTTAAAGCTTCATTTGCCAGCAGTTCTATTAATTGAATTTTCCCACAAAATTTTAAATTTTCCCATAAAATTTTAAATTTTGTCACAAAAATGTTTGAAAAGTCTTCATCATAATAATTTTTTAAATGTTCATTTGCCAGCAGTTCTATTAATTTGTGCATTTATTTTATTAATACAAACCATATAATATTAACTAACCTGCATCCTATAAATTATATAAGTACACATTTGCATCCTATAAACTATTCACCTTAGAGAGACCAGGAAGTGGTTTTGTACAATGTGCATAATTTATATTATTGCTAAACCTTAAAAACCATTCGTAGGCCCTAGGATGATAATGGTGTTTCTTCTTAGATGATGTCCAAGGCCCCAACAAAAGTCATTCTTTTTGGGCAAATCCTCACGTTAACACCCATACAACATTTATATACCTATGGTTTATAATGATGGCAAATAGTGCTCCTCATCACCTAATTGTGCAAAAAGCCCCAACTAACCTAGTCTAGGTTAGATGTCCTTGATATTAACATATTATCCTACATTATCCATTAGCTCATGGAGATAGAGGGTTCAAGGACTCTCACTTTATGGTTGGGGACTATAGTCCATCAAGAGGTCAAATGTCGGGCTAACTGTATTAAGGACACCTCAAGGTCAACCGACACTAATGTAATGTATTAGTTGTTCGTACATCAACCTATCAAAATGTCACAATATTGGGTAGTAGACATTAATAAGTAGGACACTATTCACCAACAAGAAACCTTGATAACGATAGAGTAATGATGTGGTGAGTGGATGTGGACCCGGGGATACCGCATGTCAATTGTGTGGCAGTTTATTTGACATGCTAACGTCTCATTATCATGTGGCACCAATGTGGGTCTAGATGACATGGAATACCAATGTGGCAAGTGATGTGGCATGTTGACATGGCAATGGAAGGTTGACTTGGCACCGAGGTGATGTATAGGTGGTAACCATATAGTGACGACGTGGATGTTAGGCTTTTGGATGTTAAGATATCAACTAATTAGTATCAATGACACTCTTTAGCCTCTTCCCGAGGGCCCGGTGGGTTGATAGCTTGACCATTGGCCTTTCAAGATATTGGGTATTGAGAAATTAGGGCTTCAATCTACAAGCTTGTCTGTATGTTAGGTGTCAAGTATCAAGACAGTAAGTATGTACATAGCATTAAGGAAAATCATGTGTTTCGTGTGAATTTGGGCAAGCTTAGAAGTCGGGTTGCAAACTGCTACAAGTGTCCTTATTTTTCTACAAGAAACAGTGTAATGTGAAGGTAAATATGCTAAATCAATAAAAACCTAGATCTTGTTTCCTGGATCACCACGTAGCAATAGTAAGGAGGATTTACTATCCTTAGGAAGTCGTGTTGGGTTTATTTTGTAGAAGGTAGTAGGCCCCACAAATATCTCTAGATGATTCTCCTTGAAATTTGTGTAGAATCCATTCAAATATTACACAATAGTAATGTTAGGCACATAAAGTATGAAGAATATCTTGGACTCTCCTAAGAACTCATTAAGCTAGGAATGTATTATTAAGTGAACAAAATTAGGTTCAATATAGCCTTTATGTGCCTAGGAGTGGTTAGAAAAACCTTATGGGAGACTCATCACATATATTAATTGAGAAGACAAATTTTGAATTTATCAATTAGTATGCAATTTAATAAATTTTATACTTTATTAATTTAAAATTTAAATATAATCTTAGTGTATTATGTATGGCATAAGAAAATAATATGAAGTGTTATCAAAAAATTTCCTTCCTTATATTTATTTGTAGTCATCATTATGTTTTTTACCCTTTTGCATATATTGGGCCCTTCATTTTGAGCTTGTTGGAGCACGAACATTGGTTCAACACTAGGAATATGCCTCCTCCATTCGTTCTTAGTGTATCGTCTGGCATTGAGAGCGTCAAATTAGTATTTTCTAACCAACATCCATACTTAGTGTATTGTTTGGCATTCAAAGCATCAGATTAGTCATTTCTAACCAACATCCATATATTTTTTCTAGAATATTTCATTCCCTAGAATTTCTTGGTATCTTTTCTAAAAAATTATATAGTAGAAAAGTTCTCGCATCACACATCAAACCAAAAGGATACAAAACAACACACACACTTCTATGTACAAGGTACAATCACAACTCAATCAAAACAATCATGTCAATGTGTGCCTATTTTGGACACAAGAAAAGGATTCTCGTACATGAACTCATGGAGGAGTTGAGGTACCATATGGTGTGCCATGATGGGGCCATGCCATACAATTCACTGGAAAGTTCAACATTAGAAACCGAAAACATTACTTGGTCCAAGGATGACACTTCCAAGGATGGCTGAGAAAATTCCCCCTAGGTTAATTCGAGATTTGTTTACCAATCTCTACTTTTTCCCATTTGGGGAGACTAGAGGTATCAAGATGCAAAATCTCCCTAGGATTGTCAATAGGTGAATCCATGACCTCCATGATGAATTTTTCCGAAGGAAATTCCTCATTAGGGAGTCATGTTCAATAGGTAGAGTGACAACCAATGTGGTAAAATGATCCTAGTCATATTCCAAGGGATCTACCCCTCCAATAGTAGTCAATAAGGATTTGCGCTACATGAGGCAAGACTGAAAATCCTCTAAGGAAGACATGACACATGATGCTTCGACTAACTCTTTAATAATACTATAATATTGGGAAGCCCGCGCATCGGGATTGTTTGTTAACTTTTGGACTACACCGTTAGGTGGGTGATATAGCAGTTCCATAGGCTTATCTGATGTGAGAGATCTAGTGGAAGCGAAAGGGGTGGTTAAGTCCTTAGAAGTAGAACTTGACTCAAGAGGGTCATATGATTTTTCTCTCATGGTAAAATAAATGTGAGAATTAACATGAGGACCTACGCATTGTTATTAGGACCATATTACTATTTCTCCGCATTACCCCTAGGAGGAGGTGGGGAATCTTGTACAACTATTTGTTGTTATGGCAACACTTTTGATGGATTTTACTCATTGTTAACAAGATTTATTATTTGTTTGTGACTAAATTTGAAAAGTGGAAATACAAAATATTTAATAAATGAGTAAATATTATTTCAATGGTGTTACCAAGCGTATTGCTTGAGGTTGTATATGAGACAAGTATATATTGCTAGAAGAACAGAGATTGAAAGATAAAAAGTGTAGCAATAGGCATCAACATATAACATGAAAAATTTCAAACACTTTTCAATAGGAATTAACCACTAAAGGAAATAAACATTGTCCATACAACATACGTGGGGAAAATATTTGCTTTGTAGGTGTTGTATTGAAGTGGCTTGGGAGCTTATACATGGACCATGAACATTATTAGTAGAGTAGCTACAAAAGATTCAAAATTATAATAGAGAATCAACCAACCATAAGCCACTTAATGAAAAAAAAAAGAGTACTAAAGAGTTTATTTCTTTAGAGAGAGACACAAATTATCCATAAAAGTAGGTGCAAAGAATATATGAGATGACTCATTAGCATTGTGTACTTAGCCTTATATAAATCCACATATTCAACCTTCTACATGTTTACTTCTACAAATTCATATTTTTTCAAGTTTTGTTGAGCTTCTCTCTGTGCCAAAACTTGGTAAAAGATGATACACAAAAATGCCTCGGTCATGCCTTCCAACTCATCCTTGAGTTGGGTTCTATGCTTCATATGTGTCCTCCTCTTATGACCAATATTTGAATCGCGTGGCACATATCAAACATTCACCTAGTAAGTATGGCTTGTACCTATGATAACTCTCCTTATCTAAATATTGGATTATGATGATCACAAGTAGATAACTTTCTTTATCAAGCCTTTACATGTGTAACTTTATTATGGTAGGACTAGCATACATAGGTAGATCTCTAATATTCATGTGGATTTTTTATTACAATTGCACATGATGATAACTAGAATAACCATGGGGAAATATATACACATGCAACATATCTACTTTAGGCAATCATAACCCTCATCTTAGCCACATTACTAGATACTCTTCCCAAAATATGTTTGATGTCTCCTCCCAATTGTAGTTCTCAACTAAAAGGATATATCAAAGCTTATCTCAGTTTCACGTTGGCCTTCTCAATTCTAAATGTACAACTACCTTAAAAATGGTGATGTTGAAAAATTGGACCAAAATTATAGGAAAGACTAGTGGCCAAATCCTTCACTTACTTTACCTTCATTGCCCATACCCAACTAATGAGAGCACGAGAACACCTACTTCTTTAAAAGCACCTATAATAATTTTGTGGGTTTAGCTAAATATCCTTTGGTTAGTGTTTACACATCAGTCTAGATACTAAAGTGATGTGCCTACAATCATAATCCGCTAGGTGTATTTTCTCTTAAAAAACTATGCAAATATAGATGTCCCTTTTATGGCCAAGTTCCACCAAAATGGTTCCTCCTCCCTACCTTGTACCTCAACTTATTTTTTCACAAGACTATCCTACAATCTACCAAATTTTCATCATATCCATGATTTCAACAACAATTTGTGATTCAAGATATAACTAAGTTGGAACAAACTTAACTCTACTGCTGAGGTTATTTTTCCACCTCTAATATTTATGGATAAAGAGAGATCATTTTTTCAAAGCATGTGGGAGTTGAAATATCACCTTTCCCATGTTGATTCCCTCTATTAAGCATCATGGAAAATATCTATAGATTAGTTTTTTTTCCCAAGAAAAAAATCATAGTTTTCATTAGTAAAATAAGACAATTACATGTTGTATCATCTACATGTGATTATGCAGAATCACATGCAATGGACCATGCCATCCTATCCAGATTAGTGTTCATATAGATCATCCAATATATACAATAAAAGACAAAATATATACAAACAAAAACATAGTTGTCCATATAGATCAAAACAGATAAAATAAAAAATGCCTCTAGTTACCGAATGATCTTGGAAAATCATTCAGATGTAAACCCATCATGTTCAATGAATGGCTGGTGGAATAACTGATAGAACTCTCAGTCTCGGAATTCTTGAAGATGAGTGCAAACCAACCTCTTGTCATGGTAATATCCGCCAACAACTGGTCCAATAAATGTCCCCAAATTTCCACAGTCCAATGCTTCAATCGCCCAGGGGTATAATTTCGACCACGAACCCTTCCAACAAGCATAATACTCTTAGTAAATGTAGCTTGGGACATACTGGTACCTTCTCTGAATACCAACAGACCCCCCTTCTCATCCACCTTAGTGCATTTTTTTTTTTCTTCCCCCCCCCCCGTTCTTTTTGCATGGTCTATTGGGTGTTGTTCGTCCTCTGATGACTCATACTCATCCAAATCCGATGCTCTAATATCCTTAGTACCAGGTTCCTGATGAGTGATGCCATCAAAACATCTTGAAGTGCAAGTCGTAGGAGCAGGTCGCTAACCTTGGGGGTCTGCTCCTGATGAGCATGGTACATTATTCCCAATATTTACGACACCATATGTATCAGTCCCATGAACGCTCACGCCCCCAACTACCACATAAGGCACCCCTTGTACATTTTTCGCGAGACCTTGTTGTTCGAGTTCCCAGTACTGTAACTTCGATGGTGATGGGATATTCAGGACCAGTTGAGCTTGATCCTCGTGTAGTTGAAGAAAGTTTGGATTTACTGTCGAGCCTGGGTGGGAAAACCCCAGGGCATTTAGGGGAACCTTCACATCATCCATCTCTGAGGTAAATTCGTCAACCTAGACTTTTGGTTCATGGTGTATCATCGGTGAAACCCCAATTTGATGTTGATGTGGCTGCTCAACCCAAAATTGGGAAGCCTCCATAGAATTAGAAGTATAATCCACAAGTTCCTCATTGATACAAAATGATGTTCACATGTACTCCGTTATACTATCCCTATGTGATGGTGTGCACTACACCCTCCGAGAGACATTCGCCCAACTGAACAAAACGTTCACCTCCACTGTTGGATCCCCTTACTAGATGACCAAGAAAACCCATGAGACCAAAAGCTGCCAAACCGCCGCGGATAAATATAAACCAGGTGTACTGACCCTTGTTTGCTAGCGTTGAGACCATTCCCTCGCCCTGTTATCGCTCCCAGGTGCAAGTGAAAACCCATCTTCGCATTAGAAATAACCCTAGGGTTACTGCCATGGAAATTCCTCTCGGATTCTTCCGTATGATCTTCTCCAGACAAATTCCTTATTTCCATTTGATTTCTGTTCTATTTACAATTTCTTATCTAATATTGGAGCATCTCCATAGATTAGTTAGCCTCACTAAACCAAACATTTTATTAGAAATAATCATTAATCTTATAACATTACGACTTCTCTGCATTTTTCAACCACACACAACTTATTTTTATGTCACCATAATTCACCTTTAATGTAACATGATTACATTGAAAAATCAACCAAAATCCTCTCAAATAATTTTTCCTACATAAAAACAAGCATCATATAATTAATTATTACCATAAGCAATACCTCCCTATTAAGCCAAAGAAAACACTTACACATTTCATTTAATGGAATTTAATTCCAATTGAAAAACACAAAAGCATTTCATTAAGTTCCATTCAAGGTTTCACCGCATTTCTGCTTTTCAAATATCAAAATTTGTTAATTTCCCTCGCGTACCAGGTTTTTTCAAATATCAAAATTTGTTCATTTCCCTCGCGTTCCAGGTTTTTCAAATATCAAAATTTGCTCATTTCCCTCGCGTTCCAAGATTTTTCCAGGGAAGCAGGAGTAAGGTCGCCATGTCATCGCATTCTATTTCTCAAATATCAAAATTTATTCATTTCCAATTTATTCATGTCCCTCACATTGCAGGGTTTTTCCAAGGAAGAAAGAGGAAGGTCACGGCCATGTTGTTGCAGGTTTGATTTGATACATTTGATTGAATACAATAAATTAGATTCTATCTGGCTCCAATTGTGGTGGTTTCATTCTAGGAAGGGATCTGCACAAGGTTCCCCACACTCCTATGCGATGGCCCATCCCCATCTAGACAAGTGCAAGAGGCACTCAAGAGGCTATATGTACAAGATTCCGCAGAGGAAGATGGAGCCGAAGGTATGGGTTATGTGCCAAAGAAGACGACAGGTGTCTTTCCGACCTCGAAATCAGTGAAGAAATTAAGCAGAAAAGAGAGCAAAAATGGGTTGACTAAGACAACGAAATAAAATGTCCCAAGACTGTAAGAGGTCACCATCTAGATGCTCTGCCACAGGTCGATTGTGATGATCTAGTCGTCCCTATAAATGTCAGAGACACAAAGAAGGCCTTGAATTTTCCTGTACCACAGGGTTCCAAGAGTTCCAGAGCAATGAAATTAGATGCTGAGGAAATGGATGTGAGCTCATACAAGCAGGATTGAGGCTCTGTGCCAGAGGATAAGTTTCCAGAGGATACTAAACCGATTCAAGTGGTAGGTAAACTACATTTTATTTTTATTGTTTAATTATAAGAATTAATTCAAGAAACTTGCCCATGAGTGACTTCCGTTGGTTTAGGTGAAAAGTCTGGATGGTAATTTTTCTACCAAAATCACCTCGTGCTTTCCTGTTATGCCATTTAGGTGGTGCAGACAACAGTGATAGTGAAGCCTGGTGGTTGGGTTAAACTATGCTGACCTCACTAGTGAACCAATGCCTTATTGGTGGCGTATGTAGAGATTTTCACTTTTGAAATAACTAATAGCTTGCCATATGTCATTCAATAGAACAGTTTAGTTTGGAGGTCGATATTCCCAAGTAAATTTTTGTTAAAAATAATGGGCAATGAATCGAAGATTAGATCTACCCCTGACCGATGGAAGTCTCTACCCTGTGCTACATACCCATCTGATGACAGGCAACACTGTTCAGATCAATGTCAGTGGAGGCGTGACTAGTATACCTATTTTCCATTCAGTTCTTGTTCCTATTATCATTTCCATTCCTCTGTTGGGATTACACTTCTACAACACCACCAGTTTTTAAGTGCCTGATATATGCAGGGAGATGGGTGGGTTCAAGTTGCTTATCTGTCAAAATTCTATAGTCACGATTCTAGTCTTGTTTTGTTTACATTTATGTTTACATTTCCTATTTCTAGTAAAGTAGGTTTTGTATCTCCAAACCTCAATTTTATAGTGGTAATGTACGCTGTCAGGGAGGTGATTTATGCTTATTATTCCCCAGAAACCTTCAGTCCTATTTCCTGTTCTATTCACCATGTAGTCATGTCTCTTGTTTTGCTTATGTTTTACCCTTTTTGGTAAAATACGCTTAGGCTGTGGATTGATATTTTAATAATGCCATAACAAATTTCCTATGAATATAAGGCAAAGTAATGCACAGGACTTGAGTAGGTCATGAAATGTTCAAATGGAAAAATCGTCTTTGATGTTGGTGTAGCCCTAATCATTTTGGGTGAAAATGCAAATATTCTGAATCGATTTTTCTTAAAATTATGTTATCAAACTTTTTTTACCATTTTACATATATGGAAAAACGGAAACCTCAGCCCTACCAAGTAAGTTCATGCAGGCTCTCCACTTTACAATATATTTTTGCTAGCTTGATCTAATAATATTTTTCTTACAATTATAAAACCTTAATCTTTGTTTTTTTACAAAAAAAGGTTATACCTTACTTCTAGTTTCTAAAAGCGTGGTATGCTGGACATACTGATGTAAAAGCAAAGATGGGAATGTGCCTTTTTTTTAGTCTATTGTGTGGGTTTTTTTCAGCCGTTTCACAACCTTGCAATAGGTTACTCATTATCAAATTCTCCTTGTTGTAAACTTGTCGGTCTCAGAGATCAAGTCTTCATTGTTTTTGTTGAATCTTGTGTCATCAGTGATCTCCTTAGGGGTCTCAGAGTCTCCTAGCTTGGAGCTCTCACTTTTACTATGGAATCTTCATTCTCATACCCTCTTACTCTCCCTACTTCCTTGTACATTTGTAAATTCTATATTACTTTTTCTATAACTCTGTCTTTTGTTTCTAATTTCCATATTTTCCTGTTGTCTTACTTGAGTGAAATATTTGGAATTAGTTAACAATAGACTGTAGCCTAATAAATCTATGCCTTTTTATGGAAAGGACTCACAGAAATAGATTATTAGTTAACAGTAGATTCTAGCCTAATAAATCTATGCATTTTTATGGAAAGGACTCGCATAAATAGATTTATCTGTTTCAGGGTTCTAGTTTTGACATGCAAGTAAAATCATAATTTTATTTATTGTGTACATTTTTTTACAGAGTTATTCTCAAATGTGCTTATCACTAAAATCTGGGAAAAATCCCGAGTTAGAGGGACAATATGTATTCTTTTTGGCAAAAGGATGAATTTAAGGTTGCAATAAATGAAATTGAGATTATATAACATGATTGTTTCATTAGAGCAAGAGGCTCTGAGAATCTGGGTATTGTTTTTGGTAAGGATTTGATTTTTAATGTGAGTTAAGCCATAAGAGTTATCTAGTTAGATCGTTAGCATAGTCTGTAACCATGCTTGATTAATACTTTGACTCTGTAACCATGCTTGATTAATAGCTTGACTCTGTAACCATGCTTGATTAATAGCTTGATAAGTATTATTAGCTCATCATGAAAAAGGGTTAGTAACCTTACCAAAGGCTATCTAGGCTAAATAGTGTATTACTTATCTATGTCGTAATGCTTACCTATTTAGAACACTAGCACTACCTATGGTTAGTCTAGTAAATCCTGGTTATTAGTTAAATACACAGTAATAATACCAGCTACATCTTACTTGCTAGTTTAGCATGGAGTTAATATCACTCTTATGGATTAACTTTATCTAATCACACTAGTCTGGGCATTTACAGAGGCATAATCATCTAACAACAATTTGAATATGATAAGATATATGTCTTATGTAATTAACAGTAATAATACCAGCTACATCTTACTTGCTAGTTTAGCATGGAGTTAATATCATTCTTATGGATTAACTTTATCTAATCACACTAGTCTGGGCATTTACAGAGGCATAATTATCTAACAACAATTTGAATATGATAAGATATATGTCTTATGTAATTACAACCCTATCTTCAGGACGATTGATAGTCTTGTGCATGTGTAAGAGTCTATTTTTCAATTACACTTGTTGAGCTTAATCAAGCTTGTTACTTGCACTAAGCTTGAGTGGTTTACTCATGATACATAAAATCAAGTCTAGCTAGAATTATAGGCATGGCTTAGTCTATTACATCGCAGTAAGTGATATAAGGAAAAGTACAATGTAGTGAGTGATATAAGGCAAAGTATATGGTGCTACATTAAGGAACTGCATGTGAAGTTCTCATGTCACTCCTGTGTGTCATCTCAGAACTATATTATTATGCTGAGGGAAAAAACTCATATTTTGGAGGAGGTCTTAAATTGTTTTGATCTGAGAAGCGAGATAGAAATGAATTTATGGTGGGGATTAATGGGAGGAAAAGGAAGATTGTATGAAATTCTAATGATTTTTAGCGAATGTATATCTTATTGCAGAGAGGCCAAAGAATGTGCTTACCATGTGGAATACTAATTCGAAGGATTCCACCAGAAAAAGAAGGCCAACTAGCCCTTTTACTCTCAATGCATTTTAAGCCCTAAAAACATTTTCCTGAAAGTATTTTTGTTAAGTACTTGTTACTGTGATTTGCTCATATCGCTGGATCCCATTTTACCGTAACCCTTTAAATTCTCGTGGTAATATGATTGCCTTTTTCTTCCATCTGAATTGTCTCAAGTGTAAGATTTAAAGAAAGGTTTCAATCTTAATAAATGATTGAGAATGCTGGCATCTAAATATAATGTGGTTCATTGTTTTTAATTAAACCGTGTGAAATCAATAGTGGAATTCCTATTGCCCAACAGGATTTTATGGCTTGATTGAAAAAATATAATAAAATGGAATAAAATAGAGTACTTCCTCCAAAGTTTGTTGCCTGACTCAACCAGTAGCTAGCAAGGACATTTTTACCTTGCAAAATTGGAAAGTGTTCAAGGTTGTAAGTTAAGATATGTATCAAGTGTGCTATATATAAACTGCACACTCTAGGTATAATTACGAGTCAAATATTATAGCCATTAGTAAGTACGATGGTATGGTTAACTAATCTACAGGTTGCTTAATATTTATCCCCAGACCATAAAAACAAATGTGTAATTTTTTTAACCTATGAGTGAAAATGATTTTGATAGAACAATAATAAGAAAGAGGCCAGGTACTTTTTTCACTCGTTTGATAAAAAAAATCTCACCACTCCTTATCTTTGTTTTAGCAGTGGATGTTGTATTAACTAACTGTTTGTGGTTCAATGTCTAAATAGTGGATATCAAGCTCCACAACATCTTAGATTTTCGATAAACAAGATTTTAGTGGAAAGGCTGTGACTAGATTTCACTGAGCTGCAAGCTGGATACAGTTGGTCGAGGAACAATGAGCAGAGAAAACTGCAATAGATGCTGAAAAGACTGAGTCTAGATTTCCGTTGAGTATCAATAGTAGCTTCCATGCAGATGGCCAAAAATCCCAAAATATTGGCAAAGATGTGATTAAAATGAGCACAGAGAATTGCCACAGATGCTGGAAAGACTGTATTCTGCTTAGATCTGGGACATTTTTGCTCTGATTTGGGACACCTTGGTTCTTTGTAACTGTATCTATTTAACTACCATGCTATGAAATATTATATAAACCATGAAATTTAAAGTTCAAATTCGCATGAATCAGACCCACCAAAAAAATGTACCTCACAACAAGTTACTTGCTTATATATAAGCTTCAACTTTCAACTTGCATGCAGATTGGGGAATCACTATTCTCCATTCTTCTTGTTTCTAGGAATGAGTCCCTCCTTGCTATTTTCTGCTGGATCTAATCTTGCTCATAGATTTGTCAAGGTTAACTCATGATGGCTTCATAAATCTTGCTGATGAGGCTACTTCTACACAGGTTTAGGAATGCCAATTGACTCAAAGTGGCAATGGCTTTACCCCATGCTGTCCTTGAAGCTACATGCCCATATAACATCAGATCTATTATTTACACAGGTGCCAATGTAATTGTGGTGTCTAGTTGAATGAAATCACAAACACTATCCCAAAATTACAGATCTGTGGTTAAAGATGAGATCGATCTAGCTGGATCCAAGCCAAAAAGATGACAGAGAATCAAGATGGGTTCAGCAAGTCAAAGGAGCTGGAATACTTCCTTTAAGGCCATTCAAAGTATGGACCCTCTCAAACTTCCAAGTTTTGCCCCTTAAAGGTGAGTAGAATTAGACAGTTCCTTTGAAATAAAACCCCACTGCGAACTAAAACTAAGGTCATGTATTCCCAGGAGCGCTTTAAGCTACACAAACTATGATGGAATTCTTTCAATGACAATTTTTTTTATAAGATTTAGAGTGCGCAATAACTAGAGATTGTGAAGCGATGAGGAAATGATACCTTCCAATCCTAATTTAGAGAATATTGTGGCAACCAATTCTCTGGTGTGTTCCATACACCAAATACCATTCCAAGGACATGCATTCTCTGAGTTTTCAGAGGTAAATTTGGACATCAATCAAGTTGAATCAGAAAGACCAAAGAGCCCCCACGTCTTTGATTTCTCACCCCACCCGCATCTATGGATCATATGAACGGACTTGCTTTCTCCAGCGTGCGTTCATTCAAAACAGAAGCAGTTACAAGAAAATTTCCACCCAGAAGATCATATATAAAATCTTCTTAATGATCTGAATATGGCTTCTCAGAGCGACTAATAGTTGCAGCAGTTACAGTGGCTGGAGCCATGGTGGATGCCCAGAAACTTCCTGAAACATTGTGTTCTTTATTTCTTGTGTCCATAAATAGATACACGTTTGATTAGACCTTTCTAGTGGGTGGAAATATCAAAACAGAACTGGTAAGACTGATTTACTCTAGAGGGCTGAACCGGATGGCCAGTAGACTGAACGGTGTCCATAAATAGCTACAGGTCTAATTAGACCTTTGTAGTGGGTGGAAATATGAATCCAGATCTGATAAGATTGATAAGACTGATTTACTGTAGAGGGCTGAACTGGATGGCCAGTAGACTGAACGGTGTCCATAAATAGCTACAGGTCTAATTAGACCTTTGTAGTGGGTGGAAATATGAATCCAGATCTAATAAGACTGATTTACTGTAGAGGGCTGAACTGGATGGCCACTAAACACATAAAGTCTGGTCAAGTCAAGTCTGAATGCACCAAAGAGAATTGAACTCACACCTCGAAATACTTTATGGATTTCAACCAACTGAATTATCCATAGCACTGGGTGGTGCCTTTATTTTGCTAAATAGTTCTAGCGTACTACCTTTGCATGTTGTATATGTACTTGTATGTTTCTTTGGTAGATGTTTCTCCTCCATGAGAAAGACCGCCCCAAGAATTAGGGAAAATTTTAAGAACCCCTAAATTTATATATATAATAAATGGGCGAATATCCATGGTACATAGGAAAAATGGAAGGCGATTTTATCAATAATATAATATGTATATATAATTTTTTGGCGAATCTCTCACCAAGCATGGCGAATATTTTACTCAATTATAAAATCTTGTAAGATCTTGGTATTACCATGGGTCAATACCATGGGTTATTATAAACGTGCAACTTAAAAGTTACTATTAGTAATTTATAAAAATTAATAAAATTAATAGTTGATTTTTATTTTATTTTTTATTTTAACCAAGCTAAAATGTTTAACATACATTAAATTACAACATCCATTTTTACTCTTGATCCACCCACGAGAGGATCAAATATTTTTTCACTCTATGCTAGTTTGCATATCACGATATTTCATACCTCTCGGGGTTAGTAGATCCAGAGTAAAGATGGATCTATGCTGGTTTAATTCCCCCATTTAAATAGGCTACATTCCAGGTGAATACCATGGGTCAATACCATGTGCCATTTTGGTGAATACCATGGGTCAATACCATGTGCCATTTTGGTGAATACCATGGGTCACTACAATGTGCCATTTTTATTTTTATTAATACTAATATTAGGGTTAATAATGTTTTTTTGCATGGTATTAATAACAAGCTAGTCCATGGTATTTGTCCCATAGTATTTTGTCCATAGGTTTCACCTAAATATAACACATTTTTTGAGTGTTCGTAAATATAAGGTGACTTATGGAGTAAATATAAAAAAATTGTTTTATTTGTTTACCATACCTCTCGTTTATTTATATTTTTAATTAATTTACCATACATCTTTTACAAATATGGTATTTGGCCCATAGGATTCACTTAAATAAAACCTCTTTCTTGAGCCTTCATAAATAGAATGAGGGTTATGGACTAAATATAAAAAAAGGTTTTATTTATTTACCATACGTCTAGTTTATTTATATTTTTATTTATTTACCATACCTTTTGAGTAAGTATAAAAAGACGTTTTATTTATTTACCATACCTCCACTTTACTTATATTTTTATTTGTTTACACCCTTGCATGTATATAAGGTGACTTATGGAGTAAATATAAAAAATGTTTTATTTATTTACCATACCTCTCATTTATTTATATTTTTATTAATTTACCATACCTCTTTTATAAATATGGTATTTGACCGATAGGATTCACTTAAATAAAACCTATTCTTGAAAATGGGCGAATGGATTCACTTAAATAAAATCTATTCTTGAAAATGGGTGAATGGAAGGTTGTAACTCCTAATTTCAAGAGCTAAATTTACCTTTTTTACCCTCTCCCTTAAAATAAGGTGGGCTATTTGAGGTGATTTGTAAAAATGTACTATGATACAAAATATTCGCACACTAAAAATTTAAAACCCCTTAATTTCCCCAAGGGGCGAACATTCGCCCCTAAAATTTTCTATGCCAAGAATGCCTATCTTCCCTCTTAGACAGAGCAATATCTGCGTGATAGAGATGAGATCTATAATTTTCCCATTTGACATTGAGCTCCATCAGAAGAGCCAAATTTTCAGCATGTGGCCAACTGGAAGAGGAGGAAATGACAGATTGTTGGCAGCCAATATCAGCAAGAGTGAATAGCTCATGCCCGTGAAGAAATTGGATGATTGGGGGAGGAAGAATGTGATTCCCAGCCAATCCAATGATTGCATCAAGGCCAATGCGAATTATGTCGCCACGTCTAACCATCCATATTATATATTCCTATATCCAAGGCTTAGATTTCATCAAGCTATTCCAAATGAAAGACACATTATTCTTAACCGGAACCCCAACTAGGATCTAGTTTTCCAGGGTAGCATGATTGAGATATTTTTTAATGATGATTTTTTGCTAAATACTAGGCACTTGAAGGCCCTCCATAGCTTTTTGATGAGAAGTACCAGATTGAAAGTGCGAGTGTGTTTGATGCCCGAACCTCCATCAATGGGCTTGCAAATTGAGTCTAGTTTAGATAGGTGAAGCATATTTTTGTAACCAGACCCAACCCATAAGGAATCTGCGATGGTGGAGTCAATAATTGACATTGGAAAATGAAACAAATGACTAGTCAATAAAGAAGATGTCAAGAGTTTCTAGCATACCTCCTTTGTAATCAAATTCAATAAAAACCAGGCAACCCGTTTGTCCAGTGCTCAAGATACTGGCCCATTGTAATAGATATCTCAACGAGTTAAAACTCAATCCATGGACCATTGAAGAGTTAGATCCAGCATTCAATATTGTAATGAGAATATATGAAATACACCAATATTATCTATGCATTCATAAGCAACATCTGATAAACACCTTTGGCAACTAGCCATTAGTTTTTACTAGAGATGCATGAGAATATATGAAATACACCAACCTTATCTTATGCATTCATAAGCAACATCTGACAAACACATTTGGCATCTAGCCTTTAGTTTTTACTAGAGATGCATGAAGCATTATATAAACACAATGCAATCTTTTGGGAAGTCTATTCAAATGTGGAACATTACTATGGAAGCCAAGTCAAGCATTGATTTTAGACCTTGCATGCACATTTCATGGATTGTTATAGTAGTGATATAAAAATGGACTAGGTCAGTTATATTATATATGTCAAAGATAGTTTAACTCGAAGTATGAAACTGCCATTTAAGCTATAAACCTGACTAAATGGTCCAAACCTGAAACTGTGACCCTTCCTTGCAAATTGCATGTGCTACCAATTAATCATAGTTAAATGGTTTTAGATTCAATACGAGAGTAATCTTATGGAGGAGCTATTGGGTTTGGAAAGTCACCATAGAACAAAGGCTAGTGGGTTAATCTCCTAAAACAAGGTGTTAACATAGTCTGTCGAGAGGTACATTTTGCATTAGGATAACCCCTAGGCTGCTATCTTTTATGAGGAAGCAAAAACATGGAAAATGTTTGGTTAGGTAGGAATACAACTTGTCAATTTGGTCTAGCTTGAGTGATTAAAAGAGAACGTTGTTAGGCTCTCCACCATTTCATGGATTGATATACTGATGAGACAAAAGAGGCTCTCTCTTGAGACTTGACTAGGTGATTCATAACAATGGTGGTGTTGGTGCCTTAGCTAGAAAATGCCAAAACTCTATTCATGCACAAAATTTATTACTGAATCTACCTTAGAGTATTCCATAGTCACTCAATATGACATGCATGGTTTTACCAAGGAGGCCCTAAACTTTTGAACAATGTAACTTTACATTGGTATCCTGGTAGTAGTTGCATTGGTCTTATTAGCATTACACCACTTTTAATATGGGTCTTCACAATAGAGAATCACCATTGTTGATTTGTGTTAAAAAGAAACATAACATGCAATAGATTTCTTTTGGCATGCAATGTTGTTGTTGGTAGTTTTCTTGTATTTGTGCCATATGTAAAGCTAACATGCGTTAAATTTCTTTCACCTTGCAATATTTTTATTGGAAACGTGCTTGTGTTTGGGCTAGAAACTATGCTAGATTTCTTTTTCTTTGCAATATTGTTGTTGTCAATTTGGTTGTTTATGATAAAAGAAAATCTACCAAGTGTTAGATTTCCTTCACCTTGGCAATGTTATTGGAAATGTTGTGCTTGTGTTTGGGCTATAAGTTGTGCTAGATTTCTTTTGCTATGCAATATTGTTGTTTTCAATTTGGTTGTTTAATATAGAAGGAAATCTAACACGTGCTATATTTCCTTCACCTTGGTAATGTGCTTTTGTTTGTGTTAGAAGGAAATATAGCATGCACTAGATTTCTTCTGGCATGAAATGTTGTTTTTGGTAGTATGCTTGTATTTATGCTACATGTAAAGCTAGCATGCGCTAAATTTATTTTACCTTGCAACGTTGTTATTGGAAATGTGATTGTGTTTTTGATAGGAGGTGTTGGATTTTGTTTTCCCTTCAATGTTATTGTTGGCAATGTGCTTTTGTTTGTGCTAGAAGTAAATCAAGCGTATGCTAGATATCTTTCACACTGCATGTTGTTTTTGGCAATGTGATTGTGTTTGTGCTAGAATAAACTCTAGAATGTGTAAGATTTCTTTTACTTTGGAATGTTTTTGTGAGTAATATGCTTCTATTTACGTTAGAAGGAAATTTAGCATGTGGTGGATTTACCTTAGAATATTCTTATTGACAATGTGCTTGTTTGTCCTAGAAGGAAATCTAGCATGTGCTAGATTTATTTGACCATGTAATGTTGCTTCTAGCAATATGCTTATGTTTGTAGTAGAAGAAATGATATTGATTGTTAGCTTTCATTTTAGGAAACAATGTTTCATTACATACAATATTACTACCATACTATTTTAATTTTTGCATCTATATTAATTTTTCGTAAGTTGTGTATTTTTGTGAAAATATAAAGTCACACTTTAGACGGTTCAACCTTTTAATTACAAGTTACAATTTAATTATTGTTACAGAATTGATACAAGCTACCATGGAAAATATAATTTTGGCAAAAGGGGACTATGTTGATCTCCTTATTAATGATCAAGTCATTGGGCTAGGAAGGGTCGAATTTGCAGAGTTTGGAACTTATTATGTTGGAGAAAGGGTTAATGTTGGTTATGTTACAATTTTGATAATTGATGTAACTCAACCAGATTTGCTTGATGACGATGTTAATGAAGGGGACATACATCCATGGAAGATCATGGATTTGAGACACAACATAGGTAAATCAAAATATTGAAGCATGTGTTATATATTATTGATAGCATAATAAATGTTTTTTTTGGAGTAAATACTAACCTTACTTACATTCTTTTATAGGTGCACATGTTTCTTCCACATTTTCTATTGGAGCCAAGGTAGATCTTTTGCAACATGGAGCGAAGGCGGGCGAGGGCTCCATATTCAATACAGATCTTGGGCATAAAGTGCATGGAAAGATGGTAAAGAAAGGATGCATAGTGGTTAAAATCGAGAAGGTGTTAAAACATAATGCTCCTCTACCACATCCAAAAGGATTTGAGCATACACTTGGGGGTGCATTAGAATCTTATGAAATTTGGCTAGAATCAGATTTGGAGCCCAACTGTCATGATCATGCCACAAATATTCCCCAAGATAGGGTTAGATTCATATGTACAAAGGTTTCTCTTACACATGAATGCATGGGAACAAGCATGTGCATTGCGAATGGAATGCTAGTTAATGTCCGCAAGGATGACATTGTTGAGGGTGAAACACTAGGTGAAATGGATTTTGGTGTTTTTCTAGAAGAGATAGATGGAAATTGTGAGATATGCAGAATTGGGGATAATTCTATACATTGTTTGGTTAGATGGACAATAAGTAAGTTGGTGGATAACAAAGGTGTGATATTAAGGGTCAAGGAAAAGTTCAAGGAGCCACCCAAGGAAATGGTGATATGGGATGTTATAGAGGACACAAATCCCTTAAACAATTGGGATGGGTACTTTTGTAATGAAAAAGATAGAAACTCAATTGATATGCATGTAACAAGGCCATATAAGAGGGTTAAACGAGTTATGGCTACAAAAAAATGCAAAATGTCAAACAAAAATAGATGAAGAGAAAGAAATTCAAGTTTTGGCAACAGATGTATGTTGTAGAAAAGATTGTCTTCAACATGTGGATAGGGCCATTGCAGGTGCTAGAAGGGATATGAGACAAATAAATAAAAATGGTATTAGAGAATTTGTCTTGAATTCACTGATGTCAAACACAGTCATGTCAAAGGGCCATGGCCATGGCCATGGCATACCACCTATTGCTAGAAATGTAAAGGACATGAGATTTAATGGGAATATTATTTGTAAGAAAGCATGGTATAAGATACATAAAATTCCTCAAAGCACATTCTATAACTACCAACATTATTTCCAACATGGACAGATCAAAGCTATTCATGGTAACACCAACACATGCAAGGCAAGAGCTCACACAGTGGCAACCATAGAAATATTGCACAAAATTGTAATCGATAATTCAGATTTTTCACCAAACCAAACATGTAAAGTTGAAGAAGATGGAACATCTGCTCCTTTAAGATTGCTTCCTTCGACTTACACACAAAATTCTTTGTTAAAAGAGATCAATGAGGCTCTTCAAAAGCTCAATTACCCATCAATATCACAGTCAACAATGAGCAAGATCTAGAACACTGAGTTTCGAGATGTGGCACTTTCAAAGAACACCAAATTCAGTAAATGCAGTGAATGTATTGTGTTGAAAGCACAAATGAAGTCAGCAACTACAAAAGAGTTGGAAGAAAAGGCACGAGGTAGGTTGAAGAAACATAACAAGATCATTATGTGTGGAAGATATTGCTATTATGTCCATAGAATTATGCCATAGCGGTTTCCAAAGGAGTATTTGAGCATTATCCATGATAAAATGGGCAAAACAAAGACTTCAATCCCAAGGCTACGTGTCAAATCAAAATCTATTGTAGGAACAAATTTAGGTTTGTCATTGACAGGTATGCTTACACATGGGCATAAGGCAGGAGGTTTTGGTCATTTCTCCTTACCATTTGTCCATATGGGATCACAATTTACTATTACATCCCTTACAAAGTGCTTAAGGGACCTTGAAGACCCACAAATGGATATGTATGGTGATCTACTTTATGAAAGTGGAATTTCAAGAAACCCACTTACAAATGCATTACTTGACACCTCTATTTACTCAAAATGTCAAGGGTACAAGGATGATTTTATATCTCATGGAAGTTCAAAAAGTCAAAATGTTGATTTTAAACCTCTTCCTCCACATTTGTTGTTACAGTTGGACAATGTATCAAGTGATAATAAGAATTTCTATCTTTTCATGTTTCTATCACTTTTAATTGCAGTTGGTGTCTTCATCACTATTGAGGTTGGGTTCTTGCCTGTGGGGAACACCCATGAAGACATAGATGGAACCTACAGAAGTATGTCTTCCAACCTAAAAAGTAAAGATATTTATTCTTTACTTGAAATGATGGATACATATTGCACAATTGAAGAAAATCGAGTGTTTCCACCTACACTTATTGACAAGGTCTATGACTTCAAAAGTTTCCTTAATGGATACATCAAGGAGGGAAAAAATGCACTAGTTGGACATTTTAATGTCCAATACTTCAAATTTCTTGTGCTCAATGATGTTCCAGTACTAAGGTACAAAGAATCAATTAGAGATATTGAGTGGTCAGAACCAGGTGAGTTATGGAATATAGATGATGAAGGCCGACCTATAATTCCCATAGGGAAGCCATCTTTCTTAGCTTCCAAACAGAATGATGTCTATTTAAAAGAACTAAAGGAAGGGATAACATCATACATAAAAATGTGGAAAGACACTATTGGGAATGAGGATAAACCAATTGTTATAGAGGAATGGAAAAATAAAGTAGTGTATTGGGAAAAAGTTCTTGATACATTAGATGGAATCTATAATGATCATAGAATAATAGATGGAAGTGATTCATCTTCCGAGGATTTTTGGCCTAGGACAAGGCACATTGTTGATGTTGATCGTAATGCACTCCAAGTAATCTCAAGTATTATGGATGGAGATTTTGATAATGTGATAGATGAACCAATATATGTTGGAACCAAATGCAACAAGCCAAAACCAACTTTCAATCCGATGATTGATGTTGAGAAAGGAAAGATGTTGCTAGTTAGATCAGGAAATTAGGATGCAGGAGAGATGATTTGGATGGCAAAATCCATCTCAGATATCTTTAGGGATAATGAAAGTGAGAATCTTCATGTAAAGGTTGACTGGTGGAAGCCTATGTCAGGGAAATACAATGGAAAATTTTTAGAGCAATATTGGGTACCAAATCCTGATGACACAAAACTTGGCTCTATTCCAATTAATACCATAGTGTGGGCATGGATGCCAAAGAAAGAACATTGCAAGAAGACCAAGATAAATAAATATGGAGTAGAAGCCATTCTTGATCTACTTGAGCGAATATCTTAAGAGTAGGTTTATATGATTCATGAATGTAATTTTTTTTGAAGGATCTATTAATATACATTTAGACACACTTTTCCATATTTGTTGTATATCAAATATTCTCTTCATTTTCTTTTTGGAGGAGTTTTATATTATTTAATATTTCAATTAATCATGTGTTATACAAATTACATGACAATGCCATAACATATTTAAGTTTTCAAAGCTTTATTTGATCAACATGACTTCTCACCATATCAAATATGCATAATCGAATTCAATAATGCACTTAAAAACATCTTCTAAACTTGGTCTATTAAAAAAACAATGGAGTACTTAATTAGTATTCTATTTAATATAAACCATTTAAACACTTAATGAATAAATGCTAGACACTTGATATAATGTTTGAGGTGAGTTTTCCTTGATTTTCCTTATTATAATTGATATAAATCAAATTCATTATTTTGTTGCACTCGAATTTATAAAAAAAATATTTTGATCATTGAACAACACAACTAGAATTATAAAATGTTTCCTCTTATAGATTTTGAAGTGGTGCCAACATTGTACTAGTATAATTAATTTGTACTCAAAGTAGGAAAGTAGTTAGTGTCAATTTAAAATTGTCAATAATAGTAAGAAAAACAATATTAGTATATTGTTAAATAACTTTATAGGTAAGTTTTTTCGCAAAATCTATTATTAACGAGTCAAATTTAATACGTAAATATAAATGTTAATGATAATAGAAATAATGTAATAAATCTAAGTTTTAGATGAATGTTAATATGTTCTTTTCAATATAATATCCTTCCACACTATAGGTTTAAAAACTAAACATTTGTAATAAATATCTTAGTCAATTTTCTCTCTTTCTTGTATTTGAAAATAATCAAATTGTACTACTTTGTTACTATTCTAATTCATGATTGATTTTGATCATTAAAATGATTAGTAATTGAGACTAGAGGCTCATTTTACAACCCAATATGGGGGAAAAATAAAAATTATGTTCTAAATAGAAAAATTTAAAAAAAAAAGAATATTTTGTAAAGTAATTAGAAGTATATAAAATGTGTGAATTAGATGTTTAAATCTTATACTTTTCAAAAATATTTCAGCTAGAGATTCAGAGAAACTATTTGAAGATTTATGTTAACTAATTTATGTCAATATCAACTTCATATATATCTATATATAAGAAAAAAGGTTTTTATGGTTAAAAATTTAATTTGGTCGTATATATACTCTATTTAGCATTCAAAAATACAGTGTCAACAATGAAAATTAACACATTGTATCTGTCACTCAAAATGTTTGCACGTGAAGAAATTTGATCCCTACATATGCACTTAAAATGGATTTATGATGGTATATATTGGACACATTACTATGATCATTTGTCATTAAATAACTTTATACTTAATATATAGCTTGCATATTAATCTATTATTCATTAAGTAAGCCTCAAGTTTTTAACATAAAAGTACAAATAATAAATAAAAATAAATTATGCTACTACTCGCATTCAACATTTAATTTGATCCTAAAAAAATATTTTCTCCTCAACTCTAAAATGGTGCAAACTTCCTACAATAGTATGTAATGTTGATATTGATAATGATGATTATCATCCACTAAGACCAAATATGGTATATAAGAAGGTAAAAAGATATTACTAAATGTTATTTCGAATTTTATTGTTATGCTCAAAAAACATTAAAAGAAGTGTTTCAAGATCATCATAATTTTGTTTAGTTAAACAATCCAGAAAGTTGGCAGCGTCACAAATATTTTGAAATTTAATTCCAATATTAGTATAAACTAGATGATCTATGACAATTTTTAAATCTTCAACCATATTACTGGTGTTTCAAAGGTGATAGCCTTTTTCTTGCGTTAACACTCTTTTAGTAATAATCATAACTTAATACATACATGATATTTACTGTATCGGATTATAATTAAATGGGTTAATAATAGTAAGATACACATCATTAGTTTCATAAAATAACCTTAACAAACTTATCTTTTAATATAAACCATAATATTAAAATAGATAATGTAAGGAATGCACATTAAGATGTGAAAGATTTGCTTTTGCAAGTTTAAATAAATTTGTTTTATAAATTTTATCATGATAATTTTTACACAAAAAATGGTGAATATCTACATTAAAATTAGTGAACTAAGTGACTTTCTAATTTCTCATTTTGAAAAAATTTAATCTAGTTAAAGTTCTAAATAATGGTATATATTGGACACATTATTAAGATCATTTGTCATTAAATAACTTTATGCTTAATATACATCTTGCATATTAATCTATTATTCATTAAGCAAGCCTCAATCTGTTGCTCACATTCAACATTTAATTTGATCTTAATTTATTTTTTTTCTCCTCAACTCTAAAATAGTGCAAACTTCCTACAATAGTATGTAATTATGATGGTGATAATGATGATTATCATCCACTAAGACCAAATATGGTATATAAGAAGGTAAAAAGATATTACTAAAGTTATTTTGAATTTTATTGTTATGTTCAAAATGCATTAAAATAAGTGTTTCAAGATCATCATAATTTTGTTTAGATAAACAATTAAGAAGGTTGGTAGCATCACAAATATTTTGAAATTTAATTCCAATATGAGTATAAACTAGATGATCTATGAGAGTTTTTTAATCTTCAACCATATTACTAATGTTGCAAAGGTGATAGACTTTTAAATTGTGCTAACGCTCTTTAACAGTAATAATCATAACTTAACACACACATGATATGTACTATATCGGACTATAATTAAATGGGTTAACAATAGTAACATACACCATTATTTTCATAAAATAACCTTAACAAACTTATCTTTTAATATAAACCATAAAAAATATTAAAATAGATAATGTAAGGAATCCAAATTAAGATGTGAAAGATTTTCTTTTGCAAGTTTATATAAATTTGTTTTATACATTTTATCATGATAATTTTACACAAAAAATGGTGAATATCTACATTAAAATTAGTGAACTAAGTGACTTTCTAATTCTGCATTTTGAAAAAACTTAATCTAGTTAAAGTTCTAAATAATGGCATATATTGGACACATCACTAAGATCATTTGTCATTAAATAACTTTATACTTAATATGTATCTTGCATATTAATCTATTATTCATTAAGCAAGCCTCAATCAACTTTTTTATTAACATAAAAGTATAAATAACAAATAAAAATAAATTATGCTACTACTCACATTCAACATTTAATTTGATACTATTTTTTTTTCTCCTCAACTCTAAAATGGTGCAAACTTCCTACAATAGTATGTAATTATGATGGTGATAATGATGATTATCATCTATTAAGACCAAAAACGGTATATAAGAAGGTAAAAAGATATTACTAAAAGTTATTTCGAATTTTATTGTTAATATGCTCAAAAAGTATTAAAAGAAGTGTTTCAAGATCATCATAATTTTGCTTAGTTAAACAATCAAGAAGGTTGGTATTGTCACAAATATTTTGAAATTTAATTCCAATATGAGTATAAACTGGATGATCTATGAGAGTTTTTTAATTTTCAACCATATTACTAGTGTTGCAAAGGCAATAGACTTTGAAATTGTGCCAACACTTTCTTAGTAATAATTGTAGCTTAACACATACATGATATTTACTATATATGATTATAAGTAAATGGGTTAATTATAGTAACATACACATCATTATTTTTATAAAATAACCTTAAAAAACTTATCTTTTAATATAAACCATAAAAACTATTAAAATAGATAATGTAAGGAATCCAAGATTAAGATGTGAAAGATTTGCTTTAGCAAGTTTATATAATTTTTCTTATAAAGTTTATCATGATAATTTTTACACAAAAATGGTGAATATCTACATTAAAATTAGTGAACTAAGTGACTTTCTAATTCCTCATTTTGAAAAAACTTAATCTAGTTAAAGTTTTAAATTCTAGATCCACTGAATACTTCCAAATTTAATGAAATATGTGTTAAATTCAAATTTTACTTCCTATTTTAGACCAGGGACTGTTTGAAAATAGGAATCCAACTTGAACTACAAAAAATAAAACTTCTTTTTTTAGCACTTCCATTTTTCATTCCCTATTGCCCAATCCAACACTGATGCCCAAACTGCTATTTTTAGCAGTGCTATTTTAGCACTCCTATTTTTAGCAATTTCTTGTTGCCAAATTTCAACAAGCCTTTGGCTCTAATGGCCAAGAATGGTTGTGGTGAGAGGAGCGGTAGATTCATGATGTAAGGGAAGAGTAGTGGAAGAAAAGATGAGCAAATATTTCTCTGTCCTAGCCAACTATATGGTATGGCCAATTCTATAAAAATATCTTTTCTGACTGGTTGAATTATTTGATCTTTTAGTCCATCTACATGGACTAAATAATTGCAAGAGTAAAGTAACCTTTGAAAATTACCACAATTTCAGTGAAGACACCTGCTTTAATGTGTGGGTAAAATTTTGTAAAAATTAGTAAAATTTATATTCACTTGTACCTACTACCTGCTTTACAGTTCGTGTAGAACATGGTAAAATTGAGTCAAATTTATTTTTACTTATCAAGTATTCCCATTAAATATTTTAAATTTATGTATTTTTACCCATTCTGCATGGATTGAATTTTTTTGAATGTTTGATGATTACTCGAAAACCTAAATTAGCATATATTTCTTTGCTTTTCTTAATGTTATCAATGCTTTTAATAACGTCATTTTTTGGTTGGAGACAACCTTACAACAATAGTGATGATAGATTAAAGAAATTAAATTTTTAGATTTTGACTAGAACTGCAAATGAGCAAGGAGATTTGAAACCTTCAATCCATTCTCCACTTAATTCAAATTTTCTTATAACTTGTAAGAGAAATGACCAATTAAAGTTTTTGTAACTTCCAGCCAAGTTGCTTTTATGATTAATGAGATACTATGGGTGGCCTTTTAAGGTTTGTTGATTGTAAAATTCCATGTCTAATACATTCATTTTTAACATTTTTCTATCTTTTCCTACCCTGTATAACTTTATAGCCTACATTTGATAAAGAAATGGACATAAAAGTACTTGTCCCAAAGAAAAAAAATTGGAAACGGAAGGAAATCAGTTGACATAAGCAAGAGTGGTTGGGCCAACTATGGGCAAGAAATATGGGGTACACATGCATAGGAAATAGCAAGGAATTGAAGAAATGTTAGGAAATAAGAAAGAAAATCATGTGAAATTTTATAAAGAAGATTTTGTTTTATATATTTTTCCCTTTATACAAGGAAATATACAAATTGATGATAGATCATTCATGGCCAAACTTAGCATCAAATATTGAATGCTAAATAAATAATAAAGTTGGAAACTATATCAAGGTGTTATCTTATAAGGATAAAAAAAAAATCTTAATTTGATGAAGATGTGAAGAAGTAACTAGCAAGTAACACCTAGTTTATTTTTACTAGGCAGTCTAAATCATGAGTGGATGGACAAAACTCCTCCCAATAAAATTTAAATGCCAAAAATGAAAAAAGGTCCCCCAAATTTTAATCAAGATTTTTTCAAGACTCTAAATTCATTGAGTAGTTTGTTGAGTTGAACTTTCTAACATCTGTATTGTTTAATAAGAAGAAATAGAGATAGTTATATTAATGAAACATTATAAATTATAAAATGGGAGAGTCTAATCAATCCCTTGTTGCTAATAAAAACATCATGTGTGGCCTTGATATGATTGAAAGAATCGTGATAAAGGAGTTTTTTTTTCATATATTTATTCTTCGTTCGTAAAAATAAATATATAAGTTTTTTATCTATAGTTTTTGGCATGCTAAGTGGATTGAGGGTATTAGACACCTCAGTTATCCTATCTAGAAGCCTAGTTTGTATTTGTAATATGATATAGTGTTTTTTCATTGTTTCATGTTTTATCTTCATCTCAGGTAATGGAGGTATTATTTTATTGTGGTTGAATATGGTAATGTCCTCCCTATCTCTTGATCCACAAAAATGTGCAAAATGTTCAGCACATAATTCTAAATTTTGAGGGATCCATAGCCCTTACGGTGCTAATGTATAGATATGTTGTTGTAGGTTCATTGTTGGTCAAGAGACTGCAGCTGTTCTTGCTTCATGTGATATACTATTGAAGGCTTGGGAAGAGTAAGTTCATGAAAGCAATTCAGAGAGTTTTAATCTGAAGGAGCATGGAGGCGTTGCTTATGTTTTCTACCCTTCGTTTCATAAGACTCAACACATTGCCATCACATGTTAGTCCCACAAAAGGAAGCATGGACTGCCTTCTCTTGCTAGGATTAGTGGCTTCCCCGGCATGAAAACCACTCTTTATGCCTACACATGCTTACAACCACCTCATGGATATGAAGTTTCATTGATGGAGAGGGAAATACAAAAAAAACAACCAGGTATTCTTGGATTTCCTCAAGGGTTACGATGATAAACTAGTCCTCATCCATGAGGGAGATCTTAAGTCTTTCCTGGATATTACGGAGAAAACAAATTTCCAAGAAAAGGTAACTTGATTTATCTAAATATAATTGTCGAAAGTGGCCTCAGTTTCACAACAAAAGGGTTTACTTTTATAGTTATTATAGATGAAATTATTGAAATTCAAAGGGAAAAGTAACATTGTGTTGATGTATTCCAGATTGATCAGTTACAAGTTTATACAGACTCCAGACAAAGAAAACAAAAACCTATTATATTTTTGGGTCTTCCTTTGGAGGGGCAATTGTAACCTTGGCTACACTGTGGTTCCTAGGATAGAGGTTAAGGCAGATATCTCCTTTTTTTATCACATTTGGTTGCCCTCCGGTCGGAGATGAAAAACTCGTTGAAGCAGTTGGTCGTGAGAATTGGGGAGGAAACTATTTGCATGTGGTTTCCAAGCATGACTTTTTTTTTCGGATGCTCCTTGCACTGCTTGAGGCAATTTCTTCTCCTTTGACTGCTATTTTTCCTATTGGCATGACAAAGTCCCATATTCTTCTATTAAATAGGCTTGTAGGATTCTTCTCAATAATTTCATGTAGTATACTTAAGGTATGTGTTTCATTTTCCAAAGTGTTGATACAGGGTCACAAAGAGAAGCACAAGAGAAGCCCATACAGACCTGTTGACACTTACATGTTCTACTCAAGCTGTGGCGTAGCTTGTATTGAAAATTTTGACACCATTTTGAAGATGCAATGCAGAGCCATGAAAAGATTTTAGATGTTACATTAGAGGATTGTTTTTTAGAGTATATATGGTATGCTTCGGTTTTGAAACATGTCATAGAAAACTACAAAAGTGGGAAAAAATTTCCAAATCCGGATTCAGAATCTTCTTACGACATGGGAATTTCAGTGGAGTTAGAAGCTACCGGTGTTGGAGCTCAGGTAATTCTCAATACCTTATTTAAAATAACATTTAAATAACAGAAAAAGGAAATTTAATGTTTATGTTTTTCAAAGTATGTATATCATTAGTGGGTCTAATGGTTTACGTCCAGAAGAATATCATATATATATATATATATATATATATATATATATATATATATATATATATATATATATAAGTGTTTTACTTCTTTCATATATCAAGATTGGAATCTATGGAAGAAATTGTTAATCTGGAATTTTAAATCTTCTGTTTATTTGTATAGTTTTAGTGGGTTTAATGATTAACAATATGTGTTTCCTTTTAAGAGGTCTTAAATTCAAATCCAAAGGGATAGAATATGTATACTTTTGTAAACTTTAGCATTCAAATTATTACACCCAAATGAATAGAATATGTTTTCTTTTGTAAAATTTAGCTTCAAATTATTACACCCAAATGAATCCCTTATCTCACAAATAAAAAGATGAAATATGTTCTTTCACACAAAAAAACGATCTCATACACAATTATAATATAAGATTAAAGTATAATAATTTTTTTATCTACACTTTTGAATTGAAATTTCTTCATTTCAGCATGCTAATTGTTGTTTGAAATGTTGTTGATTACTTTTCCTAGAATGATCAAGCACAGCTTGGCACTTGCCCTATGAAGAGATGGAGAAATTGAAAATAAGCATAACATGATTGTTCATAAGTTAGTTGTTGAATTAAGCCAAAAACAAAGTACCGATAACCCCAAGCAAGGTCACAATGATTTTTCCCAGTACATCTGTAAGGTCTGGATCTATTCTAAGCCTTTGTTCGAATAGTAATTAGCATCAATCAACATAACCTCATTGATCTAATAGATGTAGGCTTCCATCATTTCACAACTTAAACACTTTGTACCTTATCACATGGATTTAGGGAGGACCTTCTTATGCCTACTGCATGAATTAATGGAATCTTTACTGCTTCATTAGGAGATCTATGAATAGCTCTAGGAACTACAGGCCATAAAAGAACATGTGGAATGAAATGAAATACTTAAAAGATAAAACAAGCAAGATCATTCCATCAGTAAGAAGTCAATCAAGGTCAAGATCATCATAATCAAATATGATGGTAGATCTTGAGTGGTATAAAGAGTGTTGTGAGAAACACAGTGGCATCTGATATTATGATACCTTCAAGAACTGTGACAAGAGGGATATCGATGTTGATGGGCATAGGATAAATCTCAGGATATTTTGGGATGATGTTATTGAAGCATGGGAGGGGCATGAATTTCCAAGTGATTTCCAATTCCAAAATAAGTGGATAAATGTTGGTAACACATACAAAAGATTTGCAGAGCCTCTAGATATTGCACATTATTATAGCATTAACGATAATGGAAACTATCTTTCAGAGGGAAGACCTAATCGTCATAAAATTCTTTAGAAATGGATGAAAGAGAAAGAAAAAAATCACATTTTGAAAGGGCAGAGAACTCGCACAAAGTGTGCATCCCTCACTTCGGACTCATGCCTTTGGGCACATGTAGAAGAGGCTTAGAAAGATTTGGAAAATATGAAACAAGGCCAAAGTTAGATCCTACAAAATCTTGAAAAGTTTGAAGAGTGTGTGATAGAGATGGAAAACGCTCTGAGCATTTCTTCAGATGTTTTCATGGAGGGAAGCAGGTTCATGATCTGGTGGGAAGAATGGAAAGATTATAAGAAAAATCAATTCCCTAATTGGAGCTCGCCTTTATATAAGATAATGGAAAAGAAAAATGATTGAATTTGCAGGTATGTGAATGGAAAAGTTGTTTTCTACCAGGAACTTTTTCTAATTAGGTTGCTTGTGTTATTTTTTCGATGTAAATTTTTATTCTTAATTTGAAGGCAAATGACATTCTTTCATTTTTGTTTCTAGTGCTATGAAGAAATGGCCCTCCTAATTTGTTTATGAGATGTAATTTTTTAATTTATTTAAATTAGTATAATGGTTCCAATCTATTTTTAGGGCTCGAAGAATCTTTGGGGATTGAAACCTTTTCCCTCTATGTAAAACAAAATTTAAATTTTTAATAAATATGTTTCCCAATGTTTGATAAATGTTTTTAACACACATTATTTAGAGAAAATAATTTTTTTCCATCATATGTGCTTATATAGCTACAATACGAGATTCATATGCTTATAGATTTATAGGGTGTCGTTTTCACCTTGAGAGGTCAAATATTTGGGTATCGAGAAACATGAAATATCTATTAATTATATATAGATGGCGAGAGTAGACATTCTAATTTCACATGAAAATTTTGAAAAGTTATTTTTTAAAATTTTAAATAATTGTCTTAAGACCTTTCATAACCAACCCTTTTCTCTAAGACAATGATTAAGACCTTCCAGGATGAACCCTTTCCTTTAATACCATGAATGATACCATTCAGGATGACCCTTTCACTCTAAGATCATGAATATGACCTTTCTCAAGCATATCCAACTTTTAAAGGTCAGAATCTAAAGTGGAGACAACAATCTCATCTATGGAAAATAACACCTAGAACACCAACAATTATGACCATAGCTACAAGTGCTCTACCTCAAACTGCTCTCGCTACAATATTTTTCTTTTCCCGCAGGGAATAAATCAATAGGGAAACCCTAGTATAGGGGAAAGTCTAGCTGTCGATGTCAATATTCATTTGTTTCAAAGATTTCTAGACAACCACTAGTTAATCAACCAGTTAATCCTTGATCTGTCATGGCTCCAAAGTTGCCTCCAACAAATTCTGTGCCCACTTTAATATTTGGTCACCCCTAGTTTTGAAGTCCGTGAGCACACTAAAATTAAGGATTGAAACTGAGAGCAAATGACCCATCTCACAACAGAAATCTATAGCTCCTATCTCCAAAAAAACGTCATCGTGAGTGGGCAGCATGAGCACACCATTTGTTTTGGGGCCTTCACATGTATCTCAAAGCTCATCAACAAAATATGCATAGAAAGAAGCACAATACTCAATCTCCTTAATGGTATTTGGACAACTAGTTGGATTAAAGAGCCAACCATATCATAACCAAGCTCATTTCAATCCACAACAATTCCTTTTTACCCATAGTTCATATCTGCAGCAGCAAGCAATACAACAATCCCATTTTTTACCTCAATCTGCTCATCAAGTATCGAGACTCCATCAGAAACAACAAATGCAGGGGTTAAATTCCCAAGAAACATCTTTCAGTAATCCTCATTTGTGTCAGCAGTAGGAGCAATAGCAACAAATGCAGCCAGGTTCATCAACATCATCCAATTCTAGGACATTGTCACTTGCCTCTCCAACATTAACGTTGGGTGGTGGCCCCCCAAATATTAATCTTGGTATATCTCTTGGAGTCAATTTACATGCACGGTATAGTGGCCAACATCAGTGAGGTAGCCCACATGCAATTCTACCTTCTCAATGTATGTAAACATTTACAAATGTATTTGAAAATCCCATAGAGAATTTTTTTTTTTATAGATGAAACTCCTACTTAGTGATTTAGCGAACTATTGACATAGACCTTTCCACGCATGTGTCATATATATGTCTTTTTTAGATCAGCTACTTATTGTTTGGCCACTTTTGAGAAGATGTCTTGAATCAAGATCATATAAAGTGAGTTTAAATGTTACAAAATCCTACTAATTTATGTACATCCTTTTTTCAGAACATAATCCTTTTGAACTTTCAATGCTTCTCCTCAAGCATCTTCTATATGTCTTCCCTCAAGAAGCTTGAAAAAAGTTAGGAGGCAATATGGAAAAGGGGATGAGTAGTCCAGGTAGACTAAGCCTTTCCATGGCACTATCTTCTGGTATTAGAGCTAAGAATGATGGATTGGAATCCAATGGAAATGTAATGCAACATGCAAAAGCAATTTTGTGATTTCAACTACTATGCATTTTGTTCAAATGCATCTGATTTCTATCCACTATCCTTTAATCCCATTAGCCGCAGGACCTATTAGCCCTAGAACTAGAACTTCACGTGGATTGCATGGGAAAGCCGCAACAAGTGTGGTGCAAACTTAATTCAACTGCAAGCTCAGTTTTGAATACTTGATAACATTTTCCATCCAGCTAACTCGTTGCTACAAGTGTACAACATTGTTGTGCAGGGACATGCATTTATTAAAAAGATGAACACCATCATATTTGAGTTCATATAGACCAGTCAGCAGTAAATTTCATTGCACAAGAGAGTTGCCTTATTTGCATGTTTCCTTGTGATCTTAAAGGGTTCTCCATTAGATATTTGAATCCTAATTTGCAGTATGTTGAGAACCTTTTCTTTTGTCATTTTGTATTATAGTCCCCTGTTAACATGTATTGAGATAGGCTTGTTCATGAAATGTAGATTAAAGTCCATGAATATATTTTTACCATTTCTGATGTATGAATGCTTTCCACTTCTTACCACAGGGATATATGTTGGGCATTTAACAATTGGCTATTGGGTTATTTTGGCCATTGATTTCAGAGGAGGCTAGGGTTTACCTTCAAAACCTAGAGTTCCATGAGTTTGGTCCAACTTTTGTATATTACATTGACATGGAATCTCTCAAGCTGTCTGAAAGAATTCAAATCTTTAATATTGGAATTTTATTTCATGGAGTGTAGTTATATGATCAACCAATTTTGTGTTGTTTCATATGGTTGGATGTTCCTAGTGAAGTTAAAATTGCAGTTGCATTAATAGATTTTAAACGCTTGCATTGATTCTAGTAATTTTGGGACTAATTTAAAGAGATTTTAGTTTCATGTTTATCCTTGGGTCCATGCTTGACTTCTGAATTGTGCAGTTTGCACATTGTTTTAACATCCTACCAAGTTATTATTCTCTTTTCTTGGTATGGAGTCAGGACTATTACATGGTTGCATCTACACGTATTACTAGTCCTATTCTCACAGGTAATTGCCACTTCCCACTCTAACAATTCCTAGGTCTTTGGATCAATTTCAAGAGCCCCAATATGATTTGATATCACTAGTCCCCATGATACCAGGACATATCCCATTTTCTTACCATCGGTATTTTCCCTCGAGGGATGGACAAATCACATAGGAGATCATTGAAGCTTAAGGTTGTTGGGTATTGTGCATTGGGTGCTAATTGCAATGGAGGAATCCTTTTGGGATCCTACTTAAGTGTATGATGGAAGATGAGGATAGATTATCAGTAAAAGATGCACATCAAGCAATTTCAATTATGATAATGCCAAACACAGATAAATTCAATGACTCCACGATTAACTAATGAGATCCATCTGATAGAGATATAGTGGATAGAGTGAGACCTATAGTGATGAGAAAAAGAATCCAATGTTTCCCTTGACCTGCAAGTTGCAGATATTTTATTATGCCCCAGCATGTGCCAGTTCTATGTAGGATGATCCCTAGCTAGAGTCATTGGTTCCAAAGAAATAAATTAAATTTATTTTAATTAATTGAAAAATGTAACTCACCAACTCAAGTGAGCACTTAATATTGACCTCTCATTTGAAAGTGAATTTTATTTTCCCGTATATAAGAGACTCGGTCGCTCCACTCTATTTTGAACAAGGAGTGAACCAAAAAAATTGAAAATATATATATATATATATATATGATTGATTTTAGCCCCTAACTACAATTCATATTGTATAGAAGACAAAGTGGAGATTGAAAAACTGAATGACTTGAAGTTTCATAATGGTGTTTTTTGCGTGTATTGAAATAAACCAAAATGATGTGATGAATGAGGATCAATCCAAAGAACAACCCACTCTTGTCTATGTTCAATTGGCTTGACCAAGAACCAATAAAAAGGACCAAAAACCATTTATAGTTTAGTTAAGAACCAATTAGGATGGCTTAGGAAGTATAGTAAAGCAAGGAGGAGGAAACCATAATTACATTTTTTCTCTTTGGCTTTAAGAAAAAGATCGTACCTTCTAAGATACATGTTTCAATTTCCAAGCTAATAGCAATAGTTAGCAATTACATGTTTAACCATTTGTTTGTGAAATAGTATATATAGCTTAATTTTTTCTGTGAGATTCATGTTTTATATATTTTACTCTATAACCACTTTATAAGAACTTTGATGTTGTTTCACATAATTCTTGTTAGATTGAGTGCCTCATGTTCAAAAAATATGAAAATAACATATCACTTAACATGTTTCTAGCTTGCTACAACAACATAATGTCCTTTTCAAAACTATCACAAGTTGGTACTTGGGTTAGTTATATGAACCATTTTTTAATGTTTTTTAATTTGGATTTTAGTGGTTGTAACATTTTACTTTGTTATACTAAAATATATTTCATGTTTTTATTTTTCTATGTTATTTATTTATTCTTATTTTCTAAATTGTTTTTAAGGAGACGATTAAGATCCTCTTTCACACAACGATATATAATAATCAACCACCTATTATTAATAGTCTATTACTAGCAACCGCTGGTTATTTGGACATAATAGGCCACAACTCACTATTCAAAAAAGACACGCTACTTTCCTTACACAACTTATACACCTTTTATTCCTTTTGGCATTTCCTTCATCCAATTTTTCTTTTCAAAATTAGAACAAGGGTCTCTCAAACCATTGATGGTTTTGTTATTGGGCCCACCTGTCCTTTAGCACCGCTTTCATTTCCAAGACTATCCTTAATGCATGTATTTCAACTACACATACATATATATACATATATATACATATATATACATATATATATATATATATATATATATATATATATATATATATATATATATATATATATATATATATATATATATATATATATATATATATATTTGAAGGGTCAAAAAACCCTGAAACACTATCAACGTGCCCTTGCACCTTTTGGTGAAAATGCTCGTAACTTAATATTTGTTGAATGTTCTTTTTTTCTCCCAATTCTAAAGATCCACTTACACACTTACACGGTTACTATAAATGTAGTTATAAGGATTGTCGTAACTCTTCACGTAATTCTTTAAAGTGTGCTAGCTCAATGGAAGAGCACCTGCCTTACAAGCAGGAGGTTGGTGGTTCAATTCAACTATTCGTTAACATGAATTATTCAATGATTTTGTAGTTTATTTTTAATTAAATGTTTTTTATATCGATTTATTTCAATGGTGAGATATTTATGGATTCATTGTTTTATATTGTCTCTAGAGAGACAAAAGTGATCTTTAAATCAAATATTTATTGTCTCTAGAGAGACAATAGCTAGTATTAAAAATATATTGTCTCTAATCTGAGTGTTGTCTCTAGAGAGTCAAAAATGAAATTGTGTCAAGAGAGACAAAATGGAAATTGTCTCCTAAGAGACAATAATGCTTGAGTTATATATTCTCTTTATAGAGACAATTTTTTAAGACAATAATTTTTTACATTACCACTTAAAGACAATATTTAAGACAATACACAAGTTTTTTTTGTCTAAAGTTAAGACAATTTACCCAAAAATTGTTTCAAATATTGTCTTAAAACCCCCCCTTTATGTAGTAGTGTTATAAACCCAATGGATTTTTTGACCCTATGAATAATATTATACCGTAGGAATATGTAGCCTTAGATTGATAAGCCCTATAAATTTTTATTTTATAGACTTTTTTAATTAAAAAAATTCAAAATATAGTGCAAAATCTTAAACACAAATGAATAATAGATAATGAATTTTTCAAAAATAAATTCATACAAAATAAAATGAAATGAGATAAGCATTTGTAAATTCATAAATTCATTTACTATAATGTCATTTGAATTTATTAAATTTTTAAAAAATATATCATGTGAAACATTATTGATGGAATCTAAACCTATAAATTTACAATTTTTTTATGTATGATATATTTCAAAAATTGATAATTAAATTAATAGAAGAAAAAAAAAACCAAATTTTTTTATTTTTACTTCATCTATTTTACTTATAATCAATTTACAATATAATGCATTTCAAATTTTAAAAAGTCAAAAAATCAACCATAATTTCTAAATTTGATAATTTATTAATCATGGAGGAACTGGTCATGGAACTTATTAAAATAAACAATGTACTTCATAAGTAAAATATGTCAATGCAATATTAAGTAAAATATTTCAAACTCAACTAATATGTACATTGAAAATAAATAAATTTTTATGCTTAAAACATTTTTAAGCATTTCAAGTAATGTTATTATTTTATATTGGGGCTATATTTGTTTTACCAATTTTATCATTGAGATTCAAACATTTGTTTTCAAATTTTTCATTTTAAGAAAATTTACACAAGAATAAATTATATCACTCTAAACACTTCTTAGATTTGTAATTAAGATAGATCAATAATCATCTTTAAAGAAAAAACTAATAAGATCATCTTGCAATTTGAAAATTTGTTACTGAATGATTGCTAATTAATTTTAGAGCACAAATTCTTTCATGCTACTTTACCTAATTCTACACTAATCGTACACTGAAGACCTAGGAAAAACCAATTCCATAGCTGAGCTACTTTTATACATTTGTATTTGAAAAGTAAAGCAATCTTCCATAGGAAAATCCTTCAAATCATTAACATCTAAACCACACTCAGTTACTAAATTTATAGCGGACACATAATTGATCTCGTGGAGATTTGTGGCATAACTTCGTCAAACCTTGTACTCCACATTTGTGTGGTGACACATATTCCTCTCAAGATTTAGAGTCCTGTAAGTCAACCTTGTGATCCAATATCAAATTCCCAAACTTCTCATAGAGGTTTTCCTCTTTAAATTTTCCACTATCAGAGACTGGTGGCAGCGTACAAATATATGTAAGTTCATAATCTAGTAAAGCAAATATGGAAGTAAGTTTTTGCCATGATTATAGGAAAATACCTTGTTATATATGGTATGGGAAACTTTGTTATTAATCGAAGAAGACATAGAATTCACAACTTGTAGCCTACATTCTTCTACCATGAGTAGACTATTGGAGTAGACAATGAACAAAATATTGGAGTAGACAATATGATCTCCGATAGGGGCATCTAACGCTAGAATGGATGGAATTTATTTGCGCCATAGTGAAGACATAGGAAAATACCTTGTTATATATTTTATTATATATAAGTGAATGTTATAAATAATAATTATGAACTTATCATGGAGGAACTTATTAGAATTAGAATAACATCAAATCCCTATGAAATTGGTGGGTGGAGAGCCATGTGGGCAAATCTATTTTTTTAATTTATTAAAAGTAATGGACCATTTTGCTAAATATTTTTTTCTTATATATAAATGAATGTTATAAATAATAATTGGGAACTTATTAGAATTTGAATAATTTGAACGTGGAGGAACTTATTAAAATTGGAATAATCTCAAATCTGTAGGAAATTGGTGGATGGGGAGCCACGTGGAACAAATCTATTTTTAATTATTAAAGGTAATGGACTATTTTGTTAAATAAAATTTGCTTAAATATAAATGAAATTTGCTTATATATAAATGAAATTTTCTTATATATAAATGAATGCTATAAAAATATTGAGGAACTTATTAGAATTGGAATAATCTTAAATCCCTAGGAAATTGGTGGGTGTGGAGCCACATGGCATGAATCTATTTTTTTAATTTATTAAAATTAATGGACCATTTTGCTAAATGAAATTTTCTTATAAATAAATGAATGTTATAAATAATAGTGAGGAACTTATTAGAATTGGAATTATCTCAAATCCTTAGGGAAATGGTTGGTGGGGAGCCATGTGCACGAATATAAATTTTTTAATTTATTAAAAGTAATGGACCATTTTTCTAAATAAAATTTTCTTATATGTAAATGAATGTTATGAATAATAATGAGGAAATTATTAGGATTGGAATAATCTCACCGTAGAGGAATTCAAGAGAATTGGAATAATCTCAAATCCCTAGGAAATTTGTGTGTTGGGAGCCACTTGGCACGAATCTAATTTTTTAAATTTATTAAAAGCAATGGACCATTTTGCTAAATAAACGTTTCATATAAATAAATTAATGTTATAAATAATAATGAGGAACTTATTAGAATTGGAGTAATCTCAACATGGAGAAAATTATTAGAATTGGAATAATCTCAAATCCTTAGAAAATTAGTGGGTTGAGCCACGTGACACGAATCTAATTTTTTAAATTTATTAAAAGTAATGGACCATTTTAATAGATAAAATTTTCTTATATATAAATGCATGTTATAAATAATAATTAGGAACTTATTAGAATTGAAATAATATCAACATGGAGGAACTTATTAAAGTTGGAATAATCTAAAATCCCTAAGAAATTGGTGGGTGGGGAGCCACATGGCACGAATATAGTTTTTTAAATTTATTGAAAGTCATTGTAACCTAACAAAGTGTGTAATACACTACAACCATTGATAAACATTAAGAAGAAGCATATGTTGAGCATATTCCCTTGAGAATCAATCTAGGCCCTCAATTAAAAAATTTCAACAAACCTCCTTCCAACTAAAGCTCATACTCATATATATAGACCTATCTGCAAACTATTCTTAATTCTTAACTATTTTTATAATCAATATATGAGTTAAATATATACATTTAGAAAAGCATGTAATAACATTCTTAATTATGAAGATTGGCCCTCATTTAATCATGGATATTCTTAACCTATAGATAGGTTTTGTTACAAAACCATGATCAATGCCATAGTTACTAATACCACATATCCAACAAACCATAACTCATGTTCATATGAAATTTTTTCAATTAATAAATCTAATTAAAAGGCAAAAAATGACATAACTACTTTTTGATATAAATATCAACCTTTGATTTGTAACTATTACTAAAAATAGTTTAGAACATTTTGTGGAGATTAAATCCATAACTTCTTATTGATAATTAAATTAAGCTTCTAAAATCCTTATTCCAAAACACACCACACATAGATGTAAATGTTTAAATTATTTTTTAATTTCATGTATAACTACTTATTATAAGGTTGAAAGGCACTCTACAACATAGTATAGGAGATATGGTGTCATAACTTTATACTAGCCTGGATCCATGTTAACTCAGGGTCTACTAAGCATTTAGAGGGGTCAAATCTATTGAGGTGCAAATCTCTTTGAGAGTAAAAAAAGATTTGCACCTCAATAGATTTGATCCCTCTTAGCTCTTAGTAAATCGAAAGCTAAGATAAATTTAGAATGGTTAATAAGATCTTCTAAAAATAATCTTATTATAAGTTATTAAACAATTGTACAAAAAATTTTGAACAAAAATCCATTTCTAAAACTTATAATAACATCTAAAATTTTAAAATCTTAAATTAACACAAACAAAACACCACGTTCTTAACTACTCAATAGGATTTTCATTTAATACTTTGATGTTTTCTAAAAAGTAAAATGGCATTTGAAAGAGAAGTAAAGCACCATGTTTAGAGATCAGTGAAACAAATAATGGAAAGCAAACAAATAAGACGATGTAGAACATTGTATATATGTGAAATATAGAAAGACACATACCATATCTATGAAAAATAGTTTTTATTAGTTTGGAAATGTTTTTTTTAATGATGTGTAATTTTAATTATTACACATGTAGTAGGTATGGTATTAAATATTTTTATTTATTGGATATTCTTTTGATTTTTATAAAATAAGTCGAGTTTTTTCATAATTTAATATTATGGATTGAATTTTATTATTTTTTATTAATATTTAAATTATTTAATTGTGATAGGATTGGTTCAGGGCTTCTTTTATAATGATTTTTATTGCAACAAAATGCTATGTGGATAATTGTCTTAGATTTTTTCCCATGATTTTTAGATGTAGTTGCAATATTTATACCATGGTTTTTTAGATACTTTTATATTTTTCATTGTTAAGCCTCATAGGAGACCACCAAAAATTAAAATCTTTTAAAATATCTTATACTCACTTAAATTACATATTTACTTTCAATTACTACCCACTATAATTTAAGAACAAGATGTAAATAAATACACTTACCATTTCTTCAATGAGTAAAAATGTATAAGTAGGAGTAAAAATATAAATGTGCCAACTTAATAAGTAAGAGTAAAATTGTAAATGTATAGACTTAATATGTAAGAGTAAAAATGTAAACATGCAAACTTTTTAGTGGCTACTGCTAGTTTCATATATCAATTCACAATTTTCTTAAAGCATAACTCACTAATAATTCAATGAAAAATAATTCAAACCCTAAACTTTTATTTAATATATTAAAAATAGTTAGACACCTAAGAAATTAATATAAATACATTTAATTATTATATAATTATTTTAAAAATAAAATCCCTTATTTATATTACCTACTTAGGTATTTATTGTTTATTATAAAATTTTGTTTGAACACATGAAAATGAAATGAATTTTAACAAATAAGTTAAATTATAGAAAAAAATATGTAAGATTACTTAACATCAATAAGAAATGAGTAAAAAAATATTAATAATTGATTAAAATGATTATCAATTCAAACTGCAAATAATTAAGTAAATAACACAACTCCATTTCAATATTTATATTTCTTTTAAATAATATATTCAACTTACCTTTCACACATATGTCTAGTAAGAAAAACTATCAAACATTGTTTTCACTGGGTATAATCCAGTACCACAATGCATAATTATTGTGTTACATCTTTTAAAGAGAAACATGCGATTGCTTGTAGAAAAGAATAATTATTATGTTAGACTTTGAAAAAAAAAAAAATTATTGGATGTAATAAATGCATTACATTTCCTTTGGAAAAAAATATATATACTCAAGCAAGAAATAATACCTAACCACGTTAGTTTTCTTTTAGAATGAAGCATGTATTTTCATGTACAATAGACTTTGTAAATAGATCTATCTTAGAAGATACATTTTTCGAAAAGGGATTCACATTTGCATGAATGATTATAGTATCTATTATATTAAGTTTTCCCTTAGAAGGGAACATGAATCTGTATGCATAATGATAATAATATTAATATCTATTGTATTGGAAAGATTACTTAGTTACATGCACAAAGAAAAAGTTGAGCGGGTTACTTTTTTTAGATAAGTTTTATCTAATTACATGCACAGAAAACAAAGCTAATGGGTTAGTATCCTTTAAATAAAAATGGATGGTTACAATGGTTTTCCTTTGAAAAATATCATGTGCTTGTGCGAGAAAAATGATAGCAATGTGGTATTTATTTTGACATGCTTTGCTAATTCTTTGCTTATAATTAATGCAAGAGCAATGTTGTTAGAAGAAGCATGTTACGATGTTTTATTTACATTTAATGTATGAACATGAATCTAGATGTTAAAAGATCACTATTAATATTGATTAGTGGTTGATCAATACTTTATATAATCATGATATCAAAGTTTACTAATGACAATAATGGCACGAAAGGATGGTGACTAGTGAAAATGATAGATTATGTTTAAAATTGTGTTAGGTAAAGAACTAATGGTCCATGCAGATGAATGCGAGCTACAAGATGGTCCACGGATGGAACCATGAGGCCACAAATATATTGAATATTTGTGGGTAAATGATATCGTGATGATTGTAACTAGATATGTTGTATTTAAATGATATTTCCTTGTTAGCTTTTATGACAATGGTTAAGGTATGGACTCTGTTATAATCTATTGAGTGAGGGTGAACACCCTCATGAGCATTTATTTATAAAATTAAACATTTGTTGGTTTTCACCCTATTGAGTTTCTAGGGTATATCCATGTCTAATGATGTGGTTGCTTTTTGTGATACTTTTATGATGTGTATTCCTTGCATGAGCTGATGCTTATAATATCAAGTATTTGATTAACTAATCAGGTTAAAGAATAATGAGAATGATGCAATGTTACATCGTAAGGTTTATGTTAATATGCTACAACAAAGGTTGTTAATGGTTATGTAGCTTACTATTCCTTTACTAAAGTTATTGTATGTAATGATGAAGATTTTATCTAATGGTTAATGAGGAATTTGGAATAATAACTTGGATAGTTACCTGTGGGTAAAACATATAAAAAAATTCTAACTCCATGAATTTTCATGTAAGGTTATCGAGGGATGTTACAAGTTATATCAAAGCTGAAGGTTGCAACGCTGATGCCTATGGGAATTTTTAAGTAGAAAAGTTATCAGGGTATGCTACTAGTGGGCATCAACTCAAGTATGAGTCTACCAATCTACTTATTGATATATGCAATAGAATACTTTTGACATAAGATGCATGATGTTTATAACCACATTGAAGAGTAATAAGTAATAAAGTTTGTTGCAAAACTATGTTCATAAAATTTGAATCTAGATGAGGATAAAAGTCAATAAACTTGTGTTGCATCTATGAAAAATACTAATCACTCACTGAAAGTGAGAAATGACTACCAACCTTTGCATATGTGACAACATTAATGATACATGTAATGAACATAATTAAAGTTACCATGCACTAATTATAAAGGATGAATGCATATTATAGTGATTCTGTGTGAAACAAATGCATGATTGTGAAAGGTGAGAGGGGTTCTCCTTGAAGAAGACAGTAAGATGTTTTAAAATATATTGAAAGAACCCCTTTAGATGTTAAAAATAAACAATGATTCAAGTAGTAAGACTTGGATGTAATAACTAGTTGTTAATTGAGTCTTGTCATGGTTGCATCATGATGGTTGGTAGCATTGTTTACTTAGTGATGCATGACTAACTAATTAAACTTATATGCATGAAATGGTTTTGTTTTAATCTTATTGGAAATTGTGAACAAGTGATTATGGTAGTTACTTCATGTACCAATATGTTGGTAACAATACATTGTGGGAATTGGAAATGTTTGGATCATTACCCTAACTGTAATTGACATTTACACATTAATGAATATTTGTATATACTTTTATACATGATAGTATTGTATGCATGAAACTAAAATGGTTGCGAAAGTGAATACTTGTTTAAATAATGCATATTTATGACTAACATTGTTGATGGGATTAAGTAGCGGTAGCTTAATGGAAACATGAGAACTTGTAAAGATAAAAAATTGCAATGAAAATCCAACCGTAAATGAGAAATTACAATGTTATGATATGCATGATTGCGTTATTTAGAAAATCATAATGTCTACCACCTGTATGTTAGTTATGTTTCCTATCAATCTAGATATTGTGGACCCATGCTGAGGGTCAAGTATGAATGCATGTTGTACATAAATGTTTCTTTTGCTTTAATAATAATGTGCATATGGTTCGTTATGAAAATTATAGTGGGAAAGAGTGCTAAAAGAGAATTTTACATGCCAGAGAGTTGTGGATAGTTGTGAAAGTCCAAGAGGCCTTGGGTTGACAGTGGTTGTTTACCTAGAGGGGTTGATGGCACTTGCTTGCCTGAATTTCCTCTCCCTAGAGATAAGATGATATCAGTAAGGGAAAAGAATTGCCTAAGATGGTAAGAGGGGAAAATCATGAGGCAACTCTGTTGATTTGGAGCTTGTTGGAGAAGGCCCAAAATTCCACATAGAAGGGAAACTGTCAGAGTGTTGGGTCCCTATAATACTAGTGATTACCCCATTACTATTGTAGTTATACCCCTTATTAATATTGTTGTGCCCCTATTGCCCCCATATTGTTATTATTGTGCCCCATAGAATCCCTCTATTGTTATTTTTGTGGCTTTATATTATTATTGTTAGGTCGGCTGGATTATATTGTGACTCCTTAGACTCCTATATATAGAAATGAGGTTTTGTCATTTGAATCATCCAAGAATTGTTCATTTATGTAATGTAAAGGAGGTTGCCCGCTCAAAGAGGTTGAATTCTAAGGCATTGATCTATCTTTTCTATCTTTTCTTGAGCTGGTTTCATAACATTTGGTATCAGAGCTTTGGGTTCTAGGGTTTCGCTACTCCAAACAGGTCATCGTGGCATTTTCGCTATAACTTTTTTCTGTGATGTTTCAGAAGTCGCAAAAAAAACCCATTTGAGAAGAAATCACGTTGAACCTTGGGTCCAAATTTCAGAGCGTATAGCGCTATATTTGCGGAGTTATGATCTGAGGAAGTTGGTTTTTCTGCAGACTCCTGAATTACATTCCAAACAGGTGACCTGGGGAAAATCGTCATAACTTTCTCTCCGGGGATCGAATTGAAATTTCGTAAGAAGGTACAGAAAGAGGACAAACTGTAGTTCCTTATAAGTGTTTTTGAGATCCAAAGGTTGAAACAAGGACTCGTGGCACATCGTACAAGTTTGCTTTACTGAAATAGTCTATACTCAAGTCACTGTGGGAGATTTCGCATAACTCTTCCTTGGAGAATCCAATTTGGGTCAAACCTGTGGCATTGGAAAGAGGACACAGAGGGCTACTACAGGTAGCAATTTCAAAACTAGATGATTGGAAAGTACGAAGATACATCAGAGGCAATATCGAGCTCCTACAAAGTGAAAAAAGGTGTGTAGATTTTTTTAAATTTTTGCTTAAGCTTGGTTTGAAAATTTATTTTGAAGGAATTCAAAGGTCAGAGTAGAGATATTATCGGTAACTGATACCCTGAGGAAAGAAAATGCAAACACCTAATAAGGAACCTGAAAGCTCTAGCATGACTCATGAAGAAGAGGAAGAAATGCTACATGATATATCAAAATTACAAGAATAGGTGCAACAAATGTCACCCTCACAAAAGTTAACAGCAGCTAAGATAAATGGCGTGGAAGCTAAGATGATTGGCATGGAAGCTAAGATGGACAATTTGAAGATAGATTTGAACACAAATTTGAAGACAGGCATGGCAGATTTGAAGACAGATTTGACAAATTTTCTACAAGAAATACTTACTAATGGTGAAAAGGTAGTAAAGGAAACTCATGATGAGAACAAAAGAAATGTTAATCATGATTCCATAGACGCTAATGTTGGATCGAAGACTCACCATATTCCAAAAATCGATATGAGGAAGTTTGATGGCAAGGATCCCGCCACATGGATATTACGGATGGAGCAATTCTTCGATCTCAATAATGTGCAAAACGCACAAAAGGTATGTATGGCAACTGTATATTTGGAACCAAATCAGTTTGTATGGTATCAATGGCTTTGCTCTTGTAAACAATTTATCGCTTGGGCAATTTTTACAGAAGAATTGATAGCACATTATGAGGATACAAAAAGCAACACTTTTTTTAGCCAATTAATAAGTCTCAAACAAAAGGGTTCAATAATGGAGCACATTGAGGAGTTCCAAAAATTGAACATAAGGGTAAATGATATTCCAGAGGAACATAGGATTGATCTGTTCATAGGGTCTTTAAAGGATAATATCCAACATGATGTTCGCCTTTGGGAACCTGATTCATTAGAGAAGGCATTCAGGTTAGCAAGAAAAATGGAAAGCAAAATTATGGCAACTAGGAAGCATACCACTCACAACTATAAAGACGGAAGTGTTGTTGCCCCTAGTCTTCCACAACCTATAAGGTTGACACCACAAAAATTGGAAGAAAAAAGAGAAAAATGGCTTTGTTACAGTTGTGATAGCAAATACACTAAAGGTCGTAAGTGTGCTGAGAAGAAATTATTCTACATAGATTGTGAAGAGGAAGAAGAAAAAGAGCAAGAAAGGTCAAAAGAAGAGGATATACTCTAGGAACAAAGCTTAGATGAAGAGCAAATAAATCTGACCATATCTTGTAATGCATTGGCGGGAATTACCACTCCTCAAACCATCAAGATAGAAGGACAAATCAAGAAGAAAAATGTAATAGTGTTGATTGATTCAGGAAGCACCCACAATTTTATTCATTGTAGGGTAGCAAAAGAATTGAATTGCTTCCTATATCCAGCACCAGAGTGTCAAGTGATGATTACAAATGGAGGAACAATAAATTGCTCTGGAAAGTGCCATAATATCAAGCTATCCATGGGAGAATATGTATTGACTAGCCCAATGCTTTCCATTCCAATGGGAGGTGCTGATGTTGTACTAGGAGTCCAATCGCTACAATCCTTGGGTACAATAGCTTTTAATTTTCAAGAACTTTTCATCAAATTTTATACGGAAGGAAAGGAAGTTGAATTAAGGGGTATTGCAGGGAAACCAGGAAAGATAATCAGCTCTAATGGTATGACAAAGCTTCTAAAAAAGGAGCAAAGAGGTGTAATTGCACAATTACGTTCGCTAGATGTTTCCACATCAGAATCATCTATTTCTCCAGATCTCCAAAAAGTCCTGGACAATCATTCCAAGGTATTTGAGACTCCCAAAGGTCTCCCACCTATGCGTGATCATGATCATGCTATTCATCCGAATCCAGGAAGTGTTCCTCCAAACATCAGGCCGTACATCCCTATGTCCAAAAAAGTGAAATTGAATGTATGGTTGCAAAAATGCTAGAGGCTGGTATAATTCAACTGAGTCAAAGTTCTTTCTCTACTCCAGTAGTATTGCTGCACAAGAAGGATGGATCATGGCGCATGTGTCCGGATTATAGGGAGCTCAACAAGCTCACTATTAAAGATAAGTTCCCCATTCCTGTCATTGATGAATTATTGGATGAATTGCATGGATCAATTTACTTCACCAAGTTGGATCTTCGTTCGGGATATCATCAAATTAGAATGAAGATTGAAGACATTCCGAAAACAACATTTAGAACTCATGAGGGTCATTATGAATTTTTGGTCATGCCTTTTGGCCTTATCAATGCACCTTCAACGTTTCAAGGTTTGATGAATTCAATTTTCAAACCATTCCTTAGAAAATTTGTGTGAGTATTTTTTGATGATATACTAATCTACAGCAAGTCTTGGAAGGATCATGTTGAACATGTTGACAGGGTGCTACAACTATTGGAGGAGAAACAATTATATGCAAAAAGATCCAAATGTTTCTTTGGAGTCCAGGAGGTGGAATATTTGGGTCATATTGTATCTCATGAAGGAGTTAAGGTAGACCCTAGCAAAATTAAAGCCATTAAGGAATGGAAAATCCCCACATCCATAAAGCATCTGCGAGGATTTCTCGGGTTGACAGGGTATTATCGCAAGTTTGTTAAGAATTATGGGAGAATAGCAGCACCTCTAACAACATTATTGAAGGAAGATGCATTTTCATGGACTCTGGAAGCAACAAAGGCCTTTGAACATCTTAAAGAGGCAATGTGCCAAGCACCAGTCTTAGCTACACCAGACTTCACAAAAACCTTTATTGTGGAATTTGATGCTTCAGGAAATGGAATTGGTGCTATTCTAATGCAAGATGAAATACCCATCGCTTTTGAAAGTCATCCAATCAAGGGAAAGTTTTTAAGCAAAGCTATTTATGAGAAGGAAATGTTGGCAATACTCCATGCAATTAAGAAATGGCGACCCTACCTAATGGGTAGACACTTCAAGGTGAAAACAGATCATGATAGCCTTAAACACTTTTTACAACAAAGATTATCCTCTGAAGAGCAACAAAAGTGGGTCACAAAGATGTTGGGTTATGACTTTGAAATCATCTACAAAAAAGGGAAGCAAAATGTGGTGGCAGATGCACTCTCAAGGAAGGATGAGGATGTGGAAGCATTGTTGTGTGCCATTTCTATTATCCAACCAGATTGGATAAACGAAGCAAGGGAGGAATGGAAGAATGACGAAGAAGTGTGGGCACTTATTCAAAATTTACAACAAGATTCCAGTACGTCTGGTACATTTAGCTGGCAAAATGATTTGTTATGGTACAAAGATTGCTTATACCTCTGTAAGAATTCCCAGCTAAAACAAAAGATTCTTATGGAATTACACACTTCTCCCTTAGGAGGGCACTCAGGATTTTTAAAAACTTACCATAGGGTTAAGAACGAATTTTTTTGGGATGGCCTTATATCAGATATTCAAAAGTTTGTGGCCGAATGTTTGGTTTGCCAACAAAATAAAGTTGAAACAATTAAGACACTGGGTCTATTACAACCTTTATCCATTCCAAGCCAACGTTGGGAGGAGGTTTCAATGGATTTTATCACAGGTTTACCCAAGTCTAAGGGAAAGAGTGTCATCATGGTGGTAATTGACAGACTTACCAAGTATGCACACTTTTGTGCATTATCACATCCATTTAAAGCCAGTACAGTTTCTACTGCATTTATGGAAACAATTCAAAAGCTACATGGAAACCCAAAGATTATTGTAAGTGACAAAGATCCCATTTTCACTGGAAATTTTTGGACAGAATTATTTTCTTGTCTTGGTACTCAGTTAGCTCATAGCTCATCTTATCATCCTCAATCTGATGGGCAAACTGAGATAGTAAACAAATGTTTGGAAGGATATCTTCGTTGCTTTGTATCTGATAAACAGACACAATGGGTCAAATGGTTGCCTCTCGCTGAATGGTGGTATAACACTTCCTTCCATACAGCAACAAAAATGACCCCATTTATGGCACTTTATGGGTATCAACCACCATCCATCACATCATATTTAAGATAAAATCCTAAGGTTCAGGCAGTGGAACATCACATCGAACATCAACAACAATTCCTCCAGGCAGATCAACATCGCAGTGAAAGACGTTTTGATGTAGGTGATTGGGTATTCCTACGGCTACAACCATATAAGAAATGTCCCTCATGCAAGCTAAGAAGGATAATAAATTATCACCAAAGTATTATGGTCCGTACAAGGTGTTGCAAAAGATTGGTACTATGGCATGCAAATTGGAGCTTCCTACAGCTTCTCGATTGCACCCAGTTTTCCATGTTTCATGTTTAAAGAAGGTTATAGGCAACAAGCTCCCAGTTCAAACAATATTGCCAGAACTTGACAAGGAAGGAAAAATTATATTGGAACCGGAAGCAGTCACAGAAACAAGAACTTGACAGCTACGAAATCATTCAATTTCAAAGTATCTTATCAAGTGGAAGAACTTATCCGCTAAAGATTCCACATGGGAGGATGAGAATTTTATGCAGAAGTATCCAGAACTACTCAAGCGTTGAGGACAACACTTTTTTGAAGGAGAGGGGCATGTTGGGTCCCTATAATACTAGTGATTACCCCATTACTATTGTAGTTATACCCCTTATTAATATTGTTGTGCCCCTATTGCCCCCATATTGTTATTATTGTGCCCCATAGAATCCCTCTATTGTTATTTTTGTGGCTTTATATTAATATTGTTAGGTCGGCTGGATTATATTGTGACTCCTTAGACTCCTATATATAGAAAGGAGGTTTTGTCATTTGAATCATCCAAGAATTGTTCATTTATGTAATGTAAAGGAGGTTGCCCCCTTGAAGAGGCTGAATTCTAAGGCATTGATCTATCTTTTCTTGAGCTGGTTTCATAACACAGAGGAATAAGGAGAAAGATTCCAAGAGGAATACTATATTCGAACATCTATCATCATTGGAATTCTTGAGCTAGTTGGCTAGTGGAATTCCAAACAGACCTAGTATGGTCTCTTTCAGAGATCTGTCTATATGTGAAAATGGCTCAATCTGGTTGTGGAAACTAGTTTCCATTGGTTGGTAGGAGCATTCTCTTTCCACTGTGGTTCTCATAGCGAAACAAATTAGCCAATCAATTATGTGTTATGTTAGAAATGAATTTTCTATATAATTTTGTAAATATTTAATATACATCTTGGTAGGAAAGGAACCTAGTGCTTCGAAAGGAATTACTAGAAGTATAAGTTCATTTATTGTATTACTAATCACTTGAATGTCTTAGAAAGCATTGGGAAAGTATGTACTTGGTGTATTTATTGATTATTTCAATGATTAGAGAGCTAGGTGTTGTCTGATTACTTTTAGACATAATGTGTGGAAGTTTTTAGCGAGAGCTAACACAGTGTGCACATGGTGCAGTGATTTATCATTTTGATGATTAGAGGGTTGGTGCTCTTTGAGTACTTGTGGAAGTACTATGGTTAAAGTATTATTTGAAATTGCATAAATAATTGATAGTTAAAAGTATTTCATTTGATTGAAAATATTGTGAATAATGTGAATGAAATTGTTAGTCATACATTACAAGGTACTTGCAATGGAGTGGTGATGGGTTGTCCAACCGTTCTTTGAGTGCTTGCGTAAAAGTGATCATGACTTCCAAGAGTGATTGGTAGGTAATGGTATGTTGGTATAGAAATTGTATTTTGTTTCTATGAATTTTAATAATGGAAATGTGATGAAAAGTAGAAGTTGCATATTTTTTCACTTATAAATGCTTATGACTATTGATCAAAACATTATTGTTTCATTTAATGGTGTTTTTGGAAATGAAAGTCCTTCATTATAAAGGGGAAGGATCCCCTTTTGGTTCGTTTAGATTTCTATATTATGAGTAAAAGTTAATGATAAACATTGGGGATGGTGTTTACTTCAAGGGGGTAGTATGTAACATCTCTATCATTCAATACTGTAAAAAAATATTCCTGTAAACCTCATAACCCGTAAAACTCATTTTCCCATATCGTGAAATGTTATTAAATTCATTTATCCATTTCATCAATGTTTAGTTAGGGTTTGATTTAGTATGATTGAAACTACCAAAGAGTTATCTTATCCTGTTCATCATTTTCTTGGTCGATATAGGGAACTACTTGGGGGGATGCATTTCATGTCAGAACAAGGGAGGAGAGCATTCGTGGTTGGTGAACAAGTGAAATTCCAAACAAGATGATGTAAGACATTATTTACAATATTTTTATTATAGCAAAAGGGCGTGAAAAATGAGCCCAAATGCTGGTGGGTCATATCTCAATGGAACATCTATTATATACTATGTAGAATCTTCTTGAACCTGATTTCATAGACCATTATTTTCTTAGACACAATAGTTATCAATGCGTATTTGATTTGTGTCCAAATTGAACATGGCCACCTGCTCCTCGTCATGTAAAGTGAGGCTAGACTACACCAAAGAGATGAGTAACCATATCATTTTGGTTTTGGTTAAAAGAGTAAGTTGTAGTTGTTTTTGTTAATCTCTTTGGAAAATCTTGCAAATGATTTGTCGCATAAAAAGTGTAGGTGATTTTATTAATTTCCTTTGAAAGTCTTGTAAAGTTTTTGTGCATTAAAAGAATGCAGGCATATATGTATATATCTTGCTAAGTTCATGAAAATGTTTTCTTAGTTTATGCACACTAAAATATAAGCTAGGGATGTTTTTTTTCTTGGAAAGAAACCAAACGTGAAACTTGAACACAAAAAATTGAAGAAATCATGATAATTTTCATGAAAAACATGTAAGTAAACTTTTCTTATGGAAAGAGAAAGAAAATAAGTTATTTGAAAAAAAAAATGCTAGGAAATTATGAGAGAAAATTGGATTATTAATTTCCTTGGGGATATTAGCATGATTCCTATAAACTCTTAATAGGAATATGTGCACAATAATAATATCCATTATATTTGAATTCTTGAAATAAATTTCTATGTTAATTTTTGAAAAGGAAATATTAATTGCATGCATCATTGTATTAGATTTCAAAGTGAAATGTCTTTGCATACATTATCGTATTAGATTCTTGGAAAAGAGAAAAGATTTTGCATGTATTATTGTATTAAATTATTGGAAAAGAGAAATGTGTGGGTTTGCACAAAAGAATGGTGTTATGCATTAGACCTTTGAAAAAAAATATTATTTAGTACATACATAAAGAACAACCCATGTGTTCTAGAAATATATATTTATATACTGGAAAAATATTCTTTGTGTGTTAGAATAAATGAAACTAAAACACATTTTTATGGCTATTCTGTTTAAAATCTCCTTTTGAGAACATGGACGTGTACTTGCATGCATGAAAAAAAATAGTTAATGAATTATATTTCTTGAAAAAAAATATGTTATTTGCTTCCACGAAAAATATAAATATTGTGTTTGATCTCTTGAAAGGAAATATGATCTTTGCTTCCATGCAAAGTGCATATATGATGTTAGATCCTTTGAAAATAAATATGCATGGAAAGAATATAACTAGTGGGTTGTACCTTTTAAAGAGAAACAAGGATTTTCATGCACGAAAGAATAATTATTATGTTAGACCTTGGAAAGGAAAACAAGTTATTGCATGTAATGATTGCATTAGCTTTCTAGCTTTCCTTTGGATATATATATATATATATATATATATATATATATATATATATATATATATATATATATATATATATATATATATATATATATAGCAAACAAAAAATAATAACTAAACATGTTAGTTTTATTTCAGAATGGAGCATGTATTTGCATGTACAATAGACTTTGTAAATAGCTCTATCTTGGAAAAGATGTTTTTCGAAAAAGGATATGCATTTTCATGCACAATAATAGTACTTGTTATGTTAAGTTTTCCGTTAGAAGAGGACATGCATTTGCATTCATAATGATAATAATATTATTATCTATTGTATTGGAAAGATTACTTAGTTACATGCACAAAGAAAAATATGAGGGATTGACTTTCTTTGAATAAGTTTGATCTAATTACATGCACAGAAAACAAAGCTAAGAGGCTAGTATCCTTTATATTAAAATGGATGGTTACAGTGGTTTTCCTTTGAAAAAGATCGTGTTCTTATGCAAGAAAAATCATAGTAATGTGGTATTTATTTTGACCAGCTCTATTAATTATTTGTTTATAATTAATGCATGAGAAATGTTATCAGAAGAAGAATGTTGTGATATTTTATTTACATTTCATGTATGCACACGAATAGATGTTGATGAATAACTATTAATATTGATTAGTGGTTGATTAATACTTTTTCTAATCACGACATCAAAGTTTTCCAACAACAGTAATGGTAAGAAAGGATGGAGAGTTGTGCAAAGGATAGATTATGTTTAACATTGTGGTAGGTAAATAACTAATGGTCCATGCAGATGAGTGCAAGCTACAGGATGATCCACTGATGGAACCATGACGCCACAAAGATATTGAGGATTTGTGGGTAAATGATAATATGATGATTGTAACTAGATATGTTGCATTTAAATGACATTTCGTTGTAAAATTTTATGAAAATGGTTAAGGGATAGACTCCCTTATAAGCCATTGAGTGAGGGGTGAACACTCTTATGAGTGTTTAATAATAAATTAAACGATTGTTGGTTTTCACTATACTAGGTTTCTAGGGTATATTGATGCCTAATGATGCAATTTCCTATTGTGCTACTTTTATGATGTGGATTCCTTGCATGAGATGATGTTTATAATATCAAGTATGTGATTAGCTAATCAAGTTAAAGGAATCATGAGAATTATGCAAGGCTACAATAAAAATTTTGTGTTAATATGCTACAACAATGGCTTTTAATGGGTATTTAACTTATTATTCCTTTACTCAAGTTACTCTATGTAATAATGAATATTCTATCTAATGGTTAATGAGGAATATGGAATACTAATTTGGATAGTTACATATGGGTAAAACATATAAAAAAATTCTAACCCCGTGCACTTTCATGCGAGGTTACTGGGAGATGTTACAAGACGGTAAGGAATCGGTTCAACAACCATCCATTGTTCATCCTTGTAAACATTTACTCCTACTACTCCATCATCTTGCAACAGGAGCATATGTTATTCATGTCTTCATGTGGGTTCAACCCAAAAACAGGATCCAGTGTGGACATTGAGGATATTAATTCATTCTCATTCTTGGGTATGGCTTTCGAAACTTCTTCTCAAGGAAATAATGCTTCAATTGTAATGTCTCCCTAATTAATCTCAATAGCGTCCCGGCAAGCCTTTTATTTTTAGGTAAAATATAAAATTACAGTGTTTCATAGGGACACGTATCTAGGGGGGGTGCACATACCTCACGCTTTCCACACACCTAGGACATGGGAGACCTAGGGAAACATTTCCCTGCATCCCCCTTTTGGGGAGACACATGGAGACTAGGTGGAAATGTTTCTGTAGTGTGGGGGACATGTTTCGCAAAAAGGGGTACTTGTGGGCATCCCTCTTAGATATGCATCGCCCATTTATTTTTCTTGAAAAAAAATATTTATGAGGGGAGAAGCTTAATATTCAATCCTAGAGCCCAATTATTGTTAATTAATTGATGGCAATATTAAATTCTTAAGGAAAATTGATATTATCCTTAATCTTTCATTTTCATCATTTTACTTAAATTTTTAATATTACTATGAAATGTCTTAGAATTTTTGAGAGTGGTTCCAAATTCATTGGATTTCATATGGAAAAAGTAGAATTTTATATCACACTCAAAATCCAACAAACTTAACCATTTTTCAAGATTCCTGGATTGAGGGGATTGCAACATTTCTATTGGATTTGGTTATTTACTAATGTATGCAAATAGTATATAATCGAGAGAACCAAGCCTTCTATGTACCTTAAATCAACTCTTTGACTCATCACTCTTCACAATTTTTTGGTTTTAGTTACATCAATTTTCTATTATAGTCTTGTTATTTCAGTATGTACTATAGTCTATTTTTCTTGGTACTAATTAGATTCTAGAATGACAAATGATGCATTTTAATTTTAAATCAATTTAGAATCTCAAATGATGAATGATGAATTTATTTTTTAAACCAATGTAGTTTCTAAAATGGTGAATAACGAATGATGAATATGGATCAGTGTATCACATTATTGAATCTTGCTTATGGATGAATGATGTATGTACTCATAAGAATGATGTGCATGGATTAGTGTATTTCATTATTTAATTAAATTATATATAAATAAATATATTTATGCTTTCATTATTGAATACGAATTTGAAAAATATATATACCTTGACGACCTCATCCCCCTAATTTTTCCTAAAATTTGAGGGTACTCCCAGATATCCCCTTGTGTATCTCTCTACACCGTGGTGGAACATTATATAATTACCTTCATCCACATTAATTTTATTTTTAATATTTTTAGCTTTTTATTGTAAAATAAGACTCTAAACAAAATAATAATAAATGTTATAAACATATATTTAAAATTGTATGAAAGAAAAATTAATTTTATTATATAATTTACTATCTATAGAAAAAACCAATTAATTTTTTAAGAGTAAAATTACGCAAAAAATTAATAATAAAATAAAATATCTTAAATGGAAGAATTAGATATTATAAAACTAATAATTAAGGCATCAATCGATTAATAATAATGTCAAAAAATATTATGTGATTACGTAGAAATTTTGTGTTGTATGAAATTAAGTATCTATTGCTATGAACGAAACATGTTTGAAGTTAGACCTGAATTCAATAGGTTTAGCTGGCCACACATTCAAATATATATGGTAATAAGGAAACATTAGAAAACGTAATACTTCATTTCAATCCATGTTTTATCTTTAGACACAACAAATCATTGACCATAGACCTCAAGGGATCATGCTTTCACTACATTTTTTTTCTTCCAAATGAAGCTAGAAACACTCCTTTCCAACTCTCTTAATAATGTGTATTAAGGATTTTGGGATACCATGATTCACAACCTAGATAATTCCCACTACAATATATTTATTTATATATTCGTAGACACTTCATGATAGCAAGAAGGAACGAATCATGAAAATAAGTCCTCGAAGAAGCTCCATTCTTCACAAGCCTGGGAATTCTTCTTAATTTCTCCCTCTCTCGGAAATCCTTCTAAAAGCTTAGCCATGTCAATGATGGGGTTGTCAAGCTGATGATTAAATATTGAAGTTAGTGTTGGTCTTTTTTTCCTCCCTCCTAATATACCTTTCTAGTATTATTTTCTTCTTCTTCTTCACGAGTTCTTGAACATTCTCAATATTAAGAAAAGGCCTTTTTCCTTTCAGAAAAAAAAAAGCTAGAACATGTCTTCATTGAGATGAGGAATGTTTTACATTTACATATATATATATATATGTTTCATCTTGTTCATACTAAATAGATGCCTAGGGGCATGTAGCACAACTGTATTACCAGAAATCAGTACAATAACCACACAGTTATAGAATCAATGCAAGGATAAGATCCCATTACAAAGATGTAACCATAAAAAAGGTGAGATTCATCAACACGGGATGAGGCATATTAGAGGGAAATAGAAAAAAAACAAAATTCCTCTAAGAGGAGGCAAAAATGTAACCAAAGCGGCCATTAACCAGATCTCAAAAATTCCCTACACACAAATCTTACCATTAATGCAAAATTCAAATGACTTTTCCCAGGAGAGAGGGCCAAACCATGCTTGGAGAGAGAATCCACATCAAGATTTTCTCATCGATAAACATGCTGAAAGGAGACATGAGAAAATAAGGCCTTTAAGTCTGAAATTTTTTGTATCCAATTGCATAAAGAAGGGACCACTAATGCGTTCCTACCCTATATCGACTAAATCAAAGTGAGATAATCTTGGATGATCTTGATCCTATCTATATCAAGCCACGAAACACATTCAAGACCACCCCATAATGCGATCAATTAAACCATGCATTTTTCCCCAAAATTTGTAAACCAACAAAAGTGATATTGGGATGAGGGGTCAAAACATAGAAATACTCAACATCTTCATTGACCCCCTGAGGATGCTCCATCAAAGTAACATATAGGGAATATTACCTCTAAGTCAACAAGGGTACAAGAGTAACAGATTGTGAATTGGCCTTGGAAAGCTAGGGGTCAATTTCCTGAAAATATGCAACAATCTTCAGGGAAAATACCTTTATATTCAGAACTTTTCCATAAAATATTAGATCATTTATGGCGTGTAAAATTCCCCAAAATATGTGTAATTGGATGGACCTAGAATTTATCGCATGATAAGACCAAGAATTGAGACAAGAAGTGATGGAGGATACATCTCTAATGACATTGACCCTAATATTAGAGATACCTCATCCAAAACAGTTGCAACAAAGGGGCAATTTAGAAATAAGTGAGTGCAGTTCTCCAAATCTGCTTTGCATAGAATGCATTTCCCTGGTCCTATAAATTCCAACTTCATCCGCCTATCCCATGTTAATATGAGATTATGGATAGTTAACCAAACAAAACATTTTATCTTCAAAGGGATGTCATCCCTGCATCCGAGCTGAGAGATAAAAATAATAAAACTTTGAATTAATCAGAAGGAGTTGCAGCTCACAGGTGTGTACGGCACCTGGAGACTGCACTCAACAAACAAGGAGGAGACTCTCGCTCACATTCACTCTCTGCCTTACATGAATGAATATTACATATTAAATACATCACTGAAAAATAGGTAGTTGTAAACAACCTCCTAAATTCTAGGAACAACTCCTAAACTAAGAAGGTAGGTTACAACCACATAACCATTTCTCCATTATTTCCAACTCCCCCCCTTAATGGAGAAAGGGTTATTTTGCACACCTAACATCCCTCTAAATGACTCAAACTTTACTCGCCCTAGAGGCTTAGTAAAAATGTCAGCTACATTATCACAAGTATTACAATATTCCACACAAATTTCCTTAGACTGTATCTTTTCTCGTACAAAGTGAAACTGAGTATCAATGTGTTTAGTATTCTTATGGAAAACTGGATTGTATGCAAGCTTTATTGTGCTCTGGTTGTCGGTTTTGATGCTGGTTGTTTCTCTTTGTTCTTCGCCTGCATCGTTGAGCAATCTCCTCAACCAGATGGCTTCACATGTAGCTGCACACAAGGCCTGGTACTCTGCTTCACATGATGATAATGCTACAGTGCTTTGCTTTTTGCTACTCCGTGAAATAACCCCAGATCCAATACTAAATGCATAACCTGTGATGGATCTACGATCATCCAGGTTGCCTGCCCAATCAGAATCTGAATAACCTGCTAAAGTAACATCAGAAAGGTCAGTGTATAAAATACCATAATTACAAGTACAACTAAGGTACCTCAACACACATTTTGCTGCATTCCAGTGACTGTCAAGTGGTCTGGACATAAACTGGCTGAGCACACTAACAGAGTATGCCAAATCAGGCCTAGTTGTCGTGAGATATATCAGACTCCCCACTAGCTGTCTATACAAAGTGGCATCCACCTGTTTTGTGCCATCGTCACTGCTTAACATGAGGTTCTGCTGCAAAGGTGTTGCTTCTGTTTTGCACTGTTCCATTCTGAATCTTTCCAACAGGGTTCTGGCATACTTTCCTTGAGTTAGAAAAGTTTGACCAGAATCTTTCCACACTTCCAGTCCTAGGCAATAATGAAGATCACCAAGGTCTTTCATTTCAAATACCTGTGACATTTGCTGCTTGATTTCTTTGATAAAATCATTTGCATTCCCTGTTATTATCATGTCATCCACATACAAAGAAATCAAAATGATCTGCCTCTGTTTATTTATCTTAGTATACAGGTTTGGATCGTTAAGGCTCCTTTGAAATCCATGCTTTATAAAAAATGAATCAATTTTGTCATACCATGACCTGGGGGCTTGTTTCAAACCATAGAGTGCCTTATGCAATTTACACACTAAATGCTCTTGCCCCTTTTTCACAAAACCAGGAGGTTGTACTAAATATATTTCTTCCTTTAATTCTCCATTCAAAAATTCAGATTTAACATCTAACTGGTGTAGCTTCCATTTATGTTTTGTTGCTAAACAGATTAGCATTCTAATTGTATTAAGTTTAGCTACAGGGGCAAAGGTGTCATCAAAATCAATTCCTTCCTGTTGTGAATAACCCTTTGCTACCAGTCTAGCTTTAAATTTTTCTACATTCCCATTTGCATTTATCTTAGGTTTATACAGCCACTTACAACCTATAGGGGTTTTTCCTTCTGGCAACTCAACTAAGTCCCAAGTATGGTTTCTATATATTGATTCCATTTCTTCATGCATTGCAGCCTTCCATTCATCTGATTTACTAGCTTCTTCATAGTTTGAAGGTTCTACAATGTTTAAAATTTTGGACATTAAAGCATAGCCTTGCAATATTGCAGGTAGTCTAGTCTTCCTACCTGATCTTCTTGGTAAAGCACTTACCTCAACTCTATCTGTTTCAACACTTTCTGGGCCTGCATCATCACTTATTACACTATCTGCTGCTACTTCTTCCTGTTTCTGCTCCTGCTCTTGCTCCTACTCTTCTTCTTCTTCACTGTTCAGTTCTATCAACAATGGAATATGGCTGTCACTGCTAGAGTCTTCCTTTCCATCTTCAGTCTGTTCATGAAAAACGACATCTCTGCTTGCAAACACTTTATGAGTCACAGGATTATATAACTTGTATGCCTTATATTCTGTGCCATATCCTACAAATATGCATTTCAAGGCTTTGGGGTCTAGCTTTTTCCTATCTGCTTTCGGTATATGAGCAAAAGCTTTAGATCCAAATATTCTTAAATGACCGACTGCTGGTTTGAGTCCAAACAATGCTTCAAAGGGGGTTTTGAAGCCTAGACATTTGGTGGGACTCCTATTCTTTAAATAAACAGCAGTATTAATGGCTTCTGCCCAAAGACCATTAGAAATACCCTTACCTTGAAGCATACTTCTCGCGCACTCCACAAGGGTCCTGTTCTTGCGTTCTGCTACTCCATTCTGCTGTGGAGTGTGTGGCACTGTGAATTGCTGTATAATCCCATGCTGCTTGCAGAAGTTCATGAACTCACCTAACCTGTATTCTCCCCCTTGGTCCGAGCGGAGAATCTTTATCTTCTTTCCTGTTTGGTTCTCTAACATAGATTTGAATTCTTTAAAATATCGGAAAGCTTGACTCTTTTTGCTTAAAAAATACACCCAAGAGAACCTAGTGCAATCATCTACAAACAGTAGAAAGTAGTATGCACCTCCTAAAGACCTAGTCTGCATAGGTCCACAAATATCTGAATGCACTAGTTCTAGGATGTCCCTTTCTTTTCTGTTAACATGCACAGGGAATTCATCTCTATGCATCTTCCCTAGTGCACAACCATCACATTCCAGTTTGACATTATGTAAAGCAGGAAGTCCATCGACCATACCTTTCTTTTTGAGTAAGATGAGATCCTGTAGATTTAGGTGTCCAAATCTCTGGTGCCAGAGATTCTCAACTGTTGATGTTGCTGCAACCATCGCTTGTTGTGGCATGCTCCTTGCATCCAGTCTGTACAAATTTCCCACACGTACTCCAGTTGCAACTATCTCCAATTGACTATCCTGAATGACACATCCATTCTTGAAGAATTTCACCTGCATGTCCTAGTCTGTTATCATAGAGACAAAGATCAAATTCTTTTTAATTCTTGGAACATATAAAACATTTCTGAGATGTTTGATTTCGCCACTAGGTAGCTTCACAGGAATATCCCCACAACCTTTGATCTCATACCCACTGTCATCCCCTAAATAAATCTTTGATCCACATGCAAATTCTTCAAGAAATTCAAAACAATCTTTCTTACCGGTCATGTGCGAGGATGCGCCAGAATCCACATACCAAATATTATCCTCATCTCCTTTTGATGCTGAAAGTGCACAGTCGACTGTAAATAATCGAAGATCATTGCTGTGGTCATCCTCTTCTCCAGCAAAACACCCCTGATGTTTCCTCTGTTTGCCTTTCCTCTCATCCGCTTGCTTCTTGTAACAGTCTTTAATCTGGTGACCAGGCTTCCCACAGTAAAAGCATCTCTTAACATAATTATCAGACATACCTCTGAATGATCTCTTCTGAAAAGAGTTGGCCCCTTTCTGCTGCTGCTGCTGCGGTTGCTGGTGCTGGTGCTGGTGCTGATGCTTTTTTCCTCTGTACTGTCGCCTCTTCGCCATCAGAGCAAGGTCATTGCTCTGAGTCTTCAGATTTTGTCGCCGCTCCTCCTCCTGGAGCAGAATCGTTGTCAGCTCATCAAACGAGGGGGCTTTCTCCCTCGCTGATAACCCTGAGATGAATGTCTGATATTCATTGGTCATTCTATTCAGTGTGAGTGTTACCAGATCTGAGTCTGATACCTTCTCTCCAATGGCTCCCAATTGGTCTCTCAGATCCTTGACTCTGGCCATGAATCCACCAACTGATTCATTCTCGTCCATCTTCAATGCAAACAATTTTCCTTTGAGTGCCAGAACACGATTTGTGTTCTGTGTCTCGTACAAGTTCTTGATCGTTGTCCATATATCAGCGGCCGACTTGCAATCTCTGATATGGGGGATAACATTATCTTTGATAGACATCTTCAGTATGACTTTCGCCTTCGTTTCTCTTTTATCCCAGTCCTAATCTTGTGTCGCTGTTCCAGATCTCGGCTCATTTCCTTCAACGATCGCCCATGCATTTGCGCCCTCCAGCAAAGTTTGCATTTTGAACTTCCAGTTAGAGAAGTTCGTTCCATCGAGCTTGCCAGACTCGTGGAGGTATGATTCCAAACTGTTGTTCATTTTCGTTCAACTGAACACTCCAATTGGCCACCACTGGGCAAGTCCGATCTGCTGCCAGCAAACAGATCAGGACTTCACTGTGCCACCACTGGGCAAAACCGATCTGCTACCACTAAACAGATCAACAAACAAGCTCCAACACACCACCACCGGGCAAAAAAAAAACGATCTGCTTCCACCGAACAGACCGAGGAGCTGCACTGCGCCACCACCGGGCAAAAAATCGATCTGCTTCCACCGAACAGATCACAGAGCTTTGATTCGCCACCACCGGGCAGGTCCGATCTGCTACCATCGAGCGAATCACGGAACCTCAATTCGCCACCACCGGGCAGATCCGATCTGCTACCTCCGAGCTGATCAAGGATCCTCAATTCGCCTCCACCAGGCAAATCAAATCTGCTACCACCGAGCAGAATACCACGTGCCTCCACTGGGCCACTGCAATCTGCAACAAAGATTACAGATTTTCAGAGAGAAAGGGCTGGCGCTCAAATCAACGCCGAATCCACGCTAATTGCGGAAATCAAAATCCCTTAAAGTGCAGGAAAATTGGCGCGCTTAACCAGCTCGGATCCGCGCTAATTTAGTCGTCGTTTTCTCTGGCGCATTTATCAGCTCCAAAAGCGCGCTAATGGCGCGACTGTTCTTTAAAAACCCGCGCTAATTGCTGCACTTCCCCCAAAAAAAATTTTTTGCTCCAACCCTTCCTTCGGCTCAGAGATGATCAGTCATCTGACGCCTTTTCACTCCAGGTGTTACTGCAGATCCACCTGATCACACAGATACTTTCACATATACTCCTACCACTACAGATGTGCAACTAATGATACATCCCAAAAAAAATACAAGGCTACCTCTACCCTAAGCTCTGATACCAAGATAAAAATAATAAAACTTTGAATTAATCAGAAGGAGTTGCAGCTCACAGGTGTGTACGGCACCTGGAGACTGCACTCAACAAACAAGGAGGAGACTCTCGCTCACATTCACTCTCTGCCTTACATGAATGAATATTACATATTAAATACATCACTGAAAAATAGGTAATTGTAAACAACCTCCTAAATTCTAGGAACAACTCCTAAACTAAGAAGGTAGGTTACAACCACATAACCATTTCTCCATTATTTCCAACTCTGAGATTGTGGATAGTTAACCAAACAAAGCATTTTAACTTCAAAGGGATGTCATCCCCACATCCGAGCTTACTAGTCAACAAATGGTAAAAGTTGAATTTTTGAGGAGATGAAAACATTTGATTCCTTCGCACAAATCCTATTATTGATGATGTGTCCACACCAAATAAACTCGTCCCTGTGCTGAGAAAGTGTGATGCCAACTTGGAAGAGGAGATTTCGGTAGGCCTCCCACTCCCCTTCTAAGTATGGGGGAATGTTGATTTGGCATGCATGGGGCTAGGACGAGGAATCAAGTGGTAAATGACCCCATCCACATACTAGCAAGGATATTTATCCCTTTCATATTTAGAATAAATAGATCATAGGGGAAAAGAGCATATTACAACCAATCAATCCCTTAATTGCGTCCTTCCCATTATGGATATTTTGTCCATTTCCCACCACCCAATAAAGATTGCTACAAAACCATGAGATATAACTGGGAAGGCAAATGTCCACACGCTCATAAACAATAACCATTCTTCCAAAAACTCGATGAACAAATAAATTCAAATGAACTTAATGAAACTATAACACAACTTGTTGCAGGCAATATTGATTGAATTATGAACCTCTGGGATTTTGGATAAATTTATAATGTGGTCGGAACTCAATCAGAGATGAAACTCATCCACGAACATGAAATCGCTAAGAAGCACAAAAGTGGATGAAATGTTTATTTTAATGTGATATCTATTGATATTGGCTAATTTATCAAACTATACGAGCCTTGTGATTTACAATATGAAAAAAGGCAAAATCGTGTTGCACTACATTGGTCGTCGTCACTAAATTTTAAATGCAAAAATGAACACACGATGACACAATGTAGTAGATTGGTTGTCGTGACTAAATTTTAAAGTAAAAAATCAACACATGAACGACTCAAAATGGAGATTATTGATGGCCACGCACTAAATTAATTTGTCATTTTCAGTCTCAATCTCGATGTACCTACCACCTCGCCCCACCTCTATTGCATGAATCATGAACATATGTTCTTCGCTACTATAGGTGAACGATTCGACAGTGTATTTTCATTTGTAATTTATTCACGCCAATGATAGTAATTTATTCAGACGAGCCAATAACATTAACGCAACATTTCTCCTTTCCTGAGAGAGCTAGTAATGCAGGCCCAATTCCTTCTCTGATTTTCAACACAGCCCCAACACTATTGACCGAGAGTTCCTGACTCTCGTGGTGCCTAGGAAGAATAAGGCTTCTGCGTGTACAAAGGAAAGAAGCTAGGAAATAGCAATTTCCTTTGATATACGGTAAAAGCGCGTCTAATAATGAGACTGCAAATATGTGCCTCGCAGGAAGCCTATCGATATAAAAAAACCTTGTCATGTCTACCATAATATTTTCTAGGCTCCTTTAATTTATCTGATAAGGTTTTCTAGGTGCCTCAAATTTGAAAATCATGGTTGAGTTTCTCATGCCATTTGGTATAAAAAAATTCTATAATTTTTCCCAACATATCTAGTATCAAAGATATAAATTGTGTTGGCAAAACACATTTTAATAGTTCATATTGAAGCCCCTCTTCCTTACAAAATTATTAAGTGGCATCTTCATTGTTCGGACATATTGAATATTAATAATATGGAGGCCAGGAAACTTAACAGAAAGTGCTGATCTCATATGGACAATTGGGAAAGTATTTGGGGATGAATAAATTTATTTTTATTTGGTGACAGGGACTTATTATTCAAAGTGGTTGTAGTTTATATAAAGGAGGGCACCCCACGCCACCCCACCCCACGTCGGCCTCACCTCATCTCCCTCCACTCACCTCATCTCGGCTCCTTCATATTTTGTAACTATTTTAAAAATCATTCCCCAAAACCCTTATTCCTCCGAGATTTGAAATCTTCCCTTATCTCTCCTCCCTCTTTCTTGGAATTTCAAGCTCTCATATAATTCGTAACTTCTTTGAAAACCCTCTGAAATGTCCACGTCTGAAATTCCTCACATCCCTCTTCTCTTACCTCACCCCTCCTCCTTACCTCAGACCCACCTCACTTCGGAGCTCATACTTCTTGTAACTCCTTTTTAATTCAACTCTTGGAATCTTCCTCCTCCGAAATCCATACTTCTGATACCCTTATAACTCTGAAACCATCATTGTTCCTCCATTAAATTGTTAGGGGCTCATTTACAATACACGAGGCCACTCACCGCATTTTAATATTTTATTAATAATTTTTTTATAATATATTTTATAATATTTAATTAATAATTTAATTTAGTTAATTTTTTTTAATTAATTTGTAATTAATCTAATTTGAATCGATTTGTATATAACTAATTTAATAATTGTAATTAATTAATAATTATTTAACTTTAATTGTAAAGTTAATTAAGATTAGAATTTTTAATTAAAATTTCCCAAGTTTGGTTGAGGCATGCATTTTTCTAGAAATATGGTAATTTTGGCATCGCTACTTTGGAGAGGCATATTTCAAGATTTACTTGACCAAATGAAGCTCAAAATAACTCGTTAAAAATATAAGACGGAGGAGAATAATCTAGGGATGTTAAATTTAGCATATTTAATAATTTAATGGCCCAAAAATGTATCAAAAGACAAAGTGACAAATTTACAACAACAATTGGAATGAAGTTCATGCCATTTGAGCACCTATTCATATATATAGTGTGAACAATGACAATGACAACACCAATTTGTATCTATGACAATACTAATATGGGAATTGTGGGACTACCAATCTAACTAAAACATTCTTACAATATCTCTTTCATGAATATGTATAAGGTGTTGCAAGAAGGCCTTCAGCTTTCTAAGGATGTCAATAGTTGGTTGTAGATGATGGAGACAGAAGATCGGGCACGGAAGGTGTATGGACTTTATGTCAAGCAAAGAAATTCCATGGGCATGTATCTCTCTACAATATTCATATAGTAGGGGCAGGTACTCGCTATTCATCTTGATAGTCTGAAAGAGAAAAAAGATAAGAGTTGTTGATTTAGTTGAATTCCATAAGTGGAAATCATATTTTTTCTAGTATAAGTAAAGGAAAGTGTAAAACATTGATGAAATGTAAAAAATACTACAAGGATAGCAAGTTGTGGAGGAGGATGATTTTATTTATTTGAAAAAAGAAAAACATATTGAAAATGCAAGTGATATATGTAGCAAATATTTATAAAAGAAAGAAAGTGTGTTTCCTCACACTAAAATGGAAGTATAGAGGTGATGAAGCATCATAGATGGTGCATGGATAGAAAGTGAAAATCGTGCTAAGGAATGCAGTGAGAATTTAAGGTGAAACTATACTTACTGAAAAAGAATCAAAAGGTATTGGATGCAACTATGACATTGTAGTTTCTTATAAATACTTCGAAGATAACATGGACTCTTCTTGTTTCCTACATTTGATGTAAGAATTGCCTTGCATGCAGGAGTAGGGGATGAAGGAAAATGGTGGGGAGATGTGAAGGTTAGCCAAGGTTCTGACTCTAGATATGGCAGTGAATGTTAAGCCTTGTCAGTCTATGTTGCCAATGGCCATTGTCACCTTTGGAAATGTCATTCCCTGTGATTCATGTATTGTCAAGCCCCATGCCATTAGAAGTGGAATTTGTCGACAAGAACCTCGCGCTAATGGGAGGATTGGAACATAAGTTGGGTGGAAGAAATCCCATGGTGGGTCATTGTATTGGAAGAAATTAACAACAACAAATGATGGAAATTTAGGGGGTGTTGATCCAGGTGCATAGAAAATGGAAACAACTTTTCCAAGGGCTCCATTCACTAGACCTGCTTCAACCCACAAATTGCATGTGAGGAAAACTTATTGTTCATTGGAAATAAGAACTTTTGAATCCAAATGTTCATCCTCTTCTGATGTACCAAGAGGATGGTAGCTCCTTTTCTCTGAATAACATCATGCAATTGGCATGTTCAATTTTTTTAGCATTTGTTTCTTATGCACTGCGATAGCTAGGTTAGTTGGATATATGTGCATTGCATTGTCAAATTAATGTTGTTCATCCATTGACAGAAAGGAATTTATCCTTGATATGACAAGGTTCCAGTCCTCCATAATAGGTGTTACATTCGTGAGATTTACAAGAAGTTGGCGAAATGCAACTTGAGCAGGGTCAGCCCCTTATTGACAAAGGATGGTAGATAGTGCGACGACCATGTCAGAGATGCACCAAAGGCAATTGTCATGTGAATTTCCAACATACATGGGGATGTCCTTTACATGAGGTATTTTCCCAAGATCACCAATATTAATGATAAACCAATTATCAAAATGCATATTGTGATACAAAGGGAATGCCTCCCTTAAGCGATCATATATGCGTGAAAGAAGATTAGGCCCAATAAATCTCATCTCATAGATTAAAATGTATTTGACATGACAAAGTTGTTCTTGGATATGTAGAAGTGGTTGGACCTCAATGGGATGCATTGAAACCAAAGAAATGTGGAGGGAAAAATGGAATGTAAGTGAATTTATGTTAAATTTTGCAATACATATTGGAGCAAGTAGGAGCAATGGGCTTGAATTGATAGTAGATTTGGCAAGGAATGTATATTTTAGGCAATAAATTAAGTAAGACTTACCCATGACAATAGTACCTTAGATGAGCATTCTAAGTGGAGGAATAGAGGAAGTGGTCATAAAGTGGGCGAGGACAATGCCGAGAGAAACTTGTTAAGTGTGTGACGAGACAAAGGATCAGAGAACTGGAGAGGGGGTGGAATGGATTTGGGTGGATGAGCGACTGAACTCTATGAAACATATGGTTGTTTGTTGCAAAGTGGAAGGGATAGTAGTATGGGCCAAATTGTGTCTTGAGCCAAATTCACGATGACCAAGCATGTCAAGGTCATCAATTTCCATGCTGTTCCCTGGGTGTAGTTGAGAATGGAATTTCCATTCATCCATGTCTACGGAAGCAGGGGTTAGGAATAGTATGAGTGGAGTTGTCATCAAAGAAATTGGAAACAGGTTCTTTAGTGGCATGATGACCATTCCATGCAACATATGCATTTTTTTTTGTTCCCAATGTGAAATGATTTCTTCATGAATGGAGCCAATGTCCTATGGGAGTGTGTGAAAAGGGAAGTGTAGAAGTAGTTCAGTCCAATAGAAAGAAGCATAACAAGAATTGGTAAGATAAGGGATGGAATTATAGCGGGGACAAACATGAAAAATATTGGAAGGGTTTATGTGTTTCCATTGTTTTTGTTTTCGGAGAGCATAGAAGGACTAAGAATGTGCAACTTCAATAAGAGGTAGTGTATCAAGCAAAGGAGGTCTATCGATATATGATAAAATCAATGGTTGTGTTGGGAAGGGGGCAGCTCAACCATGATAAAAACGTATAAAAATAGTTAGACTAACATTGAGGGAAACAAATGATCGGCTACAGAGTGAAAGGGGAATCTTTTGCAGCATGTGGCATGTCTTTTGTGTGTCAATGTCCATATCAGAAATTATTTTTGTCAAGATTTTTCGAAAAACACTTACAACAAGTGCTTCATAATGGACATTCTGTCAGAGACATGACAACATTTTGTGATAAATTTTCAATTTTGTTGATGCTTTTTCTTCATATTACGAGATGAAGTTGAGAACAACATGCCGAGACAAAATCAGTTGGCAATCGATGTTCAATCTCCATATGGACAACATGTCAAAGTTATGAACATTTAACCTGTCATCATTATGTGCCCGGGTGTATTGCTTCCTCCCATTTTCATAAATCATCAAAGATGTGGGATGCAAATCCCATGGAGCTCCATAGCGACAAGTAAGAGTAGCAAATTTTTTGTGAAGACATGAAGAGGGGTGGCATTTTGTATGTTGTTGAACGCAATTAAGAAGCTCTTCATAGTCTTGAATGTGAGAGTATGCAAATATTGATGGTGATGGGAGGATGCATAGGCCATGCTCTATATAATGGCATACAAAAGGTTCACGTTGTTGAGTAGGTCGAGGGTTCCAAGCATAAATGTGTCGATCGAAATAGGACTTTGCTTCATCAACTGTGACTTGGTCATGCCACTTGAGGTTGTCCATATCAGGTGTGTTTTTGAAGCCAGAGGAAACCATGTATGTTTATGGAGCCCCTATGTTTCCACTCATATCTGCAAAGATGAGAAAGGGTAAAGTATGAGACGAGTGTATATGTAGAATTAAAAATAAAGAGGACAGGGATGGTTAGATGAAGACTTGCAGCAATATTCTATTTCATGGAAGCCTTTTTGTAAGACCTCTTTGAGGAAGATTGTGAATCGAAAATGAATGTACTGTGATGTAAGATGTGGTTTCTTGATTATATTGCAGAATCTCCATCAAGACAAATAGGAAGAATTCATGTGGGGGCCACCAAGCATGACCATGTGTTGGTCATGCTACTTGGTGTAAGTTGCACTAAGGGTGAAGAAGAAAGTAGGACTACCTATTTAAGTGATCATATTAGTGATTTCACCTCTATGTTTGTTCCAGAAAGAGCGTGTCCCCCTAAGGGTTGAACTAAAACGCATAATCTGGTTAGGAAGAACCGAATCAGGCATGTCATGGAGGCATGTATGAAGGTATGCAATGGTCATTAGAAAGAGATATTCAAGGCTTCTTTTCACAAAAATGGAAGCAGTTTCTTGGCTACGATGTCGCAACATAAGGTTTTACAAGTAATAGTAGAATCTTGATGCTGGCCAAAATGGTTATCAAGGTATTGCATGAGGTGAAAAGCATATTCTTGCATTTCAACTTTTCTAGGACGTGGTTGAGTGATCATGGCAACCCCTATGGTGAAGAGTGTGGGGAACTCCATAGAAAAGAGGCCTTTTGTGGTGCATTCATTGACAACCAAGAGGGAAACTATGGGCTAGGGAAGTGGAGTGGCGGAATCAAGATGAGAAGAGTGCAAGTAGTTAGATATTTCTTCAATCTAGGTATTATAATTTGTGAGTGTTTATACAAAAGAGGAGGGTTGGAGGTCTATTGGGGTGGGTGGTGCAAGAATGTCATGATCTAAAGCAGGAAGGCCAAGTTTTGATTCAAGAGAGGAGGAGGTGATGTGACAGAGTAAATAAGAGATATCAGTAGGGTGATCCAGCATGGTAGATACTTCAGCTTGGTAAAAATGGACATCCTTGTAGTAGGGATCATGTGCTAGTTTTTACTCCAAAGCTGCAACAACACGTTTTCTGTTTACAATGAAATCATATGCTTTGTGTAAAGGGCAATGTTTAATAACAACTATGATGTCCAATTTGGAAAATAAGTGTGGAAAGTTGTTGAAAATAATAGTTATGTCTGTGGGGAAACAGATATTATGGTCGGTGTACTTGTACTGACCTCCTCATGCATCGATGACTTGTAAGATTGGGTTAACACACACTATGAGCATTTTCTTTATCTGGGTTAGAGTAGGAAGGACAAACAATTAGTTGTCGGGGTTCATGTTGTTTTCAAGGGAGAAGTAGTGTGTGGACTTTGTAGTTTCACATCAAAAACAACATATGTTACCAAGCAAGAACCTTTTTCTCATACTTGGGTATGATTCCTTGCATATGGAGAAGACATGGAAGCGAGAAAGGTCATCTATCATTTCATGGAAGCGGTGGCGTGCATGGCTAAGGGTGGGGTTCAATAGATTTTAGGGATGGGAGGGTGAATCAACATGGGTCGATGGTGGGGTGTGCAAGGTAGATGGAAAATAAGTGGCAGTGAATGCAGGAAGGTGAATGAAAGGTAGAATGGGAGTAGGAAATGTTGAAAGAGATGGGGTTGCAAGCAAAGTTTGGATATGTTGGGGAAGAGAAAAATTATTTGGGGGTATAGTTTGACATGATTGGGGGTTCATCCTAGCTCTATATTTCAGACATATTTTTTTGTTGTAAGTGTCTTTCTATGCATAGAGGAGTCTCTTGTAAACATTTCTTTAGGGGATTACAGAAGACTCTACCATGTACATCCTAATACAATAATGTAGAAATGAATATTAGTGCATATAAGAGATGAGAGAGAGTATTATTGAGCACAAAGAGAGAGTGCATGGAGGAGTGTGCATAGAAGGAAGAATGTTTAATGGACGGTGAAGGAATAAATATAAATTCATAAGGAAAGGAAATAAGAGATTTTTTTTTGTTTTCTTTCATTTTGAAAATTGTGAAAGAGTGTGTACATCCACATATTAGTTTTTTTTTCCAAATTTGTAAAAGAGTGTGTACATCGACATATTATTTGTGCGATAGGAGGAGACGTATAAGGAAAGAAGTATTAAGATGCAATATGTAACATAACAAAATATTCATTAGATATAAGCTAAACAATAAGTTACCTTTTTCTAACAAGTTAGCGTTTGTTTTTAATTGCAAAACACATACTTTAAAAGTCATAAGGAAAGCAAGAAGAGTTATGATTGATAGTTATTTGACCAATATAGCAATGAGGAAGCTATTCATGCAATAGGGAAGGGAATAAATGAAATAATGGGAGTGGGAATTGTAAAAATCATGGACAAAAATCTACAACACTGCTTAGGAGGAACAACAAAAGAGTATATATATTATATTTAAAGGTAATAGATGTAGCATTATTTATAGGTAAAAGTTGTAGCATGCAACACATTTGTAGATACATAGATGATAAAAGTAGAATGATGAAGTGAACATATAAAATCATATGTAGATGGAAGAAGAGGGTGGTAGGGGAAGAATTGAGAATGAATGGAGAAACATATAGAAGATGTTGTCTACATTTTAGTTTGACATGGGGGAAGAAGAGGGAGGCTCAAAGTCGACAAATGACTTATGTGTGAGACATTTTCTTGATATCTTTGAGGACAAGGGAACATGCAGAGCCATAGGCGATTTCCTCTAAATTGACTAGGAAAACCTTCAAGTGTCGACACCATTAAAGCTATCTATTTTTACAAAAATGTGAAGAAGAAATGATGACATGAAACCCTTGAAAAAATATCATGGATAACATCAGGATCAGTTGAGAGTATAGACAAGTCCTTCACTGGGACACCGATGAGTTCAGTTGTCACATCATTAAAAGACACGACATTTTTCAATAGATAATTAGTGTGTCTTCCAAATTAATCACATGTTATAGAATGGGTCGACATTTCAAACCAACTAATGTGGTTCATCCTCAGGAAAAATGGTGAGGAAAACAGTCTGAACAAAGGATTAAATAGAAGAGAAGCATCTGGGTCTTGAGATAGCTGTTAGGAACTAGCCGTTGAAAACTAGTTGTTAGGGGGTTAAGAAATGGTTAAGGGAAAAAATATTAAAAAAAATTAATTAAATTTTTAAATTATATCTTAATTTTAGTTTATAATAATAAATTCCAAAAAATAAATAAATATAATAATATAAACAATAAAAAAATAATAACCTTAAAAAATATTTAAATAAATAAATAATAATAAAATAAACATAATAACCTTAATAGTAATAAAAATAATAATGATAATAGAAATAATAATAAAATAATAAAAACAAATAACTTGAAGAATATTAAGATAAGTAAAAATAAATAATAATACCCTAAAAACATAAAAACCTAAAGAACAATAAAAACAAATAATAATAACAATAATGGTAATAAAAATAATAATTGTAATAATAATAAAGATAACTAAATAAATAATAATAACAAAAAAAATTAATAATAATAACCTAAACAAATAAATAAATAAATAAATAAATAACAATAATAACCTCTAAAAAAATAAAGAAATCTCGAAGAGAGGGCAGGAATCTAGCTCCTGCTTAATTTCCAACCATCATCTCGATTGAGGTTGATAGATTTCTTCTCAATATCAATGGCTTCTCTAAGTTTCCGATGATGGAAATGATCAACCCTAGCGATGACCTGAGAATTCTCAATGCACACATGGTGCTTTGATTTTGCAGCATGTTCAGCTAAGGAAAAGGAATGAGAGCGATTATGTCTAATGTCTTCCACATGCTCTTGGATTCTCTGGTTTATGGATCGACCTGTCTCACCTATGTAGGGGATCCCACATGAGCAAGGAATGGAGTAAACCCCTTTCATATCTTTGGGGTCAATCAGGTCTTTGACCGACCAAAGAGAATTTCTAATGGTATTATGTTATGCTCTTAACCTACAAAATGATACCCAATACAGAATATGCGAAGAAAAGATACCCAGAACACATAATAGCAATGATTTTATTATTCAGAGAGTAATGTTCACTTGCCTCTTCGAGGGGGCAACCTCCAATAGAGCAGAGCTCTATTACAAAATAAGACGCGATACTCCTCGCAGGGAGTCTCTATCCTTTATATATGACTCATACATGCAATACCACGGGCCAATACCGTCGGTTTTATTAATACCATCTATCTAATACTACGGCCCATTTGCAACTAACTGTGGTCCCGTCATTAATTGCGGGTTAACCACTTACAAATATTAATATGGGCTCTATTGACTCTTGACTATGACGTGATCCCATGACATAAATAAGGGGGTTAGGGTGGGACCCTAACATGCCCTCCCCCTTAAGACTAGCCTTGTCCTCAAGGCTGAAGCTGCCAAAACTGCTGAAGAATAGTGGCTGGTTCCCAAGTTGCATCTTCTGGAGAGGTGTCTTTCCATTTGACGAGGACTTCCTTAATCATGCGGCCGCGCAGGTGTTTGTCTCTTGTGTCTAGAACCTATTTGGGTTGAAGCCAGATTGACCCTTCTTCGTCCAATTCAGGTAGACTGGTTTGAACTCGGCAATTGTCCCCGATCACTTTCTTGAGGCATGATACATGGAAAACTGGATGGATTTTTGCAGTAGGTGGCAAAGCCAACTTGTAAGCCACTTCTCCAATGCATTGAAGTACTTGGTATGGTCCGTAGAATTTTGGAGATAGCTTCTGACAACCCTTGTCTTTGAGTGATGTTTGCTTATATGCCTGCAGCCTCAAAAATACATGATCCCCTTCTTGAAATTGGCGCTCTGAGCGATGCTGGTCTACCTGTTGCTTCATGCGGTTCTGAGCTTGATGAAGATTCTCTCTAAGATGGGCGAGCATGGTTGCGTGGTGTTGTAGGAGTTGATCCATTGCTTGTACTTTGGAGCACCCCTTGAGATAAGAGGTAGGGGAAGAAGTTGACCATATACTGCTTCATAGGGAGTCATTTTGGTGGTGGCATGATAGTTGGTGTTATACCACCATTCAGCCAGAGGTAACCACTGTACCCAAAGGTGTTGCTTTTCTGAAGTGAAACACCTAAGGTAGGTTTCTAGACATTTGTTGACGGCTTCAGTTTCACCATCCATTTGCGGATGATAGGAAGTACTGAGTTTTAGTTGAGTGCCTTGTATCCTGAAGAGTTCTTGCCAAAAATTACTGGTGAAGATCGGGTCGTGATCGGACACAATAGAAGTGGGCATGCCATGCAATTTGAAAATCTGATCCATGAAATATTGAGCGACCAAAGTTGGTGTAAATGGGTGGGGTAGGGCGCATAAATGAGCATACTTCGATAGTCGGTCCACAACCACCATGATGACTGACTTGTTCCCGGACTTTGGAAGACCTGTAATGAAATCCATAGAAACTTCCGTCCAAATTGATGTCGGAATGGGCAATGGTTGTAATGTGCTTGGTGTGTTGATGGTTTCCCCTTTGTGGCGTTGACAGACATCGCATTCTGCTACAAAAGTAAGGATGTCCTTTTTCATGTCTGTCCAAAAAAATGATCTTCTAGTGCGAGCATACGTCTTCTGAAAGCCCGAATGTCCTGCAATGGGCGATGAGTGCAATTCTGCCAAAATGCGACCTTTGAGGGTGGATGTTGGGGATATTACGACTCTTTCCTTGTAGCGAAGAATATCATCCTGCCACGAGTAGCCCTTGGTGGAATTTGGATCTACCTGCAATTGAGAAATGAGTTGGGATAGCCCGGGGTGTGAAAACCATTCCTTGCGAGCCTCTTCAATCCATTCTGGAATGGGGAGGGAAATTGCTAGCAGAGTACTTTCTTCCTCAAATTGGCGCGATAATGCATCTGCTACACTATTGTCTTTCCCTTTCTTGTAAATGATCTCATAATCATATCCCAGCATTTTGGCGAGCCATTTATTTTGTTGTGGGGAGGATAGGCATTGCTCCAAAAAATATTTAAGACTGTGATGATCTGTGCGGATTTGGAAACGTCACCCCAATAAGTAAGGTCGTCAGGTCTCAACAGCATGTAAGATGGCCATCATTTCTTTTTCGTAGGTAGATTGGCCCAGATTCCTCCCACTTAGTTGTTGGCTTGTGAAGGCCAAAGGTCACCCTTCCTGCATTAAGACCGCCCCAATACCGGTCCCCGAAGCATCACATTCAATGACAAAGGATTTGGTGAAGTCAGGTAGTGCTAAGACTAGAGTAGAACACATGGCGTTTTTGAGAGCGGTAAATGCCTGTTGTGCTTCCTCATTCCAGAAGAAGGAATTTTTCTTTAGGAGTTGAGTGAGGGGCTTCGCTATGCAGCCATAGTTGCGGACAAATTTACGATAATAGCCTGTGAGACCCAAAAATCCTCTCAAGCTCTTCAAGGTCTTAGGTTGAGGCCATTCTTGCATTGCCTGGATCTTTTTGGGGTCCACCTTGACACCTTCACGCCCCACAATGTGGCCCAAATACTCAACTTCTTCCATGCCAAACGAACACTTGGACATCTTGACAAATAATTTATGCTTGCGGAGCAGGTGTAAGAGTAGATCTACATGCTGAAGATGTGCAGCCCAAGTGCCACTATAGATGAGGATGTCATCGAAGAAGACAAGGACAAATTTCCTGAGATATGGTTTGAGAATGTGATTCATAAGGCTCTGAAAAGTAGAGGGGGCATTACAAAGACCAAATGGCATGACCAACAACTCATAATGGCCTTCATGAGTTCGGAAAGCAGTCTTGGGAATGTCGACTTCCTTCATGCGAATTTGGTGGTAGCCTGAGCGAAGATCCAGCTTAGTGAAGAATTGAGCCCCATTGAGTTCGTCCAGCAAATCGTCAACCACCGGAATGGGAAATTTATCTTTGACTATCAACTTATTGAGGGCCCTGAAGTAGGGACACATCCGCCACTCCCCATCTTTCTTGAGCCCCATGACCACTGGGGATGAATAAGGACTAATGATGGGACGAATGACACCTGCTTCCAAAAGTTCCTTGATGATTTTTTCTATTTCATTCTTTTGGGTGAACGAATATCTGTATGGCCGCACATTTGGGGGTTGGGCCCCTGGAACCAAGGTGATGCTATGATCATGTTCCCCTCGCGAGGGTGGAAGCTCATGAGGCTTGTCAAAGATCGGCAGATGGTTATTTAAAATCTGTTGCATCTCAGGATGAATTGGCAGAGACTTGGTTTTGACGACCTGGATGGCATTAAATTGAGCTACCGCTCCATGATTGCCCTTTTTTAACAATTTTTCCATCCGATGCGAGCTGATGATAGAGGGGGCTCCAGCCTGGAGTCCACGGAGGGTATGTGTGTAGTTGTTATGCTTAAAACTCATATATAACTCCTGAAAATCCATTGTGATTGGCCCCAGAGTGCGGAGCCATTCAGCGCCGAGGACAATGTCGTAACCCCCCATGTGTATGGCAAGCATGTGGGTTTTCAACTGATAATCCCCCATTTGAAGTTTGACATTTTCACAGCGGCCTTCACATTTCATTGTGCCCCCATCCGCAATTTGGACTTGGAAGTTAGAAACTGCTCGTACAAAACAATGCACTGCTTCTGTGATTTTTTGATGGATGAAATTATGGGTACTTCCACTATCAATCAAGACTACGACTGGGCGATGTTTAAGAAAACCCCTGATTTTGAGAGTTTGAGGAGAAGAAATCCCTGCCAACGCATGCAGCGAAATAACTGGTTCATCAAAGACATTCTCCTTTGGGTTGTCTTCTTCTAGCGCCTCATGTTCCTCAAGTGGTGGATCTTCCTCTATTGAGCTGTAGTCAGTGGCATCTATTTGAAAAAATTTGGGCTCCTTGCATTTATGACCTGGGGAGTATTTTTCATCACAGTAGTAACATAGTCCTTGCTTCCTTCTTTCGGCCATTTCCGCAGGTGACACCTTTTGGACCTTAAGTGTTTGAGTCGTGTTGTGAGCCTGTGGGGGACGACCTTTAGTGGGGAAATTTGGGCGACTGTATTGGGCTGCTAATGCACGTTCCACGTTACGGGCTACCTTGCAAGCCTCTGTCCAAGTGGGAGGGTGGTGCAGTAAGACTTGAGCTTTGATGGCTTCTTGAAGACCACTGATAAAACATTCCGTGTAGAACACATTTGAGAGACCCCAAGTGCGGAAGGCTAAGGCTTCAAAAGCTGTAATATATTCATCCACTGTACCTGTCTGTCAGAGCTTAGTAAGATGACCCAAAAAAGAGTCCTCCTGTTCAAAGCGATCTTGAAGAGCTTTGGTAAATTGGGTCCAAGTCTTAAAAGGTCCATTGCAACGTTGATGCCATTCCCACCATTGCCACCGTTCATTGTCCAAGTACATGCTCCCCAACATAAGCTTAGTCGCATCATCTAAGATATGATTCAGTTTGAAATACTTCTCCATTTGTGCTGTCCATGCGGACGGCTGAGAACCGTCAAATTTATGCATATCCAACTTGGGAGGTCGCTGACTGGGTGGTGGGTGGGTGTGCCAGATGTGAGGAGAGTAGCTAGACTCACCCTCATTGTATTCATTGTCATTATACTCCTCCTCGTGGGCTTGCTCCTTGCCCTTCGAGATTAATTGCTGGACCTGGAGACATAGTCCGGTAAGCTGCTTATTGATGGATTGGACGGATTCTTCAAGTTTGTCCATTCTTTCATTGGCCATTGCTTGAGCTCTAGTTTCTACCATACACCAACCTGATGAAAAATTGGGACCGCCGAAAAATTTTCACTAATAATTGAATGGTACCACCGTGCTCAGCTCGTCGTCCTGATTCTGATGGGCTAGATCACCAATAAGCGCCCTGGAAGATCTCAAACTCTTTTTTTTTTTTTTTTCAAAACTCCTAACGGAGTATTACTCCTTCCTGATCAATACTGCAGTCGCCAAATCCTCAAAATGTCAATGCGGCCAAAAGTCCTGCAAAAATTATACCTCGGTATAGGAACCCTTCACAACAACTCCGATCTGGTGGATCTGAGAGATCTGAATGGCAGATCGGATAGCTCTGGGCGGTGGAACAGACTGCTGCTGTAGATAGGCTGGCTCTAATAGATTGGAATGACTGATCTGCGAACTCGAGACTTGGGGACTGATGTCGGCTGCTGCTGCACCCCGTTGCACCAGCGGATCTGGAATAGATGATGTGCGATCCCCTGATAGAAAAGGGAACTATGGTCTTGAGGAGTGTCAGGTGATACAGATCGCAATATACATAAGGGTCTGGCAGTAGTACTCGACCCAATGTTTCAGGGCTCTAACTAAGGAGGATCGACCATAACCTTAGCCGTACAACCCGACTACCCTATCGTACGGGCGAGTAATCTCTCTGAGTGCTATTCTCGGTGTACTGTAGCCACAAGACGGCCAACGGTTTATCTATGGCGAGGTTTCAAGGGAGCCTAGGGGCTTCCGATATACCCAGAGGGTACGTGGAAGACAGTCCATTCACGGTTCTGTCTAATGCGCTACTACTCGAAGGGGTACCCACAGGGGTTGCAAGGGAGTCCAATAGACGTGACCACCTCTTGTATTTCATGCATGCATGCCTCCCCAAATCCGCAGGTTTATGCGCTCAATGACAGATCCCGTGGTTTAAAGACGCCGGAACACGTCTCTAGCCAAAAAAAAAAAAAAATTGCTAAGAATTGGAGATCCCACCAGCCCTGGAAAGTGCTCTGATACCACTTGTTATGCTCTTAACCTGCAAAATGATACCCAATACAGAATATGCGAAGAAAAGATACCCAGAACACATAATAGCAATGATTTTATTACTCAGAGAGTAATGTTCACTTGCCTCTTCGAGGGGGCAACCTCCAATAGAGCAGAGCTCGATTACAAAATAAGACACGATACTCCTCGCAGGGAGTCTCTATCCTTTATATATGACTCATACATGCAAAACCACGGGCCAATACCGTGGGTTTTATTAATACCATCTATCTAATACTACGGCCCATTTGCAACTAACTGTGGTCCCGTCATTAATTGCGGGTTAACCACTTACAAATATTAATATGGGCTTTATTGACTCTTGACTATGACGTGATCCCATGACATAAATAAGGGGGTTAGGGTGGGACCCTAACATATTAAGGGGTTTAAAAGGCACAAAAATTTTATTCTTTTTTAGAATATGAGCAATTCTATTAGTGGTGCCTTGGATGAAGGGAAGGGCCACATTGGAAATGGGGTCATCATGAGATGGCTTAACACGACATTCTTTACAGGCCCTTTGAAATGCTCTAAAGCCCAGATGTCTGTTGTAGCCATTACTTTCAAAAACTTTCAGAAGATGAGATTTTTCTTCTTCTAAGTGATTCTCATTAGAAATCCTAAGGGCATGAGTGGCAGGATTGTTAAGCACTCCTACCTTCTGGGCAACAAAATGATGAGAAGAGGTGTGAAGATACTATTCTGTGTGTGTTTCTTTGCAAAAATCTTGGTGAGAAACAGTACCATCATCATTATGGGAGAGAAGAATGTCAAGAAAAGGGAGGCGCCCATTAACTTCAACTTCCATCTTGAACTTGATGAATTCAGATTGGGCATTGAGGTGGTTTAGAAAAATATCCAACTTCTCATGACCACGGGGCTAAATGACACATGTTTCATTGAAAAATCTCTTCCATTTTTTGGGGTAGAAAAGAGGAGAGGCCAAAGATTTGGTCTCAAAATATTCCATGAATAAGTTCGCTACTATGGGAGAGAGGGGGGAACCCATCATCACCCCACAAGTTTGCTCACAAAACTCACCTTGGAAGATGAAAAACGTGGAGGTGAGGCAAAGACCTACTAAAGAGGTTGTGTCATCATCAGTAATCCAATTAATGACTTCGATAGCCTCTTGAATAGGGATTTTCATGAAAAGGGAAACAACATTGAAGCTAACTAACAAATCACTAAGGTTAAGCCTCATTTCTTTTACTTCTTTGATAAACAAAGCAGAGTCTTTGAAAAAAGACTCAATGTGACCAACAAGAGGTTGTTATTCTTGATAAGGTTGACTATGTTAATAAAATCGTCAATCATCTTCACAATAGTGGTAGTTACTGTAAGCTTAAAAAGAACCCCCTTAAAAGAGTTTCCAAAGAAATCACATTTGCCATAAAGTTTAATAAGACTCCTAATCATTTTAGTAAGAAGTTGATTGAAAGAAATACTCTTACCCCCAGGATTTATGGCCTCCCGAAGGTCCATAAAACCGAGGTCCCCCTAAGACCTATTGTTAACACGATAGGTGGTCCCTCTTATCTTCTTGCCAAATTCTTGGCTTGCAAGCTCAAACCTCTTGTTGGTCACACTGAGTCTTTTGTCAAAGACTCTACCTCGTTTATCAAAGAAGTAAAAGAAATGAGGCTTGACCCTGGTGATTTGTTAGTTAGCTTCGATGTTGTTTCCCTTTTCATGAAAATCCCTATTCAAGAGGCTATCGAAGTCATTAATCGGATCACTGATGATGACGCAGCCTCTTTAGTAGGTCTTTGCCTCACCTCCATGTCTTTCAGCTTCCAAGGTGAGTTTTTTTAGCAAACTTGTGGGTTGGCGATAGGTTCCCCCCTCTCTCCCATAGTAGCCAACTTATTCATGGAAGATTTCGAGACCAAAGCTTTTGCCTCTGCTCTTTTCCTCCCCAAAAAATGGAAGAGATTTGTCGATGACACGTGTTGTTTGGCCCCATGGTCATGAGAAGCTGGATCTTTTTCTAAACCACCTCAACGCCCAATCTGAATTCATCAAGTTCAAGATCGAAGTTGAAGTTAATGGGCACCTCCCTTTTCTTGACATTCTTCTCTCCCGTAATGATGATGGTACTGTTTCTCACCAACTTTTTCATAAATAAACACACACAGAACAATATCTTCATGCCTCTTCTCATCATTTTCCTGCCCAGAAGGTAGGAGTGCTTAACACTCTTGCCACTCGTGCCCTTAGGATTTCTGACGAGAATCACTTAGAAGAAGAAAACTCTCATCTTCTAAAAGTTTTTGAAAATAATGGCTACAACAGACATCTAGGCCTCAAAGCGTTTCAAAGGGCCTGTAAAGAATCTCGTGTTAATCCATCTTGTGATGACCCCATTTCCAATGTGGCCCTTCCCTTCATCCAAGGGAACACTGATAGGATTGATCATATTCTAAAAAATAATAAAATTTATGTCTTTTAAACCCCTTAATGACACAAGAAATTCTCTTAGCTTGGTCAAAGACCCGATTGACCCCAAAGATATGAAAGGGGTTTACTCCATTCCTTGCTCATGTGGGATTCCCTACATAGGTGAGATGGGTCAATCCATAAACTAGAGAATCCAAGAGCATGCACCAGACATTAGACATAATCGCTCTCGTTCCTTTGCCTTAGCTGAACATGCTGCGAAATCAAAGCGCCATGTGTGCATTGAGAATTCTCGGGTCATCGCTAGTGTGGTCATTTCCATCATCGAAAACTTAAAGAATACATTGAAATTGAGAAGTAATCTATCAACCTCAATCGTGATGATGGTTGGAAATTAAGCAGGAGCTGGATTCCTGCCCTCTCTTCATGATTTTTTTTTAGAGGTTATTATTGTTTTTTATTTATTTATTTAAATTTTTAGGTTATTATTATTAATTGTTTTTTTATTATTATTTATTTAGTTATCTTTATTATTATTACGATTATTATTTTTATTACCATTATTGTTATTATTATTTGTTTTTATTGTTTTTTAGGTTTTTATTATTAATTGTTTTATTATTTTATTTTTTTAGGGTATTATTATTTATTTTTATTTATCTTAATATTCTTTAAGTTATTTGTTTTTATTATTTTATTATTATTTCTATTATCATTATTATTTTTATCACTATTAAGGTTATTATTTTTAATTTTTTATATTATTATATTATTTATTTTTTGGAATTTATTATTATAAACTAAAATTAAGATATAGTTTAAAAATTTAACTATAATTTTTTAATGTTTTTTTCCCTTAACTATTTCTTAACCCCCTAACAACGAGTTTTCAATGGCTAGTTCCTAATAGCTATCTCAAGGCCCAGATGCTTCTCTGTCATTTAATCCCTTGTTAAGGTTGTTTTTCTCACCATTTGTCCTAAGGATGAACCACATTAGTTGGTTCGAAACATCGACCCATTCTATAACATGTGATTAATCCGAAAGGCACACTAATTATTGATATCGATCACAAATGTCTGAGATCTAACATTTTTCAATAGACCCATGTCGTCATGCATTTCAAGTTTCATCACATAGTAGCGGTCACACTATCGGAAGTCCCCACCACATTTTTTGCAGTGCCACATTCCATTTGAGTGAGAGACAACCTTTTTCATACACTGCATCCCATTAGATGAGAGAGGGAATGCAAGGACGTAGAAATCTTGCATGTCAATAGAGGTGATGGTTGCATGAATAGAGAACCATGTTGTTTTTTTGAGTGGATGGAGGTCTATGAGGTCGATAATTTACTATGTGGGTGGGCTTGCTTGGAAGACCCAGAGAAATTTCTACTTAATGATGGTGAAGAAATCAAGTAGCCTTTTTCATGAAACCATGACTGGAGTTGGTGAGTCTCTGGAATGTCTAGATTCAGGAGTAGGTTGCTGGTGGAGATGGTCCCTATAGTCCTTCCATTGAATTTGGCTATGCACCCCCTTTTATTGCAAGCACAGGTGATGAACCAGAAGAGAAGAGTGCAACGAGTTCTTTGCCTACAAAGTTGTAATGTTCACCCCAAAGGGTGATGTCAATGCTACACCCAGACATTTCCTCCAAGGTGAGAGTTTTTCTAGGTGTTTCAAAACCATCGCTTTGACAAATGTTGGAGGTTGGAGAAGTGGATCTCATCACCCCAATGATGTCCACAAGTTAGTTGAGATTTGCAGATCTATTTCACTTATAGTTTTGAAACAAAAGTAGTGGAAAATAATAGTTGGAGCATCCTCCAAGCAAGGTTCAATAGTAGAATTTACAGAGAGGACGGATTCCCATTTTCTATTCATATGGTTGTAATTTGTGTTTTTTAGTTTGACTATTCCATTTGAAACCATGTAGACCTGCCCAATCTAGACAAGGGCATGCAAGCTCCCAAATCATCGAAGGAAGAGAGATGGATCGCATCATTGGAACAATCAACAAGGTCAAAGACAAAGACCTTTATGAAAGCAAAAGCATTGTTGCACAAGTGAAGGGATGATTTGCAACCAACCTACCCTGGATCAACCAGTATTTATGATAGGGGATTAGTGCTATGAATGAAATGGAAATAGGTGCAGCAGAAGACAAGTGATTTGATGCTGAAGTAGAACCCTCCTTCGAAGTGGGATTATGCAAGGAGGGGCCTTGCGATGATGAAGAACGTGTTTTTTATGTGAACAACTATACAATTTGAAGAAGGGTCGGGTCCCCAATCAAATTTATATGACGGTGAACAACTTCGAGATCAAGCATTTTTATAGTCTTGAAAAGAAAGGAACAAAGAGGAAAACAATGGGGAATTAGTTGGAATGTTAGTGTGGAAGAGGGGAAAAAATCATAAAGGATGGGGTGAAGAGTGTGAATATATGCATAGTTTTGAAAAAGTGTGAAAGTGTCTTTTTAGAATGATAATCGACCCCAGCTGTAGGTCACCAGACACGACATGGCCATTGTACGCAGACGACAAAAAAGTTCTGTTTTTGGAGGCACCGTCGAAGAGGGAAATGTGATAGTGTTGGGATGATGTCTTTTCCTAAGTAACAAATCTAAACTCAACTACTTGGCACAATGGTTGGATCATTGTAGAGCCAACAATAAACAAAGTGATGGAATTGTCTGTTAAGGTATGTTCCATGATGAGGAGGAAGGTGAAAACCTACAAAATGGAAGCATAAGGGGCCGAAAGCAATGCAAAAGTTTGGAGAAGAGAATGAATGATAATTCAATAGGGGTCAACAAGTTGATTGACTGTTCATGGTTGGAATAAGCATGCATTTTAGATTCAATATGCATTAAGTACATGATTCATGAAAATTAAGTAAAGTATAAAAAGTATGGTTGGAATGAAGGGGATGATTAGAAAATAGTGGTAAATGAAAAGACAAGTAGATTCCATTTTGTGTCATGCTATTTAAAAAATATTATGTAATGAATAAAATAGGAGAATGATGCAAAGAATAAAATAAGAAAAGACAAGTATAAAGATGAAGAAAACCAGGAATTCAATTGTTGGATGGGTTAACTAGTATGGGTAGCATGCGAGTGTGGGAAGCATCATAAAATAAACGTTAAAAGGCAATCCAGGAATAAAATTAGAAATATAATGTACACATCATGAAACGAAATAACTCAGATAACCACCATGTCTATTATCCAATTGTAACTGGCATTATAATTAATACAAGACAAACCATCTATCTAGTAGAAATATGGTAAAACAATAACATCTATTGTTCTAAACAGCACAAGTAACACATATTAGTATGCTATTTTGGGAAATGTACTATCCATCAAGAATGAAGGGGTGTGTAATTCCATTGGTTACAATTTTGAGGGATAGGTGTTTGTTGGCTTGAGGGGCCTGACCTAGGTTCAACGTTAATTAGCCAAACAAATCCCTACACTACTGGACCTTTCTATTAGAAAATTATATATTACGGAGTAATGGAACACATAAAATATTGCATAAATATAAACACAGAAAACACATAAAACAAGAGAGACACATATATATGTGGTTCACCTAGTTTGGGCTACATCCATAGAGAAATAGCTAGTCCTTCTTTTATTATATTATCCAGCAAACTGAAGAGATACAACCTATAGCAGATCCGCTGTAACTCCCTCTTTGCTCTCAATCTCCTCTTTCTTCCTCACTCAGAAAATACATATATACATAGACACAATACAATTCCCTCATATATAGTGAGGGGTTGCCTTCTAGGGCAAAAAACCCTAAATTAAACATAACTTCTATCGTCAGACCATCTACCTAATGAATGGCCTAGATTGACTAGAAATTACTAGACTTTTACAGGGAAATTTTACATCTATTTTTAGCTTCGGGGGCGCTGCCCCCAGACCCCCACGTGGGTGACAAGTCCCCCCTAGCACCCCCCCGCGTGGAGGGGTGTACAGTCTTCCTGGGGTATACATCCGGCTGAAACCTTTGAATATAGAAGATAATCAAGCTCCACACCCAACAATCTCCCACTTGGAGACTGATTATAGCAACTACACCGCTGCTTCATTTGCTAGACAATGACTCCACTTTGGACCTAGCTATTTCTCATACTCTTCATCATACTTCAAGACCAATTGAAACTGAGCAATTTCTCAGTTTCTCCTTGGTTACGACTTTTGTTAACATATCTACAGGCTTTAGGCTAGTGTGTATCTTTTCCAGCTTCAATTGTGCATCTTCCAACGCTGACCGTATGAAATGGTACTTGAGCTGTATATGCTTAGTCTTGGAATGAAATGCAGAGTTCTTTGCAAGATGTATGGCACTCTGGCTGTCACTTTCTAACCTACCCAACTCCTGCTTCTTACCCAATTCATCCAAAAACCTTTGTAACCAAATAATTTATTTACTAGCCTCTATAGCAGCAACATACTCTACTTCTGTTGTTGAAAGTGCAACAACACTTTGGATTTTTGAAACCCAACTAACAGCTATTCCACCTACAGTAAATACATATCCTGTAGTGCTCCTCCTGTTATCTTTGTCACCTGCCATATCTGCATCAGCATATCCCTGTAGAGCAATGTTTGAACCACCAAAGCATAATGCTTGATTTGTGGTACCTCTCAAATACCTGATAATCCACTTCACTGCCATCCAATGTTCTTTTCCTGGATTGTTCATGTACCTTCTTACAACTCCCACTGCATGTGCAATATTAGGTCTTGTGCAGACCATCACATACATTAAGCTCACAACTGCTGATGCATATGGAACTTTATACATATGAGCCATTTCTTCCTGAGTCTTGGGACATGCCTCATTACTTAATTTGAAATGGCTAGCCAAAGGTATACTAACTGGTTTTGCATTTTTCATATTAAACCTTTTCAACACCTTTTCTATGTACTCACTTTGAGACAACGTTAATTTGCGATTCTTCATGTTTCTAGTTATTCTCATACCAACGATTTGTTTTGCAGCACCCAAATCCTTCATTGCAAATGAGTTTTCCAATTTCCTTTTGAGCACATTTATTTCCTGCATGTTAGAACCTGCAATAAGCATATCATCTACATACAATAACACTTTAGTATACTTGCCATCATTTTGCCTTTTGAGATAAACACAATGATCAAAGTGACATCTAGTATAACCTTGTTCAGACATAAACCTGTCAAATTTTAGATACCACTGCCTTGGAGCCTATTTTAAGCCATACAAGCTCTTCTTCAACCTCCACACTAGTTTCTCCTTCCCTTTTACCTCATATCCTTGTGGTTGCTGCATATATCTCTTCCTCCAAATCCCCATGGAGAAAGGTTGTCTTTACATCTAACTGCTCAAGATGCAAATCTTCAGCTACTACTAGACTTAAAATAGTTCTGATTGAATTCATTTTAACAATAGGAGAAAATATTTCATCAAAATCAATACATTTCTTCTGTGCAAACCCCTTCACCACAAGTCTAGCTTTGTGCCTCTGTTTTCCTCCATCTTCTTCCTTCAACCTATAAACACATTTATTCTGCAATGCTATTTTCCCTGCACGCAACATGACTAGTCCCAAGTTTGGTTATGTGCTAAGGAGTCCATCTCTTCTTTCATGGCTTGCTCCCACTTCTTCCTAGTTTATACCTGCACTGCTTCTTCATAACATTCTAGTTCACCAGAATCAGTCAACCATACATAATATAATGAAGGAGAGTATTGTTCAGGGGGTCTACTTATCCTGGTAGATCTTCTAACACCACTTTTAGGTTTCTGAAGTGCTTTTTGTTGTTGTGGTTATTGTTCTAGTTGTTGATCATTATGATTTTTAGGCACCATCACTTTTCCTGTGATATCGCCAAGCATTGTGTATTATCTGTTTTCTTTTTCTTGTTTCTTTTCCTACAATTGATTCTTATATAAGACCTTTTCATTGAATATTACATCTCTGCTCCTAATGATTTTGTGATTTTCATAATCATATAAGCAATAACCAAAATAATTAACACTATATCCAATAAAAGTACATTTATTTTATTTTGCCTCAAGCTTTGTTCTATCTTCTTTGTTAATGTGGACAAAAGCTTCACAACCAAAAGTCTTTAAAAATGAGTAGTTTACCTTTTTACCTGTCTATGCCTCCTCTGAAATACCACCATCCAAGGAACTTGAAGGCCCTCTATTTATTAGATAAACATCAGTATCTGTAGCATCTACCCAAAATTGTAAAGGCAATCCTGCATGCAATCTCATGCACCTTGCATGATCCATGATTGTCCTGTTCATCCTTTCTGACACACCATTTTCTTGTGGTGTTCCTGGAAATTTATTCTCTCTGCGAATTCCATTCTCTGAACAGTACCTATCAAACTCTTTGCTGCAATATTAACCTCCATTATCTGATCTGGGACATTTCAACCTTTTCCCTATCTCATTTTCAACCAAAGCTTTCCATTTATTGAAAGTATCAAATACATTAGATTTATTTCAAATACAATAAATCTAGGTTTTTTTGGTTGCATCATCAATAAAAGTAACATAATAATGAGAGCCACCAATAGATGATACCTGAGCAGGTCCCCATACATCTGTATGCACAAGCTCTAGTTTTTCGCTCTTCTTTTCTTTCCCAATTCTAAGGAATCTGACTCTCTTTTGTTTTCCATAAACACAATTCTCGCAGAATTTTAAATCAACATTCTTCAAACATAGCAACAAATTTCTTGAGCGAAGAATCTGCATCCCCTTCTCACTCATGTGCTTGAGCCTATGATGCCACAATGTCGTATCTTCCCTTGTAGAGGTTAAAGCATTAACAGAATTAGAAATACCATTTCACAAATACAATGTACCAACCTTTTTTCCTTTTACTATTACCAGGTATCCTTTAGTGACCTTCCAGGTTTTATCTGTGAAAGTAGATACGCAACCTTCACCTCCCAACTTCCCTGTTGAAATCAGATTTTTCTTCAAATCTAGAACATGCCTTACCTTCTTCAATAGCCACTGATTTCCGTTTTGTAGTTTTATGAAAATTGTACCCATTCCAATGTTTTTATAGGGTTTATCATCACCCAATCGAACTTGTCCAAAATCTCCTTGAACATAATCATGAAAATGTTTCTTATCAAGTGTGGCATGGAATGAGGCCCCTGAATCTACCACCCAGGCATCAATAATATTTTCTAATGAAAGAATCAAAGCATCTTGCAACACATCACCTATTACATTCGCTTCATGATTAGTTTTTTACTGCGCATCTCCTTCTTTTCCCTTCTGAGACTTGCATACTTTCTTCAAGTGTCCTTTCTTCCCACATTTCTAGCACACTATCCCCAATCTAGAATTGGATTTGCCTTTTCTTGACTTACTGCGATATCCTGGTCTCTTTCCTCTTTCCATTTTTCTTCCCATAGTCTTTGTAGTCAAAGCATTACTTGATGTCTCACCGGAGCTTTTCCGTTGCATTTCCTCACTAAGGATTGCACCGACAACATCATCAAACTTTAAAGTACTAGATCCAGAGAAAAAGTTACTAATGGCCATAACTAAACCATTCTAACTTTCTGGCAATGAGCATAGAAATAACAGAGCCCTAACTTCATCATCAAAATTTACCCCTACAGAACTTAACTGACTTGTAACTGTATTAAAATCATTTAAATGATCTGCAACAAACCCACCCTCTGACATCTTCATATTAAATAAACGCTTCATAAGAAATACCTTATTTGAGGTCGAGGATTTTTCATATAGTTTGGCCAATGCTGACATTAAACCCTGTGTTGTCATTTCCTTTGAAATATTAAACGCTACTTATGCCGCTAGGCACAGCCGTATTGTTCCAAGTTCCTTTCTGTCGATAATATCCCATTCGGTGTCTGTCATACTCGTTGGCTTCTTTGTCTTTCCGCTCAATGGTAGGTAAGATCTCTCTGATACAGATAATCTTCCATCTGCATCTTCCACAGTTGGTAGTTTTGTCCATTAAATTTTTCGACCCTAAACCTACCATCTTCACCATTGCTCCCACTCGAACCACGAACCCTTCTCTCCTGCGAGTTTACCAGTGAAATAAACCTTAGGCTCTGATACCAGTTGTTAGAAAATTATATATCACTGAGAAATGGAACACATAAAACATTGCAGAAATATAAACACATAAAACAAGAGAGACACAGATATGCGTGGTTCACACAGATGGGCTACGTCCACAGAGAAACAGCCAATCCTTCTTTTATTATATTATCTAGCAATCTGAAGAGATACAACCTACAACAGATCCGTTGTAAATCCCTCTTCACTCTCAATCTCCTCTCTCTTCCTCACTCAGAAAATACAGATATACATAGACGCAATACAATTCCATCATATATAGTGAGGGGCTGCCTTCTAAGGCAAAAAACCCTAAATTAAACATAACTTCTACCATCAGATCATCCGCCTAATGAACGGTCTAGAATGACTAGAAATTACTAGACTTTTACAAGACAATTTTACATCTATTTTTAGCTTCAGGGGCACTACCCTCGAACCCTCGTCAGGGGACCGCTAGCCTCCAGACCCCCCAGCCAGGGGGGATTTACCCCCTGGCACCCCCCCGCGTGAAGGGGTGTACAGTATTCCTGGGGTATACATCTGGCTAAGACCTTTGAATACACAAGATAATTAGGCTCCACACCCAACACTTTCAACATTAGCCGGCGTAGCGCGGATTGAAGTCTCACCAAAAGCAGTATGGGGGGATGCTGGAACCAAGTTTTTGCACCCTCGGATGGTTGTGATTTCATTTGATTTCTTCTATCCCTACCTCGTGTAGGTGGTCTTGCTCTAGGGCTTGTAAGACAAATCCTCTATTCCGGTCCCTAATACCTTCACGAATGTATACAATTGACCTTCGCACAACCCTAACCTATGGCTCAGGTGCTTTCATGCTACTAAGGCAATGTGCTGTATAGATTCCTCAATTATCCTAAGTCATTTGCTTATCTTGTAAAACACTTGAAGTTATCACCATGTAAGCAGGTATTTGTAATTGCATTCAATTATTCTATGTAATTGCATTCATTTGCGCATCAATAAGCATAATAAAGGAAATTCGTACAGAAAATATCTAAACCCATCAACGAAAAAAATACACAAAAATTGTAGAATAACTCCTTTTATTAATATCTCCCAAGTGTTACAGACTCTGTCCACCCTGTGCACACAACTATAGGGGTCCATGCACTCATTTGCGGACTTCTACCCTAAGCCTCCACGCACTTAGTTGCAGAGCCTCTATCTACACTATGACCCAAGACTTAGACTTCTTCTTCAGAGCTATCACTCTATGCCATTATATTGATTGATTGATCGATTCATCGACTTATCAATTTATTCTAAACTACTTAGAGCTTAGCTCTTTTTATACAATCCCATGGTCCGCGGACCATGGGTAGGTCTCTTACAGCTGACTTTACTTTACAAAAATAAGGGCGAACTACCCTTTTGACACATAACACCTTTGCACTCCACGACCACAAAATGCATAGTCTTTACAGTTATATTACAAAAATTGATTTAACATGGGCTTTGAGCCCCAAAACTACCCTTGGGGGATGTCGCTCCCAAAAATCCCCCAAAACAAACATTGTGACTCGCCCTTGAGTCACTCGGTAGGCACGAATATCTTTGCACAAAGTTCGTCCAGCTTGACCCTAAGGACTACAACTTTGGCTGTGCACTGAGCTATTTCCTACTTCACATCTTCAACTGTTTTCTCAATTATTTCCGCTGTTCTGTCAACTTGAAGCTGTTGTTGCATTGCTTGCAGAGTTGCAAGATTGCATTCAATGTTTCCTATGATCTCGTAAGCTTCCTCCATCTAGGGCTTTAGTCACACCTTCAGCACTACTTCCTTGTCCAACATTGCGTCCACCTGTTCCTTCAGCTGCTTGGCTTCCTGTAGCTTAGCTAATGTCTGTGTTAGCGCAATAGTTTGCACTGTGCCCTTAACTTCATCATAGCGTTGTTCGAGTTTGCGTGCTTCCGTCTCTAGCCTCTGGATGTTTGGGTCCTCCTGCAAGTTAGTAAAGACCTCAACTTATTTGAACAACTGTGTGCAGTCTGCTACTGCACTCTATACCACCGCGACTGCTTCTGTGACAGCGGTCGCCCACTGTTCCTTTACCTCTGATGGTATTGAAGGCTGGGCCCTCAACTAGAGCTCTGTAATCTGTAGGTTCAGCTGCAACTAAACCCACTCCATATTTGTCTGAGTGTCACGCACCCCTGTGGCCAATTTGCGGATGTGGACCTTGACTCGCTCCTCCTTCAAAATGGCCAACTCTAGGACCATTCTGCATGCCTCCTCCATGACATGTATGATCTTCTTGCTCTAGCTGGTCGCCTAAGCCTTAGTGGCAATGACATGATTCCTCTCTAGGGCCATCTACTCGTTTTTTATCTTTTGTTCACTGATCACTTAGAGGGAGCAGTGCTCGCAGGCCCTCAACTCTACAATTACTCCATCCTGCAAGAGGTGGAGTGTTTCGCACGGAAGCGCTTATAGGTTCAATCCAACTCCCTTCAAGGCACTAACAGTGGGCCTGTCAACCTCATTTTCTATGGTCAGTTCTCCATCTAGCAGCACTATCACATTGGAATCCTTCATGCGCAGCATATCGGCAACCTCTTACGTGCTGATAGCCAAAATGGTGGACAACATACTAGCTTGTGTCACATGGGTCTGCAACTCCTACAGCCTGGTCTAGATGGCCCCTAGGATGATCTGCTTCTGCTTTTCAAATTGGTGTAGGGCCTCCATGGTGACATCTCTGACTATGTCACTGAAGTCATATAATTCGCCCTCTATCAATGCGATAGGGTCTAGCAAGGTCTTGGTTGCCTTGGATTTCTTTCTAGACCCTCCCTTCACCAGCTCTCTTGGGAACTTAACGCAGGAAGACGTCTCTTGAGGGTCCGTGCCATGCGGCTCTGTGTCCTCCTCTTTGGTCTCAGGTGAAGGTGACCACACGCCTTTGTCAGAGTCCCGCTTTGTGCCACCTTTCTATCTTCCTGCCTCTTTTCTTGCCTGTTCCACTTGGGCCTTCTCAGCGGCCTCCTTTTTCCTCTTTTCGACTAGCTACGCCATATTTAGGTTGGCCCCTTCCTTCTTCTTCTATGTTGAAAACTCTCTTCCACCCATCGCCAAGTTTGTGGTGATGTGCCACTCTGCCGGCCATTTATCCAACACCACATCAATGGCATCATCTGTGGCTAGGTACAGCAAATCGTACCACTTCTGCGTAGGGTCCTTCCATGCCCTAATTGGTATCTAATGGAAATCAGCTTTAAACTCGACATAGCTCTGAAGGTTAGGGTATACCATGGGTGACAATCGTGCCTTGCAATTGATGGTCATCCTAATATTCATTTCCATCAAGATCTAGAAGATCTTGCTATCCCGAATGCGCTCTGTGTCCTTGGTCAACCACAACAAAGCATACTTCGTTGCTTCAGGAAGGTTTGGCACAACCGAGGGGAATTGGCTCTCCTCTGGTAGCTCCCATGCTACTAGCATGATCGATAGCAAGAGCCACGCGTAGTGGAAGGTCTTACTTTTCTCTTGTACTTCGCGACAGTTCGCCAGGAACTCTCCGTGAAGGTAGTCTGACCAGTTAAACTGGACTCCTTCTGTGCACTACTGTGCGAGCGTGATGACAAGCACCGACACATCATTAGCGCAACACTTCCGCATCACCTTCCTTGCAAGGATATACATTTCCTCCTTCACAGTGGGGTAACAGATGCTGGAGGTAGCATACTCGCGTGGCTTCTTTACCAATTTGAATTTCTCTTTCATTGATTCTATGAGCACCTACTCACCACCCTTGCTGCCAAATATCATAGCTAGATTTTTGCCTGTATACAGTAGGCAAATTATTCTGTGAATCAACATATCAGTGATGGGTATCAGCTCATCTAGTCACAGACACCCATCATCCACTAAGCACAACAGCTGCTTGATGACCAAAACTGTCACGGGGGTATAGTTATAGTGCGGCACATAGAGCAGGTTGAGTAATCCTGCCTTCTCTACTCCTCTGAGTCACTTCCGCGGCTCCAGTGCAGTCATCCCTGCATTCGTGTCTCTAATGCGGTGCATCATTTGTTTGGCCGCTAGGTGCGGGAATGTCTCATGGTCCACCAAGTCCCAGTCTTCGAGCTTCAATATCAGAACTCATGCCAGATGCGGACTGTCAAAAGCGATTTCATTTGGTAGTAGAGGGGTTTGCAGGGAGTCTTACTTTCATCAGTGTCCTTTGGGACCTTGCACTTAGGCTTGTACGGAGGAACATACTCTGGCAACTGTGTAATAAGGTCCGCACCCTGCGCTTCAACCTCCTCTATTTCCACTCCCACATCCTCATCGTCCATGGGTATGTCTTCAATATCCTCCTCCTCTGCTTCTAGGTTTATACCCTTGCCTTTCTCCTCGATAGTGGACTTTGTTGGGTTTTGTCTTGGCTACGCGCACACCGGTACAGTAGGCTGCTTGCCCTTCTTGTCTTTCATGGTCTCCTTGGTTGGGGTTGGCTTCTATCTCAACATTCTCGGGGATTTAGGGATCTCCGCTAATACTTTGTCCACTTCTGGGGCAGCTACTTCGACCCCCATATCAATTTCCTATACATTCTCCTAGGCTGCCACTCCTTTGGTGTCTATAGCTTCTGCGCGGGTTGACATGACACTATTCACTAGTTCTTGTGTCTCCTTCAACAATTGTTCAAATGCCGAACTTGCTACCAGATCTTGAAAGAATTCATAGTTCATGTGCACCTGAGAGCTCAACAACTCAATTCTTAATATGCCAAGTGTTTTTCCCTCGACAACCACTTGTAATTTATAGATCATTTTGAATTCAAATCCGACCGTTCCCCTCAAAATTAGTTCGTTAATGTCGGATTGGCAGCAAATTTTAAAGGATCTAAGCCATAAATTTCATCTTAAATGTTGATCGCCCACTCCATTTGGCCTCACTTCTGTCGTCTTTTGATGAACAGTGACTTTAACGTTCACTTTTCGGCTGACCTACATGATTTCTCCCTGGGTAGTGCAGTTCCCTCAACACTGCTGTAGACCCAGTGTCATGTCCTTGCTTCGCATCATCTTCCAATCGCAAAACTCCCCACCTTGGGTAGTGTAGTTTATAGTCCCATGCCTTCTTTCAGCTGCCTAGAGCACTAAGACTATGATACTTTCATTTAGTCACATGGCTAGACCACTGGTGTATGGCTTCAAGCAACTACCATTCACCTTTCGTGGGAAAGGTTCTCCATTTAACTTGACCAACCATACCGCTCCTCCATCGGTACTCTCCTTAATAACATAAGGCCCTAACCAGTGCATCCTAAATTTCCCTGGAAATTTATCAAACTTACTATCATATAACAAAACCAGGTCATTTACCTTAAATGTGCACAGCTTGATGTGTCGATCATGCCATGCCTTTTCGCGCTACTTTTGGACTTGCTGGTGAAATCCAACCAACATTCTTTCCCCTTCAAGCTCATCTAGTTGCGTGAGCCTCTCCTCCAGGGCTTCATGATTCTTCATATCTGTGAGCGCTGCTATGCATAGACTAGGCATGATGTATTCCATACGAATTACTACTTCCACACCATAGATAAGCCTAAAAGGGGTTTGTCCCGTCAACTTCTTGCATGTCATTCAATGAGCCCATAGTACTGCAGGTGTGCGTAGGTCCCAGTCACTTCACTGAGCATTGCAAACCTTGGTCAGTGCATTTTCAAGCACTTTGTTGAACACCTCCACTATCTCGTTAGCTTGTGGGTGATAAGGTGTGCTCTTCTGGTGATATACCTGAAATTCCTCTGTCTATGTGTTGATCGTCTCATTCAGGAAGTCCTACCACGATCACTCATCAAGATCTTCTGACATCAAAATCACATCAGTACATACTCAAATAGCAACTTTGTGGCAATCGTGCCCATGCAATCCTTCACTGGTTGCACTTCTGTCCAATGAATCAAATACTCCGTCACAGTTATAATGTACCTTGCTCCTGTCTTCCCTTATGGCTGAATGGGTCCTACAAAATATATCACCCACTTCTTGAAGAGTTGCAACATCATTTGTGGATTCAAAGGCATTTCATCTCTCCATGATGGCATGCCTGTTCTTTGACATACATCACACACCTTACAATATGCTTTTGAATCCTGATGAATGGTTGGCCACCACAACCTGCGCACAAAATCTTCTATGCAATTGCTCTCCTTGCATAATGTCCTCCCATGGCACCCCCAGCAGCATCTATGAGGACGTTGCTTCTTTCGAACTAAGGTACATATCGTTGCATTATCTCATCAGTCCCCATATTCTATATGTGCCCATCAATGACAGAAAAATCAGTCGCGCGAACCACTAATTCCTTCTTTTGTTGGACAGTATATCCTTCCAATGTATTTCCTGTTGTTAGGAAGTGTATTATATCCTCAAAATGACCATCCACGAAATGCACTACAAATAGTTGTGCATTAGGCAATCCTTCTTCCAAGTTAGTAGGTTCCTCCCCTGTTTCGATGTAGGGTAGATGGTCTAGTCCCACGTTCAATCGTCCAGGCTTCACAACAACTTCAAAATTGTACTCCTGGAACAATAAGAGCCATCTGCAGATTCTCCCCCCCAGCACAGGCTTATTGACCAGGTACTTCAACGAGGAGTGATCCATATACATCTTAAAATGGCCTCCTAACAAGTAGTGCCTATACTTCTAGAGTGCATACACCATATCTAGCCTCTTGCTCTCAGTGGTGGAATAGTTCTCCTCTGCTTTGGATAATCTGTAGCTTGCGAATGCGATAGGATGGTCCAAGCCTTCTCCACTAGCTTGTGTCAGTACTACTCCCAATGCTATACATGATGCATCGACATGTACCCAAAACTCTTTCTTCCAGTCTGCGAAGACTAGAATCGGCGCGGTAACCATATTTTCTTTCAATATATCCAAGCTCTTCTTACAGTCATTGTTCTAGCAGAACGCGACATCCTTCTTCAACAATTTCTGCATAGGCGTAGTGATTTGGGCATAGCTTTTGATAAACTTTCTGTAATATCTCGTATGTCCCAGAGTAGCGCGCAGGTGTTTCACACTCCTCGACACTTCCAAGTTCAATATCACTGTGATATTCATGAGGTCTACCATCAGTCCTTGTTTGCAAACCACATGCCCCAATAGGTTCCCAAATGGAACAAAAAATAGACACTTCTTGAGATTGAGCATGATCTGGTATCTTCGACAAGTATCCAGCATCAGGCGCAAGCTTGCTACATGGCACTTAACCAACGCAAATATAGTCCAGTCAGCAAAATATACCTCCAAGAACTTATGAATAAATTCCTTGAATGCCGCAACAACCACACGTGAAAATATTATAGGCACATTCTTCAATCCAATGGCATTACAGTGTACTGAAAACAACCCCACTCAATTGCAAAGGTTGTCTTGCTCCTATCCTCCGGTGCCATTTTGATTTGGTGGTACCTAGAGAACCCATCAGTGAAGGAATATGCTTCTTGGCCACCTACATTGTCCAACACTTCATCAGTGAACAGAGTCGGGAAAGGCTCATGCACACAAGCATCATTCAGTTTTCTGAGGTCCATGCATATCCTTATCACATCCTTCTGCTTCTTCTCTTGCACCACCATTGGACTTATCCAATCAGATTCTTCCACAGGCTCAATGATGCCTGTCATGAGCATCTTGTCTAGCTCTGAGCTGACCTTCTCCTTATATTTCGAATTGAGATAGTAAGGCCTTTGCTTAACTGGCTTTGTGTCAGGCTTTAACGTAATCTTCACCATACCTAGGTCCTCGATTATTCCTTTCAGATCCATGAACTTGGTAGGGAATAAGTCCTGGTATTCATGGAGCAGTTCAGTGATCTTATCCATCATCGCGTCATCCGAGTCATCTCCAATCTTCATGAATTTGGGTTTTGCTTCTGTACCAATGTTTACTTGTTTCGTTTTCAACAGCGCGGTTATATCAGGGTTCTCAATTTGTGGTCCTTGAACCTCGCAGTGACCTTCTATTTTCAGAATGTTAATATTTTGCGGATCCTCATCCTCTTCTTTAGTAGTTATACTATAACATTCTAGCGTGCGACTCAGCTGAGTAGCCCATTCAGGCCGAGTTATGTCGAAAGGATCCTACGGTATCCTAAAGATTGCTGCTTTCACTTCTTGTAGCTCTTCATCAATACTATCAAACCCATCCTCAAAACTGAATGTCATCATGAATCCTTCGCGTAGGATATCCCATTCATCTATCCCATGATAGAGCTTTGTTTCTATATACAAATTCATTGGGATAACATCCAGGGTATGACAAAACAGGTGCACCCACTCAGGTTGCGGCTTTTCTCCATAAGCCTAGGTCCATTTGGCCAGATGCACATGTGCATCATTCTGCCCATCATACTTGTCTGTTAGGCACATCTTAGGATTCCCAAATCATGTTCTCATCATCCTCCTACACTCGCGCCAATCATCAAAGCTTCATTTGTGCATACCCCACCATCTTGCAGGCGTAGCACGCAATGCCTAGTCCAATGCCTGGAAGCGCTACTTTTTCTAGTACCTCCCTTTCAAATGCATCCAAAAAGATATCTACCTCATTTAGACCATCATAAGTAGGCAAATTTCTTACCTCTAATGACACACAACGCAGCCACCGAGTCATCTTGTTGCAATTTAGTGTAGTTACTTCATGTAATCGATTCTACCAACATTCTATTTCTTCGTCAGAGTTAGAAGTGCAGGAACTCTTGCGATCCCATATAATCCATCCATCTGCAGTGGGATTCACCGAATATTGGTCTCATGGTGTTATCTTATAGATACAGTCTAGGTCGTCATCACTCTCATAATAGCGGATAGGTTTAGTATATCGCTATCCTTCAGCAAGATCGTGGGGTACTATTATGCACAACAATTTCTTCTCAAAGATCATATTTTGCTTCTTCATATTGATTACCCTGTTCATATCAGTAGCCCAGTTAATTCCCAGGAGCGTAGGATAGGGATTATTGTCATCCACTATCTCTATTACTTCAAAGTCAACCAGCACACTCGCTCCCTCAATATCCATGGTCACCCCCTGCAGCCACCCCAGGGGGATGATCTTCTATTGATTCACCATCCTTAGTTGAATCAGAGACCATTACAGCATAGGTCTCCTGATTCACTCCCAAGCTTGCTTTGGTAGGACATTCGCATCTAACCCCAGGTCCAAGATGACCTGATCCATTTCAAACTCTCCTATCTGTGTTGTCAGTCTCATCTCCCATCCCGTCCTTCTTTTATGCTTGCCAGTATTTCGTACTATGCATGGCTCACCTGACGCAGTTCCATTGCATCTATTGATGAGTTCTTGTAACCCTTTCACAGCCTTATTATCAGGCAGTAACTTCTTATAGGTTTCCACGAAATTTGTGAGCATAGAGGGGTCCATCTCCTGCTCAAGCTTATCCTTGCCTCCTGAGGTGGAGGCCTCAATGAAGCTCTTCTTAGCTTCCATGAAGGTTTCACGAGCACACTCCAGATAGAACTCAGCCTCCTTTGTCAGGGCTTTGCGAACCCATGTATTATCTTCTGGCTGTTTCCTCTTGTCATCTCCTGTCGGGATTCCACTTTTGAGCACTATATTTACGTTTGGATCTTCCTCGCGTGGCTCAGACCTCGTCATCTGTAGGTTCTAAGTCAGTGGAGGTGGTAGCCACCCTTTTTCACATATCCTAGCTATTAGCATAGGACAGTCTTTCATTTCATGATCAAACAGTGTGCAATACTTGTACGAGGGACGCATTCGATTAGTGCAATCATGGGCATAGTGTCCTGATCCTCTGCAATTGTAGCAAATCAACTGTCCTCGACCTCTACCAAGTCCTCCTCCACCTCGGTCTCTTATGTGCCCCTGAAATCATGTATGCGCCATTCCTGCACTCTGTTCAAGGGGCCACATTTCTGTCTGAACCCTATATGTGGGAGTTCTATCCATCATCAGTTTATAACTCTTGCAATTATGCTCATCGTGCCCTACTAACCTACAAAAGTTACAAAACAGTTGTTGCGGTGTCTATAAAAACTTCTGTAGCAAGTGACAGTTATTAGTGGCATGTTTTTTGACTACCTGGCAAATAGCGCTCCATAATGTAGGCCCTGCGCTAGGTCCTATTTGAGCTTCTGACCTTAAAGGAATTGGTCCTCCTCTTGCAATATAGTTTGCAAAGATCGAGCAATGGTCTTTTTCATGAACCTGATTCTTGCATTTCAAGAACCATACCTCCTCGCATACCTCTGGTTGAACCATCCTGTCCTGCTTCACACTTTGCATCTCAATGTTAGGTTGTGTTATATTATTTCCACAACTAGCCCACGTAGTTAACTTGGGGGTTAGAGGGGGGGCAGAGCCCCCCCTTCATTATGCCGATTGCATAGTGTGGGGGTCACAGGGGGTTTGAGGGGTGCAGGTAACCCCCCTCTATGGAGTCTGGGGCAGTGCCCCAGAAAAATTTGTTTTTTGGACCCTATATTAGGTTGGGCGGACCTACCTATGGTTTTGTGCATGATTTTCACACATGGTTTTGGATGCGATGGTTTTCGCTCCATGGTTTTGGATGCAATGGTTTTTCGGTCCATGGTATTGGATGCTTTGACATGTATAAATATGTATTGTAACATTGAAAGGAACATAATGGAAATCAAGCTGGTAGTCCCGATTTTGGGATCTAGGGGAAAATCTCTGTGTATATTCGTTTTATGTGTTATGCTCTTGCATTGTTTATTTTTTGTGTTTTAGAATTATTATGCAGGTAATTTTGTACAGGGTTAAAACCTACACTCAAAGCACAGATTCTTCAGCTATGCATGGATCTGTTGAACTCCTAGATTAGTATCTTGCATCAAAGTTTCATGTAGTCTCATGGAAATTTCCAAGGCCTCTGCCTGAGTTGTTATCTTCTGTGGCGACAGCGCACTCCTTAAGTGTGGTAGTATCTAAGTCCATCTGTCAAATTCATGTTGGCTTCGTAGATTGTACATTTTAGCCTCTTATATAGTCCCCAAGGCGTCTTTCCTGGTTGCATTGCGATCTCTTTGAATCCCACAATTAACTGCGCCTCAGATTTAGGCCTACTAAATTCCCTATTTAGTGTTGCCTGGATGTCTGCTACTCTAGCATTCAAGTTATCGTTAGAGTACTTAATATACCAAGTTAGCACATGATCTTGTAGAGCACTAACCAGTGTCGCCTTCTTTATATGATCATCTGTAACACCTTAAGCTTCCCATACAACCCTCACAATGAACCAAAATTGGTCTGGGTCCTCATTTCCCAAGCCTTTGAACAAAGGAAACTTCATTGTATTTGCCAGATTGAACTGTGGTGGAGGTGGAGGTGGTATGGGTGAAGTTGGAGGTGAGGGTGGTGAAGTTGGAGGTGGTGTGGGTGGAGGTGGTATTCACAGGAATCCTTGTCTTATTAGCTAAATAGAACTTCACGGGGAAACCTTCACTATCCCTTCTTCATCACCTCGCAGAGATGAAATTAAGGGACTATAGTTCAGACCCTTTTTTCCTTCATTCTTGTATGTTTTTCCATTTTGCATAGTCTTGAACATCAAGGTAGCTGCATAACCCATTTTTTGCACAATAGCATTTTAATCCAGGTATTCAAAGATTTTACGTACTTACCTCTCATTCCTTTCAAAAAGCATTGCTCCACCTCATTGTAGCTGACTGAGGTGTCGACCACAAATTCAGTCACAAATCCTCATATGACGCGATCAAGCCAATGATCGACAGCACGGGTGATCTTATCCTCTGATGCTTCCAACCTTCGCACTAGCTACGGGGTCCACACAATAGGACCATCAAGTTTCCACCTTCCTTGGCTATCTAGTAGCTTCACGATCCACTTGTATAGCTTTATATGGAAGGAGAAGAAAAAGATCTCATGGATTTCTATATACAGGTATCTTTCCAACCACTGTTCCTTGTCAGTCGCAGGTTTCTATTATCTTGTGTTGCAAATTCATGGATCTTTCTATCCAGTGATACGACATAACACATCTCTTATGTAGATTCTTGTCCCAGTAACGGAACCATTTGTTGGATTGAGGGGGCCTGACCTAGGTTCAACGTTAATTAGCCAAACAAATCCCTACACTACTGGCCTTTTCAACATTAGCCCGCAGAGCGTGGGCTGAAGTCTCACCCAAAGCAGTATGGGGGGATGCTAGAACTAAGTTTCCACACCCTGAGATGGTTGTGATGTCGTTTGATTTCTTCTATCCCTGCTTTCACGCAGGTGGTCTCGCTCTAGGGCTTGCAAGACAAATCCTCTATTCCGTACCTAATACCTTCGTGAAAGTATACAATCAACCATCACACAGCCCTAACTTGTCGCTCAGGTGCTTTCGCGCTGCTAAGGTAGCATGTCATGTAGATTCCTCAATTATCCTAAGTGATTTTCTTATCTTGTTAAATACTTGAAGTTATCACCGCGTAAGCAGTTATTCGTAATTGCGTTCAATTATTCTATGTAATTGCATTCATTCGCACATCATATAAGCATAATAAAGGAAATTCATACACAAAATATCCAGACCCATCAACAAAACAAATACACAGAAATTATAGAATAATTCCTTTTATTAATATCTCCCAAGTGTTACAGACTCTGTCCACCCTCCGTACACAGCTGCAAGGGTCCGTGCATTCAGTTGTGGATTTCTACCCTAGGCCTTTGCGTACTCAGCTGCAGAGCCTCTATCTACACTATGACCCAAGACTTAGACTTCTTCTTCAAAGCTATCACTCTATGCCATTCTATTGATTGATTGATCGATTTATCGATTTATTATAAACTACTTAAAGCTGACTCTTTTTATATAATCCCATGGTTCGTGGACCATGGGTAGGTCTCTTAAACCTGACTTTACTTTACAAAACTAATGGAAGACTACCCTTTTTGACACATAACACCTTCATGCTCCGTGACCACAAAATGCAGAGTCTTTACAATTATATTACAGAAATTTACTTAACATGGGCTTTTAGCCCCAAAACTAGCCTTGGGGGATCCTGCTCCCAACAGTGTTTAATTCATCTTAGTGGCAATTGTAAATTTTTTATTTTCTTCTTTTCCAAGAAAATGAGCATCTCATCCATTCTTATTCAATTCTAGTTAAGGTGTACTGTATTTTTTCTAGTGTTTCTTTTAGAAATTTTACAACTGTGCTAGTTACAAACTTACATGTTCTAATTGTTGGCTTAGAGAATGATGTTTTTTGTTCAATTCTCGGCCCCTGACAATTTTTTTTAAAGTTTATCATTTTTTGGACTGGTGTAAGTTTAATTTTTGTACTACTTTTCTATGTAAATTAGTACACGTTACATTGAAGAATTAAATTCAGTTTTCATAACCTTGTGCTATGATAAGCCAAAGGTAACTCTACCAGAAATGCAAGATAACAGGTTCATTTTTGCAAATTTGTTCATTTAAGCACCGAATTTCAATGCTAAGGGCTTTTATTTATATCTAAAAATGAAAATTTAAGAATGTATTTATATCTAAATTCATGTGTATACCTTCTACTTTCGAGAATGCACAATTGTCAATGACAAAAATTGCAAAAAAACACCACTTTTCCTATTCAGAATGATCTCTAACTACCATGTTTGCAAATGAAATACTTTCATATGTAAGAAAAATGAAATTATTGATCAAAATGAAAACTTATAACGTGACAAGTGTGAAAAAATTAAATGTTACACTATCATGTATGGTGTCTACTACATGTATACATTTGTTCCACAATTCCTCTACTTGAACTTTTAGGACCTTGCTCTAAAGAAAGCTCGGTCAGATAAGACCTTATAGAACTGTTCTTTATAATGAAGGTAATACTAGGACCTTACTTGAGCTCTCTATGGCGATAAAATATTACATTTTCACTAGCTGTATATTCACATTTAATGTAAGTTACCTAACCATATCTCATATAGTGAATATGGTCGTGATTCTACATCCAAATACAATCAACTTTTGACATTGGGCCATGTAGTGTCTGTAGTTGGTGCCTCCACAAAGGTTGATCTATGATACCAGCTTGGAAAAATGTTATTCTTCTAGACCAAATACTCTTATGATCTTTTCATGATAAAGAGTCCTCATTTATTTTTGTATAAGGAAACTATGTGCAATATATATGGAATGTTTCACCATTTGCAATGAAACATTATATGTTGTTCCAAATGTCAGTTTCAAAGCATTTTTTTTCTTGTAATGTAGCTGACCTAATAGGTTTAAATCAAAATAACCTTTAGGTCCCTAGCCTTTCATGCCCCATGGCACCTAGGGATTTTGTTTCTGATACAAGGACTAAGCCTTTGACACTAGCTTCTCTAGAGGGTAATACTTGGTCAAAGCCCTCATTTCCTTTTTTCCAAGAATCCACATTTTATCAATTTCCATAACATGGTAAAAGGCGAGGGAAAATCCTTGATGGTATTATTTTTTTAGAAAGTAAGCCAAAGAAATCAAATCCATATAAAAATGATATATTTATATAGAAAATATCGATAAAAGCTTCAAATTTATAACCATGTGCACCCAATGTGTTGTTTAGATTCAAAAATTGTTACATTGTAAAGAGAACAATATATCTATAGAGGGAAAGAGATTGAATTATTCAAATGTAATGATATAAACCCACTAATCATTTCTACTTTTCATAGAAAAAAATGTGTTATACATGATAAGCATCCCTTGGGTTCTTCTGCAAAGTTTTCATTGGAAAAAATGTTCAAATGTTCAGATCTAATCTAGTGAGCATGGTCATGGTTCTTCATGCAAATATAGTCAACTTTTGACATTGGTTCATGCAGTGTCTATAGTTGGTGCCTCCACAAAGACTAGTCTATGATACCAACTCGGAAAAATGTTATTCTGCCAAACCAAATACTCTTATGATAGTGTAACATTTGAGTTTTTCACACTGTTCATATTAAAAAGTTTTATTTTTTATCAATAATTGCATTTTTGTTATGTATGGAAGTATTTTGTTTGAAAACATGGAAATTAGAGATCATTCTAAATAAGTTGAGTAGTGCAAATTCATTGTTTGTTTCAAAATATGCAACTGAGTATGGTGGATTTGCAAGTTGTTTTTTGTTAATATGTCACTGGGGAATCCTTCAAAATCATACTATCTAGATGTTGACACTAGTAGTGACCTTACCTAGGTCCAGTGTGATGCTCCCTACAAGAGTTGTGCCCACGTATGTGGTGTAGGAAAGTCTAGGAATTGCTCATTTCATTGGATTAATTTGAGTAAATTGTGGATGCATCCATACAATACATATGTTAGGTAGCAAACCTATTGCCCATGTAGAAAATGGCTAGTAATTTTTTGGATTCTGTCTTATTTTATAATTTTATTTTCCCTATTTTTTTGTAAACCAAGTTATGATCCTCCTGAGTCTAGGAGTTGATTAAGAGAGAAATGTAGAAAGACAACTAACTAAACATAAAACAAATTCAGCCCATGATGTAAATGCTATCCAAGTAGAAAACAACTTTTATATGCATCAATTGGGTCATGTCAAGGACCATGAATTCTACCTTAATACCATGAATATCTAGAAATTGAGCATGCTCATTGCCATATTAGAATGCGTGCATAAATAAAAACAAGAAATGCATGGAATACTAACCTAAAATGAAGAGTCAATTCTGAGATTTAGCAACTTACCTTACAACAAATAAATGAACATACACTTGGCACAATAATGGTTATTAATAGTAAATGTGACGGTCCTACTACCAAACGAAAATGAAAAGCCAACTTTGGGACTCAGAAATCTCATAACCTAGCTTATTAAAAATCAGGGAACAAAAACTTGCCAAAATACTAGTCATTTTATCTGAGTGGGATAGATATACCACCAGCCAAAAATGCGGAAGCAACTCTTATACTTAGGAGGCTCATAACTTGGTTTATAAAAAAGTTAGGGAACATAAAATTATAGAATAAAATATAATCCAAAAAAGTACTAGCCATTGTCTACATGTGGGATAGGTCTGCTACCTAACCTATGTATTGTATGAATGCATCCACAATCTACTCAAATTACTCCAATGAAATGAGAAATGCCTAAACTGGCCTAAGCCACATATGTGGGAAGAACTCTTGCAAGGAGCATCACACTGGACCTAGGTGAGGTCACTACCAGTGTCAACATCCAGATAGTATGACTTTGAAGGATTCCCAAGTGACATATTAACAAAACACAGCCTACAAATCCACCATACTCAATTTCATATTCTAAAACAAACAATGAATTCAGAACTGAGAATGACTCACTACTCATCCTATTTAGAATGATCTCTAATTTCCATGTTTGCAAACAAAATACTTCCATACGTAACAAAAATGCAATTATTGATAAAAATTAAAACTTTTAACATGACTAGTGTGAAAAACTTAAATGTTACACTATCATGTATGGTGTCTATTAACTGTATAGATATGTTCCATAATTTTGTTACTCAAACTTTCAGGACCTTACTCCAAACAAAGCTCGATCAAATAGTACATTTCAGAACATTTCTCTGTAATGAAGGTAAGACTAGGACCTTACCTGAGTCTTTTGTCGTGACAAAATATTTCATTTCCACTTACTTTATATTCACATTGGAAGTAAGTTACCTAACCATATCTCATCTAGAAAATATGGCCATGGTTCTACATCAAAATACAGTCAAATTTTGACATCGGGTCATACAGTGTCGATAGTTGGTGCCTCCACAAAGACTGATATCTGATACCATCTTGTAAAAATTCTACTCTACTAAACCAAATACTCTTAAACTCTTCATGATAAAGAGTCCTCTTTTATTTTTTTACAATAAAACTATGTATAATATATATGGAAAGTTTCTCCATTTACAATGAAACATTATTTATTGTTCTAAATGTTAGTTTAAAAGAATTTTTTACTTCTCCTGCAATTGCCCTAACAAGTTTAAATAAAAATAAGTTAATGAAATTTATCTCCCCAACCTTCCATGCTCCGTGGCACTTGGGGCCTTTTTTTCTCATACAAGGAATAAGCGCTTGATTGGTTAGAAAGGACCAAACACTATCTCTAACAAGGAGTTCTAGAGAATAGTTTTAATCGACATAATCAATATCATAATCACATTGTTGATAAACTCATTTTTGTTTGTGAGTATGGCCACTCCCTGCCTCCACAACAACACATAAAGGATTGGTGTCTAGCACACATAGGATTGGTGTTTCAAACTACCAGACCCAATATATAATGAATTCAAGAAAAAATAAGGGCCCACTGATAACCCAACAATCTGAGAATTCAGAGAGTCCAATACATCCATTAGAGTAACTCAAGAAATTTCCCAAGACATATCCAAGAGAGAAATGTAGAAAGACAACTAACCTGCATTGGCTATTTTGAGTTCCATGGTTCGAATTTGGAAGAGGTGCACTCAAATAAGCAAGTGAATTTCTTCTACTAAGTTTGAATGGACTTTTAATGACGATAAAGGGGTTTTCAAAAGTAAAGTGTCGAACAAAAAATACATAGAAACAATTGAGATGGACCACGTGGCCCATCACATGAGGGGCAGCTGACCCACGAGTCGGTCTTCATGACACAAGTGCATTTCTTTTCATAACACAGTTGCAACTATTGAACCACACCACCCAACAACCTACCCTAAGCTTATTTCTTGATCTATCATGGTTATTTTGTTTCATGGGGAATATGTTTGTCTCGAGCGTACTATTTCTGTCAAATTTCATTGATTGATGATGGTTTGATGGAAGTAAAGGGAAACTTATCTATGAGAGCTACTTTCCCACATCATGGAAGTTTCATGTAACTGCAAATCTCTTCTCATAGGGGCTCAGATCATCACCTTCACTGATCCACTGCAATCGTGCTTGGATTTCGGCTCCCATGGAAATCTAATCCTCCTAATAGAAAAATCTTCCTACAAATGAGGAATTTTTCCTCTTTTTCCACCTTGTTAGTTTGATCAAAACAATCAATCTCTTTCTTCTCTCAAGGAATTCCCTTTTGCAATAACTAGGGGGATAGTAAAAACCAGCATTCAGGTACAGGATGTAGAAAATAAAATAGTAATAATGGAAGGGGCAAGATATATTTATCTGAATATGAAGTCAAGAAATGTGAGGTCACAGAGAATTCTTCCCATAGATGGGGAACTTTTCCTATTTTTCCACCTAGTTATATTGTTTGAAACTATTGAAATAAATGTGGTGTGTAAATTTGGGTTGAAAATTATATTCGTACCTTAAGGAGTTGATATTTTCAATGGAGCTATTGGTTCAGTAGGCAGTAATAGCAGCAGGAAGGAAACAATTCCAGGTAGAAACAACATAGCAATAACACGACAGCAAGAGGGAAGCAAGAGAAATTTCAATATCGAAATGGGAAGAGTTTATGGATCAAGATTGAAATCCTAAATGGGGGATATGTCCACCAACTCACAGAAGTAGCCATAAATGACTAGTAATAGTCGAGGATCAAATTTTGATCTTATTTCATATTATAAGTTTAGAGCATATTGTTCCATCTATTTCTCAATCTTTATTACTAGATTGCAAAGAACCAGATTTTAATGGAAATAATTGTAGAGAATGAGATTTGACACCCTACCTATGTAGATATGATCCATATCTAATCCAGATTAAACAATAGCTTTAAAGAAAGGCAGATGCGATCATAAATGATCAAATCAAGATGAGGTGAACAAGGAGGGGAAGAAGCAAGATGACGTGGCAAATCCAAACGATGTGGAAAAAATAACTGTAGAGGATGATGAATCTCTGTAGCATTACTACAAAGGACACGACAATAAAAATTCCTATCGACAAGATAAAATCTTGTATTATGTGTTTGAATGATTAGACAAGATAATTTTCATGTGATGGGAAATTACACAACTTTGTTAATGAACATGTACCACTATAAGCTCTCTTCATTACACTCAAATCTAGATATCATTTTGGTATATGATTCAGAGGTATAGGTCATAATTTGGGTTAGAAAAGTAGGGATTTTTATTGTAATTATCTCAATTAATGTCATCCATTAACGGCAAATGTAATTTCCATCTTTATCTCTATTATTATCTAATGAATTATTTGAGTAGCTCATTTGCTATACTTTGATTAGTTGTTTCCATTCTAGATCATCGTAATAATCCCCTAACTTTGTGTCTTATTTCTACTTCTAGATCTTATAGGTTGTTATGGCTCCCTCCTCTTGTCACTATACGAAGGCTAAATGTGTCAAACCAAGGTGGAACTAATTGACCATGATGTAACAAGGTCTCTCAATGCTCCTTTCCACCTACAATGAAAGATTGCCTTCTAGGTTTAAGTGATGATGTTAAGAGGGAGAGGGCCTGTCACTCTGAAATGGAAATTAACTTTATGGTCAAAAATTTCATTATGAGCCCAGAAATCAATAGTTGAGACACCATTTTCTACTGTAGGTTAGAGCTCTACTAGGACACTCAGATATTTGTAGCGCGTCTCTTCATCACCTACGATGTAGATTAGTTGGAACTTAAACAATGTTTTGACAAACCAGAAAAGAAAAGTTACAAGCTAGTTACTCTCTATACCTGGTAAGAAAACAAGCATAGTGGTTTCCTTGTCCATGAAGCATTCTGATTGTCCAAGGAGAACCCATTAATGTCTCAACAACCCCTTATACTTATGCAAACATACTCTATTCCCTTTCTCAAAACACATGGTTATTTCTATTATATATATTTTCTTGGTTTTTTTTGTTTCTAATCATTAATGATTTATAAGTCATGGATTTTTATTTCTAATCATTAGTAGTTTAAAACTTGACTTGTAGCTAATTTAATATCTATTATAGCAAGCTAACCATGAGATCTCTTCTCACGACTCTCTTAAGAATACCCAATTTTCCTTACGATAAGTTTTAAGATTTTTTTTTGTTCTATATATAAACATCGTTTAGAATGAATTTTAAAAAATATATATTTCATTGCTACTTTATTTTCATCTATATAGATATATATATATATAACTTTAAACTTTAAAAATAAATAATTAAAATTAAAAGTAATATATTATTATTTATGTTCACACTAATCATAGGGATTGGTTGAACAACTATAATTAATGTAAATAAATAAATAAAAAGATGAAGAGTCACCAGGAGATGAAATGAATAGTCTCTCCCACATGTATATAATAATGACCAACCTGAATGAATATTATGATTTGTTTTGAGGAGTTACCTCCTGGTCTGACATGGTATCAGAGCCAGTGCCGTTTTTGGCTTCCCTCTTTAATTTGTAACTCATATTCTGCCTATTCTGCCTATGTTCTGAATCCTGTGTAGACTGGCTAGCCTGGCAGCTCTGACGCTTCCACTAGCCTAAACACATCATAAGCCATAGCTCATTATACTCCTTATCGTTGGAACCGTCGTTATTGCCATACATAGCTAGAGAAACACTATGGGAGTGAATTCAAGTTCTAAATGTTGTATGAGGGGAGGAAGCCATTAAAGAATGTAAGGTTTTTTTTGTGGCTCTGTCCCTGATCCGGTCTCCTATAAACCTTGTGACTCGGCCCTCCACACTATGTTGCTCACTACTCCACCCTCGGTCCTCCACACTGCGCTTCTCGCTGCATTTTACATTGCCCTACACACCAAGAGTTGTGCCACCACAAACTCTACAACAAGAATTGCCAATAGTTTCCTGGGGCATCCTCTCCTTCGGAATGGAAGCCACTCAAGTTTTCATGAATTTTGTGGATTAAGCCAACTTCTTCTTCAACGAGAAATCTCTCGGGCTTAAAACTTTGGACATATATGTTGCTCGCCACACCACTCTTCTCACAGCAATAACGCATCAATATAACGCTTTGTTGATAACGCTGCGTGGGATCGTTGCTCCATGATGTTTTTCAATCGATATGCTACTCCAAATTGATACGTTGTTGGCCTCTCCTCCCACACTGCATTGCCCCTTCTCCAATGATATTGCTGTTGAGAGCCTCTGCATGAGAGTCTCCTCTCCTGCGCGAATGGTATGTTTATTTTTTAGCAACTGTGAGCTAGTGCATTGTGTATGGCATTGAATATTAGAGTCGGTGAATGGTATTGAGGTGAATGGTGAATACTATTACGCTAAATGATATTGTAGTGTATGGTACTACATTTTGTACAGTGATATGTATAACACCTTCCTCACATAATACCTCTATCTTCATATATCAAATCGAAATTTTTTTAGGAGTAAAATTTTGCAATAGAAGTAATTTTTTTCCCACAGTACATAGATTTTACAATGCATTCAATCATATCTATTGTGGGAGTAGTTCTCACTGGCAAGGAGAACTATCCTGAGTGGTCCAAGAAAATAAAACACACCCTCATTTTCAATGAGTTGTGGAAAGGAGTGTGTGTTGGAGACAGAGACAAAGAGTTATAATAGCCTACCTCACACAAGGAGTTCGCCATTTGCGAAAATAAGAACAGCGAGGCCTATGCATTGATTGCAACATCAGTAAGTGAATAGGTGAGTCGCCATATTTCACCATTTTCAAATGCTTTCGAAGCCTTAAAAAAACTGAAAGGACTCTATGACTCGCACTCTGCACTCGAAGTTGTTCAACTCATGATTAAACTCTTGACTCTTAAATTACAAAACAATGATCCTATTGCTCTTGCATCAGAAGTAAAATCTATAATGCATGATATCAAAGTCACTAATGTTGAATTGAATATTCCTTTGATAGCTTTTCTCAAGGCACTTTATCCCACTTACTCAAATTATCTTGAGTCATTGCAAGAAAATGGAAACCTCAAAGATATTACCTTTGACTCCCTTGTGAAAAAATTTGCTGAAAGAGAGAAAGCTTTTGGGAAGAAGACAGCTCCTGAATATTCTGAAGAAGCTGTGTGTCTTGTTCAAAGAGAAAATAATCTTGCTCAAGATTCTTCCAAAGGAAGAGGTGGTCGAAGAGGAAGAGGAAGAAATTTCAGAGGCAGGGGGGTATACACTCTCAAGGAGAAAAGTCAGATTTGCACTACATATGATGCAAAAGAGATGGATCACATGATGCATCCACATGCAAGCTGCCTTGGGATAGAATTGAGTAGGAAAGAAACCAACCCAAAGGTAAAACTAATGACAAAGACAAAGGTAAAGCACCTGAATCCGCTCACTATGTTGTGGCACACTGTAATATTGGAGTAAATGGAGACTTATTTAATGCTTCACTTGCTTCTTGGAAAAATGATTGGTTGCTTGATTCAGGAGCAACTTGCCACATGACTTTTAGAAAAGATTTTTTTGAAGAATTTAATAACAATGTTTATGGAGCAGTATACTTTGCAGACAAATCAAAAATCAAGCCATCAGGGCTTGGCATAATCAAGCTTAAATTGCTTGTTCTTCCAAACTTTCTTCTGCATCATGTTCTATATCTCCCACAGCTGAGGAGAAACTTGTTGTCCTTGGTCCACATCTACCAGCAAGGACACTCCATTTATCATGACAGGGATAGAATAAGAAAGGCTTCTCAAGCTGTAGGGTACCTCTACTCATGCACAAAATTTCTCATACAATTATCATTATGAAGAAGGTACATTTCCATCAAGTTTATTATGGCATGCTAGATTTGGACACTTGAACTATGACAACCTTCGCTTGTTGAAGAAAAATGGTGTTACTGGGTTGCCTACAATTCCTAGCAAACTTAAGAAATGTGATGCTGCATTCTAGGAAAGCATAGCAAACAGTCTTTTCATGATTCACATTCAAGAGCACATAGAAAACTTGAACTAATTCATTTAGATTTATGTGGTCCAATGCCTGTTCCTTCTACAAATGGAAATAAATATATGATGAAATTTATTGATGACTACACCAGAATGTGTTGGGTTTATTTATTGAAGAACAAATCTGATGCTTTTCAAACATTCAAGAACTTTCATACATGGATTGAAAATGATGCACAATCTCATATTAGCTCTATTCGCATTGATAATGGAAAAGAATACACCTCAAATGAATTTCAAAACTATCTTCACCAACATGGGATCAAACATCAAACAACTATGCCTTATCATCCCCAACAGAATGGAGTAGCTGAAGGAATGAATAGGACAATCTTAAATATGGTACACTCCATAATGTTTTTCAAAAATGTAAAATTGATGTTTTGGGTTGATGCAATTCTGTGTTGTATATGTAAAGAATAGATGTCCATATAATGTTATTAGAAGCAAGCCTCCTTATGAAATGTGGTATGGGCATATTCCATTGGTAAAGCATCTCAAGGTCTTTGGTTCTACATGTTATGCCTTGATACCAAAGGTACATAGAAACAAACTTGGTGCAAGAAGTCATAAGTGTATCTTCCTGGGGTATTCAAACACCTCCAAAGCATACCATCTTTATGATGAAGTCAATAAAAAGTTTGTTGTATCTAGAGATGTAATCTTTCTTGAATCATCCAAAACTGACAATGTTGTTGAGCGGCAACTTGATCACTTGGATAGATTCGCAAATGCAAAATCATTTCAAGTATTTGATAATTAGATTCCACATCTTGAAGGGGGGATTCCTATAGTATATCAACCTATGGAATCTTCTTCTGAATCACTCTCTCCCCCTCATGAAACTCCAACAACGGATGATACTTTAAGAGATGTGATTGATAGAATTGGGAGACTCAATCTTGATTCAGTCCCAACTCAATCAACGGAGCTGCCTGGACCATCTAAGAAAGGTCCCCCAAAGTGGCTGACAAAGGCACTTGAAAGTGTTCATCCTAATGAGGTTGGAAAGACAGGAACTAGAAATTCTAACCAGAAAAATGGAGGTGATGTAGATGACGCTGATTCACCTATTGATATGGATGTTTCTTATGATTGTGAATTGAATTTGTCTATAGATTTTGAACCAACTTCCTTCAAAGATGCTGCTTTTCATGATGAATGGAAAGAAGCGATGCAAAAGGAGTATGATGTCCTGATAAAGAATGGCACTTGGAAGTTGGTTGATCCTCCTGTAGGAACCAAACCAATTGGCTACAAGTGGGTCTACAAGAACAAGTATAAAGCTGATGGCTCACTTGACAAGCACAATGCCAGGCTTGTGGAAAAAGGTTTTGCACAGAAGGAATGGGTAGATTATGAGGATACTTTTGCCCCCACAGCAAAATGGGCTACCATCTGGACACTCTTTGCCCTAGCAGCTCAGAACGGTTGGAAAGTCCATCAAATGGATGTAAAAGAGAATCTTTTTATGTCCCAGCCTGAAGGATTTGCTATGAAAGGACATGAAAATAAAGTATGAAAACTTGTGAAATCCTTGTATTGCCTCAAACAAGCACCGCGAGCCTGATATGAAAAACTAACTGAGCATCTTCTGAAACTCAATTTCAAACATTATGATCTTGATGATGCAACTTTGTTTGTCAAGAAGGTTGGCAGAACAGTTGTATATCTCGTGGTATATGTAGATGATCTTTTCATGACAGGGAACAATGAAAACTACATTGCATCCATAAAGAAGGAATTGAGGAAAGGTTTTGAAATGACTGATTTGGGCTATGTTCATTACTATCTTGGTATTAAAGTAACTCAACATCCGAAGTCAATATTCCTTTCTAAAAACAAGTACATTGGAGATCTGTTGAATAGGTTTTGCATGACAGAATGCAATTCTCTTACTACTCCAATGGAACAAAACTTAAAGCTCACATCCATTGAAGGAAAAGAATTTGAGGATGCAACAAAGTATAGACAGCTTGTAGGAAGTCTCAACTACCTAACTACTACTAGACCAGACATTTCGTTTATTGCTGGAATCCTCTCCAAGTTTATGCAAAAGCCTTGTGAGGGACATTGGTCTACTGCAAAAAGAGCTCTAAGGTTCTTGAAGGGAACTAAAGACTTTGGAATCAAGTATACATAGGTGGGCAACTTCAGCTTGATTGGATAGTCTGATTCAGACTTCGATGGAGACAAAGAAACTGGGGTATCTACTTCAGGTGATGCCATGAGTCTTGGATAATGAGTTGTCTCCTGAAGATCACGCAAACAATCAGTTCCAGCAGATTCCACAACAGAGGCAGAATATGTGGTAGCAGCTGAGGCGACAAAAGAAATTGTGTGGCTCAGGAAAATTCTTGAAGATTTGCAGGAAAAACAAGTACAATCAACTCCACTCATGATTGAAAATACCTCGGCAATAAAGTTGGCCAAGAACCCAAAGTTCCATGATCGAACGAAGCACATCAATACTAAATATCATCTGATTTGACATCATGTTGAGGCCAAAATAATCCATCTCCGCCATTGTTCCACTAATGAGTAAATTGCAGACATCTTCACCAAAGCACTTGGAAGAGAAAAGCTTGAAAGATTTAGAATGATGCTTGGACTCACCAACATCCATTCAGATTAAGGGGGGGATGTTGACACCTAATCATATAGATTGGGTGAGCAACTTTAATGTAAATAAATAAAAGAAAAGATGAAGAGTCACCTGGAGATGAAATGAACAGTCTCTCCCTCATGTATATAATAATGACCAACTTGAATGAATATTATGATTTTTTTTGAGGAGTTATGTCCTGGTCTAACAATTTATAATTTTTATTTAAACTAAAAATTTAAACCATTACAATCAAATAAGTTAATTCATGGAGATAAATAGCAGATGAGATATTATGTAATATTAAATCGTATACATTCATTTTTATTTTATAAAAGTAAGTTATGGAGAACGCAGTAATCTTTATTTTATAAAATTGAGTTATGGAGAATGTAGTAAAAGAGGTTGTGTTTTATCTATTAGAGGTAGACTTTTATAAATAATATATAAATTAATATTTATCTTAATCTTATTCAAAATGGGGAGAGTTGGTGGCCATTAAGATTAGAATAAAATGATGAAGGCATAAATATATTAGAAGGACGGAAATATTTAATATAGGTTAAATATATTGGAAAAACAATCTTACGTATGACTTGGATAGAATGATGAGTATATGTATTATGATAGAAGGAGGGTTTATTGTTTTCAAAGTCAATTTCCTATTCATGCCGGTAAAGTTTATGATAGTAGAATAATTTTTAGAGAAATAACTTTTAGATATCATAGAAGATGTTGGAGCTATTCCATATTTGGTATATCTATATGGATTATAAGTCATTCATTAGTATCTTATTTTTTCTCGCTAATTATTTTGTTTATTATTTTGAAAAGGGGTAATTTTATTAGAAAATTTAGAAGTCTAAAAACAATTAGCAATGAAAATTGTATGGATTTACTATATACCTCCATTTCTCTAACTATGACATTTAGAATTTCCTTTGGTCCACTTCTTAATCAAAAGTTTTCCTTTTTGTCTTTGGTAGTCTCTATCCCTAGACACCTTCAGCTCTTGAGAACTTATTTTTCTATCGTTGGGTTAATCTATTCATGTGTAGTTGTTATCGAGTTTGGTTCCTCTAGTGAGTTCTTGTAATTTCCTTCTATAATCTAGAGGTTCAGTCACTTCCTAGCTCTTTGGGGCACTCCTAAAACTCCCTTGAAGCCTTACCCATTAGATTTCACCTTGAAGAGGCTACCATTCATACTTACCTTCTTTGCAATCACAAATTCTGTAACCCCTAGTCCTTACACCTTGTTGTTGGTCCTCTTCATTTTTTATCAAGAGTCAATTATCCTTAATGAGGACAATAAGTAGAGGGGCCAACCCTAATTCTACCAAATGCGGGTGCAATAAAAGTATTCCATCCTCCATAAAACATTCCCCTCTCCCACAAACACCAAAAGGCTTAACTAAAGCCCATATACACACCATGAGAGTGGTAATGCTTACATTGTAGATTATTTATGGAAACTAGAGTTGAGGTGGTCAACATAGAGTAGACCATTAAGAGGAAAAGATAAAATCTCTCCAAGTATGTGTTAGTGGTTGAATTTAAAGAATGAGTCCTAAACTTAGGTTACCCCAAAATTAAAGATACAAATATCTTCAAACATATTTATCTCAAGTTGATGAATAAATCCTTCGTGTCATGGGTGGGGAGGAGAAATATAATCAATAACAAAACATCATGCAAAAGTTACACAGACCAAAATTTTAATGATTTATACATAAAAGCCTTTCACATTGATATCATTATCAACAACTATCCAAACACTCAAAGCAACACTGATAAATACATACTAAGATAAAGACTTTGTAAGCGTTTCCTTAAATCCCGCTGTATTAGATGAGGAACTTGATTTATTGAAAAAAGGTAAAAGCATGAGATACAAGGTTCAACGTTATTATTTATCTTGCATGTATAAATAATGTAATAGCAAGTTCTCTAAACATTTATCGTATTTTTTTCGTTTGATATAATCAAATAGTGAATCATAAATTTAGGTGACTATATTTATACTCTATTTTATCACAAGTTAATACTAATACCATATACAACAAACAAACAGTTATCTTAATTTTAATCATTTTAATAAGAATACGAAAACCACCTTAAAACTATACGTTTTTCTAATCATCAATATAAAATTAATATTTTTTTTAATTTTATTAATATAATTATTTTATTATTATACATATTTAATATTGATACTCATAATATTTACGATATTTATGTTGATACACTAATTTTATGAAAAATTATAAATAATCGCAATTTAAATATTTACGATTTGGCCCTACTTTCATGTAAAAACTAGCATTATCATTATTCATTTACACAGTAGAGATCATTTTCTCCATTAGACCTTTTGATCAACTGAAACAAAGGTTTCAATTTTTTAACCATTAAGATCTTAATATAAGATTTTTGACCAATATTTAAACTTCTCAACGACTAAATGAAACATTTTATCTATTTTTTCTATTTCTATGGTTTTAATTATTTTTTCTATTATAAATTTATTAACAATTAATATAAGATTTTGGACTAAATGTTGACGGTTTCTTATTTCAATTTAATATGGATGAGGATTTGTTGTCTTCTTTTTATTTTTTAATTATAATAATAATAATAATAATAATATCCATTTTTAAGGTCACAACCAAGCCAGACACCAAATTGGTGTATGAGACCCCCCTCCCTTATTTGTGGGACAAGGGACTTACTTTCGCTCAACGATTTGACTGCTAAGTCTACAAAGGCATACATACTCTACCTCCCTCTGGTTTTGAACCTGTGACCTCTTAGGAGGAAACACATGCTCTTAACCATTAGGCCCACTCAAACTGTATTCCTAAGGATTTGAGATTATTCCAATTCTAATAAGTTCATATTCTAGTTAGATGGGGAAATTAATATATATAAAAAAATTATTTAGCAAAATGGTCAATTTTACAATAAGATGCGTAATTCCTTTTTTGCTCAAATTAAATTAGATTTGTGCCACATGGCTCCAAGCTCGCCAATTTCCTAGGGATTTGAGATTATTCCAATTCTAATAAGTTCATATTCTAATTATATGGGGATAAGTTCATATTCTAATTAGATGGAGAAATTAATATATGAGCAAATTGTATTTAGCAAAATGGTTCATTTTACATTAAGATATGTAATTCTTTTTTCTATCAAGTTAGAGTTGACCCATAACATTTTTATACATGGTTAATCAAGTAAATGTGTACATTGGTAAGGTATTCTTTGTGTTGCAATAATTTTTTTGTTGCAATAATTTTTTTTGTTATATTTATTAAGCCTTCGACTATATCAACCACATTAATATATTTAATGTAGTTGTATGAATAATCTATCTTAAACCAACGACAAATGAAATTCATTCTTAACTATTCAAAAATATATTCATGTAATACTTTGATCTTTTCAAATCTTCATCTAATACTTTGATTTGTTCTAAAGAGTAAAATGGCATCTGAAAGAGAAGGAAAGCACTACAGTCCCCACTGACAAGTAAAGGGAATAAATGAAATGAAACAACTAAGAACATGTATATTCATGTAGGTGGTATATAGAAAGGGACACTTTATACATGTATTTTATTAGTTTGTAAATATATTTAAGATATCTTATTTTCATTATATAAAATGATATTTATAAATAATTTTAGTAAAAATCCATATTAAAGGTATAGATGGATAAAAAAAATCAAAATGAAAATTTTCTATTAAGTGTAAAATTTTAGAAAATGTTTGTACTTGAGAGATTTGATTCCTCTTATCACTTAATATATTTTTAATTAAGAAAGATCTATACTAGTTCTTAATAATAATATATAATAATATTTATATTATGTAGGTTTCACATCTCTATATATAAAAATATTCGCATTTTTTATTTTACTAAAACCTTGATTTAATCTCTATAGAATATTATATCTCAATCTTAATTATAATCTTTTTGCTTTTAGATTTAATAAAAAAGTTATTAAATTAAATTAAAATAAATATTTTGATTGTGAAATTATGGTTTTTGGACATGTGGTATTGACAAACCATGATATTTGGTCATGATAGTGTAACAAAGCTTATTCACAAGTTAATAATATTCATGGCAGGGTTGAGATAAATATCTATGGTTAAAAATTGTGTTATATTGTAAATTTATTACAAGTATTAAGTTTTTATGTGCTTATTAATTAAATTAAATATGTTATAGAATCATTATTTTAATTTATATTGTAAAATTGATCTTGATTAATAGCTACTATTTATATATTATATATTTTAATGTGATATGTATATTATGATGTTTTATCTAAAAAATTTGTTTGCAATTTTATTAATAAAAACAAAATTACTATATAACAAATTTAATTTTCTTATTTTTATTGTTTAAAAGGAAAATTTATTATTTTTATTACTGCTAATTTGATTATTAATTGAGTCAACATTTAATTTTTTGCGCGACATCACCCCATATTGAATTGTAGAGCATCTCACTACTCAATAATGAATATTATAAAATGGTTATTATTGAATTTTATTTAATAAAAATATTATAATTATTAATATAATATTAATTAATAATTATGAACAAATGTTTTAAATTTGGGGTTTCCATTATAAAATGGTTATTATTGAATTTTGTTTAATAGAAATACTATAACTATTTAATATAATATTAATTGATAATTATGAACAAATGTTTTAAATTTGGGATTTTATGGCTTGGGTTTTTTTAGATTGAATTTAAAAATAAAGAATACAAAATTAAAACAAAATAATGCAATTAAAAGATGGAACTCCATGATAAATGAAGAGCGGAGGAAATTTAATATTCCGTTATTCTAGAGGTGTCTCAATTGATAAAAAAAAAAATCAAAGAAGACATGCCCTTCTCCTTTGTCTTATCTCTAGCTGTTATGAGTCTCCGACCATTGTGGTCTACAATTAGATGAGTTACATAGCTATTTTAGTTTGGCCTTTGGAATACGTATTTTTTATTTTAATTTTCCTTGTCTGTAGATATTGTTATTTTATTTGATGTTGTGTGGGAACAAAGTTATTTATCAAACAAGAACTATTACTTCAAAATTAGAATTTTAGTTAAAAAATCCAAAAAAAATGAAAAAATAGATTGAAACGAAAAGTGTTGATGCTAGAATAACATTTTTTTCGGGGTAAATTTTCAACATTTTTCAAAAATGGCAGTAAAAACCATTTTTTTTGTGCAAAAGACACCCTGAAAATGAAAAGTGTTGATGTTGAAATAACGTTTTTTTTTTTTCAGGGTAAATTTTCAACACTTTTAAATAATGACATTAACAATAAAATATCATGACTATGAAAAACTTTGAGGTTCCAACCATTTTCAAGCATGACATTAAAAATAATATATTATGTATTTGAAAAGCCTTAAAATTTCAACAATTTCTAAGCATGACATTAAATATAAAATATCACGTCTTTGAAAAACCTTAAAATTCTAACAATTTTCAGTCATGGTGCTAAAGAAAAAATACTTTTAATTGTTTTCAACCTTTGCATTAAAGATAAAATATCATGACTTAAAAGGCATTAAAATCTTGACAATTTTTTTACCATGGAATTAAAACCAAAGGTTATGACTACAAAAAAATCCTTAAGTTTTCAAAATATTTCAAGCATGACATTATGGAAAATTTAAATGACAAAAAACATTAAAAACAACACCTAAATGAAAGAGTTATTATACCAAGAGTAATTTATTTTTTAAATGCTAAATATGTGGCAATTTCAAAATCTTAGCCTAAGACAACTTGATACATTGTAACACAAATTTAAAAATCAGCCATCAAATTGACACTATATCCCATTGGGAGGATCTATCCGAGGAGTATAATTAATGACTATTGATTGCCTTCTATGTTTTTCATCAGCCTGTTTCCCTATAAAACATCGTTTAGGGCCTCAAAATAGCGAAAATAAGAAAATTGTGCTATGATTATCCACTTAGAACACTCCTTCCTACTTAGGAAGCAGCGATCTCCATTGTTTTGAGTGCCTCCATAAGATGGGAAACTTCTGTTGAACTTATCCCCTAGTGAGACAATTCCCTTGGTGTAGGAGATGGTATGTTATGACAATCCAATACAGTTGGACCATAGGTTGTTGAGTGCTCTTAATATGTGTTTCAATGGCATGATCAATTGTGGTCTGTTCAACACAATCTAGGTTGAGCATTATTGATGTCAGTCGCTCTATAATTTTTTATGTGTCTAACAATGGTGGAAAGTATGGCCAAGGTTATTTACATTGAACACTGGGTGCAAGCCAAGGAATGGGGGGATAATTAGCTCAAAATCATTATCACCCATAGCCTTAATGGTGATGGTGTAAGGTCCATAGTGGGGTGGTTGAAGCTTCTGATGGGCCTTTGCAAGGCATTCATTCTGCATATGCAACTAGGCCTTGTCTTCCACTTGAAACTTGTCTAGTCGATGTTTATACTTAGTATTCGCTTTCTATAAGATATCCTAGACCAATTGGTGGATGTGTTAAATTTTTTCAATAAAATTGGTAGTTTTTTCATCTTTGGATTGAACATGTACATACTCTACCTATGTAGTTGCAAGAATCAATGCAAAAACAATGAGACCTAATTGTTGAAATCCGAGGCCCACTTGGAAGGGGTTTTGGCCAATTGAGCTATGGAGAGATCTATTGTAGTTGTGTTGAACATATGGGAGACCCTCATCCCATTTTCTTGGATGCTTAGAGTTATACATGCACAAAATGTGCAAAATCATATTGTTGACAACCTCCATCTAGCCATCAATCTAAGGGCGGAAGGAGTTTGACCATCATGTGCTTAGGAACCTACTATCCTGATATAATATTATGGTCTTTAGAATGATAAAATGTACCCACATCTATTCAAAGAAGAACTTAGTAGTGGCTTCTGCTATGATACTCTTTTTTTAGGCAGTCAAGGTGGACATCTTAGAAAATCTATCAACAACCACATACACATAGTCATTATCATGTTTGGTAGAAGAAAGGATAGACATATGGTCCATCTATATGTATTCCTAATGATATTTAGGAGTAGACAAAGGGGTTTACAGGCCTTTCGTCTTAATGGTTGGCTTAGAAATGGTGCAGGTGGTTCAAGACTGTATATACCTGTAAACATCATGTTGAAGTTTTGGCTAATAAAAATACTTCTACAATACTTCCATTGTCTTCTCCACACCAAAGATCCCTACTAAAAGACTTTAATGTTCCTCCCAAATTAGCTTGACATTCTCACTTGAAGGAACACAAAGGTGTCCCAAGTAGCACAATAGTGCATCCTGGAGGTGGAACTTTAGAAATTATTTTCCTGTCATTAACATCTAGTATGTGACAACGAATGTTGAATCGATGTTGTACAACTATGGCCATCCAATGGTTTTGTGCCCTCAAGAGTTGAAAGAGGTGGTTAGTGCCACAACCAAATCCTAACTAAGACAAATTGTGATGTGATTGGTGCTACCCTTATTGTATTTAATGTTCAAATGAAATTGTTGCAAATATGTGGACCATTTCTGATGACAGGTGTTTTGTAACTTACCTTATGTCAGCATAAATTGAAAAGGTTGGTGATCTATATGGATGATCGTCATCTTCCCAAGAATGTAATCAGTTTCCATTTCCGGCAAGACTGCATGATTTAATACATCTCATTATCATAGGTGGGGTATCTCTGGACAATATCAAAGAGTGTCTCATTGTGATAGGCCAGTGGGTCTCCTTGCTCAATGAGGACTACACCAATAACATAGTTAAAGACATCTATCTCAATCTCAAATGGTTGTTGCAGGTATTACAGAGTGAGGACTAGTTTAGAGAAAAGGAAATATTTTACTTCATCAAATTCCTTTTATTGTGACACAGATAAAAAAATAAAAAAATAAAATTCTCCACCCTTCAGGTAACTTGAATTAGGGTCCAAGTGATATAAGAGAACCCCAACATGATTGGTAGAAATTAAGTAGGCCCAAGAAGCTGCAAAGATTTGTTAGACTCATCAAGGTCGGCCAATCCAGAATGACTTGGATCTTAGCTTGATCCACATTCACACATTTCACATCAATAATGTAACCTAGATATTGGACCTTTTCCATTGCAGAGGAGCATTTTTCCAAGTTAGCACATAGCTTGTGCTGCTACAGATTGTGAAGGACTTGTCGAATATGCTACAAGTGCTTTACCTAAATATTGCTTAAGATGAGAATATATTCTAGATATACAACCACGAAATAGTTAGTGTAAGGCCAGAAGATGTCATCCATCAACCTCATGAAAGTTGTTGGAACATTTGTCAAACCAAAGGGCATGACCAACCATTCAAAAATAACCTCCTTGTATTTGAAATTGGTTTTCCACACATCAGTTGGTTCTATTGGAACTTGGTGATAGTTGGAATTCAAATCAATATTACTGAAGTACTTGGCCCCCTTGAGTCATTTAATAAGGTCATCAACTCAAGGAATCAAGTACTTGTTTCTTACTGTGATTTTTTTCATAACCCAATAATAAATGTAGTCTCCATGTCCTATCGTTTTTCTGCATGAGTACAATTGGGATCTCGTAAGGTTAGGAAATTTGTTAGGTGAGATACTCCTGTAATAGTTCTTGGATCTACCACTTGATTTCCCCATTTTCTAGAAGAGAGAAGTGAAAAATTGGCCCATTGGGCAAAGGTACATCGAGGGTCTAATCAATTGAATACTTGACCTCAAAGCGCAAAGGTACTCCTGTAGGTGAGGAGAAGATGTCTTTGTACTCTTCCATAACCTTATCCACTTGCCTATGGTACGTGGAGGATCCCTTTGTGAAGGTCATAGATGTGTCTACAATCTTCTCCTTACGTTGAGATCGAAGTAGGAAGGAGAAACATTTACTAGTATTGGAGATGATCTTACTTAATTTCTTACTAGAGATCAAAGAAATGGTCATAGAATAGACTACCTCTAATATCCTATATAGTTGTCTTCATAAACAAAACACTACGAGGTCTAGACTCATGCAAATCATGATGCTTGCATAAGTATAGTTGGCTTATAAAACATCCAAAACTTTAAGGGGAGAAACATCACACAATACCTCATCTATTAAGGACTTGATGTTATTAGGTAGGAAACATTGTTGGCTGATGCATATATCCCTCCCTTGGTGGAGACACCTAATGTTGTATGGTTTCAAATGTGGTGTTGTCAGCAAGCCCAATTGCTTAATTACCTGTTCCAATATGAGGTTCTTTTGACTCCTAGTATAAACACTTAAACACAGTGGAGCACCATTCACCCACATTTTTGAGTGAAAGGGACACTCACCTTCCTCTAGATCTTCAAGATCACTTTATTGGAAATTGGTGGTGGCAGTAATGGAATTGGGTTCTCCATCGATGATCTATTTCCCCTTTCCTAGGGATGGTTCAAAGTTAAAACCTATGTCTGACTCTATATCTTTTAGCTTGGACACCATCAACTACTTTGTGCAACAATCATTTTTGTTATGAGTGGGGATCCTATGGAACTTGCACCAATTTCTCATTTCTTTCTTTATGAGGTGGTCCATCCTAGATCTATCCTTTGTTATGTAATTTAGTGATGCCCCTTCCCTTATTCTACTATGGAGAATTCACAAATCCAAATTCTCACTTCTTTTGTTTAATTTTTTTCTCAATTTTGACATCATATTCTTATGTTGCACCAAGAAAGGAGATATCTAAGATCTCCATTTATTTCTAGATGCATCTATGTAGATAACCATGATACTTTATCACTAGAGGTGTCTTAGAGTCCTTGATACCCATCTTGGTGCAAAAGGTATGAAAGATATTTGTAAACTTTGGGACTACTTGGTCCCTTTCTTATTGTAGTGTGATCCAGCTCATGTATTGGCATTCATAGCTTTCAATATTATTCCTTAGTAACATTTCTAAAAGAGTTCCAAGTGGGTGCAACTGAAAATATTGTGGATTCCTTCGTGGCCCTTTTCTTACAGTAAGTTTCCCACTAGTAATTGATATGGGGGGTGGCCTTAAGGAGTGTAAAACTAATATTTTCTCTATCGGGAAAATTATGGACTAAAAAATATCATTCTAGCATATTTAACCATTTTTCAAGAACATCTGCATCTATGTATCCTTAAAATATAGACATATAAAAATTACTTGTAGCTTAAATGGTGTGGTACCTCTGAAGTGGCCACTAGATGAAGATGCTTCACCTATTAGTATTCGATGTAGGATCTGTGAAAAATTATCCATCATCTCATTCCTTTGTCACACGAGGGCTTATTCGAACAAAAATTTAATAGGATCTCTTGTTCCCTCATATTTATTTTATTCCCCCATGAGAGGCCATCGATTCCAGCAAGGACGATGTTGCAAGGGCTCAAGTAGTGCAAGTCCCAACTCCTTATACCTCGACCTAATTAGGGACATGGATGGAAAAATAGAGAAAGAATACTCTTCTTTGATACCACTAATCTACATTTATGAAGGCAACGAAATGAAATATAAATTTAAAACCAAAGCACATGGATATAATGAAACTCAAATTCAACTAATAAATGGAAAATTTTGAAACAGTATACATGTAGAATGAATGAAAACTAGCTTGAACAATGGAAACTTATCTCTGAGAAGAGATGTGACAGATAGGTTCCTTCCTAAACTATGTTACAATGATTCTCAAAGCAATTTTTTTTTATGAAGAAGTAATGAAAAACCATAAACACCCAAAAACATAACCCTAGGAGATGAAGCACCAAAGGCTTATAGGCCACAATGGGGTAAGTTGGAATATCAATTTCCTGTGGAGATACCTTTGGCATACAATCTCTATTTTGTGTGCATAATGACCCATTGTAAATATCTATTCAAGGAGTACAATTTTTTACTATTGATATATATTATAAATACCAATGGCCCATTTCCACAAGAAACATCATTTAGGGCCTCAAAATGACTCTAGAAGTTTAAGACCTAAAAACTTCCAAAATATGAGAAAAAAAATTGGGCTAGGGGAATAGGTGGGTGACCACCATTATCCACCTAGATTAGTTCTTTTTTGCATTCAACCTTATGATCATTGGCATAGTTTGTGGTTACTTATTATTGTCTGTTATTACATTAATCATCACCCTACTCATCAGTGTTGTTCCTCTAGTCAATATTGTTTAGGAGGGTGAGTTATTGTTAGTGGTTTGGAAATGAACATATTTCAACATTATTCTCTTTTGAAGTGCTTGTGGATATATTTTTCTTTGGCTCTTGACCATTTCTCTGAAGTGTAATCCCTTTGGTGGGTGTTTTGTGGAATCTTGCATTAGGAGTGTGAGGATGTTGGTAGTGAGAGCTTGTTAGGATTTTTCATATAGAATGTTGTGTAGATAGGTTTTTTATCATTATTATCGATTCTACATGGTTATACTTGTAGTCACCATCACCTTGATTGTTTTCATTTTTTGTTTTCTAGGTGTTTAATGTTATAGATGATTTATAACAATATATAATTATATGTGGGTTTTGTTGCATTAATGACAAAATTCATTGATTTGACTAGGTTGTAAACTAAGCATTAGTCAATTGTTAGTCATTGGATGAACACAAAATAATTATAGAATGCAATAAATAACAATAAATTATAAATTCAACTAAATTAATCATTTAAACAACAAGGCACCATCCAAAATGAAAATCAATGGAAAGAAACAATAATATTGATGACATTATCCATTGGAAAGGAAAAAAATATGGTGTGTTTCCATGATAAGAGTAAATGAAGTAAAGTGAGATCAAAATAATATTTCGAATGGATTATTGTCTTTCTTTAATGATCTCTCCGAGTCATATGAGTGAATAAAACTTTATTGTTTTGTGAAAGAACACATGAAATCTTGAGGGAAATGGGTGGTTAAGATGAAAGAGAGAGATGCGTGATATCTATCTTCTTGGAAAATTCCTTTATTTCTAGAGAGTATTTCCCACATATCTCCCCATTAATCTATGAAAGATAGTATCTCATCCATTTTTCCACCCCTCATGACTTGCATGAACATACATTTTCATAATTGGAAAGAAGGAGGTTGAGCTAGTACCTTTTCCAAATGTTAATCCTAGCTTGTCCCTAGTAGTTTATTTATCCAAGGATATATGTCCTAATTTATAACTCCTATCAGCTAAAAGAAATCATCAAAACACAACAATTCAATCTTCTAGAGATAATTAGTAGAATTAATCAAAACATCTATGTAAACAAATAAAGATACATTCATTTATATGTAGTAACACAAAAATGAAATAGGTGAAATTATTTGAATTTTCATTATTGCAAACACTTACAATATCTGGAGGTCCTTCATACTCCTCAATCGAAGATGACTACTCTCACCTAGACTCACAGTCAAGTAACACTACAATTAGGTTTATCAAAAGGTGGATTCTCCTAGTTACTCAAGAACATATAATTACGTTCACTCTTTCTTATTCATTTTTCTTAATGGTTGATGCTTGTTTTATAATTGATTTGAGAATGTTAAAATGATGAATATAGACATAATTTAATTTATTTGACATATTATTTTTATCTTTATCCTCCTTTTAATCATTTTTTGACCCTTTCAAACCCTTATCCTCCTGCTAGAACATCCCTATCAAAATTGATGGTCTTTGTCTAAAGGGTAGGAGTACTCAACATTGTTTTTGAAACCACTAGGAGCATTTTAAAATTGTATTCTGGTGTTCTAGGAGAATTGGAGGGATAAAAAAGGGTGTTTTTAAGGGTTTTCCATGGGGTAGATGTACTATCTCAAGTTCATTTGGAACACCTCTCCAATGATCTAAAGGTTGTACCAAATTAATCTATAACAAATTCCCCCTCATGTGTGCAACATCAAAAGAGAGATTAATGGCCAAAATACATTACATAAAAATATTAAGTGTGGTGGTTATATGGATCTTTCAATCTAGGAACCTGAGAAATCTAGCAGCCAGATACATATGATTTACATCCTCAAGGTAGGTATACCCATGCTTGGTACAAAATGACCAAACCATGGCCACCAACACAATACATTGTCGATACATGGAATATTGTGCAATATCATGGCCACAAAAAGGAGTACATAATGGATTTAAGTCACCAAATATTGAACATAGACATAAAACAATTACAATGTGGACTTATGTCACAATATATATCAAAAGGATAGTTGACACCAACAAGAGTGCCCAAAGGCGGTCCTCAAAATTTATAAGATATAGAATGTATTATATCTCGCGTGAGGTAACATACATTAGTGAGGTAGCCTCAATATCCAAGATCTTCATCTCTTCTCAATGGTATGTTCCTACATCACGCAAATAAATGTGATGATGTCAAGTATGCAAGGGACCACCTGATTACCAAAAATTATGAATATGTTAACAAATGTGAGAGAAATCACAGGTAATGAAAATTGTTCCCAAGATACCTAGTATAATCTATTGAGTGTGAATGGATGTGTCGATGTTGAAAACTAATAGGAATTATCTATTAATGGGAGTGAATGAGATGATATGGAGCCTACCACTAATGACTACAAGCTCCAAGGTAATAAATAGTTTTGAGGCCTACTTCCTAGATAATGAGTTGGCATCAATGAGAAGAGACACATTGAAGGAGGTTCTTTAGGTATCCCATGTCATTCAACACCGAAAAAAATCAATAACATGATTATGAAAATAGATAATGAAGAAATAAGGTACAACTAACATAGTGATGGCCCACATAAAAGGAAAAGTGAGACTGCATATGATCAAATTTAGTTGAGACTTCCATAGAATGACACAATGTGAACTTGGTAGATTGGACTAAATAACAATATTTAAAACATAGTTATGACACGAGAGGATTCTTCATAACCCATATGACTAGAAGGGAAACTAATTAGGTGAGATATTAACTCTAGGTAAGGAGTTATTTGAATCATGTTGATTGTTTGGTGCTAAATCCATCGTAAGATCTATATGTAAGATAATTATTCAAATAGATGTCATGTTCAAGGTTAATTGATGGATAACACAACATAATGAAAATGGACAATGTCTCCTTCCCCCCTAGCCCTCACCTTTGTATGTGTTGATGGTGTTGGATCATGCCAACACACAAGGGACCTTTGCGATATGAATTCCCAATTAGAAAGCACATTGTTTGGTATAGGAGTCTCATCTAGATAATGGCATGGCCACCATTTACTTAAATATTTTCCTTGGCTTGAGCAATTAGCATGAGAGAGAAGCGTATATATGATTTTGAATGAGCAAGAGATTATGCCTTATGAAATGTTCAACTGTAGAATACATCAATGTTCTTTCACTGAAAGTAACAAAAGAGAGTCTCAAAGAGACAAGTATTAGTACTAATATAGTGAAGACCCATAAATATTTACATGAAAGATTCACTAGAAATTAAGTGAAGTAGTTCACATAAATGCAATGATCATTATAACCATCACAACACACTTACAATGAGATAATCATTAAATCCACTAAAATAGTTCAATCTCTTTAGTACATAAGAATGAAAACATAAACCATAAACATTCAAAGAATAGTCTTAAAAAATCCATGATCTATGCACGAAAATGTGTTGGCTACATGGAATACAAGTAGTATGAGTAAAATTAACACCACCTTATCCAAATAGTGGAGCATTAGATCCATCACTTTCTCTCCAAAAGAACTATCTCTGTATCTCTAATTCCTTGTGGGAGAAGGATGAAAGCATGGAGCTTGGTTACAATTTTTTGTGAAAGAGGGTGTGTTCAGGTGGAAGAAAACAATGGCTCGATCGAGCTCCTTGGGGGCTAAAAGGTCACTCAATCAAGCACTATGGATCGATCAATGTTTAAGGCCCAATGAAGCCCTTTTTAAATTATAAATACCTCTCTTGTGGTTTGTGCGCGCCCTTTGCACAGACCACGGGTAAACTAAGAGCTCGAATGAGAGTGTGAGAGTAGCTCGACTGAGAGTATTAGAGATCAATGTAGAAATTGGAGCATGGATCATTCAAATAAATCTTGCCAACCACCCTAGCAACATCCCAGAGGCTCAAAGAAAGGTAGGTATTCCATCTTCTATCTTTCTTATTTAATTTTTTTTTTGCAAAATTAAACAAATAAATTAAAAAAAACCATGAAAACCAATTAATTTAAAAAAACAACCATACAAAAACCACAAAAAAGGACCTTCAAAAGAACTTAGAAAATCACAAAACCATCCAAGAAAACCATAAAAAAACCTTCAAAACAACTTAGAAAACCACAAAACCTACCTAGAAAACAATAAAAACAACCCTTCAAAACAACCTAGAAACACTTGGAAACCACCAAAAAAACTATAATTTAGGTTTTAAATTTGTTTCTTACTTGCTATATTGTTTATTAAATGCATATTTTCCAATTTTTAATGGTGAAAACATTTTTTTCTAATTATTTTAGGGTTTAAAGTTTTTCTTTAGGAATTTTTCTAAAATCAATTTTCAATTTTTTTTTGTTATTTAAAATGTATTTTAAATATATCCAAAAAAACTCCAAAATAGAAAACAACTAAACTATAACCAATAAACAAGTAAATCAAGAGAGTTAAAATGACATTATGAATATGGTTTTTCATGGTGAACCTCTATTTATAAATTAATAATTTTTTTTTTAATTTAAATTAATTTATATTTTAAATATTTTTAATAATAAATATAATAAGATTCTAGTTTTAAAAATAAAATATTAGTCTTTAAAATTAAAAATCTAAAAAAAGGTGTTATATCTATATATATATCATGGTACTATATATAACAAAACATTTAAGATAACATATGTATATAACTATATAACATAACATAGCTATATATTATAGTTCTATATATAAAATATAGCATAACATAGTTTTATAAATATTTAATAGAACATCAATATTATTTAAAACACACACACACGAATATATATATATATATATATATATATATATATATATATATATATATATATATATATATATATATATATATATATATTTCTTGAATAGTTCTATATTTATTGTTTATAATATAGCGCAAAATTTTCTTTAATTATTAACATAACATAACATAGTTCTATAACAAGCCTAGATCCATTTTAACTCTGGATCTACCAAGTGCCGAGAGATCAAATCTCCTCTCACTCTAAAATTGGTTTGTATCTTGAGATATTTGATCCCTCTTTGGCGCTCAGTAGATCCAAAGTTAACATGGATCTTGGTTGGTTTTATTATTATTTATAATTAATTATAATTATTTATTATTAGTTATTTATTATATTTTATTTTTATTTTTAGTTTTATGTAATTTGATTAGGCCAAAAAAATAATTATTAATTATCGTTATTAATTTTTATTTTATTTTTTAAATTTAAATTTAAATTTTATTTTATTTTGAGAGAGTCAAAATGTTTACATGACATTAAAACAACTCTACATAATCTCTAAGCAATTACTTTTAAAATTTCTTATTTTTTAACCCACATGTAAATGTTTACAAACATTTACACTACTACAACATCTCCCCCATACATTTTTCCTTTTATATTTAACATAAAAAATGTTTTAAAAGAAAATTAAAATAAAGTATTTATAAAATAGTTTGATTTTGAAATGTGTTATAGTTTTTGGGCAAGTGGTATTGATAATCCATATATTGGCCCAAGACATTTTTAATAATAAGCTTTAATTTAAAAAATGTTATAAAATAAAATAAAATATTGATAAAAACAAATTTATCTTGAAATAAGTTATTGCTTTTGTGTATGTGGTATTGATAAGACACGATATTGGCCCATCGTATTGTAAGAAAGTCTATTTAGAAGTTAATAATATCCATGGTAAAATGAGGGCCAATATTCAAGATTAAGAATCTTTTTATATTGTAAATATTAAAATTGTGTCTACTTATTAATTAAATTTAAATATGGTTACAAAATCATTATTTTAATTTATATGAGAAAATAGGTGTTAATTTATAACTACTATTTATATATTATATATTTTAATGTAATATTTATATTAATATTTCCTTTTATCTAAAAAACTATGGTATTGGCTCATGGAATTTTAAGAAGGTCTATTTAGAAGTTAATAATATCCATGGTAAAATGGGGGTCAATATTGACGGTTAAGAATATTGTTATATTGTAAATATTAACTTTTTATCTTCTTATTAATTTAATTTGAATATGGTTATGGATTCATTATTTTAATTTATATGATGAAATACATTTTAATTTATAACTACTATTTATATGATATATATATATTTAATGTGATATGTATATTAAAATTTTAATTTATTTTAAAAACCATGGTATTTGCCTATGATATTGTAAGAAATCATATTTAGATGTTAATAATATCTATGGTAAAATGGGGGTCGATATTCATGATTAAGAATCTTGTTATCTGCTTATTAATTAAATTTAAATATGGTTACAAAATTATTATTTTAATTTATGTGGTAAAATAGATGTTAATTTATAACTACTATTTATATTTATATATTTTAATGTAATATGTATATTAATACTTTTTTATCTAAAAGAAATTGTTCGAAATTTTATTAATAGAAACAGATTTACAATATAAAAAAAATTGAATTTAAAAATTATTTACTTATGCATCTAACATTTAGCATGTAATGCCTACACATCTACTCTATACTAGGTTGTAGAGAACCTCTCAGTAATTATATATATAAGTTAATGTTCAACAATGCATTATTGATAGATACATTAAAGTGCATTTGGTCTAGTGAATCAAAGCATTTAGACCCTTTTCTAATTTATATCATATTTTTCATTACATAGTGTGTTGTACAAGAAACATTGTCTTCATGTCCTTGCACCAACTACATGTCATGTGTCAAAGTCAAACATTAAAAACTTAAAGTCTATTGTACTATTTGGTTCACATGATTTTTTTGTTTTGTTTTGTAAATAGGTTCATTTCAATTTTTTACATATATATTTACATATTTTTGCCCTATGAATAAAAAGCATTATTTAGAAACACGAAAAAGTGTGAAGGTAGATTTGGTCACTTCTTTCGATTGTGAACTCAATACTTTGGTTGATAAATTATCAAAAAATGGACTCTAAAGTTTAGAACATTAGACTCGATTATTCTTCTTGAGTTTAGAAATGGTTTTCTTGTCAACCTTTCTTTCTTGGATTAGTTTATATGTATTATGTATATTATATGTAATATCTTAAGGCATCCCATATATTCTCGGGCTCGTGATAGATCACATAGCCCATTGAGATTTCAAGTTATCCTCATAGATCCTACCTCTGACACTAGTCAGAGTATCAGAGGTAGTGTTTTTGTCTCTTTTAATGACCATGTTACATCTAGTGGACCTTCTTCACCTATTTCAGGTACACCTATTGCATTTTTAAATCCTCCTTAAACTATATGTGTTTATGTCTTGAAATTGTCTTCAACTAATGTGTTTTAATTTAATGTATATGTTATTATGCTTCTAGTTTGTTAATTATATATATGTTAAATTATGTTTATGATTTAAAGGCCCTTAGCAGGTCAAATCTGAGGATCAAAGTACAACATTGATCCCTCCATGGGATGATGCTACAGTTCATATCACATTAGAGGATGTTAGAACCCGTCATACATGGATCGAAATAGAGATAGAGAAGATCCTTGTCAATTCACAGACTCATCTTGCATTGTCTTTGATATTGGATAACATCAATAGGTTGATTGAGACATACCAAAGGTCGGGCCCACATAACCACATATTATAATGCGTCAAGAGGATTAGGAGGCATGAGGTGAGAGGCCCAGATTCTCAGGAGGTGGTGAAAGATGCCACCAAAGACATTGATGTTCGTTGGGAGTTTTTTGACATCCCTCGAGATCGCCCTACTAGACATAAAGGTGTGATTACACTGAAATATTTTAGGAATGTTAATGCAACCCCTTTTGTGTATGATAGATTCATTGGATCTTGGGGCCACTTTCCCCACCATGACTAGGTCGCCATTTATTTTTCCAAACATTTATATGCAGAGTTCATGTTACATATGAGGCTGGAATACACTGATATCAAATCTCATTATTATGGACCTGGATTGGGATGTACCTAAGAGCATGAGGGGGCTCGTAGGGACCCTAGGCATGTACCACCACCTCCTATACTCCTTCCACTACCATTTGGGAGCTTGGTATTACCAAAAGAGCTAGAGGAGTTGTTGTAGCTTGATGGTGAGGCTAAAGAGACTACTGCAGATAGCATGTAGACATCATTAGCCAGTGTGCATGTTGCATTGGATGGAGAGATTAGGAGACCACCACCATTGCTTCATGACCTGCCAGTGCCCTTATATGATGATGCATTTCTCACGAGACTACTCTTTGACCAGCTTTTGACATATCGTGATGTCATGTGTAAGACTTGGAGGGTGCACAACCTATGTGACACACACTAGGTACATATATATACGAAAGCTTTGACTATTATTATCAAATTATGCATAATTATTTATAATAAAATTTCTAGTTCATATTAGATTGCATTTATATTAATAAGTTCATGATAACATGTAGACACATCCTAGCTACATGGATGAGATTATGAGGTCATCAGAGGGGGCAGTTGATCAACCAGTCCATCCTCAACCAAAGCATGTTTCCATGGATTCTCTTGCACCTCCACCTCCACCTTATATGTTCAGTAATGTGGAGGATATTTACTATGTACAAACACATGGACCAACAATTGAGGTAAAAAGAAATTACTCCTAAAATTTCAACATGTTTTTAAGTTACACATATATGCTAAATAATTTTCTTGTCATTGTGTACATTAGCCCATATGTAGAGCATCATTGTTGTCGTTGTTATGTGGAGGCATGAGTTGGATGTTGAGTTTAGAGGCATTAATGATTCGGGTCCATCGACACAGGCCCTAATCATTGAGCCAAAGCCAGGGGAGCACGAAACTCAGATTCATGATCATATCCCCATCCTATCTGACTTGCATTTGGACTCGATTGAGGTTAGTAGATTCATGTATATGTAATTAAAAATTTGGTTCAAAATTAATTATATTCATATCATTTATTTGTACAAATAATGATCTAATTAGTTTGAATTTGAATGTGTTATATTGTGGTACCAGCTTATATAAACTTACTTTGTGTGGCAGAACTCACATAGGAGTTTTGGTGGTACTTAGAGTGTCATAGTTTGTATATTTTCAGGCCCATTTCATAAGGCACATTCACATGTGGGATACAAACTTTGCATACTTTCATACATTTATAGTTTATGGATGTACATCATGGACATTATTTTAGTTTATGGATGCTTATTATTTCATTTTATGGATGTCCATGTCATATTTTTAATTTGTATATATTTTCATATGGATAGTTTATTGATATGCGTATTCACTATTTCAATTTATGGATTTGTATTAGTATTCTTTATGGATGCTCATTATTTTTTAATTTTATGGCTCTATTAAAATTATTTCACTAATTTAATAATTTTTCTATATACAATAAATTTTATTAGTAAAATACATGTTCACTTTTGATTTCCAGTTTCATAGACTAAGAAAATAGGTGCGATCTTAAGTTATGATGCAAGTCACTTTGATAATCAAAATGAAATAAAATATATCATGTATCAATTTAAGATTGAACATGGAAATAATTCCAATCATGCTTCATATTGGCTTGTATAAAGTGTCTTTTAGTGCAATCAACATGTCTATTATTATAATTCAATTCTAAAAATAAATTATTTTAATTATAAAGTCATCCATATTATAATAAAATATGTGTGTGTGTGAAAAACAATTTGTGACCCACCCATATACTGTTGCATGGAAAACTTTTTTAAGCATTTCAATCAATTTCTTATCTCAAGGTTCAATTAAAGACCACAAATAGGATTGAAATAAGTTTTATTCAATTTTTATAAAAGATGTCATGTAAATGACAAATAGGTTTTATTCAACATTATTTATTTTGAGATTATCCACAAGAGCTTAGTCATAGCATGATATAAGTCAATCGTATTGAAATTTAATATATAGGTCAAAAAACAATATATGACAAGATTTCTATAATTTTATATAATTTTGTCAACTTTCCTAAATTCACAAGTAGTTATCCAAGTATTTCAATCAATTCCTTATGATGGAAATAGGTTTTTTTCAATTTTTAAAAACTCAAATATGATTGAAATAAGTAATATATTCAATTTTCAAAAAGGTGGAGATGTAAAGTTACAAATACAAGTTTTATTCGATTTTATTTTGTTTGAGGTTATCTACAAAAGCTTAGTCATAATGCATATCGTCAATAAGTGTTTGTGATTACACTGAAATCAACGCATAATGTTAAACTAATTACCTTGAAATTAAAGTACAGGATATATCTAGTTACATCAAATCAGAAATCAACACCTTCACTAAAATCAATGCATCTAATGCAAACAATAAAATAGGATGAGAAATCAACATCTACACTAAAATCAATGCATCTAATGAAAATAATAAAATAGCATTAGAAATCGATATCTACACTAAAATAAATGAATCTAATTTTGCAAGCAATCAAATAGGATTAGAAATCAACATCTACATAGAATTCAATGCATCTAGTGCTAGTAATCAAAATGGATTAGGAATCAACATCTACACTGAAATCAATGCATCTAATGCAAGCTCAATCAAACAAGATTAGAAATTAAAATCTTTGATGAAATTAATGCATTTAATGCAAGAAATGAAATATATTAGAAATCAACATCTACGCATAAATCAATGAATCTAATGCAAGAAATAAACTAGGATTAGAAATCAGCGTCTATAAATTGAAATCAATGCATTTAGTGCAAGAAATTTTCTTCCCTTTCTCTCCCCCCTCCATATATGGATATCTCCCTCCATCTCTCCTTATTTGTCTATCTCACCCCCTATGCACACACACCCTCTCTCTTCATATCTATCTATCTCTACCTCCCTCCCTCTATCTCTCCTTTTTTCCATCTCTCCCTCTTCCATCTATATCTCTATCTCCCTTTCTCTCTCCTTTTTCATCTCTCTACATCACCCCGCAAACATACACAATGTTTCTCCATATCTATATATATCTCCGTCCCTCTTACTCTCACTCTCCCTCTCGCTCTCTCTCTCTCTCTCTCTTCCCCTTCTCTCCCTCTGTATTGCCTTCTATCTCTCTTCCCTCCTACTATCCTCTCTCCCTCTGTCTCCATCTCCCTTATCACCCACTCACTCTCTCTCCATCTCCCTTGCAATTCCCTCTTTGTCTCTCCACCTTTATCTCATTGTATGTATTTATTATTACCTCCCTCTCTCTCCCCCTCCAACTCCAACTTTATCTCTCTCCCTCCCTCTCAAGTTCTCTCTCTCTTTCTTTCCCATCTCCCTTTGTCTTGTCCCCTCGTCACTCACTCACTCACTCTTTCTCTCTCTCTAGCTTTGCCTTCCAACTCTATTAACTATCTTGCTCCCTCTCTCATTCTCTCTCCCCCTTCTCTCCATCTATCATTCTTTTTATTTATATCTCACCCTGAAACATACACATTATCTCTCCATCTCTCCCTTGTCACTCCCTCTCTCTCTCCACCTTTCTCCCTCTATATGTCTTGAACTTCTTCCTTCTCTATATTTTCCTCCAATTCCATCTCTCAAGCTCCCTCTCTTTCTGGAAGATTCTCTCCTCCTCTCCTTCTCTCCATATTTGTGTCCCCTTCTCTCTCTCTTACCCTTCTCTCCCACTCTCTCCCCTTTATATTTAAAAAAAATTAAAATACTTTAACAATTAAAATATTATGTTTAAATAATCTCTCTCTCTCTCTCTCTCTCTCTCTCTCTCTCTCTCTCTCTCTCTCTCTCTCTCTCTCTATATATATATATATATATATATATATATATATATATATATATATATATATATATATATATATATATATATATATATATATATATAGATGTCGTATAACAATTTAATTTTTTTATATAATACATGTTTGAAATGTAAGATTTCAAATATATGTTGTACATTCACTTGGAGGGAAAATGATAATTTTACATGGAAATATTATCTAAAATTTTCCAAAATATTAATGTTGTAGCTACCTCCATCGAAGATGCATAGAGCGCTTCATGTCTTCTAATTGAAATTCTCTAGGTTTTATTTCTTTAAAGGTAGCTTTAGGTTATGATTACTTCAAGATTTTAAACATATGATATATTTTATTATGTAAGATTTATAAAAAAAAAAAGGTTAAATAAAATTAACATATTGAATCAGCTTGTATGAATCTTTTTATGTTAATAACTCTTTTGTTGATGCCTATGCCATATATCAACCACATTTGTTAATGTTTTTGTGCTAGTATATATTATAATAGTAAAAAAATATATTATATTAATCTAAAATTAATAAATTTAATATTAAAATTAAAATATATTAATATTAATTTTTTATATTTATATCATTTCATTATTTAATTTAATAACAATAATAATATTTTTTAATATTAAAATTAAATTTAATAAGGTTTCTACATGACATGATAACAAAAAATCTAATAAGATTTGGAATTTTAAAATGAGGTAAAAACTTAATTTTAGATCATTCAAATTTTTTTATATAGGCTTAATCAACCATAATAGCTCAATCGAGGCCCTGTTAACCATGTATATGGCTTGATCCAGGGTTTATGAAACCCTTGATCGATCTATTTGAATTTGAAGTTTAGGCACTAGATTGAGCATTTTAAGCACTCGATTGATCCTCTTAAGTCCTAAAATCCATAATTTCAGCACCCCTTCTGCAAAATTTCTTGCAACACCATTTTGTACCTTAGTGGACTTAGGGCTAAATTTGTCCGTAGGTGGCATAGATGAGCACATTGGATTCATGAAGGAGCCTTCTATCCAAACACATATGAGTTTGACATTTCAAATTTATATGATATTTTTCATCTAGTTTCTTTTAAACATAATTCTTGAAATGTTTTTGAACTGTTTTAAAGAGGTTGAAAAAAATTCAACATCATAAAATATACACAATGAAAAAATTTCAAAAAATACCACTATCTTCATTTATGAGTCTTGTTCAAAAGGGTACTTTTTCTTTTTTAACTTATTTAAATAGTTGAAAAATCTTACGTGAACACATGTGTTTTCAAAATGCAATTGAAATATTCCTTCGCCAACTTTGAAAAATAATAAAAAAATATGTTTTTGCATAAAAAAATATTTTTTTAATTTGAAAAACTTAGATCTCTCCATGTAGATCATTCTTATACACACACACACACACATTTTAGACTAAGTTATGATACATGAACACATGTGTACCACATAAGATGTGTGATAATTTGCAAGGACAAGCAATTCATTTAATTAAAAATTGGCTTATTATACGACACTAACTATTTTTGCAAAAAATATCATTAGGAGAACAACATAATTCTCCATAATTTGTTCTTTTACTCCAAATCAAAATTCATAGTCCTTATATTTTTTAGGGCTTCAATTCAATAAAAGAGGAAAAACTGGACATTTCATCACCACATTTGGCCCAAAAGTGTAACCCATCTTCATGCTTTCACCCAGAAGGCAAGGTGAAAAGTATTTTTCTTGAGTAATGATGTCAGGCCAGGCAATAACTCTCCAAAGGCAGAAAAAACTGATTCGTCTGATTATTCCATAGGTAGGTTGTTGTTATATACATTAGGAGTGATTGTTCAGTTCATCTCCCGATGACTGTTCACATTCCTGATTTATTTATTTACAAATTCCCCCAATCATGAAGATTAGGTGTCAACATTTCCCCCCTTAATCTGAGGGGATGTTGGTGAGTCCAAGCATCATTCTGAATCATTCAAGCTTTTCCTTTCCAAGTGCTTTGGTGAAGATGTCTGCAATTTGCTCATTTGTGGAACAATGATGGAGATGGATTGTTTTGGCCTCAACATGATGTCAAATCAGATGATATTTAGTATTGATATGCTTTGTTCGATCATGGAACTTTGTATTCTTGGCCAAGTTTATTACAGAGGTGTTATCAATCATGAGTGGAGTTGATTGTACTTGTTTTACCTGCAAATCTTCAAGAATTTTCCTAAGCCACACAATTTCTTTCATTGCTTCAGTTGCTGCCACGTATTATGCTTCTGTTGTGGAATCTGCTGGAACTGATTGTTTGCGTGATCTCCAATAGATAGCTCCTGATCCAAGACTCGTAGCATATCCTGAAGTAGATACCCCAGTTTCTCTGTCTCCGTCAAAGTCTGAATAAGAGTATCCAATCAAGCTGAAGTCGTCCACCTGTGTATACTTGATTCCAAGGTCTTGAGTTCCCTTCAAGTACCTTAGAACTCTTTTTGCAGCAGACCAATGTCCCTCACAAGGCTTTTGCATGAACCTGGAGAGGATTCCAATAGTAAATGAAATCTATGGTTTGTATCTTTTGACTCAGTTACCGGAGAATCCACAGTATGAACATTTTTATGCCAACGTTTCAAATCCCAACTGGGATCCATCATCAGGGCTTATGAATGATGATAAAAGAAGAGCTTCTTAGAAGGAAATAAATAATAATGAGGAAAATAAATTTTTAGGATCAGCAAAATGTCGGCTGAATATTTATTTTTATTTTAAATTTATTTATTAATTAATTATTCATTCAATTATTTATTTTTTTTTTTAATAAATTATTTTTATTTTATTGTTGAGCTTTATATATTAATTTTTACAAGTGAGTTAATAAATTAATTTAAAATTCAAAACCTAAATGGTAATAATAATAATTATTTAATATATGTTAATATAATAATTTTTATTTTATTTTATTTTATTTTTATTTTATTTATTCAATTATTTATTTATTCATTTATTTAATTATGATTCTAGTTGGGAAGTGTTTATTTATTTTTATATATAATAGTATTTAAAGATTAGAGAAATAAGTATATTGTATCAATATTTAAAGTTATTTGATTTAAAATAATAATTAATATATTAATTAATTGCTATAAATTAATTAATATATTAAATAAATCAATATTAATAAATGTTAATAATCAATACTAATAAAGTTAATAGATATTAATAGGGTTAATAATACTTAATTAATAAAGTTAGTAAATATTAATACTTAATTAATAAACATTTAATAATGAATTAACAGTAATTAACATTAATAATAATTAATGTATTAATTAATTGTTATATTAATTAATATATTAAGCTAATTAATATAAAAGTAAATGTTAATAATGTTAATAAATCAAATTTGATAATGTTAATAGATATTAATAGAGTTAAAAATATTAATAATACCTAATTAATAATGTTAATATATTAAATTAGTAATCACTTAATAATTAATTAACAGTAATTAATAAAAGTAATAAATAATATATTAATTAATTGCTATATAAATTAATTAATATTAATAAATGATAATAATGTTAATAAATCAATATTAATAATGATAATGGATATTAATAGCGTTAATAAATATTAATAATACCTAATTAATCACTTAATAATTAATGAACAGAAGTTAATATTAATACTTGATAATTAATATTAATTAATATTACGACATCATTAATAATTAATATCAATAAATAAAATAGTAACTTTTTATTAAGATTTATCTATTCATTTATTATGATTTATTTATTTATTATATATTTATTTGTTTATTTATTATTATAATTATTATTTACTTTTAAGTTAAGAATAAAATTTTTAATAGATAATGATAAAGGTAGAAGATATGCTATACCTGGGATGTGTTGGCGATCTTGATTTCCCTGATTAAGGGAAGCCAGCTCTCGCTAATCTCCACACCATTGTCTCTGTTCAGATTATGAGGATGTTTGATAATTTCAAGTGCTTCTCTGATCTTTCGTCTATGATGCTCCTCTTCCCTTGTGACAATTGAGGCGCTTTCCAAGCAGATATGGTGCTTAGTTTTTGAGGAGTTCTCTACCAAGGCTGAAGTACGAGACCTTTCATTCCTAATATCAGCGCCATGTTCCTTGAGCCTCATCTGTAGGGAGCGACCTGTTTCACCAATGTAGCTTTTTCCACATGAACAATCTATTTTATAGACTCCTTTAAGCTGATGTTTGTCAATATCATCTTTTACAGACCTCATACCTTGCCTAATAGTTCCAGGGGCTGAGAAATGCGTGATTATGTTTTTCTTCTTTAGGATTTTAGCGATTTTGTCTGTAACTCCATGGATATAAGGTAGAAAAACCTTACCACACTGAGGTTGGTCTTGAGCCTTAGGTTCATGTGATAACAACCTTCTCTCAGCTTTCTCTATGGCTCTTTTAATCTTTTGTTCTTTGTAGCCTATACTCTTAAATGTTGAAACTAAATGCTTCTTTTCTTCATTCAGATGCTCAGAGTCAGAAATTTGAAGGGCTCTAATGGCAAGAGTGTTTAGAACACCAAACTTCTGGGCTGGGTGATGGTGGGAATTAGCATGGAGGTAGCTTCCTGTGTGGGTTGATTTCCTGAACACCTTATGCCCTAAAGAGCCATCCTCTTTTCTGATGATGAGAACATCTAAAAATGGGATGCTCATGTTTTCTTCAAGTTCCATAGTAAATTTTATTTCTAGAGAGATAAAATTTAGGTGCATGAAAAACTTGTCAAGTTCTGCTTTACCATGAGTCCATTTTATATTGGTATCATCGACAAATTGCTTCCACCAGGCTGGTTTTAAAGGGTATGATTCAAGGGCTTTCTTTTCAAAGTATTCCATGTATAGGTTGGCCACGATTGGCGAAAGGGGTGATCCCATTGCCACACCAGATGTCTGCTCATAAAATATTCCTTGGAAGGTGAACACAGTTGACCTCAAGCAGATTTCAGCCAATTTTGCAGTCCTTGGATCAGTAACATCTTTTATAACTTGAATGGCTTCATCAAGAGGAATCTTGGTGAATCAGGATACTACGTCAAAGCTAACAAGAATGTCATCACGCTCTATCTTCTCATTTTTAATAAGATTCACAAAGTCATGGGAGTCTTTGATGAAGGAATCAGTATTTCCGACAAGGGGCTTAAGAATTTTAGCAACATACTTAGCAAGCTCATATTCAAAAATGGTGGGAATTAGCATGGAGGTGGTTTTCTATGTGGGTTGACTTCCTGAACACCTTATGCCCTAAAGAGCCATCCTCTTTTCTGATGATGAGAACATCTAAAAATGGGATGCTCATGTTTTCTTCAAGTTCCATAGTAAATTTTATTTCTGGAGAGATAGAATTTAGGTGCATGAAAAACTTGTCAAGTTCTGCTTTACCATGAGTCCATTTTATATTGGTATCATTGACAAATCGCTTCCACCAGGCTGGTTTTAAAGGGTATGATTCAAGGGCTTTCTTTTCAAAGTATTCCATGTATAGGTTGGCCACGATTGGCGAAAGGGGTGATCCCATTGCCACACCAGATGTCTGCTCATAAAATATTCCTTGGAAGGTGAACATAGTTGACCTCAAGCAGATTTCAGCCAATTTTGCAGTCCCTGGATCAGTAACATCTTTTATAACTTGAATGGCTTCATCAAGAGGAATCTTGGTGAATCAGGACACTACGTCAAAGCTAACAAGAATGTCATCACACTCTATCTTCTCATTTTTAATAAGATTCACAAAGTCGTGGGAGTCTTTGATGAAGGAATCAGTATTTCCGACAAGGGGCTTAAGAATTTTAGCAACATACTTAGCAAGCTCAATTCAAAAATGGTACGTAGAATATGGTTTAGACAGCAGAAAGGGTAACTTTAAATATGACACTAGAGACAATAGCAATCAAGGTGCAGACAAAAGCAAAAAGTCAGTCTTCAGCAAACACTTGTGGGACAAATTTAAAAAGAAAAGTTGTCAATCTGTCTTCCCGGGAGTTAGATCCTGAAGACATTAATGTCCTCAACAAAGGCATGGGGTTTGCCATTACTCCTAAAAACCTTCCTATTGAGAAGATGATTTGTAGCATAGAAGAGGGGATTATTAACCTTCCTTTGGAAGATAAAGAAACATTAAGACAAGAATTTTCTCTCATTATGAGGAAATCCAAAACTCCCAAAAGCAACTTAAGTAAAGAAGAGCAAAGAGCCTTCAAATCCTTGTGGAACAATAACAAGATTGTGGTTCTTAAGGCGGATAAAGGAGGAGCAACAGTCATCTTGGTTAAAGAAGACTATGTATGCAAAATGAATGAAGACCTAAAATGTGGCAGTTATAAGAAACTGAACAGTAATCCCGTCCCCAAAATTATGAAATATGTAAAAAAGATCATCTCAGATTCCAACCTTGACGATAAATTGAAGAAGAAATTAATCCCTTCTTGTGAAACTATCCCAAGAATTTATGGATTACCCAAGATCCATAAAGAAGGGGTTCCTCTTAGACCAATAGTTAATACTATTGGTTCCCCAACCTATGAGCTTGCTAAGTATGTTGCTAAAATTCTTAAGCCCCTTGTCGGAAATACTGATTCCTTCATCAAAGACTCCCACGACTTTGTGAATCTTATTAAAAATGAGAAGATAGAGCGTGATGACATTCTTGTTAGCTTTGACGTAGTATCCTTATTCACCAAGATTCCTCTTGATGAAGCCATTCAAGTTATAAAAGATGTTACTGATCCAGGGACTGCAAAATTGGCTGAAATCTGCTTGAGGTCAACTGTGTTCACCTTCCAAGGAATATTTTATGAGCAGACATCTGGTGTGGCAATGGGATCACCCCTTTCGCCAATCGTGGCCAACCTATACATGGAATACTTTGAAAAGAAAGCCCTTGAATCATACCCTTTAAAACCAGCCTAGTGGAAGCGATTTGTCGATGATACCAATATAAAATGGACTCATGGTAAAGCAGAACTTGACAAGTTTTTCATGCACCTAAATTCTATCTCTCCAGAAATAAAATTTACTATGGAACTTGAAGAAAACATGAGCATCCCATTTTTAGATGTTCTCATCATCAGAAAAGAGGATGGCTCTTTAAGGCATAAGGTGTTCAGGAAGTCAACCCACACAGAAAGCTACCTCCATGCTAATTCCCACCATCACCCGGCCCAGAAGTTTGGTGTTCTAAACACTCTTGCTATCAGAGCCCTTCGAATTTCTGACTCTGAGCATCTGAATGAAGAAAAGAAGCATTTTGTTTCAACATTTAAGAGTATAGGCTACAAAGAACAAGAGATTAAAAGAGCCATAGAGAAAGCTGAGAGAAGGTTGTTATCACATGAACCTAAGGCTCAAGACCAACCTCAGTGTGGTAAGGTTTTTCTTCCTTATATCCATGGAGTTACAGACAAAATCGCTAAAATCCTAAAGAAGAAAAACATAATCACGCATTTCTCAGCCCCTGGAACTATTAGGCAAGGTATGAGGTCTGTAAAAGATGATATTGACAAACATTAGCTTAAAGGAGTCTATAAAATAGATTGTTCATGTGGAAAAAGCTACATTGGTGAAACAGGTCGCTCCCTACAGACGAGGCTCAAGGAACATGGCGCTGATATTAGGAATGAAAGGTCTCGTACTTCAACCTTGGCAGAGCACTCCTCAAAAACTAAGCACCATATCTGCTTGGAAAGCGCCTCAATTGTCGCAAGGGAAGAGCAGCATCATAGACGAAAGATCAGAGAAGCACTTGAAATTATCAAACATCCTCATAATTTGAATAGAGATAATGGTGTGGAGATTAGCGGGAGCTGGCTTCCCTTAATCAGGGAAATCAAGATCGCCAACACATCCCAGGTATAGCATATCTTCTACCTTTATCATTATCTATTAAAAATTTTATTCTTAACTTAAAAATAAATAATAATTATAATAATAAATAAACAAATAAATATATAATAAATAAATAAATCATAATAAATGAATAAATAAATCTTAATAAAAAGTTACTATTTTATTTATTGATATTAATTATTAATGATGTCGTAATATTAATTAATATTAATTATCAAGTATTAATATTAACTTCTGTTCATTAATTATTAAGTGATTAATTAGGTATTATTAATATTTATTAATGCTATTAATATCCATTATCATTATTAATATTGATTTATTAACATTTTTATCATTTATTAATATTTAATTAATTTATATAGCAATTAATTAATATATTATTTATTACGTTTATCAATTACTGTTAATTAATTATTAAGTGATTACTAATTTAATATATTAACATTATTAATTTTGATTTATTAACATTATTAACATTTACTTTTATATTAATTAGCTTAATATATTAATTAATATAACAATTAATTAATATATTAATTATTATTAATGTTAATTACTGTTAATTCATTATTAAATGTTTAGTAATTAAGTATTAATATTTACTAACTTTATTAATTAAGTATTATTAACCCTATTAATATCTATTAACTTTATTAGTATTGATTATTAACATTTATTAATATTGATTTATTTAATATATTAATTAATTTATAGCAATTAATTAATATATTAATTATTATTTTAAATCAAATAACTTTAAATATTGATACAATATACTTATTTCTCTAATATTTAAATACTATTATATATAAAAATAAATAAACACTTCCCAACTAGAATCATAATTAAATAAATGAATAAATAAATAATTGAATAAATAAAATAAAATAAAAATTATTATATTAACATATATTAAATAATTATTATTATTACCATTTAGGTTTTGAATTTTAAATTAATTTATTAACTCACCTATAAAAATTAATATATAAAGCTCAACAATAAAATAAAAATAATTTATTAAAAATAAAAATAAATAATTGAATGAATAATTAATTAATAAATAAATTAAAAATAAAAATAAATATTCAGTCGACATTCTGCTAATCTTAAAAAATTATTTTCCTCATTATTATTTATTTCCTTCTAAGCAGCTCTTCTTTTATCATCATTCATAAGCCCTGATGATGGATCCCAGTTGGGATTTGAAACGTTGGCATAAAAATGTTCATACTGTGGATTCTCTGGTAACTGAGTCAAAAGTAAATGAAATGTCTGGTCTAGTAGTAGTGAGGTAGATGAGACTTCCTACAAGCTGTCTATACTTTGTTGCATCCTCAAATTCCTTTCCTTTAATAGATGTGAGTTTTAAGTTTTGTTCCATTGGAGTAGAAAGAGGATTGCACTCTCTCATGCCAAATGTGTTTAACAAATCTCCAATGTATTTCTTTTGAGAAAGAAATATTGATTTTGGATGTTGGGTTACTTCAATGCCAAGATAGTAATGAACATAGCCCAAATCAGTCATTTCAAAACTTTTCCCCAATTCCTTCTTTATGGATGCAATGTAACTTTCATTGTTCCCTGTCATTAAAATATCATCTACATATACCATAAGATACACAACTGTTTTGCCAACTTTCTTGACAAATAAAGTTGCATCATCAAGATCAAAATGATTGAAGTTGAGTTTCAGAAGATGCTCAGTTAGTTTTTCATACCAGGCTCGCGGTGCTTGTTTGAGGCCATACAAGGACTTCACAAGTTTGCATACTTTATGTTCATGTCCTTTCACAGCAAATCCTTCAGGCTGGGACATAAAAACATTCTCTTTTAGATCTCCATTCAAGAATGTAGTTTTTACATCCATTTGATGGACTTTCCAACCGTTCTGAGTTGCTAGTGCAAAGAGTGTCCGGATGGTGGCCCATTTTGCTGTGGGGGCAAAAGTTTCCTCATAATCGACCCCTTCCTTCTGTGAAAAACCTTTTGCCACAAGCCTAGCTTTGTGCTTGTCAAGTGAGCCATCAGCTTTGTACTTGTTCTTGTAGACCTACTTGCAGCCAATTGGTTTGGTTCCAAATGGAGGATCAACCAGCTTCCAAGTGCCATTCTTTATGAGGGCATCATACTCCTTTTGCATCGCTTCTTTCCATTCATCATGAGAAGCAGCTTCTTTGAAGGAATTTGGTTCAAAATCTGTAGACAAGTTCAATTCACAATCATAAGTAACATCCATATCAACAGGTGAATTAGAGTCATCTACATCACCTCCATTTTGTCGGTTTGAATTTTTGGTTCCTGTTTTTCCAATTTCATCAGGATGAACACTTTCAAGTGTCTTTGTCAGCCACTTTGGGGGACCTTTCTGAGATGGTCCAGACTGCTCTGTTGATTGAGTTGGGACTGAATCAAGATTGAGTCACCCAATTCTATCAATTACATCACTTAAAGCATCATCCGTTGTTGGAGCTTCATGCAGAGGAGATTGTTCTTCAGAAGAAGATTCCACATGTTGATCTAGTATAGGAATCCCCCCTTCAAGATGTGGAATCTGATTATCAAATTCTTGAAATGATTTCATTTTTGCGAATCTATCGAAGAGATCAAGTTGCCGCTCAACAACATTGTCAGATTTGGATGATTCAAGAAAAATGACATCTCTAGATACAACAAACTTTTTATTTACTTCATCATAGAGGCGGTATGCTTTAGAGGTGTTTGAATACCCCAGGAAGATACACTTACGACTTCTAGCACCAAGTTTGTTTCTATGTACCTTTGGTATCAAAGCATAACAGGTGGAACCAAAGATCCTGAGATGTTTTACCGAAGGAACATGTCCATACCACAATTCATAAGGAGTCTTGTTTCTTATAGCATTAGATGGACATCTATTCTTTATATATGCAGCACATAGAACAGCATCAGCCCAAAACATTATCTTTACATTTTTGAAGAAAAGCATGGATCGTACCATATTCAAGATTGTTCTATTCATTCTTTCAGCTACACCATTCTGTTGGGGATTATAAGGCACAGTTGTTTGATGTTTGATCCCATGTTGGCGAAGATAGTTTTCAAATTCATTTGATGTATATTCTTTTCCATTATTAGTGCGAATAGACCCAATATGAGATTGTGCATCATTTTCAATCCATTTATGAAAATTCTTGAATGTTTGAAAGGCATCAAATTTGTTCTTCAATAAATAAACCCAACACATTCTAGTGTAATCATCAATAAATGTCATGATATATTTATTTCCATCTGCAGAAGGAACATGCATTGGACCACATAAATCTGAATGAATGAGTTCAAGCTTCCTATGTGCTCTTGAATGTGAATCATGAAAAGACTGTTTGTTATGCTTTCCTAGAATGCAAGCATCACATTGCTTATGTTTCCTAGGAATTGTAGGCAAACCAGCAACACCATTTTTCTTCAATAAGCGGACACTGTCATAGTTTAAATGTCCAAATCTAGCATGATGGAAGTGTACCTTCTTCATGATGAGAAATATATGAGAAATGTTGTGCATGAGCAGAGGTTCCTTGCAGTTTGAGAAGCTTTTCTTCTTCTATTCCCCTCATGACAAGTGAGTGGTCAGATGCTTTTCTTACCTCAAGCTTGCCATCAAACATATGAATGGAGTGACCTTGCTGGCGGATGTGGACCAAGGACAGCAAGTTTCTCTTGAGCTGTGGGAGATATAGAACATGATCCAGAAGAAAGTCTAGAAGACCAGGCAGTTTAAGCCTGATTGTGCCAAGCCCTGATGGCTTGATTTTTGACTGATCTGCAAAGTATACTGCTCCATCAACATTGTCAGTGAAATCTTCAAAAAAATCTTTTCTATGAGTCATATGACAGGTTGCTCCTGAATCAAGCAACCAATCATTTTTCGAAGAAGCAAGTGAAGCATTAAACAAATCTTCATTTACTCCAATGTTACATTGTGCCTCAATATAGTGAGCGGATTCAGGTGCTTTACCTTTGTCTGTATCATCAGTTTTACCTTTCTGTTGGTTTCTTTTCTGCTCAATTTTGTCCCATGGTAGCTTGCATGTAGAAGCATCACGTGATCCATTTCGTTTGCAGCGAATGCAGTGCAGATCTGCCTTTTCTCCTTTAGAATGTCTGCCCCCCCTGCCTCTGAAGTATCTTCCTCTTCCTCTTCGTCCACCTCTTCCTCTTGTAGAATCTTGAGCAGGATGCTTTTCTTTATGAGCAAGGCACACAGTCTCTTCAGAATATTCAGGGGTTGTCTTCTTTCCAAAGGCTTTCTCTCTTTCAGCAAAATTTTTCACAAGAGAGTCAAAGGTTATATCTTTAAGATTTCCATTTGCTTGTAAAGACTCAAGATAATTGGAGTAGGTAGGATAAAGTGCCTTGAGAAAAGCAATAAGAGGAATATCCAGCTCAACCTTAGTGGATTTGATATCATGCATTATAGATTTTACTTCAAATGCAAGAGCAAGAGGATCATTATTTTTCAGTTCAAGAGTGAAGAGTTTAATCATGAGCTGAACAACTTCAAGTGCAGAATGTGAGTCATAGAGTTCTTTCAGCTTTTGTAAAGCTTCAAAGGCAGTTGAATATGATGAAATATGGCGACTTACTTCTTCATTTACAAATGCTGTGATTAATGCATAGGCTTTGATGTTCTTGTTTTCCCAAATGACGAGCTCTTTGTCTAATGTAGGCTGCACTGGGTCATTGTCTCCTTCTCCGACACACACTCCTTTCCACAACTCATTGAAGATGAGGTTGTGTTTTATCATCCGGGACCATTCAGGATAGTTCTCCTTGCCAGTGAGAACTATTCCTACCATAGAGATGATTGAATGCATTCTGTAAAGAAAAACTTCTGCTGATAGAAAAAAATTCTTCTGCTGATATACAGTGAAATTGTACTCAAAAGGGAAAAAAGATTTCAAATACTTTTATGTACTGTTTCTTCAAATCCCTCCAAGGATCCTCATATAATATATCCACCATATTCCATTCTACAAAAACACATTCTACAAACTATTCAATATATATATATGCTGGTCAATATATATATCATTCAAGCCACAGTTCAATGGGACAGCGCATTCAAAACATATGCTGGTCAATATATATATATGCTGGTCAATATATATATCATTCAAGCCACAGTTCAATGGGACAGCGTTAAACAGCGTCCAATAATTCAAACGCATTCAAAACATAAATGCGACTTCAGCTTTAATTCAACAGCGCATTCAAACGTTAATATGACTTCAGCTTTTCAAAGGAGCCTTTTATCTTTCAAGGAGTTCAGAGAATTGAATAAAATAGCCGATCAGCGTTTCAAAGAATCCGTTGCCTAATGCAGAAATCGACAATGAAGTAGGTTCAAGGAAGCAATCTTCAGCTACTGTTCGTGAAAAATTTCAAGGCAGAAAATCCCTCACCGAGAAGTCCACAATGAAGCAAAAGATTAAATTCAGAAGCCTTTGTCATCAGCTTTACAAAGAAGTCTCTTTTCGCCGGAGTCAAAGAATTGAACACAATAGCAGATACCAGCTTTAATGCAAACGCATTCAAAATTCAAAACGATAATACCACTGCGCATTCAACATTCAAATCTCCGTTCTGGAACTCATTCATGGTGCCGCCTCATATGCATCCCGTCTTTGTGTTCTTCTCCGTTCTGGAACTCCCACTTCCACTGGCGATAGCTATGCTCTCTTTCTGGAAAGCCATGGTTCAAGGCGTTGTGTGTATGAGAGAATTCGCAACTCGGTCATGGGTTCAAAACAAGTTGCTCAGTATTGGGTCCACAATCCATGGGCTAAAGTCTTTAAAACGGCTTCGGCTTCGCAGAAGACTCAAGATTCCAGGTCAGTGGAGAAAGTTTGCCCAGAAAGAGCTGCCGGCAAAGAGTGCCGAATTCTGTAATACGTCCAACTCAGAGTTCGAAGGCAATGGCTTAAGTATTTTTCCAGGATTGCCAAATGATTTAGGATTACAATGTCTAGCAAGGGTTCCTCGTTTCTATCATTCTAGTCTTCGTGCTGTATCCAGAGCATGGCGCCATTCAATTGATAGCTGCGAGTTCTTGGAGGCAGAGCAGCGCTCAGGACAGAGTAATCAGGTGAATGCAATGCAATGGAGGCAGAGCAGCGCTCAGGACAGAGTAATCAGGTGAATGCAATGCAATGGAGGCAGACTATTTCAGGACAGAGGCAGTGGCAGCGCTCAGGATAGAGGCAGTGGCAGAGATGAAGGAAGTTACAACTATTTTTAGAACTGGCTCTGATACCATGTCAGGCCAGGTAGTAACTCTCCAAAGGCAGAAAAAACTGATTCGTCTGATTATTCCATAGGTAGGTTGTTGTTATATACATTAGGAGTGATTATTCAGTTCATCTCCCAATGACTGTTCACATTCCTGATTTATTTATTTACAAATTCCCCCAATCATGAAGATTAGGTGTCAAAAAATGAAGCTTCTTTTATAACTAGAGTCATGAATTTCCATATCCCCATGACTCTTGAGTTTCTCATATGACTTTTTAACTTATAATGACCTTTTAGACTTCTATACAACTCTTGGACTTCTAGATGACTTTTGAACTTCTTTATGACTTTTGGAATTACATGTATCTTTTGGACTTCTCCATGTGGATATTTTGTCCATATATGACTCTTGGACTTCCACATACTTGTATTAACAATAATTACATGACTTGGACTCATAACGAATGATGACATGGACTTTATTGAGAGGTGAAGATGTTGTCACTTGTGTCTTCAATCTTTCATGCAACTTTTATGTTGTTGTTTCCTTTCCTACCAAAGGGTCTTGAATCATATCAAGTCTTTATGGACCACTTTGATCATCAAGATTCCAATGTTCTTTGTCTTGTTGCACCATGTGTTCTCTATTCTTGAATGCTTCTTTAAGTTGTTCCTTTTGATAAATCTCTCCATGCATCTTCACCATGTTATTTTGAAACACTTGCAACTAAGACCACTCATGGAAAGAAAACATCAGCCAAAATTTTTCATATACTAACATGTTTCATGCAGACTTTTTGGACATGGTTCTTTAGTGCACATGGGAAGAAAAGTAGAAGATTTTGGGCACAGGGCGCACTATCAAGGGGAAGGGTTTGAGTGTTGAGGCTTGATGTTCTGTAAACTACAGTGGATATTCCACTAGACAAATCCCCACAACATATCTGATAATATTGTATTTAAATTGTGAGATTATACACTATTACAGTTTTATTTAATTTCTAGATCTATAAAATTAATTGTAATTAGTGAATGTATGTAAAATTAGATCAAGAAGAAAAGTAAAGAATGAAAAAATAACCTCACACACACATAATACACAAGATATTATCTCTGGGAAACCCTTTCAGGAGAAAACCCAACTGGAAAGTGAGTTCGCTTTGCTCTCTTTCTCTGTCTAGAAATATGGCTGCAAAGACAAAGAAGTAATGCATGTGGCCTTTCGATGCTACAGTGCACAAATCCTCTCTGTGTACATTACCTCCTATCTCTCTTAGCTATCTTTTCTTAGATATGGAACAGAATTCTCTCGAAAGAATGGAATGCCTCTTCCTCCTAGTGGCCTGGTTGTAACAGAACATGATAGACTACTAGTGGTTAAGTTTGACTACATCAACTCTTAAATAGAGTTACAAAATAGACTCTTATAGAGTCTTTTACATCACCAACACTTTTTTATCCCATTTTCCATGAATAATGGGGGCTCACACGGCATCGTCCCAAACTATATGTGTGAAAATAGGAAGGTTAAATTCTGAGTGGCATAATTTTTTCATACAGACTCTTATTGACGCGATTCTTGTGTCGTCGGAAATATCTTTGTTTGTAGAATAGCATGAAAATATTCTCTACTTTGGTGAAAAAAATTTACCCCCAAAAAGTGTCATTTGATTCCCCAAAATGATTCTGGAAGGTTTCAAACCCTATTTCGCCAAACTGGCTCCCGCTGGTAAAAACAGTCTCGTGAGTTGATTCCTCCACTTTTTCCACTCAAAATGCATCAATATGGATGAAAAACAATATAATGGTCCAATTCAGATCACTTGAGGATGCGGTGTGCACTTTAATGGGAAGGGAACCCTTGATGGAGGGTGCAGGGCATAATCTTAAGGATGAAGGAGGCTCATTGATACTTGTTGATGCGTCATTCACTCAACTAGGAAAGCCAAAGTCACAAGGAGGGAGTATGGCTTAGTGTTAAGGCTCAAAAGGGGTTTGATTTTCACTATTGATGTGCCATGTGCTCATCTGAGGGAGTAGGGTGTAGTGTCAAGGATTAAGGAAGGCCAATTGAGCATTGTTGATGCGTTGTGTGCTCAACTGAGAGAGAGGATTAGTAAAGGGCGCAGTTTGGAATGAAAAGGAGGGCCTATTTCTTGGGAGTGCAATATACACTTGGGAGGGGTGCAAGGTGCATTATGAACTAGTAAATGGGTTTAGAATGAGTGTTAAAGTGTCTTAGGTTCTCTCTTAGCATTACTAGGGTTAGCTTGTGAAAACCAAACTTTGTCTAAGTCTAGAAGATAAGACAAGGGGAAAACACAACAAATTAGGAGTAAAATCAAGTGTGACACATACCAACTCATCATTAAAACTTTGACAAGATCAAATATTGAGAAATACTCATAAAAACACTATTTTACAAGAATTTTCCAAGTATGATGGAGAAAGTGTGTGAAACTACAACCAAAAGTGTCGTTTTATAACTAGTAAGTGTGTTATGACCATGGAGTGCACCATAGATGTTCTAAACAATGAAACAATACTTAGGAATGGAAAATAACATTTGAGACATGTAAAATAACATGAAGTGACACTTACTAACCAAAGTGACACTTAATACGATAGTTAGGTAGGCTTCAAAATTAAAATGTAGTAAAATTTTGGAGGGTTTTGTAGTGATGACAACACTTGGCGACACACTAGACGAACCTCAACTTCTTCACCTAGGAATAGTTTTATGTAAAAGTTCAGGTCTTCAAGAAGTATTGATTCATTGATTGGACTACTTTAGTCTTCTCATTTAACCCAATTATATATGTAGTATCCATCATTCTTTTCCTTGATTTTACACAAAAAAATTATGCCATGTCACAATTGTTTCAATTCAAGGAAGGGTAATATGTATTTGTGAGTTTAAGATATTCATAGTATGAGTTTCATGTCTGGTGTTTCTCCACTACTAGTAGACCTAGATAGTACCTTAGCAGAGTCACTATTGGAGCCCAAGAATTTCTTCGCTTCCATAAAGCATGGAAAATACCCCGGTGTAGTCACTTGCTTCACCTCTCTACATAGCAATCATTTCTCTTCTTTCACCCTTTATTTATTTTATATATGTAACTTTTCTTTGCAACTTATTATTTCAATGGGGCAAAAGAGGGATCCCGACTTATTGAGAGAAAAAGAGGTTGACCCTTCAAATAAGTTTTATATAACCTCTAATATAGGTTTGTTCACTTTAGATTTTCCCCTTTCCCTTTATCTACTTGATCAGATAAGCATGTAAAACACCAAGCATATTTAACACCAAGTTGAAGAGTTAGGAAACTAGAATAGATGTGGGTCTCATAGTTCTACTCAAGGTTCTCTTCTTGAATGTATCATATTTTCCATCATGACCTGACCCGACCTAAGGCATCTTCCCAAAGAAAGAAGAAGAACTAACAGATACCAAGTGTTGTGGTTTTCACATTCCCTCATTTATTTCACCACATATCCCTTTAAATTTGTGCATTCTTTCACACAAACTCTTATTTATGGACAATGACAAAAACATAGAAAACATTTTGGGACATGACTTGACTCGAACAACATATAACAGACGATAAAAAATAAAAAATAAAGAAATTTGTACAAGGAACATGCTTTGAGTTTCTACTAAAAATAGTGCTTAAGATCTTGGTCATTAAAAAGAAGAGGGTTAGTCCTCCCATCTAAGGATTTCAGCTTGCAAGCATCATGATTGAATTTTTCTTCGATGGTGAAAGGGACTATCCACAGATATTGGAACTTCATGTGTTTCCCTTTATCTTTGTGTGCTTTAAGCCACTTCAATACTAAGTCACATGCATTGAAACTCTTAGTCCCTACTTATTTCTTATCAAACTAGTTCTTGATACAGTTTTGGTGTATGACAAATATTTCTTTAGCTTTGACCTTTTTTTCATCAAGTTTGAGAAAGGTATCTATCCTACTTTTCACTAGGAGACATGGTTTTCCTTGGGACTCTTGGGAAAGTTGCAAGGTCAGTAGATACATATTAAGTGGCAGGATATCTTCTTTACCATATATGAGGAAGTAGAGAGAGGTTTTAAGAGAGGGTTTGGTGGTCAAATGGCTAGCCCATAATGGTTTTACGAAAGCATTGTACCAGTTCTCTTGTTTAGAGAAAACAATTTTATTAATTATGCGAATGAGATTCTTATGGGTTGATTCTTCTAAAATTTTTCCATGTGGGTAATAATTTGATGCATGCTTCAATACAATTCCATTTTATAATGAGTACACATAAAGATTTAACGAGGAAAAGTAAGTTGCATTATAACAAAACAAGTGATGTTGGAAAGCCAAACCTGGCTATGACGTTTTGCTCCATAAATTGGATGACTTCTTGGTCATTGACTTGTATTAAAGGTACTTCTTATTCCCACCAAGTGAAATAATCTGTTGTCATTAAAATGTATTAGTGTTTCTTTGAAACATTTGGAAATATCTCACTAATAACATCAAGTCGCCACTAATGGAAAGGTGCCTCAACTGCTTTGGTAGTAGTGGGGGGACTGAATTTTGATATCATCCTACACATCTCTAAAATATTGGGTAGTTGTGGGCATAAATATGATCATCCTTAAACAAAGTGGGTCAATAATAACCATCCCTCATTAATTTATGCATAGTTGTGTCACTCGCGAAGTGCCCACCTGTTGGACCATCATGAAAGTATTTTAACACCCTTTGTGTATCCCAAGGATCTAGTCATCTTAGTCGCACACCATTATGGTTCTTTCAGAAAATAATTCCATGTATAAGTAGGTAAGATGGAGCTTTAAGGTGAATTTCCCCTTTTCTTCTTATTTGACAAATGCATGGGCAAGGCGCCATGCTATAGATATTGTCGTATATCTGAGTACCAAGGTGTGGTTGAACTTGTTGGAGGAACTTTCTCAAGGTTATACATATCTATTTCTTATTCCCATCCTAAAATATCTTCTTGTGGAGCATCCCTTGCTTCTGCTACAAATTGGCAAAGGTTTTGGCCATGTTGATGGTGTTGGATGCTACTAACATTGTAAGGGGATCTCCCCAATGTGAAGTCCCAATTAAACATCACACCATTTAGTGTAGGATTCCTATTCATTCAAACATTCCAACCACTGTTGGAAAGGTTTGAAGATATTCCTTGGTTATAATCCAACACAAGATAACTGAGAAACAGCTTAGTGTAGAAAGAATGTGAGCTTTGTGAGACACCCAAATGTAAGGGGTATGAGGGAGACTTCCACGGATGGTGAGGCAGAATGAGCCAATGGTTAGATAAGTAATAGTACTATCCTAAAGGGGGATCCAATAAGAAAGAGAAATGCTTGTTGAATACATGAAAACTAGTCCACATAATAAACAACAATTGTTAAAGTTAACAACACTCATTCAATATTAGCCATAGCAAAGAAACAAAGTATTTCATTAACTTAGTATGTAATTAAAACAACATATAGCATAAAAATAACCATAATAGTCCAACTACATCTATGATACATGTATGAAGAAGTGTTGGTTCATTGATCTTCTGATTAAAAGTGCAAGATCCAAAGTACATTATTAAATAGATAAAACATTGTATACAATGGTGAAACACGAAGCCATAACTTTCTTCTCCAAAGAATGATCTATATCCTATGTCTTGCAAGAGAATCCAAGGCAAGACCTCTAGAATTTAATCCCTCCAAAAGCCCTTTTCTTGAGATGTGAGGAGATATTTATAACAAGTAACAATGACCTCTGATCTTCCTCATGAATCTTTGACTTGACTGTTCATATTCTATACATGACTCAATACATTTCAATGTGTGGCTTTTCACATTCCACATGTGTCCCTTGGACTTCATAACATAACATTTATTATATAATAAAAATTACAAATGAGATGATAGTTATATAATGCAAAACAATAATTGGACAAAGACTCATAAAATTGATAATTCATTTTCTTCTACATGGAGATCATTTGTGATGTAAGTGTGTCATTCTCTAAACTCCGTTGAGATTTCTTTGACTTGAACTGGTGAGTCTCCAATGTAGCACATTTGTACCCCCAATGCCTTAGTTAATATGTTCTTAGAGGTTTTCTGTACATTATTATAGAGCCATGACAATTTCATATGTGCTTTGACTAGTGCAAAGACGTATTGTTGAATAATTTCTTTGGTTACCTCCAAGCCTTCCTCTTTTGTTTCCTAATTGATCCACTCGATGTATTGACTAATCTCTAGAAATATTATTTCTCTGCATCTGATTACTTCAAGAGACCTATCGAAGGCATACCATGCTTATTTATAAGAGAATCAAAACCATTATGTAGTCGAATATATGAAGCAATGGTACTAATCTACGTTTCATCAAGATGTATGTAGTTTTGGTGGTGGAGTCTCAACTGAACTATATCAATCCCGACAGAAATCGTGTCTTTCTTCTCTAAATTTTGCAGAGCATCTGGATAGTTAGCAGTCCACTCTTGAAGATTATCAACTTCTCTACTTTCTACCTTCATCAGTTTCATTTCTTCATGTTCTTTTTTTTTATGCCAACATGAGGAGACACCACTTCCTGTACAAGACTCATTTCATCGTATAATCACACCATGGTGTCCTCCATTGGCCCCAATTCCTCCTAGATGGTTGACTTCCATTCGACAGTGCTTGAGATTTGTGATGACAATTGTTTATTATCCACTGCAATATGTTCTGCTTATTGCTTCACCACAACAACTTCTCTTCTCAGCCTAGAATTCTCATTCAACAAGTGCTTAGAATTATCTTGTGCCATTGTAGCGCATGAAACACTTACCGCTATAATAGCTCTCAGATTCCTTCTGGTGTTTGATGTCATCACCTTCTCTGTAGCAACAGAGACTGGGTTTTGAGGATCATTAGGAAAGTATCTATGCCTCTACTACATGATCCTCTTTTTAAGTTGATAAAACATTACATTGCATATGCCCATGACTCTATCTACTTGTGGAGGTGTGTCCCCATCTCTCCCAAAGGAAGATGACCAGTTATGAGAGGATGTTCTTCTGGAGTATTTTGTTGTTTCTCCATTCGATAGATGGTATCCTCTTCCTCTAACTATTCTTCTTCAAGTTCCCGAGTCAACTACTCTTATTCTAGTCTTTACACTTCTTCCTTCTGTTGGGACTGCCTCCACTTTTCTTCTTCTTTTTCTCCTCTCTTATTATTCTTCTTTTTCTTCTAGAGAAACTCATCTCGCTTCCTCTTTTCCTCTTATTCTACTTCTCTCCTTTCTTTCCATGCTTGAATATATCTTTTTTTTAAGGATCAACTTTCCATTTTCTATTTCTCTCACCTACAGAGTCATATTTGATCCTTTTCTTAGGAGCTAGTTTCCTTACTTGAGGAGTTATTTGTTCCAACTTCTGTATCTACAATTCTTGAGTTGGTGGATCATGGGGTGAACTAGTCTCCATCCCTAGATGTTCCTTCATGTTCTTGTTGTACTAAATATTTATCTTCTCATATTATGTTATGGACATTGATTATTACCATGTGTTGTGATTGATCCTTTCATAGTGTTTCCAAACTACTTGCCCTGGACCATATCCAAGAAAATATTTAGTGGGGAAGTGCACGTGATCTAGCTCACGTATCTCTATTGTGGTCGCTTAGAGGATTTTTAACTCATATAATCTGATCCTGAATGTAAATATGGTCTAGAAGGGTCTTTCTTCCTCCTATGAAGAATTCTTGACAATCTTTTGTCTATCTAATTCACCACCTCTTTCATTACAACCTTGTTGGTCACATATCATGGCATGAGATGAGGGGATATATAAAAACCAAAACATTTGATGTATGTACCCTTGGGGGCTACAAACTAGTACATGTTATCTCATAAAGACTCCTTCATATGATTGGTCATGCAAGGAGAATTGATCTTTAATACCATCTGAAAGATTATTGCAATGCTCAGCCAATTTCTCATTCATGCCTCTAGAGCTTAGTTCTGATAAGGCTCTGTAGTGGAAGTAAATGGGGAAATTATCCTCATGGGTATATTTCCATTTCATTCCCAAGAATACATAATGTGCGTGGATTCCATATAATAGAAATGCAAGCATGTAGAATTTGGGTGCTTGGTTCACCCTCAAAGATGCTTTTTCCTACCCCCATCTCACGCTGCAACTCATATGATAATATATCTACCCAGTTGAAAACTCAACCACATTTCACCACTATATTGAGCATATATATCCAATTCTCCTTGAGCACCTCAACTTTCTTACACCCATACAATTGACAATACATGGCTATCAAATACTTATATACATATTTGAGAATCTTTATCAGATAGACTGTAGATGGGAGATGGTGAAACTTGGTAGGACCTTGACACCATGATTTAATAATGTCACTTGTGTCAAGGGTGGCCCATCTTGTGAAAAAATCTCATTTACATATTCATTGGGCTTGAGCATCTTATAATATGCCTTTATGTCTTCACCAGAATAGGTGACGAGCTAACAGCACTCTCACAGAGAAGAAAAAGGTGAGTGCCATCCATATGTGTAATGATTCATTCAATCACCTCTACACATGACATGATTGAGAATATGCATGCAATCCTATGCATCCTGAAATTATTTATGTTGATGTATGCATGCACATCTTCTAAGTCCTAAGAAAACATTTTCTGCATGAATGTGTTTTAAATCTTGCTCCATATGACCTTGATATTCTTATCAATAAAGCATTGTGTGTATGCATATATGGGAATGTTTATCTTTGTAACTTCAACATGTTCATCAATTCTTGCTTCTAAGAGTTCTTCGAAGGCTACTTTATGAGGCGACATGTTTCCAATAGATGACAACAGGGTGGCAATACTTGTAGCACAAGCAACTATTTGTGGCAGCACACTCATAATGACAATATTAGCTTAAAGAAACCTAATTATGGAGCAATAACTATAAATCATGTATAAATATCCATCACATGTAATTGGACATGAAAATATACTAACTAAACCACAAAATAACTTGCATGCATGAGAAACTGGGCTTGCAAACTAGGAGGGCACACTTCCAAAGCACAAAGGAAGGTCTAGGGTCATTCAAGGCTTTGCAGTGCACTCATGCGCTCAAGCAAGTCAAGAAAACCATCAAGGGTACACTGTCACAGTCAGAAGGGTCAAAGGGATGAGTTGTTGGGCCTTTAGGCATTCACAATGTGCTCATACACTCAAGGAGAGAGAGAGGGTGCAATGTTGCACTATGAAGGGATGAAGGATGATAAAATCAAGTATTCAGGGCTTCGTGGTGTGATCATGCACTAAAGAGAAAGGAGGGTGCATTGTCACATGCTAAAGGGTTGAAGGAATATTCTTTGTTTCTTCATGATGTGCGCATGCGCTCAAAAGAGGGTGTACTTCTTTGTGGTGAAGAAGTGAAATCTAGAGGAAAACCTAACAATTAAGGGCACATTTTTTGAAACTAATCAAGATTCAAGCTCAAGAAGTGCACTCTACCTATTGGAAGCTCTAAAACAAGTTTAAACAGTAGGATCCAAAAGATTATATATTTGTTGTCACATTCACAGTGTAATATGAAAGGGTTAAGAATGTGAAGAGTTTCTACATGTGACAATAGATTAATGCTTGTAGCATGAAGGTTGACAATAAATGCCAACAATCAATCTGAAAAACCAAGAAATGACAACAAGAAAATCAAGAACGATAGTGAAATCATGAAATGTAATGAAAATATTCGACATGCAAAACTTACTTACAATGCTGGTTAATGAAGGGTTTCTTGATTCCCAACTATGCACCCAACTTAGATGGAATGATTATGCAACAGAATGATTAAATAATTTGAATTAAAGAAGCTAACATGCAAAAAAAAAATTATGCATGAGTGCCACCTGTCGAAGAGTGAAATCATTATTTAAGAGAAGTTAACTGGGCTCCTATTTTCTAGGAGTGCATCCACATGCAACAAGTTTCTCATACATGCACCCAGGAAGAGCACATGTCTTCAACATGAATTTTCCAACTCAAGCAAGGTGCACTTGTTTATTATGAAGGGGTGCGCTCAAGGAGCAAACACTTCTTTAGCCCAAAGGAGTGTGCTCAATTTGAGTGAATGCCTTCACCAACTTGGAGTGCACTTTCTCTTTTCTGAGAAATTTTCTTGCTTTTGTTTTTTTTTTATGCTTTTGAGCATTTTTTTAGCACGCGCATGGTGAGAAGGAAAGCTTCTAAGTCAAGATAAGTGATGAGTTCACCCAACCATAGACTAACTAACTCAAGTGCTTACAATGGTTAAGTGACAATTCTTAGGAATCATTGAATTAGGATGTTATGACAGCAGGAGAAAACAAAAGAATAGTGAATCAAAAAATGTGACGAAACAAAGTACCTTTAAATGACAATTGACGTAGGCTCCAAAATTAACATAGGCAAAAAAATGGAAGGGTCGTTGTTGTAGTGACACACTAGGAGAACCCCAACTTCTGTAAAATGGTTTCATTGAAGCACATAGTCTCATTTCTTCATGAAGTATTGATTCAGTCAGTGGATTACCTTAGTTCCCCATTCTTACCTGGTTAAAGATATAGTCTTCCCAATTCCACTACTTGACATAACGCAACGTAAAATAATCCATATCATTATCCTATCGATTTAAGTAGTGGTAATGTAGCATGGAAAAATAAAAACAATGAAATTATGAATTTTACATCTCTGGCATTGCTCTGTTACTGGCAAGCCTAGAAAGTATCCCAATGGAGTCGCTTCAGGAACATAAACACTTCTTCACTACAAACGAGCCTAGATAATACCCCAACGAAGTCGCTTTCATCAACTCCATGTGTAAGAATCCTTTCTCTTTTTTCACCCTTTATTTTTTCTTTTCTTTTCTTTTCAATAAGATTGTGCATATGTGCTTATTATTTTGCAATGGGCAGAAGAGGGATCCCAACTTATTGAGAGCAGAAGAGATTGTTCCCTCAAAGACAAGTTTTATACCTATGATGCCTTGAATTATAAAATGTATCCCCTTATCTTACTCTACTCATATAGATAATAAATAACACACTATTCATAAGAAGGACCAAGTGCAGGAATGGGAATAAAAAATAGATGCAACCGCCATGGCTTGCTAACTACTTTCTGACTGAAGGATCATGTTTTTCATCAAAAAATAATTGAATTGAAAGTGATGTAAAACAAATCAAGGAAGATGATAAAAAATCTGCCAAGGGTTGCATGTTGCCACAACTTTCCATGCACAAAATATTAGCCATGTCATCTCAATGCTCAAAATAGACTTTATTCAAAGACAAATAAAACCAAGAGAATAGAATCAAAACATGAGAAATGAAAACACACAATAAGAATGCAGTGCATCTCACTAAATGCAAGCTATCCTATCCTCACCTAAACAGTACGGGATTGGTTCATGTAAAGTGGAATTTCAAATGCGGCTATAGGAGCTACTTCCTGACCTTTGGACCAAAGGATGTGATCATGTAGAACCAAAATAAATAGCAGTGCAATGAACCAGAGAAAATGTGCAAACATCTGCATTGACAAACGAAAATAGGAAGTGAAACCACAAAAGTTTATTACACTCAACTACTTTATCAAGAAAAAGATATCCACAACAAAAAAAATTACCAAGACACTGACCATATAAGACTTGACAAAGCACGTGAAAATATAGTCATCGATAAATAGGCCCTGATCGATAATATTCCTCAAGGGAATCCATAATGGGATCATGGAAGTAACCTTTAGTGGAAGATAGACATGAAGGATTGAACAAAGATAGATCTATGTCACAAGAAATGTTATCAGGTTGACCATGATCCATGTTGTCATGTATGTGAGATTATTTAATGGATGATGAAAAATATTCATGAAGATTCTCCCTTGTTTCTACATTACATATTAGAGATTTGCTTGAGATGTGATGTAGTGGTGGAAGTTCAATAGTAAAATTAAGCATTCTTCCCTGAGGGTTGAAAAACTTTATGTGAAGGAAATAAGCATCCCTCAGGAGAGACTCAACATCCCATGTGATGACATTAGTAATGAAATTGTGCAAAAGAATCCTAAACTGATCGACATAAAAAACATTGTGATGGTGACAGGACCCTGACATAACCATTAGCATAAGATGAAGTGTCCTACTCACCTAACTCAACTTTGGATTCTGAGGAAACACAATCAGCTATTTATCAAAACCAGATTATTATTTAGATTATGAGGTTCAATATAAGAAAATTTTCAAGGTTACTACAAAGATATTCAATGATAATAATGTCATCTTCTTAATCAAAAGGAGGTACACCTGAAAGGAAATTTTCGATAATCACATCAGATTCAATTTGAAGTTGTTGCAAATCCAAATCTTTATGTAAGAACAAAGATTCATCTATATTACTTGAACAATCATGATCGTATAATTCAGAGCAAAGGAAGTCGTCAAGTTCATGATCATTCAAGGGTTCAATTTGATCAATGGGTGAAAGATCGATTGGTAGAATATCAATGTTAGAATATAGTTGGTTGATAATATTAGATGAATTAACATCACAGGAAAGATGTGAAATAAAAAATGATTCTACATCTGCAAATTGATCTTCTGATTTGATGATTGGTTTAGTTCTAAGATATGAAACATCAAAAGGCACAGGACATGGAAAAAAAATCATATCCAATCTTCCCTTAGGATTCTGAAATTATCCTTGATTAATAGAACATGAAGGGTCCAATTCAAAATAATTCCTTCACATTTTGACTAAGAATCAAAATTTCTCATACAAAAGCTGCTAGTCCACATCCTCATTTGAAAATTAATAACAAAGATGAATGAATCGATAAGAAAAATGTTCAATATATTAATTCAACACCATTCTAAGTTGATAAATTTCATCAATAACATATTCATACTCATATTTGTCAAACACAGAATGAATCTCATTAACCAAATGTTTTAAAGATGAAATGGAATAATTGGGTAGAGAATAGCACCATTGCTTCACACAACCATCCAATGTAAGGGTAAAAAACCATGCAACAATTTATTTCGAATAAGCACCACTTGAAAATAAATTGAACGAATCCAACTATGTTATCAAGGACAATTACCGTACCATTACCACTGAATTTAAAACATGACAAGCTATGTAAAAAGTCCATAGGGATTGAAATATATAAATCTTAAAAAAAACACCTCGATATTATGATTTGGGATGAATCCATTAAAGGTAAGATGCTCAAACAGACTCCACAGGGTCAAATTTTCATCTAAATCTCCTTCTATCACCAAATATGTTGACGGTTTTGGATGCCACCAACATTGTAAGGGGATCTCCCCAATGTGAAATCCCAATTAGACCCGACACTATTTGGTGTAGGCATCCCATCTCGTCATATAGTATAGAAACTATTGGAAATGTTTAAAGATATTCCTTGGTTACAATCCAACACAATAGAACACAACATGATCTTGGGGTAGCAAGAATGTGAGCTTTCAAAGACACCCAATGTAAGGTGTACGAGGGATACTTCAATTGCTAGTGGGGGCAAATGAGCCACCGGTTAGAAAATTAATAGTACTATCCTAAAGGGGGATGCAGAAAGAAAGAGAAGGACTTGTTAAATACTTGTAGATTAGTCCACATAATAAACAACAATCGTAAAAGTGAAACAACAACCATTCAATATTAGCCATAGAAAAAAATTAGTCCATTAACTTAGTATGTAATTAAAACAACATATACCATAAAAATAATGAGAAAAGTCCAACTACATCTATGATACATGTATGAATAAGTGCCAGCTCATTGAGGTTCTTACTAAAAGTGCAAGATCCCAAGTACATTGTTACATAGATGAAACATTGTATCCAGTAGTGGAACATGAAGCCATAACTTGCTTCTCCAAAGAATGATCTATCTCCTATGTCTTGCAAGATAAGCCAAGGAAAACCTCTAGAATCTAAGCACTACAAAAGCCCTATGCTTGAGTTATGAGGAGCTATTTATGACAAGTAAAAATGACCTTTGAGATTCCTCATGACTCTTTAAATTTTATGACTGTTCATATTCTATACATGACTTATTATATTGCAATGTGTGGCTTTTCACATTCTGTGTGTCCCTTGGACTTCATAACATAACATTTATTACACAAGAAAAATTACAAATGATATGATGGTTATATAAGACAAAACAATAATGGGACAAAATTTCATGAAATTGATAAGTCATTTGCTTCTACATGGAGCTCATTTTTTATGTAAGTGTGTCATGCTCTCAACTCTATTGAGATGTCTTTGACCTGAATTGGTAAGTCTCTAGTGTAGTGCATATGTACCTCCAGTGCCTTATTTAATATGTCCTTGGAGGATAACTGTACATTATTATAGAGCCATGACAATTTCATATGCACTTTAATTGGCACAAAGTTATACTGTTGAATAATGTCTTTGGTTACATCCAAGTCTTCTTATTATGTTACCTACTTGATCCACTCTATGTATTGACTAATCTCCAGGAAGATGATCTCCGTGCCTCTGATTACTTCAAGTGTACCTATCAAAGGCATTCCATGCTTATGTGTAAGAGAATCAAAACCATTATGTAGTCAATTATATGCAGGAATGGTACTAATTGACTTTTCATTGAGACACATGTAGTTTTGGTGGTGGAGTCTCAACTAAACTCTATCCATCTCTATAGTGATTGTGTCATTCTTCTCTAAATGTTGAATAACACCTGGATGCTTGGCATTCCACTCTTGAAGATGAATGAATTCTTTGTTTTCTCCCTTTATAAGTTTCACTACTTCTTGTGCTTTCTTTTGTATGCTAACAAGAGGAGACAACACTTGTTGTAGAAGAATCATCTCATTATATAAGCGTGCCATGGTGTCCTCCATTGGCCCAAATTCTTCCTACATGGTTGACTTCCATTTGGTGATACTTGAGCTTTGTGATGAAAAATGTTGATCATCTCCCACAACATGTTCTACTTGTTTCTTCACCGCAACAAGTTCCCTTCTCATCCTGGCATTCTCATTCAACAACTACTCAGAATTATCTTGGGTCATTGTATAAAATGAAACATTCGCTACCATAATACCTATGGGATTCCTTCTAGTGTTGGAGGTTATCACCTTCTCTGTAGAAAATGAGACTAGATTTTGAGGATCATTGGGAAAGTATCTATGCCTTTGCTACACTATCCTCTTCTTAAGTTGATCGAATGTTACATTTCATACATCTATGACTCTGTCTATCGGTGGAGGCATGATCCCCATCTCTCAAAAAGGAATATGATCACCTGTGAGAGGATGTTCTTCTATAGTATCTAGTTCTTCCTCCATTAGCTGAATGGTATCCTCTTCCACCAACTGTTCTTCTTCAATTTCTTGAGTCAAATTCTCTTCTTCTAGTCTATGCACTTCTTCCTCTTGTTGGGGCTTCCTATGTTGTTCTTCTTTTATCCTTTTCCTTTCTTCTTAATCTTCTTCTTGCTTCTGGAGAAACTCATCCCACTTTCTCTTCTCCTTCCACTTCTCTCTTTTCATGTTATTCTTGAATAGCTCCTATGTTTGAAGGATCAACTTTATATTTTCTTTTTCTCTCACTTGCCGAGTCATATCTTATCCTTTTCTTAGGAGCTAGTTTCCTTACTTGAATAGCTATCTGTTCCTCCTCTTGTACCTACAAGTCTTGAGCTAGTGGATCATGGGGTGAAATTATCTTCATCTATGGATGTGCCCTCATGTTCACATTGTACGAGTTCTTTATCTTCTCATCTTATGTTGTGGACATTGATGAGTACCTCGTATTTTGATAGATCCTTTCACAATGTTTCCTGACCACTCTCCTAAGATCATATCGATGAAAATATTTAGTGGCAAAGTGTAGGTGGTCCAGCTCTTGTATCTTTTTTTTTTTTCGTTCTTAAAAATGTAACTAGAAAATCCTGATTTAATTTTGTCCTCGAATTAAATTAGGAATAAAATTGTAATTCCACATCAGAAGATAACTTGTATGAGTTAACTAAGTTAATTTGACTTAGTCGGCTCAATTAATTTGAGTTGAGGGTCTAACTTCAGTCATGTAGAGTGTATCATACTTTATAGGAGCCCTAGTTGAATTTATTTTGAGATGTAATTAATTAATTCAATTTAATTGAGTAAGATCATTTAAACTAGCTCTAATTGATGGAGTAACTAGTAGGAGGTTAGACAATGGGTTGTTTCTTCATGTGTTCAACCAGTTAACTAAAGATTCACTCATAAATAACTGATGCATGTTAGATATGAGAGCTACCCTGTTGAGATTGGAGTTCAAGGGTAGTGTTCTATCAATTGTATAATCATTTGAATTGTACAGGTCGTGCTTGCATTCAGAGGAAGGCTGATGAGTATTGCACAAATCATATTGAGGAATTTCCCAAATTAATAGGGATCTAATTCCCAAGGAAACAACACAAGGAATTAGGGGCTTAGGCAAGCCAAATTTGGTTAAGTATTGGCCTAGGCTTGTCTAGGAAGCAATGACACATATAAAGATAGTGCAGAGGTTGCTCGGGCTTGAGAAAATCATTGTAATCTTCTCATATTTTTTTTACTAATGAAATATACAAATAGTAGGGGTTTTTAGTTGTGGATTTCCCCAAGAAATATTTGTGTAATGCATGGATTGAATTATTTCTCTTGTATGCTTCATGACTCCTTGATTGATTAATTGTTTCCATTGATGAGTAGAGTAGATTCAAGTATTTTGTTTTAAAAAATTACATAAGAAGTTTTAATCTAGAAGGAATTTCCACATGGTATTAGAGCATAAATCACTCTAGAAGAGGAGAATATGAGTTTGTCTTTTGCATGTGAAATCAAATTTGTAGTATCATTCTTTAGAGCCAAAAGGATGTCATTCTATAGATTGAGACTCGAATATTCCCTTGAGGGTAGTTAGAACTATATTTCTTGGAAGGACATGATGGAGGTAGTGTTGGAAGACAACTGGCTGAAGGAATTCATAAGCAATGATATTCCTAAGCCTCCAGCATCATATGCTCAAGATTTGGCAGAGTAGAAGACATGTGTTGCAAAGGTGAGAAGGATCATACTAGAAGGAGTTCGAGATCATATTGTCTCGAACCTCCATGGGAATGATACACCATATGCAATGTGGCAAGCCTTGATCGACTTGTTTCAGAACAACAGTGACCAAAAGAATTTGTCACTATAGGACAAGCTTTAGAAGATCAAGATGGAGAAGGGAAACACAAAACCACAATACTTGAGTAGGTTCACCCAATTTCGGGATGATCTTGGGAATGTTGGTATTACAGTTTTTGAAGATTATATGGGCAGCCTAGCACTTCTAGGCCTTCGCAAGAGCTGGCACAACTACCAAGATTTGGTAAATGGGAGGGAGCATCTACCAAAGTGGGAGCGTTTGTGGTCCGACTTGGTGTAATAGGAGATAAGGAGGAGCACAAGAGATGGGACCTCATATAAGCATGATGATGAGTAGAGTTGTGTCTTAAATGGAAACGTGAAGAAAGGGAAAGGAAATAAATTCCAATCCAAAGGAGATTCCAGTTAGGGTAGCAAGAAGAAGTACTTATCAAATATTAAATGTTTTCATTATCATGAGCTCAGAAACTATGTCATGAATTGTCTGCACACGAAGGCTGGCAATATTAACTTAGGAGGAGTAGTATGTGAGGCTCTTGCTTCAAAATTTGAGTTGGATTTCACACTCATTGCTTGCATGCTGACATTGGTGATGGGTAGTGTGTGGTATTTGGAATTTGGATAGTGGAGCCGCATTCTATTGGAAATAACACTAAGAGGGGGGGTGAATCAGTATTATCAATTTAACAATATTTCATTTCCATAAACAAATTTATATACACTACTTTTGTTAATGAAACCTGCATGTATATGCAACTGTGTTTAAAGTAACCAGTGTATAACTTGCAAACTTATAATTTAGTTAGTTGATTTTTAATTTGTGTATCAGAACCATATAACCAGTAATCAAATGCAGTAAACAGAATAGGAAATCACACACATGAATGCAAGATATAAGGTGGAAACCCAATGTGGGTGAAAACCACCTGCTGCAATCGTCTCTATCTTTCTTTAATAAGAAACTTCTTTTACAAATTTTGTATTGGTGTAGCCTTATACCAGTACGCAGGCTTCTACATACAGAAGGCTACAACCTTCTCTCATTCTCCAGCTTTTCCTAGAAGGGAGCTACAACCCCCTTATCTCTTGTACTATCTAATGTGTTTACTAGTATGTAGGTGCTGACCTATAGAAGGCTACAACCTTCTTTTTTCTTGCAGGGACCACGTTTCATAAATTTTCAAACTGGATCCATCAATAACATCAATCAAACATCAAATATATCTGCATCAACCAATCTCCTTTTCACCAACCAAAACTCAATCAAACAATCACATTTCTGAATGCTGTAACCAGAACATAGCAACAGTAACCAGACCCAATCAAGAACCCAGAACACTGCAACATTAAACAGAAGTAGCTAAAACATATCTTATGAGGTGTACTCTACCTCAATGTGTCGAACCTGCGTGCATACTCACTTTTCTCAAGGTGGACCTGCGTATACACAGTTTTGAAATGCCTAACCAGCGTGTATACGCACCTTTGTTATACTGAACCTGCATATAGATCTATAAAAGATGATTTAACCTTTACCACTATTTAGACATCAGTTATACCTAGATCATCAGATTTACAGATTATGACATGCACCAATTATTCAGATAAAAGATCAAAAACCACACAAAGATACTTCTCTTCAAGCCTTAAGATCTTGACACATCAATAGAACTTATCCTTCTTCAAGTGCTCAGGTTCCTCCTTGATTCAGATCCAACTATGCATCATAACCCAATGACTAGTATTTTAGATCTTGCTCTTCATTAGATATTCAATGCTTAAGTGCACTTGCCTAATGATCTCCTCCTCCTTTTATAGTCTTAGGCCTTACTCAATACCATGGTCCAAAACCACTAAGAAACAATACCTTGGACCAAATACCTGGGGTCAACACTTCAGACAAGATACGTTGAACCGATACAATGGGTCAAAATACCAAGGACCAAATACCACAGACCAAAAACATTTATCCACCATGTACGTACATTTCCTTACGTGAAAGTGCGTGTATACGCATACACGCCTTTTGGTCTGTAAACCTGCGTGTATACACGGTTTGGTCAAGGGCAAACTGTGTATACCTCTTTTTCCTTCATTCTGTGATCCTGAACTGTGATCTGTCATCTGAGTGAGTTGCCTTCAAGGACAACCCTATGTCATAGAGCCAAAAGTTTGTCACAATGCTAACAATCTCCCCCTTTGGACCTGATGGAAACCCCAAGTCACTCTCCCCCTTTGTCATCAAGGGCAAATGATTATGCTCCCCCTGAGTACATGCTGAATTCACTAAAATGCTAAAGTGTGCTGTTCATGCTCCCCCTGACTGTAAGCAAGGTCAGCAAAAAGATGTTCTACAAGAAGAACATGACTCTATACATCATAAATGACCTTCCTATCACCAAAGACTCATACATACATCCATCTCCCAACCATGTGGGGATATACCAAGACTGACTTATCCACCCAACCAAGTGGGGATATACCAATATTTTATACATGATAAAACAAGAACATTAAATCATCCATCCCAGGCATAGTGGGGAAAAAAGTAGGTCATTACATGACCTTGATAATAAAAGATATACATGACATAGAGACAAAATATCTATCATCAGCAGCATTTGTCCAGACCAGCAACCATGATCTCCCTCTGCACCTATTCCACCTAAATAAAAAACAACTGTGAAATTATACCAAGATCTTCTAAGGTAATGCCAACAATGCATTACTAGAAGTATATGCTCCCCCTGAACCCGTGCCAGATGATCACTACCAGACCCATATCAGACTCTTTTCATCCTGAGTCTGGCCCATTGATATTCTTCAAACCAACATATACGCAGTTGTATCCACAGAAACTGACATATGTACGCGGATACACTTCATGAAACTCACATACAACCACTATTCTCTGAAACAGATAAGTGTCAACAGCAAGATGATGCATCAACAACTCCCAACTTCTGTCTAAGGTATTCAAATGTCTCTCTGGGCAGTGGTTTGGTGAATATATCAGCAACCTATTCCTTGGAGGGAACATACTCCAATTTGACCTTTTGTTCAAGCACTTGTTCCCATAGAAAATGATATTTGATAGGTATGTGCTTGGCCTTGGAATGCATGACTAGATTCTTTGAAATACTGATTTCACTTTTATTATCACATAGAATGGATATGGGTGGAGTACATGTGATCTGAATGTCTTGCAATGTTTACATCATCCAAAGGAGTTGTGTGCAACAAGATGCAGTAGCCACATATTCTGCTTTAGTTGTAGATAATGCAATTGAACTTTGTTTCTTGTTGAACTATGTCACTAATCTTGAACCTATATAGAATGCACCACCACTAGTTTTTTTTCTGTCAGCCATGCTTCCTGCCCAATCTGCATCTATGTATGCATGAAGTGTAAGATCTGTGTCCCTAGGATACCATAAGCTAAAATTCAGAGTTCCTTGAAGATATTTGAAGATCCTTTTGACTGCCTGCAGGTGTGATTCCTTTGGATTTTCTTGGAATCTTCCAACTATTCCCACTGCATGCATGATGTCTAATCGGGTACTTGTTAGATAGAGCAGACTACCAATCATGGACCTGTAGGTTGGTTGATGTACTGTTGTTGATTCATCATTTGCGTTCAGGCTGCATCCTGTTACCATAGGGGTACATACTAGTTTAGAATCTTCCATGCCATATTTCGTCAAGATCTGCTTGAGGTACTTGGTTTGTGATAAAACAAATACCATCTTTATTTTTTTGAACTTGTAAGCCAAGAAAATATGTGAGCTCACCAAGCAGGGAAATTTTAAATTCTTTTTGCATTACCAAGGTAAATTTTTGACTCATGGCTTCTTCATAGCTACCAAAAATGATATCATCAACATACATAATAAGTATTATCAATTTATCATTGTTAATTTTTATATATAGATTGCTATCAGCTGATCCTTTTGAAAAACCTTGTTGATGAAGGTATTTGTCAAAACGATAATACCAGATCCTTGGAGATTGTTTTAGACCATAGAGAGCCTTTCTAAGTCTGTATACAAGTTTTGGATCATTTCTAAGGATGAATCAATTTGGTTGCTCAATATACACTTCTTCTTCTAGGTCTCCATTAAGAAAGGAAGATTTCACATCCATTTGATATACTTTGAACTTCTGAAAACTAGAAAGAGAATGGAACATTCTTATGGCTTCAATTCTAGAAACAGGTGCAAAAGTTTCTTCAAATTCTATACCTTCTTGTTGAGCATACCCTTTACAAACAAGTCTGGCCTTGTTTCTAATAACTTCTCCATTTTCATTCAGCTTGCTTTTGAATATCCATTTGGTTCCTATGACATTCTTATCATTAGGTCTAGGAACCAATTCCAAAGTATTATTCTTTTCAATCTGCTCAAGTTCTTCATTCATGGCCTTGACCCAACATTCATCTTTACATGCTTCATTTACATTTTGTGATTCAACGGAGGAAAGCAATGCTAGATAGCTTGAAGCTTTTGTAATAGTTCTTCTTGTCTGCACTCCTGCCTCTTTCTGCCTCAAAATTTGAGTCTCTAGATGATTCTTCTGAACATACCTGGATGGAGTCTTTTCTTCTACCCTTATCTGTTCTTCTAGTGCCTCATTGGTTTCTTCTTCAGAATTTGTCTGATTTGATGTGGAAGGATAGTCCTCATCTTCTTCATAATATTCGGTTTTTACTTGCTTTGGATGTTTGCCTACTTCATCAACCACAACATCAATACTTTCAACAATTTTCCCAAGTATTTTATTATAACACTTGTATCCTTTACTTTAGGAAGAGTAACCAAGGAGAATTCCTTCATCTTCTCTAGGTTCAAACTTGCCAAGTTTTTCATCAGTCCTTTTGATGTAACATTTTCTTCCAAAAACTTTGAAGTATTTTACAGTAGGAGTCTTACCATGCCAAAGTTCATGTGGAGTTTGAGTGTTGTTTACCCAGACGTTTGTTTTGCTGAGAATAGTGATAGCAGCAAATGCAGCTTCTCCCCAGAAGGTTGCAGGAGTTCCAGACTCATCTAGCATAGCATAAGCCATTTGTTGAACATTTCTTTTCATCTTTTCTACCACTCCATTTTGCTGAGGAGTTCTTGCTATAGAGAATTCCCTTCTTATTCCATGTTCTTCACAGAAGTCAAAGAATTCATCCAAGGTAAATTCCCTTCCTCAATCAGACCTGAGGCATTTGATTTTGCGATCTGATTCATTTTCAACCAAAGCCTTGAAGGCTTTGAATTTTTCGAAAGCTTCATCTTTATGCTTTAGAAGTCCTATCCAACACATTCTGGAAAAGTCATCAATGAACAATATGAAGTATTCTTCTCCACGAGGTGACTTTTTCCTAGATGGACCACATAAATCAGTGTGAACAAGTACAAGAGGCTTGCTAGCTAATCCTTCCTTCTCAGGGAAATGTGCTCTGGTTTGCTTACCAAATTGACATGATTTTCATATTGTATTTTCTGGAATGCTGATATCTGGAAGATCATGAACAGCCATGTATTTGCATGATTTTCTTATTTGAGGGAATCTTAGATGCCCCAATCTTCTATGCCATAGCCAGTGTTCATCGTTTTTGCTTAGGTAGCACTGTTGTTGTCCCCCCTTGAGTATGTACAGGTTGTTTGGAGTTCTTACACCTTTGATCACTATTTCTCCTGTATCAAGCTCACGAACAACACATCCATTTGATCGAAATACTACCTCATTTCCTTGATCACACATTTGACTGACACTTAATAGATTATGCTTTAGACCATCTACATACATAACATTCCCAGCTTTAACTTTTTCTTTTAAGAGAACGGAGCCTTTACCTTTTATGACTGCAAGAGTGTCATTACCAAATGAGACCTTCTTTTCCTTTTCTAAGGCATTATATGACTGAAGTTTTTCTTTATCACCTGTCATGTGTTTCAAGCATCCACTATCAATGTACCACTGATTTTCTTGTCCTTCTGCATATAAGGCTATACCACATCTTTATGTTTGTGATTCTTTCTTTCTCCATGTTTTGGGACCCAATGAAGCTTGCTCCTTCTGAGATGTTTGCCGAAATTTACTCCTGCATTCAGAATCTTCATGACCAAAGTTGTTATAGATAGAGCATTCTATTTCATTTTCAATAGAAAAAAAGTTATTCTAGGTCCTTTTCATGATCCCAGTCACATTCCTTTGATTTTGTGCTTCTCTAGTCATGATTGTCTTATAGGCAACACATTCAGCAGCTTTGTGTCCAAAGTTATGACATGAAAAACATTAGCCATTAAAGAAATTCCTACGATTATCGAATCTACTCACCTGATGATTGTAGCTTCCATTGACATTCATTCTTGAAGCAAAATGATTTACCTGAGGTAGGTTGTAGCTTCTGTTCATCCTTGAAGTAGATTGAACCCAATTTACCTGGTGATTTGCTTTATGCCTTTGCTGACGATTGTCAACCTATTCACTTCTCCTTGCTGCATCAAGATAGCTTTTGGAGATTGATGGCTTCTGTGCTTGAGATGCTTCTTCTATATATCCAAGACCTGTCTTTGTCAGAGGAGAAAATTTCACTTTGATAATTTCATCTAAAGTTTCTGATCCTTTAGCAAATCTAAGATTGAGAGCTTTTGTTTTCTCAATATCTTTTCTTAGACCCACAATTTCACATTCTAACTTTTCATTGTGTTTTTCCCTTTCAACAAGTTGGAATGTCAGAGTATCTATAATCATACTCTTTTCTTCTAAACAGATTTTAAGTGTAGAAATTTCTTCATAAAGACCATCTTCATCTAAAGCATCCAAGAAATCATCTTCAAAAGCCATCAAAAGTCTATAATCATTACCATGTTCATCATCATCACTATTTGATAAACCACCGTTATATTCATGTGTATAGTAGCTCTTCTTACTTACATTCTGTTTTCTATTCCATTTTTCTGGTTCCTTACCTTTATCCAGCTTATCTTTATGAGGACATTTGGTTGCATAATGACCGACTCTTCTACAAGCAAAGCATTTGACAGGTAGTTTACCTCTAAATCTTCTAGAACCCCGTTGAAGGTTCTTGACAAAGTTTGCCTCTTCCTCTCCTTTTGAAATGTGTCCTGATTCATTGAGCTCTTCTCTTCCTGAAGCCTTGAATGCGGCTTCTCTCATATCTGACGGACCCACTTTTCTCATTTCGAAAGCAGTTAGGATTCTGTGCAGCTGTGTCATAATAATACTCTGAATATTCTACTTTTCTTTTATGGCAGAAACTTTTGATTCAAACTTAGAAGACAGGGATCTCAAAACCTTTTCAACTACAGTAACTTCTTTTATCTCTTCACCCAAGTTTTTCATGCGATTAAGAATATCATCTATAAGTAAGAAGTAATTAGCTATACTTTCATCATTGTGCATTTTGAGAGTTCCATATTGAATTCTGAGATATTGTAGTTTTGCATGTTTTACCTAATCGTCTCCTTCATAGATTAGAACGATCCTGTCCCATATTTCTTTGGTGGTTTTGAGCTGCATAACATTGACAAATTCTCATTGTGACAGACTCCCCAATAATGTGTTGACATCCTTGCCATTTGTTTCATACTACTTTTTACCTGCAGTATCTGTAGGAATTGCTGATGGAAATGTGTATCATCCTTCCACGATTTCCCAAACTTCTGTTCCAAGAGGTTGAAGATAGGTTGTGGTTCTTACCTTCCAATAGACAAAGTTTCTCCCATCAAAGATCCCTCTCTTTCATAGGTACTCATGATGATAGATTTTCCTTCAAGTGATCAAGCTTTTTCTGAACGGCCTGTTCTGATACCAATTGTTGGAAATAATACTGAGAGGGGGGGTGAATCAATATTAGCAATTTAACTATATTTCATTTGCAGAAACAGATTCATATACGCTACTTCTATTAATGAAAGCTGCGTGTATACACAACTGTGTTTAAAGCGACTAGCGTATACCATGCAAACTTATAATTTAGTTAGTTGATCTTTAATCTATGTATCAGAACAATATAACCAGTAATTAGATGCAGTAAACAGAACAGGCAATCACACACATGAACACAAGATATAATGTGGAAACCCAATGTGGGTGAAAACCACCTGATGCAATCATCTCTATATTTCTTTAATAAGAAACTTCTTTTACAAATTTTGTACTGGTGCAGCCTTATACCAGTATGCAGGTTTCTACATGCGGAAGGCTACAACCTTCTCTCATTCTCCAACTTTTCCTGGAAGGGAGCTACAACCTCCTTAGCTCTTGTACTAGATGATGTGTTTACTAGTACGTAGGTGCTGACCTACAAAAGGTTATAACCTTCTCTTTTCTTCCAAGGACCACGTTTCATAAATTTTCAGACAGGATCCATCAATAACATCAATCAAACATCAAATATATCTGCATCAACCAAAACTAAATCAAACAATCACTTTTCTTAATGTTGTAACCAAAATATAGTAACAGTAACCAGAACCCAATCTAAAACCCAGAATACTACAACATTAAACAGAAGTAGCTAAAACATATTTTAGGAGGTGTACACTACTTCAATGTGTCGAACGTGCATGCATACGCACTTTTCTCAAGGTGGACCTGTGTATACACGGCGTTGAAATGCCTAACCAGCATGTATACATGCCTTTGCTATACTGAACCTGCGTACAAATCTGTGAAAGATGATTTAATATTTACCACTATTCAGACATCAGTTATACCCAAATCATCAGATTTACAGATTACGACATGCGCCAATTATTCAGATAAAAGATAAAAAACCACACAAAGATACTTCTCTTCAAGCCTTAAGATCTTAACCCATCAATAGAACTTATCCTTCTTCAAGCGCTCAGGTTCCTTCATGATTCAGATCGAGCTATGCATCATAACCCAATGACCAATATTCTAGATCTTTCTCTTCATTAGATATTCAATGCTTAAGTGCACTTGCCTAATGATCTCCTCCTCCTTTTATAGTCTTAGGCCTTACTCAATACCATGGTCCAAAACCACTTAGAATCAATACCTTGGACAAAATACCTGGGGTCAACACTTCGAACAAGATACCTTGGACCAATACCATGGGTCAAAATACCAAGGACCAAATACCACAGACCAAAACAAAGTTTTCCACCATGTACACACTTTTCCTTGCATGAAAGTGCGTGTATATGCATATGTGCCTTTTGGTCCGCGAGCCTGCGTGTATACGCGGTTTGGTCAAGGGGAAACTGTGTATACCTCTTTTTCCTTCATTTTGTGATCTTGAACTGTGATTTGTCATTTGATTGAGTTGCAATCAAGGATAACCCTATGTCATAGCGCCAAAACTATGTCATAATGCCAACACATTCCATATGTCTGGCAACAAATCATTTTTCAGTGACTTGAAGGAGAAGGACCTCCAGGTGCACATCAAGATGGGAGATGATGGAAGGTATAGTGCGACCAAAACCAATACTATTACTTTTTTGAGGGATTCTGGTTCTTCTCTCACATTAAAATATGTCACGTATGTTCCAGGTCTAAAGAAGAATTTAATTTCAGTTTCTATGTAGAAGGATTGTGGCTATGATGTGATATTTAGCAAAGGAAAGGCTTTCCTTCTTCACATAGCCTCAAGAAAAGTGAAGTTGATCAGGGTTCAAGTGAAGAACCTCTACGAATTGAATGTAGAATATTTTGCAACATTGAGCACAAAAGCAAAGAAGGTGTAGGGCCGAGAAATCAATGAATTATCGCATAGAATATTGGGCCATCTTCACCATGGAGCTTTGAATATCATACAATAGATTTCTATAGGACTTCCTAAGGGTGCACTAGAGCATAGAGATACATTCAAAGGGTGTACATTAGGGAAGTACACCAAAGCCACCTTTCATGATAAGGACAGTTGAGCACAAGCGATCCTTGAAAGAGTTTACTCAGATGTGTGTGGACCATTCTCAACAGCCCCCACGACTAAGCCTAGGTATTATGTAATATTTGCAGATGATTTCTCACATAAGTGCTAGATTTTGTTCATGCAGAAGAAAGATTAGGAGTTCTCTAAATTTTTTAAATTTAAATCAATTGTTGAGAAAGACACTGGCATGAAAGTGAAGGTTTTTAGGAGTGATAATGATGGGGAATATGTGTCAAATGAATTTAAGAAATTTTTTGCTTCAAAAGGCATTTGATAGGAGATAATAGCACCCCATAACCTATACCAGAATGGGGTGGTTGAAAGGAAGAATAAAAGTATTATGGGAGTTGCATGAACGATGTTACATGATCAGGCCTACTGTTGCACTTCCGAGTTGAAGCATGCAACATAGTTGTTTATGTGCAGAACAAGAGTCCTCATCGGATTCTTGGGATGAGTAGACCAGAAGAAGATTTTTTAGGAGAGAAACCATATGTGGCACACTTTAGGACCTTTGGTTCATCATTTTACTGTCATGTTGCCAAGGATGCAAGGAAAAAGCTAGAACCAACAACTGAGTTGGGCATATTTGTGGGGTACACTGATACACCTCACAATTATTAGGTGTACCTTCCATCTCACAAGATGAGAGTGTTTCATAGAGATGTGAAGTTAGATGAAGATAAGGACACGAGATTTTCCCTTTGTTATCCTCCACAATGTCCCAAGGTTGAGAAAGGAGATTGAAGGAAGTAACCTCAGACCACTTAGGATTTAGTAGCTAGCCCTTCCAAACTAGAGAGGGCTCTTTGTATGAGCTCACACTCGATGATGAATGGAGTGGGAAAAGATGTTAGGCTAGTTATGTTCAACTCTATGGTTTTGAAGATTTTTGGGTTTTGCTAGATCATGAGGGAAAATCAGGGAACTAGATCAAAAGATGAAAGGTTTCAGTTGCAAGAGATATAAAGGAGCAGGGTAGGTATGCCTTTGTGATATTTCAAGGTTTTTTCGATGTAGTGTAGGGTGGAAAATCAAGATTCAAAATGAGCATGGAAAGCATGAATTAATTTATTAGAAGATAGGTAACATAAACATGAAGTTACTAACAAAACAAAGCTTAAACTTAAGAATTTTGTTTAAAACCTCTTAGGAAAATCACTGAAAAACATCGATATGGAAATAAGATGAAATTATCATTCATATAAAACTATAACAGAGAGAAAAAATTATCACAAACTCAAAACACAATAATTCCTGAATAATAGCTACAACTATCCTTTGATTTCATGTATAAAAGATAATTGAATACAAGCTCCAAGAGTTCTACTCACTGATGTCTAACCCTTTATCTGACTGAAAACTAGATACATATAGACCAAATAACCTTTTCCCATCTCTCATGTTCAACTTAGGAACTGATTACATGAAGTGTTCAACAAAACCCTAATGTCTAGGGAGGTTAAAACAAATCCTCCTTTTAAACTTTGACTAAACTGCTCCTCATAAATGAGGTCTATAATTACATGAAAAACACTTTAACAAGCTAATTTACCTCATGTTACATCATTTAAACTCATTAAAGAAAAATTACATCACAAAAAGTTGAACTAGACTGATCAAACTAAGAAACAGGAGTTTCAGGCAAAAACATAGCAAATTTCTCTGAAAATGTAGCATGCATGGAGAAAACGCAACGTGCAGCTTGCAAGTGATTTTTGGAGGGGTTCCTATTCTAAAAATTTAGCTCATGATAGCTCATTGGAAATATTTTCATGTCTAGTACACCATAGTGTCCTCAAGCACTAAAAATGACTAATTATATCCCTCCAAAACTCAGTTCTCCCACAGCGACTCCAAAAACGTAGTGTGTTGTTCAAAAAGAGGGCAAAAAGGTGTTTTCTAGGCACTTTTTTGGACCTTTTTACTTGCTAGATCATGTTGTAATGGAAGTTTGGTTTGTTAGGATTTATTTAGATGTTAAAAGGTATCCAAAACACCAATCCATTTGTCAAATATATTCCCCCAACAAAAACCTAGTGTGGGCCACACTACCTTTCTTGGCCAAAACCTGCTAAAAATTGGAAAAATGCCCAAAAACTCAAAAAATTGCCAAAATTTCTCAAAATTTTATACATTGACCCTCTAAACGATAAGTCAAACTATCAAGGATGCATCAACAAGCAAATCCAAGTTATCCTTCTTCCTGAGCTTCTTTAGGTTTTTCTTGAGTTTTGCCTTCATGCTTTTAACCCTAATTTGACAAATCTGGTTCCGGGTGTAGTAATGCCTAGCCATGTGCCTTTGCAAGTTTATGGCCCTCTTTTCCCTTTCAAGGCATTTATCCAAGTGGAAATTAACTTTATCCAGTGAATACTCCCTGTCTTTCTCATAATATTGTGCAATGGGTTTGTTAATGTTTTGCTGCTCGAAAGGTGTAGATGGTTCACTTATCTAGTTTCCTTTCCTCTTCATGCCCTTGGTTCTAGGCCTATTTAGCTTGACTTAAACCTTAGTGTCCTTCATTTTTTCTAACTAAATGACTTTATTACCTTTGCTTGCCTCATCCTCTACACCCATTTTAGGTTTTGACATTAGCATTTGCTTCACTTTGAGTTGCCTATTTTCCTCCAGCAAAAATGCAATCATGTAGTTAGATTTAGCAAAATCATCTTTCAAATCTCTAATCTCAGCCTCTTTTTCCATGACAATCTACTTCAATGGTTTTCCCTATTTTTGATGAATGTTCTCATGGAATGATGTCTCATGGTGATGTGGACATGCTTCCCTATCAACTGAAGTATGCTTGGCCCTTTCATCTCCTCTAGGAGAAAACACAAGCCTCTTCCCTCCGATGTAGGTTTGAGTGATTTCTGACCTAGGTGTATTCTTCACTAGAACTCTTCTATATGAGCCAACCACCCTTGGTTTGGATGATGATGGTGGTGTACTGTGGCTATTAGGTTGACTAGTAAAGGGCAAAAATACTATGGATTGCATGAAGGTTTCCCAAGATATGTCCTTTTGTCCAAGATGGTGTAGGACAATGATTTTAATCAAATCATGGTGGTATACACTAGCTTGGTGGTCACCCATTCTGTTTTTCACTTTCTATGGCATCTTGACAAAATTTCTGTAAAGGTAGTGAGGTAGGTTGAGAGGCTTTACACTGGTGAAGTGCATCAACAATCTAACATGATAGTTATATACTGTTGAAAACATGCCCTCACATGTAAAATATTTCATGATTAACTTCATTAATCGATCAAACCTTTCAAGCAACAATCCAAAAGGAGAAACACTCTTGGGATCCTCTTTGAACTGAATTTTGATGAAAGCCCTGTAATTTGAAATGTCCAAATCTGATTTTTTGAACAACTTTTCCCCATTGTTTGGTATCCCTATGGCAGTAGCTATTGTATCTGATGAAATGATGAAGTCCACCCCTAAAATATTGACCTTATCTCCTCTAATGTTTGTGGCAAATAGACTGCTTAGTTTAGCATGATAACCCACTTGTCGGATTTTCTCACAAAACCCTAGGCAACCAACATTCTGGAAACACTGCTTAGAAAATGGTGAGGAGACCAACTCCTAAGTGTTAAGGGGTTCAAACCTTGACACTTGTCCCCCCTTGTTGTATCTTTTATTTTTAGTATCCGTGCTTCAAATGTTGCACAACAATATAGGTTATGAGGAATGGGAAAAAACAAAGTTTTAACCAGGGAAACTGGGGATTTAGGTTTTGTAATTTGGAGGGGAAAGAGGAATTAGGGATGGAATTAAGCAATGGGAAAATTTTTGGAGGTGGGTAGGAGTCTTAGGGACCTTACAGAAGTCAAAAATAGGATAGGGAGTTATGGGAAGGGTAAAAAACAATTTTTACACAGTCCACGCTACCCTTTTTGTTGAAAACATAGCATGGGGTCTAGGGTTTAGCCTAGAAGCTATAGTGATCAATGGGAAGGGTTAGAAATGATAGAGGAGATGTATATCAGTGTGAGGGAGGGTAGATTGTATAGGGAATCTAATTGATCTATGTGAAAATAAAACCATAGAGTAAAAGATTGAAAACGTGGCGTGGAAAGCCTAGGAGAGGGTTCCACACCCAAAAACTAAAAAATTTGATTACTGGAGGTGTTGATTGTTTTAAACATACTTATATTGAGATGTAGAGGCCTTCAATTGCTATAGAAAATGTTGGGAGCTATTCCTTTGCATCATAATGAAGAAAATGCAATGTTTTGTAGAAAATGCAATGTGGAGGGTAGAAAACGTAGCGAAATGCACAAAACGTAATGAGTAGGCTTGAAAATGCAGCGAAATGGTAGAAAAAACATCAGAGTAGTTTGAAAAGCAATTTGAGAATCAGTTTCAATGCTAAGTGAATATTGTGGGATATGAATGATCAATTGGAGTCTTTTGTACATGTGAATGATGAAAACAAATGTGTGGAATGTCTTTAAAACTTACAAAAACACCTTTTCTTGTATATGACAGAGGATGACAATATACCTTTTATTTTGTAGTAATATCTTCATAAAAGTTGCTTAATACTTTTTATTACCTTTATTTCCTAACATGTTATCTCCATTTGGTGTGAAGACTTAAGACACATAACAATGATGGCTCTTTGCTTTGAATTTGGACATAGTAATGACAACATCGGTGGAAACCCTAGAACAATACTTATATGCTGACAATTCAACTGATTTGAGACCAATACTGACATGACCATGACAACTAATGAGAACCATGATTATTGAAGGGAGTAGCACTGGCCTAGACTTAGCAACCAACGATCAAAATTTTTATTTGAAGACCTATTGAAACCATAAAAAAATTTACCTAAGACCCTAGCAAAAACTTTGAAAGAGAATATTTGATCATTGGTGGCTGACATCACTGACAAGCACTAACACCCTTAAGAGGAAGATTCAATTGCATGGAGATGAGGAGATTTTAGCTCGAAAGGAAGAACCCCAGGATGATGTGTACTAACAACATGCAGAGGGGCTGAGAGTGGAAGCACCAAGTCATGCAGATACATCTAGAGATGGAAGGAAGCATACCAAAGAAGCTGACAACTTTATGCTTGATGCTAGAGAAAATGTGGGAGAACCCACATCACAATGCAGGAATAGGAGGTCATGAGATCGATACACTGGCTACATGGCTTTGATGAGTGAAAGTGTAGAAAATAATCCATCCTCATTCAACGAAGTAGTGCAAAAACTAGTATGGGTTGATGCCATGGTAGAGAAGTATGATTCCATTATCAGAAACAATGTTTGGGAAGTGGTCCCAAGACTAGCAAAAAGGTCAGTGGTGAGTTTCATTTGGCTTTATAAGGTAAAGCAAGCAACAGATGGGAGTTTTGAGAAACACAAGGCCATATTTATGGCCATAGGGTTCTCTCAGGTGGAGGGAATTGATTACAAGGAGACCTTTCCTCGAGTAGAAAGGTACTCTTCAATCATATATATTCTAGCACTTTTAATGCAGATGGGATGGAAGATACATCATATGGATTATAAGATAGCATTCCTCAATGGAGTGATTGAGGAAGAGGTGTACATTAAGCAGTTAGAAGATTTTTAGACCTTTAATAAAGAGTCACATGTGTGCAGAATCAAGTGAGTGATGTATGGATTAAAACATGCACCCCGTGCTTGGTACACCAAGATTGACAGTTATTTCACCAGGTCATGCTTCACCAAATGTGAAGCAGATGCAACCTTTACCATATTGTGGTTGAAGGTAAATTATTAATTATACTATTATATGTCAATGATTTAATTCAAGCAAGTGGTGAGAAGCTGGCCAAATATTTGCAAGGATGATCTCGCAAGAGAATTTGAGATGAAGGACTTGGGGCTCATGCATTATTTCTTTGGTATGGAAGTATGGCAAGGAGATGAAGAAATTTTTTTATCTCAGGGAAAGTATGTCAATGAGATAATAAATAAGTTCTAGATGGGTATCAGCAAACCCATGGAGACTCCTCTAGAAGGAAATTGGAGGAAGGAATATGTTACTTCAAGTGAAGTAGTGGAGGCTACTATTTACAGGCAACTTTTGGGTTCACTTATGTATTTGGTGAACACATGGCTAGACATATGTTTTGCAGTTAACCAACTTGGTCAAGAAATGGTTGAGCCAACCAAACTCTATTAGAAGGCAGCTAAACATGTGTTGAGATACCTCAGAAGCACCATTTAGTTTGGTAATTTGTACATGCAAACAAAGGGAGTGAAGTTGCAACACTTCACATATATAGAATAGGAAGGGATTCCATCTGGAAGGAAGATCACATCAGGGGGAATCTTCAATATTGGGTCACCAATAGTTTCTTGGTACAATAGGAAACAAAGATCAGTTCCACTCAGTTCGACAAATGCAGAGTACATGGATACTAGTTAAGAAGCTTATGAGGTTATCTAGATGAGGAAGATCCTTGTTACATTAGTTGGTAAGTAGATGTATTCTACAGAATTTATTGTAACAACCATAGTTTTATCAAACTCTCTTAGAATCCAATTTTTCATGATCAGTCCAAGCATATCGACATTCAGTATCACCATCTACAAGATTTTTTGCAGAGGAGAATCATGTCATTGGAGTACACTACTACAGAGGAACATGATGCAGACATATTGACTAAGGCACCGTCAAGAGGAAAATTTGAGTTCCTTAGAGGTAGGATTTGGGTATCTGATAATCCCTTTCTTTTTGAGAGGGAGTGTTGAAAATGAAACAAAAAAATATTGATTTAATTTTGTCCATGAATTAAATTAGGAATAAAACTGTAATTCCACATCATAAGACAACTTGTATGAGTTAACTAAGTTAATTTGACTTAGTTGGCTCATTTAATTCGATTTGAGGGTCTAAATTGAGTCATGTAGAGTTTCTCCTACTTTATATGAGCCCTCATTGAATTAATTTTGAGTTGTAATTAATTAATTCAGTTTAACTGAGTTAAAGTCAATTAAACTAGTTCCAATTAATGGAGGAACTAATAGGAGGTCAGATAGTGGGGTGTTGCTTCATGTGTTAAACTAATTAACTAATGATTCACTCATAAATAACTCATGCATTTCATATCTGAGGGTTTCCCAATTGAGATTGGATTTCAAGGGTAGTGTACTATCAGTTGTATAATAATTTGAATTTCAGAGGTGGTGCATGTAGTTAGAGGAAGGCCTATGAGAATTGTGCAATTCATATTGAGGAATTTCCCTAATTAATAGAGGGCTAATTCCCAAGGAAATAGTGCAAGGAAATATGGACTTGGGCAAGGAAAAATTTGGTGAAGTATTGGCCTAGGCTTTTCTAGGAAGCAGTGGAACAGATAGAGCTACTGCAAAGGTTGCTCAGGATTTAACAAAGCTTTGCAATCTTCTCATATTTTCTGACTAATGCAATATACAGATAGAAGTGGTTTTTAGTTCTAGCTTCCCCAGTAAATCATTGTGTGATGTGTTGATTGAATTATTTCTCTTGTATGCTTTGTGATTTCTCAATCAATTAATTGTTTCCGCTGATGATTAGAGTAGATTCAAGTCTTGGTTTAGAAAATTACACAATCAGTTTGAATCTATAAGGAATTTCTACAGCTTCTTTGTAGATCTTTAACACATAATATGATACTCAATGGAAAGATGGGCCAAGGGGATTCGAATAATTCCTAACAATCCCTTATCCAGTTGATTTATTACTTCTTTCATGGCTATCTTGTTGGTCACATATCGTCGCATGAGATGAGGGCATATCTGACAACCAAAACATTTGATGTATGTACCCTTATGATCTCCCAACCAGTCTATGATATATCAGAACGACTCCTTCACCTGATGGGTCATGAAAGGAGGATCGATCTTAAATATATCTTAAATATGACTACAAAGAAGTGCTCAACCAATTTGTCATACACACCTCTGAATCTTAGTTTTGATAACACCTTGTAGTGGAAGTAAACTAGGAACTTCTTATCAGGGGTCCAATTCCATTTCATTCCCAGTAACACATACTATGCACATATTCCATCTAATAGAAATGAGTTCATGTAGATTTTTGGTGTCTGGTTCACCCTAAAAGATGCTTTTCCCTTCCCCACCTAGAACTCCAACTCATTTGATAATATATCCACCCAATTAAAAAATCCGCCACATGCCATCACTATATTGAGCGTATATATCTAATACTCCTTGAAAACCGCAATGTTCTTACACTCATACAACCGACAATACATGTCCATCAAATATTTATATACATCTCTAAGAATCTTTGTTGAATATACTACAGAATGGCGATGGTGAAACTTGGAAGGATTTCAACACCATAATTTGATAATGTCACTTGTGTCGAGGTCAATCCATCTTGTGAAAAAGCTCTCATTTTCATATTTAGTGGGCTTTAACATCTTATAATGTGTCTACAAATCTTCACGAGAACATGTGGTGAGTTGACTACCACTCTCACTACAAATAATAAGGTGAGACTCATCCATATGTTTAATGATCCATTCAACCACCTTTGCACATGGAATGACCAAGAATCTACATGCAATCCTATGCATCATAGACTTCTTGATGTTGATGTATGCATGCACATATTATAAGTCCTCAACAAAATTTTCCTGCATAAATGTGTTGTAAATATTGCTCCATGTGACCTCTGTGTTATTATCAATAAATAAATATGTATCTTCATATATGGAAATGTTTGGCTTTGTAACTTTGAATGGTTCATTAGTGATTTCTTCTAAGAGTTCTTTAGAGACTACTTTACGAGGCGACATGTTTGCAACAGATGATGACAGGGTGACAATACTTGTAGCAAGGCCACTTGTTTGTGGCAACGCACTCATAATGAAAATATTAGCTTAAAGCAGCCTACTTATGTAGTAATACTTATAAATAATGTGCAAAGAGCCATCGCATGTAACTAGACATGAAAATCTACTAACGATTGCACAAAATAACTTGCATGAGAAAATGGGAATGCAAACTAGAACGATGCACTTTCAAAGTACAAAGGAAGGTCTGGGGTCATTCATGGCTCTGTAGTGCATTGATGTGCTCAAGAAATGGATAAAACAATCAATGGCACACTGTCACACTCTAAAGGGTTGAAGGGGTGAGTTGTTGGGCCTTCTTGCCTTCATAATGTGCTCATGCATTCAAGGAGAGAGAGAGAGAGGACTCACTATCGTACTCTAAAGGGACGAAGGATGATGTAATCATTTCTTGAGGGCTTTGTGGTGTGCTCATACACTCAAGATAAAGGAGGGTGCATTGTCACATGCAGAAGGGCCAAAGGAATATGCTTTGCGATGTGTTTGTGCACACAAAGGAGGGCATAGTTCTTCGTGGTGAAGAAGTGTGCTTTAAAGGAAAAATTAATTGTTTAGGGTGAAATTTTTGGGATTGATTGGGTTTTGAGCTCAATAAGTGCACTCTACCTATTGGAAGATCAAAAACAAAGTTTAAATAGCAGGATTTGATTATTAGAATGAGTAGAAGAAGGATCCACAAGATTATATGAAAGGGTTGAAGAATGTGAAGATTTTCTGCATGTGATAGTAGATTAACACTTGCAACATGATTTTTAAGCATAAATTCCATAAATCGATTTCACAAACCAAGAAACGATAGCAAGAAAAGCAAGAATGACAGTTAAATCATGAAATTCAATGAAAAGATTTGACATGCAAAACTTACTTGCAGCACTGGTTGATGAAGATTTTCTTAATTCCTAATTGTGTGCCTAACTCCAATGTAATGATTATGAAACATAATGATTAACTAATTTTATTTAAATAATTTATCATGAAAATCTGATTCATGCATGAGCGCCACTTGTCGACAAGTGAAAGGATCAATTAAGTGGGCTCCTATTTTCTAGGAGTGTGCCCACATGCAACAAGTTTCACATGCATGCACCCAGGAAGATCACATGTCTTTGAGATGAAGGTGCATTCTCAATTAGGGCACACTTGTTCAACATGAAGGAGTGTGCTCAAGGAGGATGCACTTCTTCAGCCCCAAGGAGTGCACTCAAGTTGGGTGTATGTCTTCACCAACTTGGAGTACGCTTTTGAGTTTTTGAGTGATTTTGTTGCTTTTGTGATCCAAATTGGACAATTATATTGCTTTTCATCCATATCAATTCATTTGGAGTGGAAAATGTGGAGGAATCAACTCACGGGATTATTTTTACCAACAGGACTCAGTTTGGCAAAACGTGGTCCGAAACCTTCCACGAGTGTTTTGAGGCATAAAAATAATTTTTTTGGAGTAAAAATTAATCACTTAAGTCACCAAGTAAATCACCTTTTAATGTTATTACACACACATGGAGCTTTCCAACGGCATAAGAATCGTGTTAATCGGATTCCGTATGAAAAAGTTATGTCACTCAGAAGTTGACATTCTTGTTTTCACACCTATAGTTTGGGAGGATGCTGCATCAACCCCCATTATTCATGGAAAAGGGGCTAGACATGTGTTTGTGATGTAAAAGACTCTAGAAGAGTCTATTTTGTAACTCTAGTTAAGAGTTTATGTAGTCAAACTTAACCACTAGTAGGCTATTAGGTTGTGTTATAACCGGGCCACATGGAGGAAGATGCATTCCATTTCTTTCAAGAACATTTTGTCCCATTGTTGGGTAAAGATATATAGGAGAGACTGGAGGTAGAGCACACAGGGAGGATTTTTACATTATAGTAGCCCATGGGCCACAGACATTACTTCTATGTATCTGCAGCAATATTTCCAGATAGAGAAAGAGAGTGAAGTGACCTCACCTTCCAGCTAGGTTTTCTCCCAAAAGGGTTTCCCAGAGAGAATATCTTGTGTATTATGAGTGTGTGAGCTTATTTTATCGTTATTCAATTTTCTTCTTGATTTACTTTTACATGCATGCACTTATTACAGTGAATTTTATAGATCTAGAAATTAAATAAAACTGTAATAGTGTAGAATCTCAAATTTTTAATATAATATTATCAGATCTGTTGTGACAAACTATCTAGTGGAATATCCACAGTAGTTTATGGATCATTTTGCTTTATTTTCTTTTCTTTTGAGTGTTTTTCTAGTGTGTTCATGGCGAGAAAGAAAGTTTCTAATTCAAGATAAGTGATGATTTCACCCAACCATGGACTAACTAAATCTAGTGCTTCTAATGGTTAAGTGACGATGCTTAGGAAACATTAGCTTAGGAGGGTGCAACATTAGGAGAAAACAAAAGAATAGTCAATAAAACAACATAACAACACAAAGGAGCTTGAAACGATAATTGAAATAGGCTCCAAATTAACATAGGCATAAATTTTGGAGGGTTATTGTCGCAGCAAAAACAAGCTGTTAATAGTATGAACTGGTTTAAACTCTAGATCATATTCTTGTAAACAGGTCATCCAGTTCACCCTCTTATCATCTGATTCTTGTTGTCCAAAGAGTGTTCTGACCATTGGATGAGGAGCATATATAATTGTGTGATCTTTGAGGAGATGGGGCCTGAAATGATCAATGTCTTTGTATACTACACATGTTTGTTTATCAATAGTAGGGTAGTTGAATTTTGTATCATGTAAACCAACACTCATAAATAATATAGGCCATTCATTTCATTCATTATCGTTTTACATTAATATAGCTGGAATAGATGCATCAGAAGCAAACATATATAACATTAATTTTTTTCCATAATCTAGACTATATAGGGCCGGAGCGTCAGGAATAACTTACTAAATATGGGTGAAAGCATCCTTTTCCCTTTTTATCCAATTTTTAGAGTGCATATTTCTTAATCATATCTTGCAGAGCCTTGACAATCTAACCATAGTCATAAATGAACTTTCGCAGGAAATTAATCTTCCATAAGAAAGACTGCATAACTTTCTTGTTTACAGGAAAAATGATTTGATATATAGTCTGGACCCTTTCAAGATAAGCTTTGATACAACTTTTAGCAATGATGTGTCCCAAGAGAGTACCTTCTGACACACAAAAGATACTCTTTTTGTGATTAAAAGAAATCCCATATTTACAAAATTGCTCAAATATCTGCTTTAGATGATGCACATGGTCTGATATTTTCTTTGAAAGCATGGTTACATCATCCAAATAAACTACTACACTCTATCCAATTAGAACATTGACCGTGATGTCCATAGCACTCTAGAAAGTAGTGGTGGTATTAATAAGTCTGAATGACATGCACTTGAAAGTAAAAGTTCTCGATTTTGTTCTGAAGGTGGTCTTTAAGCAATCCATTTTTTCTACTAGCACCTGATTATACCCAAAGAACCCATATAGAAGTAGTAACATCTCTGACCTAGATAATGTTTGGAATATATGTTCCATAGATGGTATTGGGTAATTGTCTTTATTTGCTGCCTAGTTGAGGTTACGAAAATTGACACAGTCATATTTCACCAAACTTTTTCCTCACAAGGACCAAGTTGGAAACCTAAGTAGAATGTCCTACTTTAAATATGATCTGAGCCTCCAACAACTTCCTTAAATCCTTTTGGATGAGGGGTTCAAGCATGAGATGGACTTTTATAATATTTTATTGATATGGCTTAACCCCTTCTTTAATGGGAATGACATGTTGGATAATACACATATCATATTTCTTTAAATCATCGTATATCCATGCAAACACATCACATGACTTCTTGCAAAGATGGATGAACAACATGTACTGAGGTTTACATAGTTTGGATCTTTGTGGGTTCCCAAGTTGACTTGTTCAAATGGTAACTTTGATATTTGTGTCTTGGTGTTAACTGGTCCTCTAAAGTGATTTTGTAGGTTGTAAAGTTTTTCCAGAGACACCACACCCTTAGGCATGGTATTTTCTTTTGAAAGTTCAGTTGCTTCCTGCAGAGCCTTATCATGCTCATATTCATCAATGGCTACATCTTTGAACACATCCTCATTTTCCATAAAATGCAGTATTTGTTGGTCATCATTAAAACATGGAAGTTAGTCATGTTATCAGGCACAGATGGGTTATAAGTAATGTAGATAGAAAACCATTGCTTAAAGGTGGCATCCTATTAGTTGCATTAGCTAATATGTCTGTGGAAATGTTTCTATTCCTAGGAACAAAAATACTATTAAATGGTTGAAAATGAGAAACAAGTCATCGTACCTCTTTCTAGTAGTTTCTCAAATTTGTTGATACTCAATGGATAATGTTTTGTTCTTGACAGGTGAAATTTTTTGAATCCATAATTACCTTAAGAAACTCCACCTTGAGTTTAGTGACTTTCTTTATTCCCAAAATGAGTGTTTCATATTCAATGATGTTATTTTTGCACTCAAATTCCAGATGGTAAGATAAAATGTATCTCTTGTTATGTGGGACTATAAGAACAAAACCAGCTCGAGAGCCATCTTGAGTCTTAGAACCATTGAAATATAAGGTCCAAAAATTAGTAGCTACTAAGCTTGTACCTAGATTACTACTACTATGTACATCTATATTACAAGATTCATTTGCATTTCGATAGCGAGGAAAGAGCTCCAACTATGTATCTAGTGGGACGAGTGATGGTTGTGCCTGATAACTCACGTGATCAATCTGTAAAAGAAATTTCCATAAATAATGTTAGCAAAGATGATTGGCTCATTAGATCCTTTAATCAGTGTCACAATATTCTTCATATAAGCCTCATTTTCTACCCAAATCTAGTTATTCCTACCCTTATATGGAAGCCATAAATGTGTCCAGTCTATTGAGAAATATCCTTGTAGCTTACTAGAGCAATCTCTACTTAAAATTAAATCATAGGTTTCAGGAATGTCCATAATAATGATATTAATACATTGGTGTACTATGTGATGTGATGATAAATGAATGATGGCATTGTTGAGTTCACCAATAACTTGGACTAGGAGTATGTCCAACTATATGATATGTGAATTGGTATTATCTCATTTAGTGTTAATTTTCTTAGTTGCAGATAGAGGCATTACATTTGGAGATGCACCTAAATCAACCAACAAATTATGGGCAATATAATTAAAGATTTCAAACATTAAGAGGAAAGGGGGTAAAGATTGTTAGTTTTCAAATTTATTACATTAAATACATCTTCAAGAATACTAAGGGACTTACTGTACATGGTTTGAGAAGAAGAAACTTTTTCACCTGATGAGGGTTGTGATAAAAATTCTTGAAAAATCAGCTCATGTTGGCATTCTATCTTAAAAAGCTCAAATATTGAAATGTTGGCATAGGCTCTCTTTGTATATTCAATGATGTTATATAATCAATATGTTCATTTCTATTACGTAGTGTTGAAGTATCTGGAGGTGTAACTTTGTCAAAAATTTCCAAGTGGTGCAATTGTTCTTATTACTTGTGGGAGATGTTGAGTCATGGAAAAGGTATGCATATATTATTTATTTTATTATCATTTTCCTTAGTTATATCCCTCCTACACCCTAAAGTGTTAATATATCAAGGGATTATAGTAAAAATAAGGAAATTATCTATCATCACAATTTAGCTAACTATCATCACTCTTCATGCAGGAAAATGACAAATTGGAATAAATGTTGTTCCCTAGCTAGGAAACAACATACAGGCAGCAAGCCAAGGATGGACCACGCAGTAATGGATAAGAACAAAGAAGATCACAGCATTAGCGCAAAAGACAAAGAGCTAAATGAATATGGAAGATTGAGCGGATCTCTCAGGATCTCTTGATCCTGAGGGATCACTGTTACTATTTTATCCGCCTGGCCATTATAAAGGGGCAGCGATTGTAAAGAACATGAGGAGATTATTCAGAAATTACTTTTGTATTTTTACTTTGATCATTGACTCTCGTTATTGAAACAGAGTACGAACTAGATGTAACCATTTTGCATATGATTAATATATAATACAGTTGTCGTTCCTTCTTTCATACTGAAGTAAGCTAGCGGTGTTCACTAGCGGCTAAGGGCCCAGCCCTGGTGGACTCACTTGTTGTTCTTGTATCATTCCTTTACGATTTCTTCCATGTGATGGTTTGGTTTTATTTCTATCTATTGTAGTCGCATCACTTTACCATTTTGTATTTCCAGACTTAATGAATTTCTCTGTTTTATATGCTATAATTGAATTGCATCACTGTTCATTTCCCTCATAACAAGATCATTGTTTTCTGCAAGTATATTGTTGTGTTGTTCATTTTAATTACAGAGCTTTTTTATTCATTTCAGTAACTTAGCTTTGTTGTTCATTGCAGCTACATAATTTTTGTTGTTCATTTCTATTATATAACATTGCTACTCATTTACTGTATACAATCATTTAGTTTTGCCTTTTAGCATTCTTACAATTAGCATAATTATCTCATTTCCATCAGTTACAATAGAATTATTGATTTAATTCATTGCCATTTCCAATTGGTTATTTAGTGTGTTGTGTGTGAGATCAACAACTGTAAAGACCATTGGTTAGAGCATTGAGTTTCTTCTAGTTGAAAGTGAGTTTTATTTAAAGCATACATTTACTCTTGTATTTGAAATCACTGTACTACAATTTAGAAACATTACTCCTAAGTAAATAGCCATCACACACTGTGTACACTCTTGAAATAGAAAATCTTGCTCGGATTGATAACTAATTTGAAGATAATTAGGAGTTAAAAAGACACCTTTATACCTCAACAGGAGCGTTCTTAGAAGTTGGAGCACTACCAGACTTGTTTTGTGCATTCTGAGTGAGTTGAGTTGGTGATTGAATATTTCTTAATAGTTGTTTCTTCAACTCCTTTGAACTAGGCCTCTTACTCCTCAGGTTATATCAACTAGTTGTAGACTGAGAAGTGGGTTCACTTACCAGTGGTTCTTCAATAGTTTTCTTATCCACAATAAATATGATTTAAAATTCGTTAATTGAGTGTCCCGCACTTGTACTTTCCTCAGCTGTAGTAGGTTGATTTTTCTCTTTGATCTTTTCAAACTACTCATCTTATAATAAGGTAACAACAATGTGAGCTTCCATAGCATTCATGTTGTGATTCCACTACATTCATGTCTTTTTTGATTGCCTCTCCTGATGGAAGGTGCAATAGTTGTCCATGACTAAACTTTCAACATTGAACACAACATTTGAGCTCTGAGCAGATTTGGCCACCTGATTGTTGTTATTTCTTTTAAGGAAGAATGACTTGGAAGTATTACTGTTGGTAGATGCTTTGCTTGACTTTCTCTTTAATTCAGATACCTCATTAGTAAGTTTCTTTAAATATAGCCAATATTTCCATGTTGAAACAATCCTTTTCCTTAGTTCTAGTTGAAGAGGCTTCATTTTCTACCTACATACATGGAATATTTAGAATCTTTAGGGTCTACAGTGACACCAATAGAATGAAAATCCTTTTCCATTGCAATATCTTCTATAAAATTTAAAGCCAACATCTCCTTTGCAGCTCTCTTTACAAAAGTAGATATATTGGTAGGAAAGTCAGTTATATAATAATCTTTACTGATGTCATTGTGTGGTTGAACATCTGCAGGAAACTTATTCAATATACAGAGGAATCTTTGATTGAAATCCTTTACTCTCTCTTTGTCTCCCATCTTGAGGTTACCGAGTTCTTTTAACAACATGGTGGGAGTTTTATTGTCCACAAAATTTTGTAAAAAAATATTCTTAAACTCCCTCCAATTATGAATGGAATTGGGTAAAAGATTGTGATACCATACAACACTCTACATTCTAAAGTGTATGGAAAAATACAACAATCCACATCATCAAATTGTACCTCAAGAATTCTTAAATTCATGTGCAAGTTGTCAATATGATATTTAGCTTTTGTCCACCCTTTTGGATAAAAATTTGATAAAAAAATTCTTTAGATATTTATGCATGATGTGAAAATTATGTGGAAGAGTAAGAGGCCTACGGGACATCCTATCCAAATCTTAATTAGCCATGTCTTATCCTCCTTCTTCTTCCTCCTCGGAATCTAAAGGTCTTCTCCTTCTCCATTCAAATATTTGTTATAATCAGGCTGTTCTTCATGCCTCAGTTGTTCTTCATCAAAAAATTAAAATTCTCCCTCGTCACCTTTGTCAATGGGTGGAAGATACCTTTACTAAACTATTTCTTTTGAAGGCTCTACTAACACTTCAAGGGTTGAAATAACCAATTATGAAACTAATAAACCGTATAGATTGCCTCTTTATTTCTTGGGTTATGAGAAAGACCATGAGAAATAGGAAGTGATCCAAGATCTCTTGTAAACTGATGATTAATTAGTCGTGTTATCCATAGTTGATCATAAGTAGCTTTAAAGGTTTAATCCAAACCAAGGTGATAAGATTCTCCAACTTCAGGAATAGGAATTGGAATTGAACTTGGACTGTTACTACCATGCACAGATGCTTCTTTGTTCAAGTGAGGTAAATTGTCAGTCATAAAAAGGTGGTTTCCCTCCTTCTAGCACCAGAATGTTGATGGTTCTAGATTCTGTCAATATACAAGGGATATCCCCAATATGAAGTCCCAATTAGACCTCCCATTATTCATTATAGGAGTCCCATCCAGATTATAGCCCGACTGCCATTTACTTAAATATTTTCCTTGACTTGAGTACTTAGCATGAGAGAGAAGCATGTACATGTTTTTGAATGAGCAAGAGAGTATGCCTTGTGAATTTTTCAACTATAGAATGTAATGGCGTTCTTTTGATCAATGTAAAAAATGTGTGCCTTCAAGAGACAAGTATTAGTACTGATCTGGTGAAGACTCAAGATCATATGCACGAGAGAATCGTTATACATGAAGAAAAGTATTTCACATAAATGAACTAATCATTATAACCATCACAACACACTTTCAATGAGATAAGAACCGAATCCACCAAAATAATTCAATTTGTTTAATACATAAGAATCACAACATAAACCATAAACATTAGAATAATAGTCTTAAAAACTCCACAATCTATGCATGAAAATGTGTTGGCCACATGGGCTTCAAGTATTAAGAAAAGCTCCAAGATACATGAGTACAATGAACACCACTTTCTTCAAATAGTGGAGTGTTAGAACCACCACTTTCTCTCCAAAATAACTATTTGTATCTCTCTAATACCTTATGGGAGAAGCCAAGGTCAAAAGTCGTTTCTTCAGTAATGGGGCTTCTTTTATGACTAGAGGCATGAGTTTTCATATCCCCATGACTCTTGAGTTTCTTATATGACTTTTCCAGTTCTAATGACCTTTTGGACTTATATACAACTCTTGGAATTCTAGATGACCTTTGAACTTATTTATGAATTTTGGAATAACATATGTCTCTTGGACTTATGCATGTGGCTATTTTCTCCAAATATGACCTAGACTTCCGCATCTTTGTATTTACAATAATTACATAATTACAACATTATTTCCACATCATCAAGTGGCGTCAACATGAAATGTCACTAATATTGTTGACTTAGACTCACAGGGACTGATGACATGGACTTTTTTGTGAGTTAATAATGTTTCCACTTGTGTCTTCAATCTTACATGCAACTATTATGTTGTTTTTACCTTTCCCTCCAAAGAGTCTCAAATCATATGGAGTCATTATAGCTCACTTTTATCATCACGATTCCAATGTTCTTTACCTTTTCGCATCATGTGTTCTTTGTTCTTGAATTGTTGCTTAAGCTACCCCTTTCAATATATCTCTCCATGCATCCTTGCCATTTTTTTTGAAACATCTGCAACGAACACCACACATGGAAAGTAAACAACAACCCGAAAATCTCTTATTCTAACATGTTACATGCAAAATTTATGATCACGGTTCAACAATGCACTTGGGAATAAAAGAGGAAGCCTTTCAGAATAGGGTGCACTATCAAGGACAATGGCCAAGTGTTATGGCTTGAGGATGTTTTTTCTACTCTACTGGGAAGAAAAATCTTGATGGATGATGTAGGGCACAGTCTGAATGATGAAAGAGGCTCAATGATACTTGTTGATGTGACATGCGCTCAACTAGGAAAGCTTAAGTCACTAGGAGGGTGAAGGGCACAGTGTGAAGGAAAAATATGGGCTGGATGTTCACTTTTTATTTGACATGCACTCAGCTAAGGGCAGAGAGTGCAATGTCAAACCTTAAGGAAAGCCAATTGAGCACTCTTGATGCATTGTGTGCCACTCAACTGAGAGAGAGGCTTGCTTGAGGGCGCAATTCGAAAAGACAAGGAGGGCTTGTTGCGTGGAAGTGTTTTATGCACTTGGGATGGGTGTAGCATATAGTTTGAAATATGAAAGTTTTCCTTAATGAGCCCTAAAATGTGTTATGTTCTCTCTCAACCTTAACGGGGACAACTTGTGCAAAGCAAAATTTGTCTAAGTCTGGAATATATGGCAAGGGGAAACACAATGAATTAGGGGTAAAATCAAGTGTGACACATACCAACTCATCAGTAAAACTTAGATAGGATCAAATGTTGAGAAATACTCATCAAACACTAATTTAAAAGCATTCTCCAAGTATGATAGAGAAAGTGTGTGTGACTATGACCAAAAGTGTCGTTTTATAACTAGTGAGTGTGTTATGACCATCAAGTGCACCATAGGTGTTCTAAAATATGTGATGATCCTTAGCGATCAAGAAGAACACTTGATACACGTAAAATAACATGAAGCAACACTTGGTGACCAAAGAAACACTTGATACGATAGTTAGGTAGGCTCCAAAAATTGAATGTACCAAAATTTTGGACAGTGTTGTAGCAATGACAATAGTATGATTGATCTCCTCCATTGTTTAATGAACATGGAAGAGAAAATAAGTAAGATCATTATTTTTTATTTTCTTTCTTTCAGTTTTCATGAGCCTAACTAAGAGGTAAAATAATAATCTAGAGCTTTTCTTGAACTCAAAAAAGAGGTAAAAGTATGCTCAATATTCTTCTCATATTTTAATGAGCATGAGAAAAGGAAAAGAGATCAATCATTGTCTTTCATCTTGGATGATAAGGAGGAAAGAGGAGAAATAAACTTAGCATTTCCATTAGTTTAACAAGCATGAAAATATCGGCAAAAATGTTGGGTATACATTATATTCTTTGCACAACTATCCCCAGGTGTTGTACGTTGCACCAAACATGATAAGGGATGACAGGAGGGTGGAAGCCCCCCCCCCCAATTCAAGGGGGTCATATAACGAGTGAATCCCCATTTCTTAAGGGGTTCACAATGGTGTGGAAATTATTTGTGTATGGTTTCATGGGGAACACCCCTAAAAAAAATTCAATGGCTTTTTGCATCCATTTCTTATGGTTCTCAGCACATTTTTGTGGTGCATAGTGGTTTTTTCCCATGGTTTTGTAGTTTTTCTTAAGAAAATTGTGGTCATATTCTAATCCATGGTAAATGGATTGGCGGTTTATGGATGCCACATGGTGTGTGCGTGTGTGTGTGCATATATGCATATCTATGTATATGTATGTATGTATGTATGTATGTATGTATGTATGTATGTATGTATGTATATGTGTATGTGTGTATATATAGTATTTTAATACCATATAGAAGAGTATATATTGAAAATATTTATAGTTTTCCCATTTTTTAAATATCAATGTTAATGTGTGTATTTTCCATTACAATTTTTGTGTTCTATTAAGAATCTATTTGGAGTAATTAATTAATTGTATATTAGGGTTAAAACCTACAAAAGAAAGCTTGAGATTTTCATTTTTTAAGACGATGGAAAGATCATCAAATGGAAGCTCATTTTGGAGATACAAGTGGCATGATAGTATGTTTCTGTTCCTAAGACTAACAAAATTAACCCAAAATATTTATATCTTATAAGCATCAACCCATCAATCAACATTTTGTCACCACCAAGTGATAGATCTAACCCTCATTTGTTTAATTTCTTTCTTATTTATTTTACCTAAAACTTTAGCTATAAAGGAACCTTGTTTAGCCTTGACTTTACTCAACAGTCCTAAGAAAGCCTAGACAAGTGTTGGAGGGGTATTTTATGATCTTATCCTCCTTAAAAAAATAATTTCAATGATCTACATAGGGAGAAATAAATAATTGGAAATCAAAAATTTCAGATGTGGGCCATGGAAAATAAGGAAAACACTTGACAATTATTTCATGATGCTACATTGATGTTTATCTTGTGTTTTGAAAGTTATATCATCATGATTGAGTGGGGAGAGTGACAACATGAGAATGATGTGGTTTCCATGTAGGACTAGAAGGCTCTAGATGCATTATGTCACTATCACATTTTGATGTTCTTTAGGAATCAAAATATAAAGGCATAACTCCATCTCCTAGAGAATATCATTCAAATGTGGAATCCAAATGATCAATAGTTTGAAGTGTATCACTAGGTATTTACCATAAAGGTGTTGGTATTGTGAGAAACAGTACACACATCAAATCACCCAAGAATAGAAAAATATTGTAAATAATCACATTGCATTAATTACAATAATTATACAACACTCTCACTCACACTAGAATACAATGCATGAGGCATCATATTCTAGAATTGAGATGCCCATAACAAATTTAAAATTTGGCTAATTGGTTCAACCATCTCCATTCCACAATATCTCTATGAATATCTCCACAAATATCTCAAATTATTATTTGTGATCTCCATCACTAACTTCTCTCATATGTAGACTTCTAGAGTAAGTATAATTTCATTATTAATAATTGTGTTATATCTTCATCATATCATAAGAATGAATTATTCCTTTGTACTCCCCTTTAATGAGTACTTATGATTTAATCTATATATCTTAAGTTGTCTTCATATTTATTCCTCAATACTCTACAACATATTTAGTCATCTTCATCTTCACCGGTCGTTACTTACCATTGTCCATCTACATCAATATATGTTGCTTCAAATATGGATCTTGATTCAATCATCTTGATTGAATCATCTTCATATCAAGGATTTATTTAGTTTACCCTTGACCTTCTCATGGGTTTTCTATGGATTACCCTTCATCCATTACACTGTACTCAAGCCTTTTAGCTCACCCTTAACCTCTAAGTGGTTTGACTTACTATGAACCAATCCTTACATCAAGTGGCTACATTTGACCGCAAACCTCCATCTCTCATTACAAGGTGGATTTTGGTGCAACATGAACCAATAAAAAAAATAATAAAGAAATGACTCAATAAACTGACAAATATTTCCTTTTTACAACTAACCTTTGGGGCACCAACTAACTCATCAACATTTGAATACTTGACCTTGTAAAATATATTCAACATAGATGTAATTTTCTGCCATCCAAACACAAATATCCAACCACATTACATTTCTATATTAGGATTTGATATTTCTTTATTCGAACACTTATGATTATCATGGCTTGTAAGACCTCAACACAATAGAGATGTAGATTCCAACATTTATCTCGTACATGTCCTTTTTCCCCCAATTACTACAATTTTTTCTTGCTTATGCATTTGATTTATTGTACTGATGTTTCTAGATGGCTCACCTTATCTCAATGTTTCTCCTTTCAAAAATTTATTAGTTGTATTGCTTGTTTGTCCTTCATAACGTAAGACTTCATTATTTTTTCTTACACATATTTGTATAGGATTCTGAATACTTTAACCTATTTTACCTAAACAATTTCCATCAAAACTTATTTTATTTAAAAGTTTGGCACCAATTCCTTTTTTTGTGCTTCTCAAAATAGCCTATTTCATCATCTTCAACTTTATCAGGATCATTATTTAGAGCCTTGAAACAAGAAAGAGACATATCCACATCAACATTATCATCATCAATTAATTATCAAGTATAAATAGTATTATTGATCTTCTGAATGAGGTCATTAGTATCACAAACTACATCAAGCTTTGATTTTTCTTCACATAATTGTTTCACTTCACTTGCATGTGCTAATAGACATTTTATTTTTCAACTAATTATGGTTGAAATGTAATGTCCCCAAACACTTGAGCATGGATATATCCTCCCTTATAGCCTAACTTTTCTCCTTTAGGCTGGGAAAAAGGGAAATTGTTAAGGGGACGAAGAAATTTTGCCTAACTCTACTTTATTAAATAAAAGGGGCAAAAGTCACTGGTATAAAATAAGAAAACTATACTTAATGACCTTGTTAATAAGAAATAATAAAAAAGGTGCTTCTATAAAATCAAAGAAGGGTCCAAAAAATATTTAAAAAGGGGAGGAGGTCATTTCTAGAGCATCCTATTTTGTTTATACTTTTTGGAGAATTTATTTGGATTAAATGAGTTTGTTGCAAGGGTTTCAATGAGAATCTTTTAGCCAATTTTGATGGAATTAGAGTGCCACCCTAGTTGGTTCTAAAGGGATATCACATCATATCTTCCATTTGTATTCATAGGTTTTTAGGTTTGGGTTTTTTTTGTTGAAGTTTGAGTTCATCATATGGATGCCAAGTTGTTTATCTATGGAGGTCGATTACTGCAGGCTAATTTCATCATTTGGAGGTCAATTTATTTATATATGGAGGCTAATTACTAGAGGAAAATTTATTTTTTTGTGGAGGATGATTACTGGAGGTCAAGTTTATCGACTGCAAATTGATTTCATCCATTTACTAGGAGTCATGTCTATAATTTGAAAGTCAATTGTATCATCTAGAGGTCAAGTTCTTCATATAGAGGTTAAGTTCCTTAATTTTGGAGGTCGGCTACTAGAAGCCAAATTCACCATTTGCAGAGGTCAATTGCTAGAGGTTGAATTATTCTCTTGGAGGTTGAATTCATCTCTACATGGGAGTAGGGGGGTGGGTGGGATAATTTCTTGATATTCTTGGAGACAAAATTCCCATTATTGGAGGATGAATGCGATTATATTTCTTTGAGGATGAATACATAATTTTTTTGGGTCATGTTATAATTTTTTTTTGCAACTCGAATTGTTTGTGGGTCGAGATCCTTTTTCATAGGGCTAATATCATCATCATTCTTCAAGGTCAAGTTGATCTAACTATTTGTCAAAGTTGTATTACAGGTTCATAAGTTTATATTTTTCATGTGAACCCTCTAATAAAGTTAATAAAATTTTGGTTCTGCTCTTGAAATATTTATGTTGTAAGTGTTTATTACTTTACTTACAAAATGTTTGACAAAATGTGTTAAAGAGAATTCTAATTTGAAGTGAAATAATTCTGAGGAGGAAGATTATAGAACCAAATTCGGAAGTGGAAAATTAAGGTGACATAGGTGGAGGGCCCATGAGAGACAAAGAAAATATAGAACCAAACAACACAACCACCATGAATGAAATAGTGAAGATGTAGAAGATGATGATTCATATGATGGGGTAGTTAACTATTTCAACATTGGTGAATCAAAACCATAAAGAAAATGGTGGAAAAAGAGGATCCTGCTCAGGAAAAGGGATTCATGTTCACACTTGCGCTAATATGCAGAGCCATCTATATGGTAAACCCACTAGACCCACCATAACTCAAATTCTGGATGAAAAATTAAGGGAGCCAGACATGGTTACAAAAGAGGTTGAGTCATTTGTATAAAATTTGGAGGTGTACCATGCATTGGGACACAATTTTTAAGCATCCCTCTCTTTTGTGGATTTTTGTTACTTGAGACGCTGGCACAAACCAGTGGAGTTTTATAGGAGAAACAATAAGAATCAAGAACTATAGCGAGCTATGAGGAATATGACACTCCGTAATTTTTATGGGTCATATAAATGTTTCACAAGGACATGGGTGCGTACATTGGACACTTATCTTCAGCTTAACAAGATGAAGGAGGCACATGTTATCAAATTTTCAATAGTACACTTGGATGAAGATGCCTAAGAATGGGGGCACCAGTGATAGATCCACTTTAGAGAGTTGACACAGCTAAGAGAGACCAATTTGGAGACCTATATATCTAAATTTATAAGGTTATAGATGTTGGTGACAAATATATCAATTGCCCAACTAGTTAAGCTATTTATAGAGGAACTTCCTGAGCCTTTGTGTAGGTGCGTAAGGGCCTACAAACCCATTTCATTACAGGATGCAATTAGCAAAGCACGAGACATGCAAGATGAAATCCCTAAGACCATATTTGATCTAAAAATGAGTTCTTAGACTAATGTTAAGGTATTATAGACTCATGTGCATGGATTTGCCTACATCATTTAGTGCAATGGATCGATAAGATTGCGAATGATATAGACAATGAAGTAGTTAAAAAAACATAATAGACACACATAACACAGCAAGTTTAATCTGGAGTTCACCCAAAACTCCTGGGCTACATCTCCTGGTCCAGCCTTCCGTGGTGACCTCTCTATTATGTCTTCAAGAGCAGATTTTTACAAAAGTGAGCTCAATTTGAGTCTCAACACAATAGATACACAACAACAGGAATTTACTTGAATCCCTCAAGTCTCTCTAAGTACACATACTCTCCCTCTCGCTCTCTGTCTCCTTTTTCTCTCTATCTCAGCACTGCTTGCCCCTGTCTCTGTCATTCTATGGCTTTTAAGCCAATCTGCACTGTCTGTTCGTTTCCTCTTCTGGGCTCTCTGGCTTCCAACCTCTGTCCATTCAAACCCCCTCTGAGCATTAACCAATCATGGTGTAATGTCTTCAGGGATGGTGGCCACCTATTTTACAACAAAAGGAACCATTGGCGCTTTAGAAATCACAAAAATAGTCGTTCTCTGTTTATACAGAGAAATACACAAAAACATGGGAAAATCCACCCAAATGCAGTATATTGGACCTGGCATATTATCAATTCTGCCCCATAATCCCTTCGGATCTGTCTTTGAATGCTATCTTAAGTGATCATCGATCCAATGGTTATTATTGATTTCAGGTGGCTTATGTGCCCGGAGATTGCCTGCCCGAAAAGGGTGGTTTTCTCTATCCAGTGCCTAGCCACGTGGTGGCCAGTGTATGGGCTTGGGCAAAGCCTGGCCAAAACCTCTTACCGCCTAAGGCCCACCCAAAATTGCACTCATTTCAGAACTCAAAACACATATCGCTGAATATAAAAACCCTTTTGGGTCCATTTTATTGCCCAATTCGCATTTCCTTTGTTTTTCATTTATTTAAAGAAAAATGCGAAATACATAGAAAAATCCCTTTTTCTGGAACTCAAAATATATTAAATTTCATCCATAATCCTATCGGGTTGGGCTATCACAGTCGAATTTGTTATCGACCCCGCTCCTTTTCATTCCTTCGATGCGATATAAAGATATCACAATCGCACATCGCATGGTCCTCGGGCCCTTTGGTAAGTGCTCCCTTGTATATTGCCGATGTGATATTGCAGGTTAACCTAGGTCGTTGATCTGCGTGCTTGATCGACAGTCCTCGTTGACTCATGCTAATCGCGATCACAATTTCCATATGGTAGCCTATGATAGCTTCTGCTTGCCATTGCCAATTGCGATATGCCAATTCGATTTGGACCATTGATCAGCCAGATCCAATGGCTCCTCTGCATCATCATCCAAGCCTCTGATAAACTCTTTTTTTCACTATTTCCTCATGTTTTTCAGGCCCAATAGTGTAATCTGCCATTTTTATAAGTTCATCCTTTTGTGATAGTTTTTTATTTTGAAGATTTAGAGGGTTCTTAGGATCCATTTTGGATCACGCCTTCCCACTGAAAAATCTTTTGGACAACCAAAAGTTGGTTTTTAAGCATCAATCAAGTGAGGATATAGCTTCCTCACTTGTCCAATCTCTATCCATCTTGGACTGCTTGGTTTTGAACCTTTGAGTCCAATTCTTATGTACTCAACATCCCCTTTGTGCGTAGTTCTCACCTTCTTGTCTAGAACTATGTCTTCTTGCAAGTCATTGAGATATTCAGGCAACAAATCATCAATAGAAGGCAACTAACTTTGCTCTTCAGGATATTCAATCAATGAAGGTTCATATAGTCTCAAGTTCTCTACATTAATGACTGAATAGGTATGCATATAAGCTGACAAATCAAGGTGAAAAGCGTTTTCACCAATTTTCTCAAGTATCTTGAAAGGCCCATACCTTATTGGCTTCAGTTTCTTACCTTCGCCTTGCATACTATCTTTTTTGATGTACAACCAGACTTGATCACCAACTTGGAAGCTATGCTCAATTCTATGCTTGCCATGCCTTGCCTTGTACTTGGTCTTGCTTCTTTCTAGCTGTTCCTATGCTACCTAGTGAATTTCTTGGATCTATTCAATGAACTTGATTTCTTTTTCCACATCATTGTGTCCATCAACTGCTATGTCTTTACTAAAGAAAAAATCCAAGGGAGACATTGGTGTAAAACCAAAACAAGTCTCAAAAGGATATCTCTAAGTAGAAGAGTGCTTGGCACGGTTGTAAGCATGTTTCACATAACACAAATGTTCATCCCAAAGCTTGGGATGCTTGCTGCAATAGCCCCTAAGAAACTAGATCATTGTCCTATTGACCACCTCTGTTTGTCCATCTATTTGTGGATGAAATGTTGTGCTCTTCTTCAATCTGGTTTCCATCAACTCCCATACACTTGACAAAAAATTCCCAACAAATAGGGAATCTTGACCAAATACAATAGAAGTGGGTAACCCAAAATGAACCCATACATGCTGAAAGAACAACTTCGTTGTTTTTTCAGCTGTAATTTGCTTGTTACAAGTTATTAAAATACACATCTTGCTAAACCTATCCACAATAACATATAACTAATCATGACCTTTTCTAGATTTTGGCAATCCCCCAACAAAGTCCATGGAAACACTTTCCCAAGGACGAGAGGGAACTGGAAGTGAACTGTACAAGCCTAATTTTCTATTACTGGGCTTGCTTGTAGCACACATGGTACACCCTTTAATATATCTAGAAATTGTTTCATGCATTCTTGGCCAATAACAAAACCTTTGCAGCTGTGCAACTGTTTTACTTACACCAAAATGACCTGATATTAGAGAAGTATGTGCTTCTCGAATTATGTTAACTCTTTCAACATGAGGAATGCATAACTTTCCAAAATGATATAAGAGTTGATCCCTAACATGATAATCCAATTCTTCTACTTGTTTTCCATGACTTAAAGTTGCATATACATCTTTAAAATCTACATCTTGAGCATATTGTTCAATGTAGCTTTCATGCAATACTGAGTTATGCTTAAGTATAGTAGATGCATTTATGATTGGTCTTGATAGCATATCTGCAACCTTATTGTGTATGCTTTCAAGGTGTCGAAGGCTTTATGCTATTTTCCTCCCCATTGAAACACCTTGTTCAATCATGTTAAAGCATGTAAGGGAGATGCAATCAAGGAAAAGTTAGCAATAAACTTTCTCCAATATTGTGCTACTCCTAGGAAACTCCTAACTTCTGTAGCAGATTTGGGTTTAGGCCAGTTCACAATGACTTCAACCTTAGAGGGATCTATCTTCAATTCACCACCCCCTACAATGTGACCCAAATAATTTAAATATGTTTTGCCAAATTCACATTTTGATAACTTCACATAGAAATTTTCTCTATTCAAAACATCTAAAGTCTACTTTACATACTTCAAATGTTCTTCCCATGTTTTATTGAAAACAAGAATGTCATCTAAATACACAATTACAAAATCATCAATAAAAGGTTGGAGTACATCATTCATAACTCTCATGAAAGTGGTAGGAGCATTAGTTAAGCCAAAAGGCATAGCCATCCATTCATACAACCCTTGCTTTGTCTTGAAAGTAGTCTTCCATGCATCTTATTCTGCAACTTTAACCTGATGATAGCCACTACGCAAGTCTAGCTTGGAAAAGTAAACTGCTTCTTTCATCTGATCTAATAGATCATCAATGCGAGGAAGAGGATAATGATTCTTGATTGTTATTTTATTCAGTTCTCTGTAATCAGTGCACATCCTCCAAAAACCATCTTTCTTTCTCACCAACACAATTGGAGATTCACATGGTGATGTGCTTGGTCTTATGAACTCTTTATCGAGCAGCTCCTATACCTGCTTCTTGATCTCTGCATTCTCTAAAGTGGATAACCTATACATTCCGATGTTAGGCAATGGAGCATCTTGCTGCAAATGAATATCATGTACTATTTCCCTTTTGGGTGGCCGACCTTTCGGTTCTTGAAATAGGATATCATATTTTGAAACAACTTTACCTAAATTAGCTTTATGTTTAGCATCACAGCCTTCAAACACATTGGTTTTATCAGGAACAATGTAAACTTTGAAACGGGAACTGATACTGTTACCCGTTTCGTAGAGATAGCTAAAAAGTGACCTGATTTTGAAAATGGGTGATGTAGAACGCACATGTTTTTTCTAGAGCATAGTTTTTGGCACTTTAGTTTTTTTTATGTACATCACGTTTTAGAATGGTAGTGATTTTCATGCCGATTTTAAAAAGTGAGCATTCTGCATCACGCTCCTTTTTTAAAAGCCCTGTATTTTGGCTTTAAATTTTTTAATGTATAAAATGTAAATAATTATTTAGTAAATTTGATAATTTTTGAAGCGGTCGTTTTCTTCACATTTTCTTGTTTTTTATTATAATTTTAAATTATTTTTTCGTGAGGTTTTTACTATTTTGCATTTTTAAATTAGAAGGTCGATATTTAGACTTTTCGATATTCTACATATTTATACATCCTTAATTAATTTTTCAATCGACATGAAATAATTGTTTCTAAAAAACAATATTTTTTAACAATGGACATAAAAATAACCATTTTTAACATAAATATAACTAAAAAACTACACGTTTTGATAATTTTTTGTTAGAATTGACATGTCAAAATCACAATTTTTATACGATAATTTTAACTAAAAATGGTTAAATAATAGCTTTTTCTATGAATTTCATGTCAAAAAAATAATAAAAATCACTTTTTTTTTCAAAAAATAATGATTAACTTAAAAATCAATGCAAAAATCACATATTACCAATATTGAACGTATAACAACCCTAATTGAGTGTTTATTCTTCTCATAAAATGTCAAAGTCAAAACATTGCAAAGCTTGATTTACAAGCATAACTTAAATTTAATCAACAATGTCACGTAATCCAAACTCTTCGTCCTCTAGAGTTTCATCATTGTCCTCTTCCACAATATTTTCTGTTTCATTTTGCTCATTTTCCTCTTCTAATGGGTCTTTGGTGTCTGCGAAACTCCCAATGTATGTCTTTCCAAACATTCCATGTAATGGTGGTTGGGGTTCCTTTGCCTTTTTTGCCACACGTGATTCACTAAAGTCCCCTTTCTTCAACCCAATTTCTTGCATTGCATCTGGAAGAAATTGAAGAGCATTAATTCTTTGCTGAATGAAATTGCACTGTACTGGATCTTTTTCAATTGCAATGCAATTTCTTCCTTTTTGAAGGCAACATGCTAGTGTTGTACCTAATTTTCAAGCACAAAAGAAATAATGAACTAAATTAGTACAATGACATATTAATTAAAAAAATAACATATTGAAATTCAATTCCATATAATAAAACTTACCTGAGCCAGAAAATAAATCCAAAACCCAATCTCCTTCATTTGAACAAATGTCTATAAGATAGTTAATCAATAACTGTGGTTTTTGATAAATGTTAACTATCTCTCCTTTTTCTTCTTTGTCTTCATATGTTAGTTTTCTCACAACAGCATCATAACTCAATATTTGGCTATGACTCTTTCTGTCTACCCGATTAAAAATCATAGACATATGGCTATCATCTTTTGCCCAACTATCAATATGAATGAACTCACAATCATTTATAAATTGTTGATCTTCATTGTGAAGAAGATTTGACTTTTCCCTATAACATGAAATAGTAAAAGTTAAATTAACTTGTACATAAATAAATTTTTCAACATTAATCAAATATACATTTTAAACGTCTTACCATGTAAGCTGCATCCTTGAATTTGCTTTCCCCTTGAAGCTTGACAATATCATTGCCAATTGTGTGTCTGAATGAAATGTCACAAATCTCCATAATGGTGATGATGTGACTTCTACAAATCCCGCAACCACTTTACTAAAAGCTTGATAAGTATAAGGGTCACTATCATAGTCAATGTTTGGAATATTGAAACCATGGGGAATATCTGCAATGACTAGGGCATAATCCCTTTTAGGTATGAGTTTAGCAATGTCTTCACAGTCGCCTTGTATTACTTGATATTGAATAGTGTCTAGCCCATTCCAAATGAAATGATTAAGAGTTGGATCAAGTTGAATATCCTTAATACGTTGCTTCCTCAGTATTTCGATCTTTATCTTTTCGATAAAGGTTTTGAAACTATCTGGCACTCCATTATCATCCTTCCTCATCTTTTATAAAATAAACAAATATATGTGTAAGTTATAAATTAAAAATAGTACACAGGTGAATAAAAATGAATGTATAAATCAAGATACCTTTTTAAATGCAAGATAAAAAGATTTTAATGTTGATGTAGAACTTGAATCTGGATAGTTGCGTACGACATCATCCCAACTATCTTCATTCAACAATCTAACCATTTGTTCTTGAATTTTCATGTAAACTTTGTGACTGCATAGATAAAGTAACAAAAAGTTAATATAATGACATGTATAACAAATACTACCAAGAACAGCATGTTTTATTTAAAATATAATTATAATCTAGAAATAAATAAAAATATTTCAAGAAACTTACTTTTGAAATTCTTCAGACATTTCCTCCAATGATAATTCCCCTGACCTCACACGAGATAATATTGTTTTGACAATTTTCTCATCTTTCACTCCTTGCATCGCCCTCCAAGGTGTGATAGTCATATCGTCTAGAAGATGCTTCATTTCAGGAGCTAATTTACTGTTGCCACATATGAATGGCTTAGACTTTTTGACCTTCTAGTTTTTAATGGCAATGTCTTCCCACATGCCAAAAATCTCATCAATCAACCTCCAAACATCTCCAGTTCTAAATGCCAATTGGAAAATGTTATCAACACCTCTGAATAAATCACTATGTTTGTTTCCCTTTCCACCTTTTGAATTGGTTTTCTCTTCAATTTGATATCCTATTTCCATACAACATTCCTTTCGGAACTCTGCAGTAACTTTTGTCCTATCCCCACCACATTTTTCTTCAAATTTACTATGAATAAATCTAACCCTTTGGATGAAAGTCATAGACATCCTATATTCATTATCTGAATTATGATCCCATGCCACTAACTTTGCTTCTGTATCAGATAAACCAGCGTAAATGATACATTTCATTGTTTCAAAACGTGGGTTATTAGGATATTCCTCCATCAATTGTCTTTGAGCTTCTACAGAATGGTTCCCCCCAAGCACATAATAATTGTATTCAAAACATTTTGACTTATCAAATGCTTCTTTGTTGGGAACTTGAAGTGGATCAACAAGAAGCACATAACTAACCACATGAGCATATGGATTGTACCTCATCAATGTCTTCAAGTTGTGAACATGTAGATGATGTGGCTTTCTAACTTGATATTGACATTGTCCTTCACTTTCTTTATAGGTTTGCCTGACATTAAGCTGAAATGTGCGACCACCATCAATTAAGTTTCTCTTTGTCAAATTCTCTCGAATGACATTTTGTTTTGTTTTGATAATGCCATCTTCTAAATCAGCACCTGGTGTAATGATTTCTCTGCTTTCTTTTGAAGTTTCACTAGGTTCTTGACTGCTGGTAATGACTGCTTCAAAATCATCAACTCTACTTTTCTTGGTCATAACATTCCCACCAGAGTTATTCTTAGGCATTGTTACTTTTGGATTTTTATGGCTCTTCTCAGTTCCAATGTCATCTTCAGTAATGACAACATATGTTTCATCGTCAATTTCAACTTCATCATTCTCAAAAGTAACTTGTTTACCCTTGCTAGATTTATCCACCAGAGACCTTTTTTTCTAATTCTTTGGATGTAGTTTTGTAGCATTATCAATTACTTCATTTCGCCTTTTTTCCATATTTTCTTCTAACATTGAGTAAAAACTGCTGACAACTTTCATGATATCATTCTCAATGAAATGAATGCCTCCCAACCTAATTGAACAACTTTCAACGAAATTCTGCCAAACAAAATATCATATGTCAATAAAAAACAAAGTTAAAAAATATAGTGAGACACTTTAAAAAACGCAAAATACAAATATAAATAATAATACTTACGATGTTTTCTGTCATCTCATTTACGATTTGACTACAGAACTTTGTAGATACCTCGCTCGTGTCATACAATGAATATGATAGTTGGTATTTAACCCTTTCATGTGACTTGGGAGCTTTTGTAAGTACGTAAACAACTTCAGTGTCCGGTACCGAACACATATCTACGACTCTTCCCATCACCTCAAAAATTCCATTATCATTCGGTATATCGATATATAGATATATATTCACATTTGCGCTTTCTCTTTCTTTCACATACCACATTCTTGATGGAAATTTCACCTCTTTCGAATTCTTCCTGTCTGAAATCATCTTCTTATCACTTGAGGCACTTGAAAGATTTGTAGTCATGAGCTCAGGTGGAGTTCGTTCACCAATGTTTCTTTTAGATGCACCTTTATGAGTCTTTGGTCCAGAAAGATTCACTGAAATTCTCTTTGATGCCATTTTCTTGAAAAATAGAAATACATAAATCAGTAAATAATAAAAACATATTAACTTAAAGTAACAACGAAAACATATCATAAATTTTAATCAACAATCGCCCCACCCATCACCCCTCATATTCCAAAAGGACATGCATTAATATTCCAGTGTAAAAAAGTAAATCATGAATAAAACATTTTGCTGGGGTGCCCTCACCGACCCACCACCCCCCCCGCATGGCATGGGAGCCCTCACCCACCCACCCCCCCCAAGCATCCCAACCCCCCCACCCCGGCGGCCCGGGCGCCCCGGCCCAACCCCCACAACCCTCTCCAGCCCGGGCGCCCTCACCCGCCCGCCCACCCCAACTCTCTCCCTACTCAGCTCGCCCAACCGACCGACCCAGGTGCCCTCACCTACCCCTCTGGGTGCCCTCCCTACCTCTCCCCCAACCCGCGCGCCCCGCACCCCCTCACCCGCCCGCTCCAACCCTCCCGGCACCCCACCCCTCCAGGCGCCCTCGCCCACCCGCCCGCCCCACCCCTCCGGGCGCCCTCACCCAGCCCCCCGCCCGGCACCCTCACCCACCCGCCCGCCTCACCCGAACCCCCCTCCGCCCGGGCTCCCTACCTCTTCCCACACCCGCCCACCCCGCACCACCTCACCCGCCCGCTCCAACCCTCCCGACGCCCTCACCCCTTCGGGCGCCCTCGCCCGCCCGTGCGCCTGGCTCCCTCTCCCACCCACCCGCCTCAACCGAACCCCCCTCCGCCCGAGCTCCCTACCTCTCCCCCAACCCGCCCACCCCGCACCCCATCATGCACCCCTCACCCACCCGCTCAACCCCTCCCGGCTCCCTCGCCCGCACCCCCGCCCGACGCCCTCACCCACCCGCCTGCCTCACCCGAACCACCCTCCGCCCGGGCTCCCTACCGCACCCCCTCACCCCGCACCCCTTCACCCGCACACCCCGCACCCCCTCACCTACCCGCTCCAACCCGCCTGCCCCGCCCCTTTAGGCGCCCTCGCCCACCCGCCCGCCCCACACCTCCGGGCACCTTCACCTGCCCCGCCACCCGGCGCCCTCACCCGCCCCGCCGCCCGGCGCCCTCACCCACCCGACCGCTTCACCCGAACCGCCCTCCGCCCGGGCGCCCTCGTGCAGGCACTACCCGGGCCGCCCGCCCCCTCGCCCGACAGGCAGGGCAACCCTGCCTGCTGGACGAGGGCACGGGCGGCCCGGGTGGCGCCTACACGAGGGCACCCAACCTCGTGCAGGCGCCACCCGGGCCGCCCGCGCCCTCGCCCGGCAGGCAGGGCAGCCCGTGTGGTGCCTGCACGAGGGCGCCCTCCCTCGTGCAGGCGCCATCCGGGCCGCCCGCGCCCTCGCCCAGCAGGCAGGGTCACCCTGCCTGCCGGGCGAGGGCGCGGGCGGCCCGGGTGGCGCCTGCACAAGGGCGCCTGTAAGGCCTCTGAGCTGCGGTGCGACAGGCGCTGGGTGGGCGATCGTGCACGAGGGCGCGGGCGGGCGCACGGGCACGCGGGCGGGCAGAAGTGCGACGAGTCTGCGACGTTGGTGCGACGGGTCTGTGACGTTGGTGCGACGAGCTGCGACAATATGCGATGATAAAAGCGACGTTAAGAATACACAAAAAATGGCTAAGTGTCATTTCCTCACTTGTACGCATATGTTATGAAACAATATGGAGGTTTATATATATGCGTGGAATAATAAAACATAAAATTTAATGGAGCATACGACAAAGATTATGGGGGTGGTCGGCCATGGGTTAACACCCCATGTAACATCACATGTATGCGTATATGTTATAAGGACATACGAAGGTTTATAATAATTAAACATGAAACATAAATATATACCAAAGATATGATGTAAGGGCTTCATAATACCATTTAACATGTCGGCCCAAAGCTATATCCCAAGGTGTAGAGCATATATATATACATGAGCATGAGAGCTCATTAAGGCATCGAATCTTCGCTTATCTTCATACGCATAGGGGTAAAACAGCAGGGGTAAAAGTAGACTACGCATACCTCATGCGTAGTGCTACTAAAGGTGAAGTTTTGACTTAAGTGCGGGTTGGGTGAAGACAAGCGTGCCGAGGTGTGTAGATTGTGTGCAGGACTTGACAAAGTAAGATAGGTGGCCCGGGTGGGTATTCTTCTTTGTACAAGGGTGCATATGATGATGTATAAGGCTGTTCTATGCCTGTTGTAAAATTATTCTAAGTGTTGGCTTAAAGTTTGTCAAGCACACTTGTATTGTAAAATTGAAGAAGCTGTTATAATATATTGTTGGGCAGACTTTACCGGGAGTTGCCCCTCCCTTTATACTTGTGTATTGTTCTCGGTTTATTGTACATGGTTAATGATTGAGAATGTTCTTTGTTAAAGTATAAAGGATAACACTTTATTCGGTTATAAGAACACAAGTTAAGTATGTTCATGTTGGAATAGGCGTAGTCCATAAACGTTACTATTGTTAAAAAGAAAGCGTTCGGTGGTGCCGCATCTCGCTACAAGCGGTTGGAAGACCACCGCAGGTGTAGGGGCGTGACAGTTGGTATCAGAGCTCAGTTGGAGCTAGTGAAAGGTGAAGTAGGTGCAGATAAGTTTATGAAGAACAGTTTGGGTTTCGTAAACTTGATGGTTTATGGCAAGACCATTCAAGCTTTGGTAGACACAGGTGTTATACATAACTTTATGACAACACGGTTAGTAGAAGAGGCTGGGCTGATGATCTCCTCATCAAATATGGGGGTCAAGACAATGAACTCTAGAGCTAAGGTGGCAGGCTTGGTACACGATGTACCCGTGCAGATGAAAGAATGGGAAGGTCAGTTAGACTTCATAGTGATGGAGATGAATGACTTCGATATGATACTTGGACGAGATTTCTTGGAAGGCAACAAGGCTATTGTTGTCCCCTTCTGTGATGAAGATGTTGCAAGCTTGACTACGATGGAGGATGAACTTGAGGCTGATCAAGTTGAACCAGGATCGTGCAGTTTTTCAGCATGGATGGATGAGGGCACTCACATGGAGGAGCCTCATGAGGATGAAGTAAGTAATGATACTTGTGTTTCATTTGGGCATTTGGGAGATGGACCATGTGCAGTAAAGGGCAAAGTCAGTTTGCCAAGGCAAGAGGACATCTTACCATGGATGACTATGATGGAACCTTGTATGGAAGAACAAGCGTTGTCAACCGTTGCAGGACTTGTTGGGGCTACTTGTGACCTTATGGTTGAAGGTGCAGGGACCCGTGACAAGGGTGGAACTTGATGATCGTTGTGGAAGAATGAGTCATGCTTTAGCCACATGGAGAATTGGCTAAGTGCCCGGCATGACTCATGGACAGGTTGAGGAGGGCACACACTTGTGATGTTTTGGGTGGATTTCTCATGGCCGAGACCAAGGGCAAGTCTTGGTGGACACTTTGGTGGAGGAGCTATGGTGAAGGAACTCATGACATGATGATGATAAGATGGTTGGGTGACCGAGTTCACTTGACCGAAAGTTGAAGACTTGGATGGGATGGCCAGATGTTGTGATGTGTCTACTTGGTTGGACTACATGGGCAACTTAGTCATGGACATCAGGTTGGAGACTTGAAGACATGGAGCATAGCAGACCTATGCAAGGACATTGTGTGGAAGCACTTGTAGAGATGTCAAGGGGCATCCAAGAGGAGTGCTAGGGCAGGAATGTTATGCAGGAGGACTTGCTAGTGTGGCATGGGAACTTGAGGATGGCACATTGCAGATGATGAAGAGGACTTCATGGACCTGAATGGGGCACATCAAGAGTTGATAAGATTGGAGACTTGAGGATGGCACATTGCAGATGATGGAGAGGACTTCATGGACCTGAATGGGGCACATCAAGAGTTGATAAGGTTGGAGACTTGAGGATGGCACATTGCAGATGATGAAGAGGACTTCATGGACCTGAATGGGGCACATCGCGAGTTGATTACTTGGATGGAGTTGTGAGCAGCTATGGAGCATTCCTACTACATGGGGAGCTAAGGCATATTGTATGCTTGCTGAGATGTTGGTTGGAGATGGCTCATGGAGCTCATGAGGATATGAGATTGTTGTGACTTTTAGAGACTTCATGTATGGTGGACTTAAAGGTCTAATGCATTGAGGAGCTGAGGTCAGATGACTTTGATGCAGTATGAGATGCATACTTTCAAAGTGCATGGACATGGCTTGGGAGAACTTGATGTAGAGGATCGATAAGAGGCACTTTGAGGTGATGAAGTTACAATGATGGTGATGATGCTTTGGTGATACACTTGAGCATGGGTTGAGCCGAGATTCAACGACTTTCTATACATGGGAGCTGATTTGATCAAGGATCATGGGCAGCACATGGATAGATGAGACAAGTGCATACTTGTTCGATGGTAGACTTGAGGGATGGCACATTGTAGATGTGATGAAGGGTTGCTTCATGGACCTAGATGTGGCACATCGAGAGTCGGTTTGATGAGATGATCTCTTCACTTTGGAGGAGACACACACCTGGACAACATATTGCAGATGACAGTGGTTCTACATATGTTGTGGTGATGTTTGCCTTATGTGGAGGAGACCATATCATGGTTGATGGTATGTTGTCGAGGACGACAACAATTTCAGGTGGAGGAGAATGTAAGGCCTCCGAGCTGCGGTGCGACGGGCGCCGGGTGGGCGATCGTGCACGAGGGCGCGGGCGGGCGCACAGGCGCGCCGGCGGGCATAAGTGCGACGGGTCTGCGACGTTGGTGTGACGAGCTGCGACAATATGCGACGATAAAAGCGACGTTAAGAATACACAAAAAATGGCTAAGTGTCATTTCCTCACTTGTACGCATATGTTATGAAACAATATGGAGGTTTATATATATGCCTGGAATAATAAAACATAAAATATAATGGAGCATACGACAAAGATTATGGGAGTGGTCGGCCATGGGTTAACACCCCATGTAACATCACATGTATGCGTATATGTTATAAGGACATACGAAGGTTTATAATAATTAAACATGAAACATAAATATATACCAAAGATATGACGTAAGGGCTTCATAATACCATTTAACATGTCGGCCCAAAGTTATATCCCAAGGTGTAGAGCGTATATATATACATGAGCATGAGAGCTCATTAAGGCATCAAATCTTCGCTTATCTTCATACGCATAGGGGTAAAACAGCAGGGGTAAAAGTAGACTACGCATACCTCATGCGTAGTGCTACTAAAGGTGCAGTTTTGACTTAAGTGCGGGTTGGGTGAAGACAAGCGTGCCGAGGTGTGTAGATTGTGTGCAGGACTTGACAAAGTAAGATAGGTGGCCCAGGTGGGTATTCTTCTTTGTGCAAGGGTGCATATGATGATGTATAAGGCTATTCTATGCCTGTTGTAAAATTATTCTAAGTGTTGGCTTGAAGTTTGTCAAGCACACTTGTATTGTAAAATTGAAGAAGCTGTTATAATATATTGTTGGGCAGACTTTACCGGGAGTTGCCCCTCCCTTTATACTTGTGTATTGTTCTCAGTTTATTGTACATGGTTAATGATTGAGAATGTTCTTTGTTAAAGTATAAAGGATAACACTTTATTCAGTTATAAGAACACAAGTTAAGTATGTTCATGTTGGAATAGGCGTAGTCCATAAACGTTAGTATTGTTAAAAAGAAAGCGTTCGGTGGTGTTGCACCTCGCTACAAGCGGTTGGAAGACCACCGTAGGTGTAGGGGCGTGATAGTTGGTATCAGAGCTCGGTTGGAGCTGGTGACAGGTGAAGCAGGTGCAGATAAGTTTATGGAGAACAGTTTGGGTTTCGTAAACTTGATGGTTTATGGCAAGACCATTCAAGCTTTGGTAGACACAGGTGTTATACATAACTTTATGACAACACGGTTAGCAGAAGAGGCTAGGCTGATGATCTCCTCATCAAATATGGGGGTCAACACAATGAACTCTAGAGCTAAGGTGGCAGGCTTGGTACACAATGTACCCGTGCAGATGAAAGAATGGGAAGGTCAGTTAGACTTCATAGTGATGGAGATGAATGACTTCGATATGATACTTGGACGAGATTTCTTGGAAGGCAACAAGGCTATCATTGTCCCCTTCTGTGATGAAGATGTTGCAAGCTTGACTACGATGGAGGATGAACTTGAGGCTGATCAAGTTGAACCAGGATCGTGCAGTTTGTCAGCATGGATGGATGAGGGCACTCACATGGAGGAGCCTCATGAGGATGAAGTAAGTAATGATACTTGTGTTTCATTTGGGCATTTGGGAGATGGACCATGTGCAGTAAAGAGCAAAGTTAGTTTGCCAAGGCAAGAGGACATCTTACCATGGATGACTATGATGGAACCTTGTATGGAAGAACAAGGGTTGTCAACCGTTGCAGGACTTGTTGGGGCTACTTGTGACCTTATGGTTGAAGGTGCAGGGACCCGTGACAAGGGTGGAACTTGATGATCATTGTGGAAGAATGAGTCATGCTTTAGCCACATGGAGAATTGGCTAAGTGCCCGGCATGACTCATGGACAGGTTGAGGAGGGCACACACTTGTGATGTTTTGGGTGGATTTCTCATGGCCGAGACCAAGGGCAAGTCTTGGTGGACACTTTGGTGGAGGAGCTATGGTGAAGGAACTCATGACATGATGATGATGAGATGGTTGGGTGACCGAGTTCACTTGACCGAAAGTTGAAGACTTGGATGGGATGGCCAGATGTTGTGATGTGTCTACTTGGTTGGACTACATGGGCAACTTAGTCATGGACATCAGGTTGGAGACTTGAAGACATGGAGCATAGCAGACCTATGCAAGGACATTGTGTGGAAGCACTTGTAGAGATGTCAAGGGGCATCCAAGAGGAGTGCTAGGGCAGGAATGTTATGCAGGAGGACTTGCTAGTGTGACATGGGAACTTGAGGATGGCACATTGCAGATGATGAAGAGGACTTCATGGACCTTAATGGGGCACATCAAGAGTTGATAAGATTGGAGACTTGAGGATGGCACATTGCAGATGATGGAGAGGACTTCATGGACCTAAATGGGGCACATCAAGAGTTGATAAGGTTGGAGACTTGAGGATGGCACATTGCAGATGATGAAGAGGACTTCATGGACCTGAATGGGGCACATCGCGAGTTGATTACTTGGATGGAGTTGTGAGCAGCTATGGGGCATTCCTAATACATGGGGAGCTGAGGCATATTGTATGCTTGCTGAGATGTTGGTTGGAGATGGCTCATGGAGCTCATGAGGACATGAGATTGTTATGACTTTTAGAGACTTCATGTATGGTGGACTTAAAGGTCTAATGCATTGAGGAGCTGAGGTCAGATGACTTTGATGCAGTATGAGATGCATACTTTCAAAGTGCATGGGCATGGCTTGGGAGAACTTGATGTAGAGGATCGATAAGAGGCACTTTGAGGTGGTGAAGTTACAATGATGGTGATGATGCTTTGGTGATACACTTGAGCATGGGTTGAGCCAAGATTCAACGACTTTCTATACATGGGAGCTGATTTGATCAAGGATCATGGGCAACACATGGATAGATGAGACAAGTGCATACTTGTTCGATGGCAGACTTGAGGGATGGCACATTGTAGATGTGATGAAGGGTTGCTTCATGGACCTAGATGTGGCACATCGAGAGTCGGTTTGATGAGATGATCTCTTCACTTTGGAGGAGACACACACCTGGACAACATATTGCAAATGACAGTTGTTCTACATATGTTGTGGTGATGTTTGCCTTATGTGGAGGAGACCATATCATGGTTGATGGTATGTTGTCGAGGACGACAACGATTTCAGGTGGAGGAGAATGTAAGGCCTCCGAGCTGCGGTGCGACGGGCGCCGGTGGGCGATCGTGCACGAGGGCGCGGGCGGGCGCACGGGCGCGTGGGCGGGCATAAGTGTGATGGGTCTGCGACGTTGGTGCGACGAGCTGCGACAATATGCGACGATAAAAGCGACGTTAAGAATACACAAAAAATGGCTAAGTGTCATTTCCTCACTTGTACGCATATGTTATGAAACAATATGGAGGTTTATATATATGCGTGGAATAATAAAACATAAAATATAATGGAGCATACGACAAAGATTATGGGGGTGGTCGGCCATGGGTTAACACCCCATGTAACATCACATGTATGCGTATATGTTATAAGGACATACGAAGGTTTATAATAATTAAACATGAAACATAAATATATACCAAAGATATGACGTAAGGGCTTCATAATACCATTTAACATGTCGGCCCAAAGTTATATCCCAAGGTGTAGAGCGTATATATATACATGAGCATGAGAGCTCATTAAGGCATCGAATCTTCGCTTATCTTCATATGCATAGGGGTAAAACAGTAGGGGTAAAAGTAGACTACGCATACCTCATGCGTAGTGCTACTAAAGGTGCAGTTTTGACTTAAGTGCGAGTTGGGTGAAGACAAGCGTGCCGAGGTGTGTAGATTGTGTGCAGGACTTGACAAAGTAAGATAGGTGGCCCGGGTGGGTATTCTTCTTTGTGCAAGGGTGCATATGATGATGTATAAGGCTGTTCTATACCTGTTGTAAAATTATTCTAAGTGTTGGCTTGAAGTTTGTCAAGCACACTTGTATTGTAAAATTGAAGAAGCTGTTATAATATATTGTTGGGCAGACTTTACCGGGAGTTGCCCCTCCCTTTATACTTGTGTATTGTTCTCGGTTTATTGTACATGGTTAATGATTGAGAATGTTCTTTGTTAAAGTATAAAGGATAACACTTTATTCAGTTATAAGAACACAAGTTAAGTATGTTCATGTTGGAATAGGCGTAGACCATAAACGTTAGTATTGTTAAAAAGAAAGCGTTCGGTGGTGCCGCACCTCGCTACAAGCGGTTGGAAGACCACCACAGGTTCAACTTGATCAGCTTCAAGTTCATCCTCTATCGTAGTCATGTCTGCAACATCTTCAATCATCACGGCTTCCTCTTCCTTGATGGCACAATCTGCAACTTCACCTTGCTCCATTGTCCAACCGGGTTGAAGAAGCTCAACCTTCTTACCAAGAAGCTTCTTCTTTATCTCTTCCTCAACTTGCTTGATTTTAGCTTTCAACCGGGCTCTTTCATCAAAGAGCTCTTGAAAATCATCAAGTTCCTTGAGTTCCATATCTTCCATGTCATGAGCAACCTTTGCTCACCAGCTCCGACCGAGCTCTAATACCAACTGTCACGCCCCTACACATGCGGTGATCTTCCAACCGCTTGTAGCGAGGTGTGGCACTACCGAACGCTTTCTTTTTAACAATACTCACATTTGTGGACTACGCCTACTCCAACATAAACTTAGTTTACTTGTGTTCTTATAGCCGAATAAAACGTTATCCTTTATACTTCAACAAAGAATATTCTCATTCATTAACCTTCAACAATAAACCGAGAACAATACAAGTATAAAGGGAGGGGCAACTCCCCGAACAATCTGCCCAACAATAATATTATATCAAGAATATCAGATTTTACAACAAGTGTGCCAAGCCTCACACTTAACCAATATTCTTACAAAAGACAGGCCACCTGCCTTTTACAACATTTCATGCATCCTTGTCCAAGAGAGAGTGCTCACCCGAGCCACTCAACCTCCTTACAAAAACCTGCATAAAACCGTGTACAAAACTCCACTCGCAATGGCACTCTTTGCCAACCTCCAACTAAGGTAAACTGCGCACCTCCTTCAAGCCTAATGCGCATGAGGTATGCGCATTTACCTACCTAAGAACTGTGCCTCCTTTTACCCCTTATGTGAAGGATTGAGCGAATGTTCGATGCCTTAATGAGCTCTCATGCTCATGTATTTATACGCATACACCTTGGGATATAACTTGGGCCGACATGTTAAATGGTGCCATGAAGCCCTCACGTCATATCTTGGTATATATTAATGTTTCATGTTTAATTATTATAAACCTTTCGTATATGTTCATATCGCATATAATATAATATGTTCATATCGCATATAATATGTTCATATTATTTTCATATAATATGCATATAAACTCCCATATACGCTCAAGTGTACTAACACTTATTCATTTTTGCACACGCTCCTTATCGTCGCATTTCGTCACATTTAACACGTATGATCGTCGCACCAACATCGCAGCTCGTCGCACTCCTGTTTGCCCGCGCGCCCGTGTGCCCGCCCGTGCCCTTGTGCACGATCGCCCCCCGGCGCCCATCGCACCACAGCTCGGAGGCCTTACATTCTCCTCCACCTGAAATCGTTGTCGTCCTCGACAACATACCATCTCGGTAGCTCTCCACCAAGATCATCATCATTCAGGATGTCGACCTTTCTACACAAGGCAAACATCCTTGCAACATATGTAGAGACTCTTTCCCCACTATGTCCCGGCCTAGTGACCACTGCCACCAAGCTCACCATACCAAGGTATGTATCTCCATAATCCATGCTCAAGTGTATCACCAAAGCACCATCATTGTAACTTCATCACTCCAAAGTGCCTCATCGATCCTCCACATCAAGTCACTCTTCCAAGCCATGCCCATACATGTACTTTGAAAGTATGCATCCCATACTGCATCAAGGTCACCTGACCTCAGCTCCTCAATGCATCATATCTTCTAAGTCCACCGTACATGAAGTCCCTAAAAGTCACAACAATCTCATGTCATCATGAGCTCCATAAGCCATCCCTCAACCAACACCTCAGCAAGCATACAATATGCCTCAGCTCCCCATGCGGTAGGAATGCTCCATAGCTGCTCACAACTCCATCCAAGTAATCAACTCTCGATGTGCCCCATTCAGGTCCATGAAGCCCCCTTCATCATCTGCAATGTGCCATCCTCAAGTCTCCATGTCACACTAGCAAGTCCTCCTGCATAACATTCCTGCCCTAGCACTCCTCCTTGGATGTCCCTTGACATCTCTACAAGTGCTTCCACACAATGTCCTTGCATAGGTCTCTGCCATGCTCCATGTCTTCAAGTCTCCAACCTGATGTCCATGACTATGTTGTCCAGGTAGTCCAACCAAGTAGACCTACCACAACAATCGGTCATCCTCACTCAAGCTGCTATCTTCGGTTTAGTGAACTCGGTCACCCAACCATCCCATCATTGCATCATCATCATGTCATGAGTCCCTTCACCATAGCTCCTCCACCAAAGTGTCCACCAAGACTACCTCTTGGTCTCGGCCATGAGAAGTCCACCCAAAACATCACAAGTGTGTGCCCTCCTCAATCTGTCCATGAGTCATGCCGGGCACTTAGCCAATTCTCCATGTGGCTAAAGCATGACTCATTCTTCCACAACGATCATCAAGTTCCACCCTTGTCCCGGGTCCTTGCACCTTTCATCATAAGGTCACAAGTAACCCCAACATGCTTCCCAACAACTGACAATCCTTGCTCTTCCATACAAGGTTCTATCATAGTCATCCATGGTAAGATGTCCTCTCGCCTTGGTAAACTGACTTTGCCCTTCACTGCACACGGTCCACCTACCAAATGCCTAAATGAAACACAAGTATCATCACTTACTTCATCATCATGAGGCTCCTCCATGTGAGTAACCTCATCCATACATGTTGATAAACTGCACGATCCCGGTTCAACTTGATCAGCTTCAAGTTCATCCTCTATCATAGTCATGTCTGCAACATCTTCAATCATCACGGCTTCCTCTTCCTTGATGGCACAATCTGCAACTTCACCTTGCTCCATTGTCCAACCGGGTTGAAGAAGCTCAACCTTCTTACCAAGAAGCTTCTTCTTTATCTCTTCCTCAACTTGCTTGATTTTAGCTTTCAACCGGGCTCTTTCATCAAAGAGCTCTTGAAAATCATCAAGTTCCTTGAGTTCCATATCTGCCATGTCATGAGCAACCTTTGCTCACCAACTTCAACCGAGCTCTGATACCAACTGTCACGCCCCTACACCTGCAGTGATCTTCCAACCGCTTGTAGCGAGGTGCGGCACCACCGAACGCTTTCTTTTTAACAATACTCACGTTTGTGGACTACGCCTACTCCAACATAAACTTAGTTTACTTGTGTTCTTATAACCGAATAAAACGTTATCCTTTATACTTCAACAAAGAATATTCTCATTCATTAACCTTCAACAATAAACCGAGAACAATACAAGTATAAAGGGAGGGGCAACTCCCCGAACAATCTGCCCAACAATAATATTATATCAAGAATATCAGATTTTACAACAAGTGTGCCAAGCCTCACACTTAACCAATATTCTTACAAAAGACAGGCCACCTGCCTTTTACAACATTTCATGCATCCTTGTCCAAGAGAGAGTGCTCACCCGAGCCACTCAACCTCCTTACAAAAACCTGCATAAAACCGTGTACAAAACTCCACTCGCAATGGCACTCTTTGCCAACCTCCAACTAAGGTAAACTGCGCACCTCCTTCAAGCCTAATGCGCATGAGGTATGCGCATTTACCTACCTAAGAACTGCGCCTCCTTTTACCCCTTATGCGAAGGCTTGAGCGAATGTTCGATGCCTTAATGAGCTCTCATGCTCATGTATTTATACGCATACACCTTGGGATATAACTTGGGCCGACATGTTAAATGGTGCCATGAAGCCCTCACGTCATATCTTGGTATATATTAATGTTTCATGTTTAATTATTATAAACCTTTCGTATGTGCTCCATTATATTCTTTTGTCGTATATGTTCATATCGCATATAATATAATATGTTCATATCGCATATAATATGTTCATATTATTTTCATACAATATGCATATAAACTCCCATATACGCTCAAGTGTACTAACACTTAGTCATTTTTGCACACGCTCCTTATCGTCGCATTTCGTCACATTTAACGCGTATGATCGTCGCACCAACATCGCAGCTCGTCGCACTCCCGTTTGCCCGCGCGCCCGTGTGCCCGCCCGCGCCCTTGTGCACGATCGCCCGCCCGGCGCCCGTCGCATCGCAGCTCGGAGGCCTTACAGTGCCCCTCGTGCAGGCACCACCCGGGCCGCCAGCGCCCTCGCCCGACAGGCAGGGCGATTCCGGGAATCGCCCTGCCTGCCGGGCGAGGGCGCGGGTGGCCCGGGTGGCGCCTGCACGAGGGCGCCCAACCTCGTGCAGGCGCCACCGAGGCCGCCTGTGCCCTCGCCCGGCAGGCAGGGCGATTCCGAGAATCGCCCTGCCTGCCGGGCAAGGGCGAGGGCAGCCCGGGTGGCGCCTGCACGAGGGCGCACCCCCTCGTGCAAGCGCCACCCGGGCCCCCCGCGCCCTCGCCCAGTAGGCAGGGCGATTTCAGGAATCACCCTTCCTGCCGGGCGAGGGCGCGGGCGGACCGGGTGGCGCCTGCACAAGGGTGCCTGTCACGCCCCTACACCTGCGGTGATCTTCCAACCGCTTGTAGCGAGGTGCGGCACCACCGAACGCTTTCTTTTTAACAATACTAACGTTTATGGGCTACGCCTATTCCAACATAAACTTACTTAACTTGTGTTCTTATAACTGAATGAAGTGTTATCCTTTATACTTTAACAAAGAACATTCTCATTCATTAACCATCAACAATAAACCGAGAACAATACAAGTATAAAGGGAGGGGCAACTCCCCGAACAGTCTGCCCAACAATAATATTATGTCAAGAATATCAGATTTTACAACAAGTGTGTCTTGGCTGAACCAAGTCTCACACTTAATCAATTTTTACAAAGATAGGCCACCTGCCTTTTACAATAGTCTTGTGCACCTCTTGCACAAAGAATGGTGCTCACCCGAGCCACCTAAAATCTCTGCCAAGTCCTACACCAAAACCTGTACCTTAGAATTCACTCGGGCACACCCTGCCCTATCTTCGGCTCACCCAAGACTAAACTCACAACCAAGTCTTCATACCTCAACCTGCAAACCACTTCCTCCACGCACCTAGGTTAGACTACACATGAGGTATGCGTATCTACCTCTAAACCTGCGCAAGTGTTTACCCCTTGAGCGTAAGAAGAGATGAGCGAAGTTGCTTGTTCAAATGAGCTCTGCATTCATGAATATATACGCATGCTTGCGTAAGTGTGAAGGGGTGTCCAGCCTTAAGGCTGACCCCATAAACTCTATCATAACGCCCACACTTAACCAAAGTGTAAGTCGGCTTTGCCAATGTGCAAGCCTTTCAACGCCAAGGTATAAAGCCTTCTTCGCTCCCTCGCATTATTCACTAAGTGTCGTGCTCTCTCATGAGTATTGTCGCACTTAGCTCCAAACGTCGCATATCGTCGCATAAGGCTCGGATGACCGTCACACTTCATCACCCAAGGAGCACCCGTGCGCCCGCCCGCGCCCTCGTGCACGACCGCCCGCCCGGTGCCCGTCGCACCGCAGCTCGGAGACCTTACAGCGCCCCTCGTGTAGGCGCCACCCGGGCCGCCCGCGCCCTCGCCCGGCAGGCAGGGCGATTCCTGGAATTGCCCTGCCTGCCGGGCGAGGGCGCTTGCGGCCCAGGTGGCGCCTGCACGAGGGCGCCTATAAGGCCTCCGAGCTGCGGTGCGACGGGCACCGGGTGGGCGATCGTGCACAAGGGCACGGGTGGGCACACGGGCATGCGGGCAAATGGGAGTGCGACGAGCTACGACGTTGGTGCGATGATCATACAAGTTAAATGTGATGAAATGCAACGATAAGGAGCGTGTGCAAAAATGGCTAAGTGTTAGTACACTTGAGCGTATATGGGAGTTTATATGCATATTATATGAAAATAATATGAACATATTATATGCGATATGAACATATTATATGTGAATAAAATATAACATAATATAATGGAGCCATACGACAAAGATTATGGGGTGGACATAATAATATAATATTATTATGTGAAAAGGGCTTCATGACATAAGTCGGCTTTAAAGGAGATTACGCATGGTGTGGAGCATATATATACATGAGCATGAGAGCTCATTAATCCAAGCAATCTTCGCTCATCTTCATTTGTACAAGGGGTAAAACACATAGGGGTAAAAGAAGCCTGCGCATATCTCATGCGTAGCACTTCTAAGGTGTAGGTTTTGATCTAAGTACGGTTTGAGGAGGTTCGAGTGTGCAGTCTCGTGTAGGATTTGGCAGGAGGGTTGGGTGGCATGGGTGAGCACTTCCTCTTGTGCAAAAGGTGCACGACACGGTTGTAAAAGGCAGGTGGCCTACCTTTGTAAAAATTGGTTAAGTGTGAGACTTGGTTCAGCCAAGACACACTTGTTGTAAAATCTGATATTCTGATATAATATTATTGTTGGGCAGACTGTTCGGGAGTTGCCCCTCCCACTATACTTTTGTATTGTTCTCGGTTTATTGTGATGGTTAATGAATGAGAATGTTCTTTGTTGAAGTATAAAGGATAACATTTTATTCGGTTGTAAGAACACAAGTTAAGTAAGTTTATGTTGGAATAGGCGTAGCCCATAAACGTTAGTATTGTTAAAAAGAAAGCGTTCGGTGGTGCCGCACCTCGCTACAAGCGGTTGGAAGATCACCGCAGGTGTAGGGGCGTGACAGTTGGTATCAGAGCTCGGTTGGAGCTGGTGAGCAAAGGTTGCTCGTGACAGTTGACAACAAGGCATGGCAAGTTTGGATGAACGTGAAAGGAGACTCTTTCTTTTCTTGGGCAAGGAAAAGAAGCTAAAGGAAGAGAGGCCCCGAATCCATGAAGAACTTATTCAACCCAGTTGGACAATGGAGCAAGGTGAAGTTGCAGATTGTGCCAACAAGGAAGAGGAAGCCGTGATAGAGGAAGATGTTGTAGACATGACTACGATAGAGGATGAACTTGAGGCTGATCAAGTTGAACCAGGATCGTGCAGTTTGTCAACATGTGTGGATGAGGTCACTCACATGGAGGAGCCTCATGATGATGAAGTAAGTAGTGGTACTTGTGTTTCATTTGGGCATTTGGTAGATGGACCGTGTGCAATGAAGGGCAAAGTCAGTTTGCCAAGGCAAGGAGACATCTTACCATGGATGACTATGATGGAACCTTGTATGGAGAAGCAAGGATTGTCAACTATTGCAGAGCTTGTTGGGGCTACTTGTGACCTTATGGTTGAAGGAGCAAAGGCCCTTGACAAGGGTGGAACTTGATGATCGTTGTGGAGGATTGGGTCATGCTTTAGCCACTTTGGCTAAGTGCCCGGCATGACTCATGGACAGATTGAGGAGGGCACACACTTGTGATGTTTTGGGTGGACTTCTCATGGCCGAGACCAAGAGCAAGTCTTGGTGGACACTTTGGTGGAGGAGCTATGGTGAAGGGACTCATGACATGATGATGAGATGGTTGGGTGACCGAGTTCACTAAACCGAAGATAGCAGCTTGAGTGAGGATGACCGATTGTTGTGGTAGGTCTACTTGGTTGGACTACCTAGACAACATAGTCATGGACATCAGGTTGGAGACTTGAAGACATGGAGCATGGCAGAGACCTATGCAGGGACATTATGTGGAAGCACTTGTAGAGATGTCAAGGGACATCCAAGGAGGAGTGCTAGGGCAGGAATGTTATGCAGGAGGACTTGCTAGTGTGACATGGAGACTTGAGGATGGCACATTGCAGATGATGAAGAGGGCTTCATGGACCTGAATGGGGCACATCAAGAGTTGATAAGAGTGGAGACTCGAGGATGGCACATTGCAGATGATGAAGAGGACTTCATGGACCTGAATGGGGCACATCGAGAGTTGATTACTTGGATGGAGTTGTGAGCAGCTATGGAGCATTCCTACCACATGGGGAGCTGAGGCATATTGTATGCTTGCTGAGGTGTTGGTTGAGGGATGGCTTATGGAGCTCATGATGACATGAGATTGTTGTGACTTTTAGGGACTTCATGTACGGTGGACTTAGAAGATCTGATGCATTGAGGAGCTGAGGTCAGGTGACTTTGATGCAGTATGGGATGCATACTTTCAAAGTACATGTATGGGCATGGCTTGGAAGAGTGACTTGATGTGGAGGATCGATGAGGCACTTTGGAGTGATGGAGTTACAATGATGATGCTTTGGTGATACACCTGAGCATGGATTATGGATGGTGAGCTTGGTGGCAGTGGTCACTAGGCCGAGACATAGTGGAGAAAGAGTCTCTACATATGTTGCAAGGATGTTTGCCTTGTGTAGAAAGGTCGACATCCTGAATGATGATGATCTTGGTGGAGAGCTACCGAGATGGTATGTTGTCGAGGACGACAACGATTTCGGGTGGAGGAGAATGTAAGGACCTCCGGTTGCGAGTGCGGTTAGGCGCCGGGCAAGGCGACGTGCATGGCGGGCGCGGATGCGGGCGACCGGCGAGTCAGGCTGCACGGGCGGGCGCGGGTGCGGGCGACCGGCGAGTCGGGCTGCACGAGGGCGTGCGGGCGGGCGCGGGCGCACGGGCGGGCACGGGCGCATGGGCGGGCGCGGACACAAAGGCGGGCACGGGCGCACGGTGGGTGTGCGCACATGACGGTGCGACGTTCCTGCGAGCTGGCTGCGACGTTTCAAGTGAACAGAAATGCGACAAATGCCGAAATGGTTAAGTGTTGATCCTTGTTTATATGCGGTGGCAAATAGAGTTGGGCCGACATGTTAATAAGGCGTTTGGGCATGTGTTCATGGAGATAAGGGGGTCGGCCATGGGGCTGCACACCCCCTTGCAAAACTACGTTAGAGTGGGTATTAATATGTGAGCTTGGAGCTCATTTCAACTCAAGCAACTTCGCTCAAGTCTCTTCGCATAAGGGGTAAATATCTGCGCTGTCTTGGAAGGGGGAAAACGCATATCTCATGCGTTGTTCAGCCCAAGTGCGAGGTGGGTGCAGCCTTATGGTTTGAGGTGTTGGAGTTCGGTTGTGAGTTCAGACTTGGGTTCTAAGTGCCGGTTTGGACGAGGCAAGTGTGCCGAGGTGCAGGTTGTGTGCAGGACTTGGCAAAGTGAGATAGGTGGCCCGGGTGGGCATTCTTCTTCGTGTAAGGGTGCATGTAATGCTGTACAAGGCTGTTCTATGCCTGTTGTAAAATTACTCTAAGTGTTGGCTTGAAGTTGTCAAGCACACTTGTATTGTAAAATTGAAGAAGCTGTTATAATAAATTGTTGGGCAGACTTTACCGGGAGTTGCCCCTCCCTTTATACTTGTGTATTGTTCTTGGTTTATTGTTGATGATTAATGAATGAGAATGTTCTTTGTTGAAGTATAAAGGATAACATTTTATTCGGTTATAAGAACACAAGTTAAGTAAGTTTATGTTGAAAGAGGCGTAGCCCATAAACGTTAGTATTGTTAAAAAGAAAGCGTTCGGTGGTGCCGCACCTCGCTACAAGCGGTTGGAAGATCACCGCAGGTGTAGGGGCGTGACACCCCCCCTCGTGCAGGCGCCACCCGGGCAGCCCGCGCCGTCGCCCGGCAGGCAGGGCGATTCCGGGAATCGCCCTACCTGCCGGGCGAGGGCGCGAGCGGCCCGGGTGGCGCCTGCACGAGGGGGCGCCCCCCCTCGTGCAGGCGCCACCCGGGCCGCCCACACCCTCGCCCGGCAGGCAGGGCGATTCTCGGAATCACCCTGCCTGCCGGGCGAGGGTGCGGGTGGCCCGGGTGGTGCCTGCACGAGGGCGCCCCCCCTCATGCAGGCGCCACCCAGGCCGCCCGCGCCCTCGCCCGCAGGGAGGGCGATTCCGAGAATCGCCCTGCCTGCCGGGCAAGGGCGCGGGCGGCCCGGGTGTGCCTGCACGAGCCCCGCTCATGGGGCTGAGGGAGGGTGGGTGAGGCCGAGGGCGGAGGGTGGGTGAGGCGGGCGGGCGGAGGGCGGGTGAGGCCGAGGGCGGAGGGTGGGTGAGGCGGGCGGGCAGAGGGCGGGTGAGGCCGAGGGCGGAGGGTGGGTGAGGCGGGCGGGCGGAAGGCGGGTGAGGCGGGCGGGTGGGTGGGTGAGGGCGCCCGGGGGTGGGTCGAGCGGGCGGTTGAGGACGCCCGGGTGTGGGTCGGGTGGGCAGGTGAGGGCCCGCGGGTGGGGCGGGCGGGCGGGCGGGTGTGGCAGGCGGGCGGGTGGGGCGGGCGGGTGAGGGCGCCCACGGGCAGGCGGGTAGGTGAGGGCGCCCGTGGGCAGGTGGGGCGAACGGGCGGGCGGATCGGGGCGAGCGCTGGCGGGTGGGGTGGGCCGGTCGGGGCGGGTGGGGTGGGCGGGTCGGGGCGCCCGCGGGCAGGTGGGGCGGGCGGGTCAAGGCGCCCGTGCTGTGCGGGGGGGCGGGTCAGGGCACCCGGGGTGGGTGGGCCGTGCGGGTGAGGGCGCCCGGGGGTGGGTGGCCCGCCCGAAGGGGTGAGGTGCCCGGGTGAGGGCGCCGGGAGGGGTTGGGCGGGCGGGTGAGGGCACCCGAGCCGGGCGAGTGGGTGAGGGGGGCGTGGGTGGTTCGACCGGAGGGGTGGGGCGGGCGGGTTAGGGCACCCGGGCCGAGCCGGGCAGGCGGGTGAGGGGGGACGGGGTGTGTGGGCCGGGCGGGTGAGGGGGCCCGGGCCGGGCAGGCGGGTGAAGCGGGGCTGTCAGGGCGCCCGGAGGGGCTGGGCAGGCGAGTGAGGGGGGGCGCTGTTAAGGTGCCTGGAGGGGCCGGGCGGGCGGGTGGGCGAGCGGGCGAGGGGGGTGTGGAGCACCCACTAGTGTTAAGAAAATGAGGTTGACCGGGCCCACCATGCTCACGATTTTTCATGAAACTAATTTAATATGAAAGTTTTCAAGAAAAAAATTTAACTTACCTTTTAATTGCGAGAATTCTTCGTTGATTATGTTGTTGAAATCGATTTAGCTACTCCACAAATTCATGACCTCTTTCAACGATTTTCAAAAAGCCTGGATGTGATGTTAGTAATAGTGATAATGAATTTTTAATATGTAAGTGAAGTTACAAGGATGTTTTACTGTACGGTTAATATGGGATAATTTGTTTTACAATATTATAAAGTGAATATTATTGATTTGTTTTCCAATAGGTTGAATGTGGGATAATTTGTTTTAAAATATTTTAAAGTGAATATTGTAGTATTGGAAAGTGAATATTATATGGTTTAACTATTATAATAATTGTAGAAGTTGTAGTGTACAATTTTAATTATGATTTCATAAAAAAATTTAGTTTACATTTTCCAATAAATTGTAGAACAAAGTAATAAAGGTAAATAAATTTAACAGATTTTTTGGAGGGAAATATTTTCGCAAAAATTTTTGGAGGGAAATATTTTCGCGAAATTTTTTGGAGGGAAAATTTTTGGAGGGAAAATTTCATTCTTTAAGCTATATAATATCTTTAGGAGACTCTCCATTTGTATCATTCAACATCTTCTATTTGAAAGGGATGGATTGTTCTGATAGTAAAGTTTCAATTTATACACCATCAACTTCTGCATCGCGTAACAACTCTATTCATATTGATGAACATAGCGGGAATTCTTCCACTATGAATAGAAAGTCACTTCTTCCACTTAGTCTTGATTCTAAGGACTATGAGAGCAGCACTGATGAAAGAGGGGATGGAGAATTTCAAATAAATAAAGAGTCACAGATTCCACTTAGTCCTACTTCTAAGGACTATGAAAGCCGCAGTGATGAAGAGCATGATGGTGAAGTTCAAAAGAACAGAGTGTCGCGATGTCCACTTAGTCCTAATTCTGAGGACTATGAGAGCAACAGTTTTGAAGAGCATGATGGTGAAGTTCAAAAGAATGTAGGGTCACGGTGTCCACTTAGTCCTAATTCTGAGGACTATGAGAGCAACAGTTTTGACGAGCATGATGGTGAAGTTCAAAAGAATGGAGTGTCACGGTGTCCACTTAGTCCTAATTCCGAGGACTATGAGAGCAGCAGTTTTGAAGAGCATAATGGTGAAGTTCAAAAGAAGGGAGTGTCACGGTGTCCACTTAGTCCTAATTCTGAGGACTATGAGAGCAGCAGTTTTGAAAAGCATAATGGTGAAGTTCAAAAGAAGGGAGTGTCAGGGTGTCCACTTAGTCCTAATTCTGAGGACTATGAGAGCAGCAGTTTTGAAGCGCATGATGGAAAATTTCAAAAGAATGGAGTGTCACGGTGTCCACTTAGTCCTAATTCTGAAGACTATGAGAGCAGCAGTGATGAAAAGCATGATGTTGATTTTCAAAAGTATGGAGTGTCAAAGTGTCCACTTAGTCCTAATTCTAAGGACTATGAGAGCAGTAGTGATGAAAAGCATGATGTTGATTTTCAAAAGTATGGAGTGTCACGGTGTCCAGTTAGTCCAAATTCTAAGGACTATGAGAGCAGCAGTGATGAAGAGTGGGATGATGAAATTAAAAAGATTGGAGTACCACAGTGTCCACTTAGTCCTAATTCTGCGAACTATGAGAGCAATAGTTATGAAGAGCGTGATGATGAATTTCAAAATAATAGAGTGTCACTATGTCCTCTTAGTCCTAATTCTGCGGACTATGAGAGCAGCAGTGATGAAGGACAGGATGATGCACTTAGTCCTAATTCTAATGAGTATAAAGGTAGCAGTGACAAAGGACGGGATGTAGCATCTTCAATAAGTAAGTCACTTTTTCAACGTAGTCCTAATTCTATGGACTATGAGAGTAGCACTGGCAATGCATATGAGGAAGAATATCCATTAAACATCGAGTCAGATTTTCCATTCAGTCTAAATTCTAAGGACTACGACAGTAGCACTGAAGAAGCAGAAGATGAAGAATATCCTCCAAGTCAATATTTGAAAAGCAAGGATGATCATAGTGTGGATAACATTCCTCTTAATGATGATGAAAAACCTTATACAAATGATGATCAAATGATGGAGATGTTGCCAAGAAACATTGTATGAAGGAGTAGGAGAAGACCTTTTTGTATCAATGCAAGTTGTTCTAGTTATACAAGGGGTAGAGCAGAATATCTGACGAGAAGAAGTTCTATCAGTGCTCTCATTTCAAGTGAATGTTGCCAAAAAGATTGCTTGAAACATATGGATTTCAAATTTGCATTAGAAAGCAGGAAGAGATATTTGTCAATGAATAAAAGCATGCAAAATTCATATTTAGTTGGGTGCATGCAATCTACATTGTCAGGTTATGATTATCATATTGGGACTTTTTTTATCTGTAGAAAAGGTTTCAAAATGTTTCATTCGATTGGGAATTTTCGTCTCTCGAGAATTCAAGAAAATTTGGAAAAGGATCCCACATTTTATTCAGAAGTACGTCATAAAAGACAGTTTGGTCCATTATCAAATACTGCAATGGCATGGATGAAAGATTTCTTTTCAAAGCATGGAGAGTGTATGCCAAATGGAGAGACAATACATATTCCAGATAATTTTTCAAGACGAGAAATCTACAACTTATACAAAGAATATGCAGAAGGTGCTGAGGGACATGGCCAGTTTATTACATATCAATATTTTGTGAAGGTATGGAAGAAAGAATTCAACAATGTCCGTATTCCTAAGAAGACAAGGATGGGGATTTGCAGTACATGTGCTTCTCTTAAGTCAAAAAGGGACAAAAGTGAAGGCTCAGAAAGAGGTAAGCGTTTATAACTTTAACTTTTAAAATTGTATAGTCATCAACTATGAAAACATATTTCTTAATGAATCTCTTTTATGTTGTGTAGATTTAATTGTCAAACAACTTCAGGAGCATCGCGAACAACAAACAAACGAAAGGAAGAAGTTGTACAAGCATCAAAAAAAGTGTTATGATAATCCGAATAAATATTTAGGTTTGATAATTGATGGTATGGACCAGCAGAAAACACTTTTACCACATTTTGTTCGCACACCCAAAAATTTACAGGAGGAAAACTTTATTCAATTTCACTTGGTCGGTTGTATGGTCTTCAATGGGAAAATGTTGCCAAGGGTGTACTTCACAGCTCCAAATATTCATAATGATGCAAATCTTACCATAAATATAATTCATGATGTGATTTCTCATTGGTCTGGTAATCTTCCTGAAGTTTTGTATCTACAATTGGACAACACTTGCCGTGAAAACAAAAATCAGGTTGTTTTTGGATATCTAAACATGCTTGTTGAATTGGGAATTTTTCAGAAGGTAAAGGTTGGTTTCCTTCTTGTTGGGCACACTCATGACCATATTGATCAGATGTTCAGCCGTTTTTCAGTCACATTGAGGAGGAAGGAAGTTGGTAGCTTGCCATCACTAATTGAATGTATTAAGAAATCATACATGCCAGAGCCTACTTTTGATGTGTTGGAAGAAACTATTGACATGCGAAGGTTTATTCTGGGATCATATGGTGAGGGGAAATGCATTGAACAACTTAATGACATTAGCTTCCAACATCAATTTCGTATCAAAAAAATTGATGGGAAAACACTAATATGGGGCAAGAAGTATTCAACTACTACAGAATGGGCACCGTCATCAGGATTGCAATTTTTGAAGTTCATTCCAGATCATCCAATATTTGCATCAAAAATATTGTTATTACAATCAGTTGGTGAAGTTCAGAATGCACGTAGACGGAACAGGGCTATAAATTATTCTGATTGCTTGGAAGAAATTAAAAAATGTATTAGATATACATATGAGTACTTTGACATTGCTGATTCAGTTTGGTGGGAGTCGTTTTTCAATAATCAAAGTGATATCATTTCGACAACAATAAATGAAGATATACCTTTGAAAAATCCATTTATTTGGCCACATAATGTGTCGAATGAACATGAGGAAGTAAACATTGTTGAACAGCAACAATCTCAAGGTATTATTAATTCTTCACAGGCAGAGGAAAGAGAGATGTATATTGGTTCCAGAAGATCTCATGCACAACGTGAAGCCATGGAAGACCTTTATAGGGGTTCAGTACAGGATATTAAGGAGGGTTGCATGATTGCAGTGCTAGCAGATGGAGATCCCAATGGCTATCCATTTTGGGTTGCTAAAGTTATAAAGGTCTTTACAGAAAATGAGGATGTTACAAGTGTTGAAGTACATTGGTATGCCACAAATACACACCCATTCAATGGTGTGTATAAGCCAAAGATGGTAGTTGACAAAAAAAATGGCGGAAAAAGAAAAAGAAAGGGTACAAATGTAAATCGCCGCCGCACAGACATATTAAAATTGGAGGATGTAGACATACTTGTTTATGACTTCAATTTAACAAAGAGAGGAACGCTTCGCTTCAAGACGATAGAGATTCTGAAAAGGTTGTTACCAGAAGGAACAGTGTTGACATGGGAGTCACCTGAAACTAGTCGTAGATCTAGAAGAATTTTGAAACCTGAAATGTTGGGCATGCATGTGGACTCAGATGGGGCAATAGTTGATGAAAGAGAAGAATATGGAACATCTTCGTCAGCATCCAGTCACTCATCTGAAGATGTGAATTCTGATGGTGTGCCAGAAAACAGTGATTTTGAATAGTTGTTTAAGACAGTTTATATAACTGATGTATGCATCATATCTTCGAATAAAATTAATGTTTTCCATATGGTGTTAAATGAGAAGTTATGAGGCATTTTTATGTTGTTGGATTATATGTCTTAGTTATGATAAATTTTATTGTTTAAAATATCTACAATGCAATATTAAATTAGAGATATAAAATATGTTTTATTCAATATACAAATAATGACTTTTGAATGCATTTAGTGATGTAATTTGTTCATAATGTCATGGTTTTTTTTATTTTATAGTTGAAAAAATTTCAATTTTTTTTGTATCTAGCATGTTATGGTTGAAAACATGTTAAATTTATACTTAGGAAAGAAAAATGATATTCTACCAAAAACATTAGTGTGTTTTTTCCCGCATAAACAACTTTGTTTGACACATAGAAATTTGGTTTTATTAGCATTTTTTTTAAATACTGAAAATTGACCCTAAAAAAAAAATCATTGTTCCAGTGTCATCAGTTTCATTTTGAAGCTATATTTTGCACGAAAATTTCATAGTAAATTTTGTAGTCATTGCCAATTTTAAAACATGTTCAAAATTGACGCCTAAAAAATAAAAACATCGTTCCAGTATACACACTTTTCATTTTGAGCACTGTTTTGATGTTTTTTTGGGTTTTTTGGCCAGAGTTCCCGTTTTGAGTTTATAGTTCCCGTTTAAAGTTTACATTGTTGGGTTCTTTTCCTTTGCAACCATCAATAAAAATTGCTTGCATGAATTTACAATTATTTTCATCTGCCCTGAGTTTATGAGAGAGTAGTTATTTTTGAGTTTATGAGCTCTTGCAATGTATTTTGTTCCATCTTTAGTGGGTTGATACTTATTTTCAGCTCTATAGAAAATGGATTTTCTATCATACAAGTAAGCACAACTTCTTTACAATTGTTTCTGAAATCAAGTTTACTTGTGAACCACTATCAAATAAAGTATCAATCTTTTGGTGCTTGGAAATAACTCAAATATGAAAAAGCTCATGTATTTTCCTCTCATTATCTTCATTATCAATAGATTGAGTACAATTACTTGTATATGCTTCAAAATTTTTACCTTTTATACCTGTGGCTGTGACTATTGTTTCATCTCCTGAGTCTGACCCCAAGTCTTTTTGAATAGAAATAACATTCTTCTTCTTCTTACCACCGAACTTCTTGGGTTTTAGCTCTGGATGTAAAGACCAGCAGTTTTCATCATCATGTCCATCCTTCTTGCAGTGAGTGCATGAAGGTTTGTCCTTCTGTACAGCGTTTTCCTTCCTCTCCTTCCATTTCAGCTTCTTCTTTTCCTTGTTCTTGCTTGCAGATGGTTTTGATGATCCCCTAATCTCTGGGTTCACATTCTTGCCTCTAGCCTTTAGATGTGTAGCATGAACTGATACATCATCTAGGCTAGTGGGGTTAAACATGAGAATGGTGTGCCTCAAATAGCTATGTATACCACCTATATACTTCAGCAAAGTTTTAGGTGAGTCTAGAGAAATGCCTAGGGCTAAAGCTCTTTTTCTAAATTCCTAGGTATAGCTTTGTACACCTTGCCCCTTTAATTGACTAAGAGTTTGCCAACTCATCCTTGCTTGTTGCATATAAGCTAGTGGATAGAATTGTTTTTTAATGGAAGAAACAAATTCATTCTAGGTAGAAATAATTTTACCATGCTTCTTCAAATCAGCTTGTGTCCTACCTTCCCACCACACTAGGGCAGTGCCTCCAAGGCGAAGGCTAGCCAGATGAATCTTTCTCCTTTCTGAATTGATGTTCTGCACCCTGCAATATACATCAATCTGTCTAATCCAGTTATCTAGCTTTTCTGCATTTAATTCTCCATCATAGATTGGCAAATCAAACTTTACATCTAATTTAATCAAAGATGTTTTCTTCTTTTTCTCTTAGGTCTAGGAGATGAGGATGATTGAGGTGATGGTGGACGAGATGGAGGAAGCTTTTCCCCTTTCCCTTTGCCCTCTGGGGCATCTAGAGAAGGTTCCTCTACTCCTTTATCTTGTTTGGGTGTCGAAGTGCTTTCACCTCGACCCTTCCTGAATTCTCGATACATCTCTTCTACCATGGCTCTCATGGTCATGAAACTATCCATGAATTGAGATTTTGATTCCAATGGGACTTGTTCTACCATTTTCCTCCTAGGATAGACACTTCCAATTTTTGGATTAGCCTCGTCAAGTTTTCCTTCTCCTAGTTTGAGCTTTGACCTAGTTAGCATTCAACAATCTAGCACAAGCTTGTCTAACCTTAGAAAATCTAAAGCTCTGATACCAGTTGATCTAAAAATGAGTTCTTAGACTAATATTAAGGTATTAGAGACTCATGTGCATGGATTTTCCTACATCACTTAGTGAAACGGATCGATAAGATTACGAATGATATAGATAATGAAGCACTTAACAAAACATAACAGACACACATAACACAGCAAGTTTAATTTGGAGTTCAATCAAAACTCCTAGGCTACATCTCCTGATCCAGCCTTCAGTGGTGACCTCTCTATTCTATCTTCAAGAGCAGAGTTTTACAAAAGTGAGCTCAATTTGAGTCTCAACACAATAGATACACAACAACAAGAGTTTACTTGAATCCCTCGAGTCTCTCTAAGTACACAGACTCTCCCTCTCGCTCTCTGTCTCTATTTTCTCTCTGTCTCGGCACTGCTTGCCCCTGTCTCTATCATTCTATGGCTTTTAAGCCAATCTATGATGTCTGTTCATTTCCTCTTCTGGGCTCTCTGGCTTCCGGCATCTGTTCATTCAAACCCCCTCTAAGCATTAACCAATCATGGTGTAACATCTTCAGGGATGGTGGCCACCTGTTCTGCAATGAAAGGAACCATCGACCCTTTAGAAATCCCCAAAATAATTGTTCTCTGTTTACATAGAGAAATACACAAAAACACGGGAAAATATACCCAAACGCGATCTATCAGACCTGAAATATTATCAATTCCACCCCATAATAACTTTGGATCCATCTTTGGGTGCTATCGCAAGTGATCATCGATCCAACAGTTATTATTGATTTTGGGTGGCTTATGCACCCGAATATTACCCACTCAAAAAGGGTGGTTTTCTCTCTCTGGCGCCTAGCCACATGGTGGCTAGTGTATGGGCTCAGGAGGAGCCCAGACAATACCACTTACCACCTAAGTCCCACCCATAATCCCGCTCGTTTCGGAACTCAAAACACATATCGCTACATATAAAAACCCTTTCGGGTCTGTTTTATCACCCAATTCGCATTTCCTTTGTTTTTCGTTTATTTAACAAAAAATGAGAAATACATAGAAAAAGCCCTTTCTCTGGAACTTAAAATATATTAAATTTCATCCATAATCTAATCGAGTCTGGCTATCATAGTCACATTGGTTATCGGCCTCGCTCCTTTGCATTGCTTCGATGTGATATGGTGATACCACAATTACACATCACATGGTCGCCAAGCCCTTTGGTAAGTGCTCCCTTGTATATTGTCGATGTGATATTGCAGGTTAACCTGGGCCATCGATCTGCACACTTGATCGATGCTCCTCGTTGACTCGCGCTGATCGCGATCACAACTTCCATATGGTAGCCTCCGATAGCCTCCACTTGCCATTGCCGATTGCAATATGCCAATCAAATCTGGACCGTTGATCGGCCAGATTCGACGACTCCTATGCATCGTCATCCAAGCCTCTGATAAACTCTATATTTCACTATTTCTTCATGTTTTTTAGGCCTGATAGTGTAATCTGCCATTTCTATAAGTTCATCCTTTTGCGATAGTTTTTTATTTTGAAGATTTAGAGGGTTCTTAGGATCCATTTTGGATCAATATTTCATCCTGAACTCACCTTTCCATTAAAGGGTAAGGATGTTACACCTCCTCATAAGGAGTTTTGAGGGTGAATTTAGTTGGATGAGGAGATTACAAGGCATATGAGGAAGAGGAAGTTATGTTTCACTTGTCATGAGCCATGTGAACTAGGGCACATGTGTGTAGGTACGGGAAAGGCTCACTACATTAAGGCATTCTCATATAATAAGATGAGGAGGATGAGTAGGAGCAACCACAAGAAGAGGAAATCTAAGAGATGAAGGATGAGAAACCTCATGTTGGGGCTAAAGGTGGTGTTACTGTTTCACTTATAGGTATCCATAGGTTTCACACACTCAGAGTGAAGGGAATTATATAGGGATAGAGAGTGATGATGTGATTGATGGTGGGGCTACCCATAGTTTTATAGATGTCAGCCTTGTGTCCAATAGGGGAGTAGAGAATAAGGAGTTTGAGGGGTTTTCATTAGTGAAACTAGGGCATAATTGTTGTTGGGAAAAGTATCCAATTCGGAATGCCCATATCCCACTCTAAGGTGTGATAGTGCCTTAGCAACAAACAAGGAAAACTATCTTCGTATTCTTCTTTATGAAATGTAAATGGAGAAGAAGGATGTAACTAACCGGTGTCTTCCGCTAGTTTGTCGATCCAATCGCTCTCTCCTTTGTTTGCTTCCCGCTGCTTGCTCCTTCACTGGTCCAGCTTACACCAAGTTCCTGCAAGATCACAAGAGAGGAAAACTACACAAAAGACATAGATTTACATTCATAACTAGTTTAGGATCAGATATAAACTAAATGTACAAATATAACAAAGCATCATTGATATACAAGCACATAGGAGAAACTCAAATAGTTTTATTGATATGATAAGAAAGTCCAAGAGGAGATACAACCAAGTGAGTCCCGATCCAGCATCTACCTCCCAGCAAAGGAATCCCTTCCTCTCCTCCAACAAAGCATAAATCACCCAATGTACTAATCTCAATCTCAAACCAACATTAATTCTCTGCAAAGTACACAATTCCAGCCTCCTGGACCTCTGGGTGAGAGATCCATATATAGATGTAAGCAGAGAGGATGAGTCAGCTTATGTTTTGACTTGTGGCTTCTCTCTGTCAGTTCTTGCTTCCACTTGGAGTTTGAGAGCCTCTTACTCATCACTAGTCGAATTCATTGAGGCAAGTGTCATTGAGGAAGATTCTGGAAGCTTCCAGTGTCTGTACACCTTGCGGAATGACATTGCCATTTGGCATTTCTCGCTCAGCGCACCCTGGTAGTGCTTTTAGGTGCGTTGCAACGCACCTAGCTAGTGTACTGGGGTGCATTGCAACGCAGGCAGCTAGAAGAGCTTCTGAATTGATCCTGAATTGACTGTTTCTGAGTGGTTTTTGGTGGAGAACTTCTGGGAGAAGCTGTCATTGGTTGACCTTGTTCCTTTAGGGGCAGGAACAACTCTTTTAGGAACTTTGGATCCCTTGGATTATGGACATTTCATGCTCAATGCTGTAAGGCACAAAAATGTCTATAACAGTTGCCCCCTAAAGTATGAGGCCGTTTATCGGGTGAAATGCTTTATTAGGAGGATCTGAAGTTCTTCCAATGCTAGGAGGAGACCTGTAATAAGATACAATACAATACATTATTTTTCATACTGTTTCCATGATCTAGCTGAGGCGGGCATTCCTATGCTCAGCTTTATAAATTCATTTTTCTGTACATAGAACAGACAATCGTCTGATGATAGACTGATGATTTTGAAGAAATCATCATCCTTTTGGTAGGATGATTATCTGTGCTGCAACGCTGTACATGTCAATGTCTTTATTTTTTCTGAATATATATCGCAGCCCGGATGGATGAAACTAGATCCGGGGTCTTCAATCTCATCCGATCTTCACTCTAAGTACAAGTCGATCCATGTGAGAAATGCTCTGAAGTCGAACATGGAAAGACATCGCTTGATTACCAGTCAATGATGTAAAGTGTTAACAAGCGCGAGAGGAATCACCGATAATGATAATGACCCTCAAGGTACTGCAGTACAATTCACTGGTGTGAATAAAGGACTTGGCGTCGAACACCACGCAAAATCTTTCGGTCGAAGGTCATTGATGTATACCTGCCGCCGGAAGTGAGAAACTTGCCATTGAGGCATGCAAGCTTCAAAGTACTGAAGGGGGTGTTCCTAGATCAACTTCTTGGATAATGAGCTGATGTCGACAAGAAGCGATCCGTCAAAGGAGGGCCTTAATGTATCCCACATCAGTGACACGGAACGGAGCAAACGATTTTTATGGAGGTGAAAACGATCTGATGATATATGGTTCAGGGTGGCGGTCATGAAAGAATGAAGGATAATGTATGGTAGTGGATGGGACACGGTTGACTTCTCTGGATGACTTCTCTTGAACATATCGGCGACACGTATGTGATGGATTGGTAGCATTTACCCCAAAGATGGATGGTATGGCGAGACCATGGTGATGTGACCGGTGAATGAAACAACCCAACCCGACTCAGGCACGGAGTGGAAGTGTCATGTTCAAGAGCGACTTGCTACCAATAAAAGTTCTTTGAGTTTCTTCCCAATTTTTCCCCAGTCATTTCTGACCAGTACCTCTTTATTTTTGTCAAGCTTGAGGAGGATAACATATGCTTGTTCTATAATTTGCCCTTCGGGCAAACCCATCGCTATGTTTTAACGAGCCTAGCGATAGTGAAACTCGTTCTCGTCTAAAGACAAGTTTGTCACTATTAATGTTTTTAACGAGTTTAACGACAAAGATAACTCGGTCCTTTTCATTTTTAGAGAGTCTAAAAAGGTACGTAAAGTTAACTCCGGAAGTCCTTTTTCGTCATCTAATCCCTTAAGTCCGAAAAAGTATAAAACAATACAGAAGGGATGAATTTTCGATAGTTTTAACGAGCCGAACAAAACAAGCGCTCGATCTTTTTGTGCAATAATCCCTCAGGTCCAAAAAGATTAAAATCTAGAGGAGGGATAGCACTTCCGGTCGCTTTAACGAGCTGGAAGGCCAAAACTCGGCAATCTTTTCATATTTTACGAGTCAGATGAAAAGAGCTTAAAGAAGACTCGTCTTTTGAGGAACGAGTGATAAACGGGTAGCAGCTGATTCCAGGTAAGGGTTGGAATTTTCCAATCACGGCAGTGTCACAAGGATGGCTAGTGAAATCACTCTTCGCAGCTGTTCCTCAAAATGGGTAAACAATCAATATGGAGGTGAATGATCGGCCAATGGAAAAGTGGAGGTGAAGGTGCAAACACGACCAAGGCTTTAATGGCTGATAATGTTACATTCACGGTGGTTATCTACCGGAGGGTAGTTCATTTTTTAACGAGCTTAAACGCAGAAAAACACTGCTCGGTCTTATGTTTATTTTTTAATGAGCATGAACTATGTGCTAAAATTGCTCGATTAATCCAGTCATATGATAAGAATTTCTCATGTAAGATTCCATTTTTTATGGAGCTTGTGCCTTACAAAGCTTTGCTCTTGGAATCCTTTCTTTATGCAAGTTCGGAAACGACTAATCCTACGAGTTTAAAGGGTTAGACCTACGGGTTTAAAGGTTGGACCTAAAAATTTAAAAAATAAATAGCCGCCCCTTGCTTGCACTCAAAAAGGTTTGCATGCCCCCAGGCATAAAGTACGATTTCAAGGTTACCCCTCAATTTGCAGATAAAACATTTGTTCTACCAGGAAGGGCCTACCTCTTTCAGGTTACCAAAGATTGTCTCATTTGCGCAGCAAACCAAACATTTCCTCGGCGATGTCTACCGAGATAGACAAAGGTGAGTGACAACGAGTGCCAAACACATAACTTTGACAAAAGAATCTTATTCTAGAATAACCCTCTTCCAGCATGGGCGGGGTATAGACTAGTCATATTCTCCCGCGGAAACCTACCCTATACCCAAAGTTTTCCTGCCGAAGCAGACCAGGACGCATGCCCCCTGGGTTCCAGTCATATCCCTCCGAATTACTCGCGCTCATCGGGAGGACGGACCGTGGGTTGAGACATTTCTTGCGTGAAGAGACCATTTAGGGATGGTATATGACTATTTGCGATGCGTGATCCGGGAAATGAAAGTTGGTCCACGAGCTTGACCACTCTTCCTTCGTGCGGAAAACACATTACTCTAAAGAGTGAGGAGACGATGGCTCCCATGCAATATATATAGTCTCGTCCAAGGAGTAGGTTATAATCCAAGGGTCCTTGAACGACCATCACGTTCATTTGAACGGTCTTCCCTTTCAATGTGATAGGCACATTGGGGAGGATCCCTAAAGGTCGACTGGTTCCTTTATCGAAGCCTGTCAAATTTCTCATTTCAGGCAAAAGCGATGGCGAACCAAGCGCTTTCCAAGCAATAGAGGAAAGGATACTCACAGATGCCCCCTAATCAATGATAGTGCCCGCCATGACCATTTTGTATATTTGGACGATAATTCGGAATGGTATGCTTACTGGCAACCGGGGTCTGCCTAGTTGGTTCCAGTCGAAGGATACAACCAGGTTGCTTGGTGGTGGGACCGAGTAGACGGTCGGATATTGCTCTGACGAACTTCCTTCCTGCGATAAAGGAATGGGTGGATTGCCCCCGTGTTCGTCGGAGTCTGTGTTGATGAAAAGAATCTGGATGGTGTCATCCTTATCCTCTTCAGTGACTGTATCATTCGAAGATAATACCTCTGAAGGCAAGACCGGGTCAACTGCCGCCTCGACCTTTTGACTTTCGTCTGGTATGGATTCAGTAGGTTTATCCTCAATGATAGACGCTTCAGCTGACCACTTGAGCGGGCCAGCTGGATTCTCAACTAACGAAGGACTCGGCAAGAGTTTTTTATATCCAGGAGGAAGTCGTAACGGTGAAACCGGACGATCTTCCAAGACTCTTTTAGCCTCGTCTAAGAAGGGACAACGGTGGAGGGCATGGTTGCCTTCGCACAGTCTACAGGGAGGTCTAGTTCTCCCTTTTTGTCCTAGAACTTCACTTTCGCTAGTTGACGGTGTACTTTCAACATGGCTATCAGAGGTTGATGACACCGGATTGTGCAAACGGGGAGACCAGTCCTTTAGTATCCGAGGGATACAAGGACAATCTCTGTGAAAGTGGTCTCCCTTGCAGATGACACATGGCGATTTAGGCCTGGTCAGTGTTGTGTGTGGATTTTCATCAGACGACACTTGTTTTCCCTTATTTGCCTTTGGCTCCTTCTTCTTTTTCCCTTTCTTCTTCTTTTCCTTCTTCTCCTTGGGAGCTTGGTTTTTAGTTTTACCAGTCCTGTCACGCGAAGAGGAAGGAAGAGAGGAGGAATGAGAGGAAGTAGAAGGTTGGTGGGAAATTCTGGACTCGTCTAATTGTTGATTCGACTGTTCAGGAATAGTGGTGTTCTGAACGACATTGGTTGAGAAGAGCCAAACCGGCAGGCCAATTGTCAGTCCTGGAAGCGACAATGTGGCCATATGGGGCGCACCAACATCTCCCCAAGAGGAGATGGGACTAGGATTTCCACCAAGGGGAATTCCTTGGTTGGTAGGCTCCATTTTCTCAACCTAAAGATCAACGCAGGAAAGAGGGTGATTATTCCGTTTAAAATAAATTTTAACGACGCTTAGACACAACTTGCTTTTTCAATTTTAAAGAGTCGAGAAAAAGCAAAAGATGACTCTAGTCTCCTTCGATTTTTAATGAGCCTGAAGTGACAAGTGCTCAGATGGACCTTTTCCGTTAAGGAGTCTGAAAAGGAACGAAAGGGACTGCTCTGGAGTTCTAGGTAGAGGGTGTGCCAAACTTTTCGCAAAACCGCAGAATACTTTTTAAGGTACGGGCGGTCAATCTTCCCGAATGCTGTGTTCAGTGCATTGCGATCAGTAGGGCGGCCGACACGGCTTCCTATGGATAAAGGTTTTATGCCTATAGGAGTCTCCCAATATATACTCAATGGTACGTGGGAGCACAATCCGTACTGGCACTTATCGTCTCTCAGGAGGAATCACCCAACCATCAGTGAGGCGACTAGTGACCAGGTTTTACGACGCCAGAACACGTCTCTAGCCTAGACCTCTATGTTGTGCGTTAAGTTACAAAGCATTGTTAAGTTCATTCAATTTATTTTAGGTTGATCTTTCTTAGAAGTTTTCCTTTTTGGATCACCACGAGATGTATGATACAATTCCTAAATGCAGTCTAAAGATGATAAGCAAGTTTTTATATCTTTTCAACAATGAAAATCCTAGCTACAAGGGGAAAAGAAAGACACCATCTTTTCTCAAAGAGCATAGAGCACACTGTAAATGCACTTTTCCTAAATCAACACATGCAAACTGTCAAAATGCAAATGCACATATGCATGTATTTGTTTTCACTTTCTTAATATTGATGCCTAAAAAGAAAGCTGTTGTACAAATTTGAATTCGATTTCAAGTGAAAAACACAAACAAGCTTCTTTCGAAATCAAAAAGACGATTACGACACTTTATGATTTTGAAGTAAATACTTGTTTCGACACTAGAAATTCATAAATTCAAACCAAAAGACAAAAGTAAAAGCGTAATCAACTGTGAACAGCAAACAAACTCACTCCTAAGATCAAAACGACACTTATGACAGGTCTAGATCTAAGGGCGACAGTATGACTAGTTTACTTTTGTGATGGGAAACTGCAAATGATGTAACAAATACAGTTTCTTTATACAACTGAGGCAGAATTGAGGCAAATAAAAGGGGTTTCAGATAGGTACACACACTGATAACAGGCTGCAAAAAACATAGATAAAACTGAGCAAAAGGAAGCAGGGAACCACAGCTGCACAAGGCAAAGGCTGATCAGCGCACCCCCAGCACAGAGAAACTGAACTTCAGTGCAAGTAGCCTTCAAGGGACCTGCGTTGAAATGCAGAACCTCTTCACAGAGTCTGCGCTGAAGCAGAAACGAGAGTTGTTTCTGGGTTCTGGGTCACGGTTTGCAGTTTAATCTACAGTTTTTGGCCGGATAAAAGCTATCAATTAGGTACAATTAGAGGGATGATTTAAAGGAGGACTAAGATCTATCACAAAGGGCTGTTAGAGCACTTGTGGATCAGCTGTTCAGATCATAAACAAGCCCAGCGAATGGACTAGAGTAGCAGATCTCTACTTTGCATTTGAAAATGGCAAATGCAGTTCGATTCGGCACTCCTGAGTTTATGAGAAGAACAACAATAGAAACACAAATAAACTAACAAGATACGATCCCCAGCGGAGTCGCCAATTTTTTGTTGGGAAAAGTATCCAATTCGAAATGCCCCTATCCCACTCTAAGGTGTGATAGTGCCTTAGAAACAAACAAGGAAAACTATCTTCGTATTCTTCTTTATGAAATGTAAATGGAGAAGAAGGATGTAACTAACCGGTGTCTTCCGCTAGTTTGTCGATCCAATTGCTCTCTCCTTTGTTCGCTTCCCGCTGCTTGCTCCTTCACTGGTCCAACTTACACCAAGTTCCTGCAAGATCACAAGAGAGGAAAACTACACAAAAGACATAGATTTACATTCATAACTAGTTTAGGATCAGATATAAACTAAATGTACAAATATAACAAAGCATCATTGATATACAAGCACATAGGAGAAACTCAAATAGTTTTATTGATATGATAAGAAAGTCCAAGAGGAGATACAACCAAGTGAGTCCCGATCCAGCATCTACCTCCCAGCAAAGGAATCCCTTCCTCTCCTCCAACAAAGCATAAATCACCCAATGTACTAATCTCAATCTCAAACCAACAGCAATTCTCTGCAAAGTACAAAATTCCAGCCTCCTGGACCTCTGGGTGAGAGATCCATATATAGATGTAAGCAGAGAGGATGAGTCAGGTTATGTTTTGACTTGTGGCTTCTCTCTGTCAGTTCTTGCTTCCACTTGGAGGTTGAGAGCCTCTTACTCATCACTAGTCAAATTCATTGAGGCAAGTGTCATTGAGGAAGATTTTGGAAGCTTCCAGTGTCTGCACACCTTGCGGAATGACATTGCCATTTGGCATTTCTTGCTCAGTGCACCTTGGTAGTGCTTTTAGGTGCATTGCAATGCACCTAGCTAGTGTACTGGGGTGCATTGCAACGCAGGCAGCTAGAAGAGCTTCTGAATTGATCCTGAATTGACTGTTTCTGAGTGGTTTTTGGTGGAGAACTTCTGGGAGAAGCTGTCATTGGTTGACCTTGTTCCTTTAGGGGCAGGAAAACTCTTTTAGGGACTTTGGATCCCTTGGATTATGGACATTTCATGCTCAATGCTGTAAGGCACAAAAATGTCTATAACAATAATTGCTTGGAATTCACTAGGATTATTCCCAAGTTGAGCTTAATAATGGGAAATTACATAATCACATATTTTCTTTGTGATATATGTTCTCAACACCAATGTGGTATTTGGAGTTTAGTGGATCTACTCCATAGGGTGGTACACTAATGATTATAGGGAGATGGAGATGGAGTTAATGGGACCAAATGGAAAGAAGGTGATTTTGAGAGGTATGCACACATATGCACCAAAAATATTCATCAAACAAAATGAAGGATGAACTAAGGTATGGGGAAATTAAATGGGTAGTGGAGTGTCAGATCACAGATAAGGGATCAACATTTCAGCCACAATAGTATATAGAAACAATTTTTCTCTATTACAAAAGCATGAGAAGGTTTTTAAATACATTCCCCTAGGAAGACCTCTTGACAGAGGCTTTGAGCATATTATCAAGGTCGAGGAGGGGGTTCAAGTTGTTATTACCACCCTATACCAACATCTAAAGGAGTACAAGGATGATATCAATAAAACAATCAAGGCATGACTTACATTGGGCCATATTCACCCTAGCTCAATTCCATTTTCCTCATTAGTGGTTTTAGTGAAAAAGGAGTATGTGACCTTATGGATGCACATAAACTACAAAGCCTTGAACAAGAAGACCATTAAGAATTGGTAATTGATCCCTAGGATGGATGAGTTTATGGATGAGTTGAGGGGAGCTAAATATTTCTCCAAGATAGGTATTCACTCTGTGTACCATCATATTCAGGTTAGGGAGACTGACATTTTGACTAACAATTTCCAATGCCATTATGGGAACTATGAGTTTTTAGTCATGACCTTTAGGATAACCAATGCTCTAGCCACCTTCTAGTCTTGCATGAATCATGTCTTTTACAAGCAGTTTCATAAGTTTGTATTGGTTTTCTCTGATGATATATTCATGTTTAGAAGAACATGGGAGGAGCACTTGCAACTTTGGACGAGGTGTTGAGGATTTTAGAGGAGCAACAATTCTATTCCAAACTATCCAAATGTGAGTTTGGATTGACAAAAATTCTCTACATGGGGCATTTGATTGGAGGACATGGAGTGTACATACACCAAGAGAATATCTAAGCTATTATGGAGTGGCCAAACCCTAGGAATGTAATAATGTAGAAAGGATTTTTAGGTATCTACACATAGTATAGGTGGATTTTTAAGGGGTTCTCTTAGATGGAAGAACCTCTTATAGATCTCAGCAAGGAAGGTGATTTTGTTTGGACGAGCTTGGCAAAAGGAACCTATGAGCGACTCAAGGAGGTTATGAGCTCATCTCTTATGTTAGCATTACCATATTTTACAAAACCTTTTTTTCTTGAGTGTGATGTATCGAAGAAGTAAAAGGAATAGTTTTGATGTAGAGCAACCATCCCATTGCAATTGAGAGAAGGAAGCTCAGGGAATATGAGCATCTCTATTCCATATATGACAAAGAAATGTTGCGCTAGTCATTATGCATGCATTATCCATGTTTAGGTCGTACTTGGTGGGGGATCAAGTTCAAGGTAAAGACCAGTCATAACAATATCAAGTTATTTCTATATCAAAAGGAGCTCAATGATAGAAAACATGAGTGGGTCAATAAGATCCAGGCTTATGATTTCAAGATAGAGTATGTTAAGGGAAAGAACAATGTAGTCACAAATTCCTTGTACATGATGCCAACAACATTTTCTCTCATGGATATCTCGATGGAATTGACATATCACCTTCTATTGGATTAATCAAAGAATGAGTTGTCTTGTGAGATATTGGATGGTCAGCAACAAGATGGCAAATTCAGGGTGGTCGATAACATCATTTACCTATAAGGGAAGGATTTACTTGGTGTTAGAGTCTCAAATAAAATGTAATAGTATGCATGCATCACATGAATTAGTAGGGCATCTACAATTACTCAAGACTAAAGGGACCATCAGAGAGATATTCTTGAGGAAGGGTATCACGGAGTGCAACACATGCTAGTAGAAAAAATACGATCACACGCATCTATCAAGTTGTCTTTAGCCATGTCCTATTCAAGCACAGAATTGGGAGAGCATTTTAATGAACTTCATCATGGGGTTACCATTAGTACAAGGAAGATATTGCATATATGTTGTGGTGGATAGGTTGAATGGGTTTTCCCATTTCTTTGTGATTCCTTCCACGTATTCAACATCACAAGTAGCATAATTGTTCTTTTATATAATTTTCATATTGCATGGTCTACCCAAGGCCATTTTTGGTGACAAATATAGTAGATTTATGGGTGAATTTTGGAAAGAAACTTTTAATTTCGTAGGTATATATCTCACTCCCAACACAATTCATAACTTATATACCTATTGGAAAACATAGATAATTAATAAATGGCTAAAGGGTTACTTGAGGAACTATGTGATAGGACAACAAAAGGATTGGGTAAAATGGCTGCACCTTAGAGAATATTATTATAATACCACATATCACATGACAATTGGGATGTCTCCTTTCAGTGTTTTATATGGATATGATGCCCTTTCTTTTGCAGAAGTGGTATTTTGATATAGTTGGCCCCAAAATACTAAGGACTAGATCCAAGAGTGCCAAGATATTCTAATTTCTCTCAAGGATAATTACACATGACACAAACTAGAAAAAATTATATGCTAATAAATACCAAATTGAGAGGATTTTTGAGGAGGAGGAAATGACATATTTACTCCTACATATTTATCGATAGTCCACTCTCAAATAGAAGCACATAGAAAAGTTGAATTCGTGATTTTATGGGCCACGTAGAGTCACATGGAGAGTGGAAGAAATAGCCTATGAGTTGGAGCTTCAGGAGGGGAGAAAGATCCATTATGTCTTCCACATGTCTTGCTTGAAGAAATCATTGGGGAAGAAGTTCATATATTCACCTGAGTTACCACCTTTATATGATGAAGAAAAATTGGTATTGGTTCAAGAGGAGGTACTAGAGATGATAAAGAAAATATTGAGAAACAAGGTCATCAAAGAATATCTTATTCAATGAAAGGATCCACCAATTGAGGATGAAACATGGGAAGGGGAGAAAATACTTCAACATCCAAAATTAAAATTTCTTGAGGATAAGCAATATTGGGTTGGGAGGACTGTAATGTCCCCAATCACTTGAGCATGGAGATATCTTTCCTACTAACCTAAATTTTCTCCTTTAGGTTGGAAAAAAGGGAAATTATTAAGGGGATAAATAAATTTCTCCTAACTCTAATTTATTCAATAAAATGGACAAATTATTACTAAATAAAGTGGGAAAAAGTCATTTGGAGTAAATAAGAAAAATCCACTTAGTGACGTTGTCAACCAAAATAATAAAAAAGGTGATTCTAGAAGATCAGAGAAAGGTCCAAAAAATCTTTAAAAAGGGGGTGTAGATCATTTCTTAAGCACCATATTTTGTTTATCATTTATAACAAATTGATATGGCTCAAGTGAGTCTGGTGTAAGGGTTTCAAGGGGAATCCTTCCACTAATTTCGGTGAACTTAGAGTGCCACCCTAGTTGGATCTTCAACTGATTTATGTGAACATAGAGTTCCACCCTAGTTGGGTATAAGGGGAGATCACATCAAATCTTTTATTTTTATTTAGAGTTTTGTAGTATCAAGGTTTTTTGTTGGATATTGGGTACAAAATTTGGAGGCCAAGTTGTTTATCTCTTGAGGTAGATTACTGAAGATTGAGTTCATCATTTGGAGGCTAAATTATTTATTTATGGAGGTTGATTATTGTAGGTTAAGTTCATCATTTAGAGGCCTATTTATTTGTCTATGGAGATTGATTACTGGAAGCCACATCTACAAATCGAGTTCATAAATTTATTGGGATCTAAGATTATCCTTGGTAGGTTGGGTTTATTATCTAAAGGATGAGTTCTTCATCTGTAGATAGAGTCCATTAATTATGGAGGTTGATTGTTTGAAGCTGAATTCACCACTAGCAGAGGTAGATTACTGGAGTTTTAGTTATTCTCTTGGAGGTTAAATTCATATCTACAAGGGGGTTGAATTGCTTGATATTCTTGGAGATCAAATTGCCCATAAATGGAGGTCAAATTTGCTTATATTTCTTGGAGTCCAAGAAATTCATTTGTTGGGGTCGTGTTATTTTTTTCCAAGTCCCAGATAATTTTTTAGTGGGCCGAGATCATCAACATTTTTGAATCCCGAGTTGATCCATCTGTTTCTTGAAGTCATATTATGGGTTCACAAGTTAATATTTTGCAAGTAAGCCCTCCAATCAAGTTAATAAAATTTTGGTTATGCCCTTGAGATATTTTTGTTGTAAGTGTTTGTTAATTTTCTTAGAAAGTGTTTGAAGAAATTCTTGATCACAAAGTGTTTGAAAAAATGTGTTAAAGAAAGTTTTAAATTTTTTGGGTCGTATTAGCATATTTTAGTAGAAGTATATTACATGCAATAATTATATTATTTTGTCAATTTCAAAATATCATCTGACCATTAATTTAGTAATGTCAATATTTCCTCTAATGTTTTGATGCAATGTGTAGCAAAACTAACAAATTCTTGGGATTGAGAGTTCGAAAAATCCATAGCCTTCATTTTTATTTCTATGTTTTGAGTCTAGAGAAAGACTCATCTTCAGGACTGAACCTACAAAGAAGAAAAAAACATGAAAGCTATAAATATGAGATGCAACAATGCCAGGAAGGGAGGAGTCGACCATCTCATTGGAAATGAATCTCTTTATTTAATTAGAATTTTATTTTAATTTTAATTATAAATCTTTTTTTACTTTTAGTTTAAAATGGAAGTATATGTTTAATGTTTCACTTTATTAATTATTATAAATTGTGATAAGTTTTAATAAACCTAAGTTTTAAATTATTGTTAATACATTTTAATATAAATCCTATTAATAACTAATATTGATTAAAAGATCATGTTATTAATAGATATAAGTAATATTAATTATGAATATGATTTTAATTATTATTATTATTATTATTATTACTAGGGCTAAAGAGGGGTAACAATATGCTATGGTTCAAGTCAAAGAAGGTAGGGGATCATTATAGAGTTCATTATCTCTTGATCTTTGTTTTGTAACTTTTCTTATGATGGAATTATTTTGTTTCTATAGACTATCTATTTCTCGTCAAGGTATTTTTGTAGCAGTTCAATCTCATGATTAGCAGTTTTTATCCTTCTTCCTCATTTTCCCATTTTAGAATTACTAATGATTCATGCTCGCTTTCCAATGAATAAACACAATGTTCCAAGTACAACTGATCATGCACCCATTTTTCAAATATAAAGTGTCATGTAACACCACTCATGCATGTTTAATTTAAACTTGGACACTTCAATATCAACTTTAACTTTGATATAAACTCTCTAATTATAACTTTGGCTTTGACTTTGAACTTGATGAAACTTGTCAAACTCTCAATTTCAATTCTTTACGTCAATAATTTATCTCCTAATATGAAAAAATCCTTCCAAATTTTTACTTTCAAACCTTATATTTAACTCCTTAATAGCTCATTAAACTATTATTGACCACTCATAAATTATTCACGTATCACTTTTAAAATTATCTAACATATAATTCGCCCCTAATAAAAACCTTTTTTTTTATAAGAAAAGGGTAATAAACCCTTTTACAATTCACAAATTCCTTGCTTTATATCTCCCTAATTAAAGAATTAAAGTTCATATACCTACCATTTTTTTAAATACCCCTTATACATTTTGCATAATATTTTAATACATATCTTCACATGGGACATTTTCACATTAAAGTGTTCATTCATGTGGGATATTTATTAAAACAAATTGATGAGATTAAAAGAAATTTTACCCAAATAATTCATGATTATATTCTCTTCACATAGATACTGCACACATCTTATCATGCACTTCTCCACACTATAGCTTCATGCACCTTTTCACCATTTCCCAAGCCCAATCCCATCTGTGGCAGCTACATCTTGTATGGCCTCCATAATGAGAGATGATAGTTATTCTTCTCTAAATTTAACATGGCTCTTTGGTAGTTGATATCAAATTTTTCTTGTAGACTATTCAAGCTCCAAACATTTTGGTACCAATTCTGACATGTCATGTTAAAAAAATATATATATATCTAAACCGAATGGTTTATATCCTTCTGAAACCCACTAAGGTACTAATGGATTTTATGAACTCACAGATGAGAAGTTTGCATCCATTTTCATTCATGTTTGATTTGCAAACTTCTCCTAAAATGCCATGCTACTCTAGAAACATTGCACTACTCCATAGGTGTTAAACCCCCACTAGATTTAATCTACCACTAGACCTTGACATTAATGAGCTTTTGATTCGAGTTGATTCAATCTATATTGCATCCAAAATTTCATACAAATTTGTGTTCCTAGAACCACATTGGAGATGCATATATCAACGATATATTTCGTAATTAATTCTCTTCTCCTTAACCTAACAAGACAAGTTTCACTTGCATGATAGCTTGTAACTCTTCATAATCATTATGTCCAAAATTGAAACATGTCCAATGTGTAGATGTTTTGTAAAAATTTAATATTAGTGTCTACAATTGGAGTGTATAGCTCCAACATGTCAAATCGATTCTATTTGTGCACACTATCCAATACAACTAGTCTATGCGGTATTCACACAACACTTACAATGTTTACACCGTCGACATGAACATCCTTTCAGTATCCACAATGCATGGTAGGATATTTCATGATCTTAAACTTTATTAGGATCATTATTTGAAGTCTCAGAACAAGAAAGAGACATATGTACATCAGCATTATCATCAGCAATTAATTGTCAAGTATCAGTATAACTAGTAGTATTCTAAATGAGGTCACTAGTATCACAAATTACATCACACTTTTCTTTTTCTTGACTTACTTGTTTCTCTTCACTTTCAAGTGCTAACAACACCTTTTATTTCACCACTTATTCATGTTGTATAATGATTCTACTATTTTTTCCTTTTGATCTTGAAGTTCAAAACTATCATCAACAGATTGATTTAGTGATTTCAATATTTCTTGTAATGTATTGATGCATTGTGTATCAAAACAAAAAAAATAATGATAGAATTCATTATCTCTTGATCTTAGTTCTATAGTTGGCTAATCAAGAAATTATTATCTTATTGTAGTGTATCTATTTCTTTCAAGGCATCATCAAGGTCTTGTTGTAGAAATTTTGTTTTATGATTTGTGGTGGACATACACTTCCTCACAAGGCTATTAGGACATGGATTCTTAGTAGTCATGTATAGAGGAAATTTAGCGAAGTATAGGTTATTATATGTCTTAATTACTTGGTATGGAATCCCCCATATGTTGACAGCATGTTAGAAGATCCACATCATGGATATCATGAAAATCTCCCTACAAATTCTCCTATTAACTATCACTCAAGTAGTCAAGTCAACTAGTCCACACTTAACCTCAAAGGCCTAGGTTGACAATGTAGAGAAAATTTTGGAGCTTACGATGTCTAATTGGAGTGAGGGTATACTAGAAAAACTAATTTTATAGTTGAGTAGATGTAAAATATATAAATAAATAAATAAAAATGGCTATAGAAGTATATTTGTATCCTTCTTCATCGATATGATACATCTATTTTGATTATAACTCACAACACCACCAATAGGGAGGTATGAGCCATGGATGAATCGATGGGTGGAACTTATGGAAAGGGTCCGTGGCTAAGCATATGACATGGAGTATTTTTATTTCTTTTTTTATTTCCTTAAGATGGTTCTTGGGTGTTTAGGAGCTATGCCAATGCATCTTCAAACCATATTTTGACCTCAAGTTGGCCCTGGGGTCAAAAGGAACTCCCTCAATACCTGAATGAAGCATTATTTTCATCGCCACCACACACCAAATTAATATACACAAGAGGCTAGATCTTAAATATGTAAGGATTTAAAGAGGGTTGGGAGTATATTACAATTAAGGTTTGTATATCCACTTAATAATAATCCTATGCATTGGGCATGGAGAGAATCATACCAAATAATCTGAAGAACTTAAACAAAGGCACAATTATGTTCACATTCTTGTATAATGAATTGTAGAACAATATATACTCAAGTATGTAGTGAGGAGACTACCTCCCAACCAAGGAAGATAATTATGATTAAACTTCTTTTTTATTTTATGAATAATATAATGATTATATAGATTTATTGCATTCAATTAATAATTGAATATATGCTAGCAAATAAAACACACATGAATAATATTTATATGGTTCAAAGACAAAATCTTGATTATATGAAATGTTGGGCAAGAATATTTCATTTAACTAGAGGTATTTGTGTATAACATAACATTACCAGTTGTTGTAAGGGAAATTGATTCTTAATTTAGCCTCTGAGATCATTCATATAACTTCAAACCTACACAAATGACTCAAAGATGCATTATATATAACAAAACATAACACAAGAACATTCATTACCAATAGATGGAAAGAGAATATTTTGATTAGAATATGAAAAATATTATTCATAGAATAAAAGTCTCCTTGTGCCCAAAATCTAAGCTCCTTTCATTTCCCCTTTCTTGTTTCCAATCTTTAGCTCTATTATTTATGTTGATGAAACGACGCCTTCAACTATGGAATTAGTCATTCTGAATAGATTAATGTTGAGGCCGTTGGAGAATTGTATGCACCAAAAAACAATGTTGTCCCATAATGGAAAAAATAGGTTAGGTTTCCTTTCATCCATTGACGAAATATAGGAGCCAGATTCATTCTACATGGAAGCCAAATTTTGTTAATGTTTGAGAGTGTAGGCTTTCATATGTTGAATTCATGTATTCATATATTGTTGATTCTAAAAAGAATTGTGGAATGTGAATGAAACACTTGGCGTTTCAAGTGGACACTCCACTCATCATTAGGGACAAATGAAGCTTATGTTACTGTAAAGAGAAAGTTAGACTATGTTAAATGGAATGAGGGGTTAATGGTTAGATTAGATAGATTCAACAAAAGGGGTTTGAATAGGAGAAACTTAAGGGAGAAATTTGATCGAAGGGTGAAGAATAGGGTTAAAGGAATTATTGAAGGAGAAATAACAAATTCAAGTAGAATTAAAATAATGTTATCAAGAACAATTTGTCGAATTGAATAAAGATTTTATTAAGGACCACTTAATTGGTTTGTTTGAAGAATGCTAATTATTTTTATCATTGTTAATATAATATTAAAAATATAATGTTGTTGTTGCTATTATTATTATTATTATTATTATCATTATTACTTAATAGTATTAGCTTAAAGAAAGAAAGTAAATTATAATTTTCAAATTTATTATTAATAAATTAGATGAATAAATTAATTTTAAAATGTTCAATAAATTATAATGAATAAGAATTTGGTTAGGATATTACTAATGTTATATTATGATGTTAAGGTTCAATATTATTATTTATTTACATTATTACTAGCACAGCCAAATTAATAAATGTGGTTGATATACGTTGATAGACATCAATGGATATGGATTTAATATTAATATTAATAAATATAATAATATAATAATAATACAATAATGATAATTATATTATAAATACGGTTATCATTATATTATAAATACGATAATAATTATAAAAATTATAATGAAATTCTATAATAATTATTATAATATTATAATAATATGATAATATTATTGATATTATCAATAATATAATAAATATTGATATTATTAATCGAAGAGATTATTAATATTATAAACCCAAGGCATTATAAATCCCAGGAAATAATATTAAACACAAAGGATTAATATTATAAACCCAAGGAATTATTATTATAAACCCAAGGGATTAATATTAAAAGCCCAAAATATTAATATTATAAACCTTTGGGATTAATATTATAAACGTAAGTGAATATTAATATTATAATCCCAAGGGATTAATAAAACCAAGGAATTTATATTATAAACCCAAGGGATTTATTTTAAACCCTAGGATTAATATTATAAACCCTAACAATATTATTATGCCCTAGGAATATGAACCCTTATATTAATAAACCCAAGGGATTGATATTATAAACCCAAGGCACTGATAAACCCAAGGGATTAATACTAAAAGCCCAAGGGAATCATATTAAACCCAAGGGATTAATATTGTAAACCCAAGGTATATAAAACCTAAGATAAATATTATAAACCATAAAACAAACATGCTTGACCATGGTTGATTTTCATATTGAGACCATCTTTGTTACAATGCGACGTTAGAACATGATTGACCAAGGTTGACGAATATTGATTTTCATATTGAGAGGATCTTTGTCACAATGTGATGTTGGACCATGATTGACCATGTTTTACCATGTAGAGATAATCTTTGTCATAATTCCATGTTGGACCACGGTTGATCAAGATTGACCATGGTTGACCAATATTGACCATGGTTCACCATGATTGACCATGATTGACCATGGCAAGACAATCTTTGTCACAATCCAACATTAGACCATCATTGACCATGGTTGTCACAATGTGACGTTGGACCATGAGACAATCTTTGTGATAATGTGACCATGGTTATTGCCCATGAGAGAATATTTGTCATAATGTGACCATGGCTATTGATCATGGTTGAGCATGGTTGATTTTTATATCAAGACAATATTTGTCAAAATGCAACCCTGGACCATGGTTGACCATGTTTGACCATGGTAGGTGATAGTTGACCATGGTTGATTTTCATATTGAGATCATATTTGTCAGAATGAGACATTGGACCATAGTTGAACATGCTTGACCATGATTGACCATCGTTGATTTTCATATTGACTATGTTTGAACATGGTTGACCATGATTGATTATCATATTAAGACAATATTTGTCACAAAGGGACATTGGACAATGATTGACCATGGTTGACAATGATTGAAGATTGTTGACCATGGTTGATGATGGTTGAACATGGTTTATTTTAATATTAAGATAATCTTTGTCACAATGTGACGTTGGACGATCATTGACCATAGATGAACATGATTATAAACATAAGGGAATTACATATAACCCTAGGATTAATATTATAAACCCTAAGAATAATAGTGTACCCTAGGAATATGAACCCTTAGATTAATAAACCCAAGGGACTGATATTATAAACCCAAGGTACCAATAAACTGAGGGGATCAATACTAAAAGCCCAAGGCATTATAAAGCTAAGGGAATAATATTAAAACCAAGGGATTAATATTATAAACCTAAGGTATATAAACCCTAAGATAAATATTACAAACCCTAAAATAAGCACAGTTGACCATGGTTGATTTTTATATTGAGATAATCTTTGTCACAATGTGACGTTGGACTATAGTTGACCATGATTGACCATTGTTGACTTTCATATTGACCATGATTGATTTTCATATTGAGACAATCTCTGTCACAATGTGATGTTAGACCATGTTTGACCATAGTTGACCATGATTGAACATGGTTTACCATGGTTGATTTTCATATTGAGATCATCTTTGTCACAATGTGATGTCGCACCATGGTTTACCATGATTGACCATGGTTGAACATGGTTTATTTTCATATTGAGGCAATATTTGTCACAATGTGATGTTAGACCATGGTTGACCATGATTATAAACCCAAGGGATTAATATATAACTCTAGTATTAATATTATAAACCCTATGAATAATATTATACCCTTAGAATATGAACTCTTAGATTAATAAACCCAAGGGATTAATATTATAAACACAAGTTACTAATAAATCTAATGGATTAATACTAAAAACCCAAAGCATTATAAACCCAAGGTAATAATATTAAACCAAGGGATTAATATTATAAACCCAAGGTATATAAACCCTAAGATAGAGATTATAAACCCTAAAATAAGCATTCTTAACCATGTTTGACCATTGTTGACCATGGTAGATGATCATTGGCCATGGTTAATATTCATATTGAGACAATCTTTGTCACAATGTGACATTGGACCATGGATTGTCATGGTTGACCATCCTTGACCATCATTGATTATCATATTTACCATGATTAACCATGGTTGACCATGATTGATTTTCATATTGAGACAATATTTGTCACATTAAAATGTTGGACCATGGTTGGCCATGGTTGATTTTCATATTGAGACAATCTTTGTCACAATGTGACATTGCACCATGGATGACCATGATTGACCATGGTTGAAGATGATTTAACATCATTTACTTTCATTTTGAGAAAATTTTTGTCACAATGAGACATTAGACCATGATTGACTATGGTTGACCATGATTATAAACATAAGGTATTTATATATAAACACTTAGATTCATAAACCCAAGGGATTGATATTATAAACCCTAAAATAAGAATGGTTGATCACGGTTGATTTTCATATTTACATAATCTTTGTCAAAATGTGACATTGGACCATCCTTGAGCATGATTTATTTTCATATTGTGACAATATTTGTTGCAATCCAATGTTGGACTATGTTCAGCCATGATTGATTTTCATATTGAGACAATCTTTGTCACAATGTGTCATTGGACTATGGTCGACCATGGTTGACCATGGATGAATAGGGTTGTCACAATGTGACATTGGCCCACGAGACAATCTTTGTCACAATGTGACTGTGGTTATTGACCATGATTCAACATGATTGACAATTATTGATTTTCATATTGAGACAATATTTGTCGCAATGTGACGTTGGACAATGGTTGACTATGTTTGATTTTCATATTGAGACAATCTTTGTCACAATGTGACGTTGAACCATTGTTGACCATTTTTAACCATGATTAACCATAATTGACCCTGGTCAACCCTGTTCGACCAATGTTGACCTTCAATGACCATGGTTGACCATGATTGATTTTCATATTGAGAAAATCCTATAATAAACCCTATGATAAATATCATAAACCAAGGTATATAAACCCTTTGATAAATATTATAAACTCTAAAATAAACATGATTTACCATGGTTGATTTTCATATTAAGGCAATCTTTATCACAATGCGATGTTGGACCATGGTTGACCATAATTGAGTTTTATATTGAGACCATCTTTGTCACAATGCAACATTGGACCATGGTTGATTTTCATATTGAGACAATCTTTGTCACAATGTGACATTAGACAATGATTGACAATGGTTGAGAATGGTTTACTGTTACCAATCCAAATGTAAGTAAAAATTATTCTCCCTTCCTTATTATTGTTTTTAAATAGAAATTATGTTTAAACATTAACTATAGAGGGTGATATTGTTTGACTAATGTGATGGGTGGCGTTTGATTATTAATATTAAAGAATAATAATTTTAAATAGTGAACACTTATTAATATTATTAATAGAATTATTAAACTTTAATATTAATTAAAATTAAAATTAAAATTACTAAACTTATTAATATTAATGTTCATTTTAATATTAAAAATATTAAATTTAAATATTAAAATAACCTTACTAAACTTTAATAACAATACTAACCTTATTATTAACCTTATTAAAATCAACTTTAACATTAACATTAATATTAACTTGCCCACGAGGGGAAATCTAAAGTGGATCCCAAGCAACTGGTATCCGACATGGACATGGATGCAGCAATAGCACTAAGCTTACATAACACCACAGAGGACGAGGAACAAAATGCCCCCAGCAGTATGGAACAGGATCCGGAGAACATTATCCTTGAAGGAATAGACATCTTAAAACTTGAAACAGCCTGCAAGCAAAAGGAATACAATACTATTCCTCCCTGGCAAATAGAGCGGCTGGAAGGAGTACTAGCCAAGGTTCAACACAATAAACATCTAGGCATACAAGGAGGGAGTCCATGGGATGCAAAAAAGATTCTCAAAGAAACCAAGAAAAGAGGGCGCAAAACGGACCTGCAAAGGACCATTGCAGTAGGGGAAATGCTTATGGAATCAGGGAGATTCCCTAAGCTGACTAAGTTCTACAAACCTGCATCCCATTAACCATGAAGCTCATCTCATGGAATGTGAGAGGACTCAACAGCCCCTCAAAAATTAGGATGATCAAGAACTTGATACAGCAAGAAAAACCTTCTATAGTTTTTCTTCAAGAAACCAAAAAAAGCACAATAGCTATGGACAAGGCAAGAAACAAGATCTGGGCTGGTAGTAACCTAATGTCAGTAGGCGCTTCAGGAGCTTCGGGTGGATTAGCCATATTATGGAATCCACAGACCCTCAATCTTTACGACTTCCATGCTGCCCATTTTCTCATACAAGCTTCCTTTCATCTCATAGGAACAAATATCCACGGGCACTTGACCAATGTTTACTTTCCGCAAAGTAATCAGCACAAACTGGATCTGTTAAACACGCTTTCCAGTTTGAATGAGAACAGACAGTTCCCTCTCTGGATCAGTGGTGGCGATTTCAATATCATTCAATCGCTGGAGGAGAAAACAGGGGGAAGAACAAGATTAGAAAATGACAGCAAAGGACTCAGAGACTTTATTCAGGACAATCACTTAATGGATATTCCAACCACCAATGGGATTTTCACCTGGACCAACAAGCGCAGTGGTATCAACCATATCGCCTCTCGGCTTGACAGGTTCCTCCTTTCAGACAATGCAATCCATTTAGGCGGAGATTTCAATGCATCAATTTTGCCTCACGGAGGATCGGACCACTGGCCCATCATGCTTCACTGGTCTCGACCTGGAACAAGAAGCAATCGGCCATTCCGCTTCGAAGCTTTTTGGTTCACAAATGCAAAATTCAGGCAGATCGTAGAGGAGGCCTGGAAAGCCTACAGGCCTCCAGAAGGAGCCAAAATGTTTCAATTTCAACAAAAATTGAAAAATCTAAAGCAGGTTCTTAAAATTTGGAACAAAGCTCAATTTGGCAACATTCAGGAAGATCGACAAAGGTTGGAAAAACAAATGGAAGCACTTCAGCAAGATATCATTAAAGAAGGCCGCACGGAGGAGCAGTCACAACAAGAGCAAATCCTCTGGCATCGATTAGAAGAACGGAGAAAGCAAGAAGAAATACTTTGGCGGCAGAAATCCCGAATAAATTGGCTAAAAGAGGGCGAAAAGAACACAAAATTTTTTCATAGAACAGCTATACAGAGGCGCATGCACAACAACATCACTTTCATCAACAATCAGCAAGGAGAGAGAGTAGAAACCCATGAAGACATGGAAAAGGAATTAACAACTTACTTTCAAGACATCCTTAAAGAGCCGGAAGGAAACAGGGATACCGAAATCAGGGCCATCACACAGCATATTCCCAGAATCATAACTGATGAGCACAACAACAAATTACTTCAGCCAACATCCCTGAAAGAAATTGAAGAAGCAATGCACCAGCTCAAGGATGGCAAAGCCCCGGGGCCGGACGGCTTCACTGCCAATTTCTACCACGAATTCTGGGAATTAATCAAAGAAGAAGTTTGGGAGCTGGTGGAAGAATCAAGAAGCATGCACTGGATTCTTCCAGCCCTCAACACTACCTTCATTGCACTCGTTCCAAAATGTGCTGAACCAAGCAAGCCTGAAAGCTTTAGACCCATTGCTCTATGCAATGTCATTTACAAGCTTATCTCTAAGGTCATCGCAAATCGACTCAAGCCTCTCCTACCCTTACTCATTTCTCCGGAACAAACAGGGTATGTCGAAGGAAGGCAGATTATGGACGGAATCATTCTATCAAATGAAGTGATTCACTCCCTCAAGATTCTCAAAAAGCCAGGTATGCTTCTCAAACTAGATTTATCCAAAGCTTTTGACAAGCTCAGTTGGAACTATATACAAAAAGTGCTTATTGCTTTTGGCTTCAGTCATACTTGGACAAGATGGGTCCATAGCTTGATCTCCTCCCCAAGCTTTTCTGTACTGTTAAATGGTTCTCCTTCTCATCCCTTTAGGCCTTCAAGGGGCATTAGACAAGGGGACCCCTTATCGCCTTTCCTCTTTGTACTCATGGCAGAAGGGCTAGGCAGATTACTGAAGGCAGCCGTCTCCACTCAAATGCTCAAAGGAATCTCTGTTCATGGCCTTCCTCCTCAAACCCACCAACAATTTGTTGACGACAATATGCTCTTTGGCCACCCATCATCGCAAGAAGCCTCGGTCTTCAAATCTCTGCTATCTATTTTCTCAAAAGCTTCAGGAACCTCCATCAACTCATCGAAATCTCAGCTATATTTCTTCAACACCCCTCTTTCCACTCAAAGGAATATCGCTAGAATTTTGCAGTTTACCATTTCTAAACTCCCGTCGACCTACCTTGGGGCCCCTCTGGCCGCTGCAGCTATCAAACATTCCTCCTGGCAGTCTCTTCTAGATAAGCTTGAATCTAAGCTTTCCCTATGGACCTTCCGAGCTCTTAATATTGCCAGTAGGCTTGTCCTGATCAAATCAGTACTCCAAGCCATGCCTTTATACCTCTTTTCACTGTTGGCTGCACCTAAATGGGTCCTTAAATCTATCCGCAATCTCCAGCGAAACTTTCTCTGGGGATCGTCTGGCCTCAACAGAAAATGGGCGCTAGTGAAATGGACAGATACCTGCAAGCCCAAATCCGATGGAGGCCTGGGACTTCGAGACCCATTACAGAGCAATGATAATATGGGGGCTCGCATGTGGTGGAATTGGATTACTAAGCCAAACGCACCATGGGCCAAACTGTGGCAGGCAAAGTATGCACCAGGCAGCCAATGGAACGATCTAATCAGAATCAACTCCACAACTCAGGGATCTCCTATATGGAACGCAGCCAAACCCCACAGCAAATTCATTCAAGAGCATAGTTTCTGGGAGATACACTCAGGCACCACCGCCAGATTTTGGGAGGATTCGTGGCAGCAGCTCCCCAAGCTTGCAACAGTTTTTCACAAGCCTCTCTGGCAAGAGCAGATGCAGCAAGCACAACTCACTCAAGTCAATCAATTTTGGCAACATTCTGAAAATACCGACTTCAGAACCTGGAAGAAGGCCCGTCTCTGGCAAAACAATTGGCAAAGCGAGACATATGAGGACATAGAGAAAGAACTATCATACAGGAAAATTCGATACTCCACTCTACAGGATCGCCTCAGATGGGGCCATAAACAAAAAGGCACATTCACTACTCAAGAAGCCCATCAGCTCAGATATAATGGAAACCAACCCAATAAGGACCCGATTTGGGAAAAGATCTGGCAACCCGGAATTTGGCCCAAAATATCCACTTTCTTATGGCTGCTCAGCAAACGAAGAGTACTCACTTGGGACAACCTGATTAAGCGTGGATTCGTGGGACCTTCAAGATGCCCGAACTGCAACATCGACTCGGAGACAATAGGACATCTCATGGAAACCTGCCCGCTCGCAAAGCAAATATGGAGGAAAGCAGAGAGCTGCAACATGAGATCAGAAGCCAGGACAGAAGACATAGCTGAAAACTTAAGGAAATGGGCTCCCTCCCCCTACAAGAGTCAGCTTCTCAACCACCTGTGGAGACTCTTACCGGGATTCATATACTGGATTCTTTGGAAAGAAAGAAACCACAGAATCTTCAACAACTCTTCCCGGCCCAATGAAACATTATGGCTAATCCTCAACAAACAGCTGCAAGAAACTCTGGCCCTCAAATCCTGGTCAGACACGGATATGCCAGAATCCCCATTAGAATGCCGGATCCTGAAGGCTTGGAACATAAACCTCTCAATGCTACAGAAAGAAGGCACCAGACCCCCTAACAGTAGCACCTCTCCTTCCAGTTGGTCCCCTCCTGATCATGCTTCCTACAAGTTAAATTTCGATGGGGCGGCCAAAGGAAATCCGGGGCTCGCAGGTTATGGAGGACTCTTCCGAAGTCACACAGGGGAAATAATTCAGATTTTCTATGGCTCATTGGGCAAAGATACTAATAATGTAGCTGAATTAGAAGGCTTATGGAGAGGCTTATGTCTGGCAGAACAGCATAACTACTTTCCTTTGGAAGTAGAAGGAGACTCACTAATCCTTATCAATGCTGCCCAAAGACTCCAAGCAGGCACGCCGGCGGTCAAGGTGGCCACGAGTTGGAGACTATTAAGCAGGTTAGAATCCATGGAGGAGAAGCTACAAACTCCCCAAAGTATAGAATTCAAGCATGTTCGGAGAACTGCGAACAAGGTGGCTGATAGATTAGCCAATCAAGGTGCCTCCCAGTGCATTTCCTACTTTGCAGGTTCTCTGGATCACTCAGAAGATGACAAGCTCAACAATGACTGTATCTCTCTGGCGAAGAAGGATTTCAGCATCCCGGATGCGGGTGCATAAGGGACGGGGGAATGGCACGCGCCGGCACGTGGGCGGGTGGCATGCTCATGGTGCCCGGCGGTACCACGCGTTGGGCTGCATTAAACCACTTGAATGCGAAGAGGAGAAGGCATTAATGCCTGTCTACTCGGCTCGAGGGAGGCAATTGTGCGACGGGGTGGTGAGGAAGTTTAAACAGAGAAGGATGGCATGACGGGAGGAAATTTGCGAGCCTGGTAAGGAGACCCTGCTCCGCTCAGACAGCAATGCGATTGCAGAGCTAAGGGGTATTAGCTCTTGGAGCTGTGATTGTGAGACCGTCGTGGGTTCTAGGATCTGGGTTGGTGAGACCGGTGTTAGTCTCTGGAGTTGGTGCGGGTTCTTGCTGCTGGGATTGGCACTCGGAGCGGATTCTTGTTGCTGGGGTTGGTTCTGTATGCTGGTTCGTGTTGTCGGGTTTGGTTCTTGGTTTTGGTTCTTGTTGACGAGGTTGGTTCTTGGAGCTGGAGTCAGGGCCTGGTGCTGGCGTTTGTTCCTGGTGCTGCAGGTAGCTCCAGCCATTGTCGAAGCTCAGAGCGCTCGAATTGTAAGAAGGATAACAATGCCGAGGGACAGGCCGAGGATGGGCAGCCGGAGGGGTGGAATTCAGGGCAGAGCTCCACCGAAAGATGACTATTATTCCCCCTCTTCCTCCATGGAGGTTACCTCGAGGCCTCAGTGGTTTCAGGACAGCAACGATGAGGAGGGGGGGCACAATGAAAGAAGCCCAATTGCTGAAGAAAGGCAGAGGGAGCGCCCCATGCTCAGGTATCGACTCCCTTGCCCACAAGTCAATTCCACATTGATTGTGTCCATTACTGTTGAACCTGGAGTCATTTCGAATATGGAAGTCGAGCCTCTGCCAGAAGGGCAGTGCTCCAGCAAAGATGACTCTCCAATTTCTTTCCTTCCGGTCGAAGCAGGAAGTGGTTGGTCGCCGCCTGAGCATGTTCCTGGTCGGGGATGGTTGGAGTCTCGTCGCGCATATGGGAAGGGCCTGGAACGCCCCGCTACCAATCTTGACCCGGATGCTGGCCCTTCTGGGCACGTTGCTGCTTCACTGGCTCGTCGTGCCTATGGGATGGAACTGGAACGCCCCGCCACCAATCTTGACCCGAATGCTGGCCCTTCTGGACACGCTGCTGTTGCACTGGCGGGTTCGAGCAAGCCAGCCCAAAAGGGTGGCCCAGATAAGGTCATCCAGCTTTCAGATTCAGAGAATTTGCTCCATTTCGGGCACAGAACTGCGGAGGCGCTCCAGACTACTGATGAAGACTGAATTCGCCCTGGTAATCTCTGTTGTTGTTGGGATTTTGATGTGTAAAATGGCTAAGTGGCAGCCTTATTTCTGTCAATGTGTCGGCTATATTGTTCAAGTGTCACCCGTAACTGTCCAAGTGTTCGTTATCTTTGTCCAGTTGTTTGTGTGTCTATGTCCGAGTCATACTACGGCCCTAGTGTCTTGGTGTCCATCTATGTTCAGTTCTTCTATGTTATGTAACAGTGTCGGCAGTGGATCAGCAACATTCCCAATTTTGAATCTCTTCAATTTTGGAGCTGTTAAGTGGGCAAGGCCAGGGCTGACAAGCAAATCCTCTTAGCCTTGCCTTTGTACTCTATTTTGTATATTTGTTTTGTATGATAATAGAATTAGTCAAATTCAGAAAAAAAATATTAACTTGCCCACGGGGCTTTGGATTGACGGTGAATGGGTGCGCTGTTAAGGCACTCCTTGCGATAGGTCACCGGTTCAAATCCCCCGTGGGTACTTAGGTTAGTCTTAACTAGAAAAAAAAAAAAACATTAATATTAACTTATTATTAAACTTATTAATACTTTGATATAATAATATATTGACCTTTATTAATAACGTAATATATTATAATTTATATTAACCTTTTCAAAATAAAATTTAGTATCTAAACATGGCCTACTATAACAACTTGATATTGGATTTTTTTATCACCATATGTATGTATGTATGTATGCATGTATGTATGTATCTATATATATATATATATATATATATATATATATATATATATATATATATATATATATATATATATATATATATATATATATAAATATTATTCAAAAATATGAAAATACCCACAAAGAGTGTTTTGTTGAATTTTTGTTTTTCTTAAAAAAAAACTAGTCTAGAAAGCACTATCTATCTTACCATTCCTTTCACATGGAATTTCATATGTATATTAGAAATAAAATGTTAGATGTGTGAAAGTAGTGGAGAAAAAAGGAACACCTTTTAGATTACCAACCAGGGATTCAACTCCATAGTAAATTATTGAATAAATAATCTTATTCTTGGAATTATATGGAAAATATATAATTCCATCAATGGCTTGATTATGGCATATACTCTTGTCATTACTGGCCTTTGATTTTTAATCCTTAGGTTTACACATGGACTAAAGTACACCACAATAAGCTATGAGTCATATGAGTGGATCGCTTCCTCATGAGGTTGTATGATACAAGGAAAGGTGATGCAGGAGCATCCAACTCAAGCACCATGACCGGGTGTCGATCTCTGCCAGGTCAAAGAAAAGTTGAATTTACTTTTATTAGTCTTTATGTTGGTTGACAGGAAATTAGGTAGGACTTTTACTTTTATTTTCTTTTACTTAAGTTAAAGGTAGTTGAACAGTTAGGGTTATGTGTTTGTCTATTGTTAACAAGTCATGATTATCCTTCTATTTTAAAAGGAAAAAGACAAATGTATCTGAAGAGAAAATCTTGTCATAATATGGAATGAATGTCTAGTAACCAAATAACTGTAAAGGTCTGTAACTGAAAAGCAACCGCACAGTTTCATTAACTGGAACAGAGAAGCTATAAATGTAACAAGACAAAATCATGGAGGGGTTCAGTTCAATACCTCTCACACTCAAATAAGAAATAACAATAGAGAAATCAAAGTTCTGTCCATCTATATTCCTACTGTAATTTATTATGTTTTTTTGATTGATGACTATTTGAGCACACAACTAACCAATTACAGATTCTGGAAAATAAATTCTTCTTTATGTTTCCCGAGAGAAAGAACCAGTTCACACAACGAGACCAAATAGCAGATACAGTACAAGGTTTTTCACTTCATTCGAAGCAGTCAACAGAGACAAAACCGGGAGTAGCACAACCAGAATTTTCTACAGGCCAAACAACCAAGTCTGAATGAAATTTTCCACAAATATATTTCGATTAACAGCTATATAAAATTGTCTACATAGTTACAGGTTTGTGTAGAGCTATATGATATGGTTCAAGCAAATTGAAGGCGCAAACAACAATTCCGACTACAGAACTCAGAGCAAACAAACAGCGCATGTAAATCAGTAAATCAAGTCTAACATTAATACATTTCCTAGAAGAATTTCTTTCCAAAATTGCAAATTCCAGTTAATCACAAATTCATAACAGAACTGTCAAAACAAAAACTGTGAATGCTCAAACCCTGAGTTGTAAACCCTAGGCAAGGGTTTCAACCATAATATTTATACATTGTTTGGACACATAGGCCCTGAAGGATGAACCCTAGGTGAGGGTTTAGAAAGGAGTTGCGATTACAAACAGAAGACTGCAAATTGATACACAGTGGAAGCCAGAGTTCCAACGAAATAGAGCATCGCTCATAGTGAGCATTTGACAAACCCTTCCCACTCGAAGAACAGAGTTAAAAAGACCAAGACGAAGAACTAACAGAAGTTAGAAGAGGCAAAGCCTACCAGACAAAACCGACATGTGTCTTGCCAAACCCTCCAACAGAAAACCTTTAACACCTGCACAGCCAAAATACACAAGTGTTAGCCGATACATTGCGACAGAAGTGGAAGTATAAAGCTGGGAAGGAAAACTAAACCGTTGAATTTGCGAGCAAATACCTGAAGGTTCGCAGTGAGGCCAGAGTTAGGCATTCCATCAATAGCGTCGAATGACTGTGTAGGACAAGGAGCAATCCAGGTCAGGAACTGTGGAAGGAGACCCACAAGTTGAAGCAAAGAATGAGAAATTACCTGAATGTCACGCCAGAGATGGAAGAAAGCCATCGAGTCGAACCTAGAGATAAGCAGACGTTGAAGTTGCCAACCAAAAAGAAAACATCAGTGCATGAGATAACAAAAGGCGGCCTGTAGAACTCGCGACAGGAAGAAACTGAAACTCAACAGAGGTCTTACCCAGGCAACAACAGGATGAACCACAACCGTCTATGAACCAAAGATTAAAGACCAGCACAGTCACAGCAATGAGCAACCAGAAGAGCACACAGGACTTGCAGCATAGCTGCCCACAAAACCTTGTAGAGCACTGAGGAGTAGACCCTCGACGGTAACAGCAAATGACTCGAAAGACAACCAAACCAAGGGAATGAGCATAGGGTTGAGCGGGAAGCGCAAACACCAAGGCAAGTACTTCTCATTACTGCTTAATTGAATGCCACATCAACCAATATACCAAAATATCCAGTTTGCATTTCATCCATGTGTAATCACTACCGTATGATTTAATCAACCACACAAACATTACAAAATCATTCCCATACGACAGTTAAACATTATAAAATCATTTCCATACGATAGTTTGGTAAAATTGTTGGGTTGGTCCCATCAAAAGGTCATTACTTAGAAAATAAAGTTCTTAAAGAAAAATGCTTTCTCTGGTATTAATAATGTTTTTCAACCATCAACCTCATTATCATATAATTAAAAATATAAATATACATAAGCAAGATCTCCTTATTATTCTATTTTTAATAAACTTAATAAATCATAAATTACCCATTAAGTTTCAATTATAAAATATTAAACTCTTACACATTTCCAAACCTAACAATTAAACATTGATTCAATTTGAGAAAAATTCATAAAATTATTCATAAGTTTACACCTCATTCACATTATTTCATTTTCTCCATACTATCGTTTAAATTTTTCCAATCATAAAATATTAAATTTTTTAGCATTGTCAAATTTAATGATTAAAAATAAATTTAAGTTGAGATGGATGCCATCAACTAATAATGTAACTAATAATATGATGGTTCAGTATTCATATAATACCCTGGTCAGATTAATGTGATGTCTCCCTATTTATGTTTCTTCTTCATTAACCCTGAAGAGAAAAAGCACTCTCTAAAATCCCTAATAACTTTGCTAAAATCACTCATGAGGGGTTGCTTCCTAGTGCTCCAAACCATCAAAGTCTAGGAGGAAAATTCAAAAACTAAGGAAAATTCAAAATATAGTGCAAAATATTAAAAACAAATGAATAATAGACAATGAATTCTTCAAAAATAAATTCACATGACTACAAAATTGATTAACCTCACATCAAAATTTTAACATAAAATTATATTAATCAGAAATTAGAGTACTCATTACCTTACCATAGTAATTACGATCATTAATATTAGTACGCTTTTGTATGGTAATGTTTAAACACATCATTAAATTCACACAGGATCCTCCATACCCTGCCTAGCTATAGTTTTCGTACGAGGACCCTTTAGCAAGGTATGACTAATAAAGCAAACCCCCAATTGTCAAATACTACCTTGGCATCTAGTTAATACACATCTAATGAGAGTGTAGCTATACAGCTGGATATCACCTTATGGAGATCTGTGCCAACTTGTTAAATCAAGGGTTGAGAACAAAGGTAATGTGAACAGTGTTGTTACAGGTCTATTTGGGCACATCACTCCCAACATTCAGATCAATATTATTAGGGCTGATCAAACCCTAATTCAGTTGCTACATTCCCTAGACAAGTCACCATATTGAATGCCATCATTCCTGAGAGTTTCCTGGCCTGAAGACATCCTGAAACGACTCCTTGAGGGACCAAAGCAACCTTAGTTAGGGGTAAATGTGCTACAGAGCACCTAGGCCCATTCAAGCCTACTCTGCAGAGCACCTAGGCCCACTTTGACCTACGTTGGGCGAGATTGAGCAAAATATTCATAAGGTTCTAGGAATATTTCTTCATTATAGATCATTCTAGAAGATTCACACCTCTTATCCTCTCCTATGAGCTCCAAATTGGATAGGGAATGAATCAAATAACCTCCTATCCTCTCATCCCTTCCTCCATGGAAACGAACCCCCAAATTGGAAAGATGTTCAATGCCCAATTTATGACAAAACCACCTCCATTTCCCCATAAATTAAGCACTCATCATAGTGATCAGGGGGTTGGACTTTGAAGAATAGTGAGGAGATACTGTTGGTTTCAGGTTTGAGAGCATAATAAAATATTGTTATGTTACCAGAGTGTTGCGATTTTGGTGTGATGAAGGATGGAACTCAAGTTGGATGGGTGACATGGGATCAGACTTCTTTGATTGTAATTGTTCCTTCTACTTAATAAAGTTGTTTACACCTTTTCCCATATTCTTGTCTTTATTTATGACTATTATATGTGTAAATGCTTTCGATTACATTTTCTTATAGTAGATAGATCTCTTGCTTTGATTGGTTTTTGTCCTCTGTTTATGATTGTAGGTATTGATCGAGCGGTTTCAGTTCGAGAGGGAGCGATGGTATCCATACAAAGGAGACAAAGGGAAGCGAAAGATAACAAGTAGGTCCCTTGTCTTATTTATCTTCTATAGGAAAAGGTTAAACTCTTTAATTCTTTTGTTCTAATTGTAGCTACCCACTTAGGGAAGTTGTGTTTATTTGTAGATGCAAATTTCCACATAACAAATTGATGACTCCAATAGGGAATGATCACTGTTCTGGGTAATTTATCTTCATCCTAGTACAGCCTAGTAAACTTTACTTTCCTCCATTAATCCTATTTCAACCTTTTTGAAGTGTTTTTTGGTCAAAAATTGTACTTGAATGTCCCTTAAATGGCCTCTCTAGCACCATCACAGGCTTGATATGGACACAGTGCATTGCAGAGCACCCTTGGCTTGATGACAATGCTCTGAAGTGCATTGTCTTCCATTCAGGGTTGCGCTAATCCTCCTTAGGCTAAAAAACCCACCTTTGGTCTAATTTTTCCAAAGTTTCTTCTCTCGTTGTTTGCCGGAAGGTCAATGATTCTTGTGGTTTTGAAATCAAGTTTTATTTATCTTCCTAGCCCTACTTTGGCCTTGATTGTTTAATATTTCTTAAATTATTTATTTATCATTATCAATTCATTTTCAAAGTTATATTATAGGCGATTAATATCTGCTGAAAGTGAAGTGTCGTAAAGTCTTCATTTCTTTGAAAAAGAAACTATCATAAAGTCTTTGTTTCTTATGAAAAGTATTAATTGATTGTTTGTGCATCTAGTTCCTCTCTATTCATCTAAACATTAAAGGGACTGAAAAGAAAAACTTGCATTGTGCATATTGTAGTTTGTGAATGATTGATAAGAATAGCTAGGGAAATTGCATTAGGTGTGCTCTTTGCTCTTTGTCAAAGATATGATTGCTCTATCCTTTAGTAGCTATTATTTTCATTGTTCAAATCAAATGAAAAGAATGTTTATCATCTTAGTTGCATTCTAGGAGTTTCAAAAACATCGCGTGGTGAACCTTGAAAGGAGATTTCGTAAGAAGACCAACTTAAAAGTTATCTCAATTAATCTAATGGAGCATTCTAACTTAACGCATAACATTTAGAGGTCTAGGCTAGAGACGTGTTCCAGCATCGTTAAACATAGCAAATATCATTAATTGTTTGTGATACATTCTGAGTGTGATACCTCATTCCACGTACATAAGTATATCATAGCTCATCCACGTACCTTCAAGTATATAGGGTGGTGTTATAGTATGAAAAGTATAAAGGAATTCTCTCATTGTGTGGTTTCGCATTAGACAGTGCTAACATAGATTGGGCCTCCACATACTTTCAAGTATATATGGGAGGACTACATCATCCATCCATAGGTAATTGAGTTGACCACCTTGTACACTATGATACACCGAGCACAACATTTGGGGAGATTGTCTGCACGTATGTTAAGTCCTTGGTTTACTCAGGCAGTATATTGTAGTTCACAGTTGCTTGGTAATCCTTTTGCTTAGATTATCCCTCTTTTGTTTTGTTATGTTATTTTGATTAAAATAAATTAATTGACTACAGATAACATCCTCCACATCACTCCTTAGTTTATCTTAGGTTGAAACTTATGGCAACAACTCTAGAGTCCACCGATTAAGGAATTCCTTTTGATGGGAATCCTAGTCATTTTCCTCCTTTCGGAAATATTGGTGCTCCTTATATGGCTACATTGTCCCTTACGGGACTTACCATCATATTTCTAGTATGGTTGTTCTCAAGCCCCTAGGCCCCACAATTGAATATTCCTACAATTAGACAAAATCAACCTCCAGTTGATCCTAAAGTTGACCCTTTTCCTTCTTCGTTGGTTGTTTCTTCCTCCCCTTCTTCCTCCTCACCTGGTGAAAGTTTTGGCACTAGTAGCCAGGTGGATAAGAAGAAGAATAAAGGGAAGAAGAAGAATAAGAAGAAGAAGAAGCAAATTCAGCAGGGGGAAACCAAGAAACCATTGGTTCGAATGAAACTTCTGATGAGAAACCATCCGATAAGCCTCACAAACTTCGAAATCCTTGCAAACTTTGTATGGGAGACCATCTTCTTCAAAATTGTTCTGGTATTCCTTAGATCTTAGAAGAATGGTCTTCTCATTCACATCATCCTGTGTCATCAACTTCTTGAGATCATGCTGGTGACACACCATCAACTAGTGGTAGTAAAGTTCATGGAAAGAAGGGTAAAGTTAAATTTCCCTATAGCTTATGTGAAGGGAATCACCCCATTCACCTTTTTCCCTATCTGATGAAGCCAAATAAGTGTTGGATAATCATCTTGCTTCTCCGCAACAACTTCCATCTGGTTACAGGAGACTATCCCTTAATACTTCACTAGTTGATAAAGTGACTGACCCAAATCAACCATCGGTTGAACCCACTCTCTCTGAATGTGAATCCCATGAGTCTATACCTAACCAATCATAGGTCGAGAAACACTTAACCTGATTTTACCTTCAATTAATCATACCTTTCCCATAGAGAGTGAGTATGATAACACTCACGTTCTTTTTATTTTTTCAAATTCCATTGAGCTTGGAGGCAACCCTCCTATTCCATCAAGACAGGAGGAAAATCCTCCCATTCTTGTAACTGAAGGGGGTAACTCTCCCGTTCTTACAGTACCCCCCCCCCCCAATTAGTTTGGTCACTTCCTTTGTTTGGAATCAACTAGCAAGATGTCGTCTTCCTTCTTATGTGCCTTTCTAGATCATAGTACAGGTTTGTAATATGGTCATACCTAGCACTATTATAGATGAAGGTGCATCAGTGAGTATCCTTTCCTCCACTACTTGGCAAGTGCTCAGTTCACCGCCACTTGTGCCTGTTACCTAGAATCTGTTGGCTTTTAATAGAGGAACCAATCAGGCATTAGGGATCCTTCCTTAGTTGCCTATTACTTTGGGAGGAAAAATTGTTTATCTCAATGTAATGGTAGTCCCAGGCCCTTTAGATTACAATTTACTTCTTGGGCGCGACTATGTTTATGACATGGGAGCTATTGTTTCAACACTTTTTTGAGTAATGTGTTTCCAGCATGAAGGCAAAATTTTCATTGTTGACTAGCTTTCATTTCCCGGTCCAAATATGGCTTCCAGTCAACCATCTTCCCTAAATGGTCCTTTTGTCCCAATGGTATCTTCCCCACCACGGGTCAATTATGTGGCAACCCGTTCCATTGCTACATCAACTGACGATCAATTTTGTGATGTTGTGCATTATGTACTGGGGGAATTGGAACCAGATCTCTCTAATGGATTCCTTACTACGTATCCCCTCCAGAGCATTGTTCTCCCATCTGATGAGAACCTCTTGGAAGTCATGACCTCTTATGGGTCATGATCAAGGAATATGAGGATAGTTCTTGGTCTTGTGTCAACCTCGTTAAAAAATGAAACAAAGGTTATGAGCATAGTTCCTTGTATTGTTTCAGGCTCGTTAAAAATGAAACAAGGAATATGAGGATAGTTCTTTTACTGTGTCAACCTCGTTAAGAAATCAAAGAGGTTCCATGAGTATAGTTCCTTGTCTTGTGGCAAGATCATTAAGAAATGAAATAAGGAATATGAGGATAGTTATTTTACTGTGTCAACCTCATTAAAAAATGAAACAGGTCTCATGAGCATAGTTCCTTGTCTTGTGTCAAGCTCATTAAAAAATGAAACAAGGACTATGAGGATAGTTCCTAGTCTTGTGTCAACCTCATTAAAAAATGAAACAAAGGGTATGAGCATAGTTCCTTGTCTTGTGTCAAGCTTGCTGAAAAATAAAACAAGGAATATGAGGATAGTTCTTTTACTATGTCAACCTCATTAAAAAATGAAACAGGTCCCTGAGCATATTTCCATGTCTTATGTCAAGCTCATTAAAAATTTGAAACAAGGAATCTGAGGAGAGTTCCTTGTATTGTGTCAAGCTCATTAAAAAATGAAACAAGGTCCCCTGGAGCAAAGTTCCAATTCAAGTCTTTGATTAGATCTTGTAAAATCCCAGTTGAGTCTTTCACCTGCTCTCATAAATGAACCTTCATTCCATCCACCTGATAGCCATGAGTAGTCTACTTAGGTGAATGCAATGAAGCTTGGGGGACATGCACCTAGAATCGAGTCATCATGTTGGGGGCATGTAAACTAATCCAATCATAGTTTTTTGTTTCCAGCTTGTGTAAAAAAGAAACTGAATCCAAGCATAGTTTTTTGTTTCAAGCTTGTGTAAACGTGAAATTGAATCCAAGCATAGTTCCCTATGGTTCAAGCTTGTGTAAAAATGAACCCATCTCCATTTTAACCCTCGTGATTGCCATTCTATCAGCCTCTCTCGTTAGATGAGCCTTGGTTTTTCTCCTGCCATCGTCACTATGTGTGGCCGATCATACTCTTTCACTTGTTTTTTTTACCCTTTTTGAGGAACAGTTGCAACGAGTGGTATTATTAGCCAGCCTCTTGACCATTACATGTTTTGAGAAGTTCCAACATCACAAGAACTAGTTGCTATCCTAGACACCACTCGTTCCTCTAAGTGGAGTCCTCTTTCAGCTCTTTTTAGACTCAAAATATGAAAATATTTCTAAGCGCTTGTCCTTTTCAACTTGTAAACAGATTGGAAATGACATCTACTCAATATAGGTTTAACACCTTTCCGAACTGATATAGATTACTTATGAAAAAGGAATACATTGATCGAACATGGTCAAAAGGTTCTCTCTTGTAATATTTTATGCTTTTTCTGACTTGAGAGACAAATTTATGAAAAAGAACTTGTGGAGTTTTCTTTTTGTTCATTTTCAAAGTCTCTAAATATGAAAAGGACCGAGTTCTCATTATCGTTAAACTCGTTAAAAAATCAAATAGTGAAAAACTTGTCCATCATGACAAGACCAAGTTTCACCTTCACTAGGCTCGTTAATGTTGGGTGTGGAGCCTGATTATCTTCTATATTCAAAGGTATCACCACATAGGACCCCAGTTCGAAATGGGGGCGGCAACGCCACCTGTAAAATATTCGCTGTAGGGGAGGTCCAAGGGGGGGCGGCTGCGACCTTTCGGGGGCAACGCCCCCGAAGCTAAAAACAACTGTAAAATTGCCTTGTAAAAGTATAGTAATTTCTAGTCAATCTGGGCCGTTCATTAGGCGGATGATCTGACGGTAGAACTTATGTTTAGTTTAGGGTTTTTTGCCCTAGAAGGCAACCCCTCTCTTTGTATGAGGGTATTGTATTTTGAGGCTGTGTGATAGATGTGTATTCTGTGAGCGAGAAACAGAGAGGTGAGACTGTGAGAGAAAACAGAGGATATTACAGCGGATTTGCTGTAGGTTGTGTCTCTTCATTTTTTGTTGGATAATAGAAAGGAAGGACTGGCTATTCGGGGTGGACGTAGCCCAAATTGGGTGAACCATGTATATCTGTGTCTCTCTTGTTTTGTGCGTTTTTTGTGTTTATATTTCTGCAATATTATATGTGTTCCATTTCTCCGTAATATATAATTTTCTAACAACTGGTATCAGAGCCGAAGGTCTATTTGGCTGATAAACTCGCAGGAAAGAAGGGTTCCTGGTTCGAGTGGGAGCAATGGCGGAAGATGGTAAGTTTAGGGTCGAGAAATTTAACGGCAAAAACTTCTCGCTGTGGAAGATGCAGATGAAATATTATCTATATCAGAAATATCTATACCTACCATTGGGCAGAAAATAAAATATGCCGATGGGTATGACAGACGAAGAATGGAACCTTCTCGATAGAAAGGCACTCGGAACAATACGGTTGTGCCTTGCTGCGTCAGTCGCCTTCAACATTTCGAAAGAAACCACAACAGAGGGTTTGATTCAGACGCTGTCAAAACTATATGAAAAACCCTCGGCCTCAAACAAGGTATTTCTTATGAAACAGTTATTTAATATGAAGATGTCGGAAGGTGGATCTGTTGCAGACCATTTAAATGATTTTAATACAGTTACAATTCAGTTAAGTTCTGTAGGGGTAAACTTTGATGATGAAGTTAGAGCTCTGTTATTCTTGTGCTCATTACCAGAAAGTTGGAATGGTTTGGTAATGGCCATTAGTAACTCTGTTTTTGGATCTAGTACTTTAAAGTTTGATGATGTTGTTGGTGCTATCCTTAGCGAGGAAATGCGACGGAAAAGCTCCGGTGAGACATCGGGAAATGCTTTGAGTGCAGAGTCTAGAGGAAGAAAAATGGAAAGAGGAAAGAGCTCAGGATATCGCAGTAAATCAAGGAAAGGCAGATCCAAGTCCAGATCGGGGATAGTGTGCTGGAAATGTGGAAAGAAAGGACACCTAAAGAAAGATTGTAGATCTCGAAAGGGAAAAGAAGGAGATGCATAACAAGAAAACAATCATGAAGCAAATGTGACAGGTGAGGTGTTACAAGATGCTTTGATTCTTTCTTTCGAAAATATTACTGATTCCTGGGTGGTAGATTCAGGGGCTTCATTCCATGCCACACCTGATAAGAAATACTTTCATGACTATGTTCAAGGAGATTTTGGACAAGTTCGTCTGGGTGATGATAAACCCTGTAAAATCGTTGGAATGGGTAAGGTTCTTGTAAAACAGCAGAATGGAAACCAATGGCTATTAAAGGAGGTAAGGCATGTTCCAGATCTAAAGAAAATTCTGATTTCAACTGGGCAGTTAGGCAGTGAAGGTTGTGTGACAACTTTCACAGATAAAGCTTGGAAGGTCACCAAAGGAGCCCTGGTAATAGCAAAAGGCGAAAAGGTTGGTACATTGTATTTATGCAATGGTATTTATAACTCTGTTAATGCTTTAACTTCCAAAGGAGCAGATGCAACATTATGGCATCATAGGCTCGGACACATGAGTGAAAAGGGGATGAAGATTCTTCACTCAAGGAATTTGTTGCCAGGTTTGAAGAATGTTGATTTTGACTTCTGTGAGAATTTCATTTATGGAAAACAGAAGAGAGTCAGATTTCTCAGAGTTGGGAAAGAAAAGAAGAATGAAAAATTAGAGCTTGTGCATACAGATGTATGGGGACCTGCTCAGGTATCATCTCTTGGTGGCTCTCGTTATTATGTTACTTTTATTGATGATGCAACTAGAAAAACTTAGATTTATTGTATTAAGAATAAATCTGATGTATTTGATACTTTCAAGAAATGGAAAGCTTTGGTTGAGATTGAGACAGGAAAGAAATTGAAGTGTCTTAGATCAGACAATGGAGGTGAATATTGCAGCAAAGAGTTTGATAGGTACTGTTCAGAGCATGGAATTCACAGAGAGAAGACAGTTCCAAGAACACCACAAGAAAATGGTGTGTCAGAAAGGATGAACAGAACAATCATGGAGCGTGCAAGGTGCATGAGATTGCATGCAGGATTGCCTTTACAGTTTTGGGCAGATGCTGTAGATACTGCTGTTTTTCTAATAAACAGAGGGCCTTCAAGTTCCTTGGATGGTGGTGTTCCAGAGGAAGCATGGACAGGTAAAAAGGTAAAATACTCTATTTTAAAGCCTTTTGGTTGTGAGCCCTTTGTCCATATTGATAAAGAAAATAGAACAAAGCTTGAGGCAAAGTCAAAGAAATGTACCTTTATTGGATATGCTGTTAATGATTTTGGTTATCGCTTATATGATTACGAAAATCACAAAATCATTAGGAGCAGAGATGTAATATTGAATGAAAAGGTCTTGTATAAGAATCAGTTGCAAGAAAAGAAACAGGAAAAGGAAAACAAGGAATACGCAATTCTTGATCAAATCACTGAAAAAGTAAAGGTTCTTGAAAATAATAGTAATCAACAACCACAACAACAGCAACCACCACAACAACAACAAGCACCCCAAACACCTGAAAGTGGTGTTAGAAGATCTACCAGGATAAGTAGACCCCCTGAACGATACTCTCCTTCATTATATTATTTATTGTTGACTGATTCCGGTGAACCCGAATGTTATGAAGAAGCAATGCAGGTTGAAAGCAGGAAGAAGTGGGAGGTAGCCATGGAAGAAGAGATGGACTCCTTAATGCATAACCAGACTTGGGATTTAGTCAGGTTGCCTGTAGGAAAAACTACATTGAAGAATAAATGGGTTTACAGGCTGAAGGAAGAAGATGGAGGAAAACAGAGGTATAAAGCTAGACTTGTGGTGAAGGGGTTTGCACAGAAGAAAGGTATTGATTTTGATGAAATATTTTCTCCTGTTGTTAAAATGACTTCAATTAGAACTATTTTAAGTCTTGTAGCAGCTGAAGATTTGCATCTTGAGTAGTTAGATGTAAAGACAGCCTTTCTCCATGGGGATTTGGAGGAAGAGATATATATGCAGCAGCCACAAGGATATGAGGTGAAAGGGAAGGAGAAACTAGTGTGCAGGTTGAAGAAGAGCTTGTATGGCTTAAAACAGGCTCCAAGGCAGTGGTATCTAAAATTTGACAAGTTTATGTCTGAACAAGGTTATACTAGATGTCACTCTGATCATTGTGTTTATCTGAAAAAGCAAAATGATGGCAGCTATATTATATTGTTATTGTATGTAGATGACATGCTTGTTGCAGGATCTAACATGCAGGAAATAAATGTGCTCAAAAGAAAATTGGCAAATTTATTTGCAATGAAGGATTTGGGAGCTGCAAAACAAATCCTTGGTATGAGAATAACTAGAGACAGGAAAAATCGTAAATTAACATTGTCTTAGAATGAGTACATACAAAAGGTGTTGAAAAGATTTAACATGCACAATGCAAAACCAGTTAGTACACCTTTTGCTAGCCATTTCAAACTTAGCAAGGAAATGTGCCCAAAGACCCAAGAAGACATGGATTATATGTCTAAAGTTCCATATGCATCAGCAGTTGGAAGCTTAATGTATGCAATGGTCTGCACAAGGCCTGATATTGCACATGCAGTGGGAGTTGTAAGCAAGTACATGAACAATCCAGGAAAGGAACATTGGATGGCAGTGAAATGGATTCTCAGATATTTGAAAGGTACCACAAATCAAGCATTATGCTTTGGTGGTTCAAACATCTCCCTACAAGGATATGTTGATGCAGATATGGCAGCTCACAGAGATAACAGGAGGAGCACTACAGGATATGTATTTACTGTTGGAGGAACAGTTGTCAGTTGGGTTTCAAAAATCCAAAGTGTTGTTGCACTTTCAACAACAGAAGCAGAGTATGTTGCTGCTACAGAGGCTAGTAAAGAAATGATTTGGTTACAAAGGTTTATGGGTGAATTGGGTAAGGAGCATGATATGGGAACGTTATACAGTGATAGCCAAAGTGCCATTCATCTTGCAAAGAACTCAGCATTTCATTCCAAGACTAAACACATACAGCTCAAGTACCATTTCATACGATCAATGTTGGAAGATGGAGAGTTGAAGATGGAAAAGATACACACTAGCCAGAGTCCTGCAGATATGCTAACAAAAGTTGTAACCAGGGAGAAACTGAGAATATGCTCAGTTTCAGTTGGTCTTCAAGGATGACGATGAAGATGAGAAACAGCCAGGTCCAAAGAGGAGTCATTGTCTAGCAAATGGAGTAGCAGTGGAGTTGCTACAATCAGTCTCCAAGTGGGAGATTGTTGGGTGTGGAGCCTGATTATCTTCTATATTCAAAGGTATCGCCACATAGGACCCCAGTTCAAAATGGGGGCGGCAACGCCGCCCGTAAAATATTCGCTACAGGGGGGGTCCAGGGGGGGCGACTGCGACCTTTGGGAGCCCCCCACTAGTGGGGGGTTTCAGGGGCAGCGCCCCCGAAGCTAAAAACAGCTGTAAAATTGCTTTGTAAAAGTATAGTAATTTCTAGTCAATCTGGGCCGTTCATTAGGCAGATGATCTGACGGTAGAACTTATGTTTAGTTTAGGGTTTTTTGCCCTAGAAGGCAACCCCTCTCTTTGTATGAGGGTATTGTATTTTGAGGCTGTGTGATAGATGTGTATTTTGTGAGCGAGAAACAGAGAGGTGAGACTGTGAGAGAAAACAGAGGATATTACAGCAGATTTGTTGTAGGTTGTGTCTCTTCATTTTTTGTTGGATAATAGAAAGGAAGGACTGGCTATTCGGGGTGGACGTAGCCCAAACTGGGTGAACCACGTATATCTGTGTCTCTCTTGTTTTGTGCGTTTTCTGTGTTTATATTTCTGCAATATTTTATGTGTTCCATTGCTCCGTAATATATAATTTTCTAACAGTTAAAACATCACATAGCGATGGATTCACCCAAAGCGTGGAATTATATAACAAGCACATGTTATCCTCGTCAATCTTGATAAAAAATAAAGAGGTACTGGTCAGCAATGACTGGGGAAAATTGGAAAAGGGGTAAACAACTTTATGGTAGCAGGTCCCTCTTAAACATAACACTTTCACTTTATCTTTATGACTACTTGGGTTGGGTTATCTGCTTGATAGTTATCATACCTATGGTCTATCATACCATCCATTACTTTGGTTTTGGGTCAATGCTTCCAATTCATTCAGTGTCGCTGACATGTTCAGGAGAAGTCACTCAGTTAAATTCATCCTTTGCAATACTCATAAACCTTCATTTTCATGATTTTCATTCCTAAACCTTGTGTCGTCAGTCACATTCTGTCTCCAAAATCATTATACTTGTTTCGTGTCATTGATGTGAGATACATCAAGTCGCTTCTTGTCGACATCAGCACATTATCCAAGAAGTTGACTTAGAAACACCCTTCTAGTACCTTGAGGCTTGCATACAACAATGGCAGGTTTCTCGCTTCCGGCGATAGGTTGACATCACTGGCCTTCGACCAAACGACTTTGTATGTTGTTCAACATCAAAACATCCATTCACACCATGCAGAATGTACTACAGTACCTTGAGGATCATTATCACTATCGGTGATTTCTCTCACGTCAGTTAACAACTTACATCATTGGCTGGTAATCAAACGGTGTCTTCCCATGTTTGACTTTAGGTCTCATATTCACATGGTTAGACTCGTAATTAAGCAAACGAGTGAATGAGATAGAAGACCCTGGATCTAGTTTCATCCATCTGGGCTGCGATTTCAGGAGAGTACTAAATCATTTGTACTATGGCTTTACACAGATGTTCATCCTATCATGGGCCTATATATGTAGACGATTATCTGATTTATGTACATGTAATGAAAATTTTATATGCTAAGCATGGGTATGCCTTCCCTCAGCGATTCATGAAAAATATAAAATATCATGATATTATGTATTGTAATTGATGCAAATCACCATCCGCTTCCGAACCTCCTCATCACATTGTAAAGCATATCACTCGACATTATAATTTTCGACTTCATGCTTTAGGGGGTAGCTGTTTTAGGTCTATTTGGGCACATCACTCCCAATATTTAGATCAATACTATTAGGGCTCATCAAACCATAATTCAGTTGCTACATGCCCTAGGCAAGTCAGCACATTGAATGCCATCATTCCTGAGAGTTTCTTGGCTTAAAGACATCCTGAAATGACTCCTTGAGGGACCAGCACAGCGTTGGTCAAGGGTAAATGAGTTGCAAAGCACTTAGGCCCATTCAAGCCTACTCTGTAGACCACCTAGGCCCACTTTGACATACGCTAGGCAAGATTAAGCGAAATCTTCATAGGGTTCTTGGAATATTCCTTCATTCTAGATCATTCTAGAAGATTCCCACCTCTTATCCTCTCACATAAGCTTGAAATTGGATAGGGAATGAATCAAATAACCTCCTATCCTCTCATCCCTTCCTCCATGGAAACTAACTCCCAAATTAGAAAGCCATTCAATGCCCATTTTATGACAAAGCCACCTCCATTTACCTCTAAATTCAGCACTCATCATAGTGATCAGGGGGGTGGAATTTGAAGAATTGTAAGGAGATACCGTTGGTTTGAGGTTTGAGATCATAAGAAAATATTTTTATGTTGCCAAAGTGTTGTGCTTTTGGTGTGATGAAGGATGGAACTCAAGTTGGATGAGTTACATGAGATTAGGCTTCTTTGGTTGTAACTCTTCCTTCTACTTAATGAAGTTGTTTACACCTTTTCACATATTATTGTCTTTATGTACGATGATTGTATGCATAAATTCTTTCAATTCCATTTTCTTATAGTAGATAGATCTCTTGCTTTGATTGGTTTTTGTCACTTGTTTATGATTGCAGGTACTGATCAAGAAGTTTCAGTTCAAGAGGGAGTGACGGGAGCCATACAAAGCAGACAAAGGGAAGTGAAAGATAACAAGTAGGTCCCTTGTCTTATTTATATTCTATAGGAAAAGGTTAAACTCTTTAATTCTATTTTTCTAAGTGTAGCTACCCACTTAGGGAAGTTGTGTTTATCTGTAGATGCAAAATTCCACATAACAGGTGTGGATTTGATCTTGAATGTTTTGATGGTTGAGGTTACTCGTGAATTGGTTAGGGTATCAACACTACCCCAACCTTCACATTCCCTCTCATTTGATTGCTCTCCTATTGTGGCAGCTTTGCAACATCGTCTTCGCTTTTGCTACCACCATGAGCTTACCGGGGTAATGACTGGTAGCCTATCCTTCATTACAGTCTATGGTTTATGGAATTATGATTTTCAACTGGACTTCTTCAAGCGTAAAGGTTTGACACAGATAAATTTTTGTTAAGCTTACCCTTACCCTTCTTCCTTCTGGAACAGTTGTTTTTCCCAACTCAAAAACTTGCAATCCAGTGAAGATACAGGTAAACCTTCGCATTCCCTCTCATTTTATTTCTCTCCTACTGCGGTGGATCTGCAACACCATCTTCACTTTTGTTACTACCATGAGCTTCCTAGGGTAACGAGAGGTATCCTATCCTTCATTACAGTCTATGGTTTACTGAATTATTATTTTCAACTAGACTTCTTCTGGCGTAAAGGTTTGCTAGAGCTAATTTTTGGTTAAGCTTACCCTTACCCTACTTCCTTCTAGAACAATGTTTTTTTCCAACTCGGAAGCTTGAAATCTAGTGAATCTGTAGGTAAATGACATTGAAGGTTTTCAGCTATGGATCTCCTTTTCCTTTACAAAAATTACAATTTTGAATTTTTCGATGTTGCACATCTATTAGGGAAAATCTTGGCATCTAACTGACTCGTTCAACAGGTAATGGTTCAATCAGTTCTCTAAATATCAATTCTAGTATTTTTTCATGACCAGAGTTAACAATTTGTCACATTAATGACTTTTGAAGGTATGTTAACAAGCAAGTGCACTATGGCCTAATTCAGCTTTTCAGTGAAGCTTACCTAGGTAGGGATTTAACCCACACAACTATGTTTAATAGGTATGCCTCTTTTATTTCAGGCGAAGAATTCTCTGGTGTAAAGTATGGAGTATCCGATGAGTACTTATCATGTCATTTCTTGCTAATTGATGGCAGGCCTCTGCTGGTTATCACTATTTTCTCAACTACAGGCCTTGTCTGTAGATTTTACTAAGTTTAAATGTATTTGTTGGACTTCATTTTGAATCCTTATGCACATGGATTTTGTTATTTAAACTATGGTTATCATCTGTAAATATAATACCTCTGTATTTGAGGTTCATTTTGGCTTTTCTGGTATTTATGACTGTAACAGATAGTTATCCTTCCAAGTGAGTGGAAGAATATAATTCCCCATGCAAACTGATGTTAAGTTCTAGCCTTGCCCTATTTGACTTATTATGGACTTTTATTTTCATTCATCTCTGTAATCTGGACAATTCCATTATCATGTATTTAAGGTGAATGAATGGCATTCTTTTCTTAATCTTCAACAACAAAATTATTTTTCATATAAAATATCATGATTATATTTCCAGTTTCCTTTACGGAAATTGCTTCACCATGAATCCAAATTTATATAGTCTAGTTGTCATAATTGTACATTTTCTGAGGCATATATTTGTTTGACAGATTCTTCTGTCAAATTCTGATCTCAACTAATAATTATTTTATTTCATTTGTATGTATGTCCTACAGACAATTCTTTTGCTTATTGTTTTCTTTTTGTTACTGGTTAAATTTGTACCTCGGGTTGGGAATTTGGAGTTCCTCAATGACTTCTTCCTGGCCCACGAGGTTGATAAAACCCCAATGGTAGTGGATTGTCTATCCTCCCAAGGGTGAACTAACCCTATCCCCAATTTAAACTGTGATACTATGTACTGGCTACAAAAACCTGTGTGTTATTAACATAGTACTAGGGATTGTTTCTCTTGGTTTGTAATGCTTAAGGTTTAACCTGCTTTCAACAACTATACCCTGTGGTAATGAGAATTTTCAGTGTGATCCTACAAAACTATTTCCACATGGTTATTTAACACAAATATTATAATTGCATACCAACAAAATTACAAACAGACTTTTGTTAAATGTACTTATTTTATATCACCTGTGTAGCCTAGGAACTTTGTTAAAGAAGTTCTCTCCTCCCTTCCAATGAGGCCAACAATTACATTCATTCCTCCCTTGAGCTCTTACGCTTCCAACAGATTGGTGACATTAAATTATGCATCAAGTATTCAGATATCAAGACTACCTAAGTCCAATCTAAATAATTCTAGACTTCTGTCTATTAAATGATTAGTTCCATTGGTTCACCCAGCTCAAGTAACTAATACATTACAAGGTAGCTCTCTATGCTAGTTCTATGTTCAGTATTGAGTCTATTCCCATCTTTCTCTAGTTTATTTTCCTTTCTAGAATTATCCAAAAAGGAAGAAGAAACCGTTGCATTCACCGAGACTCCTTATCTACAAAATGAGAGTCAAGACCCATAACTGTCACAAATGTTTGGAAGTTAGGTTTTTATCTAGAGCTCCCCAGGGAGTTCCCTTTTCAAAAATATATTTTCTTCATTTTTTTCAACATAAGGAAATATTTATGTAATCTAAGTTTTAAATGTCAAATTTACTTGCAGTAAAAGAAATTACCAACATCTTCCTAAATTAACTAAAGTTGTTACATCTTCCCCCTGGTTCGAAACACCGTCCTCGGTGTTTATTTTTTTCTTGAAATAGATATGGATATGATTTTTGTGGAGCCAATGTGCTAAACACATGTCTCACTAGTGTTGGATGGAAGTTAGACGAAAAGATTCATGTTGTTATTAGTAAAGTCAATTTATACACATCGAGTGTTTGAAGCAAGTTAGATCACAAGATCCGGGTTGCTGTCTGGTTCCTTTCCCCACCAATTTTCCTAGGCCATCTCCACCATAGATAGATGTTAAGAAGAAAGTATATTCTTTAAAAATAAAAAGTGGTCATTACTTCAAAAAGAAAACAAACCCTCTTCCACTAAAAGTTCACATATATACGCCTATCAGGGAAATTTTGTTATGATAATATGATATTAGTTATCATTAGAATGGTTATTTGCTATAGTGATTAGAGAGTTGACACTTGTAATTATTAAAATAATAATGTTGATATAATTAGTGTTATGATATGGCGTTTAATAAAATAAAAAGTATCATTATAATAATATAGGGAAAGATGAAAGAAAATTAAAATAAAGTTACGTTGAAGTAGGGTTAAAAAAAAAATATTTAAATAAAGTTACGTTGAAATAGGGTTAAAAAAATAAAATAAAGAATAATAAAACTATTATGAATAAGTTTAATAAGAATTTTTCTATTATATCATTAATATTATAATGTGAGGGGTGTTATATTATTATTATTATATTAAGATATGAAAGATATTATTTTTATTATATTTAATTTTAGATTAGAAATAATATTGATGGTATATTATAATAATAGAAAGGATGAAAAGGAGAGGGGATAAAGATTTTTGGGATAGAGGTTAAAAAGTGGATGTTATAAAAAGAAAAATCATGGACGGTACAAGATTAATGAGTTAAGGTTGCATAGGGTCATAATTTTCATGAGCATAATTTATGTTACAATAGGTTTAAAGAGAAAACCATGTGATTAATGATTATATTTATGTAAGGATTAATTTCTATCATGATTGAGTTAATTATGCCTCATAGGGAGTAGCATAGATATTTGGGTAAGTATGTTATTTTTAGGAGTTTTAAAATTCCTTTGCATTTCTTTATTATATGAGATGCATATGTTCTTGTGGTAGAATGAAACTAATCATTAACTTTCTTGTGACAAAGATGTTGCACCAAGGATACTAGAAGGATAGTCCCCATTAATCTACAAAGGGGCACAACAAGAACTAGAGATCAATAAATATAGCAAGGATGATGGCCATACTAAATTGCAACATATAGAAAGGAACCTAGAGTGATTTACCATGGGAGTGTCATTGACCCAATTGGATGAGGTCCTTTGGCACATGCAATTTCATTCAATTTGGGTTTCTAGTTGCATGGGATGAATCCTACACCTCGTAGCTCAAATGGTAGTATTCTACCATTTTGACATGGATTCCGATGAGGAGTAGGAAGTTATCCATTCTCTCCTTCTTGTACATCTTATGGTGATATAGGATGGTATTATGCTTAGTTATGGGTCATGAAGACTACCTCTATGTGCTAAATTTTAACACTATACCATATTTTTTTATTTGCGCGTGCAATTCAATTGAGATATTGTGATTTGACAGTGTAAACTAACAACCAAGTGACCTATGCCTAAAGAAAGAGCCTTAGTTAAGATTTCGATGACTGCATTATAATCTCCAGTGTTATTGATAGTGAGGCCTAGAAAGATGCCCCTTACGCTCACAAGGTCTTTAGTGGGTGAGAAGATTACCCAAGCAATGGAACTAATGTTCCAGGCACTGCAATTGGCACTACTAGTATAGACTACAAAGATCAAAATGCATATATACATCTACAAACCAAGCACCAAGCATGATAATCCATTAGCCAAAACAAAACGCAAATGTGGGAAAATAAATAAATAAATAAAATAAAAATAACAAAGCTTTAAACCTTGCAATCTAGGCATACTTTCTAATACATATCCCATTATGAGGATCAAAGAGAGGATTCCCATCATAGCCTATCATTTCATATGTCCCCTTTCATAGCAAGCATTTAATGATGTATGGGTCTTTCCATAAGGGTTCTAACTTTCTTGCACCTAACTTACCCTGATCTTGGTCATAAACTGCGACCAAAGCTCGTTTGAGAAATACATGATGGAAAACTGACTTGTCATATTGCATTTTGACTCATCTCTTGTGGGACTTATTATCCAAGCATTATGACATTTTTAACCAAGATGAGCCAAATATAGGAGACATTATTCCTCAATGGAAGTGTTGGTTAGGAGTTGAATCGCTAGTTTTAATGATTTGATTTCACATTCATCCAACAAGACAACTTCCACACCACAATTTTTTTTGAAAAGGTGTAAATCTAGTAGTGGTCTTGGATTAAGTCTAGTAAGTCTGTAATGCTAAAAATAACATCAAATTTCTAACTACATTGTGATTCTCTATAGTAAAATGGATCATAGTATTAAATGCATGATTAATGGCTTCTACTTTACCATTTTCTTGTGGATAGTAAGGAGTGGAGTTCCAATGATGAAACCTCACCTTAGTTTCCAATTTGATCATCATCTTATTGCAAAATTGAGACCCATGGTATATTACAATATATTTCAAAATACAGAGCTAGGTGATAATATGGTTGAAGATTAAAAGCATCATAGTGGTGTTATTTTTCAAGTAGGTATGCATATAATCTCATCCCTTTTAGTGAAGTAATGAACAAACGTGATGATGTAGTTATGGTCATTCAACAAGGTAGGCTTACATTGCATGAAATAAAGGGTCCATATAGAAATGGAGCTGATGATGACCACAAGATGAAGAAGGGGAGGTTGAGCACAATTTTTTACGTAAAGATTTGATAAGAATGACACGTTTTGATGGAATTCATGTAGTTTTTGAGGATACACAGGTAAAAAAGTATCTAATGTACAAGATTCTCTAAGTGGTGGAAAATCTAAACAAATTACCACCACATTATCCTCCATGATAGTCCTTCAAGACATGTTCATCCTCTTCATGTGTAAGTAATTGATGAAACACCAAATCAACCCTTTGGAAATAATGGGTATCTTCACAAATTAGTTATTGTTTAGCTTGACTTCATACACATTGATGATCACCATATGTTATGTGGCGGGGTGATGGTATTGTTGGTATAAAAAATAATTATAATATGATCCTTATACTAAGAGTTATTTTTTTATTCTATTATGTCATTCAAAAAAAAATATTATATTCATTGTAAACCTTCCATGTCGAAAGAATCATTTTTATCTTTAGCAGTTTTAGAAATCGTGTGATTTTTAAACATTAATGAAACTTTGTATCTTCTTCTTTTGAATTTTTACTTTCAATAATAATAAATTGAGTTCCAATTGTTAATGTTTCCTTAAAAGTTTCAGCTAAGGTGTTTTTACTGGCTTCCTTATGAAAATAGAAAAGCTTGAAGGAAGAGATATAGTGAAAAAATCTATGTGGACATTTGCAACAAGCCTTGAGTCTTGAAGTATTTTATTTATTAATTATAAAAATTGCTAATTGAAATATTTTTTTTCCCTTTTGGTTAATTTTGATTTTGGAAATCTCTAACACTAAAGCACCAGGTGTTTTATCTTCACTAAATGTTTTAATATAATAAATTTCAAAGTCTTTCCAATTTACAGTTGTACCTTGGGGAAGAGAAAAGTACCATGTTAATGTTTAGCTTTAAACATAAAACAATTAATCAAAAAACATCATCTTCATGTTTAACATTCAACAAACTAATTATAACATAAAATCCTCTACATGTTATTTCAATGATGCTCTGTGTCTACATCAAATTTTGGAAGAAAACCACTTGAGATGTTTCAGTATGTTGTTGTCATAGTACAACCATTTCTGCTAGTTCTAACCAAGGTCTTCTTGGTTTTTGACCCATCATTTTTATTACTGGTCATGGATATGTTCTAGGGTTAGGTGGTCATGAATTTATAGGAGAGTGTTGTGTATGGCATTTAGGTGACAACTGAGGAGAACATTGTGTAGAATATAAAGAACTCTCATGTGTAAAAGGTGGTTTTCCTATACTACCATGTAATAAGTAGTGACTTCACTAAGATCATCATTGCCTTGTGAAACATGAGATAAAATTGAATCTAATACTTCCTTAGAAATTTCTTCAAACATACTTTGTTGTTATTTTCTTGGATGTTTACATTTTGTGGAACAACTAATTTGATAGGTGGTTAACCAATATCTCTACTCTATTCTTTGATAAATACCTTTTATTGAATCATTTCTACAAATATATGATTTTCAACAAGGATTTGAATGTTGCACTAATTTTAATAAGTTTCAAATAAGATGATTCAATGGGGTTATTTTATGATTCTACTTCCTGTGAATGTTTTAAATGAACTAATGGTTCAAATTTTGATGATTTAGATGGTTGAGACACTTGTGAAACATATTTTAAAGGTTTACCAATATGTTATTTCTTATATTTTATCGCTATGAGTTTGTGTGGCCCATTTAATATATATTCTCTCCCTTCTATTCAAGGATTGGCCCTCCTTCTAGAACCAATTATTTTTTGTAGTCATAAATAACTCCCCCGAAAAAATGAGGAATATTACCGAATCAAGATCCCAATTAAGCCTATACTCATTTGGTGTAGTGATGGTCACTAGTATTTGAGCCCAAATTCCTCTACAAAAGGTTATGGGTGTTACAAAATGTTAATCCAAAGGAAAAATATATGACATGATACTGATATGTACTAGTTATATTAGATATACATTTATATATTCTAACTAACATATATAATTATCCATTCCTAAATTGTTAGGATCTAGTTATAAATGTTTTCAAACATAGATGAAAGACTAATTAAAAACTTGAGGAAATGATTCACCAAATCAAGTAATGATTAATTGCAAATATAATATTGTAACTATTTGAAATAAATAGTCATTTAAAATAATAGATAATGTATCTAGTATATGATAACTTTCTGTCAAGAAACAATAAAATAAAAGAAAGGAATTTCAAGTTTTTACTTACAAAAATGCATTATGCAAGATCATTAGTTCACATAGTCAACTTCCCAACAAGTATATTGGCCTTACAATTTTATTATTTCATTTATAAAAATATATAGTTGCAATACAAATTTTTTCAGCCTTTACCTCATCATAAGAGATACTATCTAAACTATATCCTTACATTTATATTCTTGAGATATTCTATAACAATAGTCTCAATTTTAAAGCTAATAAATCATTGAAAATATTACAAAATGATTTTGTGTGAGAATTTAGATGGAAGATGTTTTCTATTTTCTAATTTCAGGAATTATGTTTCATAGAAAATTAGAATTTGTTGCACATGTGACTGCATCTGGTTTGGATCTAGGATGTTTACAACTTTTAATCATTTATTATTAGACCTCCTCTTCCTTATTTGTCTAGATATTTTCTTATTTTCTCACTTTACGCATATTCTTAGGCTTCAGGATCATTTCCGTCAACCTAAAATCTACAAAAAATATCATAATGGATAGAGTTAATGTTATCAAAAATTCATTCAAAATAAAAAATAAGTTTATTTATAGTAATAAGAAATAAAAAACACAACAATCTACTGATTCATATGATTTATCCTTTTACAATTCGAAATTAAACTTGATTCAATATCATTGATGTAACCCGCCACCTCCCACATTTACCCACTTTGAACGGTTTTCTCAGCGTAAACATGAGTTGAAGGTCACTATGATAAGGCTCAACCTCCTACATGACCTTAAGGAAATGGAGTCAAAAAATTAAGACCTTACTGACTTACCTCAAGTGATACAAGACCTCCAGGAGCAGCCCAACCCCTCTAGGTGTCCAAAACCTGAGATGACTCTTTTTTTCATTGACCTAGAGTCCCGGTTTCTCCCTTGACAAGGGATGCAAGAGACTATAGCCTTCCAGTCGCACTGGTAATCATTCCTCCATGTGACTGTGGACTTTTCCAATCAACTCTATGCCAATGACCCCTAATTCTGAGCCACTTTTTTAGGGCCAGGACTCAGGCCTCTGCCAAAAACTTAGTGAAACTTCTAGAGATGAAAAATGATGTAGAATAATTATTATGAACTGATACTTTACCTTACCTCTCCCAAACGGGACTCACATTCCGTCAAACACATGATTACCATGTAACCTATAGGTCATGAACGCAAATATGAACATAATGATCTGAAAACTTATCTGAGGATAAACAATAAGGAACAATGCCTTCTCACAATAGTTGGCATAACACCAATTAGGTATTTCATTCATTATCCATGCGTTCATTAATAGAAATGTGTTAAAATCCATTCTTAGATATGCCAATTAACCATGGTTATAACCAACATATAACCAAATAACTAACAATGAGAGAATATCCATTAAAGCCACATAATAAAAAGTACATTTACTCATCAAAAGCAAGAAGTACTTAGATCTTAATAAATATATGAAAAATCCAACCAAGTCAGTGACTTCCATGTACCACTCGACCATAGATTGGGCTGAACCAAATCTTTATTTCAGTAAATCACCCCCATGCCATATTCCAATCATGAATGTCAAATCTCATGGGATAAAATCATCCATAAACATCCAAGGGAATCTAGAGGCTAAACCTCCTCAACCCTCACCATACTGTGATCTCACCTAAAATGATCTTGAGATAACAACACCAAACCAAGCTTGGATGCCTCAGGATTCCTTCACCATTCCTTTAGGAGTTTTCTTGTCTCTAGCCACCTATTTAGGGATTCCTGAAGAAAACCATCTCCACCCCCAACCCTTGGGATTTTCCTGATACCACCTCACCCGAATCCAAAACCTTCTGTAAATCCATAGCTCAACTGAGAAAGAATCCCATCACACCATATCTATCTAGAAATGGAAAGGCAAGGTTGAAACCTTGTCAAAAACTTGGCAAAATCCATTCCACTGACAGTAAAGAAACCAAAATACACACATGCATATTCCATGCATGTAAAAACTTGCTAGGAAACCATATATGTAACCTGTTACCTATAAGTATTCCTATTGAAGCTGCTTGATCCAACATTTCCTTGCTTAGTCCTTGTTTTCCTTTCATTTTCTTGTCATTCATTTTCTTTCCTTGCCCTTCCTTTGCTTGCTCGATCTCCTTCTTTTATTGGTTCTCTTCTCCTCTCTGAGACTAACTCTAAAACTGAACTAACAAATGGCTACAACCTTATGCTCTGATGTATTTTTATTCGTGATGCCTCTAATTTCTTCATTTTCCTTAATTTTCCTTCATTTACCTCTTCACATGAAACTTGCGACCATTCACCTCGATTTTCTCTTAATTTCCTTTATTTTCATAAATAAAATGCCAATAATACCTTTTTACCTTTTCAAAGCCTTTTTCATTGCCTTAGTCAATTTCTCCTTCGCCATAAACATAACAAGTGATGCCCACTAAGATATTTTTCCCAAAATTCAACTGGGAATAAGTATCCCTTAACCTTATTCTTATTTTCCTTTATTGAATTTTATTACATAGACTTTTACCCAGTGTTGTTATATACCCCTCCCCCTTAGGGAATACTGTCATCGGTGTTCTATGACACCTACAACTAGCAAAATCCACTGAAAGAAAAGAAATACTACCCATGGAGCTTTATAACCCATCTCATTGTAGTATTTACAATGAACAACCTACTCAGAAGCAAAACCATCATGACAAACATGACAACATGACAACCATAGCACTTATTGGAGCTTTATAACAGAGCTCATTGTGGTATTTACAATAGTAACAATACATGAATATGTATATATACCAAAATTGCTTTGCCTCAACTGGAAAATAATGAAGGATACATAGACTACATCTGATCATCCATCTCCCATGTAGCTTCATCGGGCCCAAAGTTCTTCCACTGCACATTAACTTGCTCGATTTTTCTATTCCAGAGCATGACCTATTTCTGCTACAATATGAACTACGGTTCTGGCTAGAATTATCCTTCTGGTTACACCTATAATATATACTAATCAATAACATGATCAACATCCTTTACATATTTTCTAAGCAATGAAACATGGCAAACATCATTTACTTTCACTGGTGGAGGCAGTACACTTCTATAGGCCACTGGTCCAATCCTCTCAAGGATCCCAAAAGGCCTGCAATACCATGGTGAAAACTTACCACATGATCCAATCCTCAAGGAGCTATTTTTGGGCTTGATGCGCAAATACACATGCTCCCCAACCTAAAAATCCTTAAATGTCATGCATTGGTCTTCATAACTCTTCTACCTGTCCTATTTTTCCTTTAGATTATTCTTTATAATTTGCATTTCCTATTCCATCTCTGCCAACATGTTCGGTCCAATAAGTACCTTTTTTATTGGATCAATCCAACCAATGAGAGTATTACAACTCTGCCCATATAGTGCCTCAAAAGGACTCATCCTCAGTGACTCATGATAACCATTATTATAAGGAAACTTGATCTATGGATGGTACTTCTCCCATCTCCTATGTTGATGCATCATGTACATCATCAACATATCCCCCAGAATCTTGTTGACCCTTTCTGTCTATCCATTTTTCTACAGATGATAAGTTGTATTGAAGGCCAACTCTATCCCCAAACCTACAAACAACTACTTCCAAAACTTGGAAGTGAACTTAGCATCCATGTCCAACACAATATTCTTTGGAACACCATGCAATCTCATGATCTCCCTCATGAAGACCTGTGCCACCTCACTGGATGAATAAGTGGTCTTCACTATAATGAAGTGTTAGGTCCCTATACTACTAGTGTAACCCCTTTTTTTTATTAGTACAACCCCCTTATTATATTGTTGTGCCCATGTAGTCCCGATATTGTTATTATTGTGTCCCATAGAAGTCCACTATTATTATTATTGTGCCCTTACATTATTATTGTTATGTCACCTCTGATTATATTATGACCCCTTAGACTCCTATATATAGAAATGAGGTCTTGTCATGTGTATCATCCAAGAATTCTTCATTTGCGTAATGTAAAGGAGTTTTCCTCCTCAAAGAGGCTTACTTCTAAGGTGTTCATCTATCTTTTTGTGAGCTAGTTTCATAACATTTGGTATCAGAGCTCTGCATTCTAGGGTTTCGCTGCTCCAAACAAGTCATCATGGACATTTTGCTATAAATTTTTTGCTACAAAGTTTCAAAATCAAAGAACAAAACCCATTTGAGAAGGAATTGGTCTAAACCTTGGGGCCGAATTTCAGATATCGTCTCGCTATATTTTCAGAGATATGATCTAAGGAAGTTAGGGTTTTTTCAAGCTCTAGAATTTCATCTCAAACATGTCATCATGGAATTTTCGCCATAATATTTTTTCTACAAACGTTCAGATTCTGAAATTAAAACCTGTTTGAGCTGAACTCTTGGTGAAGCTTGGGTCTGAATCTCAAATCTTGTCTCTCTATATGTTCGGAGATATAATCTAAGGAAGTTAGGTTTTTTGCAAACTCCCGAATTACATTCTAAACAGGTGACCTTGGGAAAATCGTCATAAATTTCTCTCTGAGCAACAAATTGAAATTTCGTAAGAAGTTACAGAAATAGAATGGACTATAGTTGTCTTTTTATATTTTTAAAGTCCAAAGGTTGAAACAGTGACACATGGCAAGTCGTACAAGTTTGATCTACTGAAACATTATATAATTAGGTCATCTTAGGACATTGGGCATAACTCTTTCTTGGAGAATCAAATTCTGATCATACTTATGGGGTTAGAAAGAGGACTTAGAGGGCTATGGCAAGAGACAATTTCAGAACTTAGAGATCTAAAAGTACAGAGTTACAGTCATTTCAAGATGGGGCTCCTAAAATCAAGAAAAGGCGATATGAGGAAGTTTGATGGAAAGGATCCGGTATTGGATACTACAGATGGAGCAATATTTTGATCTACATGAAGTGAAACTGTTCAAAAGGTACGTATGTCATCTTCCTATTTAGAACTAGATCAACTTTTATGGTATGAAGGGCATTGTTCTCGTAAACCACTTGTTATGTGGTCAATTTTCATAGAGGAAATGATAGCACATTATGGGGGTACAAAGAGAAATGCCTTCTTTAGCCAACTGATAAATCTCAAACAAAAGTGTTCAACAGCAGAGCACATTGAGGACTTCCAAAAATTGAATACAAGGGAAATGATATTCCAGAGAAGCAGAGGATTGATGTCTCCATAGGGACTTTAAAGGATAACATTGAACATGAGGTTCATCATTGGGAACCTGATTCATTGGAGAATGCATTCAGGTTGGCACGTCGTACAGGTTTGCTCTACTGAAACATTATATAACCAGGGCATCTTAGGACATTGGGCATAACTCTTTCTTGAAGAATCAAATTCTGATCAAACTTGTGGGGTTAGAAAGAGGACTCAGAGGGCTATGGAAAGAGACAATTTCAGAACTTGGAGATCTGAAAGTACACAGTTACAATCATTTCAAGATGGAGCTCCTAAAATCAAGAAAAGGCGATATGAGGAAGTTTGATGGAAAGGATACTGTAAATTGGATACTACAAATGGAGTAATATTTTGATGTACATGAAGTGAAACTGTTACAAAAGTTACACACTTCATCTTCATATTTAGAACCAGATCAATTTTTATGGTATAAAGGGCTTTTTTCTCATAAACCACTTGTTATGTGGTCAATTTTCATGGAGGAAATTGTAGCACATTGTGAGGATACAAAGAGAAACACCTTCTTTAGCCAATTGATAAATCTCAAATAAAAGTGTTCAATGGGAGAGCACATTGAGGACTTTCAAAAACTGAATATAAGGAAAAATGATATTCCAGAGAAGCAGGAGATTTATGTCTCCATAGGGGCTTTAAAGGATAACATTCAAAATGAGGTTCATCTTTGGGAACCTGGTTCATTGGAGAATGCATTCGGGTTGGCAAGAAAATTGGAAAGAAAAATTATGGCAACAAGGAAGTCTACCCCTCACAACTATAAAGATGGAAGTGTTGTTTCTCCTAACCTTCCAGAACCTACAAGGTTGACACCACAACAATTGGAAGAAAAAAAAGAAAAAGGGCTTTGTTACAATTTTGATAACAAATACATTAAAGGTCATAAATGTGCTAAGAAGAAATTATTTTACATTGATTGTGAAGAGGAGGAAGAAAAGGATCAAGAAACGTCAAAAGAAGAGGATATACACTAGGAACCAACCCCAGAGAAAGAAGAAATGAATCCAACCATATCTTGTAAAGCATTGGCAAGAATTACCACTCCTCAAACTCTCAAGATAGAAGGACATATCAAGAAGAAAAAGGTTCAAGAAGTGAAAGATCACATCGAGAAAGAAGAAATGAATCCGACCATATCTTCTAATGCATTGGCCGGAATTACCACTCCTAAAACTATAAAGATAGAAGGACATATCAAGAAGAAAAATGTTCAAGAAGTGAAACATCACATCGAGCATCAAGAAATGAATCTGAACATATCTTGTAATGCATTGGAAGAAATTAACACTACTCAAACTGTCAAGATATCAGGACATATCAAGAAGAAAAATATTCAAGCAGTGAAAGATCACATCGAGCATCAATAACAAGTTCTCCTACTTTTAAAGGATAACACCACTTTGGTGCAGAATCGAATCAAACAACAGGCAGATCAACATTGCAGTGAAAGAAGTTCTGATGTAGGCAATTGGGTATTTTTATGGCTACATCTCAAGCAAGCTATTTATGAGAAGGAAATGTTGGAAATACTAGATGAAATTAAGAAATGGAAACCTTACCTAACAGGAAGACACTTCAAGGTAAAAATGGATCATGATATTCTTAAATGTTTTTAGAACAAAGATTATATTTAGAAGAACAGCAAAAATGGGTCACAAATAAGTTGGGTTATGACTTTGAAATCATCTACAAAGAATGGAAGAAAAATGTTGTTGCAGATGCACTCTCAAGAAAGGATGAGGATGTGGAAGCATTGTTTTGTGCTATTTTTATTATCCAACCAAATTGAATAAACAAAGTAAGGGATGAATGGAAGAAGGACGAAGAAGTGTGGCTACTCATTCAAAAGTTGCAGAAGATCCCAGTTCAAACAATATTGCCAGAACTTGACGAGGAAGGAAAAATCATATTGGAACCTGGAGCTGTCACAAAAACAAAAACTCGACAGCTATGAAATCGATCAATTTCAGAGTATCTCATCAAGTGGAAGAACTTACCCATTGACAATTCCACATGGGAGGACAAGAATTTTATATAGAAGCATCAAGAACTACTCAAGCGTTGAGGACAACACTTGTTGAAGGAGAGGGGCATGTTAGGTCCCTATACTACTAATGTAACCCCTTATTGTTATTAGTACAACCCCCTTATTATATTGTTGTGCCCATGTAGTCCCCATATTGTTATTATTGTGTCCCATAGAAGCCCACTATTATTATTATTGCGCCCTTACATTATTATTGTTATGTCGACTCTTATTATATTATGACCCCTTAGACTCCTATATACAGAAAGGAGGTCTTGTGATTTGTATCATCCAAGAATTGTTCATTTGTGTAATGTAAAGGAGGTTTCCCCCTCGAAGAGGCTTACTTCTAAGGTGTTCATCTATATTTTCTATCTTTTTGTGAGCTGGTTTCATAACATGAAGTGAGCTACCTTGCTCAACCTGTCTACCACAACCATGATAAAATCATGATGCCTCGATTTCCTCATAATACCTGTAATGAAGTCCATGGAAATTACCTCCCATTTCCATTCTAGAATCAGAATAGGCTGAATTAATCCACCTATATGCTTACACCTTGCTTTCACCTGCTAACAATCCAAACATCTAGCTACAAACTCTGCCACTTCCTTCTTCAGATTTGGCCAATAGTAGAATTTCTTCACTAATATCAACATGTTCTGATATCCTGGGTGACTTGAATATGGCTTTCCTTGAAACTCCCTCAAGATAATCTTCTTGAGCCCACTGTCAGCTAGCACATAGATCATGTCCCGGAATCTCACCAAGTCATCAGTCGTGAGATGATAATCCACATCTTGATTACATGTACCCTATTGTTGTAACATGTTTGTGAGCTCCTTTTACCTGTCATATTCTTGTCCTACATGTAATATTTGATCTTGTAAATTTGTTCCACACAAGCTCACTACTGCAACATGGTTCATCTACACTCTCCTGTTGAGAGCATATACAACCCTATTGGGCCTTGCCCTTGATGTATCTGATCTCAAAGTCAAACTCACTGAGGTAAGCTAACCATCTAGATTTCCTAGCATTAAGTTTTGGTTGGTCAAGTAGATATCTCAACCCACTATGGTCACCAATCAATATGAACCTCCTACCAAGAAGATAACATAACCACATCTTCAATGCATGGATAATATCTTCCAACTTAAGATCATGAGTCACATAATTATGCTTGTGCTCATTCAATTTTCTGGACTCATAGCATACCACTTGTCCCTGCTGCATCATGACTCCACCAAGTCCTCTTTTGCAATCATCTTTACACACCACAAACTCTTTATCTGGATCTGCAATCTTAAGAACTAGAGCATTGGTCAAAAATTGCTTCAACTACTCAAAACTTGTTGCACATTCCTTTGTCCATTAAAATTTCTTCCCTTTCTTCTACAAAGATGTAATGGGATATGAAATGCATGAGAAGTTATGGATGAACCTCCTATAGTAACCTATTAACCCCATGAATGATCTAACTTCATCTACATTCTTATGATTTTTCCGCTCCATGATAGCCCTTATCTTTTATGGATCTACAATTATACCTTCTTTAGAAACAACATGTCCCAAGTAATGCACCTATGTCTGAAAGAAACTACACTTGCTAAGCATGACATACAACTAATGATCTATTAGAAATCTCAACATTGTTTTTAAATGCTTGGCATGCTCTTCCTCATTCTTAGAATATGTCAAGATGTCATCAATGAATACAATAACAAACATGTCTAGATAAGGACACAACACGCTATTCATAAATCACATAAAAGTAGTTGGAGCATTAGTTAAACAGAATGGAACTACAACAAACTCTTGTAGATGTCCTCTTCCTTGATGTGTACCTGATGATGTCCTTGTCTCAGATCAATATTCAAGAACATTGCTGCTCCCTTCAACTAATCAAACAAGTCATCAATCCTCGACAATGGGTACCTATTCTTGATTGTCACCTTATTCAGTTGGTTGTAATCAATGCACAACTTGAGAGTACCATCCTTTCTCTTCACAAACAATATTGGTGCACCCCAAGGCAATACACTTGGCCTAATGTATCCCTTATCAAGCATTTCCTTTAGCTGCAACTTCAACTCCACTAAATTTCATGTGCTCAGCCTATAAGGTGCCTTTGATGTTGATGCTACACATGGTACCAACTCAATAGAAAATTCCACTTCCCCATGGGGAGTTAATTCTGGAATCTCTACTAGAAAAACATCCTAAAATTGTTCTAGTATATGGTACCTCTTGAATATTTCTACATCCTCAATATCCTCACCCTTTTCACTAGAGGTATGGACTGCAAACATCATACATCCTTTCCTGTAATTGTGCTTAGCATGCATAGCAGTGACCATCCTCACTAATGTAGGCTTCTTATTTCCTTTAAAAATTCTATTTTCCCCATTATCATTCAAGCACTCAATAGCCTTGTCATAAAAATCTAGTTTGGTCCTATGAAGGTACATCTAATCCATACCCAAAAGCATACTATATGATCCCAGTGGCATCACATTCACATTTTTTGTTGTAGCCATGACATTCAACTTGAATGTGCAAGCTCTTACATAGTGATGAACTCTGTTGTTAGTACCTATAGCCAACTACACCAACCAAGAATTTTTATGAAATTCTTTTCTCAAGCCACAATTATCCACCAAGTCAAGATTAACATAACTATAATTAGATCCAAGATCCACAGAGTTTACCTTCCATCTCAATAATGGATGCTTGATGATCTTCCTTCTTGTTTTTCACAGGTGCATAAATCTGAGGAATTTTGTGAGAAACATACCCAACTATTTGTGCCTCCTGAGAACTATATATCTGAGGCCTACCACCCTAGTATAATGGAAAATCCTTCTTGCGATGATATTTGACACATATCCAACACTGCAATGGTCCTCTACCATCACCTTGATTCTACTGCTCTCCAAGTTGTGACCCATGTCCCTTTTCAACTGCATTGAAATTCTTGTGAGCAACAACATTTTATTTTATAGGTCTTCCCTGCTTCTGGCCACTTCCCTTTAACTTTATCATTTCCTTTCAAGTCATGCTTAGGCTCAAATTTGTGCTTTGACTACTCATAACAATGATTTATCTTCCTAATGGATTGATCTAATGATCTAGGCTAATCAAACTCAATCTGGTCTCTATATGTTGTTTGCAGCCCACCGATGAAACTCTGGATCTTAGCCTTCTCATCCATGAGATAAGGCGCATACCTTAACAGCTCCAGGAACCTACTAGTGTACTCATTAGCTATCATAAAACCCATCTACAAATCATAAAACTCCTTAGCTCTATCATCATAGTACCTCTCCAACAAGTACTTCTTCTTGAAGAGTCACTCAAACTCATCCCAAATAAACTCTTCTTCCTGAATTCCCTGGACATTCTTCACATCTTCCCACCAAATATTTTCTTTCCCTTTGAGACTGAAGGTTGAAATATGAATAATTTCTTCATCCCAAGAAACCATTCCTCTCCATCAAATGTAGGCATCTTGACTTTCTTGAACTCCTCAAGTAAGTACTCACCCCTCTTATAATGATGATGGCGGTGATGACTATGATGATGTCTCCTAGATAAGGAGCTAGAATTATGCCCATATATACCAGTCCTCCTGTTAGGTGTATCCAATGATATACCACCTCTAATTGTATCCCCTTTATCCAATATGTTTCTGGACCGAGACATGCTACCATAGGTTCCATTAGTTTTCTCTTTCTTCTCTTGACTGATCCTCAACCATTCCTATCTCTAAAACTATCAAGACTCTAAAGAATCACCACATTGACCTCTACCTACTTCTCCTAAGCCCTTGCAAGTATTTCTTAAGCCTCAACCAACTTGTGATGGTTTTCTTTGCAACTTCTGATCTTTTCCCTCAAACTTGTCAATGTATGTGCTATACCAAGAGAATGTTCTCCTCCTTGTTTCCCAACTAATCTGTAGGGAGTTACGGGAACTATAGTCTACCATTTTTCTTGTCATATTTTATTTTCTTCTTCCTACAAGTGTACCATGTCAGATAATCCAAATAGATACCAAAATCAAAACCATACCTCATTTATGTTTAGGGGAAGCTTATCTCATCTCCAAGATCAGTCCACATTAGTGCGATACATATATAATCATAACCATATGAATACAAAAATCATCATGCATGACCATACCAACCATACACCATGACCCCATGCATGATAAATATATCCATGACAACATCATATTTTACCCACATAGAGTGCAACTCACTTTGATACCACCTTGGAACTTGCCACCTACCACATTTACCCACTTTCACTAGTTTTCCTAGGGTAAACAAGAGTTGAGGGTTACTATGATAAGACTCAACTTCCTATATTACCTTAAGGAAATGGAGTCAATAACTTAAGACCTTATTGACTTCCCTCTGGTGATATAGGACCTTCAGGAGCAACCCAACCCCTCCAGGTGTCCAACCCCTGATATGACTCTCTTTTTCACTGACCTAAAGCCCCATTCACTCCCTTTCCAAGGGATGCAAGTGACTATATCCCTCCAGTTGCACTGATAATCCTACCTCCATGCGACTGTGGACTTTTCCAGTTAGTTTTATGCGAGCGACCCTGAATTCTAGGCCACTTTTAAGGGTCATGACTCAAGCCTCTTCCCAGAACTTAGTGAAACTTCCAGTGATGACAAATGACATAGAAACAAATCTTATGAACCAATACTTGAATCAATACATGACCTAAAATCTCCCAACCGAGACTGAAATTCTGTCAAACACATGATGAACATGCAGCCTATAGGTCATGAATCAAATCTGAACATAATGATCTGAAAAATTATTTGAGGATAAACAAGAAAGAACAATGCCTTCTCACAATAACTATCATAACACCAATTAGGTATTGCATTCATTATCCAAACATTCATTAATACAAATGTGTTAAAATCCATACTTAGATCTGTCAATTAACCATGCTTATAACCAACATATAACCAGATAAATAACAATGATAGAACAACTATTAAAGCCACATAATAACAAGTACATTACTCATAAAAAGAAAGATGAACTTAGTTCTTATTAACCATATGCAAAATCTAACCAAGTCAGGGACCTCCATGTACCACTTGACCATAGATTGGGCTGAAACAAATATTTCTTTTAGCCAACCATTGTTGTGCCATATTCCAAAATACACACATGCATATGTCATGCATGAAAGTGAGAAATAGATAGGAACCATACATGCAACATGTTACTTGAGAGTATTCCCGCTGAAGCTACTTAATCCAACCTTTTCTTTCCTAGTCCTTGCTTTCCTTTGCTTTCCTTGTCCTTCCTTTGCTTTCTTGATCTCTTTCTCTTCTTGGTGATATTCTCCTCTTTGATACTAACTCTAAAACTTAATTGACAAAAGGCTACAACCCGATTCTCTTATATATTTTTATTCTTGATGCATCTAATTTCGTCATTTTCCTTCATTTTTCTTCAATTTCCTCCTCACATGCAACCTATGACCTTTCACCTCCCTTTTCTCCTAATTTCCTTTATTTTCATAAATAAAATGTCATTAATACCTTTTCTACTTTTCAAAACCTTTGCCATTTCCTTTTCCAATTTCCCCTTAGCCATAAACACCACAAGTGATGCCCACTAGGATATTTTTCCCAACATTCAACTTGGAATAAGTGTCCCTTCACCTTGGTCTTATTTTTCCTCTATTAACTTTTACTACATGAACTATTACCAAGGGTTGTTACAATTGAAATTGGATCTGAGCTTGACAAATTGCAAAAGAAATAAATGGTTGCACTAATAAGTGGTGGGTTGTTTTTAGGAGTTTACAGTTGTGATAATTTATACTACATTGATTGGGTGAGGTTTAAAACACTTAATTCATAAAAAAAATCTAATGCAATACATATTGTGATTTATAGTACGTAGTGTGGCTATTAGGACACATGTAGTCCATTTTTGGACTTGATTCCATGTAATACTATGATATCAATTTCCATGAAAGCCTGGACAAATAGGATGACACATCAATTTTAACCCATGACATAGAAAATGATTGTGTAGCTAATATTACAGTCTTATGAAAGAGATTCAAATACATTACAATCATCCAAATATCTAGGAATTTGACTATTTTGATTACTCAAATATCACCCATATCTTGATCCTATATTTGGATGTAAACATAAGTGAAAAATCATCTAGGATCATGGCATCCAATTATCATATTTTTTATTTTTTAGTGTATGAATATGACATCGAGGGATCTAGGCTATCACCAATGTGTCACTACATGTCATATCTCAAATCTAAACGTAATCATTCACTATTAATTGGATCCAACATCCAAGCATATAGAGTGTTAAGTAGTGTTTCACATATGTCTACTATGTATTTTGGACGTGATGTTAATTAGTTCCACATCATTAATTCAAATCAACAACAACATCCACATGACTCAAAAATCAATGCCAAGTGGAATGACACATCATATGTTCCATGTGAATAGTCCAACTAGGTATCTTGCTACATCATCAATGAATGAAAAAGTTCCAATTATCATATTTATAAAATGAAAAATAAAAAAGAAGGTGGGTGGGGGGGGGGGGGGGGGGGGGTTACTTACAGTCGATATCCAACATTTGAAGGAAATAGAATGAAAAAACTTGAGGATTTCATCAAGATCTAGATATAATAAATTCAAAGTCCACCACTTGCTAAGGGAATTGTTGGAAATGCATCTAAATCTAGATGTTGGCACCACATTTGGCATTTAGTGAAACCTAAAGGAATGCACTTCTTCTTGATCTAAATCCAAATTACCTGTATCCATGTATCTAACTCATCCAACTTCATCAGTTCAGAAAGCATGAGTTAAGTCTAGATTTTCTTTAGAACATATATTTTCCTTTGAAAGATTTATCATTATATAAGAATAAAATAAAGATCAAATTGAACCTAAGTTGCACGAAATGGGGAAATGGGTACGAGTTTCCAAAAAGGGCACGAGTATGAAATGTGACCCCAAAAATTTTGGAAATGGGGAAATGTGATATCTATATATATATATATATATATATATATATATAGATATATATAGATATAGCAGAATTTAGGACATTTAAGAAACGTTATGTGAAATTATAAATCATACATGATACATTATAATTTACTACATTTAAACTTTAAACATTATGATTAAATTTAAATCACATTTACTCATGAATGATCACATAATGAAAATAGCAATATCAGAATATCCAAAATCAACCTTTATTATATATCCAAATCTCAAAATCAGCCTTTAATATATATATGAGGTTGAAAGTACAATAAAGACTATGAGGCTAAAAGAACTATAAAGACAAAAGACTAATAGAAGTAGAAGCATGCTCAACAGTGGATGATAGTGTTGAAGAAGACGATGGGCCAATTCCACTTCCAGGCTGGACCTCAATATTCAAGGCAACAAGAGAGATCCAAATCAGGACTTTCCGGATCCACATCCCATTCTTTAGAAGGACCATTGTTGTATTATAGACCCCTACAACATGCAAGGCGAAGGTTGGAGTGCACATAAACAAGACACTATACCTTTTGTGAGCCAACCTATCGCGCTTCACAGAATGAATAAAACCATAGGCACTCCAATTCCTTTCTATTGATGAAGAGCTTGTCACTTGTGAGAGAACACAAATGGAAAGGTTTTGAAAATGTACACCATTTTGTACATGGAAAATCCACCACCTAACTGGATTCATGGTTCTTCTCTCATCCAAAGTTAATATATCTGAATAACCATCTAATCCTGTACAAAATCTGGCAAATTCTTCCTTTACCTCCCTTTGTATATGAGATGGAAATATTCTCATAAGGGAATTTTTCACCCCATTAGCCACCTCTCTATCTGTATGGGGTACCTTCCTCTTCTCATTTCTTTGAGCAATAAGCTCCACATCATAAAATTTGGGGTTCAAGGCATGTGCTAAATTGTGCAATGGAGTGTTGAAATTGTTCCACTTATAAACAATGATTTTCTTGACTAAATCAACAAAATGATCATCAACATACAAAATATGTGGAGACTCTTGTGAAATGATTTCCATATTTTTCTCAAACATGGAATACATGCCATCATATACCTCTCCTAAGAAAGGTTAGTCAGTGTCAGCATTCCAAAGAAGCTCAAATGTAGGGGTTGTCAACTTTAGCAAGAAATATATCTTGCTCCACCAGTCCTCATTAAGGCACAACCTACACACCATATATCCCTGCTCTAAATTTTCTTGTCTCCACTCAACCCAAAGTTGACTCACCACCATAGAAATTAATGCTTTCTTAACCTCAATAAGGTTGCGCAACATCAGGAAGTTTGAGGCATATCTTGTTTGAGTAAATTTTATCAACTCCAATTTGGAGTGCTCTCGAAATATTGCCTAAGATTGGTGGTGATTGGTGATGAATTTAACAATATCCCTTGCTTCCCCTATGATTTCATTTATCCATGGAACTTTTTTTACGATCTCCTCTAAGATCATATTTAGATTATGAACAATGCAGGGTGTCCAAATATATGGTCATACCTCCCCTCAATAATTAAACCTATAACTTTACAAACAGGTGCATTATCCATGATAACTTGCACCACCCTGTTAGGCCCTATTTATTTAATATATTTTATAATAACATCAACAATGAACTGTGCATATTTTACCTCTCCTAATCACTATTCCACCTTTAAAAACATTTCTCCTTTGGGGAAGTGGTAATGATATTTATCAATGGTTTGTGCCTTGTATCTATCCATACATATGAGACTATGGTAACCCCAGAGCTACTCCAGGAAGAATGAATTGGTGATAAGATACCCTCCACAAGCTTCTTCTCATTTTGAGAAGATGAATTCTAACTTTCTCATATTTGGCCCCTTGTACCATTGAGGAGCTTTGTTTATTTCTCTTATCATATCTTGCTAGTAAGGATAGTGAACGACGTTGAATGGGATACCACATGGATAGATGCACCTAGCCACTCTGAAATCAATTTCTTCTCTCTCTTGCACATTCACCAATTTAGAAGTTTTATTATCTTGAATTGAAATGGATGCCCCTCTTGTATTTTTGGATGTTGGTTGTTCATGTTGTTGAGTGGCACTTACTCTTCTCTTCCTAACTTCAACTACAATCTTTCGATTAATGTTAGGTGGAGCTTGAGGAGTAGCTTAACTAATCTCATCATGCCTTCTTTTAATTCCATCTGCCTCATCTTGCTCTCTTTGATATGCCCTCCTTTCCAATGGTTCTATTTTTTTTCTATAACATGCAATCCCCTATCCTCCTCCATGCAAAATATGTTCCTTCACTCTTGGGTAGGAGCCCTTGTAAGAATTACTGCAAAGATTACATCACCATTCCCACGAGCCACCATCTCCACATTTTTGAAGCTTTTGAGAATGCCTCCAAAGAGGATAATATTCATCCCTTGGGTTGGAACTAGGCCTTGAACTTGCAGTTGCACCTTGGTTGGAAGCCATTTCTGCAAAAAAAATTATAAACATAAATTTGTAAATAAAAAACGTTTTTCATATATTTGGAAGCATAAACCCTCAAAAAATTGAAGAAATAGTATGAAAAACTAAGAAAATAAATGCTTCTTACCCAAATTAATTTTATCTAGCAAACTCTACCCCAAAATGCCAGAAAATACAAGAGAAATATGGTTGTAACTAAGCCAAAAACCAAGAACGTCGTAGCCGGAAACTTTTCACTCCAAATCTGTTGCTGAAATCTCTTTCTCTTGCCACTAAAATATCCTTTCTCACTATTGAAAATGCCCTAGATGAAACCACTGCTCTCTCCCTCTTTTCTCCTTTCTAGAATCATTTGTCTTCAAGTGAAATGACTTTCTCAATTGTGTGATGAGGGAATGAGGTGAGAGTATTTTCATAACTTGAGAGAGGCATCTAGAAGCATCCACAAGATATTTGATTTGCCCAATCAAATATTAAAAGAGAAAAAATAAATAAAGGAAAAATCATAACTTGAAGTGGAAACATCATTGTACAGCCTAGAAACTTGTTTCTGGTCGTATTGGCCATGTTTCCCCATCGTGAAACATGTCAGTATGGCTAGAAATGAGTTTCTAGGATGTATGGTACATGTTTCAACATTTCCGTATTGGTTCCTGGATGAAACGGACTTGGGGGAAATGCTTCCTGCAACATAGAATTGAACCAATTAAGTAAATTTATAAAGAAAATTCATTAAAAAATATCATAAAACTCATGAAAAGTTAAAAAATAAATCAACTCAATTTATGTACAAATGTGATAAAATCAAATTTAAATAACTAGAAATTATTAAAAATTCATAATGTAAGTCAAAATTAAAATGATCCCCATTATCCCCCGATGGGGGTGACCAAGCCTTAGATGAGGGGCCCTTAAGATCCCCACCCCCAACCACTTGTCTCCCATGTGTTTGATTAAGAGGGTGGGTGTTGGGCTCATGGCCTAATGAAGGATTCTTCTGCAGAAGGCGGGTATAATTATCATGCTCTGGTTGTGTTATGTGAATGTTTTGGTGTATTGGGCAATGAGAAGAGATGTCATAGAGGGTTGTGATGGTCATATTTTCTATTCTCGCTTGCGGCAAAAGAAAAAAGGCCAATGTGGTGAGGGGATAAACACGAGAGTCGGCCTCCATGCATGGTTTTCCTCTTAGGAATTTGCTTGGGACCCAGGCTCTTTTGTGGTTGTTTCTATCATCTTTCAAGGTGGTTGTCCTCATTCCTAGCTATTATTCTTCCATCTGCAAAGCCTCTCCTTTCTGTGTTGGTGGTTTGGTCACAGTCTTCGAGCGTGGGTAAATGGTCATCCCTCTTGGTGGTCTATGTTGATTGTAATTAAAACCCTCTCTATTGTTTATGTATTTGTTATTTTCCTAGTGAAAGAGTGGCATCTATGTCTCTATCTAGTTGTTAATAGTGGCTGCAAGGTTGGGTCTTGGTTCAGGATACCCATAGGTTTTCTGAGGTGTGTGTCGGTTAAAGTTTTGATCGTGGTGTCTTAGGTCCCTCTGAGGCAATATCTAGGGTATTAATTATGGGACTATGGTAAATTGTTGCTCCTCTTTTAGTTTATGGCTCTGTTCCATCTTGGTTTAGTGCTTGGGTGGATAATTCATTAGAGTCAATTGTATATATACAACTATTGTGAGCCCCTGTCAATTAAATATATTGGCTTGCCTCGAGCCAAGAGGTCCTCTTCTCTACTCCATGAGTCTTGTCTTACAAATTCTTGGGGTCCACCTCCATTATCAGGGTTGGCTCTTGTCTGTAGTGCCAGGGTGTTGGGGGATGCTTAGTATATGAGCATGGGTGTTCTTGAGTCAGATCCTTGCAGGTGTGTTGTATCGTTGAGGGTAATCTAGAGAATGAATTTTGGTGGTGATTTTGTGGGGAAATTTGCTTATGTTTTATCCCAGGCCCGGGAGTTCCTTTCGTCTACATGTATGTCGCATCAACAAGGGAGACCCTGAAGAGGGGGTGGCCAACATGTGCATCCAGGTGATCATGAGGGTGGTGACTCATCCTCTAGTGAGGAGCACTCAATTAGTCTAGACAGGGAGGAGGAGCTTACTCAAGACCCAACTCTCTCTTCTAGTCATGTTATCTAGCCTTCATCAATTGACTCAATTGTTGATTAATGAAGGGGAATCTAGGCCAACCTAGATATCCTCTAAGACTATATATATGGAGACCGAAATGAAATTATGGCCTATACGAATGACAAATTTTTTCAGTTAAATAAAAATTATGGAACAACTAGATAATGTTCACAGAAGTCAAATGCGAATAAATGAATGCTTGTAGGACATAGAGGCACAGTTAGAGCACATTGACTACCACATGCATGAGTGATAGGATCCTATAGCAGTTTTGACCATGAACCATTCACATTCACCACCTTGATATGAAGTTGACTAGTTGCTAGTTTTTGGGCATGTATGTCTCTGTAGCCCTCCGAAAATAAAGGGTAAATTGCAAAATTGTATGTTTAACATTCCATCTCACCTTGTCGACAAATCCAGTTGAAGTGAAGTAGGAAGAGCTGATGAAAATTAGAATGTACTTGTTTTTTCTATGATAATATAAATGTAGTTTCTTGATTGACAAAAGAAAGGGTCCCCATTATTTTATGTTGAATTCATATCATAATGGGCTTGTAATGCAAGTTACAACAAGATTTTTAGTTGGTGGAGTAAATTTTGAATCACCCTTTCAAACCATAGGAAAAAATAATAATTCTCCTCTTTTTTAACTTTATCATAGATTTTAAATCACCAAAAATAGATCTTACAATCAAAACTTATGCCACTTGTAAGTTGTTTGCATTTCAAATCCTAAATTGGAAATTGTCTGGAAGGCTAACCTTTGTCCTAACATATCTAGGAATTTTAAGTGCCTGAGTCTAAAATTTTAGTTTGCAGTACTTCAATATGATTTCTTAAACACTTGAAAATTTTATAGTCTAATACTTTACAAAGGAAATTTCATAGTAAAGATGTCAAAATGATTTGTTTAAGGGTAATTTTACGATTATTGAAAAACTCTAACTTCTACAAGATATATCTTGTAAAATACAATGATTCAAACATTTCCAAGTGTATTTTAATTACTGTCTCAAGATTCTAATTTTATACTCCTAGATGATTCCTTTAAAAAAAATTAGGGTTATTCATAATCTAATCCATAGATTATATCTATAAAATCTATATGAATATGAACCTGAAACTTTAATAATCTATATTATGATATTTCTCCTTTGTTTTGTCAAAATTTCTCTATCTAAAACTTTCCACAGAAACATTCATAGCATATATAACAATACATCTTAATTGAAGAAACAAAACACTAGGATCATAGATCTCATACCAAATGTAATGATCCAAAGTAGCTTAAAAATTATAAAATTTGAATGAATGCAATCCAATTCAATGGTGAAACCTCCTTTTAAAATGAATATAATACAAAAAGATAATATGATATGATCCTATGACCATATCTCCTTGGTATATATGTAGGAGATAAAAGGTACAATTATAATAGAAGAGCATAATGAAATGTTTTGGCGGGCCTACTAGTATAATGATAGAAATGAAAAATGTGCTAACAAAATCAACGTTAAAAAAAACAATAGGATTCAAGATAATGATCTCATCCTTTGGAGTAAATATTTTTGGAGGTAAAAGAAGGAAACTACTTTTTTAATCATATATCAATTTATCTATGTATAGGTTTACTCAAATTTAAAGTGTTAAAACTCACTGGATGTAATAATTAGATTCTTCATACATTATATATCCACTCTACAAACATTTTAGTAAATCTGCAATGAAATAAAGTAGTTTTCTTTATTTTCCTTAAAAAGTTCATAACTCTTATTTTATTATTTTATTATTTCCTTTAGGAGGTTCATTTTATACCTTAATATTCCCCTAATTCATGCACAAGTTCCTAAGGAGTAAATCTTGTGATGTTTCACTTTGTGGTGCAAGTCCCATAAAATATCTAGGAGCCTATTATCCCAATCCTTATGATGAACTTTCATAGTCTTTGTCAGTATGGATTCAAAAGCTTTGTTGGTGGCTTCTACCAAACCATTATCTTGTGTATGATATATTGTAGATGTCCTATGCTATAACTGATACTACATTGTGATGGATTGAATGAGTTTAGATGTAAACTACCTATTGTATAACAATCCTATATCATACACCAAAGTACACAAAGATCTCTTAATAAAGAAAAATTGTTAATACTTTCATTTTAGCCCTTGCAAGTGCTTTAGAACTAACCCTTTTGGTGACATGATTTATGTAAACCAATACGTCATCATTATTCCTAGAAGGTTAGTTGATATGACCCACCAAATATAAATACCATTTCTTGAAAGGCTCCACCATGAGATGAGTTTGTAGTGGCACCTTATTTTTTTATCTATGTGGTTCAAGTACCTTGGAGATTAGTGACTGCCACATTCACATAATGTTTATACCATGGAGATCCCCGTGAAGGGATCATTTCCTATTTGCTCAACCATGAAGCCTGACTTCAAGGGTGTCGAAACATTGAATTTGTGACCTCTCAATAACAAAGGTGCTTTAAATAAAGGAACTTGACCTATTGATCTAACCCTTGCAGATTTAGTATAATTTTGTTAGATTAAATAGGTTGTCCCTTTCATTGTCAATTTTGTAACTTCTCACATAAATTTTTAGCATTTCAAAAAATAACAGACCAATAATAACCTAGATATATCACCATTTTTGCAATCCTTTTATTAATGAAGTTCCACCCCATAAGATTGATTATGGTTAGATTTTAAGATTTCATAAAATGTATCCTCCTAAGCATATCATTAGATTATGGAATATGAACCTATGCGAAAGAGTTATTTTTGAATCTAGGAATATGTTGTACTTTTTTTTTAATCTTCTATCTTTCCTTCAGTAAAAGATACTCTTGAAGCTTTCTTATATCCAAATATTTATCCATATACATGAACCATGATGTGTTAGTACATAATGAAAATAAATGCTCACAAGAAAAAGTATCTTCTATAAGAATAAACTTGCCATTGTTAGTAATCTTGGAAAGGAAATCTACTATAATATATACTTTTCCTATATTATCAAAGATGATAATATCAAATTCTTGAAATAGTAATAACCATCTAATCAGTCTATTATTGGTTATTAGTTTATTCATTAAATATAGAATGGAAAAATGATCAATATGTACAAAGATAAGACAACCAAAAATGTGGGGAAATTTATTAAAAAAATATGGTACCACAAAAAATTCCTTTTCGGTCACCATATAATTCAGTTTTGTAGAGGTGAGATTCTTACTAATAAAATATATTACACAAGGCTTCTCTTCTTATTTCCATCCAAGAACTATTCTACTTGCTATGTTTGATGCATCCATTGATATAAGGAAAGGTAAGGACCAATTTTGTCCCTTTAAGACTGATGTCATATACAAATTTCCCTTTAAAGCATCAAAAACAATGTGACACAGTTTAGTCCAAATAAATTCTACATCTTTGAATAGTAATGCAAACATAGGAGATGTAATTTTATTAAAATTTCGATGAATCGGTAATAATAACTAGCATGTCCTAAGAAGATTCGAACATCCTTTTATGATTTTGGAATAGAAAAACCCATATTGTGGATTCTCGCTAAATCTTTCTTGATTCGAATGAGTGAAATATGATTTCCTAGAATTCTTCCTTTCCCTAATAACATGTGACATTTTTTATGGCTAAGGGATAGGTTTGTTTCATTACATTGAATGAACACTTTCTCTAAATTAATTAAAGCTCCCTAGAATGTTTTACCATAAATAATGAAATCACTCATATACATTTCTACACAATCATATAAGAAATTTGAAAATATACTATAATAACTCTATAATTAATGAAATCACCTATATATACTTCTACACAATCATGTAAGAAATTTGAAAATATACCATGATAATTTGAAATGTATTAAACATATTACAAATTCCAAAAATAAAAATAAAAAAAATTCCCAAAAAAAAAAAAAATATCGTCATAAAAAAGTAAAATAATTTTTCATGTCTTAAAAAATAACTAAATTTAAATATATCTATTAAACCTATAAAAAAATATAATTTTTCTTCTAAAAAAATAACTAAATATATCTATTAAACCTATTGAGAAAATGAAAAAATAAAACATCTCAAAATAAAAATAAAATAATAATAATATGTTAAAAATAAAATAATAATAATATGTTATTCAGCTCTCTATAGTCTATAAACTATGACGAGGGTAATACCTATTGATACATAAAATTTATGTTTACTAATTATTTTTCCTTCGTTCATACATGGTAGGGGTTTATTCGACATATATTCGGTTAGAATGGTCAGAAAATTTAATAAATAAATTTTATGTTTAATAAATTTTATAAATTTTCCTTCATCGTAGGATTTCTTCGACATTAGAATGGTCAAAAAGTTGGAAATTTCCCGAAAGCATATAGTCGGTTAGAATGGCCAGAAAATTTAATAAATAAAATTTATGTTCAATAAATTTTATAATTTTTCCTTCACTCATGCATGGTAGGATCATGGTAGGATTTCTTCGACATTAGAACGGCTCAACAAGCTGGAAATTTCCCAAAAACATATTGTAATAAATTAATTTCATTAAACTAATTTCAGTATAGGATTCCTGAAGGTTATATTTTTATTTAACAATGTTTATTTTGGGTTTAGAATACAAATAATCTTAAATTTCTTATTTTATTAATTTTTTTTAATTTTTATTTTTTATTTTTTATTTTTGATTTTATTAATTTTTTTAAATTTTTAAATTTTATTTTTTATTTTTCCTTTTTTATTGAACGGTTTTTTTTTGTAAATCTTGTCATAATATTAATACAGTATAATTTATTAGCATAAATTAATTTTAACTACATAATTAAAAAAAGCCAAGATCAAATTCTTTAAATCTAAATTTCTTATAGAATAAAAATTTGCCAAGATCAAATTCTTTAAATCTAAATTTTTTATAGAATAAAAATTTTGCACATGAATTTGATCACTTTGAAAATATAATAAATTTACAATTAAAATTGATATAGTGTAATTTTTTATTGTTTAAATTACATTTTTGAATATATAAAATAGATTTAATGTCTTCAAAACTTAGAAAATTGGATCAACCCTTTATTTTAAAATGTTTTTTAATTGAATAGAAAATTTACTTAGAAAATTGGATCAACCCTCCATTTTAAAATGTTTTTTAATTGAATGAAAAAGACTTGATAATCTCATAATATACTTCGTGTACTACATGATCGAACAGATAGAGGTGTGAATGTTTTTTCAGTCTTTTGGTGTGCTCCTATCTTTAAGATATGTGAATGTTTTTTAGTTTCTTTGGTGTGCTCCTATATTCAATTTATTGAAAAATAATTAATCAAACATGGTTAGCATTATAATTTATTAAAACACTATTTATCAAATGTTGCATTGACACTATTGAGTGCACATCTATTACTTTATAACATTTAGTTTAGTAAATTTATTGTTATGGTTAATGAATTGTTAAACTCAATCTGATAATTTTCTAGAAAGGATCGGGTTTTTATTAAGGAGGTTTTAGACATAGACTACATGGTTTTAGTTCTTACATAAGTTCAGTTTAATTCTTACATAGTCTAGAGGATGTGGTCCAACTGTTCGGTGGGAAATTTGGTTCCCACAGGTCTCATGGTCTTAATCCCAATCAGGACTATGTATGCTTGAGAATTGGTCTAGGCTCGAATTCTTTAGATGAAAACTAACTCATTTTCTAATTCTTATTTTTGAAATATTTTTTAAACATTTCATTAATAATTAATATAATTTCATGATAGTATATATTTTATTTGATGATTAATACAATGTATTCATATTTATTGATAAGATATATAGATAAATTTGTAATACTTATTATGAATCATTTTCTTGTATTTATTAAATTTTGAAATTTTATTTTTTTTCAATTATATAAAAAATTGGTATTTTGTTAATTTTGGTCTATTGCGATTGTAGAAAGAGTACAAGTAATTTATCAATGCACAATAAAAACATCATATTAAACTGATATTTTGGAAATTAAAATTAGGTTTTATGTTTTATATTATTTTGATATTAGTAATATTTAATTAATAGTATGACTATTATTATTGACATTAATGTTTTTAATATAAATAATACTAATGTTAGTATTAATGAATAGTATTAAATTATGTTGATTGACCCCATTTATAAAAGTTGATTGGCATATAAATGAAGGTGAAATGATTATGTGAGGTTGTGCTAGATAATAATATTTTTAAAAGTTTACATATTAATTTGATATTAAGAATTAAATGAATTACATATCACAATATTTTTGTTATGATCATCACTAAAATAAAATTTCATTTACAATCCGTCCATATATATATATGCATCAATTTAAGATTGAAACTGGCCTAGATCCATCTTAATTCTCAAGTGGCCAAAGGGATTAAATATCTTTTGACTTTAAAAATGGTTTATATCTCAAGAGATTTGATCCCTCTCAAAGTTAAGATGAATCTAGGCTCATTTTAAAAATAATGTAATTTACAGTTTTCATTCCATGTCTCAAATATAATTAAGTATTAAGCATTAGTGTTTTGTTTTTTAAATATTATTTTTAAAAATTAATATAAAGTATAATATATTAGTAGTAATTTATGTTGAAAATTTTGAAAAAGATAATAAATATTCATTTATTATTTCTTTAAATTATTAATTTTTAATTGTTAAAATTTAAATGGGTTAGTTAATAAAAACTAGTACAGCCACATTAAAAATATTAGTGTGGTTGATATAGTCTAAGGCTTCATAAATATAACTAAAAAAGAAAGTCTTACTAATGCACACTTTTACCTAATTAACCATGTATAAAAAGGTTATGGGTCAACTTTAACTTAAGAAAAAAATGAATTATAAATGAATGTTATTAGTAATAATGAGGAACTTATCATGGAAGAACTTATTGGAATTTGAATAATCTCAAATCCCTAGGAAATACTTTTACCTAATTAACCATGTATAAAAAGGTTATGGGTCAACTTTAACTTAAGAAAAAAATGAATTATAAATGAATGTTATTAGTAATAATGAGGAACTTATCATGGAAGAACTTATTGGAATTTGAATAATCTCAAATCCCTAGGAAATTGGTGGGAGGGAGCAAAATCTATTCTTTTAAATTTATTAAAAATCAATGCAACCTAACAAACTCGTTAATACATTACAACCATCTAATTTTTAAAATTTATTAAAAGTCAATGCAACCTAACAAATTCTTTAATAAAACATATCCTCATCCACCTTAAGTTGAAATAAGAAGCCTTTGGAATTTCGTTATTATCTTAAACTTAATTTGGTGTAGTCTAACTAACCCACGAAATGGTTTTGTGGCTAGAATAGAAATTTTGGTTTTGTGGTTGGAATACAATTTCTAGTAAGATTGTGATTTCTTGTTATTTAAAATATATTTTTGAATGCATTAATAGATTTTTCACCCTAAAAACTCTTGAGACACTTGAATTATTTGTTGATATTTTTTAATATTAGTTATAAATGGACATTTTCATATAATTATTTACTATAATTATTGTTAAGGTATTTGCATTTATTAAATCATTAATATATATAGTTATATTTTATATTGATTATTTTAATGGACCACAATATAATTTGTATAATAAATTTATTACTATGTTAAATTTTGATGGTCAAATACAACTAACCTTAGTTATTTTTTATTAATCATAATTGATTTTTAACATACTGAATAATTAAGGAAAAAATCGGTAGAAAGTAATAATATGTGTTTTTAACATATATATATATATATATATATATATATATATATATATATATATAAAAAACACATATTATTAATTTCTACCGATTTTTTCCTTAATTATTCAGTATGTTAAAAATCAATTATGATTAATAAAAAATAACTATATATATATATATATATATATATATATATATATATATATATATATATATATATATATATATATTTTCTATTTTTTATTTTTTTCAGGAGAAAAATCAAACTTTTTATTAATCCAATAAAAATTTATAGTTGTAGATGCATAAATTATTCCTGGAAATTATGAGTCCAAAATGAAGCATAAAAAATACAACGATACTGAGTAGAAGAAAAAAAACATAAGTGATACTCAGAATCCACGAGCAAAAAACCATAAGTCCATATCTGGGCCTCCCCATTATTCGAGAAAATGACCCTTACATAAAATCTTTTTTTTTTAAGAACGATTATAGTCAATATGTCCATAGATAAATAAAAGTAACAGTGGTGTCAAGATATCAAAAACCAGCAAACTTGATATGAAGCATAAAAAAAATAAAGTAAAATGTAACTATTGTAGCTCAATGGAAATATGCATGGATCATTTGTTGTAAGGTTGTTGATCCAACACATGGATCCTCCCCTCCTCCAATTTTGTTATGTGCCAATCACCCAAAACCTATTGCAGACCTTCCTTAGAATGTAGGTTTGCCTCTATGTTCCGCTCCCAGTATATGTGGCAAAGAAATATAGAATCAAAACCCATTTTAAGTGGAAATATTTCTTCTATGAGTGGAATCAAAATGTCATTTTGACATTTCTAAACTTCCTTAAACAAATTTATAACATTTAAAGAGTCATCGAAAATTTGAATTGAATCAATCCCAATTTGTCAAATCCAGCACAATAAATATTTCAATGATTAGAGTTCTGTGAAGTTTTTTTATCTCGAACCAAGTCCAACTAAAGCTTTTAATAATATGTGTTCAGTAATTTGTATTACCAATCCCTCCCTGCATATGTTATGAGCATCAGAGGCACCATCAAAATATGCCCAAGGGATATGTGGTCTGATTTTTTCTTCTCTAATGATCTGAGGAGTCTGACTTTGAGAAGGAAGGGGTATTAAAGAAGAAATAGAGGCACACTCTACTGCAATAAGTGAAGGTGACAAAGGGGTGTCCTGAAAAATTCCTTTGCTCCTTGCCAACCAAATGCCCCATGTGATGATTAGAGGAATATTTCTCAAGTTTTCATCATGTGTCGAGTTCAACCAATTTTTCCAAGCTTCCAAAATACTTACCCCATTCCAGATAAGTCTAACCCCCAGTAAACTTAGCCTGGCCTCCTTATTTTTTATAATGAAAGGATAACTTAGGAACAAATGGAAAATTGATTCTTCTGAATTTTTGCATAATATACACCAACTAGTCCCATGTTTGTTCATTTTCTACAGTTTGACCCATGTGGGCACTTTGTTCTTAAGGAGGCACCAAAAGAACAGTCTTGACTTCGCTGGGAATTTCAATTTCCAAAGTGGATTACAACACAAGTTTGCACCCCCTGAGCTCTCCTAACCATTTGATAACTATAGCCATATTTTGGAGAGTATTGACCTGTAGGTGCATGAACCCATCGAAGTGCATCTAGACAATCCCTTATCCAAACATTTGTATGCTACAATTGTCTGATATAGATTTGCCAATCATCTCCTAATTGGGGCTCTAAATGGATATCTTCAACATTTTTCCAGCCCTTATCCTAATTCGTTGATAATTCTACTTTCACTATCTGATTAAGGAAAATGATACCTTGGTTTTTGAGAAAATCTATTAGCTCCCTAGGAAGAATATCTCCATCACTACATCCCACCCAGGGATCAATGCCTACTCTGAGTTTTTCTCCATTCCCTACATTTCAAGAAAGTCTATCTTCAATAATACCAAAAGAATCTACAGTGGCCTTCATGATTGCTGATGCATTTAAGTTTTTCTTATCCATCCTATGCATCCATTCATCGATAGGAACTAGGTCAATATATTTCCTTTTCACCACTACAGTCCACAGATTATCCACTAATAATAAGTTCCACCCAGATTTTGCTACTAGAGAAGATTCAAAAGATGGAAGGTCCTTTATTCCCCAACCACCCCATGCCTTTGGGAGGTATATTTTTTCCCATGCTACCTATGGAAGGACTGCATCCTCCTTCGAACTATCCCACAAAAATCAACCACACAGTTTCCTAATTTAGGAGAGAATGCCTTTCGGTACCCAGGTGAGAGCTATCCAGTAAATTGGAATATAAATTAGAACCAATTTGAGTAATACCAATCTACTAGCTCTCGAAAGCCACTTGAAGCTCAAATGTTTAATACGTTTTTCAATTTTGGCCAACAACCATTTCCAGTCATGCTTTCTATAAGAATCTAGCTTGAGATGGAACCTCAAATATTTAAAACTATCCATCATACGTTTTTCTTCAAAAGGGAGAATCAAGAATACTCTACTCACCTCAGCCATTGAGAGGCCTTCTGTTGAAATATGGCAATAATAATATTCCAATTTAATTTGTCCTTGAATTAAATTGTGAATTAAAATCAAATTTAGTCTTAACAGCTACTTGGAAATAATTAATTAATTTATTAGTTGGAGAAATTCAAGTTAGAAGTATTTCCGAAGTCATGCAAGAGTTATCCCTTAAATTAAGGAGATAAGATTGAGTTATATTTGAGTTGTAATTAGTTAACTCAGTTTACTAAGTTAATTCTAGTTAAATTAGTTCCTATACTTGCATGTGGGAATCTATGAGGATTGTACTGAGAGCTAGCTAGCTATGAGAGCTAAGGCTTTGTATAATTCCTATGTATTTCCACCATATATGATAATACAATAGTGTGGGGTTTTTAGCTGAGGCTTTCCCCAAAGTATTTTCATTTGTATTGTGCCATTGATTCTTCTTCTTCTTCTAGTTGTATTGTTCAACTCGATCTTTAAGCTTCCGCTAGTAGAAGTAGGTTATAATATTATGCTTTGATTTATATTGCATTATTGGGTTAACCTATCACAGATATTCTACATGGTATCGAAGCTGTGAACAGTTTACTAAGAAGAGAATTTGAAGTTTGAAGTTCAGGGTTGCATTTGCAAATCGAATTCATATCATACTTCAAGGTTGGCCAGTGGCGTTCTATGTCTTGAGACTCGAGTATGCCTTGGAAGGTAGCTCGAATTACATAGCATGGAAAGATAGAATGGAGGTTGTATTAGAAGAAAATGGCTTGAAGGAATTCATTGATCAATAAATCCCAAAGCCAGCTTCAACTAATGCACAAGAGTTGGCTGTGTTGAAGAAGTGTGTGGCGAAGGTGAGATGGATCATCCTTGAGGGAGTTCGAGACCATATTATCTCGAGTCTCCATGGGAAGGATACTCCATTTTCAATGTTGAAGACATTGAAGGACCTCTACCAGAACAGTAGCAACTAGAGGAAATTGGCACTGAAGGATAAGCTTTGAAGAATCAAGATGGAGAAGGGCGATACTATTTCCACATATCTAAACAAGCTCACCGCCTGTAGAGATGAGCTTGGAAATGTGGGAATAACTACTGTCGATGATGATATGGTGAGCCTCGCTCTCCTTGGCCTTCCAAAGAGTTGGAATAACTACCAGGACTCTGTGAATGGAAGGGAGAAATTGTCGGATTGGGAACGACTAGGGTTGGATCTTATGTAGGAGGAGATCAGGAGGAGGACACGAGATGGTTCTTCATCCAAGAATGATGATGAAGAAAATCTAGCCTTAGCAAGTAAGGCAAGGAAAGGCAAGGGGAAGGCTTCCCATTTGAAATCGAATTCTTCTCATGGAGGGAAGAAGGGTGACATGTCTAAAGTAAGATGCTTTAATTGTCACAAGATGGGAAATTATGCGACTAATTTCCCATCAAAGAAGTCCAAAAAGGGATCCTCGGAAGAATCAGAAAGTGATGCATTAGCCTCTCAGTTCGAAATGGACTTTACCCTCATTGCATGCATGGTGTCATCGATGATGGGTTGTGTCTAGTATCTTCATAGTGGAGCCTCATTCCACATGACCGGTGATAAAAATTTATTTAGTGCCTTAGAGGAGAAAGACCTCAAGATGCGCATAGAGATGGGTGACAACGGAAGGTATAGTGTTTCGGGAGTGGGCACGATTTCTTTTCAGAGGGAGGATGGATCTCCTCTCACCTTGACAGATGTGATGTATGTGCCTGGACTAAAGAAGAACTTGGTATTGGTCAAAATGTTGGAGGAAAAAGGTTACGATGTTATCTTTAGTAAAGGAAAGGCATTCCTAGGACACATAGCCATGGTTCAGACCAAGAGGATATGGATTCGGGTGAAGAATCTCTATAAACTAGACGTAGATGATTGTGCAGCATTGAGTACGAAAGTAGAATTGGTGCAAAGCCAAGACATTGGAAAGTTGTGGCACAGGTGGTTGGGCCATTTGTATCATGGGGATTTGAAGGTAATGCAGCAGATATCTACAGGACTTCCCAATGGTAAACTTGAGCAAGTTAACACATGCAAAGGTTGTACCTTGGGAAAGTACACCAAGTCTTCCTCTCATGATCGAGATAGTCGAGCAGAGGCTATGTTAGAGCAAGTTCATACTGATTTGTGTGGATCATTCTCGACGGCATCCACAGCGAAGTAAAGGTATTATGTGATTTTCATTGATGACTATTCTCGTAAATGCTAGATTTATTTCATGTAGAAGAAGGACCAAACTTTCACAAAGTTTTGTGAGTTCAAAGCTTTGGTCGAGAAAGAGTCAAGGAAGAAGATCAAGGCCTTGAGAAGCGACAACGGTGGAGAATATGTCTCTCAGGAGTTTAAGGACTTTTGTGCAGCAGAAGGAATTAAACAAGAGTTGACGGCACCTCATAACCCACAGTAGAATGGGATGGCCGAGAGGAAGAAGAGAACTATTGTAGGGGCAGCACAGGCAATGCTACATGACCAAGGCCTACCACTTCACTTGTGGGCTGAGGCATGCAACACATCGGTCTATTTGTAGAATAAAAGCCTGCATCACATACTTGGGATGAAGACACCAAAGGAAGCTTTCTCCCGTAAGAGACCAGATGTGGGCCACTTCAGGATCTTTGGCTCATTGTTATATTTCCATGTGACAAAGGATGCATGGAAGAAGCTTGAGCTGACAGCAGAGTTGGGGATATTTGTGGGGTACACTAATACACCTCACAACTATTAGGTGTACTTGCTTACTAGTTGGAGGACAATGGTTCACAGAGATCTCAAGTTTGATGAGAAGAAGGCCATGCAAGTTTCCCTTGAGAGGGAGCTCCAACTATAGGCTATGGAGGAACTGTTGGTTCCTAAGGAGGAGGAGCCTCAGACTGATGCAGAGTAGCCACATGCAGAGGTTCCAGGAGTGGAGACATCCACTCAAAAAGAGTCTTCCAGAGATGGACGGAAGTGCACAAGAGAAGCTGACAGATTGTTGGAGGATGCGAGAGAGAAGGTGGGAACACCATCTTCTCAGCACAGACAGAGGAGGTCACCTGAGAGGTACACTGGATACATGGCCCTTGCTAGGGAATGTGTTGAGACTGAGCCATATTCCTTTGAGGAAGTAGTGTAGTAGCCGATTTGGGTTGATGCTATGGTGCAGAAGTATGACTCCATAGTTCGTAATAGTGTTTGGGATGTGGTTTCGAGACCGGAGAACAAGTCAGTTGTGAGTTCCCGTTGGCTTTACAAGGTAAAGAAATTTGTTGATGGTAGTGTGGAGAAGCATAAGGAAAGATTTGTTGCCCGTGGCTTTTCATAGGTTGAGGAGGATCATGTTGCTACAGTATATATTTCGATAGAGGAGAAAGATGCTGACATTTTGACAAAGGCATTGTCAAAGTGTAAATTTGAGTTCCATAGAGAAAGGATCGGGGTGGCAGATAATCCCTTTCTTGTTGAGAGGGAGTGTTGAAATATGGCAACAAGAATATTCCAATTTAATTTTTCCTTGAATTAAATGTAGAAATTCTCACTGTAGATCAACCTGATAATGCAATATACTAAAACAAAATACTTGATCTACTTCTACAATCAAACTTTTCGAAAGCTTAATCAATTTGAGCAAGATCAATCGGAACACATATAACAAAAGAAGAAGAAATCATGCACATGAAACATAGAAGAATACTATGGGGAAAGCCTTAGCTAAAAACCATACTATTTGTATTATCATACAAGTGGAAATATCTCAGGATTACACAAAGCTTTAGCTCTCACAGCTATCTAGATCTCAGTAAAATCCCTCTCTACTACTCATAGACAGACTAGAAAACTCATATGCCTTTCCCTCTGTCCTCCAAGCCTCCTATTTCATTGCATTTTTTCCCTAGGTGTTCCTATTGTAACCTTGTGTGACACTGATCTCACACACTACTCCAACACACTGTAAAACTGCGCAAATCTCAAGGAATGAATTCCCGCTACATGCAAGAGATTTTCTTATGGGAAAATTCTTGCAACTGATAGTACATTGTCCCTGCCTTTAATCTCAATTGAGCCTTTGTCTGAACTGACATACATGAGTTATTTATGAGAGAATATTCAATTATCTAGAGTACACTAGTTTCATGCATGCATGCATTGACTGACTAAACTCACAATTAGCTCCTCCAACTGTTTGGAACTAATGTAATTGGACTTAACTTAGTTAACTGAGCTAACTAATTACAACTCATCCTTATCTCCTTACTTAAGGGATAATTTCCTCAATCAAATGGATAATTGTTGCATGACTTCACAAAGACTTCATGTTTGAATTTCTCTAACTAATTAACTCAAGATGAATTAATTAAATTTTTTTTCAAGCAGCTAGTGAGACTAAATTTGAATTTTAATTCTCAATTTTAATTCAAGGACAAATTAAAATTGGAATATTCTTGTTGCCACATTTCAACACTCCTTGTCAACAAGAAAGGGATTATCTGCCACCCCCATCCTGTCTCTATGGAACTCAAATTTACACTTTGACAATGCCTTAGTCAAAATGTCAGCATCTTGCTCCTCAGTCAAAATATATTGCAACAACATGATCCTCCTCACCACATAGTCTCTGAGATGATGATACTGAATGTTGATGTGCTTGGACCTGTCATGAAATACTGAATTCTTAGAGTTTGATACAACTATGATTATCATAATAAATCACAGTTGGATCCATCCTCTGATCAAACAAACCAACTAGAATTTTAAGCATCCAAATGGCCTCACATGCTGCCTGACTTGCATCCATGTATTCAGCCTCTGCTGAGCTGAGTGCAACTGACCTCTATTTCCTATTGTACGAAGAAACTGTAGCTGAACCAAGGTTGAAAATTCCTCCTCATGTGCTCTTGCATTGGTGAAGTTGTGTAGCTTCACTCCCTCTGTCCATCTGTACCATAATCCATACTGAGATGTGCCTCTAAGGTATCTCAAGACATGCTTAGTTGCCTTCCAAAATAACTTGGTAGGCTGAACCATAGCTTGACTCAGTTGGCTCACCGCATGGCACAAATCTAATCATGTGTTCACTAAGTACATCAGTGAACCCACAAGCTGCCAATACACAATAGCCTCTACTACTTCTCTTGAAGTAGCATCCTCCTTCCCCCAATTACCTACTAGAGGAGTCTGCATGGGCATGCACTTCTCCATATGGAATCTCCTGAGTATCTCATTGGCATACTTGCCTTGAGACACAAACAACTCCCCATCCTTCTGTCACACTTCCATGCCTAGAAAGTAGTGCATGAGACCAATGTCTTTCATCTCGAACTCTCTTGCAAGGTCCTCCTTGCAAGACATGATCAATTGATCATCACCTATCAATATGAGATCATCGACATAAAGAACAATGATCAAATGCTTACCTTCCACCATGATGTGGTACAAGTTTTCATCCGCTTCACTCTTTGTGAAGCCCAACCCAATGAAGTAGTTTTCGATGCTGGTGTACCAGGCACGAGGTGCTTACTTTAGCTCGTACAAATATCTCTTGAGTCGACACACATGCAACTCACAATCGAAGGTCTCAAAACCTTTTGGTTGCTCTATGTACACCTCTTCCTCAATCTTGCCATTGGGGAATGTAGTCTTCACATCCATCTAATGGATCTTTCAACCCATCTATGCTGATAGTGTCAACATCGATTTGATAGATGAGTACCTTGCTACAGGAGCAAAAGTCTCATCATAGTCGATCCCCTCGACTTGTGAGAAGCCATGGACAAAAAATCTTGCCTTATGTTTCTCCACACTACCATCAGCAACTTTCTTTACTTTGTAAAGCCAATGGGAACTCACAACTGACTTGTTCTCCGATCTTGGAACCACATCCCAAACACTATTCCAAACTATGGAGTCATACTCCTCCACCATAGCATCAACCCAAATCGGTTTTTGCACTGCTTCCTCAAAGGAAGATGGCTCGGTCTCAACACTTTCCCCAACAAGGGCTATGTATCCAATGTACCTATTAGGTGACCTCCTCTGTCTGTGTTGAGAAGATGGTTCTCCTACATTCTCTCTCACATCCAACAACAATCTGTCAGCTTCTCTCGTGCGCTTCTGCCCATCTCTGGAAGACTCTTCTTTAGTGGTTGTCTCCACTCTTGGAACCTCTGCATGCGGCTGCTTCGCATCAGTCTGAGGCTCCTCCTCCTTAGGAAGCAAAAGTTCCTCCATAGCCTGTAGTTGGAGCTCCCTCTCAAGGGAAACTCGCATGGTGTTCTGCTCATCAAACTTAAGATCTCTGCGAACCACTGTCCTCCGACTAGTAGAAAAATACACTCGATAGTTGTGGGGTGTATGAGTGTACCCCACAAGTATCCCCAACTCTACTGTCAGCTCAAGCTTCTTCCGGGCATCCTTGGTCACATGGAAAAATACCGATGAGCCAAAGATCCTGAAGTGACCCACATCTGGTCTTTTCCCAAAGAAAGCTTCCTCTGGTGTCTTCATCCCAAGTATGTGATGCGAGATTCTATTCTGCAAATAGACTGTATTGTTTCATGCATCATCCCACAAATGAAGTGGTAGGCTTTGGTCATGCAACATTGCCTGAGCTACCCCCACAATCATTCTATTCTTCCTCTTGGCCACCCCATTCTGCTGTGGGTTATGAGGTGCCGTCAACTCCCGTTTAATTCCTTCTGTTGCATAGAAGTCCTTAAAGTCTTGAGAGACATACTCTCCACCATTGTTGCTTCTCAAGGCCTTGATCTTCTTTCCTGATTCTTTCTCAATCAAAGCTTTGAACTCACAAAACTTTGAGAAGGTTTGATCCTTCTTCTGCATGAAATAGATCCAGCATTTACGAGAAAAATAATCAATGAAAATCACATAATACCTTTGTTTCATGGTGGATGCTATCGAGAATGGTCCACACACATCTGTATGAACTTGCTCCAAGATTGCCTCATCTCGACTGTCTTGATCATGAAATGAAGACTTTATGTACTTTCCCAAGGTACAAACTTTGCATGTGTCCACTTGCTCAAGTTTACCGTTGGGAAGTCCGGTAGAAATCTGTTGCATTATCTTCAAGGCCCCATGATGCAAGTGGCCCAATCATCTATGCCATAACTCGCCAATGTCTTGCCTTTCCACCAATTCTTCTTTCGAACTCAATGCAGCACAGTCATCTACCTCCAGCTTATAGAGATTCTTTACTCGAATCCCAATCCTCTTGGTTTGACCCATGGCTATGTGTCTCAAGAATGCCTTTCCTTTACTAAAGACTACATCATAACCTTTGTCTTCCAACAGTGTGAATGATACCAGGTTCTTCTTCAGTCCATGCACATACTTTACATCAATTAGGGTGAGAGGAGCTCCATTCTCCCTCTGAAAAACAACCATGCCTTCACCTGAAACACGGTACTTTCCATCATCGCCCATCTCTATGCACATCTTGAGGTCTTTCTCCTCCAAGGTACTTAATAAACTCTTATCGTTGGTCATGTGGAATGAGGCTCCATTGTCCAGGTACCAACACAACCCACCATCGATGAAACCATACATGCAATGAGGGTAAAATCCAATTCGAACTGAGAGGCCAGTGCCTCACCTTCTGATCCCTTTGAGGATCCCTTCTTAGATTTCTTTAATGGACAATTAGTTGTATAATGGCCCACCTCATGAAAATTAAAGCATCTCACTTTAGATTTGTCAATTTTCTTCCCTCCATGAGAAGAACTCAATTTGGAATGGGAAGCCTTCCCTTTCCCTTTCCTTGCCTTACTTGCTAAGGCTAAATTTTCTTCATCATCATGCTTAGATGAAGAACCATCTCTGGTGCTCCTCCTGATCTCCTCCTGCATCAGATCCGACCATAGTCATTCACAATCCAGCAGTTTCTCTCTTCCATTCACCAAGTCCCAGTAGCTATGCCAGCTCTTTGGAAGACTGACGAGAGCAGGACTCACCATGTCATCATCGGCAGTCATTATTCCCACACTACCAATCCCATCTCTATAGGTGGTGAGCTTGTTCAGATATGTAGAAATAGTGTCGCCCTTTTATTACTTGATTTTCTGAAGCTTGTCCTTGAGTGCTAGTTTCCTCTAGTCGCTGTTGTTCTAATATAAGTCCTTCATTGTCTTCCACACTAAAAACAAAGTCTCCTTCACATGGAGACTCGAGACAATATGGCCTCGAACTCCCTCCAGAAGAATCCTCCTCGCCTTCGCCACACACTTCTTCCATTCAGCCAATTCTTGTGCATTAGTTGTTGCTGGCTCGAGGATTTCTTGATCAATGAAATCCTTCAAACCATTGTCTTCTAATATCGCTTCCATTTGATCCTGCCATGATATGTAACTTGAGCTGCCATCTAGTGCATACTCGAGTCTCAAGCCATTGAACGTCATTGATGAACTTTGAGGTATGATAAGAAATCAATTTTGTACCTGCAATCAAGAACTTCAAACTTTGAATTTTTCCTTTCTCAGTATATTCTTCTCTACTTTGATCACCTTTCCTCTGATACCATTTAGAAATTCTCACTATAGATCAACCTGATAATGCAATATACTAAAGAAAAATACTTGATCTACTTCTACAATCAAACTTTGCAGAAACTTAATCAATTTGAGCAAGATCAATCGGAACACATATAACAGAAGAAGAAGAAATCATGCACATGAAACACAAAAGAATACTCTGGGGAAAGCCTCAGCTAAAAACCCCGTTATCTATATTATCATACAAGTGGAAATATCTCAGGATTACACAAAGCTTTAGCTCTCACAGCTATCCAGCTCTTAGTACAATCCCTCTCTGCTGCTGATAAACAGAGTAGACAACTCATATGCCTTTCCCTCTGTCCTCCAAGCCTCCCATTTCCTTGCACTACTTTCCCTAGGTGTTCCTACTGTAACCTTGTGTGACACTCATCTCACACACTACTCCAACACACTATAAAACTACACAAATCTCAAGGAATGAATTCCCTCTGCATGCAAGAGATTTTCTTATAGGAAAATTCTTGCAACTAATAGTACATTTTCCCTGCCTTTAATATCAACTGGGCCTTTGTCTGCACTGACATGCATGATTTATTTATGAGAGAATATTCAGTTATCTGGAGTACACTAGTTTCATGCATGCAGGCATTAGCTGACTGAACTCACAATTAGTTCCTCCAACTGTTTGGAACTAATTTAATTGGACTTAGCCATCAGTTAACTGAGCTAACTAATTACAACTCAAATATAACTCATCCTTATCTCCTTAATTAAGGAATAATTGTTGCATGACTTCACAAAGACTTCATGTTTGAATTTCTCCAACTAATTAACTCAAGATGAATTAATTAATTATTCTTTTTCAAGCAAATGGTGAGACTAAATTCGAATTTTAATTCTCAATTTTAATTCAAGGACAAATTAAAATTGGAATATTCTTGTTGCCATATTTCAACATTAAATTGTGAATTAAAATTGAATTTAGCCTTAACAGGTACCTGGAAATAATTAATTTATTTATTAGTTGAAGAAATTCAAGTTAGAAGTCTTTCTAAAGTCATGTAAGAGTTATCCCTTAAATTAAGGAGATAAGATCGAGTTATATTTGATTTGTAATCAGTTAACTCAGTTTACTAAGTTAAGTCCAGTTAAATTAGTTCCAAACTGTTTGAGGAACTACTAGTGAGTTAACAGTCAGTTGATGCATTAATGCACTCAACTAGTGCTACTCTAGTTAATTGAAGATTCCCTCATCAGAAACTCATGCATGTCTATTCTAATAAAGACCCAATTGAGATTAATGTTCAAGGATAGTGTACTATCAGTTGCATGAGTTTTCTCATGGAGAAAACTCATGCATGTAGTCAAGGATTCATCCTTGAGGATTGCATAGTTTTGAAGGCTTGTTTTTCCACTTGGTAATAGGAAAATCATCCACACGGAATAATGCAAGGAAATAGGAGCTTGGAGGGTAGACAGGAAGGCTAGAGTGAATCTGAGATTGCCTGTGAGAATCTGTGAGGATTGTACTGAGAGCTAGCTAGCTATGAGAGCTAAGGCTTTGTATAATTCCTATGTATTTCCACCATGTATGATAATACAATAGTGTCGGGTTTTTACAAGAGGCTTTCCCCAAAGTATTTCCATGTGTATTGTGCCATTGATTCTTCTTCTTATGGTTATATTGTTCAGCTCGGTCTTTAAGCTTCTACAAATTGATAGTAGAAGTAGGTTATAGTATTCTGCTTTGATTATCAGGTTAACCTACCAACAAATTTTCTACACCTTCATGAATTATAGAGGATTTATGAGCATTGATACACATCCCAATGGCTTTGAGAAATAGATCAAGAGAATGTTTCAGCTGTTGTATATCACTTCTATATTCGTCACTGAATAGAAGGATGTCGTAAACAAACAGGAGATGGGTGATATATAAATTTATTGCTACTTCAATTCCTTTAACTTGTCCTCTTCGTTTAGCAGCAAGAATCAATTGACTTAATCCTTCCGCCACAAGTAGGAAGAGTAATGGAGATAGAGGGCACCCTTGTCTGAGCCATCTCTAACTTTGGAAAAAGGGAATGCATGACAATTGATAAGTACAACAAAACTTACATTTGATATGCCTCCCATGACCCAGTTGATGAAGCCAAAATGACTAAGCAAATGGCACAGATATAACTAGCTGATTCTTTCATATTCCTTTGAGAGATCAATTTTAACTATTAAAACCTTTCTATTACTCCTCTTGATGCTATGCATAGATTCCTGAGAAACCCATATGGATTCATGAATCTATCTTCCATCAAGGAAACCAAATTTTTCCTTAGAAATATTTCTAGAAAGAATTAGTTTCAGTCAGATAGCAATTATTTTGGAAATAATTTTATAGAGATAGTTACAAAGTGAGATGGGCCTGAAGTCCTCGAAATTTGTAGGATCATATTTTTCGGGGATTAAATTAAGAAAGGTAGAGCTGAAAGGTTCATAAAAATAACCTCTGAGCCTGGATTCCTCCACCACCCTAATAAGCTCTTCCCCTATAAGCTCAAAGAAGTGGTGAAATAATTCAACAGTCCAACCATCAGGTCTGGGACTCTTATCTTTCTGCATTGATTTAATTACCCCTTCGACCTCACCTTTTGAAACAGTAACTATGAGCATATCATTCTCTTCCTCCACATATCTAGGGGAAAATTGAGCCACCTGGATGAATTCTTCAATTCTAACTTCTTCTGGAGCTTTAAACAAGCCTTTAAAGTGATCTCTTCCTAGAGTCGCCAGCTCATCAAAAGATTTATTTTCTCCCCCATATGCCTGTTTCGTTTCCCAAATAGTGTTAATGTTTCTTTTTTATGTTTCCAACTGTTTTATCCTCTCCTTTTTCTCCTTTTTCTTGTATCCATCCCCCTCTGGTCTTTCCATGGATTCAAGTGCTTCATCAATACGTTTTAACTCAGCTTCTTCTCTAATCTTTTTTTCTTTTAACCAAATGATTGTTGAATGTTTCATTCTTTTAAGAGTTTCCATAAAGATATGAGCTAAAGAAGAACCATGATCATGGTCCATAGGCCTCCAAGTGGCTTTGACTAAAATGTTGTAGCTGAGATCTTTAAGCCAGGTAGGATTAAATTTAAAGGGTGATCTAGGCTTCCTACTAGTCCTTTTCTTATCGAGGATGATAGGAAAGTGGTCTGAATCACCTACTAACCCAACCCACTACCTAAAAAGGGGAATTTGATTAACAAAGTCCTCCTTCATAAAAAAAATATCCAATCTCTTACCCACCCTTACTTCACTTGAGTGTCTGTTTCTCTAGGTAGGTTTGGATTTGATAACATTTACATCAATAAGCTTTCCCATCATGATTTTGTTCACAAATAAATTATTTAGGGGATCTACTTGAGCCAAAGGCCCCCATGTATCAGACATGTCCAATGAAAAATTGAAATCACACCCCAGCACCAAATTGGAGGATTTCATGAAAGTTTTAGAGAATAGGGCATTCCAGAAAGAGGCCCTATCCTGGCATGGCTCGTAGATGTTGAGGAAGGAGAGCTCCATGCATAATTCTGAAGAATAAACCTCAACCCCCAAAACTAGATCTAATCCTCAAGAATTTGACAACTTAATACTACTATCTCTAAAGCCCAAGGCTAGGCCCCCAGATATTCCATTTGCATCGGTTGTCACAAAAGACCAACATCACAACATTTTACAAAGAGAATTCTTCACAATCTCTCCATTCCCAAGGGTTTCTTGAAGCAAGATAATGTCAGGACTGTATGTTTTGAATAATTCTTTTAAAGCTAGCTTCTTACAGTTTCTAGAAAACCCTCTACAATTGAAGGATGGAACAATCATTTGGTAACCACCACATAGGGTTGTGCTGCTCTAAGTGCCCCTTTGAGGGGTATTTTTTTCCTTCGGTTATATCCAGTTTTTCTTTTAGCTGTGCCTCAGATACTTTTGCTTTCCTACCTCAAGTCTTACGAGGTATTGAAGGCTTCCAGAAACCCCTCAACCCTCCTACAGTAGCTAAAGAGTGGTTGGACCTCTTCTCCTGAGGATGCAGGTTGTAATGATGAATCCCTGAGAATGGAGAAGGGAGGGTAAAACACTCAGGGTTGGAAGGGGAAGGCACATACAAATTGAGAGATGAAATAGAGGTGATGATATTGTCCAGAGTGAAAGAAAAGCTACATCTATGAGACGCTTCATACTGGAATGACCTAGAGGGACCAAGCCTATGGAGAACATCTAATAACGAGTGCAGAGAATCAAATACTAAGGAGAGGGGATGGGAAAAAATACCTGCTAACTGGGGAGAAAGTCTGATGAATTCAACCTCATCTTAAGCCTCCCATTGTTGATCGAACTCTGGAATAATTTGGATCTCGGGCCTCACAATTATTTCTTCTTGGAACTCCATATGATCTAGATGCCCATCCTACTGTTCCCCAATCTCCACCACCTATACATTAACCTCCTCTTTGGCATAAGTCTGGGCTTCATAACCTAGCTCACCCCTTTGTTATCTTCCTCTTTGGAAGTCTAGGGGACAATCACGTGCCAAATTCCCAGGTTTATGGCAACGATGACATCAGAAAGACAAATTCTCCTAGTCAATAATTTGGAAGTACGAATACCCCGAAAGTTGAAGCTGAATTTTTTCGATCAAACCCTATCTTGGATCTAGTCTTACTGGAATTCAGGCCAAATTCCTACTCTTTGTCTCCAAAAAATACATATAAGCTTTAAGAAAAATTCCCAATTTGTTGCCTATGGCCTTAAAAACATCCTCTATCTAGAGCTGTGGGGGGGAAGCCGGAAGCTGAACCCAAACAATTATCTCCTCTAATTTTTCTCATTTTGCATCAGAAAGGGGAGTCCATTTCTTGAATAAGATTGGCGATATCCTAAAGCACCAGTTCCGCTCCAGCACCCATTCCAAAGTCTCACCCTTGTTGAATCTAACCATGAACCATCCCCTTGTCAATGTGATAACTTCTACCTATATATCCGGAGTTCCAAACCATGCCTTAGCAATCCATTCAAATATATACTTTGTTGAATAATGCCTTCCCTTTTCTCTTCCAACCATAATTAAATCAGAGGCTTTGATAGCCTTATCAATCTATATGTCAACCCCGAGAACAAGATTTGGGCATTCCTCTTTTTTCTTGATTACTCTTCCCTTCTTCCTCTTCAAGCCACTGCTCTGGCCATTCTCACCTGATACTGAGTGAGAATGCCCTTCCCAAGCATGGGTCGCTTCCTCAATATTCAGCCCTAATCGATCCTCCATCGACACATTCTAAAAGAAGAACTCCCCAAGATCTATAGAATGTCCATCCACTTTTGGGCTAAAATTCAAAGTCCTCGCCTCCACCCCTAGAGGGTTGAGACCCAGAAATCTTCATGCTCGAAACCCTAAAAATATGATGAGGGACTGCGACTTCTTTCCTTCATAGGGTCCACAAAAAAAAATGTGAACTGTTCCTTCCATTAGCACCCATTTTTTTGGGACAAAACCCTCCCTATCACACCAACAAGGCTGTGAAATTGATCAGGTTCGTGTGTCTCATCCTCCCTCTGTCTCGGATCTAATTTGCATGCAAGGGTTCTATTCACTCTTTGGGTTGAGCCCAATTCATTTGACTAAGGATCCTTAACCAGACAAGACTTGAGTCCCTCATCCCCCCATAGACCACTTCTTTTGACTATATCTTCGAGGCCTCCCAAAAAATTGACAGATTCTGGAAAAAGAAAGGGAGTTTTAGGACTTACTAGGAGATCCACTAACACCCCTATGACTAGATCCACCGATTTCGTTGTTGTTGCCAAACCTTCTTAAGTAACAATGTCAGAAACCCAGCATTCTACAACTGAAGAGATGGGTTTTCCTTCCCCCGAGCACCCTAAACAACCTTCAAAGTTCTAATATAACACTATTAATCTCATTTTTTCAACTGGGGATCTAGCTAGAAGTTTTACCTTGTCCAAATTTTTGTGAGTTGGCTCCAAACCCCAAACAAATAGGATGTTTTCTCTCTCAGGCTCCAGATTGACACAATCCCTGGGGTTGACCATTTCCTCTCCATGATGGTGAAAGTAAAAATGTAACCGCTCCTACAGATGTTCTCCCCTGGTAAAGGCCCATGTTGCTAAGGATTAACCAAAAAAAGTGACCGAGTAAACTTCCTTCTCTTGAACCATTGTGGTTTAGACTCCTCCGATTTCCAAAAGGCGTTTGTTCCCATGTGTGTCTACCTGCTGCCAGTTGTGGGCCAGGTGTTGACTAGGCCCTGTCGCTAGACAATATCCCTGCGGCTAAGTCTTCCTCCCTTCATCAATCCCAATCTGTGCGCAGACTGAAACCCTAAATTCCATTGAAACCCTCCTCTTATTTCATACACCCATGGTTTTGTTAGAGCCCACGGTTTTGAAATTTATATGTATCCAATTTACTAATTTTTTGTCTCTTAAATTTTCTTTTTATATTGAGATAAATCATTATTTGGACTATGAATTAAAACATAGAAAGCCTACATTTTTTTCTATATATATATATATTTTTTTATGTTGACAAACTTTCTGATATATGTATACACATCTCACTTACTTAAGTTACATCTACACATCTCATCTATACTAGGTTGTAGAAACATGGATATTTTAAAACATTATTTCTCTTATGTGATTTCCGCAAAAAAAATTGATTAAAACATTATTTGAGTCAATAATGAAATATTTTTTAAAAAATTATTTAGAAATATTTTTATAAAAAATAAGAATTATACAATTTTCTCTCTATAATTTTTTTTTGTTTTTATTACTTTATTTTTCTATAAAATTAATATAAATATTTTTTTTAATTATTTAAAAATATTTTTATAAAAAATAAAAATTATACAATTTTTTTCTCCATAATTTTTTTTTGCATTTTATTACTTTATTTTTTTATAAAATTAATATAAAATTAAAATATTTTATTTATAATTAAAGATTATTTTTTATTTTTTATTATTGCAGGTGTTTTTTATTTAAAAAATAATTTATATATATATATATATATATAATATTATATTATTATTATAACTGTTTTTTTATTTAAAAATTTATATATATATATATATATATAAACAAACGTGTGTCCACTCAAACACAAAAAATTACACATATCACATCTCCTTCCCTGGTACTAGATGTACAATAAACCTCTCGGCTCAGAAAAAAATAAGACCTTCTTATACAACAACAGGTAAGGAGTCGCGTTCTTCCCAGTCTCAGAATCTATCAGAACCAATGAAAAAATATTCAAATATAACAAAACAATTTAGCCGTCAACGGACCCATCATCAAGTAGGATGAATAGGGACTTGTAAGTTCCCAAATACAATCCTCCGTGACATGGATAACCAGCGAAAAAAAAAATTAAACTGCTCTTCTTTGATTATCTGTGTGAGCTTCTGATACCAGCAAAGTCATATAACGAGTGCTTCCCCTCTACTCCGCTAGAGAAATACCATTTCATGTAATCTTCATGAACAAAATTTCTGAACAAGCGTGGATGAGTTTCATCAATCAGTTCTTGCGCTGGACCGATCTCTGCTTCGAAATCAGGAGCATAAAACGCTGCAATAGACAGCCTAGCCCGGCGACGGTCTGTCATTGCTCGATGCTCTACGCTCTTGTACCTTCCATTACTCATTACCTAGAAAACCAGCCACATAGTATTTCAGTGAAACGTTTATTAAACGAAGTTAGGATAACAGGCCTATCAATCTGTAAGGATCATAAGTTTACCTCTATCAAGTTTCCCAACGTATCCATTGGTCATCCTTGCGAACATTTAATCCTACTACATCATCATCCTGCAACAAGAGTGTAATGGCAGTCATGTCTGCATGTGTGTAATGGCAGTCATGTCTGCATGTGGGCTCATCCCAAAGAATGAGAATGAATTACTATGGCTTTCCAAACTTCTTCTCAGAGAAATCAGGCTTCAACTGTAATGTCTCCGCAATCAAACTCAACAGCTTCCCAGCAAACCTTTTAATTTCAGTATTGTATGTATCCGCAATTTCCCTCCCAAAAAACCCAGAATAATGTCAGTATTTTCTTTTCACCCATCCATCAGGTACGTTAATCTTGTGAGCTTATTCTTGTTCCATCACGGTCTTCGAGCGTGGGTAAATGGTCATCCCTCTGGGTGGTCTTTGTTGATTGTAATTAAAACCCTCTCTATTGTTTTTATAGTTGTTATTTTCCTAGTGAAAGAATGACATTTATGTCTCTATCTGGTTGTTGATAGTGGCTGCTAGGTTGGGTCTTGGTTCTAGACGCCCATAGGATTTCTGAGGTGTGTGTCGATTAAAGTTTTGAGCCTGGTGTCTTGGGTTCCTCTGAGGCAATATCTGGGGTATTAATTACAGGACTATGGTGGCTCATCTTTTAGTTTGTGGCTCTGTTCCATCTTGGTTTAGTGCTTGGGTGGATAATTGGTTAGAGTCAAGTGTATATATACAACTATTGCGAGCCCCTGTCAATTAAATCTATTGGCTTGTCTCCGGCTGAGAGGTCGTCTTCTCTAATCCATGAGTATTGTCTTACAAATTCTTGGGATCCACCTCCATTCTCAGGGCACGTTCTTCTCTATAGTGCCAGGGTGTCGGGGGAAGCTTAGCATACGAGCGTCGGTGTTCTTGAGTCGGATCCTTGCAGGTGTGTTGTACCGTTGAGGGTAATCTAGAGAACGAATTTTGGTGGTGATTTGGTGGGGAAATTTGCTTATGTTTTAGCCGAGGCCCGGGAGTTCCTTTCATCTATAGGTATGTCGCGTCAATAAGGGAGACCCCAAAGAGGGGTTGGCCAACATGTGCATCCAGGTGCTCATGCGAGTGGTGACTCATCCTTTAGTGAGAAGCACTCAGTGAGTCTACACGTGGAGGAGGAGCTCACTCAAGACCCAAATCTCCCTCCTGGTCACGTTGTCCAGCCTTCGTCATTGGACTCAATTGTTGATTAATGAAGGGGAATCTACGCCAACCTAGATATCTTCTAAGTCTATAGATATGGAGACCGAAATGAAATTATGGCCTATGTGAATGACAAATTGTTCAGTTAATTAGAAATTATGGAACAACTAGATAATTTTCACATAAGTCAAACCCGAATAAATGAATGCTTGTAGGACATAGAGGCACACCTGGAGCACATTGACTACCATATGCATGAGTGACAGGGTCCTATCATAGTTTTGACGATGCACCATTCACATTCACCACCTTGATATGAAGCCGAATAGTTGTTAGTTTTTTGGCATATATGTTTCTGTAGCCCTCCAAAAATAAAGGGTAAATTGCAAAATCTTATGTTTAACATTCCATCTCACCTTGTCGACAAATCCAGTTGAAGTGAGGCAAGAAGAGCTGACGATAATTAGAATGTACTTGTTTTTTCTATGATAATATAAATGCAATTTCTTGATTGACAAAAGAAAGGGTCCCCATTATTTTATATGGAATTCATATCATAATGGGATTTTTATGCAAGTTACAACAAGATTTTTAGTTGGTTGAGTAAATTTTGAATCACCCTTTCGAACCATAGGAAAAAATAATAATTCTCCTCTTTTTTAACTTTATCATATATTTTAAATTACCAAAAATAGATCATACAATAAAAAATTATGGCACTTGTAAGTTGTGTGCATTTCAAATCTTAAATTGGAAATTGTCTGGAAGGCTAACCTTTGTCCTAATATATCTAGGAATTTTAAGTACTTGAGTCTAAAATTTTAGTTTACAGTACTTCGATATGATTTCTTAAGCACTTGAAAATTTCATAGTCTAATACTTTACAAAGGAAATTTCATACTAAAGATGTCAAAATCATTTGTTTAAGAGTAATTTTAGGATTATTGAAAAACTGTAACTTCTACAAGATATATCTTGTAAAATATAATGATTCAAACATTTCCAAGTGTATTTTAATTATTGTCTCAAGATTCTAATTTTATATTCCTAGATGATTCCTTTAAAAAAAAAGTTAGGGTTATTCATAATCTAATCCATAGATTGTATCTATAAAAGCTATATGAATGGGAACCTGAAACTTTAATCATCTATACTATGATATTTCTCCTTCATTTTGTCAAAAGTTCTCTATCTAAAAATTTCCACAAAAACGTTCATAGCATATATAACAATACATGTTAATTGAAGAAGCAAAACCCTGTTGGTCCCAGATGCACAGCTAAACAATAAAAAACACACAGCAGAATGTCAAGCACATATGACACATTATTTTTAACGTGGTTCACCCAACCAATCTGGGCTACGTCCACCAAACATAGGCATCAGGAATTTATTAATCAAATTGGAGATTACATCAAGAAATCCTCACAAAACTCTCTACTCTCAGCAATCCATCTGAATGGTTGCCTGTTATATAGCATAGAGAATCTAACAGCCTCATTAACTCCCTCACATCAAATATAGGAGGCATTAACTCCCTCCCAACAAACTGGAATTAATCTAGAACCTGAATTCTATTGTTGTCATCAGCTGAGATTTTTCCTAGCGCTGCGTGCGTGACTGCTGATGCTGGCGGACTGTGCTGGTGCGGGCATGAACCTGCCTGCGTGTGAATGCTGTTAGCGCTGGCAGACTCTGCTGAGAGTGATTGCTGTGCGTGGTTGGTACCGTGGACCAAGGCGCTGGAACTGTTAGTGCATGTGTGCTGGAGCCTGTTTCGTGGAGCGTTGTTTAGTGAACGGTATGTCACTTAGCATACTCCTGGTGCGTGTTACGTTGCTGGTATTAAATGAGCGTAAGAAAGGCACTACATCATAGTGAGGAGTAAAGGTATGCGCATTCAAAAACGTTGATACATATTGGAAAACAGTGTGACTTAAATTTATAAATCCGGCATGGATCTGGTATACACAAACTGCGTGGAGATGTTTCTTTTTGTATCAAACGGTGTTGATACATATTAACATCGGTGCTGCGTGGGGATGTATTTAATACATCAGCGTTTATTATATTAGAACAGCGGGGGTATGGATTTATAAACAGCGTGGATGTTTATTATATTCTAAAACGGCATTGATATATATTTAAAGCAGCGTGGATATGGTGTTTTAAAACAGCGTGGATTTGTTATAACCTGCGTAGCAATGAATTATACATTTTAAAACAGCACGGATATATGTTCTAAACCGGCGTGGATATCTATTGAAACTGTGTTTTGAAACTGCTTTGCTTAGTATGTGTATGGACACCTGCGTTAAAACGGCGTACAGGTGGATTTATGTATTTCAATGGCGTGTAAAGCCTAGAACCTAAAACCACACGAAACATAATCATAGGCAGTTTTTTTTTTTTTTTTTTTTTTGGCAAAAAGGCATCTAAGTGCGCAGTCAATTTTTTTTTTTTAAAAAAAAAAAACGCAGTGCCACTTGTATGTCGGAATGTTTATGCGCTACAAATAAAGTGCAAACAAGAAACTTTTTTGTGTGAAGTGCCAAAGGGCAGTTTTTTTTTTTAAAGGCAAAAGTACAGAGGCATAGGCAGTTTTTTTTTGTCGGTTGTGTAAAAACAAAGGCATAGGCAATTTTTTTTATTGCTGGTTGGATATTGGAGATTATTGTGTTTTTTTTTTGTTGATACAAGATGGCCAAAACTCAAAGTGCCCGTTTTGAAATTGAGAAATTTAATGGCAAGAATAATTTTGAGATCTGGAAGGTGAAGATGCACGATCTGCTGGTTCAGCAAGGTGTGGCGAAAGCACTGTTGGGGAAAAACAAAAGACCTCCTTCCATGACGGAGGATGAATGGGATGAGATGGACGATAGAGCTCTGAGCGCAATTCGGTTATGTCTGGCGGACGATGTTCTGTTCAACATTGTGTCAGAGAAAACCGTCGCAGGCTTGTGGTCGAAGCTTGAGAAGCTCTATATGACGAAATCTTTGACAAATCGGATTCTCCTGAAACGGTAGCTTTACGGTTTGCGGATGAAAGAAGGTACCTCAATTGCTGATCACCTGAATGTTTTTAATACCTTATTGGTGCAATTAGATAGTCTAGATGTGAAATTTGATTCAGAGGATAAGGCAATAACTCTATTATGTTCTTTGCCCGAATCTTGGGATCACTTTGTTACTTCCATAAGCTTTAGTACATCAGATATCCTTGAGTTTGACGATGTTGTTGGAGCCTTGTTGGCTGAGGAGACGAGGAAGAGGTCGAATGCAGACACCTCTACATCAGAGGTAATGATGGCCAGAGTTCGCTCACGAGAGAGACACTCCGGGGGAAAGCATAGCGACTCTCACTCAAAGTCCAAAGGAAAGAAGCCAAAGGTGAAGTGTTGGCATTGTGGCAAGGCTGGACATCTGAAAAAGGATTGCTGGAAGCGAAAGCAGGCTGCTAAAGAAGGCTCTTCGACAGAAAAGAAGGAAGCCAACACCACAGATACAGGTTCAGTATCTGGTTCAGGTATGAGTGATGAGGTATAGTCTGTTAATGTTTCAAAACATGATCAACATTGGTTGTTAGATTCCGGGGCATCTAACCACATGTGTATACATAGAGATTGGTTCAAAACATATAGATCAGTTGATGATGGAGTCGTGTACATGGGTAATGATGTCACTTGCAGTATTGTTGGAATAGGAAGTGTACAACTACAAATGTTTGATGGCACAACCAAAATGTTAACTGATGTGAGACATGTACCAGATCTAAGAAAAAATCTAATTTCATTAGGAGCACTGGATACTAATGGATATAAAACTGTAATTCAAGGTGGAGTAATGAAAATTTACAAAGGCATCTTACTAGTTATGAAAGCTAAGAAAGTAGGAAATCTATTTCAGTTAGAAGGTAGAACTGGGTCAGATCATGTGTCTGTGTCTGAACATCACAGTAGTTCCATTCACTTATGGCATCAAAGATTGGGGCATATGAGTGAAAGAGGATTGAAAATTTTGGCTGACCGAAAGTTACTTCCTAATCTAAGATCTGAAAAATTGGATTTCTGTAAACATTGTCTGTTTGGTGAACAAAAGTTTAAAACAGGCAAACATACTAGTAAAGGGATACTTGATTATATTCATTCAAATGTTTGGGGTCCAGCCCCTACAGCGTCATATGGTGGCTCGTCATATTTTGTATCATTCATTGATGACTTTTCTAGGAAGGTCTGGGTCTACATGTTGAAAAAGAAGTCTGATGTTTTTACAGTTTTCAAGCAGTTTAGAGCATTGGTAGAAAACAGCACTGGTAGAACTATAAAATGTTTAAGAACTGACAATGGTGGTGAGTTTTCCTCCAAGGAGTTTGACAGCTATTGCAAGGATGCAGGGATCGAAAGACATAAGACCACGGTTTATACTCCTCAGCAGAATGGAGTTGCTGAACGCATGAACAGGACTCTTCTAGAGAGAGCAAGGTGTATGCTGAGTAACGCCGGGTTGCAAAAGGAGTTGTGGACGGAAGCGGTGGCAACAGCTTGTTATGTGATAAACCGATCTCCATCAACAGCGATAGGCTACAAGGTTCCGCAAGAGGTATGGAAAGGACACCCTTGTGACTATTCTAAACTCAGAGTGTTTGGTTGTGATGCATATGCTCTAGTGCCTAAACATCAGCGAACTAAACTAGATCCGAAATCGAAAAGGTATGTCTTTGTTGGGTATGGTGATGGAACAAAGGGATTTAGATTGTGGGATCCTACTACCCGCAAAATCATCATCAACAGAGATGTAAAGTTTAATGAATCCTCTCTTGTACAGTTAGATGTAGATAGAAGATTGAAACAGGATGATGTATCTGATTTCTAGCATATTCAGTTTGACAGCATTTCTAATGATAGTCATAACGACCATAGTTCAGATTCTAGTCATGAACAGGTTTCAGAATCAGATTATGAACAGGGTTCAGATGGAGGACATGAACAAGTCTCAGATGGCGATCATGAAGAAATTCCTACAGTTGATAGAAAGCCAATTGTGGAAGCACAAGAAACATTCTTAAGGAGGTCTACAAGGATCAAACGCCCTCCGAGAAGGTATGATGATCATGTTACTTCAGTTGCTTTGATCGCTAATGATGATGAACCTTTGTGTTATCAGGAAGCTGTAGAAGGTTCAAATAGTGACAAATGGAAAGCAGCCATGAAGGAAGAAATGATGGCCTTAGGTAAGAATGGCACGTGGGATCTGGTTGAATTTCCCAAAGGAAGGAAAACTGTGGGATGCAAGTGGGTGTTCAAGGTGAAATGGGGTGTGAATGATACGGAAGACAGGTATAAAGCGAGGCTGGTTGCAAAAGGGTTTTCTCAGAAAGCTGGCATAGACTTTCATGAGATATTTTCACCAGTGGTTAAAATTGTTTCAATTAGAATTGTGTTAGCATTAGTGGCTTTGTTTGATTTGGAGTTGCAGCAGTTAGATGTTAAGACTGCATTTCTACATGGTGACTTAGATGAAGAAATATATATGGAACAACCGGAAGGGTTTGTTCACCATCACAATGAGAAATTTGTCTGCAGGCTCAAGAAGTCATTATATGGCCTGAAGCAGTCGCCTCGGCAGTGGTATAAGAAGTTTGATTCTTTCATGTTGAGTCAGAAATATGTAAGAAGTGAATATGATCATTGTGTTTACTTTAAGCAGTTAAATAATGGCATGTTCATTATCTTAGTGTTGTATGTTGATGATATGCTTTTAGCAAGCAAAAGCATTGAAGAAATCAACAGGTTGAAGACTCAGATGGCAAGGACGTTTGATATGAAAGATCTAGGAGCGGCAAGACAGATTTTGGGCATGGAGATTTTTAGAGACAGGAGTATTGGTAAGCTGTGGCTATCACAATAGAAGTATGTTGAGAAAATACTTTTGAGATTTGGTATGGATAATGTGAAGCCTGTTTCAGTCCCTTTAGCTTCCCATTTTAAGCTTTCTTCGAGTTTATGTCCTAATACAGATGAAGAAAAGGATTATATGTCTCGAATTCCATATGCCAATGTAGTAGGGTGTTTAATGTATGCGATGGTTTGTACTCGACCAGATATTTCACATGCAGTTGGGGTTGTCAGCAGGTACATGGCAAATCCGGGTAAAGAACACTGGTCAGCAGTGAAATGGGTGCTTCGGTACTTGAGAGGCACAAGTAGTTATTGTATTTCTTACAATAAAAGTAGTGAATCTGTTTGCGGATATGTTGATTCCGATTTTGCAGGTGATTTGGATAAGAGAAGATCAACTTCAGGGTACGTCTTTACTCTTGCAGGTGGAGCTATAAGCTGGATGTCAAAGCTACAAAACATTGTTGCTTTATCCACTACTGAAGCAGAATACATTGCTGCTTCGCATGCTTGCAAAGAGGCGGTTTGGTTGAAAGGTTTGCTTGGTGAGTTTGGTAGGTTACAGGACAACATCAGGTTACTTTGTGACAGTCAAAGTGCAATACATTTGGCTAAGAATCCGGCCTATCATAGTAAATCAAAGCATATTCCAATCAAATATCATTTTGTAAGACAGGTTATCACTGAAAGGGGAGTTTCTCTTGAAAAGGTGCATACAAAGGAGAACTGTGCAGACATGTTCACGAAACCAGTTTTGTTGGAGAAGCTACGCTGGTGTTTGGCTTCTCTTGGCTTGCAGAAAAGATAAAATAATAATAACAGGGCATCAGGGGAATTGTTGTCAAGGTGGAGATTGTTGAGATTTTTCTATTTGGAGCAAAATAGGAAAAATCTCAGCTGATGACAACAATAGAATTCAGGTCCTAGATTAATTCCAGTTTGTTGGGAGGGAGTTAATGCCTCCTATATTTGATGTGAGGGAGTTAATGAGGCTGTTAGATTCTCTATGCTATATAACAGGCAACCATTCGGATGGATTGCTGAGAGTAGAGAGTTTTGTGAGGATTTCTTGATGTAATCTCCAATTTGATTAATAAATTCATGATGCCTATGTTTGGTGGACGTAGCCCAGATTGGTTGGGTGAACCACGTTAAAAATAATGTGTCATATGTGCTTGATATTCTGCTGTGTGTTTTTTATTGTTTAGCTGTGCATCTGGGACCAACAAACCCTAGGATTATAGATCTCATACCAAATGTAATGATCGAAAGTACCTTAAAAATTATAAAATTTGAATGAATGCAATACAGTTCGATGGTGAAACCTACTTTTAAAATGAATATAATACAAAAAGATAATATGATATGATCTTATGACCATATCTCCTTGGTATATGTGTAGGACATAAAAGGTACAATTATAATAGAAGAGTAGAATGAAATGTTTTGGCGGACCTACTAGTATAATGATAGAAATGAAAAATGTACTAACAAAATCAACGTTAAAAAAACAATACGATTCAAGATGATGATCTCATCCTTTGGGCTAAATATTTTTGGAGGTAAAAGGAGGAAACTATTTTTTTAATCATATATCAATTTATCTATGTATAGGTTTACTCAAATTTAAAGTGTTAAAACTCATTGGATGTAATAATTAGATTCTTCATCCATTAAATACCCACTCTACATACTTTTGAGTAAATATGCAATGAAATAACGTAGTTTTCTTTATTTTCCTTAAAAAGTTCATAACTCTTATTTTATTATTTTTATTATTTTATTATTTCCTTTACGAGGTTCATTTTATACCTTAATATTCCCCTAATTCATGCACAAGTTCCTAAGGAGTAAATCTTGTGATGTTTCACTTTCTGGTGCAAGTCCCATAAAATATCTAGGAGCCTATTATCCCAATCCTTATGATGAAATTTCATAGTCTTTGTCAAAATGGATTCGAAAGCTTTGTTGGTGACTTCTACCAACCCATTATCTTGTGTATGATATATTGTAGATTTCCTATGCTATAACTTATACTACATTGTGATGGATTGAATGAGTTTAGATGTAGATTACCTATTGTATAACAATCCTATATCATACACCAAAGTACACAAAGATCTCTTCATAAAGAAAAATTGTTAATACTTTCATTGTAGCCCTTGCAAGTGCTTTAGAACTAACCCTTTTGGTGACATGATTTATGTAAACCAATATTTCATCATTCTTCCTAGAAGGTCAGTTGATATGACCCACCAAATATAAATCCCATTTCTTGAAAGGCTCTACCATGAGATGAGTTTGTAGTGGCACCTTACTTTTTTTATCTATGTGGTTCAAGTACCATGGAGATTAGTGACTGCTACATTCACATAATATTTATACCATGAATATCCACCTGAAGGGATCACTTCTTATCGGCTCAACCATGAAGCCTGACCTCAAGGGTGTTGAAACAATTGAATCTGTGACCTCTCAATAACAAAGGTGCTTTAAATAAAGGGACTTGACCTATTGATCTAATCCTTGCGGATTTAGTATAATTTTGTTAGATTAAATAGGTTGTCCCTTTCATTGTCAACTTTGTAACCTCTAACATAATTTTTCAGCATTTCAAAAAATAACAAACCAATAATAACCTAGATATATGACCCTTTTTGCAATCCTTTTATCAATGAAGTTCCACCCCATAAGATTCATCATGGTATGATTTTAAGATATCATAAATTGTATCCTCCCAAGAATATCATTAGATTATGGAATATGACTCTATGCGAAAGAGCTATTTTTGGATCCAAGAATATGTTGTACTTTTTTATCATCTTCTATCTTTCCTTCAGTAAAAGATACTCTTGAAGCTTTCTTATATCCAAATATTTATCCATATATATGAGCCATGATGTGTTAGTACATAATGAAATTAAATGCTCACAAGAAAAAGTATCTTCTATAAGAATAAACTTGCCATTGTTAGTAATCTTGGAAAGGAAATCTGCTATAATATATACTTTTCCTATATTATCAAAGATGATAATATCAAATTCTTGCAATAGTAATAACCATCTAATCACTCTATTATTAGTTATTAGTTTATTCATTAAATACAAAATGATAAAATGATCAATATGTACAAAGGTAAGACAACCAAAAATATGGGGAAATTTATTAATAAAATATGGTACCGCAAAAAATTCCTTTTCGATCACTATATAATTCAGTTTTGTAGAGGTGAGATTCTTACTAATAAAATATATTACACAAGGCTTTTCTTCTTATTTCCATCCAAGAACTATTCTACTTGCTATGTTTGATGCATCCATTGATATAAGGAAAGGTAAGGACCAATTTTGTCCATTTAAGACTAATGGCATATACAACTTTCCCTTTAAAGCATCAAAAGCAACGTGACACAGTTTAGTCCAAATAAATTCTACATCTTTAAATAGTAATGCAAACATAGGAGATGTAATTTTATTAAAATTTTGATGAATCGATAATAATAACTAACATGCCCTAAGAAGATTCGAACATCCTTTTATGATTTTGGAATAGAAAAACCCATATTGTGTATTTTCGCTAAATCTTTCTTGATTCGAATGAGTGAAATATGATTTCCTAGAATTCTTCCTTTCCCTAATAACATGTGACATTTTTTATGGCTAAGGGATAGGTTTGTTTCATTACATTGAATGAACACTTTCTCTAAATCAACTAAGGCTGACATTTTTTATGGCTATGGAATAGGTTTGTTTCATTACATTGAATGAACACTTTCTCTAAATTAACTAAGGCTCCCTCGAATGTTTTACCATAAATAATGAAATCATTCATATACCTTTCTACAAAATCATGTAAGAAATTTGAAAATATACCCAGATAATTTAAATGTATTAAACATATTACAAATTCCAAAAGCAAATATAAAAAAAAAAATTCCAAAAAAAATAAAAATAATTTTTCTGGTCAGAAAAAAATAAATAATTTTTCTTATCAAAAAATAACTAAATTTAAATATATCTATTAAACCTATAAAAAAATATAATTAAAAAAAATTAAATATGTATTAAATTTATTGAGAAAATAAAAAAAATTAAAACATCTAAAAATTAAAAATAATAATAATAAAGAAGTTAATAATAATAATAAGTAGTTATTCAGCTCTCTATAGTCTCTACAAATTTCCCGTTTTCCATTTTCATAAAAACTATGACGAGGGTAATACCTGTTGATACATAAAATTTATGTTTACTAATTATTTTTGCTTCGCTCATAGATGGTAGGGGTTTATTCGACATATATTCGGTTAGAATGGTCAGACAATTTAATAAATAAATTTTATTTTTAATAAATTTTATAATTTTTCCTTCATCGTAGGATTTATTCGACATTAGAATGGTCAAAAAGTTGGAAATTTCCCAAAGGCATATAGTCGGTTAGAATGGTCAGGAAATTTAATAAATAAAATTTATGTTTAATACATTTTATAGTTTTTCCTTCACTCATGCATGGTAGGATTTCTTCGACATGAGAATGGTCAAAAAGCCGGAAATTTCCCAAAAACATATTGTAATAAATTAATTTCATTAAACTAATTTCACTATAAGATTCCTTAACATTATATTTTTATTTACCAATGTTTATTTTATGTGTTTAGAATACAAAATAATTTTAATGTTCTTACTTTATTATTTTTTTTAAGGTGTTTTTGGTTTTTTTTTTTTTTTCTTTCTTTCTTATTGAACGGGAATTTTTTAAAATTTTGTAATACACTTAATTTATTAGTATAAATCAATCTTAATCATAGAATTAATAAGAGCTAAGATCAAATTCTTTAAAATTAAACTTTTTTTAGAATAAAATTTTTTCATATAGATTTGATCGCTCTGAAAACATAATAAATTTATAATTAAAATTGATATATTGTAATTTTTCATTGTTTAAATTACATTTTTGAATATAGAAAATAGATTCAATGTCTTCAAAATTTACTTAGAAAATTGGATCAACCTTCCATTTTAAAATGTTTTTTAATTAAATGGAAAATTTACTTAGAAAATTACATCAACCCTCCATTTTAAAATGTTTTTTAATTGAATGGAAAAGATTTGATAATCTCATAATATACTTAGCCTACTACATGATCGAACAGATAGTATAGAAGGTATATGAATGTTTTTTCAGTTTTTTGGTGTGCTCCTATCTTTAAGGCATGTGAATGTTTTTTAGTTTCTTTGGTGTGCTCCTATATTCAATTTATTGAAAAATAATTAATGAAACATGGTTAGAGCTATAATTTATTAAAACATTATTTACCAAATTTGCATTGGCGCTATTGAGTGCATATCCATTACTTTATAACATTTAGTTTATTAAATTTCTTGTTATGGTTAATGAATTGTTAAACTCAATGTGAGAATTTTTTTAGAAAGGATCGGGTTTTTGTTAAAGAGGTTTTAGACATAGACTACATGGTTTTAGTTCTTACATAAGTTCAGTTTAATTCTTACATAGTCTAGAAGACGTGGTCCAACTGCTCAGGTTTTTGTAAGGAGGTTTTAGACATAGACTACATGGTTTTAGTTCTTACATAAGTTCAGTTTAATTCTTACATAGTCTAGAAGATGTGGTCCAACTACTTAGTGGGAAGTTTGATTCCCACAGGTGTTATGGTCTGAATTCCAAGCAGGAGGTTCCCATAGGTGTTATGGTCTGAATCCCACGCAGGACTATGTATGCTTGACAATTGGTCTAGGCTTGAATTCTTTAGATGAAAACTCATTTTCTAATTCTTATTTTTGAAATAATTTTTAACATTTCATTAAAAAATCAATATAATTTCATGATAGTATATAAATTTTATTTGATGATTAATACAATGTATTCATATTTATTGATAAGATATATGGATAAATTTGTAATACTTTTTATGGATCATTTTCATGTATTTATTAAATTTTGAAATTTTATCTTTTTTCAATCATATAAAAAATTGGTATTTTGTTAATTTTGGTATATAAAAAATTGGTATTTTGTTAATTTTGGTTATTGTGATTGTAGGAAGAGTAAAAGTAATTTATCAATGGAAAATAAAAACATCATATTAAACTGATATTTTGGAAATTAAAATTAGGTTTTATGTTTTATATTACTTTAATATTAATAATGCTTAATTAATAGTATGAATATTATTATTGACATCAATGTTTTTATTATAAATAATACTAATATTAGTATTAATGAATAGTATTAAATTATGTTGATTGGCCCCATTTATAAAAGTTGATTGGCATATAAATGAAGGTGAAATGATTTTGCGAGGTTGTGCTAGATAATAATATTTTTAAAAGTTTACATATTAATTTGATATTAAGAATTAAATGAATTACATATGGCAATATTTTGTTATGATCAATACTAAAATAAAATTTCATTTACATTCAGTCCATATATATATATGCATCAATTTAAGATTGAAAGTGGCCTAGATCCATCTTAATTCTCGAGTGCCCAAAGGGATTAAATATCTTTTGACTTTAAAAATGGTTTATATCTCAAGAGATTTGATCCCTCTCAAAGTTAAGATGAATCTAGGTTGGTTTTAAAAATAATGTAATTTATAGTTTTCATTCCATATCCAAATATATTTAAGTATTAAGCATTAGTGTTTGTTTTTAAATATTATTTTTAAAAATTAATATGAAGTATAATATATTAATAGTAATTTATTTCTTTAAATTATTAATTATTAATTGTTACTTAATAAAAACTAGTACAACCACATTAAAATTATTAATGTGGTTGATATAGACTAAGGCTTCATAAATATAACCCAAAAAACTACTGCAACATGAAGAATGTCTTACTAAATAATCTCAAATCCCTAGGAAATTGGTAAGTAGGGAACCACTTGGCACAAATCTAATTTATTAAATTTATTAAAAGTCAATGCAACCTAACAAACTCTTTAATACACTACAACCATCTATTTTTTAAAATTTATTAGAAGTCAATGCAACCTAACAAATTCTTTAATACAACATATCCTCATCCACCTTAAGTTGAAATAAGAAGCCTTTGGCATTTGGTTATTATCTTAAACTTAATTTGGTGTAGTCTAACTAACAGACGAAATGGCTTTGTGGCTGGAATAGAAATTTGGTTTTGTGACTGGAATACAATTTCTAGTAAGATTGTGATTTCTTGTTGTCTAAAATATACTTTTGAATGCATTAATAGATTTTCACCCTAAAAAACTCATGAGACACTTGATTTACTTGTTGATAATTTTTTAATATTAATTATAAATGGACATTTTCATATACATTATTTACTATAATTATTGTTAAAGTATTTGCATTTATTAAATCATTAATATATATATATATATATATATATATATATATATATATATATATATAGTTATATTTTATATTGATTATTTTAATGGACCACGGGATAATTTGTATAATAAATTTCTTACTATGTTAAATTTTGATGGTCAAGTACAACTAACCTTAGTTATTTTTTATTAATCATAATTGATTTTTAACATATTGAATAATTGAGAAAAAAAATTGGTAGAAATTATTAATATGTGTTTTTAACATATTATACATACATACATACATACATACATATATACATACATACATACATATATATAGATATTGAGAAAAATTGAACTTTTTATTAAGCCAATAAAACTTTATAGTTGTAGATGCATAAATTACTCCTGGAAATTATGACTCCATAATGAAGCAGAAAAAATACAATGATACTGAGTAGAAGCAAAAAAACATAAGTGCTACTCAGAATCCACGAGCAAAAAACCATAGTCCATATCTGGGCCTCCCCATCATTGGAGAAAATGACCCTTACATAAAATCTATTTTTTTATGAACGATTATAGTCAGTATGTCCATAGATAAATAAAGGTAACAGTGGTGTCAAGATATCAAAAACCAGCAAAGTTGATATGAAGCATAAAAAAAATAAAGTAAAATGTAACTGCCATAGCTCAATGGAAATATGCATGGATCATTTGTTGTAAGGTTGTTGATCCAACACATGGATCCTCCCCTCCTCCAATTTTGTTATGTGCCAATCACCCAAAACCTATTGCAGACCTTCCTTAGAATGTAGGTCTGCCTCTATGTTCCACTCCCAATATATGTCGCAAACAAATATAGAATCAAAACCATTTTAAGTTGCAATATTTATTCTATGAGTGGAATCAAAATGTGATTTTGACATTTCTAAACTTCCTTAAACCAATTTATAACATTTAAAGAGTCGTTGAAAATTTGAGTTGAATCAATCCGAATTTGTCAAATCTAGCGCAATAAATATTTCAATGATTAGATTTTTGTGAAGTTTTTTGATCTTGAACCAAGTCCAACTAAAGCTTTTAATAATATGTGTTCATTAATTTGTATTACCAACCCCTCCCCCCATATGTTCTGAGCATCAGAGGCGCCATCAAAATATGCCCAAGGGATATGTGGTCTGAATTTTTCTTCTCTAATGATCTGAAGAGTCTGAGTTGGAGAAGTAAGGGGTATTAAAGAAAAAATAGAGGTACACTTTGCCACAATAAGTGAAGGTGACAAAGGGGTGTCCTAAAAAATTCCTTTGTTCCTTGCCAACCAAATGCCCCATGTGATGATCAAAGGAATTTTTCTCGAGTTTTCATCATGTGTCGAGTTCAACCAATTTTTCCAAGTTTCCAAAATGCTTACCCCATTCCAGATAATTTTAACCTCCAGTAAACTCAGTGTGGCCTCCTAATTTTTTATAATGAGAGGAAAACTTAAGAACAAATGGAAAATTGATTCTTCTAGATTTTTGCATAATATACACCAACCAAGCCCATGTTTGTTCCTTTTCTACAGTTTTTCCCATGTGGGCACTTTGTACTTAAGGAGGCACCAAAAGAATAGTCTTGAATTTGTTCGGCATTTCAATTTCCAAAGTGGATTACAACACAACTCTGCACCCCCTGAGCTCTCCTAACCATTTGATAACTATAGCCATATTTTGGAGAGTATTGACCTATAGGTGCATGAACACATCGAAGTGCATCTAGACGGTCCCTTGTCCAAACATTTGTATGCTGCAATTGTCTGATATATATTTTCCAATCATCTCCCAATTACGGCTCTAAATGGATATCTTCAGCATTTTTCCAACCCTTATGCAAAAATTTTCAAAACAATCTTAAGCAAAAATTTAAAAGAATCTACACACCTTTTTTCACTTTGTAGGAGCTCGATATTGCCTCTGATGTATCTTTGTACTTTCGGATCATCCAATTCTGAAATTACGATATGCAGTAGCCCTCTGTGTCCTCTTTCCAATGCCACCAGTCTAATCCAAATTGGATTCTCCAAGGAAGAGTTATGCAAAATCTCCCACAGTGACTTGATTATAGACTAGTTCAGTAGAGCGAACTTGTACGACGTGCCACGAGTCACTGTTTTGACCTTTGGCTCTAAAATATATATACAAGAAACTACAGCCCGTCCTCTTTCTGTACCTTCTTATAAAATTTCAATCTGATGCTCAGAGAGAAATTTATGATGATTTTCCCTACGTCACCTATTTGGAATGTAATTCAGGAGTCTGCAAAAACACCAACTTCCTCAAATCATATCTCCGCAAATATAGCGCAAAAATATCTGAAATTCGGACCCGATGTTCAGCGCGATTTCTTCTCAAATGGGTATTTTTTTAGCTTCTGAAACATCGCAGAAAAAAATTTATAGCGAAAATTCCACGATGACCTATTTGGAGCAGTGAAACCCTAGAATCCAAAGCTCCGATACCAAATGTTATGAAACCAACTCAAGAAAAGATAGAAAAGATAGATCAAAGCCTTAGAATTCAACCTCTTCGAGGGGGAAACCTCCTTTACATTACATAAATGAACAATTCTTGGATGATTCAAATGACAAAACCTCCTTTCTATATATAGGAGTCTAAGGAGTCACAATATAACCTAGCCGACCTAACAATAATAATATAAAGCCACAAAAATAACAATAGAGAGATTCTATGGGGCACAATAATAACAATATGGGGATAATAGGGGCACAACAATATTAATAAGGGATGCAACTACAATAGTAATGGGGTAATCACTAGTATTATAGGGACCCAACAATCCTTCTTCCATAAGTAGGAAGAGTAACGGAGATAGAGGGCACCCTTGTCTGAGCCATCTCTGACTGTGGAAAAAAGGGGATGCATGACAATTGATAAGGACAACAAAACTCACATTTGATATGAATCCCATGACCCAGTTGATGAAGCCAATATCGAAGCCAAAGTGAGTAAGAAAAAGGCACAGATATAACAAGCTAATTCTTTCATAGATCTTAAATATTTCTAGAAAGAATTAGTTTCAGTCGGATAGCAATTATTTTGGAAACAATTTTATAGAGATAGTTACAAAGTGAGATGGGCCTAAAGTCCTCGAAATTTGTAGGATCGTATGTTTCAAGGATTAAATTAAGAAAGGTAGAGTTGAAAGGTTCATAAAAATAACCTATGAACCTGGATTACTCCACCACCCCAGTAAGCTCTTCCCCTATAAGCTCAAAGAAGTGTTGAAAGAATTCAACAATCTAGCCATCAGGTTCGGGACTCTTATCTTTCTGCATTGATTTAATTACCCCTTCAACCTCACCTTTTGAAATAGGAACCACGAGCATATCATTCTCTTCCTCCACATATCTAGGGAAAAAATGAGCCACCCGGATGGATTCTTCAATTCTAACTTCTTCTGGAGCTCTAAACAAGCCTTTAAAAAGATCTCTTCCTAGAGTCACCAGCTCATCAAAAGATTTATTTTCTTCCCCATATGCATATTTCATTTCCCAAAGAGTCTTAATCTTTCTTTTTGATGTTTCCAACTATTTTATCCTCTCCTTTTTCTCCTTTGTCTTGTATCCATCCCCCCTCTGGGCTTTCCATGGATTCAAGTGCTTCATCAATATGTTTTAACTTAGCTTCTTCCCTAATATTTTTTTCTTTTACCCAAATGATTGTTGCATGTTTCATTCTTTTAAGAGTTTCCATAGAGATATGAGCTAAAGAAGAACCCTAATCATGGTCCATAGGCCTCCAAGTGGCTTTGACTAAAATGTTGTAGCTAAGATCTTTGAGCCAGGTAGGATTAAATTTAAAGGGTGATCCAGGCTCCTTACTAGTCCTTTTCATATCGAGGATGATAGGAAAGTGGTCTGAATCACCTCCTGACCCAACCCACTGCCTATGAATTGGAATTTGATTAACAAAGTCCTCCTTCATAAAAGAATGATCTAATGTCTTACCACCCTTACTTCACCTAAACATTTGTTTCTCTAGGTAGGTCTGGATTCGATAATATTTACACCAATAGCCTAGCCCATCATGAGTTTGTTCACAAAGAAATTAGTCACGGGATCTACTTGAGCCAAAGGCCCCCATGAATCAGACATGTCCAATGAAAAATTGAAATCACACCCCACCACCAAATTAGAGGATTTCATGAAAGATTTAGAGGATAGGGCATTACAAAAAGAGGTCCTATCCTGGCACGGCTCGTAGATGTTGAGGAGGGAGAGTTTCATGCATAATTCTGAAGAATAAACCTCAACCCCCAAAGCCATATCTGATCCTCAATAATTTGCAACTTAATACTACTATCTCTAAAGCCCAAGGCTAGGCCCCCAGGTCTTCCATTTGCATCGATTGTCACAAAAGACCAACCTCACAACATTTTACAAAGAGAAGTCATCACAATCTCTCCATTCCCAAGGGTTTCTTAAAGCATGATAATGTCAGGACTGTAGTTTTTGAATAATTATTTTAAAGGTGGCTTCTTATAGGTGCTAGAAAACCCTCTACAATTGAAGGATGGAACAATCATTTGGTGCCCACCACATGGGGTTGTGCTGCTCTAAGTGCCCCTTTGAGGGATATTTTTTTTCCTTTAGCTATATCCAGTATTTATTTTAGTTGTGCCTCAGATACTTTTGATTTCCTACCTCGAGTCTTACGAGGCATTGAAGGCTCCTGAAAATCTCTCAACCCTCCTATAGTAGCTAAAGAGTGGTTCCTCTTCTCTTGAGGATGGAGAAGGGAGGGTAAAACGCTCAAGGTTGGACAGGGAAGGCACATACAAATTAAGAGATGAAATAGAGGTGATGATATTGTCCAGAGCGAAAGAAAAGCTACAACTATGAGACGTTTCATATTGGAATGACCTAGACGGGCCAAGCCTATGGAGAACATCTAATAATGAGTGCAGAGAATCAGATAATGAGAATAGGGGATGAGAAAGAATACTCGATGATTGGGGAGAAAGTCCAATGAATTCAACCTCATCCTAGACCTCCCATTGTTGATCAAACTATGGAATAATTTGGATCTCGAGCCTCACAATTTTTTCTTCTTGGACCTCCATAGGCTCCAGATACCCATCTTGTTATTCCCCAATCTCCACCACCTATACATTAACCTCCTCTTTGGCATAAGTTTGGGCTTCATAACTTGGCTCACCCCTTTGTTTTCTTCTTCTTCAGAAGTCTAGGGGACAATCACGTGCCAAATTCCCAGGTTTATGGCAACGATGACATCAGAAAGACAAATTCTCCTAGTCAATAATTTGGAAGTACGAATACCCCGAAAGTTGAAGCTGAATTTTTTCGATCAAACCCTATCTTGGATCTAGTCTTAGCAAAATTCAGGCCACATTCCTGCTCTTTGTCTCCAAAAAAGACATATCAGCTGCAAGAGAAATTCTCAATTTCTTACCTATGGCCTTAAAAACTTCCTCCATCCAAAGCTGTGGGGGGGAAGCCAGAAGTTGAACCCAAAGAGTTATCTCCTCTAATTTTTCTCCTTTTACATAGAAAAGGGAGTCCATTTCTTGAATAAGATTGGCAATATCCCGAAGCACTAGTTCCACTCCAACACCCATTCCAAAGTCTCACCCTTGATGAATCTAACCATGAACCATCCCCTTGTCAATGTGATCACTTCTACCTATATATCCAGAGCCCCAAACCATGCCTTAGCAATCCATTCAAATATATACTTTGTTGAATAATTCCTTCCCTTTTCTCTTCCAACCATAATTAAATCAGAGGCTTTGATAGCCTTATCAATCTATATGTCAACCTCGAGAACAAGATTTGGGCATTCTGCTTTTTTCTTGATTACTCTCCTCTTCTTTCTCTTACAGCCACTACTCTGGCCATTCTCGGTTGATCCTGAGTGAGTCTGCCCTTCCCAAGCATGGGTCGCTTCCTCAATATTCAACCCTAATCGATCATCCATTAGCACATTCTAGAAGAAGAACTCCCCAAGATCTATAGAATGCCCTCCATTTATGGGCTAAAATTCAGAGTCCTCGCCCCCACCCCTAGAGGGTTGCGACCCAGTACCTCTTCATGCTCAAAACCCTACAAATATGATGAGGTACCACGAATTCTTTCCTTCATAGGGTCCCCAAAAAAATTGTGAACTTCTCCTTCCATCAGTGCCTAGCTTTTTGGGACAAAAACCCTCCCCTGTCGCACCAACAAGGCTATGAAATTGATCGGGTTTGTGTGTCTCATCCTCCCTCTATCTCAGATCTAATTTGCATGCGAGGGTTCTATTCACTTTTTGGGTTAAGCCTATTTCATTTAACTGAGGATCCTTAACCAGACAGGACTTGAGTCCATCATTCCCCCATAGACCACTTCTTTTGACTATATCTTTGAGGCATCCCAAAAAATTGTCAAATTCTAGAAAAACTAAGGGAGTTTTAGGACTTACCAAGAGATCCGCCAACACCCCTATGAGTAGATCCACCGATTTTGTCATTATCGCCTGACCTACTTAAGTACCGATGTCAAAGATTGAGCATTCTATAGGTGAAGAGATGGGTTTTCCTTCTCCCGAGCACCTTAGACAACCTCCAAAGTTCTAATATAACACTATTAATCTAATTTTTTCAGATGGGGATCTAGTTGGAAGTTTTACCTTGTCCAAATTTTGGTGAGTTGGCTCCAAACCCCAAACAAATAGGATGTTTTCTGGCTCAGGCTCCAGATTGACGCAATCCCTTGGGTTGACCATTTCCTCTCCCTAAGGGTGAAAGTAAAAAAGTAACCGCTCCTGCATATGTTCTACCCTTGTAAAGGCTCATGTTGCTAAGGATTAACCAAGAAAAATGACAGAGTAAACTTCCTTCCCTTGAAGTGTTGTGGTTTAGACTACTCTGATTTCCAAAAGGTGTCTGTTCCCATGTGTGTCTACCTACTACCAGTTGTGGGCCAGGTGTTGACTAGGCTCTGGTGTTGGACAATATCCGTGCGACTAAATCTTCCTCCCTTCATCGATCCCAATGTGTGTGCAAACTGAAACCTTAACCTCCATTGGAACCCTCCTCTTATTTCGTACACCCATGGTTTTATTAGAGCCCATGGTTTTGTGTGTGCAAACTGAAACCTTAACCTCCATTGGAACCCTCCTCTTATTTCGTACACCCATGGTTTTATTAGAGCCCATGGTTTTTTAATTAGACCTATCTAATTTATTAATTTTTGTATGTTAAATTTTCTTTTTATATTGAGATAAATCATTATTTTGATTATGAATTAAAGCATAGAAAGCCTACATTTTTTTTTCTATATTTTTTTATGTTTTTAAACTTTTTGACATTATGTATACACATCTCAATTACTTACATCTACACATCTCATCTATACTAGGTTGTAAAAACATGCATATTTAAAAACATTATTTCTCTTCTACAATTTCTATGGAAAGACTTTGCTTAAAACATTATTTGAGTCAATACTAAAATAGTTTTTCTTCTAATTATTTAGAAATATTTTTATAAAAAATAAAAATTATACAATTTTTTCTCTATATTTTTTTATTATTTTTTTTATAAAATTAATGTAAATATTATTTTTTAATTATTTAGAAATATTTTTATAAAAAATAAGAATTATACAATTTTTTCACCATAACTTTTTCTTTTGCATTTTATTACTTTATTTTTCTATAAAATTAATATAAGATTATAATATTTAATATACACATTAAAATATTTTATTTATAATTAAAAGTTGTTTTATTTATTTTTTATTATTATAACCATAATAAAAAATAATATATCAAACGTGTGTCCACACTGAAAAAATTACACATATCACATCTCCTTCCCTGGTACTACTAGATGTACAATAAACCTCTCAGCTCAGAAAAAATTAAAAATTTCTTATACAACCACAGGTGAGGAGTCGCGTTCTTCCCATTCTCAAAATTTATCAGAACCAATGAAAAATTATTCAAATATAACAAAACAATTTAGCCGTCAATAGGGACTTGTAAGTTCCTCAATACAATCCTCCGTGACATGGATAACAAATGACAAAAAAAAAAAAACTAAACTGCTCTTCTTTGATTATCTGTGTGAGCTTCTGATACCAGCAAAGTCATATAATGAGTGCTTCCCCTCCACTCCGCGAGAGAAATACCATTTCATGTAATCTTCATGAACAAAATTTCTGAACAAGCGTGGATGAGTTTCATCAATCAGTTCTTGCGCTGGACCGATCTCTGCTTCGAATTCAGGAGCATAAAACGCTGGAATAGACAGCCTAGCCCTGCGACAGTCTGTCATTGCTCGATGCTCTACGCTCTTGTATCTTCCATTACTCATTACCTAGAAAACCAGCCACATAGTATTTCAGTGAAACGTTTATTAAACGAAGTTAGGATAACAGGCCGATCAATCTGTAAGGATCATAAGTTTACCTCTATCAAGTTTCCAACGTTGATGACCAGAGCATGAGGAATTGGTTGCACAGGTATCCATTGGTCATCCTTGCGAACATTTAATCCTACTACATCATCATCCTGCAACAAGAGTGTAATGGCAGTCATGTCTGCATGTGGGCTCATCCCAAAAACACAGTCTGGAGTGGGGCACTCAGGATAGTAATTCATTCTCATTCTTTGGTATGGCTTTCCAAACTTCTTCTCAAAGAAATCAGGCTTCAACTGTAATGTCTCCGCAATCAAACTCAACAACTTCCCAGCAAGCCTTTTAATTTCAGTATTGTATGTATCCGCAATTTCCCTGCCAAAAAACCCACAATAATGTCAGTATTTTCTTTTCACCTACCCGAGTTAATTTTCTTTCTATATTTAGTTTTTTTAATAGTAAAATAAATCTAAATAAAAGGTTTGGAGTATGCTTTAAAATTGTTTTTGTTGGTGTTTTTTAAGATTTAAAGAAACAGGTTAACCACCTAAGACCAAAACGTATTAGATAGGAGTGGAAGCCCGTTAAAGACCATTAACAAATTATTCTAAATAAAGTACTATGTCAATAATGACCCCTCAATAGTTTAAAAACTGAATTATGATAGATTTTCTTACCATTTATAAAATAAAATTATATATCTATATATTAAAACTGAATTATGATAGATTTTCTTACCATTTATAAAATAAAATTATATATCTATATATTAAAAATGGTTTGAAAAAAAATCAAAAATATTATTAAATTTATTAGGTATAAAAAGTCTAAATTAGATTAAAAAACAATAAGTAGAAGTAAGAATCAAAATATTGACCGATCAACAATAATGTGAAAAATGATTACGTAGCGCTTTTGTGTCGTATAAAATTGAATATCTCTAGCTATGAACAAAATATGTTTGAAATTGACCTGAAATCAGGAGGTTGAAGTGGCCACACATTCAAATCTCTATGGTCAGAAGGAAACATTAGCAACCCCAATAAATCACCCCAATCCAGTTTTTGATCTTCAGACACAACAAATCTCTGGCCATAGCCCTCAAGGGATCCTGCCTTCACTGCATACTTCTGTTTTTCCTCCAAAGGAAGCTGGAAAAACTCCTTTCCAACTCTCTTAACACCATCTATTAAGGAGTTTGGTATACCGTGATTTACAACCTACAAAACGCCCACCACAATATATTTATTTATTTATTCCCAACCACTTCATGATAACCAGAAAGAACGAATTACTGAAATGATAGAACGAATCACTAAAATGATACCTGGAAGAAGCCCCAGTCTTCACAAGCCTTGGCAATCTTCTGCATCTCTCTTTCTCTCTGCTGTCCTTCTGACAGCTTGGCCATGTCAATGATGGGGATGTCCAGCTGATGATGAGACATTGAAGTTGGTGTTGGTTGTTCATCGTCTCTCCTAATATATCTCTCTGGTATTGTCTCCTGCCTTTTCACTAGTTCTTGAACGCTCTCGACCGTAAGAAAACACTTGCCCCATTTCGGAGGGCTCCTGTCCGCGCTCTCATAAACTGAAGCCATGCTTCCAAACACTCAATGAACAAATAAATGCAAACGAACTTGATGAAACTCTAACGCAGTTTGCTGCAGTCAATATTGAATGAATGATAAACCTACGGGATTTTGGATGTATTTATATAATGTAGTAGGACTAGGAACTCAATCGGAGATAGAACTCTTCCATAACCTGGAATTTGCTACGAAGCACGAAAGTTGATGAAACTCTTATTTTAGCGCAATCTACGCACCTCGTGTATCACAATATACAAAACTCAAACAAAAGCGTCCTGCAGTACATTGGTTGACATGACTATATTTCAATGTCGAAATGAGCAAACGAATGACGTAACGTCGGAGAAGAAGACCATGACTAACAATCACGTGGGTGACACATGAACGTGAAACTTTCCTTATATGGTGCTCGTGGGTTTCGAGATAAAGTGGTTTCAGGTAGGACCAATGGCAGAGGATGGTTGAGTCTTCGGAAATTGTTCATAGAGACGACAATTCCAGGGAATTGGTAGATGAATAGTAATGTTTTTTATTTTATTAAATTGTTGGTCGGTGTATATATGAATTTTAGATGGAAGAAGGTTCGTTCAGGTTTTTTTAATTGATGTTCTAGATTGATTTTTATAAAATATGCTTAGGGTATGTTTTTTTTGTAATGTTTATTAATGATGGTAGTGTATTACAGAGTTTGTTAGGTTGTATAGATTTTTTAAAAATTTTAAAAACTATATCCGTGCCATATGACTCCCCATCCACCAATTTCTTAGGGATTTGAGATTATTCCAATTCTAATGAGTTTCTCCATGTTGATATTATTTCAATTCTAATAAGTTTCTCATTATTATTTATAATATGCATTTATATATAAGCAAATTTTATTTAGAAAAATGGTCCATTGCTTTTAATAAATTAAAAAAATTAGATTCGTGCCAAGTGGCTCCCCACCCACCAATTTCTTAGGGATTTGAGATTATTCCTATTCTTATAAGTTCCTCCATGTTGATATTATTCCAATTCTAATAAGTTCCTTATTATTATTTATAATATTAATTTTATTTATAAACAAAATTTATTTAGCAAAATGGTCCATTATTTTTAATAAATTTAAAAAAATATATTCATGCCAAGTGACGTCCCACCCACAAATTTCCTGGGGATTTGAGATTATTCCAATTCTTATAAGTTCCTCCACGTTGATATTATTCCAATTCTAATAGGTTCCTCACTATTATTTATAATAATAATTTTATTTATAAGCAAATTTTATTTAGAAAAATGGTCCATTACTTTCAATAAATTTAAAAAATTAGATTCGTGCCAAGTGGCTCCCCACCCACAAATTTCCTAGGGATTTGAGATTATTCAAATTCTATTAAGTTCCCTATGTTGAGATTATTCCAATCCCAATAATTTCCTCATTATTATTTATAACATTCATTTATATATAAGCAAATGTTATTTAGAAAAATGGTCCATTATTTTTAATAAATTTAAAAAATTAGATTCATGCCAAATGGCTCCACACCCACTAATTTCCTAGGATTTGAGATTATTCCAATTCTAATAAGTTCCTCATTATTATTTATAACATTCATTTATTTAGTAGAAAATTTGATTTAGCAAAATGATCCATTACTTTTAATAAATTTAAAAAATTAGATTCATGCCATATGGCTCCACACCCACCAATTTCCTAGGATTTGAGATTATTCCAATTCTAATAAGTTCCTCCATGTTGAGATTATTCCAATTCTAATAAGTTACTCCATGTTGAGATTATTCAAATTCTAAAAAGTTCATCATTATTATTTATAACATTGATGTATATATAAGAAAAAATTATTTAGAAAAGTGATCCATTACTTTTAATAAATTTAAAATATTAGATTCATGCCATATGGCTCCCCACCCACCAATTTCGTAGGGATTTGATATTATTCTAATTCTAATAAGTTCTTCCATTAGAAGTTCATCATTATTATTTATAACATTCATTTATATATAGACAAATATATAACAAGGTATTTTCCTATGTCTTCACTATGGTGCAAATAAATTCCATCCATTGTGGCGTTAAGATGTTTGTGTTCGAAGATCATATTATCTACTACAATATTCTTCTCATGCTAGAAGAATGTGGGCTATAAGTTGTGAATGCTATGTCTTCTTCGATTAATAACAAGGTTTTCCATACCACATATAAAAAGATATTTTCCTATAATCGTGGCAACGACTTACTTATATGTTTGCTTTACTAGTATATGAACATACATATATTTGTACATTGCCACCGGTGTGTCATAGTGGAGAATTTAACGTCGACAACCTCTATGAGAAGTTCCTGTTCGAAGATCATATTGTCTACTCCAATATTCTACTCATGCTAGAAGAATGTTGGCTACAAGTTGTGAATGCTATGTCTTCTTCGATTAATAACAAATTTTTCATACCATATATAACAAGATATTTTCTTATAGTCGTGGCAACAACTTACTTCCATGTCTGCTTTACCAGTATCTCAACATATATATATTTGTATTGCCACCGATGTGTCATAGTGAAGAATTTAATGTGGACAACCTCTATGAGAAGTTCCTATTTGAAGATTATATTGTCTACTCCAATATTTTGCTCATGCTAGAAGAATATGAGCTATAAGTTGTGAATGCTAGTCTTCTTCGATTAGTAACAAAGTTTTACATACCATATATAACAAGATATTTTCCTATAATCATGGCAACAACTTACTTCCATGTCTGCTTTACCAGTATCTGAACATACATATATTTTTACGTTGCCACCGGTGTGTCATAGTGGAGAATTTAACGTGGACAACCTCTATGAGAAGTTTGGGCATTTGATATTGGATCATGAGGCTGCTAAGACCCTAAATCTTGAGAGGAAAATTTGTCATTGCACAAATGCGGAGTATAAGGTTTGACTAGCTTATCCCACAAATCTCCACAAGATCAATTATGTGTCCGCCATAAATTTAGTAACTAAGTGTGGTTTAGATCTTATTGATTTGGAGTGTCCTATGGAAGATTTTTTTACTTTTCAAATACAAATGTATAGAAGTAGCTCATCTATGAATTGGGTTTGTCCTAGGTTTTCATTGTACGATTAATGTAGAATTAGGTAAAGTAACATGAAAGAATTTTTGCTCTAAAATTAATTAGCAATCATTCAATAACAAATTTTCAAATTGCAAGATGATCTTATTAGTTTTTTATTTAAAGATTAGTATTGATCTATTTTAATCACAAATCTAAGAAGTGTTTAGAGTGATATAATTTATTCTTGTGTAATTTTTTAAAAAATTAAAAATTAAAAAAAAATGTTTGCATCTCAAAGATAAAATTGACAAAAAAAAATATAGCCCAAATATAAAATAATAACATTACTTGAAATGCTTAAAAATGTTTTAGCCATGAAAATTTATTTCTTTTTATTGTACATATTAGTTGACATTGAAATATTTTACTTATGAAGTACATTGTTTATATTAATAAGTTTCATGATAAGTTCCTCCATGATTAATAAATTATCAAATTTAGAAATTATGGTTGATTTTTTGAAATGTATTTTTATTTTTAAATTTTGAAATGCATTATATTGTAAATTGATTATAAGTAAAATAGATGAAGTAAAAATATAAAATTGAGCTTTTTTTTTTTCTTTTAATTTAATTATCAATTTTTGAAATATATCATACATTAAAAAAGTGTAAATTTATAGGTTTAAATTCCATCAATAATGTTTACGAAAATAAATGATGGTAAATCATGAAAATCAATGATGGTAAATCATGGTCAAGCATGTTTATTTTAGCGTTTATAATATTTATCTTAGGGTGTTTATACCTTGGGTTTATAATATTTATCTGTTGGGTTTAATAATATTCCTCTGACATTTACAACTATATCAAGATCGAAATCAATAGATGGTTTACATATTTCACTGCCTTTTTCTTTTCAACGTTATGCAAAAGTGAAAGACAATGCGCGAAGGGATTGGCTGGAAAACATGAATGGTCGTGATCATTATCTTGTTGATTTGAAGTGGTGCATCTTTTGTCATCCGTCTTGGTATGTTTTGGAAAAGGCTAGCATTTAATAATTGTGTTCTAGTGAAATGTTTAAAGTTGAGTTTCCTATCAAACACATCATTTAAATTGTTGTTTGATTTTTATTAAATGTTTATTTCATAATTACTTCATTATTATTTATTAAATGATTATTAATATAATTGTTATTATTATCTTTATTTATTATTATTAATTAATATTATTTAATATAATATTAATTATTATTAATATGGTTCTTATATTTATATTAATATTATTGATAATTGATATATGAGCTTGATATGGGCCTATTAGCATTTATCAACATTTATTAATGTGGTTGTGCTAGTTTATACAGTTTAATTGGTATAAATATTATAATAATAACATTTGTATTGGGTTTTAGAATAAGTAGACTGAATAAACTATCCATTTGATGGCAAGTAGTCAATTTTGTTAACAAAAATGGATCACTATAAGTTCTTCCACTACAACACAAAGGGTGTCAAGCCCCCAATTTTTTTCGTTAATTGGTCGGGGTGTGGCACCACCTAAGTAATTAACATGCTTCATTCTTATCTTACTTTACGAACTATGCCTTAACATTCATCTTCATTCATGAATAACATAACATTAATGTGCAAAATCCATTAACATTATAAACATCAATAATAGAAATCCATAGTACAGTAGGAGAACACATTCATATGTAACAAGAATCTTTTATTATATAAGTATGAGAAATTTTACAATGGCCGGGAGGTAGGCTCCATTGGCGTTACAACCGAGTCAGGCACCCACCCATGCACACTCGCACGGTGGTCTCACCCTCAACCGATCACACACAAGTTTATTGCCCAGTCAAGCGGGCGCACCCATGCACGACCCACTGCCCAACTCTCAATCAAACTCGTTCATCGTTCGGCGGGCGGGCGCCCTCACATGCCCACCACCTACGCCTTCAACCGCTTCAACCTTTGTGCAAGAACTCAGGTAGACATTTCTCGACGGGCGGGCACATAGAGCTACCCCTCGCTGCAGCTACTACTCTTCCTTCACACCTATAGACTGAGTGATTGAAGTCCGAATGTGATGCCCCAAATGCCAAGTCTCATTGTGTATATATATGATGTTTTGTGGAGGTCACGTCATTCGGCCGACCCTCCATCCAACCTTCCAATCGCGCGCCTTTGCAAATAATACAACGCCTTTGTGCAGTCGGCTCGCCCATGACATAGGACCACCCACCAACAACACTCCTTGTTTGTCTTTCATCCACGGTCGGCTTGTGGTGTGAGCTCCCCCAACTCGCCCATATAAACGTGAAACGCCAACTCGCATGCGCATAACATAACGCCTCATCCTTGGTCGTTCCACGCCTTCATTCATGACTTCTCTACTTCGCACAGTGGGAGGGCACACCCGGTTGACTCACCAACCGTAGGGCGTTGTACATCCTCCCCCACTCAAAATCGTTGTCACCCTCGTCAATCCCGACCTCCTCAGTAGCTTCCTGTCATACTTCTCAATCTTATTCTTCCATCTCCAAAGTGAGTCCTCCGATTCCCAGCTTTCCTCCTCTGGTGCATTCTTCCATTTGACAAGAAATTCTCGTTTCATGTGGCAACCAATCTCTATAGTTCTGAAGCTCAAAATCTTCTCCAACTCCAAAACTGGTTTGTCCACAATCCCAGCTGATCCTCTCGGCGGTTCAACTCTCTCTGGATGATCAATATCAAGTCTGCATCTCTTCAACTTACTCATGTGAAAAACCGGATGCTTCATGTGCATATGGTGTGGAAGCTCCAGCTCATAAGCAACTTCCCTCACACTCTTCTTCACTCGGAATGGCCCCTCATACTTCTGTTTCAGTTTGCTCGCAATCCCTTTAGGTACCTAAAACTGCTCCACGGTTATCTTGAGAAACACCATATATCCCACACTAAAGTGTACATCTCGTCTTCCTTTATCTGTCCATTTCTTCATTCTCCTTGCCTCTTCGTGGCAGTGCAACCGTGCCAGCTCCAAGGTCTCATCCCAAGCCTTCATGAACTTCTTCGCATGAGGACTTCTCAAGAAACCTCCTGTCACTACGGTATGCGATGTGACTGGCATCTGTCCATTCACCAACTCAAATGGATTGTACCCTGTCCCAAAACTCTTTTGAATGTTGTAGTTGAACTGAGCAACATCCAAGAGTTCAGAAAATTCTTCTGATCATCCATCACATAATGTCTCAAGTAATCCTCCAGCAATGCGTTGATGGACTCTCAGTCTGTCCATCTGTCTACAGATGGTAACTCGAACTCATCAACAACTCTGTCCCAACTAACTTGAACAATGTAGTCCAAAATCTTCCTGTAAAATGCGGATCTCAATCCGACATGATGCTTAATGGCATCCCCCAATACTTCACTATGTTCTTAAAGAACAACTTCGCAGTCTGCTCAGCTCCACAAGGTATCTTTGTTGGAACAAAGACAACATACTTGGAATAATGATCAACCACGACCATAATCCCATTATACCCCTGAACCTGTTGCAACTGAGTGATGAAGTCCATTGAAACACTCATCCATGGTCTCTCAGGAATTAGTAAAGGCTGCAACAGACCTCCTTGCCTCTGAGTATCCGATTTGTCCTGCTGACAAATGATGCACGTATGTGTATACTCCTCTACATCCTCTCACATTTTCTCCCAAAAAGAATCCTCTCTCCAACAATGCCAAAGAACGACGCATCCCTAGGTGGCCAGCCCACGGTGAGTCGTGGCACTCCTTCAAAAGGTGCCTCCTGAGCCAAGATGACTTTGGAACATAGAGCCGGTTTCCAAAGAACAAGAATCCATCCCATAGAAAGAATTTTCGTGTCTTCCCCTCTTTCACCTACTTCACTATAATCTGCGCTTGAGTATCGGTCTCAACACTTTCCTTGAGATTATTTTGCATCTCTTCTAACATTTGAACTCGACTCCTACTCCTAGCTACCCAGTCTTCTCCTTCCAATGCTGCAAGTTGTCCCTTCCTACTAAGGGCATTTGCTACCGCATTGTGTCTTCCTAGTCTATACTCGATAGTCATGTCAAACTCTACCAAGAAGTCCTGCCAACAAGCTTGCTTTGTAGAAAGCTTCGGTTGTGGTGCAAAATAACTTGTTGCAACATTGTATGTCTTGACAACAAAAGGCTTCCCAATCAGGTAATGCCTCCATACATGTAAACAGTGAATGATTGCAGTCATCTCCTTCTCATGAACCGGATACCTTCGTTCTCTATCCTGCAACTTCCGACTCTCATACACCACTGGATGTCCATCCTGCATAAGAACCCCTCCTATGGAAAAATATGAAGCATTTGTGTGTACCTCAAACGGTCGCTCGAAGTCCGGCAACTTCAGTATCGGTGTTGTAACCATCCTCCTCTTCAAATCATCAAATGCCACCTGACATTTATCCATCCAACTCCATCTCTTGTCTTTCTTCAATAGGTCTATCAGTGATGATGTCACCTTGGAGTACCCCTCTACAAACTTCCATTGGTAGTTGGTCATGCCCAAAAACACCCTCATCTCATGGACATTCTTCGGTTCAACCCAATCCTCGATCGCCTTCACTCTGCTTAGCTCCATCCGTATGTACCCTTGACCCACTATATGTCTAAGGAACAGAATCTCAGTCTGAGCGAACATACACTTAAACTTATTCAAGTACAATTGATTTGCCTTCAGTGCCTCGAACACCATCGCCAAGTGCTTTTTATGATCCTCCATGCTGTCACTATACACCACTATATCGTCCAAGTATACTACTACGAACAAATCCAAGTATGGTCGTAGAACATCATTCATCAAAGTGCAAAACTTAGTAGGAGCATTCCACAACCCGAATGGCATAACAAGGAATTCAAAACTACCATACCTCGTTACTATCGTGGTCTTCTTCTCATCTCCTTCAGCTATCCACACCTGATAATACCCATGCCTCAAGTCCAGCTTGGAAAACACTCGGGATTTCGCAAGCTTGTCAAAGCAATAAGTAGCTAATGGCAAAGGATACCTGTTCCTGACCATCTGTTTATTCAATTCACGGTAATCACAGCACATCCATAGCTCATTCGAATCCTTCTTCCGCTAGAACAATACCGGAGCACCATAGGGGGACCTTGAAGGTCTGATGAAACCTACATCAGTTAACTCCTTTAACTGTTGTTTCAATTCCTCCAACTCGGTTCCTGACAACCGATAAGGTGCTTTAGCCGGAGGTTGCTTCCCTGGCTCAAGCTCAATGCTATGGTCCATTACATGCCTTGGTGGAAGCTTCTTTAGTAGCTCATCAGGCATCAAATCTGCATATTTGACCAATACCTTAGAAATCTCGGCTGGAACAGGCATCCCCACTCCATCACCTTCGATTCCCTTGAACATCAACGCATATGTCTCCATATCTGACTCCTTCATAGCCTTCTCCAAGCTCAGTGTAGAAACATGCTACACCTTGACTTCCCGCCTTTGCCTATGAGTGGGAAAAGTCCAATTTTGTGACTGTCCAACCAGCACCACCTCATCACAAAAGGGGATAACAATTGCCTTGTTGCCCTTCAAGAAATCTTGCCCCAATATCATATCAAAGTTTTTCATCTCCATCATTATGAGGTCCAATTGACCCTTCCAGTCTTTTATCTGCACAGGCACATCGTGTGCCAAACACACCACTTTATCTCTAGAGTTCACCGCCTTAACTTCCACATTTGATGGGAAGATCATCAGTCCAACCTCTTTTACCAACCGTGTCGACATGAAGTTATGAGTGGCCCTCGTGTCCACCAGAGCTTGAATGGTCTTGCCATGAACCATCAAGTCCACAAAACCCAGACTAGTAATCCATGATTTCTCCATAACTTTTCCCTGCATACATGTTTGTTCTCTGCATCCATCAAGCTTCTTCATCCCTAAATTAGCTCTAATACCACTTGTCACGCCCCCAATTCTTTTTTCGTTAATTGGCCGGGGTGCGGCACCGCCTAAGTAATTAACATGTTTCATTGTTATCTTATTTTACTACACCTTAACATTCATCTTCATTCATGAATAACATAACATTAATGTGCGGAATCCATTAATATTATAAACATCAGCAATAGACATCCATAGAATAGCAAGAGAACACATTCATATGTAACAAGAATCTTTTATTATATAAGTATGAGAAATTTTACAATGGTCGGGAGCTAGGCTCCACCGGCGTTACAACCGAGTTAGGCGCCCACCCGTGCACACACGCATGGTGGTCTCACCCTCAACCGATCACACACAAGTTTATTTCCAGGTCGGGCGGGCACGCCCGTGCATGACCCACCGCCCAACTCTCAATCAAACTTGTTCATCGTTCAGCGGGCAGGCGCCCTTACACGCCCACCACCCGCGCCTTCAACCGCTTCAACCTTTGTGCAAGAGCTCAGGTAGACATTGCCCAGCGGGCAGGCGCATAGAGCTGCACCTTGCTTTGGCTACTACTCTTCTTTCGCACCTCTAGACTGAGTGATTGAAGTCTGAATACGATGCCCCAAATGCCAAGTCTCATCGCGTATATATATGATGTTTTGTGGAGGTCAAGTCATTCGGCCGACCCTCCATCCAACCTTCCAATCGCACACCTTTGCAAACAATACAACGCCTTTGTGTGGTCGGCCCGCCCATGGCGCAGGACCGCCCACCAACATCACTCCTTGTTTGTCTTTCGTCCACAATTGGCTTGTGGTGCGAGCTCCCCCAACTCGCCCATATAAACATGAAACACCAACTCGCATGCCCATAACATAACGCTTCGTCCTTGGTCACTCCACGCCTTCATTCATGACTTCGCTACTTTGCACGGTGGGAGGGTGCACCCGGTTGACTCGCCAACCACAAGGCGTTACAAAGGGGGTTTTAAGACAATATTTGAGATAATTTTTGGGTAAATTGTCTTAACTTGAGACAAAAGAAAACTTGTGTATTGTCTTAAATATTTTCTTTAGGCAGGTGTCTCAAATTATTGTCTTAAAATATTGTCTCTATAAAGACAATATATAACACAATCATTTTTGTCTCTCGAGAGACAATTTCATTTTTGTCTCGCCAGAGACAATTTCATTTTTGTCTATCTAGAGACAATAGTTGGGATTAAAGACATATTGTCTTTAAAGAGAACATTTTTTTAATCCTAACTATTGTCTCTCTAGAGACAATAAAATATTACATTCAAAGATAATAAAACATCACTTTTGTCTCTTTAGAGACAATATAAAATAATGAATCTAGAAAAATATCTCACCACTAAAATAAACCAATATTAAAGGTATTTAATTAAAAATAAACTACAATATCAGTGATTAATTCATATTAGGACACACTGGAATCAAACCACTGGTGTCTTGCTTATAAAACATGTGCTCATCCATTGAGCTAGCACCCTTTAAAGAATTATGTGAGAGTTATGGTAGTCCTTGAAATTTCATATATAGGCATTTATTTTAAAAAAAATACTCGACACATAATTGTGTAATCTATGTAAAATCTAAAATCACACAACCCCTAATTTTAACTTGATAAAAATAATTCAATAGATTTAGCTCAATGTCACACCCATGTAGCATGGCTTGCACAACAAGCTAATAATACATAATAATTTACACAATATTCAATCTAGTCGTACAAAAAAAAGTAACTAGAATTATCACAATCCATTAATATCTTGCCACAACTATTGAATAGCATATGTTTAGCATGTTTCCTCTTCATATGTTCGAGCAATATTATTTTTTTCAAGGAATTTTTCACATCAACTAAAGATAAGGTACAGAGAAATTGGCATAGCCATCCTCCTATCTATCCCTACGTTAAACGTTTTGCAGCAAGTTAGATAATCCAACACAGTTATCATTACCTATTAGTAGCAATGAAAAATGAGAGAAAAGAGTACTATATATTTTGTTTTACCAAAATATCCAAATTACACCCTGAAACCACAAAGGTTGAAGTCCTAACTAAAAATCAAAGTGATCAAGTTTCCTTGAATTCATCGTAAGGAATTACAGCAGGGTCCATCTCACAACAATTTAGGGGTAAATTTGGAGCTTCCTCACCCAAAAGTTTCTTTGCTAGAACCTGATGAGAAAATATAAGGAGATCCTTCCTAGGAACCAAGTTATTCACCTTCTTCTTCTTATACATAGACTTGAAACCATCAATCTTGACAAGAGGAGCCACACTCACTCCAACCTCTTCCACAAGTAATTTGCAATTTCTACCATTTCATGCTCACATTTAACTTTTGGAGGAGTGTCTTCGTTCCAAGCGGAATTCTACTCTCTGTATAGGGCCCAAACATCACCCCTTTGGGGAAATATCCTAATAGTTCCTTTAGGACTTTTTTCCCATGAAACAATATGAGAAAAAAAATTAGCACATTGTTGTTAGTATATTTTCCATTCTTAAAATTCCCACAACCCTAGTAAAATCCATCATCTAGCTAGTTAGTGACAATTTTCTCTTCATTAGTGATCTAGATTTATATAGGAAAGAAATAAAGTATAGAAATAACCATAAATACAGAGATGGAGCAGAAATAATATTTCATTTTATTAATGTAAAATACTGAAATATGCTTATAAATAAAAATGGAAATAAACTAGCTCGGACGATGGTAGCTTATCTCTGAAGAGAGATGTGGCGGCTAGATGCCTCTCAACTGTGTTACAATGAGGCTCGAAGACCCATTTATTGTTGAGAAACAATGGAAAACCCTAAAAATCCAAAAACCTAACCCTAGGAGATGAAACGCCAAACTGTGGGCCCCATTTGGGTAAATTGGTACATCAACTTCTTGGGGTCATAACTTTGGCATACGATCTCCGTTTGATGTGCACAATACCTCGTTAGAAAGATCTATTTGAGGAATACAACTTTTGAGTGAGCAACAAGATTTTCAAACCCATGTTGCTCTCGATTTTCGCAAAAAACGTCGTTTAGGGCCTCAAAACGGCTCCGGAAGTTCAGGACTCGAAAAACTGTCAAAAATAGTAAATTTTGCTACAATTAAGGAAACTAAAAAAACTAAAAGAGACAGTTGTGGGGGTCCAAGTGGGATAGGCAGGGGACCACCAACATCCACCTGGATCGTTCCTCCCCCCTTAAGAATCAATAGTTCCCATTGCTTTGAGTGCCTCCATGAGATGGGGAAACTTCCGCTGAACTTGGTCCTTGGTGAGTTGTTCTGCAATCTCTGATTTGTCAAGTAATGGTGGGAGGCATGGTCGAGGGCGATCCACATTAAACACTCAGTTCAAGCCAAGGAATGGGGGAATTTTGTGCTCTAAAGAATTGTTTCCCACAGCCTTGGTAATGGTGTAAGGACCATATCGGAGTGGTCTGAGCTTCCGATGGGCTCTTGTAAGACATTCTTTCTGCAGATGCAACCAGGTTTTTTCGCCCACCTAAAACTTGCATGGCACCCGATGTTGATCATGCCACAACTTGTACTTGGCATTTTGCACAATGGAACGGTGATATATCGACCTGTTGGGTAGAGGTGCTCCGGGATTAAGATCAGATGAATGCTTGACCTGACAGTGTAATTGTACCCCTGTGAGTGAGGAGAAGATGTTCTTGTATTCTTTCATGACCGTATCCACCTGCTTCTACTGCGTGGAGGAGCCCTTCTCTAGGGCCATGGATGTGGCTATGATCTTCCCCTTACTTTAAGAGTGCACCAAAAAGAAAATAAATTTCCTAGTCTGGGAGTTTATCTTGTTGCATTTCTTAACAGAGATCAAAGAGTTGGTGATACATGTGGCTACCTCTGATATCTTGTATAATGAATTACCCAAATAAATAATAGCAGCGCGAGGCCTTGAATCATACACAGCATGTCACTTCCACAAGTATGGTTGGCCTAATAATACATCACAAACATCAAGAGGTGCAACATCACACAATACCCCATCTGTGAAGGGCTTGATGTTGTAGGGAAGGCGGCACTGCTGGCAGACTCAAAGATCTCGTCCTTATTGAAGCCAACCGATGTTATATGATTGCGAGTGTGGTATAGTTGGCAGGCCCAAATGCTTCACGACCTCTGCTGAAATCAGGTTCTTTTGGCTGCCACTGTCGACAATGAATTGCAGCGATGAACCCTATACCCACATCTGTGAGTGGAAAAGATGCTCCCCCTCCTTTGGATCTTTAGGCTCATTCTTCTGGATCTTGATAGTGGCAACAGTGGCGCTGGGCTCTACATCAATGATCTACTTCCCTTCGTCATGCCTCTTGTTTAGTTCTGACTCAGGGTTGGAACATGCATCTGATTCTGAAGCCTTCAACTTAGCGACCAGTGACTGCTTGGTCCGACACTCACTTGTGTTATGAGTGGGGCTCTTGTGGAACTCACACCACTTTCTTGTGTCCTTCTCTGACTTCATGGTATTGTTCTTTTCTTGCGGCTTCGATGGGTTGTCTTGGGTCACCCCGCTTTGGCTTTATCCTTTGTTCTTTGGATCTGTAGATCCAAAATCTCGCTTCTTATGTTTAAACTTCTGCTCGATCTTGATAGCGTATTTGTATGCTGTGTCGAGCGAGGATATGTCCAGGAACTCCATCTCGTCCTAGATGTATCTATGTAGGTAGCTGCGATACTTGAGTACCAAATGATTCTTAGAATACTTGATGCCCAACTTCATGCACAGGGTATGAAAAATGTTGGTGAAATTCGGCACATCTTGGTCCCTTCCCTGCCATAGCATGGTCCACTTTATGTATTTTTCTTCATAGCTCTTGACAGGATAGTACTACTCCTTGATGGCGTCCCAGAATGAATTCCAAGTGGGAGCACTAAAAAAAGTGAGTTTGTACTTTCATCCTTTTGCTCATAGTAGGTTTGCCACCAGACCTTGACGTGAGGGGTTGCTTTGAGAAGAGCAAAAGTAATCTTTTCCCAGCTGGAAAAATCATGAACAGAAAAATACCCTTCTAGTAGATTTAACCATTTATCTACGACATCTTCATCTATCTGACCCTCAAATATGGGGATTTCAAAGTTAACTTGTACCTTAAAGGGTGTGGCATTTCTAGAGTAGCTGTTGGAAGTAGATGCGTTGCCCATGGGTAGCTGCTGAAGGATCTGGTTAAAGTTGTCCATCATCACGTTCCTTTGTCGCTTAAGGGCTTCCTCGAGCAATATTTTAATAGGATCTCCTGCCCCTCATCTTTCTTTTCATCTGCCATGGGAGGCCGTCAGGATTTATGAGGCCGGTCTTGCAAGGGTTCAACGAGTTCAAGCCCTAACTCCTTATGTCTCGACCTCGTCGGGGACATGCAAATAAAAACATAGAAAGAGTAGACCACTCTAATACCACTTATCCAAATTTATATAAGAGCACAATAAAGTATAGAAATAACCATAAATACAAAGATGTAGAAAAAATAATATTTCATTTCATTAATGTAAAATACTGATATATTCTTACAAATGGAAATGGAAATAAACTAGCTCAGGAAATGGTAGCTTATCTCCGAGGAGAGATGTGCCTCTCAATTGTGTTACAATGAGGCTCAAAGGCCTATTTATTGTTGAGAAACAATGGAAAACCCTAAACATCTGAAAGCCTAACCCTAGGAGATGAAATGCCAAACTGTGGGCCCCGTTTGGGTAAACGAGTACATCAACTTCCCGGGGTCATAACTTTGGCATACGATCTCCATTTGACACACACAATACCTCTTTAGAAATATCTATCTGAGGACTAAAACATTTGAGTAAAAAGCATCGGTCTCTAATCCTTGTTACTCCCGGTTTTCCAAAAAACGTTGTTTAGGGCCTCAAAACGGCTCCATAAGTTCAGGACCCAAAAAACTACCAAAAATAGTAAATTGTGCTAAAATTAAGGAAATTGGAAAAATTGAAAGAGACAGTTGTGGGGGTCCAAGTGGGATAGGCGGGTGGCCACCAACATCCACCTGGATCAGTTGGCGATGACCTCAAACCAAACAATCTTCATCTTAAACTTGCTTCATGAAATAACATTCTTAATACGAGCATAAAAATGCAACATTCCATCATCGTCATCATGTATAGCCCAAACTTGATCTACTTCAAAATTATTCTCAGTTAAATCCTTTTTAATGTCATGAAAATTAGCATCAGGTACATTAATATCGTGAGATTATTCTTCGTCCTCGGTATTTCCCATATCAGATTTCTATGATTTCTTACTTGTGGAACTTTCCATGGCATCATTTTTTTAATCTTTGGCCTCTTCTTCCACGACCACTTATTTTTTGCCTCAACATCCTGCCTCTTATTATCTGATGCACCCTTACCTGTAACGTTTACAACTTCAAAGTCATATTCATTGTAGTCTACTTCGTTTTCACCATTATAATCACTATCCTTCGCTTTTCTTCACGTCTTCTTCTCAATGATGGTTTTTCTACCATTGCCATGAGCATCCACATTGTGATCTTCTTCATTCTTTGGGTTGATTTTGATTTTCCTTGAGAGTAAATTATTTTTTCTTAACAGACTCAGTTTTAGCCTTCACATCGCTTGCGGCATTGGAAGCCGAGTTGGAACCCTTGGCAAAGGCATTATGAGCAAAAGAATTAACATTGGGATAGGGCACACCTTTAGACATACCTGGAAAAGATCCTCCAAACAACATATGATAAAATGTAGATGCTACTCCCATGGCCTTTTGTACAATAGCATTCACTTCAGCCCTAGAAAATGGTTTGATTTCAAAGGCCATGAAGGGTTTCTGACAAGTCGGGCATAGAAGGTGATGATTGACATAAAATATTGGGTACTCATACTATATTTTACAAAATGGACAGGTTATCCAAAAGGTTGTGACAGGAAAGGAACTTCTAGTGCTCATGTTGGGATGAGTGGGAGGAGGATGTCTATAATGACCATTGTTAGCATTCGATGCCACATTTGGGGCTTTTGAATATTTTGATGTAGTTGAAATGATGGTGGGTTTCTCTTCTTATCATAAGTGGATCTCTTATCCTTGTCAGAGAGCACACCCCACACTTCACTTGTGACATTGAAAGCACCCTTATCACTTATAGACTTATTCTTATTTGGATGGATCATCAAGGCCAACTTTCGGTAATTGTTCTTGATAAGTGTCTCGTCAGAAACCCAATCAACCTGCAAAATCCCCTAACAATCGGTATGCCCATTGGTTTTCTTCTTGGCTTCCCTGTGGACATTGAGAATGACCATCATCTGGGGATGTCCATCCAACATAGGATAAATTTGTTGAGCCTTCACAATGAATTTCTTAACCCCTCTCAAGTCTTGTGCCATAAATTTCTTCTTCGTGATCTCTTTGGCCCTAAACAATATAAACTTTGAAATGGGAACTGATACTATTACTCGTTTTGTAGAGATAGAAAAAAAGTGACCCGATTTTGAAAATGGGTGATGTAGAACACATGTCTTTTTTAGAACATAGTTTTTGACACTTTAAATTTTTTTTATGTACATTACGTTTTAGAATGGTAGTGATTTTCATGCTGATTTAAAAAAGTGGTAATGCTGCATCAGAGCATTTTTTTAAAAGACCTATTTTTTGACTTAAATGTAAATAATTATTTTCTAAATTTAATAATTTTAGAAGTGGTCTTCTTCTTGATCTTTTCTGTTTTTATTTTATTTTTATTTTTGTAGTGAGGTTTTTATTATTTCACATATCTAAAGAAGAAGGTTGATATTTTGAATTTTCGATATTCTACATATTTATACATCATTAATTAATATTTCAATCCAAATAAAATAATTTTATCTAAAAAACAATAATTTTTAACAATTGAAAAAAAATAACCATTTTTAACATAAATATAACTAAAAAACTATATGTTTTGATAATTTTTTGCTAGAGATGACATGTCAAAATCACAATTTTTATAGGAAAAGTTTAACTAAAAATAGTTAAATAATAGTTTTTTTATGAATTTCATATCAAAAAATAATAATAATCACTACTTTTTTCAAAAAATAATGATTAACATAAAAATGAATGCGAAAATCACATAATACAAATATTGAACACATAACAACCTTAATTGAGTGCTTATTCTTCTCATAAAATGTCAAAGTCAAAACATTACAAATATAACTAATTAATAGTTTCCAAAAATGAGCTTGATTTCCAAGCATAGCTTAAATTTAATCAACAATGTCACATAATCCAAACTCTTCGTCCTCTGGAGTTTCATCATTGTCTTCTTCCACAATATTTTCTGCTTCGTTTTGCTCATCTTCCTCCTCTAATGGATCTTTGATGTTTGTGAATCTCCCAATGTATGTATTTCCAATCATTGTGTGTAATGGTGGTTGGGGTTCCTTTTCTTTTTTCGCCACACATGATTCACTAAAGTCCCCTTTCTTCAACCCAATTTCTTTCATTGCATCTAGAAGAAATTGAAAAGCATTAATTCTTTGCTAAATAAAATTGCACTGTATTGGATCTTTTTCGATGGCAATGCAATTTCTTCCTTTTTGAAGGCAACATGTTAGTGTTGTACCTAATTATCAAGCACAAAAGAAATAATGAAGTAAATTAGTACAATGACATATAAATTAATAAATAACATATTGAAATTCAATTTCATATAATAAAACTTACCTAGAAAGTAAATCCAAAACCCAATCTCCTTCATTTGACTGCTGCAAAGACATGGCTAAATCAAACTCCTAAATAACATTGGGTTACATTGTTTAAGTGCTCAAATGGCTCAATCGAATGCTTAAAAAGGGCTCAATCGAGCAATCATTTTTTCCACCCAAACGTGCGATCTCTTTCCAAAAAGTGTAACCCAAATCCATGCTTTCACCCTTATAGATTATGAATTTCTAACAATCTATATCCTAATTATTATTATTATCCAATTTTAAAGTCATAGCCAAGCCAGACACCAAATTGGTGTATGAGACCCCCATTGTTTGTGGGACAAGAGACCCACCTCAACGCAATGATTTGATTATTATGTCTACAAAAGCATACCTACTCTAACCCCTTCTGGTTTTTGAACCTATGACCCCTTAAGAGGAAACACATGCTCTTAACCATTAGCCGTATTCATGCTCTAAGAAAGTGGATTTGATTAGATAAAGATAGTAATTTAGAAACTCACAATCACAATATATAACACACATGTAATACACCTATAAGATTACAAATTATGAAAATATGTTTGAGAATACAAGCATAACTATTTCCTTTTATGCATCTGCAATGGGAATGTAAATTGGCAGCAAGGAAAAAGTTGGATAAAAGAGTTTGATAAACTATTGTCAGAATCGCCCCATGTGCCCACCCCTACATGCAATCTAATGTATAAAAAAGTATGTTCACAAATATTTTTCCATAATGTGTGCTACGTCCATTAAAAGTCGAATTGAAGCACCAAGATTAAATGACTCCACGAGTCAAACAACATAACGAACTCTAAATAAATCAACTGGCACTGAATTTTAAATTCTCTTTGATTTGTTTTTAGCATTTTGCACATATTATGGAACTAATTAAAATAACGTTGCGATCTAACTGTTGTGCATGAAGCAAAATACTTGAAAGAATGACCATGAATTCTTAGTGACAGTAAGAGAAACGGTTACACCAGATCGCTGGAGAAGTGGTTACAAAAATACTTGAAAGAATGACCATTAATTCTTAGTGACAGTAAGAGAAACGGTTACGCCAAATCGCTGGAGAAGTGGTTACATTATAAGACGGTTGTTATCACCGAAATCACCAAAATAATAACTCCAAGATCACCGTAATATCACCATACTCACAAGATTAGTTTTCTATTAGAATTGTTATTAAAATCATAAACAAAATCTAGTCCGTCAAACATGAAATTGAAAATTCCACGTGACACTAACAAGAAGTTGCTCTGCACTAGAGAACATACCTTCTTATAAAGCCTTATCACCTAAAGTTGTTATAACTAGCAATTGTCCCAAAAGGTACAAAGAGAGGCCGATAAGATTATTAAAAGGAAGAAACCTCTACAGATAGTCAAGCATATACAAAGCTCGCTAGTGACCAAGGCAATAACCACGATGACCATCCCGTACCAGCACATTTGATACTAAAACAACAAAACCAAAACCAAACCATTCATATCAATATATTAAGTTTAAAACGCGTTCATACTAAAAACTCAATAGATTATTGGCAACACACTTTATTTTTTTAACTAAAAAATAAATTATACCGTTTTACATGGTAAATGAAAAGCGGAGAAATTTGTGATTTGCAAATACTAAAACAAACCACTTACAACTTACATTGTTGGTTGACACTGCAACTAAAACATTAACTAATTGTAATATGCTTTTCCACATTGTAATTTAATATTTTAGAATAGCCACGCGTTATCTAATCTATTCCTATCTTCAACTTGTAAACTCAATAATTATTTCTAAAATTGTTGTCCACTTATACCATATATAAAACCACCTTAATTAATAATGATAACCCCTCAAGTGAAGGTCAGATCAACATTATTTACTTAAACCATGAGTGTTGAAAAAGCATTATTTAAATAGATTATATAAACATTAACCATTCCGCAATATCAACATTATTTACTTGGATTATGTCAACATTTACCATTGCGTGCATCTCGGTAACTATAACCAGATGGAAATAAGGTAGGCCCCGTAATATTATTTACTTGGTTTATGTCAACATTTACCATTGCGTGTATCTCGGTAACCATAACCAGATGGAAATAAGGTAGGGCCCGATGTTGTATAGTGCAAGTCAAATTATAATATTCTTAAACCAATACTTATTGTATTCTTATGTGATGTTTAATAAAATACAATTAATTTTGTGATCTGTAAATAATTTTGTAACTATTTTTATTTAAACATTAATAATAATAATAATAATAAATGGGTTTTCCATTGATTGAAAACCTCGACTTCCCATCATTTATCATAACCCCCTGTTCAGTATTAATTCTTAGAAGATCACACATGTTTCTTTCATCTGACTTGCAGTGTCTGCATTCTCCACATTCTCCAGTAAATAAGGGAAGCACACTGTCACCCTCCTTGAGGTCAGTCACCCCTTCTCCAACACTCTCAACAACTCTGTGTCAAGCAACGGATCTATAGTTAGTGACCAATGCAATGCATTGCATTTTTGCAAAAAGGAAATGAAATGCAAAAAAAGAGGGTGATATTGCATTGCCAATTTGGATTACTCCTTTGGCTCATTAATGGAAGGAGATTAATCTGCAGAGGATCATGCAAACTTTGGTAATCGGATGTGCACGTGTATCCTCAGGATTTTCTATTTCTATTTATAAATTTCAGTATTGATTATGCAAGAAAGCAGGATTGGGTTTTTTAATTTGTCAATTACTTTCTTTGGTTGGAGTTTTGATTATATTTAAAATTTGGTATTGCCCTAGTGACTGCAACGTGTAACTATGTGATGATACCCGAGCATCTGCGCTCTTCAGTATTGTTCTGCAATAGTTAGAGCTAAGGTTTTCCAGAGATTAGAGTAAGTCTCACTACTCATTTAGAACGGCGATTGAGATTCAACGGCCCAGTTTCAAATGTGATCTACATTATCAATTTAGTATTTCATAATCGGCATGGCCAAACTGTCTATTTTGATTTTCGCAAATTCAATTTCAAAAAACAGTGTTTGGGAATATTTATTTCAATTGTGGATTGGTTTCATGGTAAACCAAAACAGAAAATCGCTTTCCTTGCACATATATGTTGCCCCGAATTGTTATCATTATCAGTATTATTATCTTCTCCCAACAGCGACAAAATGATGGATATATGCACAAGAGAAGAACCAAAAAGACAAGTACTCCAAGATATCCACTGAAAAGAAGCCTATAATCACAGAATCATTACTGCAGTAGATTGTTTACATTGTTACTTTAGCTCTCAGAGGCCTCAAGTAAACTCTAGGTGCAAATTTCAATAGTTTTGCACAAACATGTATGATTTAATAAATATTGAGGTTTGCAGCTCAACATCTTTTTTATTCCTCTCAATGCTTAATAGATCCAAGTAAAGGTGAAGCTATGCTAGTTTACAGTTATTTGAAGTTAGGAAGAAAGGCAAAAAATGTCATCATATTTTGACTATATGGTAATTTAAAAAAAATGGCATTGGTTCTTTTTTCCTTTTTTATATTAGTGTTATATACACACACAAAGATCTCCTGCACCCCAGACTGTAAAGCTCCTCACTTCTCTTGACCCAAATACAAAACTCAATTGATTTGTATAAGTCTATAAGTGCATGCTTCAGTCCAAAAATTGGCTCCAAACAGCTCATACAATATAATAAAATACGGTTATACAGATCTGTGCAGGTGTCAAGTGAATGAAAGAAAATTTACCACAGATTTGTCCATACTAGGGCACCGGAGGGGTTTTGTACCCAGCAATGTGCATACTGAATATGTGCTCAGAATTATCCCACAACTAAATGTCTATTCATCCTCAACTCTTTAGGGCCCAACATGTGCCAAAAAGAACAATCTCAAAAGATTGCATGTCAGCCAAAAATAGCTTGACTTAAAATATAACAAGAGAACATATACAATTGACATTGAAACATCTCCATCCAAAGACCACAACTGTAGTTGAATCAAGTGTGTTTCTTATAGTGGAGAAAACAAGGGATCTATCATGAATCAAATTGTGTTCTTATAGTAGAGAAAACAAGGGATCTATCTTATTTGTGAAAAGCACTCACCATAATCCCCAACTTTCTGACAGAATTAAGTCTTCTTGTTTCATGACACATGTACACACTTGGCTCACAAAAGTTTGAATGATCCATAGTAATCTATATCTACCAGAAACAATGGCAACATAGCAAAATCATCCTGAACCAACAACTATCACATGCCATGTACCAACACTAATTCTGAAGGGTTAACCCATAATAGTGATACTTTAGGTGAGATCACGTAATTACAGAAAACCATCTCTAAGCATCTTGAACCCAAATGTCTATAGGTCTCGTGTGAATTCTATGATAGGTGCAACAAAATATATAAGAGTTCATTTTTGCAACAGTTAACGGAGGTTTTGCAATTTTTATGCAGGTAATGGAGATTTTGCAATTTTTATGCAGGTGTAAGCAAGCCTAATATGATTTCACAAAATTAGACAAGAACAACAAATCGTTTTGCTTATGACTGCTTTCAGATTAACATTTAGGAATGCGGTCTCCATTGAGCTATTAAAATAATAATAATAATAATAATAAATAAACAAATCATTATTTTTCCTTTTTTACTATGAAATTATATTCTGAAAATTTTCATGCAAATTTTGTTAGCTATTAAAGCAACTCCAACTTGGATCCACACAGAGTCGAACATCACCAACTCAAGCTGTCTTCCATAGGACATGATACACGAGAGCAAATTCGAATATTTTGCATTGGAAATTGGCAGTCTTAGAATTTGACATCACATTTTTCAAATAAACTATGATGATAACTTCTAGTTTCATTTGGGCAAAATACCAAATGGTATTCAACTGAAAATTAAGGCCATATCACAGGGCTATACACTAACCAACAATTTCTGTAGTGCACTACCTATTTGAGACTTGAGAGAGAAACAACAAAAGAAATGTCTCCCAAAACAAGAAATATGAAAACTTCAAATAAAAACAGCAAGAAAGCAAAACCATTCTGAGGTTCAGCAAAACATTGACTGATGTAACAAACAAAATATAAATGCACAAGGACGTTCATAAACAGTTCCTGTCGATGATCAAGGTAACAGTTAAATGGGACAGCCAAGAATTTTACCAAAATCTAACTGACTAAATATTTAATATGAAAGGCTACTAACATGTCATTCACCATGAAAAGCGCAACATTGCAGGCACCATCTACCCAGTGTTAGTCATTAGTTCAAACAGCCAAAATCATCATGTACATACACATGATATATTATAGACCCCAGTACCATCTGCAGTGCGTGCTACTATCATATCGTTTCAAAGGTTGGCTGATTGATGTTCATTGTGTTTAGTTACATTCCTTATTAGCATCATTAATAATAATATTATATACTTACATCAAGACTAAAACTAAAGCAGGATTCAGATTTAACTCAGCTGTTATTTACACCTAAGTTGATCTTATATCTTGTTACATTAACAACATTGATTATCTACACCTGCGGCACAACTACAGTCAAAGAAGGCTTTCAAATAGATTAAAAATCAAGCTGAGAATCATTCAAACTTCAACTCAGACATCAATTTACATCATAACCAAAAGTAAAAAGGCCTTTACTAATAGATTCATTACATCATAACCAAAAGTAAAAAGGCTTTTACTAATAGATTCATTACATCATAACCAAAAGTAAAAAGGCTTTTACTAATAGATTCATTTTGAAATGGGGCATTGTCGAACAAATTAACTTTTAATCCATTTTTTTTTCCAGGAAAAGGTGAAATATAATAATAATCAGACTGAAGACCGCAGCGTAAATACAATTAAGGAAGCAGCTGATGCAATTAAACCACGAGCTTGTCCATGGATACATGTTTTTGTTTTAGTGAAACATCTTTGAAGAAATAAACTATAGTATTGAACAATATTACCTTTTTCATGCCAGAAACGTTGTCATCCGTCCACTTCCCGTCATCCTCCACTGATGCAGGATAGGAACCAGCTTCCGAATCATCGTTGTCGCCTGAATGATCTTCGAATGTTCTCGCCGACTTCTTGTAAGGTGATTCAACCGGACTTCGATTATTCCTTCTCTTAAAGCTCTGTTTATCCTTTAAAGCACCCCCAGCCATATCCGAATCAATGTTGGGCATCACGACGAAAAGGGGTTTGCTTGCCACTTTTGAACCCTTATTGCGCTCAGCATTAACCTCGGCCAAGGGATCCCCTTCAAACTGATCAACATTTGTCATATTTTCAATCTGCTTGTTCATACAGATACCCTGAACATCAACCAGTGGAATCTCAGCTTGAACGTCCCTAGGGACTTGATCATTGCTCTAATTAAACTGTGACTGGGTAATTTTTCTTGTTCTGACTGCAGAAGGAGGCCTGGCTTTCGAAGTCGCCCGCATTGGCAGTACAAGAGGGATACTGTTGTCACGGGATCTATCCTCACGGCCCTTGATTGCCTCCAGCATTTCCTCCATGGAACTGCGTTGCTGCAGCTGAGGAGGAACCATTGTTGTTGTGGACAACATCCTTTTAAGCTATATCTCAAATTAAAGCCAGCTCGATCCTTAGAACAGGGTTTCCAAAGCACAACTTTGTTGATCGTGCATCGCAGAACAGGGGTTTCAAGCCACGAATTCGTGCACCGCAAAACAGGGACCGCATAACTGGGTTTTCGAGAGTGCTGAGCAATAATGCCACCCAGCAATAATGCTACCAAACATGAAGTTCTCGGTGCTGGGAATAAACAGAAATCAGGACAGATGCTACAAAACGGACAGATGCTACCACATGCATCTTTCTCCGAAAACACAATGCGCCATTACTACTGGAGCTTATGAATGCTTAAGCTTCCGAAGAAAACGTCACGAATTTCTCAAACTCCAACTAAAAATTAAGTAGCCGCAGAACTGCCTTCATGAATATCCATGAATACACGACGACCGCTTTATATAAAAAAGGAGGGCATATTCCCCGCATAGCATCTCAAACATTCCTCCAACATATGACCGCTCGCTTTCAGAACTCTGCGGACAAAGGTGTGGGTGGTTAGAGGGTTTATGCCCGCTCTATGCCCGATGCCAGGTGTCAGCCTGAGAAACAAAGGGACGACGAAATGACGATATGGTAATTTAAAAAAAATGACATTGGTTCTTTTTTCCTTTTTTATATTAGTGTTATATACACACAAAGATCTCCTGCACCCCACACTGTAAAGCTCCTCACTTCTCTTGACCCAAATACAAAACTCAATTGATTTTTATAAGTCTATAAGTGCATGCTTCAGTCCAAATATTGGCTCCAAACAGCTCATACAATATAATAAAATATGGTTATACAGATCTGTACAGGTGTCAAGTGAATGAGAGAAAATTTACCACAGATTTTTCCATTATAAGGCACTGGAGGGGTTTTGTACCCAGCAATGTGCATACTGAATATGTGCTCAGAATTATCCCACAACTAAATGTCTGTTCATCCTCAACTCTTTAGGGCCCAACATGTGCCAAAAAGAACAATCTCAAAAGATTGCATGTCAGCCAAAAATGGCTTGACTTAAAATATAACAAGAGAACAGATACAATTGACATTGAAGCATTGAATTTAAATGATTTTTTATGCAGGGAGGCTAGTGAAGTTATAATAATGTTTCAAAGCCATTGATCAAATATTGTGAATGATGGATGAAGATAAGACCTCTATAAACCACATCTGTTGGGACATGAACAAGGCCAAGGATGCCATTTCAGTAACATATAGAGGAAAGGAAGAGTAATGCATGTGGGATCGTTGATTATAGGTAGCAACTTCAATTACAGAAGCCATTGCATGCAGTTTAGGCTTTGTCATTGCATGGAATTGACTCTAATTTTTTGGTTGATTTTGAACATTTTATGTATTATTTAGTTTAGAAATTTTATTGTAGTTGTTCTCAAGTTTTTGTCATGTGGCAAGCTGGCTCTTGCACTTTGGCTCTCCAAGTCGTTGCCAAATCTGAATCATGTGATGTTGCTGTGGGGTAAATGTACCAAACAACTTCTCACAAGCTTACTATCCTAGTACTACACTAGGATATCCTGAACTACAAAGTTGAAGCATCTCCATCCAAATACCACAACTGTAGTTGAATCAAAGTGTGTTTCTTATAGTGGAGAAAACAAGGGATCTATCATGAATCAAATTGTGTTCTTATAGTAGAGAAAACAAGGGATCTATCTTATTTGTGAAAAGCACTCACCATAATCCCCAACTTTCTGACAGAATTAAGTCTTCTTGTTTCATGACACATGTACACACTTGGCTCACAAAAGTTTGAATGATCCATAGTAATCTATATCTACCAGAAACAATTGCAAAAAAGCAAAATCATCCTGACGTCACTTGTAATCCTAGACTCTGACTGTATTAGTAACTATCACATGCCACGTACCAACACTAATTCTGAAGGGTTCACCCATAATAGTAATACTTTAGGTGAGATCACGTAATTACAGAAAACCATCTTTAAGCATCTTGAACCCAAATGTCTATAGGTCTTGTGTGAATTTTATGATAGGTGCAACAAAATATATAAGAGTTCAGTTTTGCAACAGTTAACGGAGGTTTTGCAATTTTTATGCAGGTAATGGAGATTTTGCAATTTTTATGCAGGTGTAAGCAAGCCTAATATGATTTCACTAAATTAGTCAAGAACAACAAATCTTTTTGCTTATCACTGCTTTTAGATTAGCATTTACGAATGCGGTCTCCATTGAGCTATTAAAATAATAAAAATAAATAAATAAATTATTATTTTTCCTTTTTTTCTATGAAATTATATTGTGAAAAATTTCATAATGCAATTTTTGTTAGCTATTAAAGCAACTCCAACTTGGATCCACACAGAGTCGAACATCACCAACTCAAGCTGCCTTCTATAGGACATGATACACGAGAGCAAATTCGGATATTTTGCATAGGAAATTGACAGTCTTAGAATTTGACATCACATTTTTCAAATAAACTATGATGATAACTTCTAGTTTCATTTGGGAAAAATACCAAATGGTATTCAACTGAAAATTAAGGCCATATCACAGGGCTATACACTAACCAACAATTTCTGTAGTGCACTACCTATTTGAGAGAGCAACAACAAAAGAGATGTCTCCAAAAACAAGAAATATGAAAACTTCAAATAAAAACAGCAAGAAAGCAAAACCATTCTGAGGTTCAGCAAAACCTTGACTAATGTAACAAACAAAATATAAATGCACATTGACATTCATAAACAGTTCCTGTCGATGATCAAGGTAACAGTTAAATGGGACAGCCAAGAATTTTACCAAAATCTAACTGACTAAATATTTAATATGAAAGGCTACTAACATGTCATTCACCATGAAAAGCATGACATTGCAGGCACCATCTGCCCAGTGGTAGTCATCAGTTCAAAAAGCCAAAATCATCAGGTACGTACACATGATATATTATAGACCCCAGTACCATCTGCACATGATATATTATAGACCCCAGTACCATCTACAGTGCCTGCTTCTATCATACCGGTTCAAAGGTTGGCTGATTGATATTCATTGTGTTCAGTTACATTCCTTATTAGCATCATTATTAATATTACTATATACTTACATCAAGACTAAAACTAAAGCAGGATTCAGATTTAACTCAACTGTTATTTACACCTAAGTTGATCTTATATCTTGTTACATTAACAGCATTGATTATCTACACCTGCGGCACAACTACAGTCAAAGAAGGCTTTCAAATAGATTAAAAATCAAGCTGAGAATCATTCAAACTTCAACTCAGACATCAATTTACATCATAACCAAAAGTAAAAAGGCTTTTACTAATAGATTCATTACATCATAACCAAAAGTAAAAAGGCTTTTACTAATAGATTCATTTTGAAACGGGGCATTGTCAAACAAATTAGGTTTTAATCCATTTTTTTTTCCAGGAAAAGGTGAAAGATAATAATAATCAATAATCAGACTGAAGACCGCAGCGTAAATACAGTTAAGGAAGCAGCTGATGTAATTAAACCACGAGCTTGTCCATGGATACATGTTTTTGTTATAGTGTAACATCTTTGAAGAAATAAACTATAGTATTGAACAATCTTACCTTTTTCATGCCAGAAACGCTGTCATTCGTCCACTTCTCGTCATCCTCCACTGATGCAGGATAGGAACCAGCTTCCGAATCATCGCTGTCGCCCGAACGATCTTCGAATGTTCCCGCCAGCTTCTTGTAAGGTGATTCAACCGGACTTCGATTACTCCTTCTCTTAAAGCCCTGTTTATCCTTTAAAGCACCCCCAGCCATATCCGAATCAATGTTGGGCATCACGGCGAAAAGGGGTTTGCTTGCCACTTTTGAACCCTTATTGCGCTCAGCATTAACCTCGGCAGCTCCGTTATCGCTACCATCGGCCAAGGGATCCCCTTCAAACTGATCAACATTTGTCATATTTTCACTCTGCTTGTTCATAGAGATACCTTGAACATCAACCGGTGGAATCTCAGCTTGAACGTCCCTAGGGACTTGATCATTGCTCTGATTAAACCATGTCTGGGTAATATTTCTTGTTTTGACTGCAGAAGGAGGCCTGGCTTTCGAAGTCGGCCGCATTGGCAGTACAGGAGGGATACCGTTGTCACGGGATCTATCCTCGCGGCCCTTGATTGCCTCCAGCATTTCCTCCGTGGAACTGCGTTGCGGCAGCTGAGGAGGAACCATTATTGTTGTGGACAACATCCTTTTAAGTTATATCTCAAATTAAAGCCAGCTCAATCCTTAGAACAGGGTTTACAAAGCACAAAGCACAAATTTGTTGATCGTGCATCGCAGAACAGGGGTTTCAAGCTGTGCATCACAAAACAGGGACCGCATAACTGGGTTTTCGAGAGTGTTGACAGCAAAACAGGGACCGCATAATTGGGTTTTCGAGAGTGTTGAGTGCTCGCTTTCAGAACTCTGCCGACAAAGGTGTGGGTGGTTAGAGGGTTTATGCCGACTCTATGCCCTGCCAGGTGTCAGCCTGAGAAGCAAAGGGACAACGAAAGTCCCTTTCAAAGGAAGGCCTATCGGCCTAAACATTTTTACCTCCTAGAGCCACAACCATTCCGTGGTTTATATCGCTGGGGCGATTTTGAGAGCCACGATCATTCCGTGGTTTATATCGCTGGGGCGATTCTGAAAATTGCAGGGTGGCGTGGCGATTTTCAGAATCGCCTGTGATTCTTAGAATCACCCTGGCCCTATGTGCCCACGTCTGCATAGAAAATTGACACCATTACCAAGGGCAACGATGAGGGATATTTTCAGATCAATTCAAACACAAATTTGCTGGATTTGTTGGGTATTTTTAAATGGAGAAATACCAAAACCAAAATAAAAATTCACCACAGAGACAATGCTCTGTTTCCTCTGTCCAGGATCTTTTGCAGAGAACCTCTTTTAAAACCAAAATGACTCAGAAGACAACACAGTCACAAAGCATTTCTATTAATTAAAACAAACATTCTGTTACATATTTCTTCCTTTGTGCAAAGAGGGAATCACAAAAAAAAAAACTCTGCTTCTCTCACAGATTTTCCACTGCTGTGGATATTACATAAACAGCTTCAAAAACATTCCTTTGTTTTTCATTGCCCGACAAAACACTATAGCACTGCTGTGCATATACAAAAAAAATAATCACACTCTCGTGCGTAGCCACCACACACAATACAAAAAGGAACTACACCGTGCAGCCACAATACACACATTAAACCACCGCACGCAGGCACAATAAAAACTACTGTACGTGGACTTTTCTTTACGACATATATAAAAAAACATGTATATCAATGTGCCCATAACCATATTAAACATATGCCCATAACGCCATTAACACCTCCACCTAAATCTACGTAAAACATTAAAAACCATAAGTTTTCACCTACGGCGGTCAACGGGAAAATGACAAAATTTGATGTGACGTGGGCGGACAGCACCTTCGGGAAATTGACGGCTGAGATCACGCGATCAAATTGCTGAGCCGATCCGACGTGGTTCGCACGCCAACCTCCAGCAAACCAAACGAACTTTACTGTCCGGGGAAAGTGGTTTTGGGCGTCGTACAAGAGACGCGTGGCGCCATGTGAATGTGTTCGGAGCCTCAGCTACGGATACCGCCTTTGGTGAATGGCGGTGCGGGGAGACCGGGTGGTTTTCCTGAACCACCGCGCGCTGTAAAATTACAAATTTAACACTCCCCTTTAATTTTAACAGCCGCGCGTTCAGTCATTCCCAAACACTTTCTCAAAAATTCGAAACTCTTCTGAACCAGTGGCTTTGTCAAGATGTCTGCAACCTGTTCCTGAGTCCTGCAATGTTCTAGGACGATTTCTCCATTGTTCACTAATTCTCTGATGTAGTGAAACCTTGTATCGATGTGTTTCGTTCTCTTATGAAACACTGAATTCTTTGACAAAGCAATAGCTGAGCTATTGTCACAAAAGACCACTGTTGCTTTTGCCTGCTCTTGGCCTAAGCTTCTCAACATCCTTCTCATCCATACTGCCTGACATGCTGCTGCTGTCGCTGCCACATATTCTGCCTCTGCTGTAGACAATGCTACTATGGACTGCTTCTTAGAAGCCCATGAAATGGCTCCTGAACCCATATTAAAAACATAACCGGAAGTGCTCTTCCGATCATCTACACTTCCAGCCCAATCGCTATCTGTGTACCCAACCAAATCTGAATGTTCTGAGGCATGATATAGAATTCCAAACATTTTGGTACCTTTGACATACCTCAAAATTCTCTTTGTTGCCTGCCAATGTGCCTCCTTCGGCCTCTCCATGAACCTGGAAATTAAACTAACAGCATACATTAAATCAGGCCTAGTTGTTGTTAAATACATAAGGCTGCCCACAATGCTTTTGTACAGGCTAGGATCAAAATCCTTGCTGCTGTCCTCTTTGCTGAGTTTTAATCCCATCACTGTGGGAGTGATTGCTGCCTTGCATTCTTCCATCTTAAATCTGCCCAAAATTTGATTTACATATCTTGCTTGAGATATAAAAATTCCTTTTTCATTTTGATCTACTTCTATGCCTAAGAAGTATCTCAACAAACCCATGTCAGTCATTTCAAATTCATCCTTCATGACTGATTTAAAATTCTCAATAAGATAAATATCATTGCCTGTAAAAATAACATCATCAACATACAAGACAACAATCAAAATTTTACCATCCTTTTCTTTGATGTAGACTGTGGGTTCTCCTTCACATTTGTCAAATTCATTCTCCAATAGATATGAATCTATCCGGCTGTACCATGCTCTTGGCGCTTGCTTCAGCCCATAAAGAGCTTTCTTCAATTTGCACACTTTGTGCTCTTCACCTTTCTTCTCATAGCCGAGAGGCTGTTCAACATAAACCTCTTCCTTCAACACTCCATTTAGGAATGCTGACTTCACATCCATTTGGTAGACTTTCCATTTGTTTTGTGCTGCTATGGACAGCACTGCTCTCACGGTTTCCATTCTTGCAACCGGGGCGAAAGTCTCCTCATAATCTCTTCCATATTGCTGCTTGTACCCTTTGACAACCAGCCTTGCCTTGTGCCTTTCTATCTTGCCTTCAGCATTGCTCTTGGTCTTGTAGACCCATTTCACACCAATGACTTCTTTGCCTTTTGGTAGCTCAACCAAATCCCATGTTTTGTTTCTCTCTATGGCATTCATCTCCTCATCCATAGCTTCTATCCATTTCCTATCTTTAATTGCTTCCTCGAAATGAATAGGATCATCAACATGACAATACAAGGCAAATAATGAATTCATTCTTTCATCATAAATGTCACTTAGATTTCTAAATTTCTTACCTCTTTCACTTGGTGTGCAAGTGCTTGAAGATGCACTTGAATTTCCTCTTTGTGGTGTGCTTGGAGAAGCACTCTCATTTATCCTCAATGGTGTACCTTGCTGTTCTTGTGTTGGCGCTGCTGTTTGGGGATGCATTTCAGCCACCTCCTCTTCATCTTCATCATGAGACAAACAGTTCTTGACATTCACTGTTTTCTCTATGCTTCCATCCCAAGCTTCTTCCTCAATGAATTGAACATCCCTGCTTACAAAGAACTTCTTGGTAGATGAGATGTACAGCCTGTAGGCTTTGGATTCATCACTGTATCCAATGAAGATGCATTTCTCCCCTTTGCTGTCCAACTTCCTCCTTAGCTGATCTGGTATGTGTGCATAGGCCACACACCCAAAAACTCTCATGTGGGTGACTCCTTGCTTTCTCCCACTCCATGCCTCTTCTGGCACTTTGTTCATCACTGCTTTTGTAGGACACCTGTTCAATATATAAACTGCACAATGTACAGCTTCAGCCCAATACTCATTCGGCAAATGCTTTGCCTTCAACATGCTCCTTGCCATCTCCATGATGGTTCTATTTTTCCTTTCAGCAACTCCATTTTGCTGTGGGGTGTACCGAGCTGTGAACTGTTTATGTATTCCATTTTCTCTACAAAATCTTAGGAATTCATTTGAGATATACTCACCTCCTCTATCAGTTCTCAATACTTTTATGTGTAGCCCACTTTGGTTCTCCACAAGTGCTTTGAAATTTTGGAATTTCTCAAAGACTTCACTTTTGTTCTTGAGGAAATATATCCAAGTCTTTCTTGTAAAATCATCAATGAATGTCAAGAAATATAGGCTGCCTGCTAATGATGGAGCTTGCATTGGTCCACATAAATCTGAGTGGATGATCTCTAAGGGTGCCTTTGCCCTTATGCTTTTACCTGATGGGAAACTTTCTCTATGTTGTTTGCCCAATATACAACCTTCACAAAGGCTGTCCGGCTTCTCTATCAATGGTAATCCCTTTACCATTCCTTTTCTGCTCAATAAGTTTAGACCTCCAAAATTTAGATGCCCGAATCTCAAGTGCCATAACCAATTCTCATCCTTTGGCACGCTTTGGAAGGCCTCTTGGGTGACTGCTGCCATTTCCCTTTTGTTCTTCATGTCTGCTCTTATTCTAAGAGGGAACATTCTGTTCCTTGTCATCTTCACTTCAGCAATGCATCTTTTGCTGGGTGGTATATCCATGATGGTGCACACATCATTTACAAAGTAAACATTGTAACCATTTTGGATAAGTTGTCCAACACTCAATAGGTTACATCTCATTCCGGGGACATAGTAGACATCTGCTATGGTTTTCCTTTCTCCTTGTTTTGTAAATATTTTTATCTCCCCTTTTCCCATAACAGACACTTTACTATCAGTTCCTAGTGTGACCTCTGATTTCAAATTCTGATTTAAGGCTGAAAAGAGGGCTATATTCCCTGTCATATGGTTGCTGCAACCTGAGTCTAAAAACCATATGTCTTCACTATGTGTTTCAGCCATGTTACAAGCTAATAGGACATTTTCTTGACTGCTGTTTTCTCTTGTAACATTTGCATTTTGTCTGTTGTTCATATCATGCTGTTTCTTTCTACAATCACTAGCATAATGTCCATACTTTTTGCAATAATAGCATTGAACATTAGATTTATCATACCTTTGTCCTTGAGCCTGATACTGATCTCTTTGTTGGCTGCTGCCTTGACCTTGGTTCTGATTTGGATTGCTGCCTCTTCCTTGTGCATTTGATGGGCTGTTCCTTCCACCTTTGTCCTGGCTTCTGCCTCTTCCTCTTCGGTTTCCTCTTCCTTGACCTCTTCCTCTTCCAAAGGACATCTGGGTCTTGAAGGCTTGCTCTAGAGATGAGTTTTCATTCCTACTCAACCTCTGCTCATGTGTTATCAATGATGCATGTAGCTCATCAACTGAATAATTTGAGAGATCCTTTGTCTCTTCAATGGTGGTAACTATGGCATCAAACTTTGAGGGTAAGACCCTCAATATTTTCTCCACAATCCTTCTATCTTCAATGGTTTCTCCATGAGTTCTCATTTGTGTGATTACACCAATCACATGAGTGAAGAATGAGTCAATGTTATCTGACTCCTTCATGTTCAAGTTTTCAAAATCCTTTCTCAGCATTTGCAATTTTGCTGTCTTCACTCTCTCCATGCCTTGATAGGCTGTCTTGAGGGTTTGCCATACTTCATTTGATGTTTTAGCTGCTGCTATCCTTGGAAATATACTCTGGTCTACTGCTAGATGCAACAATAAAATGGCCTTTGCATCCTTCTTCCTATTGCTCTTCAGGAGATCTCTCTCTCCCTGAGTTAGTGCATTGAACTCATTTTCATCTGCTGGTTCTTCAAAACCATCTTCAACTATTTCCCATTAATCTTGAGAGGCAAATAAAGCTCTCATGGTTATTGACCAATAATCATAGTTCTTCCCATTAAACTGTGGGAGCTGGGTGTTAAACATACCCATGCTTGTGCTAGCCATTCCTTGACTGTGTATTTTTTTAAAACAACTAACTGTCTTCTGCAATAACAAAAGAAATGCTTTTGAAGAATACCTGAATCCTGAGCTGTCTGAGTCTTCTGTCTGCCTGAGAAGTTTTGTTGCAGCAACAACCTTCTCCCTTCAGCTTCTTTAACTTCTTTAAAGAGCCTAAGCCTCGCTCTGATACCACTGTTGGGTATTTTTAAATGGAGAAATACCAAAACCAAAATAAAAATTCACCACAGAGACAATGCTCTGTTTCCTCTGTCCAGGATCTTTTGCAGAGAACCTCTTTTAAAACCAAAATGACTCAGAAGACAACACAGTCACAAAGCATTTCTATTAATTAAAACAAACATTCTGTTACATATTTCTTCCTCTGTGCAAAGAAGGAATCACAAAAAAAAAAAAACTCTGCTTCTCTCACAGATTTTCCAGTGCTGTGGATATTACATAAACAGCTTCAAAAACATTCATGTGTTTTTCATTGCCCGACAAAACACTACAGCACTGCTGTGCATATACAAAAAAAAAAAATCACACTCTCGTGCATAGCCACCACACACAATACAAAAAGGAACTACACCGTGCAGCCACAATACACACATTAAACCACCGCACGCAGGCACAATAAAAACTACTGTACGTGGACTTTTCTTTACGACATATATAAAAAAACATGTATATCAACGTGCCCATAACCATATTAAACATATGCCCATAACGCCATTGACACCCCCACCTAAATCTACGTAAAACATTAAAAACCATAAGTTTTCACCTACGGCGGTCAACGGGAAAATGACAAAATTTGATGTGACGTGGGCGGACAGCACCTTCGGGAAATTGACGGCTGAGATCACGCGATCAAATCGCTGAGCCGATCCGACGTGGTTCACACGCCAACCTCCAGCAAACCAAACGAACTTTACTGTCCGGGGAAAGTGGTTTTGGGCGTCGTACAAGAGACGCGTGGCGCCATGTGAATGTGTTCGGAGCCTCAGCTACGGATACCGCCTTTGGTGAATGGCCGTGCGGGGAGACCGGGTGGTTTTCCTGAACCACCGCGCGCTGTAAAATTACAAATTTAACAGGATTGCATGCAAGCGTTGGCACATGGGAGAATCGCCCTGCCCTCCCCGCGATTCTCAAAATCGCCTAGCGATATAAACCACGGAATGGCCGTGGCTCCAGGAGGTGAAAATGTGGTAAATTTGATGTTGATGTGGACGGCGTATTTAAAGGTGGTGTGAATGGCTATAGAAGCATGGACGTGGGTGGGAAACCATTCTAATTAAATTTCAAAAAACTCCATGACTTAAACTGCCTTGTTGAAGTTTGCGTTCTTGCAGTTGCTATTCCAATTGTCATCATTTGTGCATTCTATTATAGTTACGGATTTTTAAATCAATAGAAAAACAAGGTGATGGACCGAGACGGAGAATTTTTAAGAATAATATCTGCAAAATAATAAAAATAAATCAAAGAGAACTATAAAATTCACTACAAAATAATAAAAATAAATCAAAGAGAACTATAGAACAGCAGAAATCTTTGGACTATTAATAATTTTCCGCATCATATAAGCCGACGAAATTTATAAGTTTTTATATAAATGAACTTAAACAAATAAGATAAAAGGAGTTGTCCCCCATAGATCCTATTGCAAGAAAATATGTTATCAAGTTCCTCCCAACAATAATCTGTACTTAGAAATCAAAATTTGGCATCAATTTAATAAAATTAAGGACACACATTGCAATCAAACCTATCTTATGTAAAAGTTGGAAATCACAAATATTCATATAGTATAAAATATTATTAGAAAACGCATAAGCTTCAAATGGCGTAGTTATGTTTTATGTTTTGGCTCTGGCTCCTTTTTTCTTTTAATGTCGTCATATAATCTTTTCTTATATTAATGGAATTTCAACAATTTTGAAAAACCTACCTTTCCAACCATTCACTAACAAAATTAACATAGATTATATTAAAAATAAAAACCACGCAAAAGCCAAAACTGAGAACAATTGGACCGTTGGGTCGAAAATGCTTGTTTGATTAATGTTTTGTCAATACATATGAGTATTGCAGAGTACCTTACAATATCCATATGAATTTTAATGAAAAACGCTTCGATGCTTTAAAAGAAAAAAAGAAAGTGGAATCAATCGTATCATAGGGTGAAAGCTCGAAATCACGTCAAAGATTCGTACGCTACAGAATTTTATTAAGAAAAGCAATAGCCTACCACACCCCGATAACGCGCCTTTCAACAAATTACGAGAATCACATGTTGAGTGGTTCACCAAAGTCAAATAATTAATATTTTGGCCTTACCATACATGATTTTTAATTGAATAGCGCAATTAAAAAGCAGAGCACAGACAAATAAAAAGAATTGATAGAGATTGATTGAAGGGACGGAAGGGGAGGCCCGCTCGTCCTTTAAAATTATTGAGCCCACAAAAAGCTCAACCTACTGGATTCATTTGACTTGACTTTTGAATCAAAGTTCTTTTTCTCCAACAGCAAAAAAAATATTTGAATGGAGGCATATTTGAATTGAGGCTTGTGTGATTTATAATAGTTGAAAGAATAACTTTAACGTAAATCACATGTAAACAATTATTTATTTACATGTGATTTAAGCCAAAAGAAAAATATTACGATGAGGTAATCCTTACCCATTCCTGGAATAAAAAATACACACAACTGATCATAAGTCCAGCCTTGCTTGGACAAAGAAGCTGCCTAAAGTTTACTCAGTGAAATATTTAATGATGACTATAACTAAATTGCTGGGGTTAGGTGTGGCTGTACTCAATACAACTTCAACCTATCCGACTTTTGTTGTACGTGAAAACGAGATTTTCTCCCTAAAGATTCTGATACTCTCTGTTTTTTAGCAACTGCTTAATGATGACTATAACTAAATTGCGGGGGGTAGGTGTGGCTGTACTCAATACAACTTCAACGTATCGGACTTTTGTTGTACGTGAAAACGAGATTTTCTCCCTAAAGTTTCTGATGCTCTCTGTTTTTTAGCAACTGCTCGCTTTTGCACATGGATGGAGAAGTGGCCCCTTCAAATCAGAAAAATTGAAAGTTTATTACTAAAAAGAGGGAGTCTGGTGCACTTACTGAAACATGTGCACCTTTGTTCAGTATAGTGCTAAATTGGTATAGTGAATTGGAATGTCCACAATGCTCTTATCTGAAGTTTTACCTTGGGTGAAGCAAACACCCTACACACTCTATCTAAATAAAACGTATTCTCCCATGCCACACAGATGGCAGTATTACTACTTTTTCACTCTCAAACATGTAATATGGAAATTGATTACTGCAAAGCTAGATTCGTTTTAATTTTTAATCTGAAAGATTCGTTTAATTTTTTAATCTGAAAAATATAAGTGCACACTTTATTGCAGAGTACCGTACCATACATTTTTAATTGAAAAGCATATTTTATATATATACATATATAATTCTAATAGGGGTTAGCTCTTTTATTGAACTAAAAGAAACCAATATGCAAATAGTAGAATGCTTAACGTGGGTGGGAAGCATGAACGTTAATAGAATAGAATGCACAAATGATGACAATTGAAATAGCAACTACAAGAACGCAAACTTCAACAAGGCAGTTTAACTTTAAGTCATGGAGTTCTTTGAAATTTAATTAAAATGGTTTCCCACCCACGTTCATGCTTCTATAGCCATTCACAACACCTTTAAATACGTCGTCCACATCAACATCAAATTTACCACATTTTCACCTCCTAGAGCCACGGCCATTCCGCGGTTTATATCGCTGGGGCGATTCTTGTGCCTGCATGCAATCCAACGTATAAGAAGGTATGTTCACAAATATTTTTCCATAACGTGTGCTACGTCCATTAAGAGTCGAATTGAAGCACCAGGATTAAATCACTCCTCGAGTCAAACAGCCTAACGAACTCTAAATAAATCAACTGGCAGTGAATTTTATAGTTCTCTTTGATTTATTTTTAGCATGTTGCAGATATTATTCTTAAAAATTCTCCGTCTCGGTCCATCACCTTGTTTTTATATTGATTTAAAGCTCTGTAACTATAATAGAATGCACAAATGATGACAATTGGAATAACAACTACAAGAACGCAAACTTCAACAAGGCAGTTGAACTTTAAGTCATGGAGTTTTTTGAAATTTAATTAAAATGGTTTCCCACCCACCTTCATGCTTTTATAGCCATTCACACCACGTTTAAATACGCCGTCCACATCAACATCAAATTTACCACATTTTCACCTCCTGGAGCCACGGCCATTCCGCGGTTTAAATCGCTGGTCGCGGGGGTGGCGGAGCGATTCTGAGAATCCTCAGAATTGCTCCATGTGCCCACGCCTGTATGCAATCCAGCAAATTTGCTTTTGCATTGATATGAAAATATCCTCATGTTGCACTTGGTAATATTGTCAACTTTTCTTGGTAATATTGTCAACTTTTCTGGATTGCATGCAGGCTTAGGCACATGGCACTTGATAATGTTGTCAACTTTTCTGGATTGCTTGCAGGCTTGGGCACATGGGAATCGCCCCGCCACCCGGTGATTTTCAGAATCGCCCCAGCGATATAAACCGTGGAATGGCCGTGGCTCCACGGGGTGAAAATGTTTATAGCAACTTTAGGTGATGGGGCTTTATATGAAGGTATGTTTTTTTGCATTTAATGCAGTGCGCCGCATGGCAGCCAATGCTGTCACTTCATCGTCGGCACATGGCAGGTAAGGAGATTTCAATTTGAGTTCAGCTATTCGCAAGCCCTCATATGGATCCAGTCATCGTTCCCTCTCGACGAGACATTATAACCGGTTTAAGTACTCATAAAACATGTATTATTATTGATGTATTATTAGTGTAACGTGAAATTTTCAATTATAGAGTTTAGGTTTTTGTGATTCATATCAAGTTTGTGAGAGATTTTTCAGTGAAAATCACATGGAATATCATTTGTTGACGCATTTCGAACCAATTATCGTCACGACAAGTTATCTTGACGATCAACCACACTAATTGGTTCGAAACGTGTTGACAAATGGTATTCCATGTGATTTTCGCCGAAAAATCTCTCACAAACATAAAATTTTCAATTTCATATTCGACGAACTAGATTTTGTTTATGATTTTAGTAACAATTCGAATCGAAAACTAATCTTGTGAGTGTGGTGATATTGCGGTGATCTTGGAATTATTATTTTGGTGATTTCTGTGATAACAACCGTCTTATAATGTAACCACTTCTCCAGCGATCTGGTGTAACCGTTTCTCTTACTGTCACTAAGAATTCATAGTCATTCTTTCAAGAATTTTGCTTCATGTACAACAGTGAGATCGCAACGTTATTTTAATTAGTTCCATAATATCTGCAAAATGCTAAAAATAAATCAAAGAGAACTATAAAATTCACTGCCAGTTGATTTATTTAGAGTTCGTTATGATGTTTGACTCGTGGAGTCATTTAATCCTGTGCTTCAATTCGACTCCTAATGGACGACAATTCGACTCCTAATGGACGTAGCACACAGCCCCGCCATCCTGCGATTCTCAGAATCGCCCCAGCAATATAAACCGTCGAATGGCAGTGGCTCCACGAGGTGAAAATGTTTATAGCAACTTCCATTGGTCGCACAGCGACGAGCAACCGCCATGATGAGTTCTGCAAAACCCAAAGAGATAAACTAATTAATTATATTAATTACTAATTTATATATATCTGAATGAAAAGTCAGATATATTTGAAATTAAATATTAAAAAATGTTAACGTACGATGAGTCAATATTATATAAAATTTAATATCAACGATTACAAAACTTCTGATAACTCAATTACATGTGAAATTAAATATTCAAATTGACTAAACTTATGATTGTATGTAAAAACATATACATTTATTTAAACCATAAATTTTATATGCGTTTAAAATAATAAAATTAAAAATACAAACGACAAGTTTTCTTTGATATTCTGATATAAAATTCCAAACCAAAACTTATGGTTACTAAATTATATCTTAAAACAAATACAGACGACTCTGAAAAGAGCTCTCGAAATATCTTCCAAACTGAACTTTAGACATTAAAAAAAGATAAAATACAACTGTCAACTGTTTCACTTTTATCGAGTTCAGTTTTTAACTCTTAGGTCCCTACGTCTTGATTTTAGAAATTTCCGCTATATTTTTAACGTGTATTGAAAATTTATTTAAAATTTCAAATAAAAAATGTACTATCCAAATTTGCTATATTTTTCAATTATATTGAAAATTCATTTAAAAATTTAAATAAAAAATGTACCAATGCAAATTTTAGAGAGGAAACGTATACCAGTCTAAAATAAAATATCTAAGAAGAAGAAACATTATTTATTGCATGCATGGACACATGGGGCAATTATGAGAATCACCCTGCCACCTTATGATTCTCAGAATCGCCCCAGCGATATAGACCGTGGAATGTACGCCTCAGGATTGACATTTTTGAATGCTGTGGCCACACAGGGAAGAGCAACCTCGTAATTGTTATCATGAAGCATCTTTCGTACTCCTTAATCACCAGTGGTTCTTCCACATCTGGCAACAGTGTAGTGGCAATCTTTTTAACTTGTTCAACGCACTCCTTCATACTCACTACCGCTTCCTCTTCTTCGACTTTAATTTTTTTTCAACTTCTGCCATCTTTTCCATAATCTACTACACTGGTACTTGTCCACTCTCTTGTTTTCAGATTGTTTAGTACTCAAAGACTATATATAGCACTACGATATCATCTAGAGAGAGAACATTTGTCACTGGCATGGGCACATGGGGCGATTCTGAGAATCACCCCACCACCCCGCGATTCTCAAAATCACCCCATGTGCCCACGCCAGTGACAAATGTTCCCTCTCCAGATGATATCGTTGGACTGGCGCTGTCACGCCCCTAAACTGGCGGTAATCTTTCAACTACACTATAGCGAGGTGCGGCACCACTGACCCTTTTCTTTTCACCAATACTCATGGTCATGGACTATGCCTGACATTCATACTTAGTTTATTTTTCGTTACCAAGTATTATCTTTATCCTTTATACACGATGAAAACCCATACACATTCATCATAATCAACAACACATGAACAATTGCACAACAGTATAGAGGGAGGGGCAACTCCCTGCAATATGAGTATGCCCGAATCAATATATATAATCTTCAATTTTTACAACATAAGCTAAATCTTGTAGGAAACCCCAAATTCACACTTAGCCAAATTTCCAACTTCGGCGAACTCCGTTGCCCAGCACGTCAGCCTACCTAAATGGTCGCCGCACATTCTACCCAACTCTTCGTTCACCCTTGAACGCGTTCGTTCAGGTCATCGTGTTGTTTTCTCAACTTGGTCGCCTACCCGTGTCACTGTGTACGCCTACCTGGCACGTCCGCACATCAGTCGCCTTCATTCACAACTCGTCACACTTCTTTACTCGGCTCATTCACTGTTTGTTTAGCAACTGCCCAAACTGTGTTACCCTACTCGACATTATCGTTTAGCCCAATCGTGCCTTCGTTCGGTGAGTGAAAACACACCCGTGTCGCCTCTCACCCGAACTCCTGTTCACAATCTTGACCTCCCTTCATTCAATGGGCCGCATGTAGTACCACCTACAAAACTCTCGTTCACGACCTCCGATTCAACCACCCTTTGTTCTGCTCGCCATGTCACCTGCCCAACTCAGGCGCCCGCCCTCCGTGTCCATGTTGCTCAACATGGGTGTGCGCTGCACGACCGTGTCATCGACACCCTACTCGGGCACACTTAGCACGACCAAGTTGCCGACGCCCTACTCGGGCGCGCTTTAAATGACCGAGTCGCCGACGCCCTGTCCGGGCACACCCTACACGATCGTGTCACTGATGCCTACTTGGGCGCGCACTGCACAACCGGTGCCTCCATCTGAACCTTGACACCTGCAGCTCGCCCTCGCACCTCTTCGCTCTTCTCTAAGAGATATGCGTCCAAGTTCGAATGAATGCCTATCCAACTCCAAAACTCATCCATACTTATACTCTCCACACACCATGATCATGTGCCCAGCCGACTTGCCACAACACGCTCCTCCCATCAGCTTCACCCTTTCCACAGCACGTCGGCCTGCCCATCTCCATTGTTGGCCGCCCCATCATTCAGCCAGTCCACCCGTCGACCCGCCCATCATGCAGGGCACCCTGAGACTGCCCAACACATATAAACATAACTCGTCCAAAACACTTTGCACAAGTCTTTTTTCACTTTGCCTGACTTCCACTGTGGTCGTAACTCGCCCATCTGCGCGCCTTACAGCTTGTGGTCCTCACAAGAGCCCTATTAATTCAAATTCGACAGATTTGGGTGTCCGTGTGCCCAAATTCGACAGATTGAGCATCCGTGTGCCCAGGAGTTATAATAATTATTATGGTGTGATATTAATTTTTTTCTGAGTATAGTTGTTAAGTCTAATTTTTTGAAAAGTATTTTTTTTTCTTTTCGGATTTAAGTTGTTTAGAATTTAGTAAGATTTATTAGAATATCAAATTTTACAAGTGAATTTTTCACAATTATCTAGAATAATAGTAAATCATATTATAAAAAACTAGTTTACTACCAAAGTCCTTTATCCAAGTTTTTTGTTTCCACCAATTTACTAACTTGCATGAACGTCTTAATGGAAAAAAAAACATGCATGAATGTTTTAGTTCATAATTACATTCCCATTGGATATGCATAAAACGAAATAGTTATGCTTGTATTCTCAAACATATTATCATAATTTGTAATCTTACAGGTGTGTTACATGTGTGTTATATATTGTGATTATGAGTTATAATTGTGAGTTTCTAGATTACTATCTTTGGCTAATCAAATCCACTTTCTTAGAGCATGAATATGCCTAATGGTTAAGAGCATGTATTTCCTCTTAAGAGGTCACAAGTTCAAAAACCAGAAGGGATTAAAGTAGGTATGCTTCCGTAGACATAATAATCAAATCATTGCATGGAGGTGGATCTCTTGTCCCACAAACAATGGGGTCTCATACACCAATTTTGTGTCTGGCTTGGCTATGACGATAGAGATTCTGAAAAGGTTGTTACCATAAGAAACAATGTTAAGATGGGAGTCTGCTGAAACTAGTCGTAGATCTAGAAGAATTTTGAAACCTGAAATGGTGGGCGTGCATGTGGGCTCAGATGGGGCACTTGTTGATGAAATAGAAGAATATGGAACATCTTCATCTGCATCCAATCATTCATCTGAAGATGTGAATTCTGATGATGTGCAAGAAAATATAAGTGATTTTGAATAGTTGTCTAAGACAGTTTATATAAGTGATGTTTGCATCGTATCTTCAAATAAAATTTTTGATTTCCATATGGTGTTAAATGAGAAGTTATGAGTCATTTTTATGTTGTTTGATTATATGTCTTAATTATGATAATTTTTATTGTTTAGAATATCTACAATGCAACATTAAATTAGAGATATAATGTATGTTTCATTCAATATACAAATAATGACATTTTGATTCATTTAGTCATGTAATTTGTTCATAATGTCATGGTTTTTTAGTTTTATCATTGAAAAAATTCCAATTTCTTTTGTATCTAGCATATTATGGTTGAAAACATGTTGAATTTATACTTAGGAAAGAAAAATGTTATTCTACAAAAACATTGGTGTGTTTTTTTCCACATAAACACCTATTTTTTTGCACATAAATATTCAGTTTTACTAGATTTTTTTAAAAATGTTGAAAAGTGACCCTAAAAAAAAAACTTTGTTCTAGTATCAACACTTTTTCCTTTTCAAGGTTTTTTTTGCACGAAAATTTCGTTTTCACTGCCATTTTTAAAACATGTTTCACAATTGACACTAAAAAAAATCTATCGTTCCATTATACACACATTTTGTTTTTAGCACTGTTTTTGATGTTTTTTCGGGGTTTTTTGGCAAGAGTTCCTATTTTGAATTTATAGTTTCCATTTCAAAGTTTACATTGTTCCTACACGCTTTATCTTTGTTCTACTCCGTACTTTCCAAGCACTAAACTTCATTGTTTCAACCTAGATCTTACAAAACCAAAAAATGCACATAGATACCACACTTTGTTTCCCTCTAGAGCTGTGGGTCATCCATCCTCAAATGCCATTGCCTTCATTTCATCTCCTTTAAACCCTTCCAAGAATGTTATGTCCAAAGCCCTCAAATGCACACCAAATATAGTTGAAGAGCAACAACCCAAAGGAAACAAAAATGAAAGTGGCATGTACCTGAAACAGAGAGTTGGGGGAAGGGAATATTTGAAATCTAGCATGCCCCACTTAACCTTATTAATACAAAAACCCTCTCGCACTGTCTTCAAACCATGATTCTACATCAGTCATATATTTAAAATCAAGTTTGATATTTTGATTCTTAAATAGAAAAAGGAAACTTGTGTATTTTCATTGAATATCAGTGGCCTCAATGGATCACACTTAGTTCCAAAAGAAAACCCAACTTAAACTATTTGCATCTCGCTTCTAGACTCCAAAAAACCTTACAATTAAACTATGTTAAGGTTGAACACACCCCACTCTTGTATATGACCGTGCTCAAATGCACCAATATGCAACACAAGTGGTTTTTTTGCCTCTTATTATCTACATATGCCATATACATAACATAAAAAATGAATATTTTTCCCTTGTATAGTATTCCATCTTTGGATATGTTTCAACAGCTAAGAATGCTCCCCTATTATGGCCCTGAATATAAAATATATGCTCCAAAAGAGGTTTCCTAATTTCACATTATCATGTATAAGGGCATTCAGGCACATCTAACAGTAGTGGCAATATCATCAAGCTCTTCTTGAAATACATATGTATAAGAACCGATGATTTATAATCCGCAGTGTGCATGTGTTATAATCCTTAGCGTAGACGTGTTCATCTGTATAGTGATAGCTCTACAATGCACTTGCTATCATATCTCCACTAAAAGTGACAACATATTCTCCATGTATCAAGTGTGGAGCTTCTTATAGTAGCATATTTTCAAATATAATCCTTTCCTTTTCCTAAAAAATCATCTCTAAAAAAAAGAAACAATGTCTCAGGCATTCCATAAGAATCTAGTGTGGCCAAAATGCATGCCAGTTGCTACCATATGTAGGAATATGATGTCTACTAAGCTCGATGAGAGCTACATAACATAACATAATATTTATTGTCTCAAGTCATAACTTCAATGAAATTAAGATCCATATTACAATAATTACAATCTAGGAAGGCTAGCTGAAAATTGCAAAGTTTTGACAAAAATTCTAGGCACATAAACATTAAACTAGTTAGATTTTAGTAAGCGCATATACAAAAAAAAAAAATCCTAAATACTACATACAAAACTTTTGCTGAACAACCAAAGAAATAAATAATAACAAAAATACTCTGCCAAATCAGAAGGCATTGTAGACAAAATAAAGAATCAACAAGGTGGACATGGAAGAAATTTATCAAGAGGTTCCTTACAGAGAACTTCAATGGAAACAAACTCACCTAAAATCTTCCCTTCATTAATCTTAATGATTCGACCATCATTAATGGAATTTCCAAAAGCATCCTCTCATCCACTGCAATCAATGTAGATCTAGACAGTACTATGACATTGTTGGAAATCTACTTGATATTACTAGATTTAACTGAGTCTAGTGTTGATTCATCTAATGGTTCATATATATCCTTTGAAGATACAAAACCATGCTCTAAATCATCCTTTTTATCTTCAATGATCTCAAAATCACTTCTTGTTCCTTCATCTTCATGTCCTTCTTTAAGCAAACTTTCCTCTAGCAATAACAAAGAAGCATTTGTAGGAAGAAAATTTGCTAGTGAACTTTCAACTTCATTGCCAAAATCCCTGCTCCTTTCAATATTATGTTGACCCATAGGTTGAAAATCATGATAATTTGTAGCTGCTCCTTTTTGTGCTTTTCCACTGTAGTTCCCCTTAAGAAATCTTTGCATACAAAGAGAGTTTTCCACAAAATACAACTTCTAGTATACCTATGTATATATTTTACACATTCAATTAAAAATTATACATATGTTTCAAATGAGCAGCCTGTGAAACATTGTACAGGCTAAGACAATCCTTATTTAAATAAAGTTCATATAAAGGCTTTGAATTATTATTATCTACTTTCACATAAATGGAAAAATACAGTAAAATTATTCAAAAATAACTCGTTTTGGATGACCCAGTTGGTACCCTAGTGGCCCAAAGACAACCTCATGTTCAATCAAGCAGCTGATAAATCTACGCCATGCACGTATTCCCACTTTTTCCTGAAATCCATCAGCAGTAACAACTAATACACACATGTCAATTTACATATAATAATAAGGGATAAGCAATCAAAATTATAAATTATAATTCAAATTATACCAGAAAAATTAATGCCTTTTGGATCACTAGGCATCCTTAGTACGAAGGTAAATAGACATGGTCAGATCACTATCTAGGTTAAGACAAACCTAAAGATCCCTCCCTGTTTTCTGGTTCTAATCGAGAGCCTACGGAAATGGAGGACTTCCACCCTTCAATATCATCATTTATATTTGTAGATTATTTTGACAAGTGTAGATTAACACTACAGAGGTGTATTTTATTCTGGTATGTTATGGACTACAAGGCCTTTTCCCTTTGAAAGGCAAGGTTAATTTTAGCAATAATATTATCCAAATGTGGGTTTGGGTGTGAATAAATGAAAAGGAAATGAGAGACAGTAAGGATTATCTCGGTTTGCTAAGTATCCCTTTGTTCATCTAGTTTCATTCAAATAATCACTCATCTGACCCTAGCACCTCAAAATAGAATTATTCACATGTTTGACTTCATAAATGAACATTTTGAACACTAAGCATTGAATTAAGCTCTCAGAGTTTCAAATGTCATGCTCAATGCTTCAATATATGCCCATGAACCATAAATGCATTATGTTGCAGATCCAGAAAAATTGTACATCCTGGTATTTGGAGATATCACCAATAACATAGTTCTTGCCCATATAAAGCTTAAATATATAAGAACAGAGAGGGAGGATGGCACCTAGTATTAGATAACAACTCCACTGTATTCCCAAAAATCCATAAGAGAAATTCCCAATTTGTTGTAAATGCCCAACTCACTTTTTATAGGGCTATGTCGCATCCAGGAGAAACAACATAGTTATGAATTGAGAGAGATGAGGTTCCAATGAAGTGTATACCCTTCGGTACTTCATGTATTCCCCCATTGCCCTCATGACATCATTCCCCCTTCTATTATGTTTTCTCTCCCTTTGTGGTTGGTTAGGGTATAGCCTAGCCCAACTCCTCTAGACCAACCCATTTTTTGCCATTTGGCCCTCTTCCTAGGGCTTCTTTTCGAATTGACAATGTGTGAGAGAAGAAAATATTTTCCCCCGCTCCACTATGTGATAATAACTATAAATGTCTGCCAGTGCTCAACGAGTCATTAGTTGTGTCCATATTCCCTTGCTATGTGAACCCTATGTCTTCCAACACCTCCCACCTCTCCAGTCTTAGTTGACCTTAGTGTTTCATATCCACCCCATTTACACCAAAATTTGTTTTTTGAACTTCTAATTTTGTGTCATACATAAGCAACTATATTTATTTATGTATTGAATAATACTTAGATGTTGTTGAGCTCCTACTTAATTTCCACTTAATTCTCCTAGTTAGTGAAATAGGGTGTTTCTTAATATATTTAAAGTCATCTTCTAATACTTAAGGCTCTATTAGTTAGATGCATGTGAAATAAATAGAATTGGCCAACCTCAAGGGGGACCCCTATACTTGTGGTTAATACCTCATTAATAGGGTTGGTCAATGATTACGATTTTGATCAATTTAGACACTATTTATTATTATATTTATAGGTATAGTACATTTTTTATATTCAACAAGGATAACTAAAAACGTGTTTATCATAACCCTGCGCATGCAACTTCGACATATATAGCGGAATTTACACTATACATGCATGTACCAAAATTGGGATCGTTAACAAAACATCTAAATTTGGCATGATGACTAGGGTCATTACAACACTCATAAGTAATTCGTAGTGAATTTAATGATTGTTTTGATGAAATACTTATAATAGGATAGGGTGCATGCATTGAATATTTCTAAGCATGATTTGAACCATCAAGAAGGCTGTTGCTCCAAGACCTATTCTAAGACTATTTAATGTGGACTAATACTACATGAAAGTCCATGTCTTAATCTCCATTTTTCATGGGATTTATTATGTCGGCAGCACATCATGAGATATTTGAATTTTAGTGGCAGTTAGAAGTTGCATGGAGAGACTTGGAGGCCATGCACTGTGTTCTATCTACCCTAAGAACTCTTCATCATCCAAGGGAAGAACACGCATATAGAAGGTGTATGGTTGGCTTGATGAAGGTTCTTCCAAAGATTCATTTCACTATGAGGATCCATTCGAGCATGTTTTACATGTAATTGGAGGCATGGTTACATGGATTACATTCTATTTTGTCATGTCATTGATGGAGATCCTTGCTCCTTGGTTAAAAACAGGGCCTAAGACCATGTGGATGAAGGATCTAAGAAAAAAGGGAGCTTTACAAGATGAACACCCAACTTGAGATCATGCCATGTAGCACTAAGTTACACATGGGTTTGGTCAAAGGCCCACTTGAGTCTTGGGGTTGGAAACCTTCTTGAAGGAGGTGGTTGGGGGATGTTTCTGGTAAGAAGGGGTGATAAATAACCCAATGAAAGAGTTTCCATGTATTCGAAGGTGTGTTTCCCCCTCAAGTAGAAATTTTTGGGGCTAAGGACACATTTTCACATATTTGGAGGCATATTTCACCTTTTGAGGTATTTGGGGTTAAGTACATTACAAAAATTCAACCCTAGGTGACTATTATCCATATGATCCTAGTTAAATAGATAAATTTCTAAATTTAATATAATGTAGAAATTACTTTCATATCATAGCATCAATCACACAATAACTGAAAATCTAAGTGATGGAAAAATAACAGTGTCTTGCAGATACATAAGCAATTTCTTCTTCAAAATCAACTTTGTATACCTCAAGGAAACCTCTACAAGCTACTCAAATAACAACTGCATCGTCATCAAAATCATCTTAAAATTAAGAATACGATCTACACAAAAAAGAAAGGAAAAAGCTGCACAACTATTATAATGCTCCATATGGCCATACAGATCTATACGATTGTATTGGTTCTTTGGAAAATTTCCTTTCAACCTATTGAAAATCTCAAAGTTCATCCTTATTTCATATTTCTTTCTCTCAGTTGTTCAATGTGAGCAATACCTCTCTATCTTGTTGTATTTATGATTTTCTAAAACATGTACAAGTTCTTGCTTGCAGTACATTTCTCAATGTACATATTGTTTGAGACATTTTCTTCATATCTGGAAGAATTATTTCATGGGGAGATACCATGTGGTTGTTGACATAATCAAACCCTCAGATGAATAGAAAAATCATTATTTAAAAGTATTTCATGAAATAGAAAGTGGCAAGTGGAAATATGGACCCATTTAGTCCATTCAAAAGAAGAAAGGAAGTGCTCCACTTGAGGAGGATTAGGGCCTTGAAAAATGTTGAGCACCAGTATTGCAGCAATAATGCTACAACTTCTAGGCTTCCTACTTTACATTTATCAACCTGGTAGTTCGTAACAAACTTGGAAGTGATGGTGCTCTATGCACAAGTACTAGTTCTTATTGCAAGCTGTCGCTTGGTTAGCTGGCGCAAGATCACTAGGAACTCAAGCCAACTTCTATGGATTCCAGAAGAAGCTCTATATGTGATGAAAGAAATGAAAGCTTACTCTACAGAGGCTACTCTACTTGTAGAAAGGAAAAGAAGACTGAAATGTAAAGGAAACCTAGCAAACCCTACTTAACCATCTAATCCTACTTTTGAAGAAAGAGAGATGAAAAACCACGAAATGAATGCCATTACCTACTCAGGAAGTAAAAAAAATCTAATTAAGCTATTTCTAGAAATAAATGAGCAAAAAACATCTTTTTGGATTTTTATGTGTTTTTAGGTGAAATTGTCTTGTATGTAATTTATTTGTTTGTGGATGTGGCAAAGATTAGGTGGCGATGGAGGGTGACTTTGGGATTTGCAAAGGTGTAGGATGGTGCGGATGGGTCCTAGGAGGCCTCTGGTAGCCTTCTGGAGGCTTCTCCTACAATTGGACTTAAAAAAGAAGCCTACAGGAAAATCTATAAGAGGTTGCAGGGGATCTACAGGAGGTCTACAGGAGGATGCCAAGAGTAGTTTTGGAGGTTTTGAACATGGGAAAGTGGGTGGAAAGGGCAGTCGAAGGCTAGGATGATGTGTTAAGGTGTCTAGGGTTCATCAAGAATGTTCTAGGAGAGAGAAATATGGTTGGATTTGTCCAAGGAAAGAGAGGAAAGTTTATGAGAAGAAGTGCAGAAAACTAAAGCAGATTTGTGAGGGACTTTGGGTGACCTGTGGAACATAGATCAGAGAGAGATGGTGATGGCTGATTGACTGAATTATTGTGTGGAGAAATTTTATTCAGTAGAACTGAAAATCAAATAATGAAATTAAGCAAGCAAAGAAACTAGATACATAAAAAAAGTAGAATTTTCATCAAGCTAATCTAAACTTTGATCTAGGAAAGTAAATGCTGAAAAATGCTACATGGAAAGAAAGCATGGAAGGGAATTTATTGTAAAGATAGAAATTAGCATGGCGAAATGGATCTAAAGTAAAGCATTAACCTTATAATAAACTACGACATTAGAAATCCTATGGAGAAGGCAAATCTGTGTTTTTGTGGCAGCAAAAGGGTCTTGGCCTCAGTTCATGGCCCCGAAGGGAGGAAAGGAGGCCAAGGCTCTGTTGATGGCCTTTTTGTCTCTTCTTTCTATCACTATTCAACCTGCTATAGAAAACTTAAATGGAAACAACCTTCTAAATCACCAAAAGCAACCTATTCTTAAACAAGAAAGAAATTCATCTAACAACAACTAATTCATAAATTGAAACAAAGCATAGAAATAAAAACAAGAGGAGATTGGCTGCTTGGATTGGGCCCTAACCCAAGAGCTTCATCCCTCTGAGGTAACTCAGTGCTAGCTCAAAACGGATCTCATCTTTATTATCAAAATAATAATAATATTACATGAAACAGTCAACAAAAGTAAGCTCGAAGTTGAGCAGAGCAAAGCTACAACAAAAATTCGAAAATTTGACTAACTTCCTAATGAGGCCCTAGGCCTCTCTACTTACACAACTTAAAATCAGGGAGGCTTGGCTCCCAAAACTTGAGATAAACAGAAGTTATCCTCCACTTGCTCGGCTGCCTCCTAGTGCATTGATTTGGTTATTTGTGCTTCGAGCTTCCTGAAGGAGAATTCGAAGTGGGGAGTCATAAATGAGGGGGGTACCCTTCTATAAATCCTCTCCCTTGTCTTCTTCGAATGTTTTCTACTAATTGTCCATTAAATCTTTGATTTTTTTTTCCAAAATTCAAAAAAAATCTGTATTAAACACACATTAGAGTCCATGGCATAATAACCAACCCATCTCACTCTATAAGCATAAATATAATAAAAAAACATGCAACAAGCTAAGAGAATGGTGGATTAAGCTAAGTTAGGAGGCAAATTGAGCCCATATAATTACCCATTCCTGGGGCTCATCATCACCCCCTACTAAAGGTGTTGCTCATCCTCTAAGCAACTAGTCCATCTCCTCATCCTTGATGGCCCTAATGGCCTCCCTGACATCCCATGCTTCTGATGCGAGGTCATCTTCTTTGTGATGGAATCCTGCCTTTCTGTCCACCTCTTCCCACTGTTGTTTCTCTTCTTCCTCTGTTCTACCCTCTAGCAGTCTTAGCAGCAGTGGGGTACTTAGTTTGAGGCCAATCCAATTAACCTTCAAACTCTGGATAGAGTGCTTGTACAGTGGCACTCTCCTTAATTCTTCTTTCATACTTGTTGGGAAGTGATACTCCCTGATCTGAAAGCTGTGTGGTAGTGTGTTCCACCTCCTCATACAAGCATGAATGTAGTCATTCCCAAGTAATCTTTCCATATCCTCAAAATGTGCAATGGCCTAAGCCTGATAATTGATATACTTAGGCGCAATTTGAGGATTATTTGCAAGCAGCTGGTGTGTGTTGATGAGAGCCATGGGGTCTGATGGCATAGCTCTGATCATTAGGGGTTCATTTTTCTCTTTTGACATCAAATTTTTTATTTATGTTTCCCTTTTCTCCTCATGATTCATCCATGAGGCCATGGCCATTAGTTGCAGGTCCCCTAGCCTAGCATTAGGGTCCCACACATTCATGTCTGTGAGGGCCATGTTATGCAAATAGAACTGTACTATTTTTTCCTTGTCTTCTGAAGAGCTTTGGTCACATAGGTCCATGAATTGTCTGTAATCCTGAAAAGGCATTATGCCTCTCTATGCCAAAGTCTTAAGCTGAAACTATAGCCATTGGTCTTTGAATTATAATCCATATGAGTTTTCTGGTGTTCTGTACTGCAATGCCTCCATAGACCAGCTGGCCATGCATGCCAGTTGTGTCTCCTTTTCTTGCAACTGTCTTCTTAGCAACTCATTTTTTGTTTCCAGGTGAGTTCTTGTGATTTCCTCTCTACGTATTACAACACTTAACTCCTTGCCCATTTCTATAATCTTGTTATCCATGTGGCCAATATCCTCTACCCCCTTGGATTTGGCAATTTGCATCCACCTATGGTTCCTTATTCTAATGCCATTTTTGTCTTCTACAGGATGTTCATTTGGTTGGAAGAAGTTTTTCTTGGCAGATTGACCAATTGGCTTTTCATCTTTGCTCCAAGGTAATCCAAGAGGAAGGGGGTAACCATACTGATAAATTATGGGGTGATTTCCATGGAGAGACCTCTAAAAGTAACAATGGCATGGGTCCTTGAGTGAGGGACTAAAGAAAGGGCAAAATCCTGAGCCACTTCTTCATCAAACCCTCAGAATTTTTCAAAAAATGGCATCCAATTTGCTCTGGTGAAAATGGCTACTACCTTGAGATGTTCATGGAGCCTAACTAAATTTGTGGGCTCCTTCCTCATGAATCCCCATGTCATTGTTCTTATACCCCTTTGGAACACCCCAGGTAGCGATGGAGATAAGAATTTTGAAGAAATAGGAAAACAGAGAAAAACTATGTTTTTTTTAAGAAAACAGGTAGAAAGTTTTTATGGAATTTCTCTTCTTCTACAGACTCATTTCCTCCATAAAATTGTATCATTCCTTGCACATATTGATAATAAAGGTGGGTATTCATAGAACCTACCTCTTCAAGCCAGAATTCGAGCAAAAACCCCGTGTTTTCTCCTTAAAAACTGCTTACTGCCCCTCCTGTAGAACTGGTTGTAGGTGCTCTTGTAGAACCTGCTACTGCTCCTATAGAACGCCGATAGCAGGAGGATGGATGAAAGCGATGGAGAACGATGGTTTTGAGGCTATGGTGGTGACAGAGAGCTTGCTGTAGCTAAGTGGACAAGGATGAAATGAAAGAAAAGGTGGTGAAGGAGTTTCAAGGAGGAATACTTATTTCTTCTTTTAGATATTTCCGGTGATGGGGTGAGCTGGAGAAAAGGTACGTTGCCATATTTGGACTATTGGTCCCCACTGCCTTGTCATCATGGCTCTTCCATGCAATCACTTCCCATCATTGCATCAGAGTTTGTATACCCTCCACAACGTGTCCTTTGGATTTTTCTGTGAGTTGACTAGTCACACATGTGGTGGCATCTCCGGATGAGCGTAGTCAACTGGACGAGGGTGGCTAGTTAATTGGCCACCTTTTCTCGTTCAACCCTAACCATCTCATTCGCTTATGCATATTTTTAAATTACACATATGCAACAGAGGAGAAGGTTAGTCACTTACCTGGGAGTCGAATGTACGTGCTGTGAGGCATTTTGGTTCCTTTTGCTGCTGCATGCTTGTATTTCAGTTGCTGCATGCTTTCTATTGTCCTTTGTACAACTTGTTTGCTTTGTGCAGGTATCCTTTGGCTAGATCTAGCTTCATACATCTCCTTCAATCCCCTGGTTGCACTTCTTTTGCTTCTGTGGCTTGATTTTAAGGGGATCAGCTGCTACAAGAAATCCTATAGGAGCTCCTGTAGCTGCTTCTCCCTTTAAAATTTTAGCTGATTTTTGTGCTGGGAGCTAGGAGGATGATACCAAAGATGCTAATGGAGATGGAGAGGTATTTGGTAAGCTATAGGTAAGATTTGGAGGTGCTGCTCCCTTTATTTTTTGGTTTTTTTCTTAAAAAACTGGTTTCTATGTTTTTCAATAGGGAGGAAAAGTAATGATGATGATGAGGTGGTGTAGGTGTGGGATGGATGGCTAGGAGGGTGGATAGCTATAGGAGGATCTACATGCTCTTAATGAAACTTCCCAGCCCCTCAAATTGCTTTCTAGAACCATTTTTGGCTCTCTATGATTTCTACAGGAACCTCCTGTAAAATACACAGGGCCTCCTGTAGAACACACAGTCTTTGGAAGAAAACACAGTGAGGTGGAAGAAAGGTCAGAAATGATGGAGAAGAGTGTAGAGGAGATGAAATAGGCTTTGTGGCATCTTCTCTTGCTCCCTGTGGTCCACCTGTAGCCTGCAATGCACATTAAGAGTCAATTTTCTCTTCCTTCTTTTCTATATTTTTTTTGAAAGACAACTAAGGCACCTCAAGGAGGCTTTCACCCTAATTGCCTACCCTGGGCGCCTCCAAGGGAGTTTTTCACCCAGGGATCTTATTCTCTCTCTTTTTTATTTTTTATCATCATTGGGCTGTCTAAAAAGAGGTTTTCAACCCAATTATGGAACTCAAGCACCTCATGGAGGTTTTCACTTGAGTCCTTATTATTTTTTCTTTTTCTCTTCCACTTCTTCAGTGAGTGGGTGGAGTGGAGGCTAAGACCTGCTCCACTACCAACACTGTCTTATTCAGATCTTCAATGAACTCTTGCTTAGATAGGGGCTTCTTGTAAATTTTCAACCTATGCCTATTGACAAGCATGGGGATGGCTTCCTCATCAATGGTTTTGATCAAAACTGAACCATTGTCATTGCATTTTTCCACAGTGTAGGGTCCTAGCCATCTTGTCCTCAGCTTGCCTTTGAGGTCTTTATACCTTGATTCATAGAGCAGTACCCAATCTCCCTCTTGGAATTGCTTCTCCTTGAAGTTTTTGTCATGCCATATCTTCCTTTGAAGCTGAACTACCTCTGTGTGGAGAAGGGCGTGCAATCTTTGTTCATCCAATCCATTGAGCTAGAGTAGTCTTTCCCTTTGTGCATAGCTAAGGTCTAGGTCCAACTAAGCTGCCATCCTTAGTGTGTTGAATTCAAATTCTATTAACAACAAAGTCGTTTTCCCATAGATCAGTTCATAGGGTGTGAACCCTGTGGTGGTCTTCCATGTTGTGTTGTAGGTCGAGATGGCCTCAACTAGTCTATCCGCCCAATCATTTCTGTTGCTGCTCACTACCTTGGTCAGAATTCCTTCCAAAGCTCTGTTAGTGACTTCCACCTACCCATTGACTTGTGGATGGTAAGGGGTGGAAGTCCTGTGCTTGATTTTATGATGTGTGAGCAGGTCTTCAAAAAAATTGGAAGTGAACTAACTGCCCTGATCTATGACCAATTCTCTTGGATACCTAAACTTATACAATATGTTTTCTCTCAAGAAATCAACTACTTTTTCTTCTGTTGCTTCGTTGATGGCCTTGGTCTCTGCCCATTTTGTCAAATAATCGGTGCACACAATGATGTATTGCTTCTGTTTTGAAGGAGGGTTGATAGGAGCCACAAATTCTATGCCCCACTTCTCAAATGGCGCAAAGGTCACTTGAGGTTGCATGGGAATGTCATCCTTTGGAGAAGGTTTCCCCATCCTTTGACACCAATCACATTGGCTGGTATATCTCCTCACATCTTGATGAAGAGTGCGCCAATAGTAGCCTGCCTACAATATTTTGAAGGTAGTCTTCTTTGCTACAAAATGACATCCACAAGGTCTGTCAAGACAGGTCAGGAGGATGTCAAAAAATTCCTCCTCCCTGACACATATTCTCAAGATCTGATCTGGGCCAAGTTTGAAGAGATTTCCCCCAATCCAGGTGAAAGGGGTGCTTTTCCTTACAATCTTTCTCTTCTCCTTTGAGGACAGGTATGGTGGGAACTGTGCTGAAACCAAGTAATTTGCTATATCAAAAAACCATGGAGAGAGTACTGAGATAGCAAATAGGTTTTCATCTGGAATTTGTTCATCCACCATTCCTTCTTCACCTGCAGGAAAATTTACTCTAGACAAAAAGTCAGCAACAACATTTTCTTTACCAGGCTTATCAACAATGGTTAAATCAAACTATTGCAGTAAAAGAAACCATATAATAATGTGAGAATTTACATCTGGCTTGTTCGTTAAATACCTAATTGCAACATGATCAGTGTGTACAAAGGTTTGATAGCCTATGATGTAATGTATGAATTTGTTTAAGGAATGCACTACAGCTAGGAGTTCCTTCTCGGTTACCATGTAGTTTAACTCTGACTTTGACAAATTTTTACTTATAAAGTATATGGCATAAGGTGAATTTTCATCAATTTGTCCTAAGGCTGCTCCTATTTCTTTGTTTGAGGCATCTGTGTGAATGTGGAAAGGTAGGGCCCAGTTTGGGCCTCTCAAAATTGGGGCAGTCACAAGTTTGTTTTTCAAGGTATCTAGGGCAGTCACAAGTTTTCAGTCCATATGAATTTGACATCTTTCCTTAAAAGACCAAACAACAGAGAGGTTAACTTACTGAAATCTTTAATGAATATTTTGTAATATCTAGCTAAGCCTAGGAAACTTTTGAAATCTCTCACCTTTTGAGGACATGGGACCCTTTGGATAATGGCAATTTTGTTGGGGTCCACCTGCAATTCTTGTTGAGATATTGCATGACCTAGCACAATCCCTTCAATCATCAAAAATTCACATTTTTCTAGACTACGGGACAGGTTCATTCAATACACTTTTCCAAGACTTTTCCTAGGTTAGATAAAGCTTCCTGAAAGTTAGAAACATAAGGAGTAAAATCATCCATATATATTTCTTCTGCATCATGAACCAGTTTAGAAAATATACTCGATACTGCTCTCTAGAGAGTGGCTAGAGCATTGTACAAACCAAAAGGAAGGACCCAATATGCGAAGGTACCCCAAGGACAAGTGAAAGTGGTCTTATCTTGGTCTTCTGTGCTTATTTGAATTTGATTGTACCCACTAAACCCATATAGGAAGGAGAAAAACTTTTTCCCCGCCAGACCAGCTAACACTTAATCTATGAAAGGCAAAGGAAAATGGTCCTTTTTAGTGGCATTGTTTAGTTCCCAATAATCGACACAGATTCTCCACTTACCATTTTTCTTTGGCACTAGCACCAAAGGAGAGACCTATTCATTGTCAGAGATGGGGTATATGAATCTTGCATCAACTAAATTTTACAATTCTTCTTTAACAATGTCTTTAAGGGCTAGATTCATCCTCCTTTGAGGCTGTCTGACTGGTTTGCAATATTCCTTAATGTATATATGATGAGTACATACTGAAGGGTGCACTCCATTCATCTCCTTATAACTCCAGGCGAAGGCATCTAAATGTTTTCTCAATAAGCTGCACAACTCCTTCTCCTGGGGAGTGGATAAGGATGAGTTGATTTTCAAGGTTCTTTCTTGGCCGAACTCTATATTCTTAACACAAAGAGAGGTTGGGTTTGCCACACAGAGGTTGGTTGAGGGATTTTCTTGGGTTTCTTTCACTAGATCTTCTAATGGCAAAATACTGGGGGGTGGATTCTGAATTAAATTTTCAATGATATCATCCTCATTTTGCGGTTCCCCCCCATGATAGTTTCTACTGCACATAGTAGTGCAGAATAGACTTCATCCTCCTCCTCCTCCTCACACCAGAGAGGTAGATCATGTTCTAGCAAGGGTTGGGTAGGAGGGTATAGGATTAGCTGCTTGGACATATTCTTGTTCTTGATGGTCATGTTCCCAGCTCAGCAACTAATGTAAGCATCAGAAGTGGCCAACCAGGGTCTTCCCAGGATGAGAGGATACCTAGTGAGCTTTGCCTTCAGCTGGAGAACTAAGAAATCTGCAGGGTACTCCCAAGAATCAATGGAGACCATCACATCCTTCACAATCCCTTCAGGGGTCACGGTGGAGCAGTCTGCTAGCTGCAGTATTGTCATGGTCTTCCTCAGGGAGCCCTGGAGGTTAAGTTTGAGCATGGTGTCCTTTGTCATCACATCAATGGCAACTCCCAGATCAATCAGGGTGTGTGGGATCATGGTGCCATTGATGTGGACATCAACTACTGGGCTTCTGGGGTCTAGATATTTCGGACAGATTACCTGCCCCAACATCAAGTCGGACAGTTGTCCTATGACATTGATGGTTCGGGCATCTCTCTTGCGCCTGCCTAGATGCCTAAAGCACTTCTCTATGATCATTTTATTGTATATAGGCACATCCTTTATGGCTTGGAGAAGTGGTATCTTTACACATAACTGTTTCAACTCTCCTAGAAGTTTAGTTTCTTCTGGGGTTGGTTGTGTTGTCACAGATAGTCTCTCAAGAAAGGGTGGAATTGCTTTAGGTTCACTTTCCTCTTTATCTTCCTCAACCTCCTTGGAGGGAGGCTGGCTATCTAGGAGAACCTTCCCAGATCACAGGTTAATCTCTTGAATCTCCACAGCATAGGTTAGGCATGATGGTTCCCCACTATATACTTGTTGGGCCTGTCTGTTGTTCGGGTTCGGGTTCAATTGGGCAGGCATTTGGGGTTGCCTTGGTGGAGCAGGAGGCAATGGTTGTGGTTGAGCAGGTGGTGGAGGCAAAAGAGCAGGAGGAGAGTTATATTAGGGCCTCCACCCATGATGAGATGCATTCCACTAAGGTTGTGGCTAAGCATAGTATTGAAATGAATGAGCAGCTGGTTGGGCATGATATTGAGATGGATAGGACCAAGGAGGAGGCATGGACTAGGAAGGATGAGAAGGAGGGCCCCAAGAAAGTATGTAAGTGGCTTGGTTGGGGTTGTAGTATGCCTAAGATGTCCCTTGCATCCCCTACTGGTATGGTCTAGGTCCATGCAGTCTCCTTTGGTTCATAAAATAGAGTGGTTTAGTGGCTCCTTCAGCCCCCTAGTATACAAATTTAAGTCCGGGCAAGGTAGGGCACTTATCTGTAGAATGATCTTCTTCACAAAGTGAACAAACCTCTATAGAGGTCAATGGACATTCGTTCCGAGGATGCCTTCTGGTGCACCTAGGACATAAAATGGCCAAAGCCCTCTCTACTTCCTCTTGTTTCCTTTTGATATGCAAGGTATCCATTTGTATGGCAAGAGTCTATAGCATCTCACTCTTGAAGTCTTCCAGCATGTTTCCAAGTTCATCTTTGATGGATGAATTGGATGAGGAAGTACTGGCTATGGGTGGACTCCCCCTACCTCTCTTTCTGGCTGCTCTAGAATGATTTTTAAAAACAATCTTTATGTCCTCATAAGGTAGTTGGTAGATGTCTCCCCCAACCAGTAGATGGAGGGTGTCTAGAAGGTCTTCCAGAATTCCCCTGAGTAGGACCAACTTCAAAGATTCGGGGTCAAGTGTGTACTTGGCCCTTTTATAACTGAGCTGGAACCTCTCTTCATAATCTTCCAAATATTCATCACTTCCCATGGTCATTGAGAATATTTCTGCATTGGTATCTTTTGACCTACATTAGTCTCAATGTTTGTTATTAAAGGCCTGCTGGATCTGAGCCCAAGTTGTGATGCTATTGCCAGGTAACCCCATGAACCAGCACAATGCTACATCCTTGAGGGTAGATGGAAATAGTTTCAACTTTTGCTAGTCTTCTGCATAGTCAAAGGTTCGACAGATAACATCAAACTCAAACAAAAAGGTGTCGAGATCTTCTGTAGTCAACCCATGGAAGTGAGGTAGGGCTGAAGGGCTTATGTTCTTCATTTTGGTGTCCCCATTGGTCTCTTGGATGGGAAAGGTACCCTCTACTCTTTCTCGATTCCCCCTAGCATTTATGTTTTCAACCATTGTCTCAAGAGGGATGTTTTCTTCTTCTTCTTCCCCTATAGGTTCTTCAAATATCTCTGGTTGTTCACCTAAAGGTTCTTCTTGATCATTGCCACCAAAGAAGAGAGAAGGTTGGCTATGTGATGTAGTGGGGGTGTTGGGAAAGAATTTTCCTGAATTATCTCTGTTCCTATGAGGCATGAAAATAAATCTTTTGGATTTTATTTTTTTATCTGCTTGTACCTGCAAAACTAAAATTGATTGAACAAACAAATTGCAACTAACTGAAATGAAACTTGCTTGAAATGAAATTGCAGAACTGAAAAAGAAAGAAAATGAAATGCAGAACTGAAAACAAGGAAATGACTAATCTACTTTTGCTGAAATGGAAATTGCAGAATTGAAAGGAAAGCAAGGAAATGACTAATCTACTTTTGTTGAAATGGAAATTACAGAATTGAAAGGAAAGAAAATAAATGACTAATCTACTTTTTTTGAAATGGAAATTGCAGAATTGAAAAGGAAATGTAGAAACTAAAAGGAACAACTACTCTACTTTTGTTGAAATAAACTACTTAGCAGAATGTTATAGTAGAAAATAGAAGAAAGTAGTAATCATAAAATACTCTGACGATTCCCCGGAAATGGCGCCAAAAACTAGTGAGCACCAATATTGCAGCATTAATGCTACAACTCCTAGGCTTCCTACTTTACTTTTATCAACCCAGTAGTTCATAACAAACTTGGAAGCGATGGTGTTGTATGCACAAGTACTAGTTCTTACTGCAGGCTGTCACTTGGTCAGTTGGCGCAAGATCATTAGGAGCTCAAGCCAACTTCTATGGATTCTAGAAGAAGCTCTATATGTGATGAAAGAAAGGCTAGCTTACTCTACACAGGCTACTCTACTTGCAGAAAGGAAAAGAAGACTGAAATGTAAAGGAAACCTAACAAACCCTACTTAACCATCTAATCCTACTTTTGCAGAAAGAGAGATGAAAAACCATGAAATGAATGCCATTACCTACTCAGGAAGTAAACAACATCTACTCAAGCTATTTCTAGAAACAAATGAGCAAAATACATTTTTTGGAATTTTATGTGTTTTTAGATGAAATTGTCTTGTATGTAATTTATTTGTTTGTGGATGTGGTAGCAATTAGGTGGCGATGGAGGGTGAATTTTGGATTTGCATAGGTGTAGGATGGTGTGGATGGGTCCTAGGAGGCCTCTGGTAGCCTTCTGGAGGCTTCAGCCCTCTGAGGTAACTTAGTGCTATCTCAAAAAGGATCTCATCTTTATTATCAAAATAATAATAGGATTACATGAAATGGTCAACAAAAGTAAGCTCGAAGTTGAGCAGAGCAAAGCTACAACAAAAATTAAAAAATTTGACTAACTTCCTAATGAGGCCCTAGGCCTCTCTACTTATACAACTGAAGCTTCCAACAACTTCCTTAAAATCAGGGACGTTTGGCTCCCAAAACTTGAGATAAGCAAAAGTTATCCTCCACTTGCTTGGCTGCCTCCTAGTGCATTGATTTGGTTGTTTGTGCTTCGAGCTTCTTGAAGGAGAATTTGAAGTGAGGAGTCATAAATGAGGGGGGAACCCTCCTATAAATCCTCTTCCTTGTATTCTTTGAATATTTGCTTCCAATTGTCCATTAAATCTTTGACTTTTTCTCCAAAATTCAACAAAAATTTGCATTAAACAAACATTAGACTCCATGGCATAATAACCAACCCATCTCACTCTAGAAGCATAAATATAATAAAAAAACATGCAATAAGCTAAGAGAATGGTGGATTAAGCTAAGTTAAGAGGCAAAATGAGCCCATATAATTACCCATTCGTGGGGTTCATAAAAAAAGAAATATTATTTTATGAATTAGGGTTTGATATGGAATATCTAAATAGAGGAGAGGGTAATTTTTCCAAATTCATAGCTGGAACATTGGGAGTTCCCTCCAAGCTTAGTTGAATATCTTTAGGAGGATTGGAAGAGGAGTTATGTAAGCTTTTTCCATCACTCTATTCTTTCCATGTATTGTTATGATTTTTTCCATTTCCATGAGTTTAGGTGAGACCTTTTTGGTCCTCTTGACCTTCCTGCAAAATCAAATTCAAAAAATGATGTATTGTTGGTTGTTTGTCCGATAAGAAGGTTGTACTACTTTCTTTACTTCATTTAAAAGTTCATGTTTTGGTTATTCCTTTGTTTTTCATGGTTGTTTGTTATCAATTGGTGGTAATTTCATGATTGTGATGGTGCATCTTCTTTAAGGGTTCCTTCTTATTATTTTTTTTCATGTTGTCAAGATCCCGTCTCCCAACTCTTAAGAAGCAATAATGACATGACTAGTACCTCACTAGCCCCAATCAAATCTCTCATTTTACTCTTTCGTTATTCCAAAATTTCTTATGCACTAATTATGCCACGTTAGTGAATGGATTAATTATGTCTTCTTTTTCATATTCAAATCATTCGCTCTTTGATTTTGACTCCATCACCCAATTGGATAGGCATTGTTCTTTGTAAATTCCACCATTCTTATTTTTTAAATTGATACCATAAAACTAAATTTTGGTAGGGTTTACTCTCTTGTGCTGGAAAAGAATTGGCCTGAATTGAGGAATCATTATTGTTCTGATGGGCAACCTTTCCAAGTTCTCATAGGGTTGCACTTGGTTAAGGGATTTTGTAATATTTGAAGACTAGGTTTGGTATGTAACAAATTGGCATTGTTGCTGAGGATAGTGTCCAATTCCCAATATTTAGTAGATTAGTTACAATGGTTTGATGAGGGGATTTCTTTGAAGATCTAGTCACTCTACAAGGAAGAAAATAATTGTACCAAAATATTTTGAAGTGACATGTTGTATGTAGAGGTGAAGACATCCAATAGGATTGAAGGCATTTGAAAACTCACCAAGTGATTCCATTGATGCCGAAAGGAGTTATGTTTGTAATATGTTTTTTAAATTTCACATCACTTTTTTAGTTTGACGATAGATGGATTTTGTGGTATGATTGCATCTCATGTTTAATCTTTTAGTATAATTTATTTTTCTTATGCATGCCCTCGCTCAAACAGGGGAGTCCCAATTCATCTCTCTACTTCTGTAACTCCTATTCACTGCCATATTCCCTACCATTATTTCCTGCCATATTATGTCCCTCTACTCTATATGGAAAGGTTGAGATTAGAAAAGCATCAGATCAATCACTTTTCATGGTTAGGACAGAAGAAGAAAGACTTCTGAAGTTGTAAGGAACTTCTTCTCGTGCACAAAACTTTTCATATAGTTATATTTATGATGAAGGTGTTGGGTTGTGTTACATTCTTTCCACAACTAGCCCATGTAGTTAATCGGGGGGTTAGAGGGGCGGTGGAGCCCCCCCTTCCTTGTCCGATTGTGTGGCAGGGGGCGGTCACAGGGGGTTTGAGGTGTACCAGTAACCCCACTTTATGGGGTCTGTGGCAGTGCCCCAGAAAATTTTGGTTTTGGACCTTATGTTAGGTTGGATGGACCCACCTATGGTTTTGTGCATGATTTTCGCACATGTTTTTTGGACACGATGGTTTTCTGTCCATGGTATTGGACGTGATCGTTTTCAGTCCATGGTATTCGATGCTTCAGCATGTATAAATATGTATTATAACATTGAAAGGAACATAATGAAAAGTCAAGCTAGTAGTCCCAGTTTTGGGATCCAGGGGAAAATATCTGTGTATATGTGTTATGCTCTCGCATTGTTTATTTTCTGTGTTTAAGAATTCCTATGCAAGTAATTTCTTTATGGGGTTAAAACCTACAGAAGGTAAACTTCCATCAATTCTTTTATGGCATGCTAGATTTGAAAATCTAAACTATGACAACCTTCATTTGATGAAGAAAAATGGTGTTACTGGTTTTCCAACCATTACTAGGAAACTTAAGCAATGTGATGCGTGTACCTTAGGAAAGAACAACAAATAATAATTGCATGATTCTCATTCGAGAACACATAGAAAGATTGAACTCATTCATTATGATTTGTGTGACCCATTGCGTGTTCCTTCTGTAAGGGGAAATAAATATATGATGACATTTATTAATGACTACACCAAAATGTGTTGGGTTTATTTATTGAAGAAAAGATCTGAAGCATTTGAAACATTTAAGAACCTTCATGCATGGATTGAAAATTATGCACAATCGCATATTGGCTTCTTTCGTACTGACAATGGAAAATAATGATTAGCCCTAGTATTGCAGCAAGGATGTTGCCACTCCTAGGGCGACCAACTTTACTTTATCAACCTAGGGTTCGTAAAACCTTGGAGGTGACAGTGCTATATGCACATCAAATGCAACAATCTACTCTTGTCACTTCTCAACTGGGTATATAGACCACTAGGTTTTTTCAAACTAGTCTTCTATTGACTAGAAGGAGGTTGACTATTGACATTGAATGTAAAGCTATCTTTAATGCACAAAGTAAATGCTTTCCTATGTTAAGGAAATGAAAGTGATGAATAAATTTAGGGGATTTTTGAGGTCTAAAGTGGGCCTCCTAGAAAAATGTACAACAAAAAATAACTTTATAAGAACTAATAGGATTCGAGATGATGATGTCAACCATGGGGGATGATTCACCATTTTTGGAGTAATAAAGTAAAAAGAATAAATAATAAAACTACTTTTTCAACTCATATTTCAATTTATCTCCATAAGGTTTTACTCAAATTTCAAGCAGGAGTACTTGTTTGATGAAAAATTTAATTCCTTGCTTTAGGAGTACCCATGTTGCATACTTTCGATGGACCTTGATACCCAAAAAATGTGAAATACATGAAAAAACCGTGATTGCAATCATGTTTTCATGTATTTCTCACTTTTTGTGTATCAGGGTCCATCGAAAGCATGCAACATTTGTACTCCTTGGCTGAAGAATCAAATTTTTCTTTCAACGAGTGTTGTCGTTCAAAATTTGAGTAAACCCATAGGGAGATAAGTTGAAAATACAAGTTGAAAAATAGTTTTTCTTTTTTCCCTCTAAAATTTGATGATGTAATCTAATATTATTTTATTATTTCCACTATTACTTTATAATTTCCTTAGGAGTCCCATTTTATACCTCAAAAATCCCCTAATGAAAGTGATATGACAATGACATGAAATCACCTAGCTAGGAATTAACACACATTACTTGCAGAAGAGACCTAGTTTAACCTTGCATTCTATCATCTAGTTATTTGGACTAAATAGGCATGGAAATGATCCCAACATTGCTAAAACGAATGTATGCATGAATTAACTAAATATTACATAAAAGAGCCTTTTAGTTTTCAATTTAGAAATGTGAATGTTAAACTAATTAAGTTAATCTTTTGCAGGGGATAAAGGTATGGGAAAACTGGTCAAAAATGGTGTTGAGGGGTATGGAGGTCAAGTTTAAGGCCTGCCTTAGGCTCTAATCATTATTTCTACCCAAAACAGTCTAAAACAACCTGCTACAGTGTTTCCTGTAGTTGCTACAAGATTTCCTGTAGTTACTATAGGATGTCCTAGTTTACTACAGGAAACTTAGCTGAAAGTTGTAGGAAGGTAGGGAAAGTGAAAGGAAGTTAGGGAAAATTTTAGGGATGGAAGTTTATCTCAATGTTTAGAAACCTTGGCGAATCTTACTAGTCCCCAATATGTAAATTGTAAAAAACATTATGATATTTTTGTAAAAATATTTAGGTTTCTAATTATTTTATATTAGTACATATAAAACTTTAGTGATTTTAATGGTAAAATAATTTTATACAATAAATTTGGGCGAATCAATTTTTAATGAAATGGAAATTAGCAAATGTTTTTTTGGAAAAAGCATGGAAAATTAGCCCACCTATGAATATTAGCCCCTAAAATTTCCCTGGAGGAAGTGATGGGAAGGTATATGATGGTGGAATAAGGTATGGGGAAGGTACACACTACCAAAGGATCAACCCAACTCTTCAAAATGGTTGGATTTGCTCAAGGTGGTTGTCCATGGTGGCTACAAAACAAAAATATGAATTGATGGTTGGTAGGGTTTGGCGAGTGGTGGAGAAGAGTTAGATGAGGCTAGTGGAATTATTTATCCCCGCATATCAAAAACTCTTGCAACAACACATCTTCATTATTCATTTATGCACAACTTTATGTAAATGTGGAAAAGATGAGTTGAATTTAAGGAACTGATTTATTGATGGCTACTGGATTAACTGTATGGAATGGAATGCTTTCTAATCTACAACAAACTTAAGAAACCAAAATGACAATTGCAAGTGCTTCTAAGAAATCATGAACAATGAACTACTCAACAAGAAACCCTAAGTTATGTAATGACCAAAAGACAACTTTTTTTTTGGGGCTGTGAGAGTGGGGCCCTTAAACCATGATCCCATGAGGGAGATGAGGATGAGGCTACTGTGACCAGATTTTTTGAAGTATTTTCTTTCACTAATGTAACACTACTCTACTTATCAAACTGATGGAAGGAAAACTAATCAATCATTCAAGGACTTGCAAATTAAACAAAATAGAAATAATTTCAGTAGCTAATCTATGATTCTAATCTAAGGATACATGTACAAAAAAAAGAGGAACCTCTGCTACTAGGGTTCGACCCTAACCTAAGAGCTTCAACCCTCTGAGTCAACTCAGTGCTGGATCAAAGAAACCCTTTTCATTATCACCAAAATGTCAAAAATAACATGAGAATAACAATCACAATATCTTAAGCTTGAAATTTCCTCTTGGATACAATAAAAAATCGAATATTATTGAGGCCCAAGGCCTTCTTATTTATACAACTGAAGCTACCAATAGCTTCCTTAAAATTAGGGAGGTTTGGCTCCCAAACTCAAGATTAACTTGTCTTCAAATATCACTGGCTTGGCTGCCAATGAACTCGGTGGGCTTGGCTACTTGTAACTCTGATATGATGAGATCTGGTGGAGGAACCTTCGAGTGATTGAGGAGTTAAGGAGGGAGACCCAATCTCCTAAAATCGCTCTTTTTTTTCTACTTTGAGTTCCTGCACTTAAATTAGCCAAAAACTGCTCCAAATCGTACAATTAATGCACATTAGGTCACATGACATAACATCTCACCTTTACCCTTCTCACTAAGAAAAATATAATAAAATATGCAAAGAAATGTGAGAAAAGTTGATTTTAATAAGCTTGTGAGTGGCATTAAGGCCCATATAATTTACCTATTGATGAGCCTCATCATCACCCCCTACTGAAAGTGTTTTTCATCCTCTAAGAAACTTAGTATATGTCCATATCTTTCATAGATCTTGTGGCCTCTTTGTCATACTAGGCCTCTGTTGATGGAGTTTCCTCTTGTGGATAAAATCGTGCATGCTTCTTTGTTTCCTCCCACTACTTTCTTTCCTCTTCCTCCTTTATACCTTCTAGCATACCCAATATCAAAGGTGGACTAGTTTTCAAACCAATCCAATTGATTTTGAGTCTCTTTAGTGCATTCTTATACAGTGGGGTCCTTTCTAGTACATCTCTCATCCTTTCAGGGGAATGATATTCCCATATCATTTGGCATGCTTGTTGGCTTCCATCCCATAGAAATCTCAAGGTGTTATAGCAACCAGAAGTAGGGTATATTGAGTCTTATGTCAATGGGTATTCCTTCCCCAAATATCAACTCATGGAGGAGTCTAAATTGATAGCCATAGATGATATTGAGCCTCCCTTCACAAGAGATATATTTGAGAATATGATAGCTCACCCCATTCTAAGGGTAGGGAAGGCTTTCCCTTCTTATCCCATTTTTGTCCTCAATTGGCTCTTCATCCCTTAACAAGAAGTTTTTATTTGCAACAATGCTTGCAGCCTTATCCTCCTTTCTCCATGGCATCCCTTGAGGAAGTGTGGTGATTCTACTAACTACTTCAGGAGTAATTGTAATTGACAGTCCCCTTACCATAGTAGTAGCACCAATTCTAGCCTAAGGGTTAAGTGCCACGGCAAGTTCCTGAGCTACATCATCATCATACCCTCTTAGTAGCTCAAATAATCCCAACCAGTTATGTCTTCAGAGTATTTCTACCACAAGGGGATGGAGGTGTATCTGGGTTCCCTTATGTTAAACCCTCCTGTCATGTTCCTTTTCTGGTTGGTTGACCGTACGGATTTTTGTTAGCTAGCCTTAGTTTTTAGGGTGACTGAGGGTGGTGGATGGCTACGATTTCTTGCTATCTCCACACAACTTTCAAACTATTCACAATTCTTTTAAAACACCCAGGCCCACTGTAATCACTTAAAAATTAATTTTTTTTGTTCCTAGATATCAATTCAAAGCATAGGAGATATGGGCCTCCTACTTTTCACTGTGATGCTTTGGATGACAAGAATTTCTGAGTATTTGGACCCTATGCACCTCCTTTTAACGTTCTTTGTGAATTTTCATTGTTTAATGTAGTTCCCTGAGTTTCCCGTAGTTGCTCTTGTAGTGTTGTTTCTTGTAGGGTGGATGAAACAATTTTTACTCCTCGATGGCTCTCCAAGGTGGTATCGGTCCTCTTTGATCTTGAAATGAAGAAATGGTGCATGATATTTTGGAATATTTTCTTTTTATGGTCGATTCCTTGGAGTGTTGTATTAGCTGGCAATGTATGGGACTTCCTCTTTAGGATCATTGACCCACCATTAGTTATCATGAAGCCTCTCCTCATAATCATCACCCACTCTCACACAACTTAACTCGACCACCTTTTCACCTCATTCTTCTTGATGTGATGTTTCCACGTGTTAGGCTAACTAGGAGTTCACTTTTTGTTTTCGAGCAGAGGGTGGCCAAGTTAACTGGCCACCTCCAACTAATAAAATCGAATTTTTCATATTCCTACACTTTTACTATATTGTACGTAGGAATAATTCAGATGAGGTTCCATACTTTAGCCTTACTTTTCTTGGTTGTTTCATGTTGGAGGGTGGCTCTCCTGTGCTTCTTTTTTCTCAAGTAAGTGCTTTTCCTTGATCATTTTTTTGTATATTTCTTCCTATTGATGTGGTTGTCATCTTTGTTATTGTGTACATGTGGTTGGTCTTGTTGTTGCTGCTGCTGAGCTCCGGATGGGAGTCATAGTTTTTGCAGGGGTGTTGGAGCTCTTTTATTGCCTTGGTGTTGAAGGAGAATGCATGGAGAATTGATGTTGTGAGAGCACAGGCTGCTACAGGGTTTCTTGTAGTTACTACAGGAAATCCTGTAGTTGCCTTTTTCATCATTTTTTTTTTTTCACTTGGAGGAGGAATGGGTGGTGATGTAGGAGTGGAAGGATGGAAGTGGAGGATATGAAGTGGTAAGTGAGTGAAGCTAGTGATGGCGTGGCCCTTGGACTCTCTCTCTCTCTCTCTCTCTCTCTCTCTCTCTCTCTTATGGACACAAAGGGTGGTATGGTCATGAGTTAGTGTTAGGTGAGAGGCGATGAGGTGTATAGTCACCTCTTTCAACCTACAACATGCCTGAATCATCTCTTCCCAATTGGAATTTCATTTCTGTAGAGTTTCAAGACATCCAATAGTACTACAGGAAGCTCCTGTAGTAACTACAAGAAACCCTGTAGAAGTCATAAAACTGCATAAAAATTGGATTTTGATGCCTGGAAGTGAGGATGGATGATGGAGATCTAGTAGGCATGGGAGATATGAAGTGAATGAAGTAACAATGGGGTGCTTCTTGGCTTGTTTTCCTCTTAACTCTGTGTCCTTTGTGTCCTTTAAAAACATGCAAAAATCATAGAATTTTATTAGTGGGCAAGTTTGAGGTCCCTCCCATGTCATTTTCTTTTCTTCTTTTCTCTTTTTTTTTTTGAAAGACACACAGGTCACCTCTAAGGATGTTTTCAACTTGTCTACCTGCCCTAGGCACTTCAAGGGAGGTTTTAACCCATGGATATTTTTATTTTCCTTTTTTCACTCTTGGTCTACCTGAAGGAGGTTTTCAACCCAAAAGTTGGCCTCAGGTGCCTCATAGAGGTTTTCACCTAGGTCCCTTATTGTTTTTCCTTTTTTTTTCTTTTTTTTCAAAAATAAAACAGTCTTCAAGAATTTGGTGAGTTGGAAGCTAAGACACTTCCAAGCACATTCACTTCCTTACTGATGGTACTGAAGAACTCTTCCCTTGATAGAGGTCTTTTATAGGTTTTCGACATGTATCCATTAACCAGAAAGGGGACACCTTCTTCATCGATGGTCCTTATTTGCACAACCCCATTGTCATGGAATTTCTCTATCATATATGGGCCCAGTCACTTGGTCATCAATTTTCCTTTTAATTCCTTGAACCTAGAGTCATATAGTAGAGCCCAATCACCTTCTTGAAAAATTTTGTCTTTGATGTTTTTGTCATGCCAAACCTTTCTTTGTACTTGAGTCACCTCTGTGTGTATGAGGGACTGCATCCTTAATTCATCTAAATCATTGATTTGGAGCAGCCCCTCTTGTTGTGCCTTTGTAACATCCAAATCCGACTGTGCTTCCATTCTCGAAGTGTTGTACTCAAACTCAATGAAGAGCAAAGCCTTCTTCCCATAGATTAAATCATAAGGGGTGAAGCCAGTGGTTGTCTTCCACTAGTATCTTAGCCTAATCCTTTATGCTTCTTCTGACAACCTTTGTGAGAATTCCTTCCAATGCTCTATTGGTAATCTATACTTGTCCATCGGCTTGAGGATGATAAGCACTTTACTTCCTATGCTTGATCTTATGTTGACTCAACAAATTTTCAATCAGGTGGGAGGTGAATTGAGTGCCCTTATAAGTGACTAGCTCTCTAGGGTACCCAAACTTGTAAAACACATTCTCCCTTAAGAACTCAACCACTTTCTCTTCTATTGCTACCTTGACAGCCTTGGTTTCAACCCACTTTGTCAAATAATCAATGCATACAATTATGTACTTTTTCTGCCTTGATGGTGGATCAATGGGCCCAATGAAATCCATGCCCCACTTGTCAAATGGCTCAAGAGTCACTTGAGGTTGCAAAGTCATTTCATCCATGGGAGTAGGTTTCCCCATTCTTTGGCACTGGTCACATCGGCTTGTGTATCCTCTTTCATCTTGGTGGAGAGTGGGCTAGTTCTTGAAGGTTGTCCTCTTTGCTGCAAAGTAACCTCCACAAGGCCCATCATGCAAGCCAGAAGGATGTAAAAGTCTTCCTTCTCCCTGACAAATCTCCTCAAAATTTGATTTGGGCCTAGCTTGAAGATATTTCCCCCAATCCAAGTGAATGGGGCGCTCTTTCCTATAATTATGCTCTTTTCCTTGGAGGACAAATTTGGAGGGAACTATGTAGCCACTAAGTAGATGGATATGTCAAAAAACCATGGAGAGAGAATTGAAATAGAAAACAAATGCTCATATGGAAGGTTATCATCAACCATTCCTTCCTCACCTGTAGGCAAAGAAAGTCTACACAAAAAATATGCCACTACATCTTCTCTACCAGGCCTATCATTGATAGTTAGATCAAACTGTTGTAATTAAAGAAACCATCTAATAATTCTTGCATCCACATCAGGATTATTCATAAAATATTTAATAGCATCATGGTCAGTATGTACAAAGTTCTAGTAACTAGTGATGTAATGTCTAAATTTATTAAGGAATAGACAACAACTAGGAGATCTTTTTCAGTCATAGTATAGTTCAATTCAGCCTTGGACAGATTTTTACTGATGAAATAAATGGCATAAGGAAACTTGTCATCTATCTGGCCTAGAGATGCTCCTATAGATTTATCAGAGGCATCAACATGGATTTGGAAAGGAAGAGCCCAAGTTGGGTCTCAGAGTATTGGTGTAGTAGTCGACTTGTCCTTTACAGTTTCTAAGGCCTCTTCGTAGCTTTCTGACCAGAAAAATTTAGAGTCCTTGACCAATAGTCCAAAAAAAGGTGAGGCTACTTTACCGAAGTCCTTTATGAATCTCCTATAGTATCCACTAAGCCCAAGAAAATTTTGATACCCTTTGCTTCTGAGGAGTAGGGACCCTCTTTATGATAGAAAAATTATTTGGGTCCATTTGCAGTCCTTCCTGGGATATTAAGTGACCCAGAACAATCCCTACATTCATCAAGAACTCACACTTCTCAGGACTAATGGATAGGTTCATTTCAATGCATTTATTTAATACATTCCCCAAGAAAGAGAAAGCCTCCAAAAAATCACACCCATAGCGAGTGAAATCATCCATATAAATTTCTACAGAGTCATGGACTAGCTCTGCAAAGATGCTCAAGATTGCCCTCTGAAAAGTGGCAAGGGCATTACATAATCCAAAATGAAGGACCCTATAAGAAAAGGTACCCCAAGGACAAGTGAAGGTGGTTTTATCTTGGTCCTCTGGGTTGATCTAGATCTGATTGTAACCACTCAATCCATCCAAGAAAGAGAAGAACTTCTTTCCTGTAAGATCATCCAAGACTTGATTAATGAAAGGCAGAGGGAAATGGTCATTTTTGATGGCCTTGTTTAGCTCTGTAGTCCACACAAATCCTCCATTTTCCATTCTTCTTTTGGACTAGAACCAGAGGAGACACCCACTCACTATCTGAGATGGGGTAAATGAATCCTACATCCAACAACTTTTGCAGTTCTTCTTTAACTATGTCCTTGAGGGTTGGGTTCATTCTCCTCTGAGGTTGGCACATTGGCATGAATCATTCCTTGATGTAAATGTGGTGAGTACACAGTGAAGGGTGCACTCCCTTCATTTCCTTATAACTCCAGGCAAAGGCATCCAGATGCTCTCTTAGCATGTCACATAACATCTTTTTCCTATTGTGCATAGAGAGAGGGGTTGATTTTCAGTGTTCTATCTAGACCAAATTCTATCATATTGACATGAGTAGGACTTGAGTCAGCTAGGCAAAAATCAATCCAAGGGTTATCTTCAGCTTTATTTAATAATTCATCAAGAGACATGGTGTTGGGGGCCTGATTCTAGAGGATTTGATCAATAAGGTCATATTCATCAGGTTTCCCCCCTCCTATAGTAGAATTTATTATACATATGGGGTAATATGTGGCAGAGTAGACTTCATCTTCCTCCTCCTCTTCCAACCATAAAGGTAAGCCATGCTCTATATATGGTTGAGCAGGAGGGTACAAGACCAATTGTTTTTACAAATGCCCATTTTTAATAGTCATACTCCCAGCCCCGCAACTTATGTAAGCATCAACAGTGGCTAATCATGGCCTTCCAAGGATGAGAGGATAACCATTGAACTTGGTATTAGGTTGGAGAACTAAGAAGTCAACATGGTATTCCCAGGAATCAATGGAGACCATCACATCCTCAATAACTCCCTCAGGAGCTACTGTGGATCTGTCTGTAAGTTGCTAGACTATTTTGGTCTTCCTTAATGATCCTTGAAGATTCAGTTTAAGCATATTATCCTTAGTGATCACATTTATTGCAGCCCCAAGATTGATCAAGGTATGGGGGACAATGATACCATCGGTGTGCACATCTACCACAGGTCTTCCAAGGTCTAGATACCTCAGGAAAATCACTCACCCCAACATTAAGTCAAGTAGTTGTCCAATGACCTTAATGGTAGGGCTGTCTTTCTTTCTCCTCCCAGGATGTTTAAAGAATCTCTCCTTGATTAACTTGTTATAGATGGGGACATCCTTGATAGCTTGGAGGTGTGGGATTTTAACACACAAGTTTTTCAATTCACCTAAAAGTTCAGTCTCTTTTGGGGTGTGTTGGCTAGAATGGATTAATCTCTCAAGAAAAGGAGGTGGATTGGTTTGTGGAACACTCTCTTCCTTTTCCTCTTCATGCTCCTCATGTGGAGATAGCGGTTGATTATATGGAAGCACTCTTCTAGACGTGAGGTTGATTTCTTGAATTTCCACAACATAGGCAGGGTAATATATCTCTCCAGTATAGACCTGTTGTGCCTATTTGTTGTTCGGGTTAAGATTTGGTTGAGCATGCATTTGAGGTTGCTTAGGTGGAGCAGGGTGAAGGAGTTGTGTTGACATGGAGGTGGAGGCAGTAAGGCTGGAGATTAGTTGTATGGGGGTCTCCACCCCTATGATGGTGTATTCCACTGAGGTTGTGGGCGATCATATGGATGAAATGATTGATTGGTAGGTTGGGAATGGTATTGAGGTGCAAAAGACCAGGGAGAAGGTGTGTACCAGGAAGGATGAGCAGAAGGACACCAAGGGGGAACAAATGCATTATGGTTAGGGTTGTAATATGAATAGGATGCCCCTTGCATGCCTTTCTGGTACAATCGAGGTCCTTGAGGCCTCCTTTGGTTGATATAGCAGAGATGTTCAGTCACACCTTTAGTTCCTTGATACACGAATTTTAATCCAGGAAGAGAAGGGCACTTGTATGTGGAGTGGTTCTCCTCACAGACCAATTAGATATATATAAGGTTTAATGAACATTCATTTCTATGGTGCATCTAGGGCAGAAGACATCTAAGGCTACTTTTGCTTCCTCCTGCTTCCTATTGATCTACATGGTGTCCGTTTGTAGAGCAAGGGTATGCAACATTTTACTCTTAAAGTCTTCCAACATGTTCCCAATTTCACTTTTGATGAATGTGTTGGAGGAGGATGAACTGGCCAAAGCTTGACTAACGCTGCCCTTCTTTTTGGATGCCCTACAATGATTCTTGAAAACTGTCATGATATCATCATAAGATAACTAGTAGATGTCCCCTCCTGACAACATGTTTAGGGTTTATAAGAGATCTTCTTTGATCCCTCTAAGAAGTACAAGCTTGAGTGATTCATGATCGAGGGTGCATCTGGCCCTTTTGTAGCTGAGTTGGAATCTTTCCTCATAATCTTCCAAAGACTCATCATGTCCCAAGGTCATTGTAAAGATTTCCTCTTTGGTTTCTTTAGACCTACAATAGTCCCTGTACTTGTTGTTGAAGGCTTGTTTCATCTGAGCCTAGGTAGTGATGTTGTCCCTAGGTAAATCCATGAACCAACGCAAGGTTGTATCCTTAAGGGTGGATGGGAGAAACTTCAACTTCTTGTCGTCAGAGGTATAATCATAAGTTCTGCAGATGACAGAAAACTCAAACAAAAAGGTATCATGGTCCTCGAAGGTTAAGACATGGAAGTGATGAAGGGAAGAGGGGCTTATGTTTTTCATCCTAGCATCTCCATTAGTTTCTCTGATGGGAAAAGCATCCTCAGTTCTGTTTTTAGCTCCATTTCTGTTTTCAATCCCATTTTATTTTCAACCATGGTGTAAGTTGATGGAATGGTTTCTTCTTTTTCTTCTTCTTCCCCAATAGGTTCTTCAAAGATATTTGGATGTTTGCCTAATGGGTCCTCGAGCTCAATGAAGAAGAGGGAAGGTTGGACGTTTGATGGTGTCAGGGTATTTGGAAACAAAATTCCTAAGTTGTCTCTACTCATACGAGGCATGAAAGATATTTTTTTTCTTTTAGGGTTTTCTCATAATTACTTGCAGAATGGAAAGAAAGAAGAAATTGCAACTATTTTATGAATGGACTACTTGAAGAATGGGAAGAAAGAAGAAATTACATCTACCTGGAAACCTCCTCAGCAATGGTGCCAAAAAGTGATGAGCCCCAGTATTGCAGCAAGGATGTTGCAACTCCTAGGGTGAAAAAATTTACTTTATCAACCCTGGGTTCATACAAACTTGGAGGTGACAATGCTATATGCACAGCAGATGCAACAATCTACTCTTGTCACTTCTCAACTAGGGAAATAGACGACTAGGATTTTTCAAACCAGACTTCTATTGATTAGAAGGAGACTTACTTGTGACAGGGAATGTAAATTTATCTTTAACATAGAAATTAATTGCTTGCGTATGTTAAGGAAATGAAATTGTTGAATAGAAAGTGCTATGAAAATGACATGAAATCACCTAGCTAGGAATTAACACACATTACTTGCCGAAGAGACCTATTTTAACCTTACATTCTATCATCTATTTATTTGGACTAACTAGGCATGGAAATCATCCTAACATTGCTCAAACTGATGTATGCATGCATTAGCTAAATATTACAGCAAAGAGTCTTTTAGTTTTCAATTTAGAAATGTGAATGTTAAACTAATCAAGTTTATCTTTTGTAGAGGAGAAAGGTATGGTGAAAATGGTCAAAAATTGCATTGAGGGGTATGGAGGTCAATTTGAAGGCCTACCCTAGGCTATAATCATTATTTTTTCCCAAAACAACCTTAAAAAGGCTACTGTAGGGTCTCTTGTAGTTGCTACAGGATTTTCTGGTTTACTACAAAAAACTTAGCTGACAGCTATAGGAAGGTAGGAAAAGTGAATGGAAGTGATGGGAAGGTATATGATGGTGGAATAAGGTACGAGGAAGGTGCACACTACCCAAGGATTAGCCCAACTCTTTAGGATGGTTGGATTTGGTCTAGGTGGTTGTACACAGTGGCTACAAAACAGAAATATGAATTGATGGTTGGTAGGGTTTAGCGAGAGGTGGAGAAGACTTAGATGAGGCTGGTGGAATGATTTCTCCTTGCAGATTATCAACTCTTGCAATAAGACATCTCCATTTCTTCATTTATGCACAACTTTATGTAAATGTGGAAAAGGTGAGTTGAATATAAGGAATTCATTTATTGATGCCTAGTGGATTAAATCTATGGAATGGAATTCTTTCTAATCTACAGTAAACTTAAGAAACCAAAATGAAAATTGCAAGTGCTTCTAAGAAATCATGAACAATTACATACCCAAAAAGAAACCCTAATTTATGTAACAACCAAAAGATAACTTTTTTTTTGGGGTTGTGAGAGTGGGGCCCTCAAACCATGATCACATGAGGGCTATGAGGATGAGGCCACTGTCACAAGATTTTATAAAGTATTTTATTTCACTACTATAATACTAATCTACTTGTGCAACTAATAGAAGAAAAACTAACCAATGATTCAAAGACTTTCAAATTAAACAAAACAGAAATAATTTCAGCAACCAATCTATTATTCTAATCTAAGGATACATGTATAAAAAGAAGAGGAACCTTTGCTTCTAGGGTTGCGCCCTAACCCAAGAGTTTCAACCCTCTAAGTCAACTCAGTGCTAGATCAAAGAAACCCTTTTCATTATCACCAAAATGTAAAAAATAACATGAGAATAACAGTCACAATATCTTAAGCTCAAAATTGCCTCTTGGCTACAATAAAAACGAGAATACTATTGAGGCCCTTGTCCTTCTTATTTATACAACTGAAGCTACCAAGATCTTCCTTAAAATTAGGGAGGCTTGGCTCCCAAACTCAAGATTAACTTGTCTTCAACTATCACTGGCTTGGCTGCTAATGAACTTGGTGGGCTTGGCTGCGTGTAATTCTGATCTGATGAGATTTGGAGGAGGAATCCTTGAGTGATTGAGGAGTTAAGGAGGGAGACCCAATATCCTAAAATCCCTCTTGCTTGTTTACTTCAAGTTCCTACACTTAAATTAGCTGAAAATTTCTCCAAATCCTAAAATTAATGCACATTAGGCCACATGAAATAACATCTCACCGTTACCCTTCTCACTAAGAGAAATATTATTAATAAAATATGTAAAGGAATGTGAGAAAAGTTGATTTTGATAAGCCGGAGAGTGGCATTAAGGCCCATATAATTTAACTATTAATGAGCCTCATCAAATAATACACTTCAAATTAATTTGAAAACTATCTTCGCCAGCATGGGATCAAGCATCATACAACCATGCCTTATAATCCCCAATAGAACAGAGTATTTGAAAGAATGAATAGGACAATCTTAAATATGGTACATTCAATGATTTTTTTCAAGAATGTTAAGTTGATGTTTTGGGTTGATGCGGTTCTATGTGTTGTGTATATAAATAATAGGTGTCCATCTCATGCTATCAGAAACAAGACTCCCTATGAAATGTGGTATGGCCACATTCCTTCGGTGAGGCATCTAAGAGTTTTTGGTTCCACCTATTATGCCTTCATACCTAAGGAATAGAGAAACAAACTCGATGCAAGGAGTCACAAATGTATCTTCCTGGGGTACTCATACCTCCAAATAATACCATCTCTATGATGAAGTTAATAAGACATTTATAATATGTAGACATGTGATATTTCTTGAATCTTCCAATGCTAACAATTTTGTTGAGCGACAGCTTGATCACTTGGATAGATTCAAAGATGAAAATTATTTTGAAGAGTATAATAATGAGATTAGACATCTCCTTCTCTTACCTCTGTACCTGCTATGAAGAGCCTTGAATAAATAATGTTGAAGGAAATTACTTCCCCTCCTCTGTCAGGAAAGAGCTAAGAGACTACTTGGCAGCAGGAAGCCAAATCTGAAAAGAAATGAGGGTACAAGCAAGATACAAAGAAAGGGTTAATGCAAAGGAGTAATGTAAAGGAGTGTACAACCTATATCCATATCATCAAACATATTTCATCCCACCTAGGATGCCTCGCATAGTACTTGGTTAGTCATAAGATCAAGTTGGTCACAACCTCCATAGCTTCAATAAACAAGTGGCAATACTCTTCATCTTCTAAGCTATGTTTAATTAAGAATATGGGAATTTTCCCCATCCTTATCAGTTAGGACTCCATGGTGAGTTGTCTTTGCACATCATCTATAATTAATATCCATATATAAGTTTGATGCATTTTTTGAATATGAATTCCTCGGGATTTCAACCTAACCATTTTCGGTAAGATGGAAACTTTTCTAAAGTACTTTTTCCCAACTAAAATTATCGATGGGCCATTTGTTGAGTATTTTATGGGTCATTTTTCCCTATCCTTCCAACTACCTTAAGAGAATTCAAGGGATGGGTTGTGGCTAAAGCACTAGACCCTATCGTTTGAAACATTCAGGTGGGAATAAGATAAATTGACCCCCTACTATTAAGAATTATTCTTATACTATAATGACTACTCTCTATGAACCTTGCTTAGAGGAGTAGAGCTTTGGTTTAAGGTTGATGTTCAAGGTTAGTGAGGCACTATGTGCTTTCATGGTTGATTTCTCAAGTAAGTACTCTTGTGATCATCTTAGTTGTTGAATATTTATTTACTTTTATGGTTCCTCTCTCTTGTATTGGTTAGGTGCCATCATAGTCTATCAAGGCTAAACCCTAGTTTTGAAACCTTAGTTGATTAATGCCCTAGTTTGATACCTCATCCTTATAAAACCCTAATCTATGATAACCATTTTATTGGTTTTGGAGTTGTGCTTTCTGCACTTAACTCTCCTTCCTTGAGTAACATCAAGCCCTAGACCTAGGGTTGTGTTGACAATGCTGGACCTGCCAACATGTAAGGGGATCTCCCTGGTAAGAAGTACCAATTAGACCTCAGATCGTTTGGTGTATGGGTCCCAGCAGTGGGTCGTATGGTAATGCCTTAACCATTATTTTCACAGAGGCCAGTAAGATGTCTCTGTTGGTAGTAAGGGTGTGACAACTGCAGTAAGACAAGGAAGGTGCATGAGAGGTTATAAAAAACTGAGGGTGAGGTGAGTGTGCCCCTTGGAAACCCATGAAAACACTCAACTTGGAAGGGAACACACAAGAAAATTTACATCACAACATGGAAGGAAAGTTAGTGAAAAATCCAAAGTGATGGTTAAACCAACAACACATTTCATAAATATTTGTACATACTTATACAGAATAGTCTATACATGCATGCGTAAGAAAGAAAATACATATATCGTTCAGAGTAAAACAGATAGCATAGAATAAAATACAACATATGCATGAAACGTGATGGCTCTTGTTATATTAAGAAGTGTAAGTTTCGGTCATACAATACATCCATGTCCAACCACTAGTTCCAATAGTGGAACGTTACAGCCACAACCGCCTACTCCTCCAAAGAGATGTACGAGCTCTATGTAGTGGAGAAGCCAAGGCTCGTTACAATATTATCCAAGCTTTCTCTAAGATACTCCTATTGAAGCTTGGCTGACCAAAGGCCGTTACATTGAGTTATGAGGGACTATTTATAACGAAGGGTGGGGTGACCCTTGACATTCCCCTTTATGATAGTTCATCTACCCTCATGAATCTTCATCTACTCTATGACTATTACATCCAAAATTGACACATGAACTCCCACTAACATGACGTTACATTACAATGCACATGTGCTCATGTGAGACAAAATGACTTGAGTAAGCCATGGAAGACATCACTGAAACTCGGTCCATTGTGGTGAGAACAACTCTTTGACATGATTTTGATGGTGAAGGTGGTGAGTTGATGCCAAGCTTGGTCGTCTGTGATGGTGTGCATGCACCCCATGGTGACATCTTGCTGAAGTGAACTATTGTCTCCGTTGCATCCATGTGAATTAGTGTGGCTCCTTCATCCAACTCGTCTTCTAGCATGTGCATGGTCTTCTTGGTGTAGCTGAACTTGCAACACACTGATGCATAGTGTCTGTGCTGATCTTCCAATCTGTGCTGGTGGTCATGCGCATCAACTATCAACTACATGCTCAACTCTAGTTGGAATTGCTTCTTGTGTTCGCCTTGGTGAGTGTGTTGAATGGGTTGGATCACATGCATGCATAAAATGAGATCCATGCTGCATAAGCAACACTACTCACCATGTCTGCTCCATGCCAGCTGTTGGGATGGATCTATAACTTGTACAGGCGTAGTTTCATCCGTGAGTGCATGTTGCACCCCCTACTGTTCTTATTCTGGCTACAGCTCATTCGCTTGTGTGTGAATCTCATGTTCTTCCTTAAGTTGTAGCTTCAGCACATGCAACTCCTTCTTTGTTCCATTCTCTGTCTTTGTGTATTCATGTCATCACCTCATATCCCAAGTCTCCAAAGTTGCTTTCATCATTAGCGGATTTGCTTGAGCTTGCGACTTTGTTCCACCTCCGCGTTGTCAACAACCTTCCTCTTGCATTATTTGCATCCGGTATGCTACCTTCAGCTGTTGTTCATGATGTTGCTCACTATGATGCTACTGTTGTCATATCTTGATGTCCTTGTCTACGAAAAACTTGATGTCTTTGTGAGTAGGGAAGCTCATAGACACTTGATCGACTACATCCCCAAGTGTGCTCTAAATGGTGTCTTCGACTTTGATCTCCTGGAAACCATTATACCTGTGCTGCTGAGAGGTAGATGAACACCTGTGATACCTCGAGACATGGAAACAATCATGGAAAGCAATCTACCAGTCGAAAACCAAAATGAACTAGGGAACTGACTTGCAACATACCTGTGTGACTGATCATGAAGGTCACATAATTTCCGCCGAGAGGTCGTGAGACTGACTGCCAAGACTACGCAAGGCATAGTCTAGGCTACTAGGAGGTTGACTGATTGCTAGAACTAAGCAATGCATAGTCCATTCTGGCTGTTGACTGTTGGAATTGTGCAATGCGCAATCTTAGATGGCAATGGTTGTAGGATCAATCACTGCATTGCACAATTCTCTGGGCCAACAGTAATTGTCCCTTAGAATTGCACAATTCAAGATTGGAGGATAGTCATTGGGTAGAAATGCACATTTATTGAGAGGAAGAAAGAGCCTTCCCTCTCAATATTGCACAATGCTGTCTTGGTGAGGTGGAGTCTGGGCCAAGGTTGGCCAGACTCTCTGACAGGCAACTGAAAGCAAATGTGGAACTGAATGCATGGAGACACTAATTGAAAGAACAAGTGATTGATCATGCATGAAAACATTGAATGAAAGATTCAATAAATAGATCAACATGCACGTGGGTGAAGAGAGTCGTCGAATCAATGACATTTCATGAAAAATAGTTTCATGCATTTGACAACAGTGAGATAGAAACAAAAACTGAAATGGTGCTAGTACAAGCTAGTATGTATCAAAATGATAGAAAGTGCTCACTGAAATCAAGAAGATAGTGTTCATATGAATTGAAACAAAAAAAGCACCAGAAATGCAACATAAGACATGGAAAGTGAGCTTACCAAAAAACAGTTGAGTTGAATGTGCTGACAACTCCTAGATGCGATGTGGGATGTTAGAGCTACAAGGTTGATGTGAGGAATGAGATCTACAGAGTCTAGTTGATAAGTTTTGATAAAATAGAGGTTGTGATGTGCATGCCACAAATCTAGGGATAACGACACTTGGTGGGAGGTTTATGAAATAATCCTTACATGTAACCTCCAACTGCCAAAAATATATCCCTGAAACAAGGGATGCCTTTGCATGCTACCTTGGGAGAAGTAGCCCATGCATGCAAGTCTGTTTTCCTTGGTCCCAAATGGAACTAGTCAACTCAACTGCACATGCAAGAGGCTTCTCAATTTGCTGAGAGAAAATGTGCATTTCTAGTTGGGAGCTGGGCTGGCTGCTCAAAATATTTGCAAAAGTTCTGGGCAGAGTAGCTGACCACTACCCAGATTTGCGCAAATTCTAGGCTGAGCAGCCTAGCTAGGAAGGATTGCACAATTTTCTATGTGAAGCTTGCTTAGCAAAATTGCGCAATTCTGGGGCCCAACAAGCTGCCAGTCAGGATTGTGTAATTTATGGAGGGAAGGTTGGTTTCCCTCCATATTTGCGCAAATTATTGAAGGAGTTGCTCAACCTTCTACTAGACCAAGTACGGATGAACAACCTATGAGGGTAATGCATCAAGGTTTTGATCGATAGGCTGTCTTTCTGCAAGAAAATCACTGGAGCTTATGTACTTGTTGAAGTAAGGCATGCTATTATGAAGGTTGGTAGGGAGGCTCCAAAATGAAGCTAAGGAAAAAATTTGGAGGGTGGTTGTAGCCGCTATAACACTTGGTGACACACTGGTAGAACTCCATCTCTCTGAATGGACCTCGTTTGTGAAAAACAAGTCTAACATCCCTGGAAGTATTGTTCAGCTCTCAGTTCGTCTTGGTTTCCACACTTGCTTGATTGTAAGATGTAGCATCTGCCATGCCCTTGGTCAATTAACACACATTCCAAGCCAAGTCAACACAGTTGTTTCGATTGGGGTTGAGGGGTATATTGGTGCACAAGCAGTATAGTCGTGAGAGTCTTAGTTTCATCTCTGGTGTTGCGCGCTGCTAGTAGGCCTGGATAGTACCCAAATGAAGTCACACGGGAACAAAAGCATGGCTCCACTGCTAGTGAACCTGGTCAGTACCCTGGTGGAGTTACTTGCATAACCTCTCCCCACATGAAGCCTTTCTCTTCTTTTGCCTTATTCATTTTTCATTTTTTCAAACTTTTTTCACTTTTTCATTTTTTCATTTTTCATTTTCATAATTGTGCATATCACTTATTCATTTCAGAGGTGGAAGAGGGATCCCAACTTATTGAGAGTAGAAGATGTTGTTCATGTAGAGAAGTAGTTTATTATACCTCTAACGTGCCTGTTAAGGTTTTCCCCTCACCTTACTCTACTTGATTGAGCTGACAAGGATTAACCCAAAAACAACCAACTAGAGTAGGTGATACTAGTGAGCACGCAAGCGTTATGTTTTCACCAAGGTTCACTTCGAATAGTACATATTTTCCATTGATGTATCATGGACTGAAGACACCAAGTTCTTACATAAGAGAGCAGACAACAGATAACCAAATGTTAATAGTTGTAAAAGTTCCCTCGTACTTTACCCAACTTGTTTCAAGAGTCATACATGGTTTCATTCGAAACTAACCTACGAAAAAACAAGAAAACAAACAAAAAATCAAAGCAGAAGCAAAAGTGAAAGCAAAGCGAGTAAGAAAACAAGCAAGCAAGCGAACAAACCAACAAAGCAAGTAAGCAAACAAGCATGCAAGCAAACAGAATAAAAGAAAACACTACTCCTACTCATAATCTAATGGTGCATGGACCATCTCACGTGAAGTGATACTTCCAATGCAGCCACCGATGCATTGGTTGATCCATGTTGGTGAAGGCATGGTTCGCAAACAAGACAACTATGTGAACCAGCAAATAAGAAAGATATAACAGTGAAGACAAACACACTCCGAGTTTACAAGTGACCACATAACAGAGATGAGTGAAAGCGCATGACATGCACTCTGTGGAGCTGCCATGGTGTTGTGCTACACTGCATGTAGATGTTGAGTGTGTGCATTCTCTTGACTGTGAGATGCAAGAAAATGTGAGAAAGGTAGACCACTTATGTTGTGCATGTTTTCTTACTGTGTAAGATTCCTCCAACGCATGAGCAATGGGATCATGTAGTTCAAGTGGAGGAAGCGAAATTTGAGTGTTTGGTTGATCTTCAATGCAAAGAAGAGAGTGATGAGGAGCCTTGAGTGTTTCAACAATTTCCTGGCCGGAAGTGAAACCAACCTCAGGACAGTGAGGGCCTGACATAACCATCAGCTCGGGTTGAAGTGCCTCAACAGTCTGCAGGGTTTCAAATTCATTGACAGATAGATCATTGTAGACTAGTGTCTTAGATATATTAACAATGATTGAATCAACATCATGATCAAATGAAGAAGTAGAGATCACGACAACCAAAATCAGAAAATTTAGGATGTTGGTCAACATCCTCATGATTTGATGAATCAGGCAAAGGGGTAGATGAGAAGCAAAGATGTTCACTCTCTGTCTTTTAGGAATGACAGATAACAGATTGGATGGATTTCCATAGGAATATGTGTCCTCTCCACACTGTGATGACAAACTGACATCCATTATGTCCCGTGAATGATCGGAAGTAGAAACATACGAAAATGGGTTTTCACATAGGAAATAAACAGTGGCAGAATCACAAGGGTTGTCAAGATGAAGAGGGTGAGACATAGTCGGAAGGGAGTCATCCTTCACCACAGGTTCTTCTTTAGAGTACCACACACCTTCATCATGAATGATGATACAGGTTGGCTGCATAACACCAACTCCGTCGACAACTTGATCCTTGTTCACAACAGGTGAGGAGTCCAGAATGGAAGAACACAAGACAGTACAATCCAGAGGATCAACAGAACATGAGGATGGAGATCGAGGGAATGAATACTCGTGACAACCAATAGGCTTGCAAGACAAATCTGTGCAGGTATCAAGAGTAGGTGGGTGGGAGGATGTGGCAGTTTCCTTCAGTATCAAGTGACATCCTACCAATAGATGTAAAGGTTAGTTATAGAGCTAACACTTCCCGCACTCTACAATCTTGCCTTTATGTCCACCAAAGTAGAGAGCATTACCAAAAAATAACTTATGTAGTAGTGTTTGAAAAAACTTTTATAAAATATGTAGACAAGGTAAATTAATCACTTATTAATTATAGACCCCACTCGATGTAGGTCATCACCATCTCAATCCACTAGGACACCCTTTCAAATATAGTGGACTCACCAATCACCATGGACCAATGTCCTTTAGAAAATCTCATCAAGAACATAATTGACAAAGATATCCAATGATGGCACAAACCATTAATGCATTGTCCCTCATATAATCAATGGCCAACTAACTTGGAAAATAAATAATGCCCCAAACCAATTGATGACCCTAAGAGACTCCTTCATGATCAAATTCAAAATTCAAATATGTTACCAACTCCACCAACCAAAATGAATTCACTTATGTAGCAGTGAAGACCATTAGAAATCCCCCGATCGACCAATCCCAAACCAGAGAGGAGAAGGAAAATCCACAGGAGCAAAGGTTCAAAATAAATACCACGTAAAACAACCAACTATTGTGTCTCAGATAAACCTAAAAGAAGACCAACAAGTAGTAGCTACGATCTTCGAAAATCCCCTTATCAACCAATCCCAAATCAAAGAAGGAGAAAGAAGATCCACAAGAGAAAAGGTAACACGTAAACAACCAACTAGTGCATCTCAAATATACCATGAAGTAAACCAATATCTAGAGTCGGAAACAAATTGTTATTAGTGTACCTTGAAACAAAAAATCCTGTAAGGATCCTTGATATCATCCAAAATCTAGATAAAAACTTAATCTAGTTAAGATAATTATTCTTAGACGTATTCCACCTAACAACACTAACAACTTCACCAACAAAGGCTACATTTAATCCATCTACCTCCACACCTGCAACCAAAATTACTACCCTTGTAAATTTTTTGACTAATTCTTCCACAATCCAATCTTTTATCCTCGGCATCTACTTCTCACAAATTATATATTTATATTTTGAAGTAGGTATATTGTCTACCAATGGATATTCTATAATTTGCCTCCACCATCCTTGTAGAAATTATGGTGTAGATTTTCAACTACTCATGAAGTTTTAAACAAAATCATAAGACAAAAACCTATTGTATTGCTCTATGAAAGTTAATTCACAATTTAGACCAAAAAATTCAGACATGCAATAAGAAATAACACACATTCACGCAATATTTTTCTTGTGGAAAGAAATCTGCTAAAAACCCCAATGCTTGGTTGAATTAATATGATGAATAGAGATGTATTACAGTTTCTTTACTCAATTGAGCATAACTTGCAAGTGAATAACATATCTATCTGCTCAATTTCTACCTTGCTTGAGCCCATATTTCCTTGTGAAATTCCTTGAGAAATTAGGCCCTAATTATCTAGAAATTTCTACAAAATGGATTGTGCAAATCCCAAGGTTGATCATCTGACTACATGTAACACCTCTACACCCAGGACTAGTCTATAACTAATGTTACACTTCCTTGGAATCTCCACCATGGTTGGGGACCTCGAATTCTATGCATGCACTAGACATTTTAGGTTGATTGATCAATTAACTAGATGATCACTGAGTTTGAATGAAGTCCCACTGCACAACTGATCTTCCACTAGTTCCTCCAACAATTAGAACTAGTTTAACTGAAAACAACTTGAGATAACTAACTTTGATCGCTACAAAATAGCAATCACACATGCTTAACTAAACTCTAACTCCTCCAACTTGAATTTAGAGAGTAAAATGAGTGACACAAGCCATGTCACACAAGTTAACTGCATCCAAGTTGTCTACTGATGTGGAAATTCAATTTTTCTCAATTTAATCAAGGAAAAATAAAATTGAGAATTTCTTGCTGCATTTTTCAATACTAACACTATCTTTCACCTGTGGAACTCGAACTTCCCTCTTGAAAAATATTTTTTTCAAAATGTCAACATGTTGTTCATCTATCAAAATGTAGTGTAGCAACATTATCTGCGTTTGGACACAGTCCTGTAAATGCTTATACTAGATATCTATATGCTTGGAAAATACAGGATTGTGAGAGAGCTTGATGCAAATCTGATTATCACATTAGATCAAATTTGGATCCATCATCTAAAAAAACAGTCCAACAAGTATCTTTCTCATCCATATCACCTCACATGCTTCTTGAATTTCAACGATGTATTCTTCTTCTGCCAAGATGAGCACCATAGATCTCTACTTCATGTTCTACTAAGAAACAGCTATGAAGCCAACACTAAAAATTCCACCTAATGTACTCTTTCAGTTTGATGGAATCCATGCCCAATATGCATCTATGAAGCCACACAAATTCATTCCCCATGTCTGTCTGTACTATATTCCAAACTAGGTATTTCCTCTAAGGTAACGTAAAACATGCTTACCTATCTTCCAAAATAATTTGGTGGGCCTAACCTTAGCTTGGCTTAGCTGGTTGACTGCATAACACATATCTGGTCATATGTTCACAAGATACATGAGTGAACCTACTAGGTTTCGATAAATGGTAGCATCCACTTATTCACCTGAAGTGGCATCCTCCTTCCTCCATTTGGTCACTAGAGATGTCTTCATGGGTTTACAACTCTCCATGTAGAATCTCTGCAGTATCTCATTTTCATACTTTCCTTGAGAGAAAAATAGTTCCCCATCGCTTTACCATACTTCCAACCTGAGGAAGTAGTGCATGATACCCACGTACTTCATTTCAAATTCCCTTGGAAGTTCCTCCTTGCAAGATTCGATCAGCTGCTTATCACTAGTTAAAATAAAATCATCAACATATAAGACAATAATAAACAATTTACCTTCTACCAAGATGTCATAGAGGTTTTCATCTGCTTCACTTTTCGTGAATTCCAAACCGGTGAGATAGATATCGATCCCGGTGTTCCGAGCACAGGGTACTTATTTGAGACCATACAAGGTTCACTTAAGTCTGCACATGTGAGACTCCCAACCAAATTTCTCAAAATATTCTAGTTTCTCAATGTACACCTCCTCCTCAATAACCCCATCGAGAAATTTTGTTTTTACATCCATCTGGTGGATCTTCCAACCCATCTGCGTAGCCAGAGCAAGAATTGATCTAATGGATGAGTACCTTGATACAAGAGCAAAGGTCTCCTCATAGTCAATTCCCTCAACTTGAGATTACCCCTTGGCAAAAAATATGGCCTCATACTTCTCTATGCTTTCGTCTACTTCCTATTTCACCTTGAAGATCCATCTCGAACCCACTGAATACTTATAGTTATGCCACCTCTTGGGAAAGCTCAGAAGGGCTAGGCATACCAAGTCATCATATGAAATAGTAACACCAACTCCTCCAAGCTCATCACAAACTTGTGTGAACCTACTTGGATACTACAGGATAGTGTCATTCTTTTGCATCTTAATATTTCAAATTTTATTCTTGAGTGCTAGCAACCAGTGGCCACTACTATTCTAGAATAGATATGTTAATGCCTACCACATTTCATAAGGATTTTAGTTTCCATGGATATTGGTGATGATGTGGTCCCGTACTCCCTCTAATATTATTCTTCTAGCCTTGGCTACATCATTCTTGCACTAAGAAAGATTGTAGGCATCAAATTTTATTGGTTTTGCAACATCTCTCTTGATGTATTGTAGCAATCCATTGTCATCGAATACCTAATATACAGGATTTACGATTGCAGAAAAAAATTATCTCCCCTAGGTCAATAGCTAACCTAGAACAACACAGAGACAAGGAACACAATGTTTTTCCTTAATGTAAATAGGTGATGGAGTGAGTCCTACCTCGAATCCTTCACACACTTCACTCCTTCTTTGGATTGGAAGCTCCAATCCCAACTCCGATTGCCAAAATTAGAACCTGCATAGTCAGATAACACAAGCCAATATACTATGAGATATATGCAATATCATCTAAGTACTCCATTCAATAGATCAACATGGTATTGAAATAAGTGAAACAATATCACATATATGAAAACAATGAATTATTTGCATTACTATAAGTGGAAGGAGATTACAACCATAAGTAGTAGTTGATCGTGTAGAAGAGCTCCCCAAATTTCTTGACTTCTTATTCCTTTTCACAATATGCACCTTCAATCACCCTAAATGCATGGAATTATGACCACTGACTAAAATAACATAAGGGCAAAATCACTCTCCAAAATCCAGCCCCCAACCACATAGAAGGCTGGGAATATATAGAGAAATATGGTAAGTTGGGAGTTCTTATCCAATTACCAATCTAGGGTAAGAGATAAACCTTTGATGGAGGGGTGGGATCAAAGGATAAGTGGTGAAAACTCCAATGTGATGGATAGGATTTGAATTTTTTACCCAAGGTAAGTAGTTGTAACAACTTATGGAAACTCAACTTCATGGATGATGTGTCGATGTTGATAGGAAGCAACCTGTCGCAGGAGGGCCTTGATGTATCACCCATCAATGACACGACATAGGTATCATGATTGAGACAAAATGATCATAATGATGTTGATATGGAACTGGATCACGAAAATAAAAAATGAAATGAAGGCTTAAGAGTATTGTAGTGGAGATCCACTGAATGAGTTCTCTTGAACACATCGACGACATTGAATGGAGTTGGCAGCATTGACCCAAAACCGACATGGAAGCTCTAAAAATGGTATGATAACCAAAAGACAAGTAGATTACCCAACCCAATAGCCACAGAGATGAAGTGGAAGAGTTCAATGTTCAAGAGTGACTCTCTACCATTAGAAAAATGGAATCCCTTCTTTTCCCAATTTCCACAACCATACTGGTTAGTACCTCTTTATTTTTTAACAAGCTTGAGGAGGATAGCATATGATTGATCTATAAGTTCATCCTTCGGATGAATCCCTCCAAGTATAATTAACAAACTCTGAGAAGGAGTGGTTCTGCCTCATCATGATTGACGATTCCATCACTGTTTGATGTTTTAACGAGTCCAACGAAGGTAAAACTCAACATATTTTTCATGTTTAGAGAGTTTGAAAGAGAGGCAAAAAACAAAACTTCAAATGTCCCTTTTCGTAGGTAGTCCCTTAGGTCCGAAAAGTTAGAAACAAATACCCAATAGAACCTCTTAGACATGTTCGAATAAGGGATTCATTTTTTGTAGTTACTCTATTTGAGTCCGGAAAAGGGTTAAACTTATAATAAGTAGACATATTTTCATTTAATTTTGTGAGTTCTAAAAGACAAGTGCTTGGTAATCTTTTCATATTTTGGGAGTCTGAAAAGAGTTGAAAGATGACTCCAAGGGGATTCCTTTTTCATAGGTTTAAAGAGCCCAAAAAAGAGATAAAATTATACTCTACGGTCAAAGTAACCTATTCAAAACATAATTAAAACCTACTAACAGTTATCGACCTGCTCAAAACACCAAAAGAAGGATTAAACATGCCTATTTCATAGTAAAAATGAAGAATATCTAGGTCAAAACACTAAAATGGAATACAATAATGAGAAAATTACCATAAACTGGTAAAGTTTATGGTGTATGGGATAGAATGACCATACATGCAGTATGGGATAGAATGTCTAGATCCGAAAGTATTCAACTGGAGTGAGGGTGTCTTGGTAAAGTTGAAGGAAAAACTTACTAAAGAAAAGGAAGGGAATTTAAATAACTTTATTTATGGCGTGATCTTAGTCTCTTTTTCTTTAGAGCAGGTGTCACTACTAGTAGTTTTCAACCTGCTCAAAACACCACAAGAAGGATTAAACATACCTATTTCATAGTAAAAACAAAGCATATCTAGGTCAAAACACTAAAATGGAATACAATAATGAGAAAATGACCATAAATATTCAAACTAACTTGTCATTTTTACCATTTCACATTTTACCTTCAACAGTCAGTATTTGGAGCCCCTTGTCCCTTGATCTTCTACAACTGATTGTCGCCAATCCAAGGAACCATTTCAAGTCTCATCACTTCTAGGTAGGAACTGAGACCTTTCTCTATCTTTTTGTGGTCCATTTTCATGCAATATTTTTAAGGTTTTGAGACCTCTAGGGTTCATAAAAAATTCTCTGCGACCAATGCACGCCCCCCATGTCAAAAAATGCATTGCACCTAGGTAGGGAAACACTGTAGGCAGAGATGAAATGCTCTGGTAGACACTGTTGGGGTGCATTGGGCAGATTTTCCTAAGTTGTTTCTCAGTTTTTCCTCAAAATTTATTAAGTTTTTTCCATCGGAGAGAGCCTAATGGATCCTTTGTTGATGTTTTAGGTACCCATTAGCACAAAATGGAATTCATATGGTGAGAAAGAGAACATGATGAACAATATTTGAATGCAGAAAACAACCCTGCTACTATCCAGACACTCAAAAATTGCGGCTTATTGAAATTCTTCTGCATTCCTGGTATGAGGCAACAAACAGAGTTGTTAAAATACCTTTTCCATTCATGGGACATTCAAGCACAGGTGTTCATGTTTGGGGAGAACCTCCTTGAGATACAGGTAGAGGATATTTACTTTTTCATAGGATTGTCAAAGTGAGGTGCTCCCATCTCTCTTCTAGGTCGAAGAAGTGATGGCGAGATAGTGAAAGACTATATCACTACTTATTGTAGACCTCGAGCTGTTCCTACTAGGGATGGGAAGATCAGTATAAAGGCTGTAACCCTATTACCTCTAAGAACGATCTTGTTCATTATTTCAAGATTAGTGGGTAGCTCAACACTACATGTAGCAAGAAAATCATACATGTAATATGGGATAGAATGTCTAGATCCAAAAGTATTCAACCAGAGTGAAGGTGTCTTGGTAAAGTTGAAGGAACAAATTACTAAAGAAAAGGAAGGGAATTTAAATAACTTTATTTATGGCATGATCTTAAAGTCTCTTTTTCTTTAGAGCGGGTGTCTCCTTCTTCTTCTTTTTTCAGTGTTTCCTAGTTCCTATTTTGCTTTCAATATGATGTGATGTGAATTGAAAGTCATTTACATTCTTTGCAAATGTTGATCTAAAACAAAATTGCCTATGGCATCTACTAATGTGTTCATATTTCTAGAAATATGTTCATATCATATGAAATCGAAATGTCTTTCCTGAAGACACACTCTCAAAACCATGTGAAGGATGGCAGAATTTATCACTGAGTAGATGTTTGCGAGTTGTAGTACTATGAGCTGTGAGTCAAGCTTGACAAATCTACAATAGATACCATGTGAAATAGCATCAAAAATTATCTCAACCATTTCATTATACTCAACGATGTTGTTAGTAAAGTGACCAATGCAAATCCATTGCATACTCACTAGCTTGCCATTTGGAGAAAAGATGGCCCATGTTGTGGAGGATAGGTTTTGAGTACTATGGCTAGCACCATTGGCATAACTAAAATAAGATTTGAGAGAGGTTGACATATACAATTGAAAAGTAAACAGAATCAACAGAAACTATTGGAAACTCAAAAAACACACTCAACACACCTATTGATAGTATGTACACAATGTACCATGCATGGGATCAAGCGTAGTTTTTTTTTAGGTATAACATATTTCTAGGCTAAACCAATGGAACTCCATCAAGATATACTAACTCATAAGCCCCTTTTGCAAGGACTCACTTGAAAAAATATGGCCCATCCACATAGGCTGGAACTTTCCTCAACCTAACTTGTCAGTGTCTTGGTCACATAAGAGAACCAAATCTCCTTCCGAGAAGATTCTAGGCTTGACACTTTTGTCATATTGTGCTTTAATGTATATTTTATGGACTTCATTGGCTAACATGACATCACGATAGGTTTCATCCAAACGAGCTAAATGTAAAAGATGTTCCTCCTCTACAGAAGTAGTAGGGAGAATTTCAATATCTAGTTTCAATGATGGAATTTCGCATTCGATAGGGAAGACCGCTTCCAGACCATACACCAACTAGAAGGGTTGAATCCAGTAGTAGTCCTAACTGAGATTTGATATGCCCACAAGGAAAAAAAGAGAAGTAAGTTCCAGTATGATTTGTGGACCCCTATCATACATTGAAGCATGGTCTTAAGAACTTTTTTAATCACCTCAGCTTGTTATTTAGCCTGAGGATAATAGGGAGTGAAATTTTCATGTGAAATTCCAAATTTGGCAGCTAATTCAGTCATCATATGATTTCAAAAGTGCTTCCCATGATCCATTACTATTTCTTGTGGAACACTGAACCTAGAAATCACATGGTTGAAGAAACAATACACAACCATTTAGCCGGTATTATTGAATGTAGGCATCACTTCGACCCACTCAGTAAAGTAGTCAACAATGACAATAATATAGCCATGCCCCCTAGATGAGGGTTACATGTCATAAAATCAATGCCCCATATTGCAAAGGGACCAACGACAATAACGGGATACAAAGGAGCAGGGGGAGAGTAGAATTTTCAATCATAGATCTGGCATGCATGACATTTCTAGATTGCGAGGATACAGTCATGGAAAATGGTGGGCCAAAAGTAATTGGAGCATAATATTTTTTGCGCGATATCGTAACTAGATAAATGTCCACCACATGCCCCTAAGTGGCATTCATTCAATAATTTCTCAGCCTCCTCAGGAATGAGGCGCCTCCTTAATATCGTATTAATACCACGATGGTAAAGGGTGTTGTCAATGATCACATAGTTTCAAGATTGGTACTAGATACGTCGTTGCTCTGAGCGAGAGGTATTAGGACGAAAAGTCTGGATTTGGAGATAAATGATAAAATATCCATACCATGGGTCAGATCATGATATCAAGAACAATGAATTGTTTGAGATGGAATCTTTGAATGTACATTTAACATCAAGGGAAAGGAGATCGCACATTAGCTCTACAAAAACTAAATATTTCTTCGACTTGGACTTGATGAATTCCAGGTCAAACTCTTTGAGAATAACGATCCACTTAGAGTATTTCCCCGCAATAATTTATGTAACAATATGTATGTCATAGGGTTTCAATCTGAAACAAACGTAGTTTTACAAAGCAAGATGTAATGTCGAAATCTCTTGACAGCTTGAACAGCTGCCAAAGCTAACTTTTCCACATGTGTATACCGGATCTAAGTATCGTTGAGGTTCCGACATAGATAATAAATGGGATTTTCAATCCCCTTATTGCCTTCTTGGACCAACACCATACCTATAGTAGAGATGATAGTAGCAAGGTACAAGAAATAATTCATCCAAATGGAAGACAATCCCTTTTTTAGTAAGCGAGTAAATACTTTCGTCAATTCAAAATAGTTAGGGACAAACCTCCTCGGGAATTTTACTTTCCCTTAGAGTGTTTGTAACTAAACAAGAGTGGAAGGCGTAGGAAATTCAATGATTTCCTGGACTTTTAAAGGATCAATACGAATTCCTTGTTTTGAAATTATGAAACCAAGGAGTTGACCAAAACCAAAATAGAACACACATTTGTGTGGGTTGAGTCGAATGTTATAATGTCTACAATAGAGGAAGATGGCCCGTAAATGCATGGGGTGATCAACTCGATGCTTAGAGTGAGTAGGGAGATCCTCAAAATAGGGTTACACGATGTGGCACTTTAAAATTTTTTATGTACATTATGTTTTAGAATGGTAGTGGTTGATTTAAAAAAGTGGTAATTTTGCATCAGGCCATTTTTTTAAAAGACCTACTTTTTGACTTTAAATTTTCTAATGTATGAAATCTAAATAATTCTTTTCTAAATTTAATAATTTTTGAAGTGGCCTTCTTCATATTTTTTTTTTTTTTTTTTTTGTAGTGAGGTTTTTATTGTTTTGCATATTTAAATAAGAAGGTCTATATTTTGAATTTTCTATATTCTACATATTTATACATCATTAATTAATATTTCAATCCAAATGAAATAATTGTCTCTAAAAAAACAATAATTTTTAACAATTGACAAAAAAAAAAACCATTTTTAACATAAATATAACTAAAAAACCACATGTTTTGATAATTTTTTGTAATTTTCTACTAGAGATGACATGTCAAAATCGCAATTTTTATAGGAAAATTTTAACTAAAAATGGTAAAATAATAGGGCTTTTTTTATGAATTTCATGTCAAAAAATAATAATAACCACTGTTTTTTTTTCAAAAAATAATGATTAACACAAAAATGAATGCGAAAATCACATAATACAAATATTGAACACCTAACAACCTTAATTGAGTGCTTATTCTTCTCATAAAATGTCAAAGTCAAAACATTACAAGTATAACTAATTAATAGTTTCCAAAAATGAGCTTGATTTCCAAGCATAACTTAAATTTAATCAACAATGTCATGTAATCCAAACTCTTCGTCCTCTGGAGTTTCATCATTGTCTTCTTCCACAATATTTTTTGCTTCATTTTTCTCATTTTCCTCCTCTAATGGATCTTTTATGTCTGTGAATCTCCCAATGTATGCCTTTCCAATCATTCCGTGTTTAAATGGTGGTTGGGGTTCCTTTGCCTTTTTTTCCACACGTGATTCACTAAAGTCCCCTTTCTTCAACCCAATTTCTTTCATTGCATCTCGAAGAAATTGAAGAGCATTAATTATTTGCCAAATAAAACTGCACTATATTGGATCTTTTTAATGAAAATGCAATTTATTCCTTTTTGAAGGCAACATGTTAGTGTTGTACCTAATTATCAAGCACAAAAGAAATAATGAATTATAAATTAGTACAATGACATATAAATTAATAAATAACATATTGAAATTCAATTCCATATAATAAAACTTACCTGAGCCAGAAAATAAATCCAAAACCCAATCTCCTTCATTTGACTGCCGCAAAGACATGGCTAAATCGAGCTCCTAAATAACATTGGGTTACATTGTCTAAGTGCTCAAATGGCTTGATCGAGTGATTAAAAAGTGCTCAATCAAGCAATCATTTTTCCACCCAAATGTGCCATCTCTTGCCAAAAAGTGTAACCCAGCTCCATGCTTTCACCCTTATAGATTATGAATTTCTAATAATCTATATCCTAATTATTATTATTATCCAATTTTAAGGTCATAGCCAAGCCAAACACCAAATTGGTGTATGAGACCCCTTGTTCGTGGGACAATAGACCCACCTCCACGCAACAATTTGATTATTATGTCTACGAAGGCATACCTACTCTAACCCCTTCTGGTTTTTGAACCTGTGACCTCTTAGGAGGAAACACATGCTCTTAACCATTAGGCATATTCATGCTCCAAGAAAGTGGATTTGATTAGCTGAAGATAGTAATCTAGAAACTCACAATTATAACTGACGATCACAATATATAACACACATGTAATACACCTGTAAGATTACAAATTATGATAATATGTTTGAGAGCATAACTATTTCCTTTTATGCATCTCCAATGGGAATGTAATTATGAACTAGAATCTAGCCTAGGTTTGGAGGTTGCGCTTTAAAAATTGATGCATTAATAAAGCCTATATGTGTAATCTTAAATGTATAAAATTGTATTTTATGCTATTTCAAAAAAAATGATTTGAACGTTCATTTTGTTAGGTTTAAAGGTTACATAATTTAGCACAAAATTTAACTTTGATTTCCAAGTTATTAATTTGTTTCAGTTTCCAAAAAAATTACATAATGCTACAAATTTTTCCACAATTCCCCAAAATAACCATCTAAGTCCAAGAATTTGAAGATATTAAAGTGTCAAAGCTCCATGATTTCTTGTAGTGAAACAAGTTGTTTATTTATTTTATTTTAGTATTGAACCCTAATCTACATTACTTGCTAATTTGTAATGAACAATAACTAAGCATTAATGCCTTTCAAAGCATTTAGTGCTACTAAGTCTTCTTGATGAGGAATGCAATGAACACTTATTAAATTTAGCTCCAGTTTTTTTTAATAAAATGATAAATCTTGTTTGATTAAAAACCATAAAAGTAGTACCATTCATGGAAACAAATACCTTTTTTTTTTATGTAATATGTTGGCTTCAACTTCTAAACCTTACATTATGGTGGAAATTGTTTTTCGCTTGATATCATCTAATAATTTTATAAGCTCCACAACTTATGAGACATTCTCCCGAAGTCTTTAAATCCAAAAATGTAACATGAATATCAATATGTTTTTCTATTATATGATCTTTTTATTTTTGTTTAACATAAAAGAGATTAAAGGACTCTAAAGCATATTTCTCAATTGATCTCTTTCAAATGTTCAAATTTAAATAATGGATAATCTTATTTTTGGGATATTTGGATATATTAAGAGATGACTAATGAAAAAAAAGCTTATGAAGGGAAAAAGATAAATCTTGTTGTTATAGCTAACTTTTGGTTATAGCATAACCATGACATTTTCATGGAAGGTTATAGCATATCCTATTGTTTTAATTAAAACTTTCTTTGATATCAGTCGGGATAGGTTTATTTTGCAAAATACGTTGTCTTGGCAGAAATTTTTAACTACAATATCGTATTGTTGGATCTATCGGCAACAAATCCAATGGACCAGTGGACACACTATCTGTGATGTATTTAAATGATTTGGGAGTGCCAGATGAATGTAGGAAGTTATAACGTCTATGTAAATACACATATCTTTGATAGAATATTATGAGTTTTTAATTTTGTTTAAAGAGATTCGCTGGTGTATAAATATAATTTTATGAACATCAGAGTCATTGGGCCGATTCAATGGCTCTGATGTTTCAAAACTTACCATTATTTTGAGCCCTTCTTGAATATTCCTGGTTCTGTAGAGCCTGATGGCGGGAGGTTCTCCAATGATAACGCCCTATCCCGAATTGGCAAACATCTAATTTTTCTGATAAGAAAATAAAATTGTGAACCATGCTAAATCTTTGGGTGTACAAACAATAAATAACCAAATATTAACCACATATATAAATTTTATAAACCATGAATTTTATTACATGAGTTCTTTCCCCTTCAAAAAGCCATAATAGTACGTATTCTTCTAAAAGGGCTAGGAACGATAATAAGGGCTAGGCTATTTTCTAAAAGGAAAATCGGTTACTGTTTTTAAAAAATTTGAGAAGAAAGCTATTTAATGATCTTTCTTCTTGCCTAAAAATTCAAATATGTAAGGGAGAGTAAGGATTACAATCACGCAAACGTTAGTCTTTTAATAGCAGGATGAAGAAAGAAAGAAAACTAATTGAACATAAAAGCATACTTGGGGTTATTCTACGGACTTACAATTTGTATTTTAGACCTTATCCACAGACTTCCAATCTTGTTTTTCATTCAGTTCTGAATTGTGCAAGTCCACTGGCAAGGCAATTCTCCTTTGGCAGGCAGTTAGCATTTGAGCTGCCCAAAAGAAAGTTTAGGGATGTTTTCTGCACAAGTAACGCAGCGGCTTGATCCAAACATTGTATAACACAAAAACCAAATATCCAACAAAATTTAGGAGACACTTCTTGAGGGATATATATCTCATGCTACTTTCCGCCAAAGGAGAGTGCCCTTGTAAGCAGTCTACACATGTAAAAAAGAATTGCACTTATTTTTTCTATATGGCAATGCACAGTGTGGTCTCCGTTGCCCTAATGGTTCAAAACGAGCTGAGTTAAATAGAATAGAAGAATGGTATAAATCTTCTTTCTTTGTTCTAATTAGCAGATTCTCTTATTTGGTCTTTCTCTTCTTCCTCTGTACTTAAAAATATGTGACTTCTCTTTTTTATAAATATGTAACTTTTCTTTTTTATAATAAAGATCTGTTTTTTGTGCTGAAACTAAAAATATGTGACTTCTCTTTTTTATAAATATGTAACTTCTCGAAAATCTGTTGTTCCTGTTGAAAAGAAATTAAAAAATTATAATTATAACCTACTATATACATTTATGTCATTGACTTTGCATGAAGCATATTATAATTGTAACATACTATATACATTTATATCCTCAACCTTGCATGGAGCATCTTTAGAGTTGTTTTCTCCCTCTTCCACTACTTGTTCAGACAAAATAAACTTAGGTGAAAAATGTGTTCAGGACTGGGTAAAAGATTTTCCATTCAATGCTCTCAACCTTTTGCAGTTATTTTTCCAGAAATTACTAGTGAGATTGTAGAAAAACTTTACGGTAATGATTTTTGCTCAGGGTTAAAGGAGAAAGAATGCTCGTGTGTCTATCCTGTCGGATCTGGACAAACAGTTTCTTTAGGGGATTTTGATATGGTGACATCCAGGGAGATCCTCCTAAATGTGGAGTGGGTACTGCTTTATTTCTTAACCAAGGTCATAATTATTTTATGTAATATTCTCCTTAGAAGAATGGTAGAATATCATGAGGTTTTAATTTTGTTTAAAGAGATTTGCTGGTGTATAAATATAATTTTATGAACATCAGAGCCATCGGGCTGATTCTAAGAACCGGCCCGCCACCCCTGGTGACGAGAATCACCACCAGGGGTGGTGCGCTGATTCTCAGAATTGGCTCGATGGCTCTGATGTTTCAAAACCTACCATTGTTTTGAGCCCTTCTTGAATATTCCTGGTTCTGTAGAGCCTAATGGCGAGAGGTTCTCCAATTCCTACGCACAATGCTGTGGCACTTCACAAGGCATCTCATCACTAGCCGAAGCACCAGACACTGTCATTGCCATGTTGTTGCTGGAATAGCTCCAGCACTCTTCATTTCCAAACAGGGAATTAATCTTGTCAGAAATCAAAATCATGAGTGGTCGGTCCTTAGTGGATTACCAAAATCAAAATCATGTGCTCTCAAGGGAAAAGTAGCCCACGCCATGAAGAGCAAGGTTCCTGTTCTCGGCCACATCAAGAACAAGAAGATATTCGGCCTCATAAAGAGCAAGAAGATATTTGGTGCAATCTCTGGTAAGATGAATTCCCTGTTTGGACATGAAGACAAACAGAGGCAATATTTCAACGATAATAATATGGCATTGATGCTGTATCATGCTTCCCAGCCCGACGATGAGATTTCCTGTGAAGTACTTCAACAGTGCGAGCAGGGATTGGAGTGTCTTACCAACGCACTTCTTGAGTCAGATCTGCCCACAGATAACCCTAGAAATTCTCAGTCAGTTATAGAGGGCCAGCAAATATCTAAGTGGCGGGCCAATTCCTAAAATCGGCCCGATGGCTCTAATGTTTCAAAACCTACCATTGTTTTGAGCCCTTTTTGAATGTTCCTGGTTTTGTAGAGCCTGATGGTGGGACGTTCTCTAATTCCTGCGCGTAATGCTGTGGCACTCCATAAGGCATCTCATCACTAGCAGAGGCACCAGACACTGTCAACGCCATGTTGTTGCTGGAATAGTTCTGACACTCTTCATTTCCATACAGGGAATTAATCTTCTCAGAAATCAAAATCATGAGTGGTCGGTCCTGAGCGGATTGCAGAAATCAAAATCATGTGCTCTCAAGGGAAAATCAGCCCACGCCATGAAGAGCAAGGTTGTTGTTCTCGGCCACATCAAGAACAAGAAGATATTCGGCCTCATAAAGAACAAGAAGATATTCGGTGCAATCTCTAGTAAGATGAATTCCCTGTTTGGACATGAAGTCAAACAGAGGCAATATTGCAGCGATAATAATATGCCATTGATGTCGTATCATGCTTCCCAGCCCAACGATGAGATTTCCTGTGAAGTACTTCAACAGTGCGAGCAGGGATTGGAGTGTCTTGCCCATGCACTTCTTGAGTTAGATCTGCCCACCGATAACCCTAGAAATTCTGAGTCAGTTATAGAGGGCCAGCGAATATCTATGTGCTCAGTCGAGGACGAGATCAACATTTTGGCTAAGGATTTCATTACAAGGTTTCGCAGCCAAAGGGTTTTGTAAAAGAAAAATTCTTTCCAACGATATCGGGAGATGTTAGATTGAGGCGTGTCATAAACGTTTAGTCTACTATGGATATGGAGTGTTTAAAGTTACAGAGGAGGAGGCGAAGGAGTTGAAGGTGCAGTAGTATTCAGTTAGTTGGCGAAGATCTCAACACCTTGTGGACTGCAATGAACAGAGAGAACTTACTGTTCACTGTTCTCGTAAAGTTTGTTTTATTGTCTACAACCAACTCTCGATGCATCTTATCTTACATATTGATGCATGTAACATATCGATACATTTGAGATCCATATAAAAATTATTGGTGGCTTTTGCTCATTGAACGCAACTTGGATAATTTTGAGATATATATACAAATGGTTGACTTTAATTATTTCCTCTATATTTTATTAATTAGTTTTTTTTAATTATTTAAAAGCTATATTTTTAGTTTACTAGGTTACTAAGTGTTGGATGTTATATTATTTGATGTGAAGTCAATATATTGGAAATTTTAAAGATATAACCCTACCCATCTTTTAAAAATTATGTTTTTTTTTTTTAATTATTTAATGAAAATGTACTCAATCACTCCACAAGGAAGACCATCACTGTTCCACCAAAATAAAATATCAATCTTTTCAAAAAAGGTAAGTTAGTGTATATTAATTGGACTTCCCATGGACAGATGAATCCATCATCTCTGATCTTCGTGAATCTTAGGTCTTCTCTATTCACCAACTGTGATTGTATTTCTCTTTTTCCATTCAGCTGTTGGGAATAAACATACAGTGTTCGCAGTTAAATCTTTTTCCATTCAACTGTTGGGAATAAAGATATTCATTGCAATCTCTCAGAAGATTAATTCCCTGTTTGGAAATGAAGAGTGCCGGAGCTATTCCAGCAACAACATGGCATTGACAGTGTCTGGTGCATCGGCTAGTGATGAGATGCCTTGTGGAGTGCCACAACATTGCGCGCAGGAATTGGAGAAACTCTCGCCATCAGGCTCTACAGAACCAGGAATATTCAAGAAAGGCTCAAAACAATGGTAGGTTTTGAAACATTAGAGCCATCGGGCCCATCCCTGGTGGCGATTCTCAGAACCAGGGGTGGCGGGCCGATTTTGAGAATCGGCCCGATGGCTCTGATGTTCATAAAATTATATTTATACACCAGCAAATCTATTTAAACAAAATTAAAAACTCATGATATTCTACCATTCTTTTAAGGAGAATATTACATAAAATAATTATGACCTTGGCTAAGAAATAAAGCAGTACCCACTGCACATTTAGGAGGATCTCCCTGGGTGTCACCATATCAAAATCCCCTAAAGAAACTGTTTGTCCAGATCTGACAGGATAGACACACGAGCATTATTTCTCCTTTAACCCTAAGCCAAAATCGTTACCGTAAAGTTTTTCTATAATCTCACTAGTAATTTCCGGAAAAATAAATACAAAAGGTCGAGAGCATTGAACGGGCGAATCTATTACCTATTCCTAAACACATTCTTCACCTAAGTTTATTTTGTCCGAACAAGTAGTGGAAGGGGGAGAAAATAACTCTAAAGATGCTCCATGCAAGGTTTAGGATATAAATGTATATAGTATGCAACAATTAAATATGCTCCATGCAAAGTCGATGACATAAATGTATATAGTAGGTTATAATTATAATTTTTTTTTATTTTTTCCAACACGAAAAACAGATTTTCGAGAAGTCACATATTTTTAATTTAAAAAAAAAAAACAGATCTTCGTTATAAAGAAGAGAAATTACATATTTATAAAAAAGATAAGTCACATATTTTTAATTTCAGCACAAAAAAACAGATTTTTATTATAAAAAAGAATAGATACATATTTATAAAAAAGAGAAGTCACATATTATAAAAAAGAATAGATACATATTTATAAAAAAGAGAAGTCACATATTTTTAAGTACAAAGGAAGAAAAGAAAGACCAAATAAGAGAATCTGCTAATTAGAACAAAGAAAGAAGATTTATACCATTCTTCAATTCTATTTAAATTATAATAGGCATACTATAGCTAACACAACAAGATTTATCTTTTTCCCTTTATAAGCCTCTTTGTTCCTTTGTCATCTCTTAATGTATCCAAATATGCCAAAAATAAGATTATCCATTATTTAAATTTGAATATTTGAAAGAGATCAATTGAGAAATATGCTTTAGATTCCTTTAATTTCTTTTATGTTAAACAAAAATAAAAAGATCATACAATAGAAAAACATATTGATATTCATGTTACATTTTTTGATTTAAAGACTTTGGGAGCATGTCTCATAAGGTGTGGAGCTTATAAAATTACTAGATGATATCAAGGGAAAAACAATTTCTACCATAGTGTAAGGTTTATAAGTTGAAGCCAACATATTACATTAAAAAAAAGGTATTTGTTTCCACGAATGGTACTTCTTTTATGGTTGTTAATCAAACAAGATTTATCATTTTATTAAAAAAAACTTGTGCCAAATTTAATAAGTGTTCATTGCATTTCTCATCAAGAAGACTTAGTAGCACTAAATGCTTTGAAAGGCATTGATGCTTAGTTATTGTTCATTACAAATTAGCAAGTAATGTAGATTAGGGTTCAATACTAAAATAAAATAAATAAACAACTTGTTGCACTACCAGAAATCATGGAGCTTTGACACTTTAATATCTTCAAATTCTTGGACTTAGATGGCTATTTTGGGGAATTGTGGAAAAATTTGTAGCATTATGTAATTTTTTTGGTAACTGAAACAAAATAATAACTTGGAAATCAAAGTTAAATTTTGTGCTAAATTATGTAACATTTAAACCTAACAAAATGAATGTTCAAATAAATTTTTTTGAAATAGCAGAAAATACAATTTTATACATTTAAGATTACACATATAGGCTTTATTAATGCATCAATTTTTAAAACACAACCTCCAAACCTAGGCTAGATTCTAGTTCATAATTACATTCCCATTGGAGATGCATAAAAGGAAATATTTATGCTTGTATTCTCAAACATATTATCATAATTTGTAATCTTACAGGTGTGTTACATGTGTGTTATATATTGTGATTGTGAGTTATAATTGTGAGTTTTTATATTACTATCTTTAGCTAGTCAAATCCACTTTCTTAGAGCATGAATAGGCCTAATGGTTAAGAGCACGTGTTTCCTCCTAAGAGGTCACAGGTTCAAAAACCATAAGGGGTTAGAGTAGGTATGCCTTCGTAGACATAATAATCAAATCGTTGCATGGAGGTAGGTCTCTTGTCCCACAAACAAGGGGGTCTCATACACCATTTTGGTGTCTGGCTTGGCTATGACGATAGAGATTCTGAAAAGGTTGTTACCAGAAAGAACAGTGTTGAGATCAGAGTCTGCTGAAACCTGTCATAGATCTAGAAGAATTTTGAAACCTGAAATGGTGGGCATGCATGTGGACTCAGAAGGGGCACTAGTTGATGAAAGAGAAGAATATGGAAAATCCTTGTCTACATCCAGTCATTCATCTGAAGATGTGAATTTTAATGGTGTGCAAGAAAATATGAGTGATTTTGAATAGTTTTCTAAGACAATTTATATAAGTGATATTTGCATTGTATCTTGAAATAAATTTTTATTTCCATATGGTGTTAAATCAGAAGTTGAGTCATTTTTATGTTGTTTGATTATATGTCTTAATTATGATAATTTTTATTGTTTAGAATATCTACAATGCAACATTAAATTAGAGATATAATGCATGTCTCATTCAATATACAAATAATGACATTTTGATTCATTTAGTCATGTAATTTTTCATAATTTCATGGTTTTTTAATTCTATCGTTGAAAAAATTCCAATTTCTTTTGTATCTAGCATGTTATGGTTGAAAACATGTTGAATTTATACTTAGGAAAGAAAAATGTTATTCTACCAAAAAAATTAGTGTGCTTTTTTCCTCATAAACAATTGTTTTTTTGCACAAAAAAAATCGGTTTTACTAGCATTTTTTAAAATGTTGAAAATTGACCCTAAAAAAAAAAAAAATCATCGTTATAGTATCAACACTTTTTCATTTTCAAGGTTTTTTTTGCATGAAAATTTCATTTTCATTGCCATTTTTAAAACATGTTCAAAATTGACCCTAAAAAAAAACCATCATTCCAGTGTACACACTTTTCATTTTTGGCACTGTTTTTGGTGTTTTTCGGAGGCTTTTGGCGAGAGTTCCCATTTTGAGTTTATAGTTCCGGTTTCAAAGTTTACATTGTTCATGGAAGGTGTATTCCATCATACATTGAAATGTGGCCCCTTCATTCTTTAAGCTGAAAGGGAGATTTTTAAAAGATAAAACACCCTAGGGACATATAAATGTGTTTTAGGTTAGTCCACTGAGAGAATTTTTATTTGATTATAGCCCGAGAATCCATCCATAAATGAATAAATCACACCACCAGCACAGTCATCAACAATCTGGTCAAGGTGGATCTCTTACCCTATATTGGTAATTGGATAAGAACTCCCAACTTACCATACTTCTCTATATATTCTAAGCCTTCTATGTGGTTGGGGGTTGACTTTTGAAGAGTGATTCTTCCGTTATTTTGTTGTAGTGAGTGGTCATCGTTCCATGCATTTAGGGTGAATGGAGTTGCATATTGTGACAAGGAAAAGACAAGTCAACAACTTGAAGGAGCTCTTCTACAAGATCAACTGCTACTTATGGTTGTAACCTCCTTCTAGTTATAGTAATGCAAATAATTCATTGTTTTCCTATATGTAATGTAGTTTCACTTATTTCAATACCATTTTGATCTATTGAATGAAGCACTTAAATGATATTGCATAGATATAATAGTTTCCTGGCTTGTGTTAACTGATTGTGCATGATCTAATTTTGGAAATCAGAGTTGGGATTGGGGCTTCCAAGCCGAAGAAGTAGTGAAGCATGTGAAGGATTCTAGGTAGGCCTTAATCCATCATCTATTTACATTAAGGAAAAACATTGTGTTCCTTGTCTCTCTATTGTTCTAGGTTAGCCATTAACCTAGGGGAGATACTTTGTCCGCAATTTTAAATCCCATATAAAAAATTGATGACTCTGCTAGGGAAGCTTCTGAAATCCTAATCATTATCTCAAACCTCTAGAACCAACTCAAGTGTAAAGGGGAGAAACCTACTGGTGACCAACGCATGCCACAGTGGAGCAACCTTCTAGTGAATGCACCCCAATAGGCTTACAGGGAGTGTTGGTCCTCAAAATGGCTCAGATGAAGCAATTTAGGGCTCAAACACTGGGAAATGAATGGTAAATGCTTAGGGCCTTATGCAAGATGGTGACAAGGGGGAATAGGATGTTGATTGATACCATTGGTAGTCTCATTGATTGGATGTGAAAAAATGGCCTATAACAATACCTCCTCCATGTGATGCTTCCATGTGATGAAATTAGAGTTTCCTTCCAAGGAATACTTTAGCCTCAACCCATTGAAGGTCATGTCCTCATCTTTGAAGATATCCTGTTGCAATAAACTACAAATTCAAACCTCTTGAGAAACAACTTCTAAATTCCTACTCTAATGTGAATCCGTCTTTGATACCATGTAGAAATTATGGTGTAGATTTGAAACTTCTCATGAAATTTTAATCAAAATCACAAGACACAAGCCTACTCTACTACTCTGTGGAAGTTAATTCCCAATTTATAAAAAAAAATCAGACATGAAATAATAAATAACACACATTCACATAGTATTTTGATCAATTAACTAAATGATCATTGAGTTTAACTGAAGTCCCACTACACGACTGACCTTCCACTACTTCCTCCAACAGTTAGAACTAGTTTAACTGAATATAACTTGAGATAGATGACTTTGATTTCTAGAAATTATCAGTCACACATGCTTAACTAAACTACAACTCCTCCAACTCGAATTTACTAAGTAAACTGGGTGACACAATCCATGTCACATAATTTAACTGCATCCAAGTTGTCCACTGATGTGGAAATTCAAATTTTCTCAATTTAATGAAGGCAAAATCAAATTCAGAATTTCTTGCTGCATTTTTCAACAATCCTTTAGGTGAATCTAATCCATGTTGTTGATGACAGTTAGGAGTTCCAACACAACAATGTGCTAATAATAACAACCAACGGATATAAGTAGCGTTCAAAATAAATGAAACAGTAAAAAAGCACATATTAAATCACAATTGATGGAGACCTTGAAAGGTACTCCAACTATGTTACTACATATCCACGTTCAGCGAAAGTGCCTCCATCACTCCTCTCATGAAGCGCACCTCTTTTGTCAATCACCATCACCCTAAATCCCATCAGTTGTTGTCGACCTCCATCGCTCCACTTCCTAAAGATCCCATCAACAATGTAAAGACAGACCCCTAATCCTTTACCTTTTTTACTAGCACCTCGTATCGAAAATTTTAATACAAAATATTTATTTTGTCTTAAAATCCACCTTTGTGTAGTAGTGCTGAATGCAATGACAAACAAGTTCTCTTTAATTGTATCAGTAGAGATTGAAGGGACAGAATAGGAATTGATGTCTAGGAAATAGTTCCAGGGAAATTTGTCGCATTCTTCAGAGTTGGTTATCCTCACAAAACAAATATCCCAACAAATCATTGTCTTTCTATAATATAACATGAATGGTAAGTGAAATAACATCCTTGGGATAGGTGTGAGATAGTAGTAGCCTGCAAGCTGGTGGACTTAGGGTGCACTGTAAGAGTCAATTTTGTAGTTGTTAGATAATATTGTCTTACATTGATATGTTTTTGTATTAATTTTTAATTGTCTTAAATGGGTTTCATCTTAAGTGGCCATTGTATAAAGTTGTCTTAAAATATTTTTGTCTTAAATATAAAGTTTTGTCTTAAAATATTTTTGTCTTAAATTGCTTTTGTCCTAAATATAAAGTTTTGTCTTAAAATATTTTTGTCTCAAACTATTTTTTTATTAAATTTAAAGTTTTGTCTTAAACTATTTTTGTCTAAAATATAAATTGTCTTAAAATATTTTTGTCTCAAACTGTTTTTGTCTTATATTTTATATTTAAGACAATTCAATTGATATTAAATTTTAATGTAAAATAACTAAAATAAAAAGTGACTTTTTAAGATAAAAGATTTCTTTTTTCTTAAAAAAATGTCTTAGAAGTGCTCTTGGTGTAGTAGTGTTCCCACTATATGTAATTATAGACATGATTTTTATACATGATTGACAAGTACATGTACATTTCAGGTTAGCAAAGCAAGGAGTTCCCGTATAATGATGGAAGTTAGTATCATCAATTCATCACAAATGGAATTGTGAATCTCCACTTCCATCACTATCCAATAGATTATTTGGGCCCTTCTTTTGCTACATTATAGTCTATTGTTTAGATTATATGGCTATCCAATAGATTATTTGAGCCAATCTTTTTTTATATTCCAGTTTGCTCCTCGCATTATAGTTTGTTATGGCTTTGTGCTTTTGTCATCATAATAAGGTCCAATGTGTCAAATGAAGGTGGAACTGGCATACCATGATGTAGCTAGGCATCTTATTGCTTCTTTCCACCTATAATGAAACATGGCCTTCCTGGTTTAGGCGATGAGGTTAAGGGGGTGAGGGTATATCACTCTAAAGTGGAAATCAAAGTCATGGTTAAACATTTCATTATGAATTCCGAAACCAATTTTAAGGACACCAAGTTCCATTGTATATTGGGGCTCTACTATGATACTTAGAAATTTGTAGCTAGTGCCCTTGTCATCTAGTTAAGTTGAGAGGGTCATTCTACAACCTAGTATGATAAATATGTGTAATTCTCAACCTCAAGTTGACACGTGTTCTTTTAAAAAAACAAAAATAAATATACATGTTTTAATCTCACTCTCAACCACAAATAAAATATTTCGATGTCCATATAAAATATCATAATCTTATCCAAATTTTATAGAGAAATAAAGTAAAAAAAACAGGTTACTTTTATTTTTACTTTTGACTATGGGAAAGTTGTATAATTCTTATACTTTCAAAAAATAATTCATTACATGATTTAAATCTTTTTTTTTAATATTTTGGTATATATAATTTAAATGATGTTTTTAAATGTACACGTTGACTAATTTATTTCAGTTTGAACTTCATACATATGTATATGGAGAGAAAGTAAATGAAAGTTATTTTAGTGTTGATCATACTAAAATATTCCAATGCTTAAAGTGAAGGAATAACTAAAAGTAAAAAAGTTCAAGGTGATATGTAATTCATTTAATTCTTAGTATCAAACAAATATGTAGCATTTAAAAAATATTATTAATATGAAAATATTTCAATATGGAAGGTTAATTAATGTTGAAGTGTAAATCATTTTAATGCCGACAATATAGTCCATAAATAAAATATTTCAAGAAAAGTATTTAAATGTGTATATATTATATAAGATTTCAAAAATATATACATTATATAAATCAATTAAAAAAATTAATTTTTTATGGCTAAAACATTTTAAGTAGTCTCATTGTGTCCCTTTCTTAGGTATATTATTTTGGCCAATTTTATTTGAAATCAACCAGAAATGTGTTCAAATTGTAAGTTTAAGTTGTGTAGTGTGTACAATCCAAGTTAACAAGTGAATTTTGAAGACATTGAATCCACTTTATACATTAAAAAATATAATTTAAACAATAAAAAAATTGAAGTGTTGTGCGCATGTATATATATACTCTAAAAACAATTTTACCTTACGGATTTGGTCGCTTTCCACTCTTGCTAGATCATTTGTTAAGATGGATCTATAATAGTATGTAGATTATTTGAAACTTAAACAATGTTTTGACAAACTAAAAAGGAAAAGTTGTGAGTTGGTTACTGTATACACCTAGTAAACAAAGAACCATGATGGTGTCCTTATATATAAAGCAATTGGAATCCATTGATGTCTTAGCAACCCCTTATACATATACAACCTTACTCTATTTTCTTTCTCGAGAAACATGGTTTTTCTCTATTATGAATGTTTTGTTGGCTTTTCATTTCTAACCATTAGTAATTTAAAACATGACTCAAGGCTAGTCTAGTTACTAGCATAGGAAGCTTATAACCCTAAGAACTCTTCTCTAGTCTCTCTTAATGATTCCCTATTTTCCTTAGCGTAAGCTCTGGTACCTTTTTTCCTTTTAGTATTATTTAAAAATTGTTTAGAATGAATGTTAAAGAATACATCTTTTATGGCTACTCTATTCTCTCTTCAATTATTAAAACTTAAAATTTTCTTGATTATATTATATATATTTTTTTAATAATAAAATAACTAATTTATAACTCATGCATATATATATAAGCCAAGAGGGTTAGTTCAGTTTGTTGATTATGTATCACTAAAGAACCTTTGTTATTGTGAGGTCATGGGTTCAATTCTCTAGACACTTTTCGGGTCAGACTCATGCAGATAAATATTGGATGAGATATGACTGAGTATGTAATATTACTTAAATAATATGTATGCATTCATCTTTGGATGATATTTTATTGAATATGTAATATTACAAAGATAACATGTATGCATTCATCTTTATTTTTATAAAAATGAGTTATAGAGACCATAGTAAATGAAATTTTATTTCATATATCATATGTAGAGTTCTATAAATAATATGTGAAATTAATATTTGTCTTAATATTATTGAGATAGGGAGAGGAGGTAAGCATTAATAATAAGATACATTTCATATTTTTCAGAAAATATGATGAAGGTAATAATATATTGGAAGGATGGAAAGCCTTGTTGTGGGTTAAATATATTAGAAAAAAAATATGTGTGATTTGGGTAGTGTGATGAGTATATGTATTGCGATAGAAGGAGTAGGGGTTATTGTTTTTAAAACCAATGTCTTATTCATGCATGTAGATTTTGTGGTGGAGGAATAGGGTTTAGGTAGCTCTAAAGATGTTGGAATCACATAACACTATTCATTAGTATCTTATTCCTTCTACTTAAGAATCTTGTTTACAAGTATCTTTGTTTACTATTTTGAAAAGGGATAATCTTATAAGGGAATTGAGAAAGTCAAAAAATAATTAGTAATGAAAAATATTTGGATTACATATCTACCTCCATTTCTATAACTAAGGAATTTAGAATATCCTTTGGTACACTTCTTAATCAAACCTATTCCTTTTGTCTCTGGTAATTCCTATCCCTAGACACCTTGGGCTATTGAGAACAGATTTTTCTATAGTTATTGATTTTGTGTATCTATTCATGTTTAGTTTTTATCTTGTTTGATTCCTCTAGGGGTTTCTTGCAATGTCCTTATATAATCTAGGGGTTAATCCACTTCCTAGCTCTTTGGGGCACTCCCAAAACTCCCTTGAAGGCTTAAAAATTGGATTTCACCATGAAGAGGCTATTATACAGGCTTACCCTTATTTTCAATCACATTTTGTGTCCCCTAGTTCCTACAACTCCCAATTGATCCTCTTTACTTTTTATCAAGAGTCAATGACCCCCAATGAGGACTACAAGTAGAGAGGCCAACCCTATCTTTGCAAACAAGGGTGCAATAAAGGAAATCTATCCTTTATCAAACATTCCACTCTCTCACAAACTCCATAATGCTTAACCAAATCCCAAATAAATATCATGAGAGTAGCCATAGGATTCTATTGTATATTCTCTATGGAAGCTAGAGCTAAGGGTGTCAACATAGAGTAGGCCATAGAGAGGAAAAGATAAAATCTCTCTAATAATGAGTTAGTAGTTGAATTTAAAGAATGGGTCCTCAACTTAGGCTACGCTAAAACTAGAGATATAAAGATCTTCAAACTTATTGAGCTCTATTTGATGAATAAATATTGCGTAGCATGGGTGGTGGAGCTTGCAAGGTGATATGATATTAGTAAGTGTTTGATAGGAAGAACCAAGAAGAGAAACAAGTAGCCTATGTTTGGTGATTAGGAACCAAGACATTTCTAGTTGTATATGTTCGGTTGACAAAGCAGGTGATGCAGCTAAGAAGGTTGGGTTGACAAAGAAAGTATCAAGTTCCCTATGTTCGAGTCACTAACAAGCCATCATGCAAAAATAGAGCATGGTGGGACAAAATTTTGATGATATATGCAAATAGGTATTTAACATTAAGATCGACATCAACAACTATACAAACACTCAAAACAACTCAATGATAAACATATACCAAGTTACAATATTTATAAAAACTTCCTTAAATATCACTCTATTGGATGAGGAACATATGATAAAGAAACATATATTAATGAAAAAAAATAAGATACAAAGATCAGCCCCATCATTAATCTTGCATATACTAGTAGTGTATACTAGTAGTGTGATAGCAATCTCTTTAAACATTTATCATATGTTTTTTTCTCTTTTGATACCAATAAGATATTGATTCATAAAGTAAAACCTTTAAGCATTAAATAACTAAAAATAAATTTAGAATTTTAAACATTTTATATAACACAAACCACATTATGTATACTGTATTTTGTCACATATTAATACCAATACCATATAACACAAACAAACAACTATCTTAATTTTAATTAAAATCTGAAAACAATATAAAATAAATAAATAAATAAAAATTAACTTTATTAATATAAATATTTAAATATTATAAAACTTTAATATTAATACCTATAATATTTATTATTATAAATATTAAATTTGGTACACTAATTATATTTTAAGAAAGATTATAAATAATCACCATTTAAATATTTATGATTTGGTCGTACTTTCATGTAAAAATTAGCAAAGAATAACATTTGCATTATTCACTTTCACGTTAGAGATCATTTTCTCTGTTATTTATTTTTTACAACCAAAACGATTGTTTCAACTTTTTAACACTTGTTAAACACACACATGGCAACAGCAGAATATTAAAAATAAGCAGGAGAGTTCTTTTATTATTAACAAATGATATAAATTTATAGTACATTCATATGACCTTTGGTTTCGTATTCCAAGGTCTCTTGGACTTCCTTAGTCTATTCGGCTTCCACACTAACCCATGGTTATGTATGAGTCCAAGAAGAGAGATATAATACAAAATGTGCAAAAATGCATGGCAGCACTACGCTGAATGTCCTCTCTGAAATGTTGGTATAAAGGGTGGTGGTTTAAGGATGACCACCAACACTCGAATGCTTAGTGCAGTTCCCAGAACTATTCCAAGTCTGGCATGAATCTCAAGTCTTCTGCTAGAGGAAGTGCTCCTAATGTTTGAAGAGGGAAACCTTCAACCATGAAAGGGAGGTCTCACCCCGCATAAAAGGGAGAACTTCAACCTGAAAAGGGAAGTCTCAACCTGTGACAGTTTAAGGATTACCACCAACTCTGGAATGCTTAATGCAATTCCTAGAACTCTTCCAAAATTGGCAAGACGATGAAGTCTTCTGCTAGATGAAGTGACCCCAATTCTGTGAAGAGGTATCACCGACTGAGAGCATGCTTAGGGGCATATTTGTCTCTAGCTACAACTCTGAATTTGGTGTGGTAGATTGTGGCTTAGGCTCTCTTGATGTGGCTTTGAAGCTTGTAGATGACCATCATTTCCCCCCTTGTCAAATACAAGGTGAGATGATGGAGAAAAATCAACTACAAGACTGTTCAATACTCTAGAACAAGTTCAGGCATATGACTGAAATATCTTCTTGGTTGTTGATGCCCATTTCCAAGAAGCGATCCATCCAAGATGAATCTTTGTTCTTGGAGGAGGTTTGTTCCTGAAGCATATGTTTGAAGAATGACTGGTTTTATGACAGTTCTTACATGGATGAAGATCAAAACAATGATCTTTCAAATGGCCAACTCGGTCATAGTGTTGGCATTTCACAATTTGTTGTTGTGGAAGAGGGGCAGAATCTGGAATAGCTAAAAGTGAACTGTCATGAAGAAATCTAGCACTCTGAAACTGGATGGGCTTTGAGTAATCTGGAATATGAAAGGAAACCTCCTTGTCATATCCAAAACTTGTTATGTGCTTGTTGTGTACAAGTTCTTCCCAAGGTCTGATGATGGGCTTGGGAAATGCAGACTGAATTTCTGCATCTACATGTAATCTTGCTGCTTTATTGGGCATTGGATATGAATTTGTAACATTATCGACCTGATGTTTATGGGAGTCTGTTTCATTGTTCTAAACAAAAATGGGCTCAGAATGATGACTCTTATGTTTTAATTCTTCTTGTTGTAGCTGATATTCAAGCTCCAAAAATTCTATCTTTTCTTGTGTATACTGCAGATAGGTTTTTATATCACAGAGAGTGTTCTTTCTGATTTTCACTGTATCATGAACTGTGGAGTGTATTATAGTATTTAACAACTCTAATACTTCACCAATTTTATCCATTTTTAAAACAATCAGACCAAAAATGCACTTGTAGAAATAATAATGGATTTAGAAAATTAATTTTCCAACATGAACTAATTTGCACTGATGTCTTCTCATGTTCTCACTTCATAGTGTCTTGTGCCTCAATTTCTATGCAACAAGCCCGATATTACTGCGCTAACAAAATGTCCAACCTGACAGGTTTGCAACCCACAGGCTCTTCTTTTCTAGCAATAACAAGACCCCAATAGAAATGAGATTACCATACACCATATAACACTAACACTTGTGCACAATAGCCTTCAATGCATTTAAAGCAGCATACAATAGTTCCAGGCCATGGACCGTCCCCACTCAATTTTGAATTAAACTTCAAACAAAATAATTCGTACCTTTCCGCCTATTTTCCAGGCTTTGCACATTCCTCGAGATTACCTTTATCACAATCGCTTATTGTAGTCCGCCTTGGTCACACCACATATCACCCCTTCCACATCCAATATGCGATTATCAGAAGTGTTTAAATAATGCTTAATGCTTTAAACCAGAATCACTCAATATTTAACGCATTTGCCTTTAAAACCCAAGACACACCACTTTATCGCAATACATAGAAATACACTGGAAAACAAAGGAAAACCCTGCTTCAACAACATAAGATGGACTTCAAAATTCATACACTCACTTCTATAAATATCATTGGGTCCATCTCTCGAAGCCTTTCCCCTACACTGCTTCCCCCGAACTCCGATCTCCGACCTGCTCAATCTCCAATCAGTGCTTATCGCTATCGGCTATCGCACCGTCCTTCACACCTGGCCTCTTCCACTTAAATTTTCTGATCCGACATGACTTACAGACTGAATGGGTTATAGGTTACAGTATATAATTCGTTGGGTCTGCTCCTAAATCGCATGTCACATATCACACTTAGCTCAAGACTAATGTCTCCCTTTCATGTATTGTGATGCGATATTACTTGTTCCACTCTCGCAATTTAATCCTGACCGTAGATATTCTAGATCCAACGGTTGTTGTGCATCAACTCTTCACCTCTCCACTCTTCTCTTTGCTTATGTTTTACACTATTTCTTCTACGTTTCACTGTGCACTCCTTCCTGATCTTGGACTTTGATCCTTCTAATGAATTCAACAATCCGTTATGATCCTCCTATTCATGCATCTCTCTTTGTGTAATCGCCGAACTTCACCTACATACATCTGGAGAAGCCTTCTTTACAGCTGGGTTCTTTGCTAGGGCAGCTAGTTTAACAACCTTCGTAGACTTGATGGATAAAGAAGCATTCAATGGATACCAAAATTTTGAAGTAGATACCATGGAAACATTTTAATTCCCAAAGAACCCGGTCAATCAACCAATAGCGAAATACACGTAAACTCACCTTTTCACCAATTCGCGACTTTCGCACAATTCCCAAGGTTTAACTTTATAGGGTTCATTCTCCATTGTAGATTTCAATCCCATGATCTGATAGTTGATATCCTTTCCATAATCAATCAAACTTGCACGACCATCCTCTGTTGTAGATCTGCACTCATAAGATCTAATGGTCTTCAGCGATTTTGGAAGGAACACTTGCGTGACAATTACCCGTCTGAAATGGGAAGTTTCTCTATCCTCTAGTGGCTACGTGTCATGTGGTGAGTGGAATCGGGCGGACTCGTGATATTACCACTTACCACTTTTTATGCCCACGAAATATCGTTTCCTGTGCAAATACCACCTTTTTCACTGGCTATATTTTGTGCGTCTTCTCTAAATGATGATCATTAGATCTATCGATATATCGATCAAATGGCTATCACTCCCCTTCAGCTTTTGACTCAAAATTTTCAACTTTTCTGCTGTTCCACTATAAATTTAACACTTCCACCAGTTTATATTGGAGCCGTGGTATGGAGGACCTCTGATACCAGAGTGCAAACCGAAGTGGTGGGGACCAGAGTGTGAATCGAAGTGGTAGGGACCGGAGTGTGAACAAGGTAATACCATGGAGGAGCGAGCAATGATATAATCAGGCCCAAAAAACAACACCACAAGTCAAGTCTAACACACAACACCAAATCACAGTTTAGACAAGTGGTTTAGAGAGCCACGAATGGCGGTTCGCTTAAATGGAGCTGACAATGAATAGGTTGAGGATGACTGTCATTGGTTCACACAAACTCCCTTCTTGCACGATAGCTCCAGGAAGCAACTTGATGTTTGAGTTGGGGCTATGGTCAATGTGTCAACACAAACATTCAATACAACGTGTAGAGAATAAAATTCTCAATCAAATTTCAATGGACTGACCTTCAAAAACACAACAATGATGTACTAGAGTTTCTTCTTATAATGCATGGCTAGTGATTCAAGATTGCCATTGGAATTGGAATTGGAATGAATCGAAATAGAATAGAACAGTGAAGTAGACAAGTATTCAAGACTTTGAAGATGCCTTTTCCAGTGTAGGTATGCTTCCGTATTCAAAAGGAATGCTTGCCATTACCAGAGGAAAAATTCAACGCTACCTTAGAGGTAATAGACAGATAGGCTTAGATCGCAGAGCCCTAAATTTGACAAGACCACAAGTCAACTCCAAACCAAACTCCAATTGGAGCAGCTATGAACTAGTTATGAACCAGATGATATAGTGCTCACAATAATCTCAACGGATATATAAATACAATCGAAATTTACTGCAGGAGTAACGCTATAACTTAGCATATAAACCTTGAACTTTAATTAACGCACAAAGAAAGAACGTATATAACAGGAATAGAAATGCATAGAAGCTACTCTATATAAAACTAATTTGAGACCTGCACTCTAACCGGTCCAGATAGATTTTGGAAAGCATATTAAGGCAGTTCACAAAATTCAGAGTATGTTATAACATATAACTCTTGACTAACTCATTCGATAACAGAGATTTTACAGAGATGGCAGTCTAGAATAGAGGTATAGGACTGATATGTATAGAAAGGCCATAGAACAATAAGCTCACATAAACAAGTGGCTCATACTTGAGCACGATAGGAGATCGCTCGCTCTGATACCATGTTAAACACACACATGGCAGCAACAAAATATTAAAGATAAGCAAGAGATTTATTTTATTATTAACAAATGATATACATTTATAGTACATTCATATGACCTTAGGTTTCGTATTCCAAGGTCTTTTGGACTTCCTTGGTCTATTCAGCTTCCACACTAACCCATAGAGGATTAGGTGTCCAACAACACTTAAGATTTTCATCTATCATTTGTTTTGAAATATCTCTTCATTTTATAATCATTTAATAAATCTCTAAAAATATCTATAAAAATATTAAAAAAATAACTAATTTAAATATAAAATTTATTTTCACTAACCACCTTAATTCTCAACTTACATATCATAATAAATTAGTGGTAATTTGGGTAGTAACATAGGGCACCCTAGAATCTCTTTGCCTCATCTTTGAAACCCTTTTTCCTTCACTGAAACGATGAAATCAATGGTTAGTTGACTTTCAGTGTTACACTCTTTCTTGTACCTTTGTGAGGCCTTTACGTTTGGGTGCAAGATTGTGCGATAACTATGACTATTATTATTTTGTAAAACTAAATTTGGTTTATTAAATATTAAAAGAAATTGATAAAAAAATAATTAGTTTACTATAACATTATGTTTCTAGGATAGAAAACATTATAGATAAAACTTCTTACCTCTTTTGAGTTATTGTGAGTTAATTTTTCATTAGTTAATAAGTTATGAAGATAAATAGTGTTGCAAATATTGTGAAAGTTAAATTAAATGTGAACATAAAAGAGCATTATAAAAGACTCGTTTTAATCTTCTACTTTTTATTTTGATATAATTATTTTCCTATAAATAATGATGCAATTTTGATTTATCTTATTTGTTTTGACATTTTATTAAAATGAAGAAAAATATTAGATAGGATTGTTTTCCAATTTTCTTTAATATTTATGAATTTACAAATTACAAAATAAAAAATGACCGATATTGTGGAATTAAAATTTAATATAAACATACCAATAAAACATTACAAAAGAGTATTTTCATCTTTATTATTGTAATTAACTAATTTTTTATAAATTTCATTAAAAAAAATGATTTGTATTTAACAATACTAATTTTATCGATAAACCAATTAGAATATCAACGAGAGAAAAGAAAAAAGAAAAAAATCTTTTTACTTTATTACTGATTTTTTTTTCTAAAATTTCTCATCATACTAATATGATAAAAATTATTAGTACAACCATATTAGTAAATGTTATTGATATGCACCGAAAGCGTATATCAATCACATGCACAGTTACATTACAGGTTAATGTTAAAATTAAAATTTAATATTAATATTAAAATTAATAAAAATTAATATGGATAAAAATTAATAAAAGTGGATAAAATTTAATATTAATAATTAAACTTAATGTTTACTATGAAATGTTAATATGAAAATTAATATTCATATTAATAAACTGAAAATATTAACAAACCCAAAAAAAAAAAAAAAATATTATAAACCCAAAGGATTAATATTATAAACTAAAGGTATTATCAATATTTATAAACTCATTAATATTAATAAACATATTAAACACATTAATAATTAAAAGTTTATATTAAATTTAAAGTTTAATATTAAGACGAAATTTAAAGTTTAATATTAATATCAAACTTAAAGTTTAATATTAATATTACTGCTAAAGTTTAATATTAAAGGCTAATATTAGTAAATATATGTAATTAAACTATAGGATTAATATTATAAACCTTATTAATAATATTATACCCTATGAATATGAACTCTCAAATTAATAAATCTAAGTGATTGATATTATAAACCCAAGAGACTAATACTAAAATCCAAAGGGAATAATATTAAAACCAAGGGAATAATATTGAAAACCAAAGGCATATAAACCGTAAGATAAATATTATAAACCCTAAAACAAACATGGTTGACCATGGTTGGTTGTCATATTTAGACAATCTTTGTCACAAATGCAACATTGGACCATGGGTGACCATGATTGATCTTCATATTAAGAGAATATTTGTCACAATGCGACATTGGACCATGGTTGACCATGATTGATCATGGTTGATAATGGTTGGTTTTCATATCGAGACAATTTTTGTGATGTTGGACCATGATTGATCATGGTTGACCATGGTTGATTTTCATATTGAGACAAACTTTGTCAAAATGCGACATTGGACCATGGTTGACCATGTTTGATTTTCATATTGAGACCATCTTTGTCACAATGTGATGTTGGACCATGATCAACCATGGTTGATTTTCATATTGAGATAATCTTTGTCACAATGTGAAGTTGGACCATGATCGATCATGGTTGACCATGTTTAATTTTCATATTGAGACAAATATTTGACACAATATGACGTTGGACCATGCTTGACCATAGTTGTTTTTCATATTCAGAAAATATTTGTCATAATGTGATATTTGACCATGGTTGGTCATGACTGATAATGGTTGACAATGGTTGACCATGGTTGACCGTGATTATAAACCTAAGGGATTTTTATTAAATCTTAGGATTAATATTATAAGCCTTATGAGTAATATTATACCCTAAGAATATGAACCCTTATATTAATAAACCCAAGGGATTGATATTATAAACCCAAGGGATTAATATTAAAACCTAAGGGGATTCCAAACCAAAGGCACTAATAAACCCAAGGGGATTAATACTAAAAACTGAAGGAACTAATATTAAACCCAATGAATTAATGTTGTAAACCCCAAGACATATAAACCCTAAGATAAATATTGTAAACCCTAAAAAAACATAATTGACCATGCTTGATTTTCACATTCAGACAATCATTGTCACAAATACAATGTTGGACCATGGTTTACCATGATTGATCGTCATATTGAGATAATATTTGTCACAATGTTATATTAGACCATGGTTGACCATGATTAACCATGGTTGACAATGGTTGGTTTTAATATCGAGAATTTTTTTTTCACAATGTAATGTTGGATCACGATTGATCATGGTTGACCATGATTGACCATTGCTAACCATGGTTGATTTCCATACTGAGACAAACTTTGTCACACTGTGATGTTGGACCATATTTGACCATGTTTGATTTTCATATTGAGAAAACATTTGTCACAGTGCGACATTGGACCATGATTGACCATGGTCGACCATGGTTGATTTTCATATTGAGACAATCTTTGTCAAAATGCAACGTTGGACCATGGTTGACCATGATTGACAATGGTTGACAATGGTTGACCATGGTTGATTTTCATATTGAGACAATCATTGTTACAATGTGGCATTGTACCTTGGTTTAGCATGGTTGACCATGATTATAAACCTAATGGTTTTTTATTAAACCCTAGAATTAATGTTATAATCACTATGAATAATATTATATCCTAGGAATATGAACCCTTAGATTAATAAACCAAAAGGATTGATATTATAAACATAAGGGAATAATAAACCAATGAGATTAATATTAAAACCCATGAGACTATAAACCCAAGGGAATAATGTTAAACCCAAGGGATTAATATTATAAACCCAAGGTATATAAACCCTAAAATAAACATGGTTGACCATGGTTTATTTTCATATCAACACAATCCTTGTCACAATGTGACATTGGACCATGGCTGACCATGATTGATTTTGATACAATATTTGTCACAGTACAATTAATAAGCCCAAGGGATTAATAAACCCAATGAATTTATACTATAAACCCAAGGGATTTATATTTAACCCTAAAAATAATATTATAAACCCTATCAATAATGTTATACCCTAGGAATATGAACCCTTAGACTAATAATCCCAAGGGATTAATATTATAAACCCAAGGCACCAGTAAACCTAAGGGATTAATACTAAAAACCCAAGGGAATAATATTAAAACCAAGAAATTAACATTGTAAACCCAAGGTATATAAACCATAAGATAAATATTATAAATCTTAAAACAAACATGGTTGACCATGGTTGATTTTCATATTGAGACAATCTTTATCACAATGCAACATTGGACCATGGTTGACCATGACTAATCATGATTGATTTTCATATTGAGAGAATATTTGTAAGAATGTGATGTTGGGCCATGGTTCGCCATGGTTCACCATGGTTGACCATGATTGACTATGCTTGAACATGGCTGATTTTGATATTGTGACAATCTTTGTCACAATGTGACGTTGGACCATGATTTACAATGGTTGACCATGGATGACCATGGTTGTCACATTGTGAGGTTGGACCATGAGACAATCTTTTTCACAATGTGACCATGGTTATTAACAATGCATGATCATGATGACCATGGTTGACCATTCTTCATTGGTCAATGTTGACCATGATTGACCATGTTTTACCATACTTTACCATGCTTGACCATGGATGACTATGGTTATCATAATGTGACGTTGGACAAAGAGACAATTTTTGTCACAATGTAACATGGTTGATTTTTATATTGAGACAATGCGACATTGGACCACGATTGACCATGGTTGACTTTTATATTAAGAAAATATTTGTCACAGTGTGACATTCAACCAATGTTGACTATAGTTAACCATGGTTGACCATAATTGACCATGGTCGACTATGCTTGACCAATGTTGACCATGATTGACCATGGTTGACCAGGATTGATTTTCATATTGAGAAAATCCTATGATACACCCTAATATAGATATTATAAACCAAGGTATATAAACCCCATGAAAAATATTATAAACATTAAAATAAACATGGTTTACCACAATTGGCCATTGCTGACCATGGTTGATTTTCATATTGAGACAATATTTGTCACAATGCGATGTTGGACCATGGTTGGATCATGGTTGACCATGGTTGATTTCATATTGAGACAATCTTTGTCACAATGCAACGTTGGGCCATGGTTGAACATCCCTGACCATGACTGATTTTCATATTGAGACAATCTTTGTCACAATGTGACATTGGAACATGGATGACCATGATTGACCATGGTCGACGATGGTTGACAATGGTTGACCATGGTTGATTTTCATATTGAGATAATATTTGACACAATGGGATGTTGGAACATGGTTGACCATGATTATAAATCCAAGGGATTTATATTTAACACTAGGATTAATATGCTAAACCCTACGAATAATATTATAACATACAAATAGGAACCCTTAGATTAATAAAGCTAGGGGAATGATATTATAAACCCAAGGGATTAATACTAAAACCCTAAAGGATTGTAAACCCAAGGGAATAATATTAAACCCAAGGGATTAATAGTATAGAGCCAAGGTATATAAAACCTAAGATAAATATTATAAACCCTAAAATCAACATTGTTGACCATGGTTGAATTTCATATTGAGAGAATCCTTGTCACAACACACATTGGACCATGGTTGACCATGATTGGAATTTATATTATAAACCTGATGGAATATAAACCCAATGGATTTATATTAAGCGCTAGGGTTAATATTATAAACTCTTTCAATAATATTAAATCCTACAAATATGAACCCTTAGATTAATAAACCCAGGGGATTGATATTATAAACCCAAGGCACTAAGAAACCCAAGAGATTAATAATAAAAACCAAAGGGAATAATATTAAACCAAAGGGATTAATATTGTAACTCCAAGTGATATAAACCCTAAGATAAATATTATAAACCCTAAAACAAACATGGTTGATCATAATTGACCATGATTGAGCATGGTTGATTTTCATATTGACCATGCAGGTTAACCATGTTTGATTTTCATATTGAAACTACCTTTGTCATAATGTGACTTTGGACCAAGGTTGACCATGATTGAACATGGTTGATTGTCATATTGAGACAATCTTTGTCACAATGCAACAAATATTGAACATGGTTGACCATGGTTGATTTTCATATTACGACAATCCTTGTCACACTGTGACAAATATTGAACCATGTGTATTCTCTTCATTGAACTGACCTAAGGATCTTGATGTGTATTATTACCTTCACTTCAACCATGTTTTAAAACTCTCTAAAATATTCAAACTCACCACTTATCTTTCTTGTGAAATAAATCCGTACAAATCTTATTCTATCATAGCTGAAGATAAGAAAATCAAAGGCTTACCCAAGTGATTTCATTTATTGGCCCACATAGACAAGTATGCATTAATTCAATAATATTTATTGTCCTTTCATATGTTCTTATAGGAAACTCATTCTTATGTTGTCTTTCAAATGCACAAGCACTACATGCAGTATCTTGATTCTTAAAAATAAGAACATCTCTTTCTCTGGAAGTAAAATAGGTTTTTATAAATTTTTACAATTTAGGTGACCATATTAAGTGTCATAATTTTTCTATATATATAGTTGACATACTTGTTGATGAGAATGCTTCGTGATCGTTAAGAATACAACAATAATGCCCATATCTAAATAGAAAAAGAGACAAATCTGTCTTATTATCTTCTTTATTAATTTTATAACTACTAACATTTTAGTAACATTGCAGATTTTCTGTTGGCATTCGATCTCTTCTCACTCACAGTGCTTCCCTGTCATCTAGTAGCAAAGATGCGTCGCACCCCTGTCATGACATTAATATTTCACCCATAGCAATTAGATCAATTTGCATGAAGAAAAGAATGCAGACCTGGACAAAACAATCATGGAAGTGAAGCCTGAGTAAGGAGGTGGTCATTCGTTGTACGAAATATAAAAATTTGAAAACTGTTTATACGACCAAGATGCTCGAAGCGAATTAGAATAATATTCGAATTTAAGCAGAGACATAACAAAACAATGTAGAGATGTAAGATATTATTTTACTAGTTAAGTTACAAATACAATACAATCCTCCATGGACATGGAAAACGGGTGAAAATATAAACGGAACGGTCTATATGAATAAAACCCAAAACCGACCTAAACTGCTCTTCCTTGGTCTCTGATGCCAGCAAACTCATATAATGAATAATGTTTCGTGTAATCTTCATGAATGAAATTCTTCTCCTGGACCGATCTCTGCTTCGAATTCAGAGTATAAAACAGTCCGACAGACAGCCTAGCCCTGCATTGCTTGATGCTCTTATTTTACCCGTTAATCGTTAAGTGTGAAGCCAAATTCACCCATGATTTTAGATTCTTCTAGATCTAAATCAGATTTTTCTAGATCTCTAGGATTCTAGAGCTTTCTACACTACTTTTAGTTTCCAACTCATTTAGATCTCCATCTGAATCACATACAGGATTCTAGATCCTTCTTCTGCCTCTATAAATTTGTAATTTCTCTAGCCAAGGAAAGCAAGCTAAGGCCCAAGCCTGTTATGTAATGCAAAGTGATTTTTGTTCTCCAGTTATTGTTTTATCTATTCCACTGTTTCTCACTGAGTAATCTTGTTGTGTCTCCATTTATCTGTCTCTTTGAATTATTTTCTACTATTGCTGTCTAATTCTCTTAATATAAATATGCTGTGTGTTATGTATACTCTGATCTAAACTTAATATTGACTTATTTATCACCATCTACGCACCTTGTGATCTGACAATATACAAAAGACGAACAAAAGCGTGCTGCAGTATAGTGATCGCCGGCCGTGACTAAGCACACGAATGACGTAAGGTCGGAGAAGAATACCATGTCGAACAACGACGTGGGTAACACTAGGACGTGAAACTTTCTTCATGTGGTGTTCGAGATAAAGTGGTTTCATGGAGGACCGATGGCAAAGGATGATTGAGTCTTCGGAAATTGTAATGTTCATATACATATGACAATGTGAGGGAAATGATTTTACTAGCGTTTGCACCAAAGGGTGCGAAGCCACGTAGATAGTGATTCGGGTTTTTTAACCCTTCGAAGCACAATCTATACCAATCATTATGGGGGGATTTTTTACCTCTCAACCAAAATCTATGCCAAACGGCTCTGCAAACCGATATTAATTTGAAAGTAATTGTTCATTGATGTAGTAATAGAGGCCATCAACAATGACATTTTTTTTAGCATCCATGTGAGCTAGTCTTTTGTTCTGCACAAAGATTTTAGCAGTTCATAATGAGTGCTAATATGAATTTAAGACTTTTGAAAAGAAAAGTATTTGTCTATCAACACTACTTCCGAATTTAGATCATGCTTCAATGTAGATAGTGAACATCACTTTGAAGAATAGAAATATCTTATATTTCTACCTTCTTTTCTACCATGCTTTCTGGCAATGAAACATCAGGTTTTTCAAACAATCGTGGGTTTCTTGCAAAATTCCAACTCAATTCGGATCCAGTGTTCCTATCAAGCAACGTAATCTCAAAATTTTAGTGTTCCTAAAATCATTTTGTGTCAATTCAGTCAAACCTGGGTTTCTTGCAGAATTCCAACTCAATTCGAATCCAGTGTTCCTATCAAACAACGTAATCTCAAAATTTTAGTGTTCTTAAAATCATTTTGTGTCAATTCAGTCAAATCATCCCAGAGATGAGTTGATATTTAAAGTTTACCAAGTAGTTCACACATTTGCATCAACTCATAAAAGTTCTTCCAAATAAGTACAAATCTTCCAAACAGGAAAACCTTTTCAACCTAAGAATTTGGCAGTCATAGGGTTACTCCTAAATAACACATGATTAGCACCAGAACCCTCCTTTGAGACAAGATCACACTTCTTTCACCAAGGAGTATGTTACCCCATCTTTAATATGATCTGATATGGATCTTGAAGATTATACAATCTGCAAATATCCCAAAAAAAATAGAAAAGGTTTGTAAAGATTTCTTTGATACTATGAAGATATTTAAAAAAAATATTATAATCTAAAAATTATCATAAAATCAAATGAAAACTTTTTTCAAGAAATAATGTAATTTATTTACAAAATTATATATATATAACTAATTTAAAATTATATATATATATATATAAAACTAACTAACAATGGAAGAAGCTAAATAATAATTGATAGCTATCACAACCTGTACATTGGAAAATACACCAACTCTAATTACTTTGTTTTATTTAGGTTATAATACTAACAAAATACAACATCAAACATCTAATTTTCATTACTACTACCTTAAAAAACAAGGAAAAGATCTATGACTAGCTCTTTAAGTTATTTCTATAGAAGTGAGAATTGCCACTATTATTTTGAACCTTTCTTTAGGCTTGACGATTTCACAAACAATAGGCAAGGAAAATCTACTCCACCCAAACCGTACAATGCATGGCTTGTTTGATAACAAATAGATGCATCAAACATCATGCTATGGCTATTATTTAAAGAAAGTTTCATGATATTTCCTTAAGTAGATGTTGATTAATTAATTAAGAGGTTTAGATACATCTGCAACACAAATCTCTTGAATGGAAAATACAGATTAATTTGATTTGTAAATTGAGATAGGAATAACTATGCTTATAACACTTAATAAAGGAAAAAAGTATGAGGAATTTACATAACTAAGCTTGTAGGCTAAAGAAACAAGTTATACCTATTAAAATGGAAAAAAAAATTCCAAAGAACATAAGAGACTTTGATATAAAATGCACTTTTTTTTCATATTATGCATGTATATCAAATTCTTGAAACACAAGTCCTAAAACTAGTCAGTTTTGCTATGTTATACCTATAGCTTTACATGGTCAATCTATGTATTTAATTTAAACTTAAATAAGTTCCTTAGGCGAGAGCAATAAAAATAAATGGGAAATGATGACACTATTCTGAGCAATGGCCAGTGCAAAGTTATGTATGTGTTGGTAATATTTACATTACATATAAAATCGTGGGAGCTCCATCCATATTATATCAACAAAATCCCTTCCTTCTTCCATAAACAGTACACAAAAGTTGATAAGATTGATCTTCAACTAACAAAAAAATAAAATTAAAGAATCGAGTGTTATGATGGTTGTAGCCTAACCTCTACCCAATCTTGATACTGATATTTCATGGATTACATATTATAATAAAAATCAAGAAGATTTGAACTAAAATTGTCACAGAAGTAAGCATAAGTGAGAAGATATAAAGAAGCAACATTGTGCATGGACATCCCTATCCCTTCTTAAATAATTCATTGAGGAATTCTACATGATGTTTTGTCGCAAAAAAATTATTAGTTATTACTCTGAACCAATCTTCTCTCTCACTGGATGGAGCAATGCAACACATTTCTCTTTAGGTCACATGGTAAAGAATGCAAATTTGAAATCAAGTCTATTATAGCCTCTAAATCAACTCAAAAATTTGAAATTGGGTCTAATATAGTCTCTAAATCAACTCATACAATTTGAGGGTTTCAAAGTCCCTCCTTAACAAATTCAACAATCAACTACGACAACATTTCTAAAAAAAACAAGGTTTGGCGATTCTCACTCAAACGAGCAAGTATTTTTAGTAATTTTTCTACAAATTCCATCTCAAATAAATATTTTGCCTCATCAAATGAGACATATCCCAAGGTTCTCAAAGACATTTCATCTACCTCAACAAGATGATGAATGGGATGGTTGAGAGTTGCAGCAATAACAGCGTTAAGCAACTCAAAGTAAGATATAAAAAAAAGATAAATATATATAAATATATATAACATTCTAAAGTTTCCTCCATTTTGTGTGTTTCTTTTCTAAATGCTATAATAAAAGTTGTAGCAGAACATCAACATTCAAAGCTTAATGAATTCATAATTAGTGTGGCCATATCCAATTTTAACTCCAATTAAAATTAAGATAAATAATGACCAAAAAATAAAATACTTACACATTTAACGAATGTTAAAGTGTACATCTGTGAATGCTTGCATAGTTGCATCTGAACATTCACCTTAATCTCTTTCAACAATTATGATTTCATTTACATTGTTGTCTACCATGTTGTACTGCCACTTGATTCCTCAAAAAACTGCACAATATCAAACAACAACTCCCAAAATAAGTGGACATGCCAATTTGCATCGAAACTATATAAATACCACATTATCCTATACACTTAGAATAATTATTCAAATTGGGTCTCCATGTTGTCACCATGAAGTGGCCTGAATGTCCATAGGAAAAAAAAATTCCCAAAGTTAACAAACTTTAACCCTAAAGATAAACCCTAATCGCAAAGCCTTTCTATTCATTCGATTGATACTAAAAACTATAAAAATCATAGCCAAAATTCATCACTAACCTATGTAGGGAAAAAACACCCAGAAAAACTTCAATGTATAAAGTGTGAGCTCCCTAGTTGGCAAGATTTCCATGAGTCGTGCCAGAGAAGTTGTAACCAGTGTTGAAGTCAATATCTTTTTGCAATTATATATGGCTTTGTTTGGGAAATAATCACCTAAAACCATTCATTCAAATGATATAAAAATGTGTGGACAATCACTAAGGAATGTACAAAGGATGGTATGTTAATACAAGTGAAGCAAGATGGCATTTTTTGCCTACATTCATCGCAGGGAAATTTGAGGTCTTTGTTACAATTTCATCTTTGGAAAGCTTTGATAGTTCAGACCCCAATTTGTTTAGATGATCTAGATGCCTGGAAGGGTTTATCTGGAAAGTGAAGAAATAACAAAACTTGGCGTTAATCAGAAATTCATTTCAAAATTAAAAATTTAAAAGCACGACTCATCGTGTCCAGATCTCTATTAAGTATATATGTTTCCTTAGTTGCTGCATCAAGCTGTGAATTTGTAGGTACAAGAAAAAACCAAAGACTTAGTACTACATAAATACTTTTACAACTTTGAGCATATTTTAATAATATTTAAACAATTTTATAGTTTTTCCATAGAAGAATTTTTTTTAAGAGATTTGAACTTTTGACCAACCTTTTCCTAATGAAGTTTGAGTTGTCTCTACAAATCTCCATATTATTCTTGAATGTTCTAGAAATATTGTGTAGAAGGACCAACAAATGAATTTTCAAGTTTGACAAAGAGAAGAAACTCTTGAATTATAAAATTATGTTGATCTTCTGTGAAGTTTCCTGAAATTGACACTGTTTCTAAAACATTTTATACGTTGTAGTTATAATTCACCCTAGCTTGCTCGATGTTTTCCAGAAGAATGTCGCAGAGGTCAGAGGTATCCATGTTATTAGATATCATTTTTGGAATTCAACTGCGTTAAGTAAGTCATTCAAAGTATGACCATTTCCATGAGAGGTAGTCGTAAAGTGACTAATTTCTCATGATTTTTGAATAGTTCACTTAGCACTCATGGTATCCATGTTATTATTGAAGTAATCCCAATTTAGATTATAGTAAAAGTCAGTTGTTGCAGTGAACTGGTGGAATTTTTGAACCATTTCATGGTTTGGCTCAAGGAGCCTCCCTACAAAAAGTGTGTAGGAGAGAAGACGGGAGCACATATCACGGATGTCAAAAAACCAACATACTATGGAAACTACAATATTCGACTAGTAAAATGCTAAAATCGTAATTACAAAAAAATAAAAGAAAAGAAAATAATAAATAAAATGATAAGCATGTGGACCTCATGCAAGGGAGGTCCTTGCATGAAGCCCACCTAGCATCTTTACTGAATGCTTACACACATTCAAACCACTTGCATTCTTCACCAATCGAGCAATACCCAGAGCAAATCTTTTCTATACCAGTCTACTCTTTCTTTTTCTCATCGCAAGTACCTTTCCATTCAATATGCCAAACCGTCAAAGAAGACTGGTATGATATTATTATCATCCCTAGATTCTATGGTTCTACTGCCTCCCAAGATGAGAATGGAAATGCCAATAATGCACTCTCCAAAGTCTTGGTTTCAGGATGATTATGGAGGTCGATGACTTGCAAAACAAGAGAAATGACTGGTTAGAGGTCATCTTGAATGAAGAAGGGGTCGTCTTTCTTGAGGCTTCCATAGATTTGACCATCAATGAATTCCATTGTGTCCAAACCCTTGCAAGGCTTGGAAGAAACTGTTGCATAAGGTCGACGTTGATAATTTTGTGGGCATTCCAACAATGGATGTTCTCGTAACTTTGTCCCTTATTCAAGAAACACTAAGCATACGCATGTAAGTGAATGATCTACAACATTCAATAAGTGCAGGTTACTTTGATGATATATGGAGGATTTGTTTTCTATGCGGGATTTAGCCATTATCTGTGTCATGGGCTGGAAATTTCCCAGTTTCTATATGCATGGGCAGAAATGGAGGAAATGGCTAGAGGGGGAACCATGGTTTCTGTTCGTCCTACCAATGGCAAAGGAAAAGTGAGTAGTAGATGATGGTTAGAGGGTAACCATGGTTTTAGTTAATCCAGTCAATGACAAAGGAAAAGTGAGTAGCAGAGGAAAATTTAGTAGTCAATTTTACCTGGGAATTGCGAGAAGAAGGAATAGACTCCTTGACCGCTTTCGCATGCTACGTTGATGTTACTTGTGAAACTGCAGGAAGAAGGAACCGACTGCTTGGCCCCTTTTTCACTTTATGTAGATAGAACCCCGGATGTGACACTACAAGTCCATTGCAAACCATGATGACCAGGAGCATGAGGAAACATTGCATGATGTCATCCAAATCTCGACAGTGGAGGATGACGAATCTCTACGGTGTCACTAACAAGAACCCCACAATAGAATGCCTATCGGCATAATTAGTTTATAAAGTTTAATTAGGGTGAACATTATAATATCAACCAGGATATAAATGAACTCTTGTATTTGGAATTTGAATAATTAGACTAGACAATTTGCATGTGATGGGAAATTTGACAACTTTGTTAATGAACATGTGCCACTATAAGCTCTCCTCATTACAGTCAATTCTAGACATCACTTTAGTATACAATTACGAAGGTGTAGGTAATTCAGGTTAGTAAAGCAAGGAGTTTAAATATAATGATGGAAGTGAGTGTCATCAATTCATTGTAAATGGAATGTTCATCTTTATCTTTATTTTTTTCCAATGAATTAGTTAAGTTTTTCCTTTGTTATACTCTAATTTATTATTTCCATTCTATATCATAGCAATAATCTCCTCACTTTGTCTTACCTTTACTTTTGGTTCTTATAGGTTTTTATGGCTCCATGGTCTTGTAACTATAGGAAGGCTCAATGTGTCAAACCAAGGTGGAGTTGACAAACCACAATGCAACAAGCCCTCTCATTTCTCCTTTCCACCAATAATAAAACATCACCTTTTAGGTTTAAGTGATGAGGTTAAGAGGGAGAGGGCCTATCACTCTGAAAAGGAAATCAAATTCATGGTTATAAATTTCATTCTAAACCCAAAAACTAATAGTTGGAAACCAAGTTCCACTGAAGATTAGAACTCTACTAAAACACTAAGACATTTGTAGCTTGTGTCCTCCTCACCTAGGATGTAGATTAGTTGGAAATTAAACAATAATTTGACAAACTAAAAAAAAGTTGTGAGTTAGTTACTCTCTAAACCTAGGTAGCAAAGAAGCAAGGTAACTCATTAATATTTTAGAAGCCCCTTATACTTATGCATACTTAATCTATTTCCTCTCTCAAGACCTATGGTTTTTTCTATTATAAAGGTTTTGTTGGTTTTTTATTGATAGTAATTAGTGGTTTACAAATTGACTCAAAACGAATCTAATTTCTAATATAGTAAGCTAGTGTAAAAAAATTTCTAAAAACTCTTCGTAATTCACAATTTCTCTTAGAATAAACTTTTAAGACTTTTTTTATTCTTTTAAAATAATTGTAAAAAAAAAAATACATCTTTCATAGCTACTATATTTTTTTATAGATTTATATATATAATAAATTTATTTAAAAGTAAGTGATTAAAAATCAAACTAAAATATTAACTTTTTATTGTTATTATAAGCTTAAAATTTAGACTATTAGACTGAAAAAAGTTAATACATGCAAATAAATAGTGGATGAGATATTATTGTGTAATATTAAGAAGATAGTATGTATACATTCATCTTCATCTTTACTTTTATAAAAGTGGGTTATGGAGACGGTAGTAAAAGACCTTGTGTTTTACATATTATATGTACGCTTTTATAAAAATATGTACAACTAATATTTGTTTTAATTTTATTCAAATGGGGAGAGGAGGTAAGTATTAAGATTATAATAAAATCATGAAGGCATAAATATATGTGAAGGATGGAAAGGCTTATCATGGTTTAAATATATTTGAAAATTAATTTTATTATATATTTGAAAATTAATTTTATGTATGATTTGGGTAGAGTGATGAGTAGGTGTATTATCATAAATGGAGTAGAAGTTATTGTTTTGAAAGTCAATTTCTTATTCATGTATGCAAATTTTGTGTAGAGGAGAGGATGCGAAGCACCTCAGGATCTTCGCCATACACATGGTTTCATTCACGCTAGGAAGGTTGTGCCCGTAAGGGAGGTGGTTTGGGCTTGGATAGTTATTGATTGATAGCCCACATCTTCTGAGAGAGGTGGGGTCCCACGAACAGTTTCCCTTACACAGCTTACCCCTAGAACCGGAGTTCCCACCTTGGCTGGGATACTCAACTGGGCCTACTCAACTTTTGCTGCTGCGCTATTTGGCTGGACTAATCAAATGGGCTGATCAGAGCTATCAGGCTGGGCTATTGGCACCTCCTGGAAGTGATCGACTCTTGATTTCTTAGCGTAAAAGATGGATCGAGTGCTCATCGAAACCTGGATCAACTCTTGGATTAAAGATGTCGGAACCACTCTAAATTTGGTATATGCACATGGATTACAAAATTATTTATTTATACCTTATGCTTTTTGGTTAAGAAGTTTCTTTACAAGTATCTTTGTTTCAAAAGGGGTCACCCTATTATGGAATTGAGAAGTCTAAAAACAATTAGGAACGAGAAATGTGTGGATTACCTATCTACCTCCATTTCCCTAACTAAGACATTTAAAACATCCTTTGTTTCACTTATTAAACTTTTTCCTTCTTGTCTTTGGTAGATTCTATCCCTAAACACTTTGGACTCTTGAGAATAAAGATGTCTACAATTATTGATTTTGGATATCTTTGGGTTGATATATCCATGTGTAATTGTTATTGCATTTGGCTCCTCTATGGGGTTCTAGCAATGTCCTTCTATAATCTAGAGGTTAAGCCACTTCCTAGCTCCTTGAGAGACTCCAAAAACTCTCGTGAAGGCTTTCCCATTGGATTTCACCTTGAATATGTTACCATACAAGCTTACCCTTATTTTCATTCACAATTTTTCTGTCCCTTGGTCCTTATACCTCCTAGTTTGTCCTATTTACTTTTTATCAAGAATCAATGACCCCCAATGAGGACAACAAGTAGAGGGTCCAACCCTAATTCTAGAAAATAGGGGTGAAATAAAAAGTAGTCCATCCTCTATCAAACATTCCCCTCTCCTACAAACTCCATAAGTCTTAACCAATGTCCAAATGCACACCATCAGAGTGGACATAGGATTACATTATATATTTTCTATGGAAACTAGAGATGAGGTGGTCAACATAGAATAGGTCATTAAGATGAAAAGACAAAAGCTCTCCAAGAATGAGTTAGTGGTTGAATTTAAAGAATGGGTCTTGAACTTAGGCTACTTTGGAACTAGATCAACAACCTTATTGAGCTCTATTTGATGAATAAATATGTTGGAAATAATACTGAGAGGGGGGGTGAATCAGTATTATCAGATCAATAAATTTTCATTTCCCAAACAGATTTGTATATGCTACTTCTGTGAAGTGAACTAGCGTGTACATGCTATTGTGATTAGTGAAAGCAACGTATACCCAAAGAGCTTGTGATTTATTCAATTTATCATGTGATGATCTATAACCAGTGCATCGGTAAATTATTAAACGGTGTAGCAAAAATAGAATAAACCATCACACATAAGCAACACACATGAACACCAAGATTTAAGGTGGAAACCCAATTTGGGTGAAAACCACCTACTGTTGTCATCTATGTCTTCTTTTAATAATAAGAAAATCTGTTTACAATCTTGTACTGGTGCAGACTCATACCAATATGCAAGCACCCACCTACATAACGATACAACCTTCTCTCATTTTCCAACTTCTACTGGAAGGGAGCTACAACCCCCTAGCTCTTATACTAGCCAATGTGTTTACTAGTATATAGGCGCCGACCTATAGAAGGGTATGACCTTCTCTCTTCCTCCAGGGACCACATTTCATAAGTTTTCAGACTGGATGCTCCTGGTACACAACAATACACATGATGGCCTTGTTTCATCAAATTTTCATACTGGACCCATCAAAAATTTTTAAACTCAAACTGCATCAACCAACAAGCAGATCACTGCGTTGAACCCAGAAACCTGCATCATCATTTAGAACCACCTGCAACCTCAAAAATCATGTGTCAAAATGTATACGCTACTTTACTGAACCCAACCTGCATGTATACGCTACTTCCTTTAATCAAACCTGCGTATACCTTCAAAATTACTGAAACACAAAAATTTTGAATCAAGTCTATAACAACTGCAAATATACTGAACATCTAATATCAATTTACAGAGCCTTACACAGGCAGTAGTAGAGATCACCCTTCTCACTTATACAATCAATCAATCAGATATCAAACTCCTTATGCATTTAGTTTTACATTCAGATCTAAGGAGACTTCATTGGCAGACAACAGTAAAACAACAGTACTAATCAAATAGATCAGTCATCTCTAAACAACATATTTTTCTTTTGTATACGCTACTTGGAAGAGCCGAACGAGTGTGTATACACAACTTCACCAAAGTGAACCAACATACAGATCTACAAATATTAACTCATAACTTCATTGTTATTCCAGACTTCATGCAAACCCAAATCATGACATTCAAAGAATAAAACTGTTGTACATAATTAGATTTGGCCCAACCAATATCAGATCATTCAATGATAAGTCATTTTAGATCTCATGATCCTAATCCAACATTGAATTCAAGGTGCACAAAAGATTTCATAGCAAATCACCAAGATAGCCCCTGCAACATAAAATATACTTCAGATAGAAGTATTCCTTAGAAACCCTTTTCACTTTCACACCTTGGCCATATGATCTTCTCCTCCTTATATAGTTTTAGGCTTTTCTCAATACCTCAGACCAAAACCACTTAGGACCCATGATATTCTTGGGCGAGATCAAATAGTCGTTACTCTGCTTAATATTGTGGGTTAATACCATGGTATTGACCCCTAGTATTAACCCTTGATATTCTCTACTCTTGAAATTCCTTGATTTTCCAACCTGTACGAGCCTTTTTTCTTGTGAGAGTGTGTGTATACATATACAAACCTTTTGTTATGTGGACCTGCATGTATATGTTGTTTTAAATAAGTGGAAATGCGTATACATCTTAAACTACTTTTCACCATCATTTACCTTCAAATTATTCATTCTGATTAGTAGACTTTAGTTCCATCTTCTTGTTCTTCTGTACCAATTCCCTATTACATCTAAATGGATCTATTACACTATGGGTTTCCTTTCATCAAAATTGAACTATCATGTGAATGAATTGCCATCAAGGACAACACTTGTATCATAATGCCAACAATCTCCCCCTTTGGACTTGATGGCAACTATGCTAGTGTTGATTACTGCAAGTTGTAGAAACTGTTAGAGATATCAAGAAACACCAAAATACTCTCCCCCTTTGATATACATTATGTTTTCCATGCTCCCCCTGAGACATGTTGAATCTGCAAAGATATGTTTCAAAAGAATAACATGACTCTATAACTCAACCAAGTGAGTATGACCTCCTTATGACCAATGACTCATACATACATCAATCACCCAACCAAGTGGGGATACACCACATTTGACTCGTCCACCCAACCAAGTGGGGATATACCAATTGTTTATACATGACATAAATACAACAAATATTACATCATCCATCCCATGCAAAGTGGGGATACAAATTACATCATTTGTCCAATTGGACTCATTCAAATATAGACTATGACAAAAGAATTCATATCATACTGTATGAATTAAACAAAAAATCATATCTGAATTCAGCAACCAAAATTCTAGCAATGCATAATGTGTTTGAAGGCTAATGCTCCCCCTAAACCAGTGCTACCTGTGCATTGTCAACAATTCATACATCAAGGCATCTTTGTCAATCAGATAAAAATCAATGAACAAAGCATATCGTCAGACTGTAATCATCAATATTAGACAAAGCACCCATATCAGAGTTTGACCCATTGTTTTTATGTTAGAAAAACATATACGCTCCTTCAGCCATAGAAACCCACGTGTATACACGACTATACTTCATGAAACCCGCGTATAATAACCTTCCTCTAAAAACTGGATTTAAAAGCAAGATGATGTAGCAAGTACTCCCATCTTTTGTCTAAGATATTCAAATGTTTCTCTGGGAAGTGGTTTAGTATATATATCAACAACCTGTTCTTTGGAGGGAACATACTCCAATTTAACCTTTTGTTCAAGCACTTGTTCTCGTAGAAAATGGTACTTAATGGGCATGTGCTTGGTCTTGGAGTGCATGACTGGGTTTTTTGAAATATTGATGGCACTTGTATTATCACATAGAATGGAGATGGGTGGAGTACATGTGATATGAATGTCTTTCAATATTTTCATCATCCAAAGTAGTTGTGTGTAGCAAGATGCAACAACTACATATTCTGCTTCAGCTGTAGATAAGGCAATTGAACTTTGTTTCTTGTTGAACCATGACACTAACCGAGAACCCATATAGAATGCACCTCCACTAGTGCTCTTTCAATCATCATCATTTCCTTCCCAATCTACATTTGTGTTTTCATGAAGAGTAAGGTATTTATCTTTAGGATACCATAGTCTAAAGTCTTGAGTTCCTTGAAGATATTTGAAAATTCTTTTGACTTCCTAGAGATGTGATTCCTTTGGATTTGCTTGGAACCTTCCAACAATTCCTACTACATGCATGATATCAGGTCTGGTACCTGTTAGATAAAGCAAACTTCCAATCATATATCTGTAAGTTGGTTGATTTATTGCTGGTGATGCATCGTTAGAACTAAGACCGCATCCTGTTACCATTGGAGTACATACTAGTTTAGAAACTTCCATTATGTACTTCTTCAAGATCTACTTGAGATATTTGGTTTGCGAAAGAAAGATACCATCTTTGGTTTGTTGTACTCATGGATTCTTCATTGCTACCAAAGATGATATCATCGACATAAACAACAATAATTAGCATTTTATCATTTTCAACCTTTGTGTATAAATTGCTATTAGCAAAACCTTTTGTGAAACCTTGTTGTTGTAGATATTTGTCAAGGCAATAATACCAAGCCCTGCAAGCCTGTTTCAGACCATAGAGAGCCTTTTTAAGCTTGCATACGAGTTTTTCATCATTTCCAAGAATGAATCCTTCTGGTTGTTCAATATAAACTTCTTCTTCTAAGTCTCCATTAAGGAAGGTTGATTTTACATCCATTTGATATACTTTGAATTTTTGAAAGCTAAAAAGAGCAAGAAACATTCTTATGGCTTCAAGTCTGGAAATAGGTGCAAAAGTTTCTTCAAAATTTATACCTTCTTATTGAGCATACCCTTTACAAACAAGTACAGCCTTGTTTCTAATAACTTCTCCATTTTCATTCATCTTGTTCTTAAATATCCATTTTGTTCCTATAACATTTTTATCATGAGGTCTAGGAACCAACTCCCAAGTATCATTCTTTTCAATTTGGTCAAGTTCTTCATCCATGGCCTTGACCCAACATTCATCTTTGCAGGCTTCATTTACATTCTGAGGTTCGGTGGAAGATAGTAATGCTAGATAGCTTGAGTACCTTGTAAGAGTTCTTCTTGTCTGTACAACATCCCCCTTTTCTCCTAGAATTTGAGATTTGGATGATTCTTCTAAACATACCTGGATGGAGTCTTTTCCATGTCTATTGTATCTTCTTCTGGTGCTTCATTGGTTTCTTCTTCTATATCATTTTGATTTGATGCGGGAAAGCATTCCCCAACTTCCTCACTGTAATATTCCTTTGTTGATGTCATTTGATCCGGATTTCTACATGCTTCATCAATTACACCATCAATGCTTTCAACAATTTTCTAAAGTCTTTTATTATAACATTTTTATCATTTGATTCTAGATGAATAACCAAGAAGAATTCCTTCATCTACTCTGTGTTCGAACTTACCAAGTTTCTCATCAATGTTTTTGATAAAACATTTACTTCCAAAAACTCTAAAGTGTTTTACAGTAGGAGGCTTACCATACCAAAGTTCATATGGGTTTTGATTGCTATTTACCCGAACATTCTCTTTGTTGAGAATAGTTACAGCAGCAAATGCAGCTTCACCCCAGAAGGTTGTAGGAGATCTAGATTCATCTAGCTTAGCTTGAGCCATTTGTCGAACTACTTTGTTCATCCTTTCTACCACACCATTTTTCTGAGGAGTTCTTGTGACGGAGAATTTCCTTTTTATTCCATGTTGTTCACGAAAGTCAAAGAATTCATCTTATATGAATTCCCCCCCTCGATCAGATCTGAGACATTTGATTTTTTTATTTGATTCATTTTCAACTAAAGCTTTGAAGGCTTTAAAATTTTCAAATGCTTCATATTTGTGCTTTAGTAGACCTATCCAACACATCCTAGAAAAATCATCAATAAATAAAATAAAGTATTCTTCTCCATGAAGTGACTTTTTCCTTGTTGGTCCACATAAATCAGTATGGATGAGTTCAAGAGGTTTACTTCTTGACCCTTCTTTTCAATGAAGAGAACTCTGGTTTGCTTAGCGATTTGACATGGTTTTCATATGGTATTCTCTGGTATGCTGATATCTGGAAGATCACGAACTACCTTGAGCCTCCATGCTTTTTTTATTTGAGAAAAGCTTAGATGTCCCAATCTTCTATGCCATAGCTAGTTTTCATCTGTTTTTCTTAGATATCATTGTTGTTGTCCTCCTTTAAGTATATATAAGTTGTTTGGAGTTCTTGTCCCCTTGATCATAGTCTTTCCTGTATCAAGCTCATGAACCACACATCCGTTTGATCGAAATACCATTTCATTTCCTTGATCACACATTTGACTGACACTCAACAGATTATGCTTTAAACCATCTACCTACATGACATTTCCACCTTTAACCTTTTATTTCAAGAAAACAGAGCCTTTACCTGTAATCACAGTAGGTGTGTCATTTCCAAATGAGACATTCTTTTCTTTTTCTAAAGCATTATATGAATGCAGCTTCTCTTATCACCTATCATGTGTTTGGAGCATCCGATGTCAATGTACCACTGGTTTTCTTGTCCTTCTGCATACAGAGCTATGCCACATCTTTCTAATTGAGATTCCTCTCTTCTCCATATCTTGGGATTTAACGATGTTTGCTCCTTTATAAGTGTTGGCCGAAATTTTCTCCTCCATTCAGATTCTTCATGACCAAAATTGTTACAAATCGAACATTCTATTTCATTTTTAAGAGGAGAAAAGTTATTATAAGAACTTTTCTTGATTCCTGTCACACTCCTTTGATTTCATTCTTCTCTAGTCATGATGGTTTTGTAAGCAACACACTGAGCAGCCTTGTGCCCAAATTTATAACATGAAAAACATTGCCCATTAAAGAAATTTCTGCGATCATAGCATCTTTTGGTATTGTTTACCAATTGATTGCAGCTTCTACTGATATTCATCCTTGGAGTAAATTGAGTATGATTTACCTGATGAGTAATTTTCGACTTTTTTTGATGATTGACATATTGTTCACTAGTCTTTGCTGCCTCAATATAGCTTCTGGTGGAGGCTGACAGATTTTGTGATTGAGATGAACCTTCAGTATATCCAAGACTTGTCTTTACCAGAGGAGAATGCTAAAAATTCATGATTTCATTTAAAGTTTCTGATCCTTTAGCAAATCTAAGATTAAGATATTTTGTCTTCTCAAGGTCTTTTCTTAGACTGACAATTTCACATTCTAGATTTTCATTGTTTTTTTCTCTTTTAGCAAGTTGGTGTGTCAAAGTATCTATGATCATATTCTTTTCTTCTACACAAATTTTGAGTTTATTGATTTCTTCAAGAAAGTCTTCCTCTTCTAATGCATCCAAAAAATCATCATTTTCATAAGCCATGAGTAGTCTCTAATCCTGTTCAGTTTCATCTTCATCACTATTAGATAAACCATAACTATCTTCATGTGTATAGTAACTCCAATTCACAACCTGTTTTCTATTTCCTTTTGCATATTCCTTCCCTTTTTCATATTTATCTTTATGAGGACATTTGGCAGCATAGTGACCGACTCTACCTCAAGCAAAGCATTTGAAAGGCAGCTTACCTCGGAATCTTCCAAAACCCCGTTGGAGATTCCTAACAAAATTTACCTCATCTTCTTCTTCTTAAATGTGTCCTGATTCATTGCGCTCTTCATTTTCTTTTCCCTTTGCTGATGCTTTAAATGCGTCTTCTCTCATATCTAATGGACCTCATTTTCGCATTTCAAAAGCAGTTAGGATTCCATGAAGTTGAGTCATATTGATAGTCTGAAGATCCTATTTTTCTTCTATGGAAAACACTTTTGACTCAAATTTAGAAGACAAAGATCTCAAAATTTTCTCAACTAAAGTAACTTCCTTTATCTCTTCACCTAGATTCTTCATACAATTAACAATCTCATCTATACATAAGAAGTAACTAGAAAAACTCTCAGCACTATGCATCTTAAGAGTTTCATACTGAATTCTGAGAGTTTGAAGCTTAGCACATTTTACCTAAGAGTCTCCTTCGTATCTCTGAATGATTTTGTCGCATATCCCTTTGGTTGTCTTGAGTTTCATGACTTTGAAAAATTCTGATTCTGACAAACTTCCCAATAACGTATTGACAACATTGGCGTTGGTTTCGTATAAATTCTTACCTGCAAAGTCTGTAGGAATTTCTGCTGGAAATTTATATCCTCCTTCCACAATTTCCCAAACATCGGCTCCAAGCGATTGTAGATAGGCTCTAGTTCTTATTTTCCAATATACTAAGTTTCTCCCATTGAATATTGGTGGTCTGATGGATCCCATGCCTTCGTGATTATTCATCTTGCAAGATCTTTATTCAAGCGATCAACCTTCTTCTGAAGGACCTAATTTGATACCAATTGTTGGAAATAATATTGAGAAGGGGGGTGAATCAATATTATCAGATCAATAATTTTTCATTTCCCAAACAGATTTGTATATGCTACTTCTGTGAAGTGAACTAGCGTGTACATGCTACTGTGATTAGTGAAAGCAACGTATACCCAAAGAACTTGTGATTTAGTCAATTTATCATGTGATGATCTATAACCAGTGCATATGTAAATTATTAAATGGTGGAGTAAAAATAGAACAAACCATCACACATAAGCAACATACATGAACACCAAGATTTAAGGTGGAAACCCAATGTGGGTGAAAACCACTTACTGTTGTCATCTTTGTCTTCTTTTAATAATAAGAAAATCTGTTTACAATCTTGTACTGGTGCAGACTCATACCAATATGCAAGCACCCAACTGCATAATGATACAACCTTCTCTCGTTTTCCAGCTTCTACTGGAAGGGAGCTACAACCCCCTAGCTCTTATACTAGCCAATGTGTTTACTAGTACGTAGGTGTCAGCCTACAGAAGGCTATGGCCTTCTCTCTTCCTCCTGGGACCACGTTTCATAAATTTTCAGACTAGATTCTCTTGGTACACAACAATAAACATGATGGGCTTGTTTCATCAAATTTTCATACTAGACCCATCAGAAACTTTTAAACTCAAACTGCATCAACCAAGAATCAGTTAATCTGAACAATTAGATTATTGTTACATATCACTGTGTTGAATCCAGAAACTAGCATCGTCATTCAAAACCAGATGCAACCTCAAAAATCATGCGTCAGAATGTATATTCTACTTTAATGAACCCAACCTGCGTGTATACGCTACTTGCTTTAATCAAACCTATGTATACCTTCAAAATTACTGAAATATAATAATTTTGAATCAAATTTGTACCAACCAGCAATATACTAAACATCTACTGTCAATTTACAGAGCCTTACATAGACAGTAGTAGAGATCACCCTTCTCACTTATACAATCAATCAATCATATATCAAAATACTTATGCATTCAGTTTTTCATTCAAATCTAAGAAGACTTCATTGGTAGACAGCAGTAACAACAATACTAATCAAATAGATAAGTCATCTCTCAACAACATATTTTTTCTTTTGTGTACCCTACTTAGAAAAGATGAACTAGCATGTATACGCAACTTCACCAAAGCGACCCAGCGTACAGATATGCAAATATTAACTCATAACTTCGCTGCTATTTTGGACTTTAGACAAACCCAGATCATGACATTCAAAGAATAAAACAGGTGTACACAATTAGATTTGGCCCAACCAATATCAGATCATTCAATGATAAGTCATTTCAGATCTCATGATCCTAATCCAACATTGAATTCAAGGTGCACAAAATATTTCAGATAAAATCACCAAGATAGCCCCTGCAACATAAAATATACTTCAGATAGAAGTATTCCTTAGAAACCCTTTTCAGTTTCACACCTTGACCATATGATCTTCTCCTCCTTATATAGTTTTAGGCCTTTATCAATACCTTGGACCAAAACCACTTAGGACCTATGGTATTCTTGGGCAGGATCAAATAGTCATTACTCCTCTCAATATTGAGGGCTAATACCATGGTATTGACCCCTGGTATTCTCTACTCTTTAAATTCCTTGATTTTCCAACCTGTACGCGCTTTTCTTGTTGCGGGAGTGCATGTATATGTATACATGTTTTTTTTTATGTGGACCTGCATGTGTATGTTGTTTTGACTAAGTGGACCTATGTATACATCTTAAACTACTTTTCACCATCCTTTACCTTCAAATTCTTCATTCTAATTAGTAGAATTTAGTTCCATACTCATGTTCTTTTGTATCAATGCCCTATGACATCTAAATGGATCCGTTACACTATGGGTTGTCTTTCATCAAAACTAAACTGTCCTGTGAATGAGTTGCCATCAAGGACAACACTTGTATCATAATTCCAACAAAATCCTTCATATCATGCGTATTGGAGGAGAAATATAGTCAATAATAAGCCATCATGCAAAATCTAAACATGACATACCAAAAGTATGATGATCTAGAAAGAGAGGTCTTTCACATTGAGATCGTTATCAATAACTATGTGAACACACAAAAAAACACAATGGTAGACACATACCAAGTTTCAAACTTTATAGGCACTTCTTTAAATCCCACTCTATTAGATGAGGAGCTTGATGATCAAAGAAACATATACAAATGAAAAAATTGAGCATAGGATACAAGGTTCAACCTTATATTTTATCTTACATATGTGAATAGTTTAATAACAAGCCTTTTAAACATTTATCATATTCTTTTTTCCTTTTATATGATCCAAATTTATGCAGGAACGAAATGAAATATATATTTAAACAAAAACAAAAAGCTATAATTAAAAAATGAATTTCAACTAATTGATAACAAAATACTGAAAATTGTTTACATGTAGAATGGAAATAAACTAGCTCGAGCGATGGTAGCTTATCTATAAGAAGAGATGTGGTGGCTACATGCCTCTCAATTGTATTATGATGAGTCTCGTAGGCCTTTTTATTATTGAGAAACAAGGGAAACCCCCAAACATCCAAAAACCTAACCCTACGAGATGAAGCGCCAAAAGTTTGTGGGCCCTATTGGGGTTAGTTGGTACACTAACTTCCTAGGGTCATAACTTTTCCATATGATATTTGTTTGACATGTACAATACCTTGTTAGAAACATATATTTGAGGAATACAAATTTTGACTGTAAAATCCTACCATAGGTTCTCTATTTTCCCGTTTTCCAAAAAAAAAAAATCGTTTAAGTCCACAAAACAGCTATGAAAGTTCAAGACCCAAAAAATAGCCAAAAATAGTAAATTGTGCTATAATTAAGGAAACTGAAAGAAACAGTGTTGAGGATACAAGTGGAATAGGCGGGTGGCCACCAATATCCACCTAGAGCAGTCTGACCCCCTTAGGAAGCAATGGTCCCCATTGCGTTGAGTAGCTCCATGAGATGGGGAAATTAATTGAACTTGGTCCACAGTGAGCCACTTGTTGTGGTGCAATAGTAGGCCAACGTTGACAACTTGATATAGTTGGATCCCCTGTTTGTGATTTTTCTTAATCTGTGTTTCCATGATTTTATCAGTTGTGGCTTGTTCAATGCAGTCTAGGTTGAGCTCTGTTGGTGTCATCTACTCAGTAATGTCTGATGTGTCTAGTAATGGTGGAAAGTATGGCCGAAGATGTTTCACATTGAATATAGGGTGCAATCCAAGGAATGGGGGGATATTGAGCTCGAAATTGTCGTCTCCTGCAACCTTGGTGATGGTCTAAGGCTCATATCAGAGTGGTCGAAGCTTACGATGGGCTCCAGCGACGCACTCAACTTGCAGATGTAACCAAACTTTTTCTCCCACCTAAAAATTAATGGGCACCCGATGTTGGTCATGTCATTATTTGTATTTGCAATTGGCTTTCTCCAAGATGTCATGAACCTGCTAGAGGATGTTTTGAATGTGCTCAATAAACTTTTTCTTTTATTAACTTCATACTAAACATGGGGAGATTCTTCATATGTAGTTGCAAAAGGTAGTGCAACATCACGGGGACATAATGGTGGAAATCCCAGGCCCACTTCAAAGGGTTTGTGGCCAGTTGAGCTATGGAGAGCTCTGTTATAGTTTTGTTTCACATAGGGAAGACTCTCATCCCATCTCCATGGATTCTTATGGTTTTAAACGTGTAGTATGTGCATAATCATCCTGTTTACGACCTCTGTCTGGGCATCAGTCTAGGGGTGGAATGAAGTCGACTTTGTGAGCTTGGTGTCCAACAATGACCAAAGTCTCTGTTACACAGCAATTTGTCACCGTCCCTGTTACCCCTCACCTGTACATTGGAGGACCCATTCCTGGACCTGTGAGAAGCGACATGACCTGAAACCACTTGCATTATATTCCTCTGAGTATGAGCTTCATATGCCTTGAAGACATCTCCTGCAAAATACTCATGAAAACAGCTCTTTTTGCATTAGCGCGGGTCCGCAATTCACTGCCCGCGCCAATGAGGGAAATCCTCTAAAAAGGGCGCGCCATTGGCGCTCTGTCTCAGAGTCGCACTCGCACCAACCGAATTGAGTAAAGTTTTCAACCACCAAACTCCCGAAAGTTCTCTTCAACCCATTCACCAACTGAATCTATGTTGAGCTAGGATGGTTTGGCTTCGAATCTCCATAGAAGGGAAAGTGGTTTGCCACCTTTCATGGAAGTTTCCAAGTGATAAAGCTAATCCCATGAATAATGTGGTTGATCCTATCTCTTTCCTCTCTATCTATAAAAGCTTGTCTCTATGCCTTGAGCAAGCTAGTTACAGCAACAATAGTCAGTAGTTCCAGGAGTTCAAGAGTTTGAAGCTGCAAGAGCCTTCTTTGCACCCATAAGGCCAAATCTAAGTAAGGAGATTCTTGTCATCCAAAGAGAGAGAGGCTTGTCCCTCATCCCAACAAGATTTGCAAGACTTGTGTACCTGACTACCCAGCCAAAGGAGGATTTGACGTCGGAACAATGGTTGTATTCTTATTTGTTATTTATTAATAATAGATGACTATCATTATGGTTCCACTCTCATTGTCTTATGTTTGATGTTGAGTTATATCTTTTCTCACCGATATATAATTGCATCTACTAGATTTTATGCTTGTTTTCGTGTTGTTCTTGCATGTGCAGGTGTCCAATCACGGAGATCATGAGGATCATGACCGGCCAAGGCAAAGGAACGAGGGCGACATCTCTTCGACGAATACTAGCGTTGGAATCCAAGTAGGTTCTCACCATCTACTTTGTATTTGTAATTAGGAACTTGCGTGATAGCATTGTGTGATTGTTGCTAGACCCGGTCTGGGCTAGTAGGGATCGTCTCTGTCCGCAGAGAGGATTTACCTCCACAACAATTTGGCGACTCCACTGGGGAGATCTTGTTGTTTGATTTGTAAACTTTAGACGGAGCCTGAAGTACGTCCAGGTAGCCTTCGAAACGCTATTGCTTTGCATTAGCAAAGTAGATCAACGCCACTTCAGTCAATCTCTAGTTTGGTTTATGGACTAAACAACTTGGAGTTTGTCTTGTCTCTTTGGTTTTCTTGCTTTGATTGCTTAGATAGCTTTCTGGGTCGAACTTCTTGCTGTTTCTTGCTTCCTGGTTTGCTTAGATACTGTTCTCAAGCCCTGGGTCGCTTGCTTTTGTTTTTGATTTAGCAAACTTGATTAGCGCGCTTTTTAGCCTTACAGTCGTGCTATTGGCGCAAGTTGCTCAAAGACAACCCGCGCCAATCCTATAAAAGCGCGAGTTGCAGCCTGACAGTCACGCCAGGCCTGTCAACTTTTCAAGTTCGCTTGTCCTTAAGCCCTCTGAGCTTGGATTTGTGTCTTGTTGTGTCTTTTTCAATTACTGGAGTGTGTTTGATCCTGGTTTGACTGGTTTTAGACCTTCATCATTCGGGTGTCTGCCTTTTTCTATCGATTTCACATTTTAGCCCTAGGGCATCTAGTGGCTTCGTGCGTCGAGCCTCCCGTAGGTGTTCTGTGTTCTTTGATCATCCGGTCAACATTGTGATTATCTTTTTGCATTCACTCAGTAGTTTTCAAAGTTTTTTCTTGTTATTCAAGTGATTTGCTTCTTTTTCGCTTGGGTTTCACTTGGCTTCGTTTGGGCTTGGATCACATAGCTCATAAGAGGTCTTTGTGCTTTTTCTTGGTTTGAAGGACTGTTTTGGTGTTTTGGGGATTCGATTATGTTCCCATTGAGTGAAATTGATCTTTTGCTCAGTGTTACTGTCTCTCAAAATTTGTTTAGTGCACTTTTCCATTGAAAAGAAAAAAGAATAATCTCTTTTGTGTTGCATTAGTTAATTGAAATTAGAAGCTTTTCATTGATTAAGTGATTTGAAACAAAAGAAAAGTTTCGTTTATTTGTCATTAGCTGCATCAGAGTGATTCTTGCTTGTTTGTGGTCATGTTGTTTGAAAAATCCTTAACTCTCTCGTAGTTAGCATTCATCGAACGAAATGATATTCTTTGGAATATAGTTTGCATTTAGGAAATTGTGAGAGATTACATACGGTAGGACCTGGAAACTGAAAGTTAACTAAAGATCAACCATAAAATGAACTGAATGAACTTAAAAACGCATTGGAACATAACGCTCACTAATTAGAGATCTAGGCTAGAGACGTGCTCCGGCGTCGTTAAACCTAGTCACTGTTGTTTCACACTACGGTTGGGTGATTCCTCCTTTTGTGACTCGATAGTGGTCTAGCACGGACTTGAGCTCCCACGTATTGTCGCGTATATAGGGGAGACACCACCTTTATCCACAGGAAGCCGTGTCTGCCGCCTTACAAGCCGTAACGCACCGAACACAGCATTCGGGAAGATTGACTGTCGTACGGGAAGTCCTTGGTTTTCATATGATTGCCAAGGTGTATATGCAGTTTTACGGATTTGTTTGGTAAACCCTTTGCCTAGTCTCTCCAGAGTAGTCATTTTTGATCCTTTTCAGACTCCTTAAAAGAAAAGGCTCACTTGAGCAGTTTGTCACTTCGGGCTCACAAAACATTCGAAGGCGACTAGAGTCACCTTTTTGTCCTTTTCTCGACTCTTAAGACATGAAAAGGTCAAGTTGTGTCCTTGCATCTTAAAATTCATTTGACCATGATAAACATTACCTGGTTAGATCTTGTGTGCGTTAGTTTGAGTAGGGTCCTTTATCGTTAAACTCCCTTAGGTTTGTTTGAATTTTGTCATCCTGGCTGAACCGTCAACTCCAGTTCCAAGTGATCAAGGCTCTCTCTCTTCCGCTGCTCCTGAGGTACCGGTTGTAAGTGATACTCTTCCTGTTATCCCGAGTATCCAACCGTTCAACTCCCGTGCCCCGGGCAACGAAGATTACAAAGTCGATTGGAACCCCATTTGGGAGCCTGACGAGGACGATATTCCTGTTACCCCCCCTGGTGTTTCGTCTCCAATGTCTACCTCTCACATGGATGAGACATCTCCTAGAGTGAGTGAGACACCTGTGTTGTCGAATATCGACACTCCCATCCCAGCTACTTCTCCGCTCCCTCCACGCTATCAGTCGTTGAGGGATAGGGTAAGTGTCAGGACCCCTGCTTCGACCATGTGGGATCCCCATATCACTCCCACCACGGGATCTTTTGTTTCACAGGTCCACACTACACCTGTCACTTCAGTTCCGACGAATCCAACTGTTTGTGTAGCACATTCAACTCCGGTTGTCAGTGCCGTAACAGCGTCCTCCGCCTTGAACACTGGTGCTGGTCCCCCTCACGGTCAAGTGAGTAGTGGCCAGCCGACACTCTCTCCTAGAGTTGTCCACCCTGCACAAAGTGCTCCACCCTCTTCTGGTCCCATTCCAGGAGGGGTGCCATATGATGCCTCTGGACAAGCTGTTCAGGATCCGAATGTGCAGGGTCCATTCTTTTATTATGATTCTACTGGTCAATACCTTCAACTCTCTCAACCCTTGCCTACTAAACCTGTTGTTGAGGTTTCGGTACCATTATCCATTGCTTGGAACCCTGGTACCACCTCTTTCCATGGGGGCCAAGCAATGCCTGCACAGCTTCAGGGACCACCTAACCAAGGCCAGCCATATTATGTGCAAACCCCACAGGGGCAGCAATATTATGGCTAGTCTTACCCAGGACAACCTGGGGGCCTACAAGGACAACCCTATCAGGGACAACCTTTGGCCGCTGGCGGTCCATCTTTTACCTATCTGACTCAACCTTCTGGTACCCAGCAAGGTTATCCTTCTGGACAACCAGGACAACCTTACATCCAACAAGGCCAACCTGGTATTCAGCAGGGTTATCCCTCTGGACAAACCGGACAAACTTACATTCCACAAGGTCGACTGGCAGTCCAACAGGGGTATCCTTCTGGGCAAGGGGGGCAGCCTTACATACAGCAGGGCCAACCCACTGCCCAGCCTAGTCATCCTTCTGGGCAAACGGGCCAGCTCTCTGCACAGCAAGGCCAACCCACTTCCCAGCTTAGTCATCCTTCTGGACAGGCTGGCCAACCTCAAGGTCAACCGGCCGTCCAGCCCGCTCAACCATCTGCTCCGCAAGGACAACCTGGTACCCAACAGACACATCCTTCTAGGCAAACAGGTCCGTCCCAAACCCAACCAGGCCAACCTTCTGGCCAGATGGTCCAAGCCCAACCTGTTCAAGGGCATTCTTCTGGGACCCAGACTCAACTTGGTTATCAAATGCAAGGTGGGCCACGACCCCAACCTTCCTACCAAGCGCAGCCTTCTTATCAGGCTCAGTATGGAGCTCAGCAAATGTATGGCTACCAGCAACCCCAGGGGCAAACTCAATTTACCCCTTACCAAAATTATCAACAAATACAGGTTACTCCTTATCAAAATTATCAGCAATAGTACGTTGCACCTGCAGGTAAAGTTGCTAATCCATGGGGTGCTGGGGGGTAGACCCAGGGTCAACTGTCTGCTTATGGACAGAATCCATATGGATAGAACCCCTATGGGCAAAATCCCTATGGGCAGAACCCTTATGGGCCAGGCCCATCCGGACAAAGTCTATGGGGGCAACCACCACCTGGTTGGAACCCTGGTACTACCTCTCTTCCACAGCCACAAATGTCCTTTAATCTTCAGTTTCCTTTCTTAGCGACGTTGGAACTTTCGGATGTGTCCAAGTTGACGAATGATCCCATTCTTCACAATCCATATTGGCCACCAGTTCCAACTAAAATACCCGGTGATTGCCCAAAATTCGATGGCAAAGCTGGTGAAGATCCTCAAGCCCATGTCATGACCTATCACCTTTGGTGCTCATCCAACTCGTGGCTTGATGACTCCATCCGGCTCCGCCTCTTCCAAAGGACTCTCACCGGCTCAGCCGCTAAGTGGTATATTGAGTTGAATCGCGGAACATTTCAAGATTTCAACTCACTGGCTATGGCATTCCTAACTCATTTTCAGTTACCCATTCGGTATGAGATGGGGACACATCTCCTTACGTCTCTCAAACAGGACATGGACACGCATATATCCGATCATATACATGAATGGAGACGGCATCGTCGCTTGATCAAATTTTGGATTCCTGATCAGCTCCTGACCGATTGGTTCACGACTTCCTTTGTCCCTGCGATCGCGCGAGACATCGCCATGGGAGCTTGTGTAACTGAAGAGCAAGCTATCGCGCATGCTCAGTACCTCGACTTAGTATACTCTCAGTCAGGTACTTTATATGATTATTTTCCAGATGCCCCGAGACCCGGAACATCCAAAGCTCCGCCAAAACCATCTGTTGACGGAGGTATTGGCTCCGTAAACACGTCATCAAAGAAATCAACCGCGAACCCTGGGAAGCAAAAACAGAACGCTTCTAATGGAAATGCTTCTCAGGGTCAATCCAATTCTGGAAGTACCTCCGAGGTTAACGTCGTTCAGTCCACCGCGGCGGATAAATCCTCGAAAGGGAAAAAGAAAGGGAAGGCTAAGAATAAGACCAAACAGCCCAAACAGGACTCCCCTAAAAATCCACCCGAGGAAGGAGCCAAACGAAAACCTAAGTATCCTTGTCTTATCTGTGATGAGGATCACTACACTAAAGACTACCCCTGGTGGTCCGAAGTTAGTCGATTATTGAAAGGTGCTCCTGGGACTCTTGCTGTGCTTAAAGAACCTTTCCCTTCTCAGCAAACTCAAATGGTGGCAGACCCATTGCAACCCTCTTCTTCATTTGGCTCTCAATTATTTATGGCTGGGACAATTCCCATCCATGTCACTACTCGAGCAAAAGAATATCCATCTCCTGCTGGGAAAGAGCCGAAGGTCCCCTCCAGCGCTCCTCCGTCCAGTTCTGGTCCTCTCCACATCCAAATACCTAGCACTGAGACGATTATCCGACCCCCTCCGAAAGGTGTACTCCGGAAGTCTTCTTACAACCCTAATGCTCGTGCTGCCCAGCACTACAACATTGTTGAGGACTTAGCTCAGGCTCCGTCTGCTATGTCCACTCTAGAAGTCCTCCAGAGATTCCCCTCCCAGAGGAAGTCCTTGCTATCGGCCATCGGTGGCATAGACCCAGCTGACTCAAATCTGATCTCTTTTGATCTCGAGGGCTATACGCCGAGACTGCCCCACCAAATCGCTTTCCTTATACAAGTCATCATCAATGGCAAAACGATTCATCGTATAGTCATTGATGAAGGTGCCTCAACTTGCATCATGTCTGTTGCTTGCTGGAAAGCTATTGGTTCTCCTACATTAAGCTAGTCTCCTACGACGTTAGAACCCTTTAATGGAAGAGAGTCTCATCCTTACGGTATCCTCCAACGCTTGCCCATCTCCTTGGAAGGAAAGACGGTAGAAGTTGAGGTCGAAGTTGTCGACGCTAATCTTACCTACAACCTCCTCCTTGGACGTAGCTGGACATACGCCATGCAAGCCGTGGCTTCCTCCCTTTTCCGTGTCATTCGTTTCCCTCATCAAGGGAAGATTGTCACGGTGGACCAGCTCTCCTTCTTCGCCTCTTCTTCCGAAGGTAATGTACCATTCGTGGAGCATACCTCTAAATCATTCGAGAGTGTGGGAGTCGGACTCTTTAAGGATCCCGCTCTAATGGGTGTCTTTCCCCTTCCACCTCCGAATCTCGCCCCTATTAATATGATTTCCGTGCGTTCTGATCCGTGGGTCCTTCCTCCCGCTAATCAGGAAGAATCCTGGGGCGATATGATGCCGTTGAGTCCTGCCGAGCTCAACTACATCGAAATCGTTGCTGTATCGGCTCCTCCCCCCGAACCTGCTCTTTCAAGCGGTGTTCCCGATTCGTATGTTCATTTCCCTTGGCTTGGAGATGATGCTACTTCGGATCCATTAAAGGAAATATTTCCTTCCGATGAAGCCATCATAGAGACCATGTCTCTTGAAGAGCCCCCTTGGTCAGATCATCACCACCGCTCTTTGTTTCTCCCTGCCCATCAGGAAATGATCGCATGTCTCGAACGGTTTGCTTCGTGTATCCCATCCTCGCCCCTTCAAACACCTATTCAAATCTACCAAGTATCTTCTGAGGGAAATATGGGAAACATCACGCAAACCCAACCCATCGACATCTCTGTGAAATCAGGGATTGTCGAGCATATTTACATAGGAGTCACTTGCACTCCAGAGGAAGTTCAACTCTACACTGACTTATTTCGCGAATTTCGTGATGTTTTTGCTTGGTCCTACGAAGAGATGCCCGGCATCGACCCTAGTATAGTGGTGCACGAGATACCCACGTATCCAGGGGCCAAGCCTATTCGTCAGCGCCTATGCCCTGTGCACCCCCGAAAGGCTGCAGCCATCAAAGCAGAAGTCGAAAAACTTCTCAAGGCTGGTTTCATTTACCCCATTCCACTGACGGATTGGGTTTCTAATATAGTCCCTGTGAACAAAAAGCAGGGCACTATTCGAGTCTGTGTTGATTACCGTGATATCAATCGCGCCTGTCCTAAGGATAACTTCCCTACACCCTTCATCGATCAGCTTATTGATGAGTGTGCAGGAAGCAAAATTTACTCGTTTATGGACGATTTTTCTAGATATAACCAGATCAACATCGTGCCCGCTGATTAGCATAAGACGGATTTTATCTGTCCTTGGGGCACTTTTGCCTATAAGAAGCTCCCTTTCGGTTTAAAGAATGCCAGCGCTACCTTCCAACGTGCAATGTCCTATGCCTTTCATGACATTCGTCACATTGTACAGCCATACCTGGATGATCTTCCAGCTCATTCAATCAAGCGTCAGGACCATCCTTCCCATCTTCGTGAAATTTTTCTCCGCTGTCGACACTACCGTATTAGGCTCAATCCTCATAAATGTGTCTTCTGCGTTGAATCAGGCCGACTACTCGGGTTTATCGTCTCCCGAGAATGCATCCGTCTGGATCCTCTCAAAGTCGAGGCCATCCTGAATCTTCCTCCCCCTGCTTCTTTGCAGCAGTTGCAGAGCTTGCAGGGCAAAGCAAATTTCCTCAAACGATTCATTCCGAATTATTCCAAGGTGGCTAAGGGTTTTACACGATTACTGAAGCGAGACACACCCTTTCATTGGGATGCTACCGCTCAGGAGTCTTTTGAGCGTCTCAAGGGTCTCCTTGTTTCCGCTCCATTATTGAGACCTCCGAACTACCATCGTGATTATACTCTCTATCTGGCCGCCGCTGATACCACTATCGACATGGTTCTTGTGCAGGATGATGATGACAGCAATGATCATGTTATCTATTACCTCAGCCGCAACCTCCTGGATACGGAAACTCGCTACGCTTACGTTGAGAAATTGGCATTAGCCGTTGTGTGCGCCGTCCAACGTTTCCGGCACTATATCCTGTTGCGCACCACGACCGTGATTTCTGACTGCAACCCGATGACGTACATTTTGTCGCGTCAGTTGCTGGGGGGCAAATACTCAAAATGGATCGTAATCCTCCAAGAGTTTGACTTGGAATTTACTGCTGCCAAGTCTAAGAAGTCTCTGGTCTTTGCTGAATTGCTCTATTCTTTGCCATCTCCTTCTGCACCCTCTCTTTCAGAAGATCATATCCCGGACGAAACTCTTTTTCTGATCAGCACCCTCGATCCTTGGTACCGGGATATTATTGTTTATTTACAAACCTCCTCGTTCCGCCCCGCTCTCTCTAAAGATGCTCGTCGGCGGATCCGCCATCAATCTCAACCCTATCGGATTATAGGGGACACCCTGTACCGCCTCGGCGTTGACTCCGTTCTCCACCGATGTCTTACCCTCGAGGAAGCTGAGAGAGTCCTGAATGACTGCCACTCTGGCGCCTGTGGTGGCCACATGTCCGGATATGCCACAGCTCAAAAAATCCTTCGCGCTGGTTATTTCTGGCCCTCCATTTTTAAGGATTGCATCCTTGCTGTCCGCTCGTGTCATGCATGCCAGATATACCAGCGAAATATGCGTGCGCCACCGGCCCCATTGCACCCTGTAGTGACCGTAGGCCCTTTTGCAAAATGGGGCATTGATTATACAACCTGTAAGCCTCGCTCGGCCGGGGGGCATGGGTTTATTATCGTTGCCATCGATTACTTCACAAAATGGGCCAAGGAGATGCCCACATTAAATGAAGACGGTCATACAGCGGCGCAGTTTTTGTTCAATCATGTTATTACGCGGTTCGGAGTTCCACAGGCCATAGTCACAGATCACGGAAAGCATTTCTGTAATCACATGATGACCGAGTTGACGACCCAACTAGGCTTCCGGCACGATAGTTCAACCCCGTACTATCCTCAGTCTAACGGTCAGGTTGAAGCTGTTAACAAGATTTTAGTTACGATGCTTCAACGTACTATCGACATGCATAAGTCTAATTGGCATCTGATGTTGTTTCCCGCCTTGTGGGCCTACCGAACCTCTGTGAAGGATGCCACCGGGTTCACTCCATTTCAACTAGTTTATGGACTAGAGGCTACCCTTCCTATAGAATGTGAAATTCCTTCGTTGAAAATAGCCGTCGAGTTGCTTCCCAACACCACTCCGGTAGAGGAACGGCTCCTTTATCTAGAACGGTTAGACGAGACTTGTCGTTTAGCCTCTCTAGCTATCGAAGCTCAAAAGAAGAGAGTCAAAACTCATTTTGACCATACCATTCATCCTCGTTCCTTTGTTGAGGGAGACCTTGTCCTGCTATACGACCAAGCCAATGACAAGCTGGGGGCAGGCAAACTCGAGCCTATGTGGCTAGGCCCTTACATTGTAAAGAGAGCGTTGCAAAAAGGGGCCTATGAGCTAATGGACTACGAAGGTAATCCTCTTGATAAGCCCCGCAATGAGTTGTACTTGAAAAAGTACTATGCATAATTCATGCGCTTCGATTTGTACATGCGTGTGTGTGTGTGTGAGTTTTCATGTTTTTGGTTTGGTGTGAAAGCGTGATTGCCTCTTATTGTGTCTTTTTGCTTCTTGTGCAGATGTCGGGTGCACCTTACATTGGTTTCGCTGATGGTGCCTACCACAGTACTCATAATTTGTCCTCTGCGGCGTGGGTGATCTACGATCCTCACGGTGAGTTGATAGACCTTCAAGGTGTCTGTTTAGGCTGTACTACAAACAATGTTGCTGAATATAGCACTGTTATTGAATTATTAGCCGAGGCAATTAACCTCGGTATTTGTACATTGCTTGTTAACCTAGATTCTCAGCTTGTCGTCCATCAGCTCAATGGGCGATATTCCGTCAGAGACCGTCACATTTTAAGGTTGTACTTACGTGTTAAATTGTTAGAAAGAAATTTTGATTTTATCACATATCAGCATATTCCACGACGATTAAACACATTATCTGATGCATTGGAAAATCATGTATTAGATAGACATTTGCGTAATTTATAATCAAAACATCATACAAGCAAGCACATAAAAGCACAATAATAAACCATAGGCATATGTATATATATATATATATATGTGTGTGTGTGTGTGTGTGTGTGTGTGTCATAATGTCTGCACCGTGTGCATTACAAAACCCAAAAATAATACATGTTCATCCTGATACATCCTCGGAAAACATGTCCCTCAAAAAATATGCATGAAAGAAACCTAGGAGTCTACTCGTGGTGGTGCTCATGATAGCACGCCACCACGTGCACCAAGCGTCTCAACAGACGATGGATGCAGGTCGACACCCCCACCGTGTGCCTCTGGTATGCAAACGGCACATCCGCCAATCTAGCATAGCCTGGAATCCCTTGGGTGAGTCCCTCGAGATTCTACACCAGCTCTTCCCCCACGGCACCCCTTGCCTGAGGGTCAGCTGCAGGTTGGTCCCTCCACGCTATAGGAGACAAGCCGGCTAGTCGCTCTGGGCCCACATCTGAATATATATACGACTGTCATCAGAACATGCATGTATTGACAAAAAAAATAAAAATACATAGAAACATTAAAAAGAGAAGATCATACCTAGCTCCTCTTCCCATTCCTCTCCCTCTGGCAGTGGGAGGTCTGGGTCCCCCATGAAGTTGGTTCCCGCGTATGGCCAGTCCTCTACCACGATCAACTGGCGGCGAAGCCATATGAAGAATTCGGGCCGCGAAGACATCTGCTGGCCCCCTCCTCCTCTGGGCATTAATGCTGCCCAGTGAGCCATCCTAGGCTCTCGTGGTAATGGATCTGCTACTACAGCTCCCTCGTACTGGAATAAGGGTAATCGTTCCAAGAAGAACGACACCACAATCGAGCCATACCCGAACTGTTTCACTCCCCCGCGCTTACACTTTGTAAGCTACCTTTTGATATTTATAGTCATCGTTGTAGCCCAGTCAAAAATGGTGGGGCTAAGACATTCTGTCGCCAGTAACAGATGATTCTTACTTGCCTCATGGGGTGCCTGTACCCCAGCTGTACGTGTGATGGTGAACAGTATCACCTTAAGGACCAAATCATGGATGGTGGCGATATCCACCTTGGCGTTATTCTTCCGAAATTGTGCCTCTGGGCACACATGAGCCTTCACTTCACCTATTTTCTCCCCGGAAGGCCTGCTTCCGGTCAAAATGGGGCTCGCCCCTCTCCGTGACAGCCCAGTAATGAAGTACACATCAGATACATCCAGCTCTAAGGTCTGATCCCGTAATCGAAATACTTGGTCATCGACATCCCAAGCATCCACTATGAACTGTAATAGCTCTGGTTGAGCTCGCAGATAAGAGGTAAGGAAGAACTTCTTGAGACCACAGTCTCTCAAAGCATTCATGCATCCCTCATCCGCGATGGCCAAGGCATCTACGGCATCATGCTCCCGTTCTTTCCATTCCACCACCATTTTTGCTTGTTTCCTGCACCCACAAGGATGAATAAATCATTAATGAAACCCTGGTAGGCATATACACCGGACAAATTTCAGAAATGATGGGAAATTTTAAGTTAAAAATTAGGTCGCGTGGTTGGCGCGACTGTTTCTAAAACAGTCGCGCCAATGGCGCGGCACCTTTGGGTAAATCACCCCATTGGCGCGGACCCGTGCCGGATACCCGCGCCAATGGGGCGCAACCCTAAATTTTAAAATCCCCCTTGCGGAGGCTCAATTCAGGAACAAAATGCATAAAACAAGTATGGAAATGGAGCTAAAGGAAGCGCCTCTTACCTGGAACTGGCGGAATCTCAAATGGTTGCCCGGATTGGTGGTAATCGCTGCTCGAAGTTTGCACCCCAAATGGACCACTACCACTATGCAAGAGGTAAAAAGTAAAAGTAATTTTGTTTTTTACATTTTCACCACATTTATAGACTTTTTGACTTGTAATAGGGTTTAAAAAGTTGTTTTTTGAATATTTTAATATACTTTTGGTCGAAAATGGGTTTTACGCTTGTTTCTGGTGCTATGACAGGTCCTTTTTGCAACTTCGATGGTGAAACGAGTTGTATTTTATACTTTTTCGGACTCGGTAAATACACGAAAAAGTCACTATGGAGTTATCTTTCAGCTCTTTTCTGACTCATTAAAAGTGAAAAGATTGCCGAGTTACCCCTCTTGACTCGTTAAAAGTAAATAAGAGGGGGTCGTCTTTAAACCCTTTTCCGTCCGTGTAAAAACGAAAAGATTGTCGGACCCTTGTCGTTTCCGGTTCGTAAATGGTTACGAAACGACGTGATGTTGATCACTTTTTTACTTTTTCGGATCGATGTCACTATAAATGAAAAGTACTCCTCGATTGTAATGGTCGGGCAGTTCTTTCGAGCATTGTTTATACTTTTTCAGGCTCGGGAGACACAACTTTACGAAAAAAGACCCCCCTGGAGTTTTCTTTTTGCTGTCTTTTCAGACTCTCTAAATAGGAAAAGACGCCGAGATTCTTCCTTTGTCAGACTCGTTAAAACTTAATGACATCGGATTCTGTCATAATGACGCTCACAAGCATATGCTATCCCCGTCAAGCTTGTTAAAAATAACTGGGGTACTCGCCAGAAATGGTGGGGAAAATGGATCCATAATTGTCGTCGTGTCGGCAGTATGTCGCTCTTGAACATGGCACTCGTCTGCGTTCGTGTCGGGGTGGGGACATCTCATTTTGTTTTACACTAGCCTCCATGGGTTTGGGTTATCCTATTTGGCCTCTCATCTACTCATTGCCTTGTCACCATGACCTCTGCTCATTTGATGTCAAATACTGCCAAATCCACTGTCGTGCCGCCGATATGTTCAAGAGAAGTTGACCTCTGCAGCAATACAACCTCCTCTGATACCTCACATAATTTTGCATTACCATGACATCTTTCCTCTGTCTCGTGTCAATAATGTGGGAAACACCATGGCCCACCTTTGATCAAGATCACTTCCTGTCGACTTCAACTCATTATCCAGGAAGTTGATCTAGAGACTCCCTTCCGGTGCCTTGGAGCCTGCATGCCTCAATGGCAGGTTATTCGTGTTCGACGAGAGGTTTTCACCATTGGCCTCCGATCGAATGATTCTACGGGTGTTCGACGCCAGCTCATTGATTCGCACGTCGTAGATTGTACCTATAGTACCTTGAGGGCCATTGTCATTATTGGTGGTACCTCTCGCGTCTGTTAATAGTTTTCATTATTGACTCGTAATCAGCCGATGTTCATGCATGTTCGACTTCAACTCATGCATTTGCATGCTTGAACTTGTACTCTGTTTGGGTCGAGATGGAGCGCAAGACCCTGGATTTTGTTTATTGGAATCCAGGCTACGATTTGTGGCTTATTATGCTCATTACATGACTCATTCACTGGATGGCTGCGACCATGCCTGAGTCTATTTATCGGTCCTCTCTTGATGGCTGCGCCCATACCCTGGATCTAGATTATTATGTACTCTATTATGGATGGCTGCGCCCATACCACTTCTATCATCTCCTTACGATATCAGTTGTACTTCTTTACGCAGGTTCTCCGACGGCCGTGTTTTCAGTCACGCATGTTCTTGTAAAGCATTTCACCCCTCTCTCTCGGGCCTCATGCTTTAGGGGGCATCTGTTACACAGCAATTTGTCACTATTTGTCACCGTCCCTGTTACCCCTCACCTGTACTTTGGAGGACCCATTCCCGGACCTGTGAGAAGGGACATTACCTAAAACTACTTGCATTATATTCCTCTGAGTATGAGCTTCATTTGCCCTGAAGACATCTCCTGCAAAATACTCATGAAAACAGCTCTTTTTGCATTAGCGCGGGTCCGCAGTTCACTGCCCGCGCCAATGAGGGAAATCCTCTAAAAAGGGCACGCCATTGGCGCTCTGTCTCAGAGTCGCACTCGCGCCAACCGAATTGAGTAAAGTTTTCAACCACCAAACTCCCGAAGGTTCTCTTCAACCCATTCACCAACTGAATCTATGTTGAGCTAGGATGGTTTGGCTTCGAATCTCCATAGAAGGGAAAGTGGTTTGCCACCTTTCATGGAAGTTTCCAAGTGATAAAGCTAATCCCATGAATAATGTGGTTGATCCTATCTCTTTCCTCTCTATCTATAAAAGCTTGTCCCTATGCCTTGAGCAAGCTAGTTACAGCCACAATAGTCAGTAGTTCCAGGAGTTCAAGAGTTTGAAGCTGCAAGAGCCTTCTTTGCACCCATAAGGCCAAATCTAAGTAAGGATATTCTTGTCATCCAAAGAGAGAGAGGCTTGTCCCTCATCCCAACAAGCTTTGCAAGACTTGTGTAGCTGACTACCCAGCCAAAGGAGGATTTGACGTCAGAACAATGGTTGTATTCTTTTTTGTTATTTATTAATAATAGATGACTATCATTATGGTTCCACTCTCATTGTCTTATGTTTGATGTTGAGTTATATCTTTTCTAACCGATATATAATTGCAACTACTAGATTTTATGCTTGTTTTCGTGTTGTTCTTGCATGTGCAGGTGTCCAATCACGGAGATCGTGAGGATCGTGACCGGCCAAGGCAAAGGAACGAGGGCGACATCTCTTCGACGAATACTAGCGTTGGAATCCAAGTAGGTTCTCACCGTCTACTTTGTATTTGTAATTAGGAACTTGTGTGATAGCATTGTGTGATTGTTGCTAGACCCGGTCTGGGCTAGTAGGGATCGTCTCTGTCCGAAGAGAGGATTTACCTCCACAACAATTTGGCGACTCCACTGGGGATCGAACCCAGAATCTGGGCACCCGATGTTGGTCATGTCATTATTTGTATTTTCAATTGGCTTTCTCCAAGATGTCATGAACCTGCTAGAGGATGTTTTGAATGTGCTCAATAAACTTGTTTCTTTTATTAACTTCATACTAAACATGGGGAGATTCTTCATATGTAGTTGCAAAAGGTAGTGCAACATCACGAGGACATAATGGTGGAAATCCCAGGCCCACTTCAAAGGGTTTGTGGCTAGTTGAGCTATGGAGAGCTCTGTTATAGTTTTGTTTCACATAGGGAAGACTCTCATCCCATCTCCATGGATTCTTAAGATTTTAAACGTGTAGTATGTGCATAATCATCCTGTTTACGACCTCTGTCTGGGCATCAGTCTAGGGGTGGAATGAAGTCGACTTTGTGAGCTTGGTGTCCAACAATGACCAAAGTCTCAATCAAAATGTGCTTAGGAACCTGTTATCTTGATCTGATATAATGGTTTGTGAGATCCCAAAATGTACCCTCGCTCGTTCAAAGAAGAGTCTAGCAGTGCCCTCTACTGTGGTACTCTTATTGAAAATAACCCATATGGTAATCTTCGAAAATATGTCGAAGACCACTAATACACATTCATTTCCATTCTTGATAGAAGGAAGTCCATACATATAGTCCATGGAGATGGATTCCTAAGGCCCACTAGGAGTAGGCAGAGGAATATACAATCCTTTATTCTTAATAGTTGCCTTGGCGATGACACACGTAGTACAAGATCTTATGCATTTTCCAACATATTGTCAGAGATTTGGCCAGTAAAAATACTTCTATAGCATGCCACATTTTTCCCCACATCAAAGTGTCCTGCAACTCGACTATAATGTGCCTCCCAAATAATTTTGGTACACTCACTTTAAGGAACACAAAAATGGCCTAGGTATCATAATAATGCATCCTAGATGTGGACTTCCAGAACTTTCTTACCATCCACTCGCATCTGGTATGTGGTGGTGAACTCTAGATCATTTTTATAAGTTGCGGTCATCTAGAGGTCTCGTGGCCATAAGAGGGGAACAATGTCTAGTGTTGTAATCAGTGGCTAACTAATGCAATCTACAACATTATTGGTGTTTCACTTCTTGTACTTGATATTCAAATGGAATTGTTGTGTATATGTGGACCACTTTTGATGGTGATCATTCTGCAACTTCCCTTGGGTCTGTATAAACTGCAGGGATTGCTAATTTGTGCAGATGGTCATCTCCTTCCCCATAATGTAATATTTCCATTATCAGCAGGCCTACACAATGGAATACATTTCCTTATCATAGGTGGGGTATTTTCAAATTGTGTTAGAAAGTGTGTGGCTGTGATAGACCATCAGATATCCTTACTGGGTGAGAAATGCACCAATAGCATAGTCAGAGTCATCTTTCTCAATTTCAAATTATTGTTGCGGGTCTAGTAATGCAAGTACTGATGTAGAGCAGATGCTTGGGACTCTGACTAGAAGAACTTTTCTTTCACTCTACCCTTGGTAACTTGACTCAAAGGCCAAGTGATATGGGAAAATCCCAACATGAGTCTCCAATAAAAATTGGCAGGGCCCATAAAGTTGTGAATATTTGTTAGAGTGGTATGGGCTAGACAATACGAATGACTTGGATCTTAGATGGATCCACATGCATTCCTTTCTCATAAATGATGTATCCCAAGTATTGGATCTGTCTCATGCCAAAGGCACATTTCTCCAAGTTGGCACATAGTTTGTGCTGCCATAGGCTTCGAATGACCTCTTGAATCTGATGCAAGTTCTCTTCTAAACTCTTGTTGAATATGAGAATGTCGTCCAGATATACAATCAAGAACAAGTTAGTAAATGGTTGAAAGATGTCATCCATCAGCCTCATAAAAGTTACAGGGGAATTTTTCAACCCGAAAGGCATGACCAAGCACTCAAAAAGGCCCTTCTTGGATTTGAAGGTGGTCTTCCATACATCTGTGGGTTCTATTGGAATTAGCTATAACCATACTTTAAACTGATCTTATTGAAATACTTGGCCCCTTTGAGCTAGTCAAGAAGATCATGAATATGTGGGATTGGATACATATTCCTAACAATGATTTTATTTAGTGCCTAGTAGTCAATGCAGAGTCTCTAGGTCCCATCCTTCTTCTATACAAGTATCATCGGGATCCCACAAGGTGAGGAACTTGGTTAGATGTGCCCTTTTTGAAACAACTCCTGGATCCGTCACTTGATTTCTTCATTTTTCTTAATAGAGTGTCATTATATTATTCCATTGGGTAGAGGTGCTACAGTATTTAGATCAATCGAATTCTTGACCTGACAATGTGAAGGTACCCTTGTGGGCGAGGAGAAGATGTCCCTATATTCTTCCACAACCTTATCCACCTGCTTTTGTTACGTGGAGGAACCCTTCACGGGGGCTATGGATGTGGCCATGACCTTCCCCTTACCTTGAGAATGAGTCAAAAAGAAATTAAATTTCCTGATTTGGGAGATAATATTACTTCATTTCTTAGCAGAGATCAAAGAGATGGTGGTAGGTGGGGCTACCTTCAATATTTTGTATAACTTACTAGCCAAAGTAATAATAATAGAGTGAGGCCTCAACTAATAAAAAGTATGATGCTTCCATAAGTATCGTTGGCCTAATAATAAATAACAAACTTCAAGAGGATCAATGTCACACAGTACCTCATCCATGAAGGGTTTGATGTTATAGTGAAGATGACATTGTTGGCTGACGTGAAGATCTCATCCTTGGTGGAGCCACCTAATAATGTATGGATGTGGGTGTGGTGTGGTTAGTAGGCCTAGCCACTTAACAACCTCTGATAACATGAGTTTCTTTTGGCTCCGTCTATCGATAATGAACTTCAGTGGAGACCCCTTCACTCACATATGTGAGTGGAAGAGATGCTCCCCTTCCTCTGGATCTTCAGGCTCGATCTTCTGGATCTTGGTGGTGGCAATGGTGGCATTGGGATCTACATCATTAATATGCTTTCCTTTGTCATTCCCCTTGTCAAGTTTTGACACAGATTCAAAACATGCATCTGACTCTGAAGCCTTGAGCTCGGCCACCAATGGTTGCTCAGGTCGACACTCACTTGTGTTGTGAGTGGGGCTCTTATGGAACTGACACCACTTTCATGTGTCCTTATTTATCTTCGTGGTGGTGTTCTTTGCTTGTGGCTTAAAAATTTTATCATAGGTCACCCCATATTGATTTTGTACTTTGTTCTATGGTTTAGGGGATCATTTCCCCTACTCTGGATTTGCAAATATAAAGTCTCACTTCTTCTATTTAAATTTATGCTTTATCTTGATAGGGTATTAATAGAAAGTGCAAATCTGGGGGATGTCCAAGAAATCCATCTCCTTCTGGATGTATTTGTCTATACAAATGCAGTATCTGAGTACCAAATTCCACTCAGAATCCTTGATACCCAACTTTTTGTGAAGGGTATGAAAAATATTTGGGAACATTGACATGTCTTGGACCCTTCCCTTTCGTAGTGTCATCCACCTTAGGTACTTATCTTCATAGCTTCGGAAAGTGTAATATTGTTCCTTGATGACATATCAGAATGAATTCCAAGTGTGTGTGGCTAAAAACAGTGAGGGTTACCTCTTGTCCCTTTGCTAATAGTAGGTTTCCCACTAGTCCTTGACAATGGGGGTATTTTTGAGGAGTGCAAAAGTAATATTTTCCCTATTGGAAAAATCAACCGAAAAATATCTTTCCAACATATTTAACCATTTATATATTGCATATGCATCTATTTAGCCTTCAAATATGGGAATGTCAAAGTTGAATTGTACCTTAAAGGGAGTGGTGCCTCCAAGGTGGTTGTTGGATGAAGATGTGTCGCCTATAGACATCCGTTCAAGGATTTGGGCAAAGTTTTCCATCATCTTGTTCCTTTGTCAATCAAGGGCTTCTTCGAGCAATATTTTGAAAGGATATCTTGATCCCTCGTCTTTCTTTTCTTTTGCCATGGGAGGTCATTGGAGTCGGCAAGGCCATTCTTTTAAAGGTTCAACCCGTTCAATCCCTAACTCCTTATACCTCGACCTCGTTGGGGAAATGCTCAAAAAAACAGAGAAAGAGAAGACAACTCTGATACCATTGATCCATATTTATTTAGGAACGAAAATAAATATAGATTAAAACAAAAACATGGAGCTACAACAAAAAACGTAACTTCAATTCATTGATAACAAAATACTGAAAATATTTTACATGTAGAATGGAAATATACTAACTCAGGTTATGGTAGTTTATCTCTGAGAAGAGATGTGGTAGCTACATGCTTATGAATTGCATTACAATGAGGCCCACAAGCCTTTTTATTATTGATAAACAATGGAAAACCCAAAACATCCAAACAACTAACACTAGGAGATGAAGCGCGAAAAGTTTGTGGGCCCCATTGGGGTTAGTTGATACACCAACTTCTTGGGTTCGTAACTTTGGCATACAATCTTTGTTTGATGCATATGATACCTTGTTAGAAATATCTATCCGAGGAATACAACTTTCGACTACAATCCATTGCTAAAATCTGTAGGTCTTCTCTTTTTCCAAAAAAAAATTGTTTAGGGCCTCAAAATGGCTCCATAAATTTAGGACCCAAAAAACTGCCACAAATAGAAACTTGTGTTATAATTAAGGAAACTGAAAGAAACAGTGTTGGGGTCCAAGTAGAATAGGTGGGTGGCCACCAATATCCACCTAGATCATGATATCAATAAGATAATGAATCATAAATTAAGACTTTTAAACATTGAATAATTAAAGATAAATTTTAAATTTTAAATATAATACAAATAACTATATTTATAGTCTAGTGTATCATATACTCATACTAATACCATATAAAAAAAATAAACAATTATCCTAATTTTAATAAGAATATGAAAAGCATACTTAAAACTATACATTTACATAATCATTAAAAAGAATAACTTTTTAACTTTATTAATATAAATATTTTATTATCATCCTAATATTTACTAATTTTTTTACTTTACTAATATAATAATTTTATTATTATCATAATATTTACTATATATAATTAGGTATACTAACATAATAGTTTTTAGAAATATTATAAATAGTCACAATTTAAAAATGTACGATTTGGGCGTACTTTCATGTAAAAACTAGCAATAGCATTGTTAGTCCCTGCCTTGCCAGGGACTATAGCATTCGCCTCACGGTCAAAGTGCATTCAATCTGTATTAATTCACTGATTTTTTGAAACTTTAACTAAATTTTTTGGAAAATGTTGAATATTCTTATTTTGTTGTAAATTCGAAAAGAATTTTCTAATTTCGGGAAATCGTATTTATGATTTTACATTGATTGAGCGAGCCTTGATGCGACATAATTCCCTTGGTGGAGGGAGATTTATTTTTGGTATTTTTCAATGCCTATAAAATCATTTTAAAATCCAAAAAAGGATAATTTTGTGAGTGGTCATTCTATCGGCGAGAGCTTTGACAATGACATTGACAGAATGCTTTGAGCAAGTCCCTTACATGACTACGGGGGATGTTTCTTTGGTTATTAATCTAATGCTGACAATAGTGGTTGCATAGAGCTTTGAATCTATGAAAAATGAATGATGTGCCAGGGAGGGAGTATGTTTGGGAGAATGGGGGTGTAAGGGGACTTTATTCTTTTCCATTTAAAACTTTTACATATTTAGTTGTGCAAGAGAGAAGCTGCATAGAGATACGAATCTATGCAGAATGAAGGATGTGTGTAGGATGGGGTATGTGCAAAGGAGGGGAATTTATTTGAAATTTAATAGGCACAATGTGAGTGTTCATTCTGTTAGTGAGTGCTTGGACACTAACATTGATAGGATGCTTTGAGTAGGTCCTTTACATGACCAAGGGAGGGGGGTTACGTTTCATTAGTTAGTGCTTTCACACAAACAACAGGGGTTGTATAGAGTAATGAATCTATTTGGAATGAAGTATGTGTGGATGATGGGATATGTTCGAGAGAACAAAGGTGTAGAGAGGACATTATTCTTTTCAATTTAAAACTTTTATAGATTTAGCTATGCGGGAGAGCAGTTGCATAGAGCTATGAATATATGAGGAAAGAAGGATGTGCAGAGGATGGGGTATGTGTGGAGAAGGGGACTTCATTTAATAAGCATAATGTGAGTCACCATTTCTTTAATGAGTTCTGTGAAATTGGCATTGACTGAATGCTCTAAGAAGGTCCTTTATGAGGTAGGGGGCTTTTCTTTGGTTAGTTTTCTCACACATATTGCTAGTGCATTTATTTTTTATTATTTCATTTTAATTTCTTTTCCGTTTAAAACTTTTATAGATTTAGCTATGTGGGAGATAAGTTGCATAGAGTTGTGAATCTTTGCATAATGAAGGATGTGTAGCAAATAGGGTATGTGTGGGAGAAAAAGGGTGTGTAGTGGACTTTATTCCGCAAAGATGGAATTAATTTTAAACTCTTTTCCATTTAATTTTTTATATAGATTTAGCTATGTGGAAGAGTAGTTGCATAGAGTTATGAATATGTGCAGAATGAAGGAAATGCGAAGCACGTGGTATGTGTGGGAGAACATGGGCACAAATTGAACTTTATTTCATAGTTGCAAAATTAATTTAATAACTAGGAATAGAAACTATAATTCGTAATGTAATAGGAATAACTATAAAGAGCAGTTTACAAACAAGAAATAACAAATATTTTTGTGGACTGAATACTTATTATTATTATGTAGTATTAGATTAGGTTTATTTTTAATGCATGTGAACAAGTAGTGTTGTGTAATAGAACGGATGTTGGGAACAAGGAAGGGAAATGTTAATACATTGTGTGGTTTTCTCATTTCGTCTATGTGTCGGTTCATTGAATGAAGATGTGTGCACATGCATAGTTGTTGAATTGAATGCTGAAAGGACTGATAATACCCAAAGTGGTGTTTTTTATTAATAAAGGAAAATCATCGATTCAATAAAAAATTTGGATGGAAACTTTATCTTTGTAACATGTTTCAAACACAAAATAGTAGCAAGTGATGATTTCTAGGGAAATGAGTCTACAAGCATTTGAAATGGTTAGTATATTGAGAAAAATTGATATTTGCAGTCATGCAAATAATTCATTTGATCATAGTGTTGTGCAGAAGAATGGATGTGTAGATCAAGGAACAAAAACTTTAATTCATAGTGTAACAAAAAATTTCATCCACAATATTGCAGTCTTGCACATAAATTTCCCATCGACAAATTTCTTTCACATGCTCATTCTTGATTATCTAATATTCAGTTGTATTTTTAGTGTGTGTTAGGAACATTATTTCTTTTAAACCGATCGTAATGGAATTTTGTAAGTTTTGGCATCATTAGGCAGAGAAATAACATAATACATGCAGAGGAGGAATGATATTTACTAGTATCAGTGTTTTCTATCAATAAAAGGACAAGAATTGGGATGATAAAATGGTCTTGATGCTAGTTTTATCTCTGATACAGATATTTCGTGACAATTGTTGGATGTTAAAAAGTAACAAGTGGTGACTTCTAGGGAAATGAGTCAACAAGCATTTGAAATCGTTAGTGGAGAAAGGGAATAAGATATTTTCTCATATCGATAGGATATTTTGCTAATCAACTATGTATTTCAAATAGCATAACGTGTAACATTTTATCTTTGCAGATTACATTTAAAATTTGGGAGTATTGTCTGAGCTTCAGTTCGCTTACATAGATTTTTATCTTTGAATTTGAGGTCACATAAAATCACATTCTCAACTTCAATAGTGTTTGAATGGCATCTCTGATTATCATATGAAAAAGTATGAAATTCTAAACGTAAGGTCATCAGGAGATAGTTTCAGAGCAATGTAGTGTGATGTTACGTATTATTAATTGCTAATACATGTTGGAGATTAATGCATTGAATATAAAACTATTGGCATAAACTACTAATTTATGTGAAATAGCCCCAGGTTAAAAGCTCATATAATAAAGTTAATAAAGGAAAAATAAGACCAAGGTCATGGGACACGTATTCCAAGCTGGATGTTGGGAAAAACATCCTAGTGGGTGTCCATTTTGGTTTATTAGGGCTAAGGGAATTGGAAAAGGATTTGGAAAGGCAAAGAGGCATTAATTGGCATTTATATATGAAAATAAAGGAAAATAGGAGAAAAGGGAGATGAAAGGTCACAAAATTGCATGAGAGGGAAATTGAAGAAAATAGAGGACTCAATAATAAAAAGTCTTGTGAGGATTAGTTCACAACCTTTTGTCAATTCAGTTTTGGACCTCTCTCTATTATCTCATACTCTTACACACTTAGAGCATTCTTGGAGCACTATGGCATTGGAGAGAGGAAGGAAAAGGAAGGGAAAGGAAGCAACGGAAAGTAATGGACAAGCAAGGAAAAGTTGGATCAAGGAGCTTCAACATGACTACTTGTAGGTAACAGTTTGCATGTGTGATTTCCCACCTAGTTTGTGAATGGATGGTACATACACATGTGTATTTGGTTCTCTTGTTGTCATTGGCATGGGTTTTTATAGGTGTGACCGTGGTTTCAGCCTTGCGTTTCCATTTTTGGATAGCCATGGTGTGATGGGGTTCTTTCATTCGCTTAAGCTTTGGATTACCATATGGTTTTGGAACCATGTGAGGTGGTCTCAGGAAAATTCACAAGGGCCTAAGAATCTCTTAACCCATTTTGGCGAGATTGCAGTAAAGCCTAAGGGTAGAGATGGGAAAAATTTTCAAGCTATTGGTGAAGAAATTTTGAGGCATCCAAGCTTGTTTTGAGCCTAGTAATTGTAACTCCCTCTTCCAACATCTACCCAAGTAACCATCCAACTGGGGTAAACATGTGATGAGAGACTACTATGATTGGATTCAATCTCCTATGTGACCTTAAGAAAGTGGAATTGACGGAAACACATCATACAAACCTTCCACATAAGCTACAGAATCCCAAGAACCAACCAAACCACTCCTGTAGCTAGCCTCTAGATCCCAGTGAAGTTTTAGACCACTTGACCCCTAGATGCTCCCATGATATGGACCTGACAACATCCAGGAGGCTCTGGACGCTCTCATCCCAAGGCATACCAGCGTCCAGGGACTATTTTCCCCAATTTTTATGCCAGCGCCCTTGGGATTTGAGCCACTTTTTCAAGCCCAAAGCTAGGTTACTACCTAGAATTGGATGACACCTTTATAATAGAAAGACAATAGGGAAACATGACGAAAATGTAAATACTTGAGAAATCCCTTAACCAGACCCCTACTAGCCATGAAAGGCATTTCATCAAACACATCATGAATATGTAATCTATAGGTGTAAACAACATAATTAAGCATAGGGGTCTCATACTTATCTGAGAATCACTATGAAGCATTATTCCCTTATATCATTTGTTGCATTATCATCTATTAGTTCATAGATACATTTTTCATTCATTTACAAGTAAGAACATGATGAGAGCCATACATAGACACTCTCATAAAAAAATATACATAACCAGCATAATAGCAACAAAAATACCAAGGAAATCACAGCCATATGGTCCACATATAAACCGGTATAATACTCATAGAATTACAAGGAGAAATAACATCATATTGATGATGCAAAATCTAATCTATGGTGGGACTACCACGTTCCACACGACCATAGAATGGTTGAGCCAAATCTCTCTTCGTCCATTCACCCTCATGCCATATTCTAGGCATGATTTTGGGACTCAAACCAAAAGAACCAACCAGGGCATCCTTAGGATAAACCACTTCAACCGCATCAATAGAAACTAAGCTTACCGTAATCCATCCTGTATTACGAGATCAACACAATGAACATGTAATAACATGCTTTACCATGATCTCCACATGATCACTAAGCTAAACAAGCATGGATGCCACCAGATTTCTCCACCTACACTGTGAGGAATTTTCCTCCCTCCTAGTCTCTTAGGCTTTACTGCAATCCACACGAGATCACTAAGCCCTAATCCAAGACCCACTCTCGAGGATTTACCGCATATCTCAAACGGGGATTACTAAGCCCAACGGAGACCAATCCACCTCTTAGCTTTACAATATATCTTTCCATTCACTGGGAAGGATTCCTAGCCCCACTGAGGCAAGACAATCCTAGCTTTACCGCAACCCACAGTCTAGCTCAGGGGTTATTAAGCCAATGGCTTTACTGTGATCCACATTCTGGGTTAGGTACCACTAGGCCATGTGTTATACCATTCAGAGATCCACCTCACTCAACTTTGAATCTGTCCAGCAATCCATCTCAATCAAAACCTCATAAGCCCATCACACCATGGCTATCCATAAATGGAAAGGCTAGGCTAAAAACATTGTCACACATGGAAAATCCCATGCCATAATAGTAAAAGAACCACATGAAATACCACGCTTGCCAAATATAGCAAGGAAAATACACATGCAAATCGATACCTGTGAACAATATTGTTGTAGTTGCTTGATCCTACTCTTCCTTTCTTACTCCTTCCTTCCTCTTGCCTTCTTTTCCTTTCTTGATCCAATGCCAAAATTCTCCAAGAGAACTCTAAGTGTCCAAGAGCGAGAGAGATAGAATAATGAGAGGGCTCAAAAATTGAACTGACAAAAGGTTACAAACTAATCCTCAAAAGCATTTTTATCAATTAGGCCTCTATTTTCTTCATTTTCCAATTTTTTCCTTCATTTTCCTCCTCACATGCAACCTGTGACCTTTCACCTTACTTTTCTCCCAATTTCCATTATTTTCATAAATAAATGTGCCAAAAATTCCATTTTTCCTTTCCAAAGCCTTAACCATTTCCTTAGCCATAATAAACCAAATGAACACCCATACTAGGATGTCTTGCCCAACATTTAGCTTGGAATAAGTGTCCCATCGACCGTGGTTATTATTTTTTCCTTTATTAACTTTTATTACATGGAATTTTCACCAAGACTATTACAAAACCCTACCCCTTGAGGAACACCATCCTTGGTGTTCAAGCACACCTATACCTCAACAAAATTGCTTAAAAGAAAGCATACTACCCATGGAGCTTTATAACATAGCTTGATGTAGTGTTTACAATGATCACCCTGCTGAAAAGCAAACCAACATGAAAGCATAACAACATGACAACTATAATGACATGACACCCATGCCACTTATTGGAGATGTATAACATAGCTCATGGCAGTATTTACATCCAGATACATATGTACATAGACTAAAACATCATCAAACATGTACCAAAACATATACCAATACATATACAAAAAATTCTTTGCCTCAACCAGCAAGCAATGAAGAATACATAGCCTACATCTGATCTTCCATCTCCCATGTAGCTTCATCGGGTCCAAAGTGCTTCCACTGCACTTTAACTTTCTTGATTTATTGGTTCCAGAGCATGAGCACCTTTTTCTGCAATATACACTTAGACTCTAGATGGAATTATCCATTTTTTTCCACTTGCAATACAGACCAATCAATCACATGATCAACATCTTTAACATACTTCTTAAGCAATGACACATTGGAAACATCATGGACTTTCACCGTCGGACGCAGTGCAAGTGGATAGGCTACTTTCCCAGTCCTCTCACAATACTAAAGGGTCCACAAAACTATGGTGCCAACTCGGTACATGATCTAATCTGTAAGGAACTCTTCTTTGGTTTGTTGTTCAAGTACACATGTTCCCCAACCTGGAACTCTTTGAACGACTTGTTCCAATCTTCATAGCTCTTTTTCCTATCCTATGATGCCTTTAGATTCTTCTTTATAACCTGAATTTCTTATTCCATGTCCACAAAAATGTCCCATCCAATCAACACCCTATTAAATATATCACTCCAACTAATGGGAGTATTGCAACTTTGCCCATACAATGCCTGAAATAAACTCATCTTCACATATTCCTGATACCCATTGTTGTAAGCAAACTCTACCAATGGAAGATACTCTTCCCACTTTCATTGTTGATGCATTAGGTACATCCTCAACATGTCCTCCAATATCCTGTTGACCGTCTTAGTCTGTCCATCTATCTACAGATGATAAGTCATACTGAAGGCCAACTCTGTGTCCAAACCTTCAAATAACTCCTTCCAAAACTTGGAAGTGAACTTTGCATCCTTGTCTAACATAATCTTCTTTGGAACACCATGCAATTTGACCACATCTCTAATGAATACCTGCACTACATCACTTGCTGAGAATGTAGACTTCAGTGGAATGAAGTGCACAACCTTTGTGAACCTGTCCATAACAACCATGATGGAATCATGTTGTCTCACTATCCTCGAAAAACCTAAGATAAATGCCATGGTAATGATAGAAGAAAGAAGTAAAATTCCTTTCTCATGAGCTTTCTTGAATATATGTATTGATTGTCTTTGTTGGTATAGCCATTAGAGTATTTCAATTTTAAAAAAATGACTTGTTAATATCTCTTATTCTTTCCCCCTTGACAATGCCCGGCAGCAGGTTGGACCAGGGTTGTCTGAGACTTGCCCTCTGCCCTAGGGTGTTTAGCTAGGCATCATTTGCCTCGTTTCTAGACTATTCTTGGACCAACATCAGTTGATAGTCTGAGGCTTAACCAATGTGGCTTAACCAGTGTGCACACAAACCATACCCTTCAATACTTTTGTGCATACTTTAAGCTTTCAACATTAAACCCAGATCAACTATTTCTGAGGTTCTCTATCTTTCCTCTCGCACCCATAATAGGGAAGACATTTTTTTACTTTTAAAGAAAATATCCAAGATATTTCCTATCATAATAAACATTGTTTAACTCTTTCCTTTTCCTGTTAAAAAAAACTCCATTATCTCATTGCTATAACTTAAATGAATTTTCTTCTTTGTTTTGTACCAATGTTACTATCTCAACAATTTCCATTCCTTATTACTACACAAAAGACTTCTATAAAGAATTAAATTCCCTTTCTTCTTATGACACAAAGATTTACTTTAACATAATAACAATCCTTTTTCATTATAATGTAGAATTCTTCTATAAAGAAACCATAAAAGGAGTTAAACATCACACAAGTACTTATCTGTCCTATCTAGTCTCCCAGGAAGATTAATGGGGAAGGACAGTACCATGAGACTGGAAATCAGATCCAATTTTCTCCCAAGATTTCTCCCCCAAGATTTTTCTCTTTTAGATAGTTTAGAAATACAATTTTGATTTAGCTTGTTCATGATCCTCAAGACCATACTACTCTAGTCTAGAACTCTATACTCAAGGATATTTTTCCAAAGGTTCCACTAACTCTATATCCAAGGTTCCATTGGCTCTATGTCCAGCTCAAAAACCCCTTAGCCTTAGCCTCTCAAAGTCTTGCCAACCTTCACAACTTCTTATGCAAGGTATAAGCCCAAATCTTATTTTCTCTCTATCCTCCAGCCATCATCTGCCACTCGTGGATATTTTCCAAATGACATGGGGTTTTATCTCTCGAGCATTAAAAATATTTTTTTTAATTTTTCTTTTATTTTTATTTTTGGTTCACTCGCCCAACCTTCATAAGCATGCCACTATTTTCTTCAAATAAAATTTGTCTTTTAGATACAAAGTTTGACTAGGCCTCTTTCACTAGATCATGAGTTATTTAGTCTTGTAAAGTAAAAGTAGCTAGTAGTAAAACAACTATTCACAACAATTGTGCGTTACACTTGTATTTTGAAAGATTTGATCCCTCTCTGCCATCAATAATCTAGAGATCCATATTTCTCAAGCAATCTAGAGATCCATATTTATCAAGCTTGGAAATCAATCAAATTTATTAAGATCTGTGGTAAAAAAAATGTGTATTTGATCCCCTCCACACTTGTTGAATATATGGAGTAATGATGAATATTTCCACTTTATATATATATATATATATATATATATATATATATATATATATATTTTTTATTTCTAAATATGGTTTATAATATAACATAATATTATGTTATATTATAAGCCAAATTATATATCGTTAATTTATGAAAAGATAAATGAAATTTATAAGGAAAAATAATAGCATTAAATAAATAAATATAAAATATTTAATAAGTAATTGCAATTTAATTCTATTAATTAGGTAGTATTTTAAATCCTATATTGGAATTGGCATCCAATAATATATTATAACATAAAAAGAGCTATATTTTTATTTATTATAGTCAAATTGAATATATATATATATATATATATATATATATATAGATATATATATACATTTTATAATAATTATAGTTAAATCAAATAAAATTAAATTATGAATGAAAGTTATGTTTGGGAAAATATTATAATAGTAAATTAAATAAATAAACATGTTGTAGTAATTAATTATAATTTCATTATATCTAAGTATGTAATATTTTTAATTAAGTAAATAGGTGTATATTTTATAATGTTACTTAAAATATTATAAATCATATTATATAGATGAGAATTGGTTTTTTATTTAAGAAATATAAATGATATTTATACTTGAAATATAAAATTATGTTAATTAATATGGATATTGAAATATTTTATTTGTTTTTTCAAAATAGTTTTATGTTATTAATATATTTTGATTTTAAATATTCCATGTTAACTAAACTAAACATAGAATGAATTAAACATTTATGTAACATCATGTTGTGGCCAGCAACAACCCCGTTCTTATTTAGTGTTATTCCTAATACTAAATAAGTGGGGACCTTTAGTTAAAAATTTAAAAAATAAAAAAAAAGTGCTTAAATTTCCTTTTCAAATAAAATTACCATCATAAGCTTAGGAAAACCCCCTTGTACAAATCTAAAAAACCCAAGTTTTATGATAGAGTAAGATAAAATCTTTCCTTAGGAAAATCGCATCGCAAAAAGATGATATCATACCACCCTATAAGCTGAATTCCAATATTGCGAGATCACGATATGCGATAATAAACAAATATCGCATCGCATTCAGCATAACTTACATTGAAAAACTTTAATTTGCCGATATGCGATGACGTCGATCGCAAATCGCATTTCATAGAAAACAGGATAACAAAGATTGTAATGTGTAACTTTTATGCGATCTGCGATATTGCGATATTGTGATTTCGCGATGCAGCGACAATGCGATAATGCGATGTCACGAGCGATCAACTTTGCGATGTTATGATTTTGCGATGTTGCGATCTGCGATGTTGCGAAGCAAATCACAAAATCGCTTCATCGCAGATCTTTCGGGCTCGTTATTCAAGAAAATTATTTTCCATAAACTGACACCTGGTTATGCGCTTTAATACTAATAAATGAGTTAGTTGCCAGTTATTAATGGAATACGGGTTCGTACTTATCGAAGAATCATCTCACGTAAGGTGGTATACTTGATGTGTCTGCGGCATCTAAAACTTTCCCATCACCCTTCCTTGTCATTCATTTTCACTTCACTTATGAATTGCAGGAACTGAGAATAGAGGACAATACAAAGAAATACAGAGGATAAAATGGGAAAGAAAAGAAAAGCTCCGAGCTCTAAAGAAAAAGAAATTGCGCCCTTGTATACAGACACGGCCTGTAACAGAGACGCGAGAATTGCTACGTGGGAAGGCATGTATAATATGCTCGAAGAGGAGAATCCCAGAGTAGTGGAAGTTGTTGCTACCGTGGGCTCAAATAGTTCTTCAGAGGCATCTATCGCAGAGCTAGCTTGCTCATTCTTGCACCAGATCGCAGCAAGACCCAAAATTCTCCCATACACGGACATGGTCAAGTTGATACTGGACAGCGTTGATATCAGAAACAAACAGTTTAAAACTCAGGGTCAAGAGCTTACGGAATTATTATTTTTACAAATGTTGAACTTTATATCCGCTAGAAGGAAAAAGCGCAAAAGGCAAAAAACGCATCAAGGAAACCCGGATCAAGAAACGGAGGCAGTTTCCGATGCGCGATTAGCGCGCATCGCTGAGAAAAATTTCTCGAAAAGGAAAGCTGCTAATTGCCCAGTCACCTGCAAGCCCTGAAAATTGCAAGAAAGTAACGATATAGACAGATTGGAAGCAGAAGGCAAAAGAAAAGGCAGAAGAAATCCAAGGGTTAACCAAGTTGAACTGGGATTATTACTGGGCATACTTGGTAAAGCCACATAGCCAGTGGATGACTCCTAAGTGTATCATCAGTGCGGCCAAAAAGATGGCTCCAGCTCTTGTCAATTCTGTTTTCTCAGCTCAGCTAAAATCGGAAGTCGGCCAGCCAACTCTTCTCAAACAGATGTTGCATGCATGCAATTTCAAGGACCAAATACAGAAGTAGTTTAATTTTAGGTTCAATTTTAGTTTTAATTTTTTTTTATTTTCCTGAAAAGAGGACGGTCATTTAAACTGCATCCTACATTTTTGTAATAATTTATTTTTATATTTAGTTAGTAGTATTTAAACCCTTCTCATGCATTTAGAGAAGGATCCTGAAATTTATCGAAAACTTATCCCCAGAACATGCACTTCTGTACACTCTGAGGATGTTTTGATGAATGAATGGAACAGGATTTATTGATGTTTGCATTTAATATCTGCTACTGATATTGCACTTTTGTACTCTTAGTGGATATTTGATCAAGAAAAGATAAATCGTTATCGCTTGAAGCTCATGAGTAGGACTAGTTATAAATGGTATTTCTATCTCTTAACTATTTCTTCCCTCGTGTTAGAGTGATTTTCATGTTCGGTTATTTATATATTGATGTATGAATGCCTGATTTATCATTTGGCACTTTTGTACAGTGATATATATTTATTTATGCTTAGTGTATGAGTAGCTTATTATGCGATATGTTTTTCACAACTGTTTCGTCTAACTTTTTATACGAAACGGTTCATCTTTATTGAATTCTTTTCTCGTAACAGTTGAATGATCTTTATTACCAGTTGTTATTTGAAATCATTTTAGATCGCATAAAGGAAAGATTACACCCCGAGTTAGTGTAGATTTAGATATTTCTACTTATTAGAATATAATTTCCTTATTATTAGATTAGAATTAGAGTAGAAGTATTCCATTTAGAAACTGTTAGATCAGAAATATCAATCTTTCTCACACACACTTAAATTGGGAAACTGGTCTCATATCCCTAGTCAGACCCACTATACCAAACGGAAAAGGAGCTGGTCCGGACCAGGTGGGTATCCCCCTTGTTGTAGACCCAATTTTCAGGGATTCAACATATTTGGCGCTAGAAGGAGGGCCCAAACTGTGAATGGCAAGCAAATTTAAATCTAAATACCATTCTGAGAGTAAATCGCCCTCACCATCTCCTCCGACTTCTCCATTGCATTTAGAATCTTTAAATGCAGAAGTCGCTGGAGCAACAGCCACTGCTACAAACCCTGACATTTCAGAACAATCTACTATTGAACTTCCTGAAGTTGAATCTTTGATTCACAAACTTCAGCGATTTTCTATATCTCCTCATAAATCTGATAAATCTCAAGGCAGCGTGACTTCGCAATATAATCATGCTCATCCTCTTACCAGATTAAAGAGCGAAACGTTTGGTGTTCAACCAGCCGAATTACCTCTACCTACTAGGAAGAGAGCAAGGAAGTCTCCTAAAGGATCCGATAGTGAGACTCTTTCATCATCATCATCCATCTCAACCTCTTCACCGCGAAGTCAACCATCCACTCCTCCACTTCAGATCATCGTCCATCAGCCTATTGCAACTTCCTCAACTCCTTCTCAACCCTCTGGAGTCATAATATCCTTATCTTCTCAACCACAAGGATCATCTTCTGCACTTTCCTCTGTTAGTAGTTCAGCAATGGCCCAAACTCCATGGAATAACCCAGGGGCAGTCTTAATGCCTGCACCCTTGAGTCAGTTACCGGCCCATCCTGAAAAATGGCTGCCTAAGTTTAACCCTAAGGCAGGCATGCTAGCGGAAGAGCATATAAATAACTTTATGTAGTTCTAGTAAATTTATGCACTAGAATGAAAGTTAATAAATCTCTACAGAAGATGTCAAGATTACCAGACAGCAAATCCATCTGTAACAAGTATGATCTTGCTATAGATGAACCCATAGTAAAAAGAAGAAAAGCTAAAAAGAAGGCCAAGAATACAGAAAATATCCACAGAGGAAAAGAAAAGGGACCAAGAAAGGATACTATAGATATGTGCCAAAAACGCATTACTATGAACCCAAGGATATTCATTTGCAAACACATAAGAAAGATCAGTGGAATAAATTGATTTGTTGGCTCTGTGGCCAACCTGGACATACCTGTAGTCGTTGTCCTTTATCAAAATAATCTAAGAGAAACAGAGGAAAGAAATCCTTTTGCAAAGAAGAAAAGGACAGTAAAAACAAAAGGCATGGTGCCAACCCTATGTTATAAATGTGGTTCTAAGAATCACAAATCTGAAAATTGTCCAAAGATCTCATTTATATAACAAATACAACAATGACAACTCTGTTCAACATCTGAATCCTCCGAAATTTCTTCTTCAGAATGCTCTAATGAAGAATTTAACATGCACATGAATGAATGTGACTACACTGATTCAGACAACTGTCAGTCTGAATCAAGAACTAAATCAGAAATCTCATCTGATGAATGCCATGTTTCTCATCCAAAGGAGAAGGTTCTCTTGGCACAAACCATGGAAGATGCAGAAGCAAAGATACTTGCCCATATCAAAACATTGGGAGAAGGAGAAATGAAGAAAAAGTTAATAGAAACTTTTCTAAGCACAATGCACAAAAATCAGGGGAGTGGTAGCAAAACTGCCTCTAAAACTAAACCAAAGGCATTATTCATCGATGCCTCATTTGAAAGTTCAAGTACAAGATCTTTCCAAAGAAGCCAACAGAAATCTAAGACCAGAGCCCTCACATTAGGATAAGTCAGCCAAGAGATTCATCATCTCAAAAAAGATATTGTCTCTCTAAAAGCACAGGTCTCTAAGTTAGAAAAAGGGAAGAAAACCGAGGATGCATATGATGAATACTACACTAACCCAAATATTGAAATATTTAAAGGAAAAAAGGATGATACTATAGGATTCATTGACATGAGAGTAATGGTTATGCAGTATTAGCAATATCATGTTATACTAGATATATGTATAAATGGTGAAATGTTTTCCCTAAGAACACTTATTGACTACGAGGCAAATGTCAATATTCTGAATTCAAAAATAGTACCTACAAAGTACTGGGTAAAATCCTTTAGACAAGTGATTGAGTTAGGAAAAAAATATCTATTGTATGAAGTCCCTCAGGCCTCTATTTGCTTTAAAGAGCATTGCATCAAATCAAAATTTGTTGTTGCAGACATTCATGTTGATTGTATTTTGGGGAATGTATTTTAGCAGTTGTGGATCCACATGGATCAGCTAGATTGAAAAATGGAAAGGCTAGTTATTTTATATCTATACCAAGATCAGATGGAAAATTACAAACAATCAAGTTACCCTTTGTCTCTACTCCCAGAGTGTCTACTATGGTACAAGCAATGCAACAAATCGAAAAAGAAAAAAATAAAATTGAAGAGCTAAAGGAGCTAATGACCACCATAAAGATAGGAGACTATCTTCAGACTCCTATAATTAAACAAAGGATCTCAACTCTGAGATCACAGATAGAAAAAGAATGATGTGTTGAAGAACCAAATGCATTTTGGCATAGAAAACAACACTGTGTAGAATTGCCCTACAAAGATAAGTATGAAGGGAAACCCTGTAAAAGCAAAGCAAACCCTATGAACAAAGAAAATAGAGATCTCTTTCAAAAAGAGATAAAAAGCCTCCTAGAAAGAAGATTGATTAGAGAATCCAGCAGTCCTTGGAACTGCTATGGTTTTTATGTTAATAAAAATTTAGAACAGTTAAGAGATATCCCGAGACTGGTCATAAACTATAAACCTCTGAATACTGTCCTCTCAGATAATACTTACCCCATTCCTCACAAAGGAAATCTTTTAGCAAGAATAGCAAGGGCTAAAGTATTTTCTAAATTTGATATGAAATTAGGATTTTGGCAGGTGGCAATTAATGAAGATGATAAGTTTAAGACTACTTTCAGTGTCCCAGAAGGACACTATGAATGGAACGTCATGCCTTTCGGACTAAAGCATGCCCCCTCCAAATTCCAGAAGGTTATGGATAATGTTTTCAAGCCATATTTTGATTGGTTACTAGTATACATTAATGATATACTTATATTTTCTAAAAATGTCCATGATCACTTTAAACATATCCAGAAATTTGTACAACTTGTCAAAATCAATGGATTGGTTCTTAGCAAGAAAAAGATTGAATTGTTTGAGACAAGTATCAAGTTTCTTGGCCATACAATTAAAAATGGGCAGATCACTCTGCAAAAACATGCTCTCGAATTTGCTGACATATTTCCAGATATTATCACTGACAAAACTCAATTGCTGATGTATCTATGTTCCATCTTAAAGTTGTAACTAGAATATCTATCAAAGAAAGTATTAATCAAATACAAGAGAACTCAAATCCTATACAAACACTTTCTCTTCTTGACACTAAGAAACTTCAAGTTGAAGCCAAAAAAATGGGAACCAAATATTTGCATCTGGGATGCATAAGGGTATGGATCAATCCCTTAGTCCATAGAGGACTGAATACTTTTGTTCTTGTCACAGTCAGAGATCTGACACATAACAAGTATTCAGATTCATTGATAGGAGGAATGGTTGCTCCATTATCAAATGGACCAGTATACTTTGATTGCTATCCCAACTTTTCTATATATACATTTGATGAGCACATCAAGGATATTTTACAACTACAGATTCAAACAACAGGGTTTGATATGAAGAAAAAGAGAAATAATATTTCCATTCAAACTCGTGGTTGTTTTAGACACACAAATACCCTCTATCCTGCAGTTCTCCATGCTCCCAGCAAAGAATCCAAATCTAGTGTGGTTGTTCTAACAGATACCCAGAATCAAAAGATAGAACATCAGATTATTAAATGGGAGGACCTAAGTTTCCCAGAACATTGGGTTGTTGATAACCCAAAACCTCCAACATTGCAAAAGATTACTTCTATTGATATACAAGAAGGACCATCATCTGTTGTAGTATCCTTTCCTAGAAGATCTACAATAGATCGCAGAAGAATCGATTTAGCTTGCAAAGCATCATCCATGTATATTGATCCACAAGTAGTAGATACTACCAGTTCTTTTACACCATCTGTAAATTGCCCTCATATAGATCTATTTGAATATGCCCAGATTGTAAATTTTTCATCCCTACAAGTCATTTTCCCAAGCTGCAATCAAAAGATAAATCTCAGTAGCCTTGTTGATTCTGTCATACATCAGAACCACCATCCAAGGACAGGAGTATCTCTTCCTACAATTTCTGTCACTCTGTGTCCAAATCCTAACTGCTTTGAAATACCTTTCCCTCATGATATTGATCATGTATTAATGATTCATGAGCTTCCATATTTGGAAAATGAAGACCCCCGCCTCAAAGACATGTTTATCAAAATGTGTCCTACTGGTATGCCTCGCTATGGTCTAGGATATCTTAAACAACTTGATGAAATAATCCCTCAATCCAGATTTGACAACTTTGTGTCTTCTGATTGTAAGAAGCCGTCAAAACCAGAAATGCACAAGTTCTCTTCAGTTATGGAAGGATGTAGGAAGCATACAATTGATCATCAATGGATGAAAAATATGCTTAATTGAGATTTACACACTCATCCTAAGGCTGAAAGTTTTGACCTTACCACTCCATACCCAGAAAAAAAAATCAAATTATCCCATGAATGGAAAACATACATGTTATAGACATTTTTGTGCCTTACAGCTCTAAGCATGAAATGTCCATAAACCAAGGGATCCTAAGTCCCTAAAAGTGTTGTTCCGGCCCCTAAAGGAACAAGGTCAACAAATTACAGCTTCTCCCAGAAGTTCTCCACCAGAAACTGCTCAGAATCAGTCAAACCAGGATCATTTCAGCTACTCCACTAGCTAGCTGCATTGCATAGCACCCAAGTACACTAGCTAGGTGCATTGCAACGCACCTAAATGCACTACCAGGGTGCGTTGAGCGGGAAATGACAAATGGCAGTGTCATTCCGCGAGGTGGACAGACAATGGAAGCTTCCATAATCTTCCCCAATGACACTTGCCTCACTGAGTTCGACCAAGGATGAGTAAGAGGCTCTCAGTCTCCAAGTGGAAGCAAGAACTGACAGAGAGAAGCCACTAGTCAGATCATAAGCTGACTCATCCTCTTTGCATACATCTATATATGGATCCCTCATCCCAGAGATCCAGAGGCTGGAATTTTGTACATTGCAGAGAATTGCTGTTGGTTTTGAGATAGATATCAGAGTATTGGGTGATTTATGCTTTGTTGGAGGTGAAGAGGGGATTCCTTTGCTGGGAGGATGATGTTGGATCAGGAATCATCGGTTGTAACTCCTCCTGGATCTTCTTGTTATATCAATAAAACTATTTGAGTTTCTCCTACATGCTTGTGTTTCATTGATGTTTGTTACATTTGTATGTTTAGCTTAAATCTGATCCTAAGCTATTTATGAACATAAATCCATGTCTTTGTGTAGTTTTCTTCTTCTGTGATCTTACAGGAACTTGGTGAAGCTGGGCAAGTAAGGGAGCAGGGCTGGAAGCTGTCAAAGAGGAGAGAGATTGGATCAAAGGACTAGCGCAAGACACAGGTTGGTTCATCCTATTCCTCTTCGTTTATAGTTCATAAAGAAGAATACGAAAGTAGTTTTCCTTGTTTGTTTCTAAGGTCACTGTCACACCTTAGTGGGATAGGGTCGTTCTGAGTAGACACTTTTCCCGTTAACAATACATGCAAAAGAACAATGTTTGGTTGTCTTTTTATGAATGGAAGAGAAAGCAAGAAAATAGAGATGTACAAATGGTTAATGTTGAATCATCCTCAGCAAAACATTCTTGGACTGCCATAGATGGCAGTAAAATTGAAACTCCTACCACCTTCCCTCCTTACAAAGGCATTGTATTAGGAGAAGCACAGAACAGTGCTAAAACCATTATGTTGGTCATAAAAGATGATAGTGCCCTTGGCATTGATGGTAGGATACAAAAACCTAGTGAACAGATAAACTGGACAAATACAACAATTAAAGGGCTAGAAATGAATTGTGCAAAGTCTATTGAAGTTAAAAAAAAATTGACAGTATACAAGTCTCTGTAAATAGTATTAACAGAAATTTGAATGATGTGAACTATTCCACTATTGTATTGAAAGGTTTTGCTAAAGAATCCTTAACAAGGATAGAAGATGTTGAAAGGAAAGTAGATATGGGAAAACAATCTACTCAGGAATATATTGAAGAACTATTTGAAAATTTTGATAAACTTCATATAGCCCCCAAAGACAAACCGATTCCTGGTTTTTCTCTATTCAAGAGACCTGTAAATATTCAACATCCTGTTAAGCCTATTGATAGATTTCCTTCTCTCTTCCCTAAAGAAATGGCCAAAGAAAAATCTGAGCTAATGACTATCTCCCCACATTTGTTCCCTATCTATGAGCCTATCCAAAGTCAATATTCCAAGTATCCAGCACCTGATCTTAGTGGAAAAGGGAAACTTCCAGAAACACATAACTTTCATCCTGAATCACACAGAGAATGGAATATTGACAATCTGAGTGTTGTTGAGATTCGACAAATGATAGATCTTATGTTTACAGAATACAAGCTCATGTGCCTAAGGGGAAAAAATTAAATAGAAGCTTGTAAATCTATTGTTTAGTGCTTTACTGGAACTTTATTGAGATGGTGGGCAATAGAGTCATCACCAACAATAGTGGAAAAAATGCAAAATGAAATCTTGAAAGATGAAGCGGGAGATATCATTCATAATTCTGATGGATATCCACAAAGAAATATGATTGGGGCACTAACTTCATTCATTTTTGAACCTAAAAGCTCAGAGCCACATATGTTCCCTATCTATGAACCTCTCCAAAGTCAATATACCAGGTTTCTAGCACCTAATCTTAGTGGAAAAGGGAGCAGTGGCAAGTCTACCTCTAAAACTGAACCAAAGGCATTATTCATCGATGCCTCATTTGAAAGAAATACAATATCTTTCCAAAGAATCCAACAGAAATCTAAGACCAGAGCCCTCACATTAGGAGAAGTCAGCCAAGAGATTCATCATCTCAAAAAAGAGATTGTCTCTCTAAAAGCACAGGTCTCTGAGTTAGAAAAAGGGAAGAAAACCAAGGATGCATATGATGAATACTACATTAACCCAAATATTGAAATATTTGAAGGAAAAAAGGATGATACTATAGGATTCACCGACATGAGAGTAATGGCTATCCAGTATCAGTAACATCATGTTATGCTAGATATCTGTATAAATGGTGAAATGTTTTCCCTAAGAACACTTATTGACTCCGAGGTAGATGTCAATATTCTGAATTCAAAAATAGTACCTACAAAGTACTGGGTAAAATCCTTTAGACAAGTGATTGGGTTAGGAAACAAAGATCTATTGTATGAATTCCCTCGGGCCTCTATTTGCTTTAAAGAGCATGGCATCAAATTAAAATTTGTTGTTGATGTTAGCCTCACCCTCTTAAAAAAACAATTATAAATCCAAATAAAATAATTAATTAAATTAAATCATGAGAGTTAGTTTCTCAAACTAAGGAGTTTAGTTAGGAGGAAAGATTCTCTCCAACTAGTTCTCCTAAATTAGTGTATAAGTTGAGAAATTGTCTCAACCAAGTGAGTCTAAGATAGATGCATTATCTTAAGACCACTTGCTCATGTATTTAAATGTATTATTAAATTATTTGAAAGAAAAGAGAGAAATACATAAGCATGAGAGACCACATGATGGCTCTCTACCTTTTCTGCCAGTTTATTGTTTTGTGAGTTAAATTGTTGTGCATATGATTTTATGGCTGTGCGATTTTCAACATGTGGTATCAGAGCCAAGTTGTAATAATTTTGTTGTGTCTATAATTTTGGTGTTGCTGTGTAAAGTTTGGTTGTGTACGAATCTGCGTAAAAGAGGAGATCAGTACAAAATAGTTCTGTTCACCCTGGAATCCTCCACTACATTCAAAATATCCTCTTTAACAATATTCCAACAAGCTTTAAAGTTTTCCACATTGAAGCCATCCGGGCCTGGTGCTTTGCCATTCTGTATATCTTTGAGGAACTAACTGACCTCCTCTTCAGTCACTGGTCTGTTAAGATTGAAATTGTCCTCTCTAGACACCAGCTTAGGTATATGTCTGGTTAAATCCCTGATGAAATGTTCTCTTTCTGAATTATTTTCTTGAGTTATTTCTCAGAAGTGCTGAACTAACACCGCTTCTATATCCTCATGGGATTGTTGAAGCTGCCCATCCTCATTTTTTATCGAAGAGATTCTATTGTGAGCTCTGTTCGCCATAGTGGATCTGTGAAAAAATCTAGTGTTACGCTCTCCTTCTTTTAGCCATTGGACTCTAGATTTTTGTCTCCAAAATATTTCCTCTTGTTTACACAAGTTCTCCCACTCTTGATGATGTTTCTCAACTTGATCATTTTTGTCTTTATCAAAACCTTCCTTGATCATAGCCTGGTTGAGTTCCTGCATTTTATTTTCAACAGATTTCTTTCCAACAAAAATGTTGCCAAAATTTTTCTTATTCCAATCTTTGAGCCTCAGCTTTATGTGCTTTAATCTTTTATGTAGAAGAAACATTCTAGTTCCCTGAATCTGTAGATATTCTACCCACCATTTTTCAATATTGCTAATTAAATCTGGGTGCGAAAGCCATATGTTCTCAAATCTGAAAGGTCTACTCCGGGGGGTACCTATGCCCTAGATCTCCATTTGAACTGGCCAGTGATTTGAGCCTCCAAAGGGAAGAACACTCACTATTATTTCCTTATCTATGAGCATAAGGTCCTCAGAGATAATGAATCTATCCAACTTGGAGGCTACATGAGACTCTCCTCCTCTCTTATTGTTCCATGTAAAGAGGCCATTGTTTGTCTCAATGTCCACTAGCTTCATATTATCTGTAAAGATTTGAAATGCTAAAGAGTCTTTGCCTAGAGCTCTGGTTCCCCCTTTTTTCTCCGAAAGTGATTTTATCATATTGAAGTCCCCTCCCATGATCCAAGGTATTCCTGCATGTCTGTCCCTGAGATCCACTAGGGAATCTGTAAGCCTGAGTTTTTCATCCATCCTTTGAGGGCCATAAACATTCGTGACTAGATAGGTACCCCTCTCTCCTACAGGCTGAATAACTACTGATAAATAATTCCTTGATGCCTCAGCATCTATTATGTCAATTTTTTGGGGGTTCCAAAGAGTGAGAATGCCTCCTGCTATGTTCTCTGCTTTAACTTCTAGAAACTCAAACCTACTGAGCCATTTGCCATGTATTTGTCTTAACTTTTGAATGGAACATTTCATTTCCTGGATGAAAATTATGTCTGGAGCTGCCTATTTCATTCTATTACTAAGCAGTCTTTGTTTTCTTTTACTGCCTAGACCTCTAATATTCCAAGATATGAACTTCATAATTAAATATTTGTAAAGGAGTAGCTGGCAAGATCTTTCATCTTACCTGAATCTATCATAAGCTTTCCACATTCCATTAATAGCTCGTTCTACTTTTTTAAGCCTCTTTTCTTTCCTAGGTTTCTAGGTGCTAATCCCGGAGTAGTTTTTATCGTTTTCACACCTTCGTTACTTTGCCTGTCAATGTTTTTTTCCTCCTCCGAACCCTTTTCCTGAGTTTTCCATAAATACAACTGTTGTATTCTATGGAGCTCTTCTTGAGGTAACGATTCTACCCCACCGGTTGTTTCCTGAATCAAGAACCCTTCCAGATCTAGGTGTTCTCTTTCAAGAATCTCCTGTAGCTCACATTCCTCCAGTTCCATCTCACTCTGGGTCATTTCCTGGTCCATCTCTGGATCTGTATCACTCATCATGATCCCTTTCTGTTTATCATTTTCCTGTGTTTGTTCACGGTTTTCTTCTTTCTCCTTCTCCCCCGTACTCCTTTCCAGTGCTTGATCTTCTGTTGTTCTTTCTTCATCCTCTTCAAGAACTTGGAACTGGTTCTGACTAACTTGTTGTCCCTCATTTTGATGTTGCTTTTTCCCTCTCTTGCCGCCTTTTCCTCTATGTACCACCTTGTGAAAGCTGTCAGGGTCTTTCATTGTATTAGTTTTTCTTTTATTCTCTACTTTACTGAGAGGGCAGTCTCTGAGTAGGTGCCCATGTTCATGGCATCTACGACATCTGAACGGGATATGCTCGTAGTCCACTGTTTGCACCCATTCTTCATCAAAAACTTCCAATATTACCTCATCCGGAAGGGCTCCGAATAGATCCATCTCAACACATATCCTTGCAAATGAAGTATATTTTCCCTTTCTATTAGCTTCGGACGCTTTGACAAACCTACCTAATTTATTGCCTATGGAAGCTAACGATTCAGGTTGCCAGTAATCAAGAGGTAGAGAATAGAGTCTTACCCAGACCAGGACCAAAGTAAAAGTTTCACGCTCCGGGACAAAATTCATCTTCCATGGCCGCATATAGAGACCTGCAGCTGCGTAGAAGTAGGGCCCTCCTTCAAACACTCTATCTTTATCCTCAATATTAGTGAACACCACAGTGAAGAATCCTTTTGACCCAAGATGTAGATCAATGCTCCCTTTAGGTTTCCAGTGGTATTTGATCCATGTCTGTAAAGCTTTTTCAGTGGGCCATAATCCCATGAATTTGCAGATGATTGCATAGGTCCGCATGTGATCCCTGTGCACCTGCAGCGCAGGATCATTTAAAACTACTCTGGGTGTGATTTCAACTTTGGGTTTACAAGGTCCCTTTTGTTTTTTCTCTTTTGTTTCCTATTTTTTGTCTTCTTCCTCCTTGTCTTTAGTGCTATTATTCTCCTTCATTTTGGCGCCATTTGTTTCCTCTTCCATATTACTTCTTCCTTCTTCTACCATTCTTCTGACTTTTTCTGGGGGCTTCTTGCCCTTATTGGCCACGGCCTCCTTATAGGAGGGAGTGGAGCCCCCTCCTCTGCGTCCTTCCATGGATGAAAACCCCTGCAGCAAACTAAAACCCTAGTTGTTCACTCTCCGCTCTTGCTCGTCTTCCCACCACTTCAGTCATCGAATCTATGCTTACTATTACTTTTCCTACATTTGATGTTTTATTGGGCACTTATAAGACTATATGTTTTTTAGACTGGAACTAAATCTATCTTGTTAATATTTATTTGCATTGTTTATATCTATATGTTTTTTAGGCTGGGACTAAATCTATCTTATTACCATTTATTTCCATTATTTATATCTATAAAATATGTACTGTATTTTTTAATACAAAAATTAATTCACAAGTCTAAAGGTCCATTCATAGACAAAGCTATATACTGACGCTTTCTTGATTATAGAGGAAAAAAAAAAAAAAATTAATCTCTCTTTCAGGATTATATACTTAATCTTGATAATTTAAAAGAGAAGTTTGAATAATTCTTTTTAAATATTTAATATGATAAATATTTTTAATGTGCATGTTTTTGTTTTCCAGATAAATATTTTTAAATGTAAAGTTTGTCTTTTCCCTGATAAATATTTTTTATTTTCTAAATGTTTCTTTTCTATACCAATTATCTTTATTTCTCACATGAAAAATATCAAATTCACGACTCAAATATTATTCTATATTTATTATAAACATAATTTTTACGTAAAAATTATGTTATAATATTTCTTTGTTTTGTAAAATTGTGAAAATATTTAACTCTTCTTTAAACTTTTAAAAGTGATCAGGCGATTTCCGAAATCTGAGTCATCTTTCCCTGCAATCAAATAAAATCATTTATTATTTCTCCTGAGGGAATATCAGTGTGTGAACTTACAGATATCATTTCCTCGTGAGAGTATCTCAGTTTAACTTAATTTTAAGTATATATATAAATAAAATATTTTGGAACCTACTAACTATTGAGTGGATTTATTATCCAAACTTGGAATCCAAAAACCCATTATCAAAACTTGGAATCCGAATCCTATAAACAATTATATATTGTAAAAATTAAAATGGTTAAGAAAAATGAAATATTAAACTAATAATTAATTAATTAAAATGAATTTTAAATAGTTAATCAATTAATAAAATAAAATTAAAAACTATTATATATTATATATATAACATTGAATTATTATTACTTTCACTAATGCTTTAATTTACAAAATAAATAAATAAATAACTTAATTTGAAATTAATAAATGAAGTCATAATATCTTATTAAAGTTTAGATGTGATCTAGGTTACTTAATATTATTAGATTGATTAATAAAATAAATAAATAAATAACTTAATTTGAAATTAATAAATGAAGTCATAATATCTTATTAAAGTTTAGATGTGATCTAGGTTACTTAATATTATTAGATTGATTAATATTAATATTTTGAGATAATAATAATTATTATTTTCTAAAAAATACATTAATAATAATAATAAATAGAAATCTTATTAATAATAGGAATAAATTAATAATAATTAAAAAAAAAAACATTAAGAAAAAAAAGAGAGGGAAACGGTATAAATTTAGGGAAAAAAGAGACGGGAACTATTAAATACTAATCTTCCACCCATCATCCCTATTCAGGGTGATAGATCTCTTTTCAATTTCGATAACCTCCCTAAACTTTCGGTGATGGAAGTGGTCTATCTTTGCAATGACACACAAATCTTCAAAACAAACATGGTGTTTAGTTTTGTCAGTATGTTCCACCAAGGCTTAGTAGCATGTCCTACAATGTTTGATATCAGTTACATGTTCACGAATCATTTGATTTATAGAGCGGCTTGTTTCACCAATGTAGGGGGTCCCACAGGAACATGGGATTAAATAAACACCCTTCATGTCTTTTGGATTCACAGCGTCTTTGAAGCATCTAAGGGAGCTATGAATAGTGTTAAGGGGTCTAATAGTGGAAGAGATCTCATTATTCCTTAAAATCCGAGCAATCTTGTTAGTGGTACCTTAGACAAAGGGAAGTTGAACATTGGTAACTAACACTCTTTGATCTTTTCTTAATTTAGGACCTTTACTAGCCTTCAAGAAAGCCCTAAGACCCTCAGACCAACTATAACCAGTATTCTTAGAAACTTCAAGGAGATGGGTCTTCTCCTCTTCCAAGTGATCTTTATCAGAGACCCTAAGAGCACGAGTGGCCAAAGCACTGAGAACACCAACCTTTTGAGCCAGAAAATGATGGGAGTTAGCATGAAGGTATTTCTCTCTGTGGGTTTTCTTCCGAAAGACTTGGTGAGAGAAAGAGCCATCATCTCTCTTGGAGATGAGAACATCGAGGAAGGAAAGACTGCCATTAATTTTAGTTTCCATGGTGAACTTAATGGGGCTTGAAAGATTATTTAGATGCTAGAGGAATAAATCCTTCTCACGACCATGAGACCAATTGATGAAGGTATCATCAACAAACCTCTTCCAAATCTTAGGCTTGAATGGAGCAGAAGCCAAGGTTTTCGATTCAAAATATTCAATGAAAAGATTGGCAACAATAAGGGAGAGCAGGGAACCCATGGCAACACCGCAAATTTTCCCATAGTAATCACCTTCAAAGCTAAAAAAGGTAGAGGTGAGGCAGATCTCTACCAACTTGGTTGTATCTGGATCAGTGATGTGCTTGATCACTTCAAATGCTTTATTGATAGGGATATTATTGTAGAGAGAGACAACATCAAAGCTGACAAGGATGTCCCCAGACTCAAACTTTAAAATTTTTAACTCATTGACAAATGAAGAGGAATCCTTGAAAAAGGAATTGGAAATGCCAACTAGAGGTTTAAGTTTCTAAGCTAAATATTTAGCTAGGAGGTGAGTAGGTCCACAAATTGTGTTGACAATGGATCTGGGGGTGCGGGGGGGGCTCTTTATGGATTTGGGGAATCCCATAAATCCTAGGAGTGAAACATTTGCTCTCAATAAGCTTATGGCTAATAGAGCTCAAGGAGCTACAAGATTTTATAGCGAACGCTGCAACGTTCAAGACTTTTTTTATAGTGTTTTTATGAAGCTCTCTGTAACTACCGCTATTACATAAATGATCTATTACAGGTTCAAGTCTATTCAAAAATATTCTAGCTAGCTCATAACATTTCCAAAAAAAAATTAATTTAATTAAAAAATTATTAAATTCTTACCCAAAAAGATTTAAGAATAAAATTTCAAATGTATTAATAAGAGTTTTTATTTTAAAAATTGAATAAATTTTTATAAAAACATCTATCTTAATTCCAAATCAAATTTACAAGGATTTAAATATATTTTGATTATTTTAAATTTAATTAAATAAATAAATAATCTCTCTCTCTCTCTCTCTCTCTCTCTCTCTCTCTCTCTCTCTCTCTCTCTCTATATATATATATATATATATATATATATATATATATATATATATATATATATAGATAGATAGATATATATAACAAATCAAATTTACAAGGATTTAAATATGTTTTGATGTTTTTAAATTTAAATAAATAATCTTTCTCTCAATTTTATATATAGAGAGAGAGATTTGAATTTAAGATGGTTTCTTTTTTTCACAAACACACATATATATAACATATTTTAATCATACTAAGTAACATTTTTTAAATCTTCCCTGATAGGGGTGTTATGGTTGACGGGAGAGGGTATGGGGCTTTGAGTCGACCACCCTTGAGCTCTCAATCCTTCATTTAATACAGTTTGTGCGCGGTGGATACTTCTCATGCATGAGCATGCAAATATACATTTGGTGGGGGTCTTTAGTTATCGCATGGAAAGTTGGAAAGCCATTCTATGAGGAAATAATGAATGTCAAGGGGGAGACCTCAATGTCCTAGAGTTTCTTGTCTAAGAGGGCAAGGTGGGTAGTTACCCTGGTGTGGAAAGGGCGTCGAAGCTAAGATGGATGGTATAGAAGAAAAACTTAAAGGGAACATGGAAGAGTTGAAGACATATTTGACAAAGTTTCTACAAAAAATGTTTACTAATGGCGAAAGGGTAGTAAAGGAAACTCATGATGAGAACAAAAGAAATGTTAATCATGATTTCATAGACTCTAACCTTGGATTGAAGACCCACCATGTTCCAAAGATCGATATGAGGAAGTTTTATGGCAAGGATCCCGTAAAATGGATACTACAGATGGAGCAATATTTCGATCTACATAATGTGCAAAACACAAAAAAATGTACGCATTGCAAATTTATATTTGGAACCAAATCAGTTTGTATGGTATCGATGGCTTTGCTCTTGTAAACAATTTATCACTTGGTCATTTTTACGGAAGAAATGATAGCACATTATTAGGATACAAAAAGCAACACATTTTTTAGCCAATTGATAAATCTCAAACAAAAGGGTTCAATGATGGAGCACATTGAGGACTTCCAAAAATTGAATATAAGGGTAAAATATATTCTAAAGGAGCATAGGATTGATGTGTTCATGGGGAATTTAAAGGATAACATCTTTGGGAACCCGATTCATTGGAGAAGGCATTCAGGTTGGCAAGAAAAATGGAAAGCATATGGCAACAAGGAAGCCTACCGCTCACAACTATAAAGATAGAAGTGTTGTTTCTCCTACCCTTTCACCACCTACAAGGTTGACACCACAACAATTGGAAGAAAAAATAGCAAAAGGGCTTTGTTAAAATTGTGATAGAAAATACACTAAAGATCTTAAGTGTGCTGAGAAGAAATTAATTTACATAGATGGGGAAGAAGAGCAAGAAAAGGAATAAGAAACGTCAAAAGAAGAGGATATACACCAGGAACTAATCCAAAAGAAAGAAGAAATGAATCTGACCATATCTTGTAATGCATTGACAGGAACTACCACTCCTCAAACTCTCAAGATAGAAGGGCATGTCAAGAATAAAAAGGTAATAATTTTGATTGATTTTGGTAGTACCCATAATCTTATTCATTGTAAGATAGCCAAGGAATTCAATTGCTTCCTATATCCACCACCAAAGTGTCAAGTAATGGTTGCAAATGGAGGAACCATAAATTGCTCTAGAAAGTGCCATAGTATCAAGCTATCCATGGGAGAATATGTCTTGAATAGTCCAATGCTTTCCATTTCAATGGGTGGTGAGATGTTTTACTAGGAGTCCAATGGCTACAATCTTTGGGTACGAATAGCTTTTAATTTTCAAGAACTTTTCTTGAATTTTTTTTGGGAAGGAAAGGAATTTGAATTAAGGGGTATCGAAGGGAAACCGAGAGAGATAATCAGCTCCAACAGCATGAAAAATCTTCTAAAGAAAGAACGGTGGGGCGTAATTGCACAATTATGTTCACTAGAGGTTCCCACATCGAAATCATTTATTTCTCCAGATCTCCAAAACGTTTTGGCTAGTCATTCCAATGTATTTGAGACTCCGAAAGGCCTCCCACCTATTTGTGATCCTGACCATGCTATTCATTTGATTCCAAGAAGTGTTCCCCCAAACATCACGCCTTACAGATATCCATATGCCCAAAAGAATGAAATTGAACATATGTGTAAAGACTATTGACTGAATTTCGGTAATAACCAGAATTAAAATACAGTAAGAACCAAAACTGAACTGAAATACAATAAGAGAATTTGGTCACCTACCTGAACTGTTGCCTGCTCTGGTGTAGTTGATGGCGTTGTGGTTGCTTCTGATACCAATTACCGGGAAACCAATTCCACCCAGCCTAGACTGAGCAGAGCCTGGCTGCTCAATCCAGTAAGCTTCTCGCAGAAGCTCACTGTCCCCCGTGCCCCGAACCTCAGATACCTAAAGCTCTTCCCTTAGTCAATTGATTTTCTCTGGTTTGTCCTCCCTTCTCTGCTGATTTTCTCCTCTGCCTTCCGCCCCCCGTGATCGGCTCAGATCAGTGGTTTTATAATTGCAGGCTTGGCGGTGGCCGCCCTCCTGCCTACGGCCACCGCTCTTCCTCCTCCCGACACGCCTCCGCATGCATTTTTCTCTCAGATCCCTTTCTCTCTGATCTTCTGTACGTTACTTATCTTTCCTGTTTGGCCCTTGCGTTACCTTTACATAAGTTTGATATTTTATATTATATTTTTTTTTATTATAAACTTTAATTTTATGAGTTTTAATATTATATATATTTATAAGTTTTAAATTTTATATTTATAACAAAGTTTAATTCACATTTATGTTTAATATGAAATTTATCAAATCAGTTTTTTTTTTTTTTTTTTTTTTTTTTAATATAAAGCTGGAAGGGTCATTACAGTATGGTTGTAGAAATGCTAGAGGTTGGTATAATTCAACCTAGTCAAAGTTCTTTCTCTGCTCCAGTGGTATTGATACACAAGAAGGATGGATCATGGTGCATGTCTCTGTATTATAGGGAGCTCAACAAGATTACTATTAAAGATAAATTTCTCATTCCTATCATTAATGAATTATTGGATGAATTACATGGAGCAATTTACTTCACCAAGTTGGATCTTCGTTCACGATATCATCAAATCAGAATGAAGACTGAAGACATTCCAAAAACAACATTTAGAACTCATGAGGGTCCTTATGAATTTTTGTTCATGCCTTTTGGCCTTACCAATGCACCTTCTACATTTCAAGGTTTGATGAATTCCATTTTCAAACCTTCCTTAGAAAATTTGTGTTAGTATTTTTGATGATATATTAATCTAAAGCAAGTCTTGGAAGGATCATGTTCAATATGTTAACAAGGTGCTCAAACCATTGGAGGAGAAACTATTATATGCAAAATGCTCAAAATGTTTCTTTGGAGTACAAGGAGTGGAATATTTGGGTACTCAGTTAGCTCATAGCTCATCTTATCATCCTCAATCTGATGGGCAAACTGAGATAGTGAAAAAATGTTTGGAAGGATACCTTTGTTGCTTTGTATCTGATAAACAGACACAATGGGTCAAGTGGTTGCCTCTAGCTAAATGGTGGTATAACACTTCCTTCCATACTGCAGCAAAAATAACCCCATTTATGGCACTTTATGGATATCATCCACTGTCCATCACATCATCTTTAAAAGAAAATTCTAAGGTTCAAGCAATGGAATATCACATCGAGCATCAACAACAAGTTCTCAAACTCTTAAAGGATAATGTCACTTTGGCACAGAATAGAATGAAACAATAGGTAGATCAACATCGGAGTGAAAGAAGTTTTGGTGTAGGTGACTAGGTATCTCTATGACTACAACCATAAAAATAAATGTCCCTCAAGCAAGCTAAGCAAGATAATAAATTATCACCAAATTATTATGGTATGTACAAGTTGTTACAAAATATTGATACTATGGCATACAAATTAGAGCTTCCTGCATCTTCCCAAGTGCACCCAGTTTTCCATGTTTTATGCTTAAAGAATGTTATAGGTGAGAAGATCCCAGTTCAAACAATATTTCCAAACTTGACGAGGAAGGAAAAATCATATTGGAGCCGGAAGTAGTCACAAAAGCAAGAAATCGACTGCTACGGAATCGATCAACTTTAGAGTATCTCATCAAGTGGAACAACTTACCCACTAAAGATTCCATATGGGAGGATGAGAATTTTATACAGAAGAATCCAGAACTACTAAAGCATTGAGGACAACACCTTTTGAAGGAGAGGGGCATGTTAGGTCCCTATACTACTAGCGTAACCCCTTATTGTAATATTGTGCCCATATAGTCCCCATGTTTTTATCAGTATGCCCCATAGAAGCTCACTATTGTTATTGTTGTGCCCCTACAATATTATTGTTATGGAGGCTCTGATTGTATTGGGACCCCTTAGACTCCTATATATATATAAATGAGGTCTTGTCATTTGTATCATCGAAGAATTTTTCATTTGTGTAATGTAAAGGAGGTTGCCCCCTCGAAGAGGCAAATTTTTAAGTCGTTGATCTATCTTTTCTATATTTTTGTGAGATGGTTTCATAACATGTTGCAGTGCATTCCAACAGAGGAACAAGATGTTCATATTTTGAGAAAGGCCTTTTCAAGAGGGTAGTTTGAGTTCCATAGGTGCAGGATATGGGTGGTTTATAATCCCTTTCTTGTTGAGAGGGAGTGTTGAAAATGTAGCAAGAAAATATTAGTTTGACTTTTCCTTGGTCAAATTAGAGAAAATTCAATTTTCTATTTCTATTTCAGTTTGTATGGGTTGATACAATGGTGGAGGAGTACAAATCCATTGTGAAGAACAGTGTTTGGCAAGTGGTTCCAAGACTAGTAGACAAATTAGTTGTGGGTTCGAGATGGATCTTCAAGGTGAAGCAGGCAGCAGACGGAAGCATGGGAAAGTACAAGGCCATATTTGTGGCCAAGGGGTACTCTCAGGTGGAGGGGATTGACAATGAGGAGACCTTTTATCCTATAGAAAGGTACTCATCCATCAAATCAATCCTTTCTTTGGCTGCACAGATGGTGGAAGATCCACAAGATGGATGTGAATACTACATTCCTTAATGGAGTTATCGAGAAGGAGGTGTATATTGAGAAACCATAAGGCTTCAAGACATTTTGATCGAGAGTCTCATGTGTGCAAACTCAAGTGAGCATTGTATGGTATCAAGAAAGCACCTCATGCTTGGAACACCAGGATCGATAGTTATTTCACCAGTTTGGGCTTCACCAAAAGTGAAGCAGATGCAAACCTCTATCATATTTTGGTAGAAGGTAGATAATTTTTTTTTATATGTTGATGACTTGATTTTGACTGGTGATGAGAAGTTGATTAGATCTTGCAAGGAGGACCTTGCAAGAGAGATCGAGATGGACATGGTTCTCATGCACTACTTCCTTGGATTAGAAGTATGGAAAGGTGATGGGGAAAGGTTTGTCTCTCAAGGAAAGTATGCCAACGAGATGCTTCATAGGTGCATGGACACCTATGCAAACCCATGGAGACACCTCTAGCGACCAACTGGAGGAAAGAGGATGTCACTTCAGGTGAGGAAGTGGATGCAACTTCTTACTAGAAATTGGTGGGTTCACTCATGTATCTTGTGAACACATGACCAGACTTGTTCTCTACAGTCAACCAGCTGATTCAATCTATGGTTAGGCCAACCAAACTATTTTGGAGGGAAGCTAAGCATGCTCTACGGTACCTCAAAGGCACTACCTATTTCGGACTTTTGTACATATAGTCAGAGGGAGTGAAGCTGTGTGGCTTCACTGATGCAGATTAGGTAGGTAGTCCATCATAGCAGAAGAGTACATTAGGTGGAATTTTCAGTGTTGGTTCTGCAGTAGTTTCTTGGTACAACAAGCAGCAGATATCAGTGGCACTTAGCCCGACAGATGTAGAATACATGGTTGCAAGTTAAGCATCATGTGAGGTGATCTTGATGAGAAAGATATGTGTTGGCTTGTTTGGTCAGATGATGGATCCTACTATGATTTACTGTGATAATCAAATTTGTATCAAACTCTTTGAGAATCTTGTTTTTCACGAACAATCCAAGCATATTGATATCTCGTGTCACCATCTACAAGATTTTGAGAAAAGGAAGATTGTGTTGTTGTAGTACATTCCAACAGAGGAACAAGATGTTGATATTTTGGCAAAGGCCTTGTCGAGAGGGAAGTTTGAGTTCCACAAGTGCAAGATAGGTGTGGTTTATAATCCCTTTCTTGTTGAGAGGGAGTGTTGAAAATGCAGTAAGAAAATATTAGTTTGACTTTTCCTCGGTCAAACTAGAGAAAATTCAAATTTCTATTTCAGCAGAATTCTTGATGGTAGTTAATTGAGGTGACCTGGCACTTGCCACTCAGTTAACTTAGTTAATTCGATTTGGGGAAACTTGAGTTCATTTCAATATGTTTGATTGGTAATTTGTAGCAATCTATTTCAGTTAATTTGATTTATTGTCAGTTTAACTAGTTCTAATTGTCATAAGAATTGGTGGAGGTCAAGTTGTGGAAGTGGAACTTCAACCATACTCAGTGATCAACCAGTTAATTAATCAATCAACCCAAAATAATTGTTGCATGGAGAGAATTCGATTTACCCAATTGACATGGATATTCCAAGGCAGTGTACTATCAATTGTAGCATATTCCAAAGTGTACAGATCGTGCATGCAGCCTGAGGAAGGACCTAAGGTAATTGCACAATTCCATGGTGTGAAATTCCTAAAAAATAGGGGTAATTTCCCAAGGGAACAACGCAAGGAAATAAGATCTTGGAGGTATTGAAAATTGGCTAAGTGTTGGCCAGAGTCATTCAGTCAAGCAGAGGGATAGACTATACACTTTCAAGGTGTGCTCGCGCTTGAGCAAGCACATGTATTTCATCTTTATTCTTTGATTAATGCAATATAAATAGTAAGGGTTTTTGAGCAGTTGCTTTCCCCTAGATAAATATTTGTGCATGTGTGATGTTTCCTTTTGCATGTCTTTAATTCTTGTTCTAGACAGTGAATTAACTTTCGTAGATCAGTAGAGTAGCTTCAAGTCTTGTGATTTAGAAAATTTCATGAGCAATTTTGAATCTACACATTAATTTCTACAAAGTTAATTGTTATTAAGGAAAGAATTGTTTCTTGAGGCAAATGAATCATGAATAGTTCTTGTAATGGTTCATGGTAATCCTAAACCACTTTGTAATGATAGAGTTAGGTTCGTGGTGAGTCAAAAACCCCATGATGTAATGGTTCATGGTTAGCCAAAACCACTTGATGTAACGAATGATTCATGGTTAGTCAAAGTCACTTGATGGTTGGTGATAATCCAATTTAATTTAATTTAATTTAATTTAATTCTTTTACATGTTTGAACTAACTTTTATTTTTCAATTTTTTTTAGAAAATTGACAAAATTATTAGTATCACATTTGAATTGTATAATTTGAAATTTTTAGAAATACAAAATTTATTTTTATGACTGAAAACACATTTTAAACAACTAAAAGTCACATTTTTACCGCCCAAAATAATCCAAAAATGTTGTACGAATACGCTCACCATTTCACGTTGTAGTTATCGCGCCAAATCTTGCGCTTGATAAGTATCAGTTTTCAATTCGGTATGACGAACTTCGGTTAAGCTTATACCAAACGAATCACGTGGGCGACAAAGCTGCTCCCGTTGCGGGAACTGGGAGAATACTGTTTTCCACAAAGCACAATGAAAGACTTTTCCATGTTCAACATACGACTTTTTACAATGCTCCCTTGACATTGAATACGACTTTTACAATGCTCCCTTGACATTGAAATATAAGTCAAAAAGATAAAGCTCACCTATGGCGTGCCGGAAGCCACGGCAGAATAAAACTCTTGAACTTTTCCCTGTATGCAAAGTCCTGGTCATAGACGCGTTTCAATTCCCATTGAGTTCCTACCACTATAAATTTGACCCAAAACTCCGATTTTAATCAATATTGCCTGCACCAAGCTGCGTTATAGGAGTTCGCCTCAATTTATTTCTTCAGTCACTGTTGGGAACGATGGCTCCACCTTATGAGAGTGCTGACAGAAACCTTCCCAATTGGGGTAGGTCTTTTATGACAGTCGACAGCGTCCAAGAACTAGTGAAAAAGTTGAAGGATGCCAACACCAACTTCATTGTCTGGTCATCAGCTGGACATCCCCGTCATTGACATGGTCATCAGCTGGACATCCCCGTCGTTGACATGGCCAGGCCAAGCTTTCAGAAGGATCGCAGAGAGAACAAGAGATTAAGAAGCTTGGCCAGGCTTGTGAAGAATGGGGATTCTTTCAGGTATCATTTGATGAACTCCTGCTCTCTTGCTGTTATGAACTGTTTTGGTTGGCGTCTTATAGGTTGTGAATCACGGTATCCCCAACACATTAATAAATGGTGTTAAGAGAGTTGGAAAGGAGTTTTCCCAGCTTCCTTTGGAGGAAAAACAAAAGTATTCAAGTGAAGCCAGGAGATCTTCAGGGTTATGGCCAGACATTCGTCGTGTCTGAAAAGCAAAAGCTGGATTGGGGTGACTTGTTGGGTTTGATAATGTTTCCTTCCGACTACAGAGATGTGAATGTCTGGCCTTCTCAACCTACCGATTTCAAGTGCACTTTAAACACATTTTGTTCAAACAGATGGGCTAAATTTTATCCTACACACGGGTATATAAAAATAAAATAAAAATTAGTGAGATAAATTTAAAAATTAAAATTAAAACATTATCTTTGAATGATTTTTTTTATATATTTTTTTATTATTATTATTCATATATATATATATATATATATATATATATATATTGAGCTAGTGGGGTCATTGGGTGGAATCAGTGTGATTTTTTTCGGCCATGTTTTAGTCTTGTAGTTTGATATGTTGTAGCTTTGGAATAAATTTCTGTCAATTGTGGTTATCACTTTAGGTGGTTGGACAGAATGGTAGTTATCTTGCTCACCTTGGAGACAGTTGATCCTAGACTCCAACAGGATGCCTATCTTTCCCTCCTTAGATATATGCAACAACTTGCAAGCCACATATATTACGAACTCATAGTTAAGCCTAGAACTGGGACGTCGGGAAACAACTGGGATCCTAAACTCCAACAGGACACCTATCTTTCCAACCTTACTATGTAAAACCACCATCCCTACTACTCTAGCTAAACATATGTAAATTGATCAAGTATGAATAACACTTGACAAGGACAAATCAACATTTACCATACATCAAAGGGTGAATTGAAATAACATACCAATTGTGGAGAAGATTAAAGAAAATGAAACAAAAATATCTCAATATCCAAATATATTACACCAATTTATAATCTAACTTAATTGAAGTAACATACCAATTGTAAAAAAAATTAGGAAAAAAAACAAAAATATCTCAATATCCAAATATATTACACCAATTTATAATCTAACTTAATTGAAGTAACATACCAATTGTAAAAAAAATTAGGAAAAAAAACAAAAATATCTCAATATCCAAATATATTACACCAATTTATAATCTAACTTAATTATAATTATAAAATTATATTATTATTTTCAAAATTTAGTCAATATTGAATGGTAAAAACACTTGTGCGAATGCAATTAAAATATATAGTAAAAAAGGAATTTAAAATTTTCCATATCATTTCAATTTTTTTGATCTGCTTTGAAATGATTTCAAATATCTATTTCAGTGTCCGGAAACTCTAAAATATTTCACTTACTTTATTAAAAAAAATCATTGTTCCAGTATAGTATTGTATATAGCAAATAACTAGTTAGAATCTTGACCAACATCCAAAAATCCAATATTTAAAAGAAAAAAAATTAACTTCATGATCCCATCCTTGAAAAGAATTGGAATTGTCCAAAACCTCTATAGCTGATACATGGCAACTTGTAATCATTTCTCCATCTAACAAAATTGTCCAAAACCTATATTGTTGATACATGGAAACTTGTAATCATTTCTCCATCTAACAAAACACCCTTAGCGTTGCCACTCCTCTGTTTAGATTCCATCGTTGCACCAGTAAAGTTCGACCTGTGAACCTAACGAGAGCTAAATCCCTGCAATAGGCACTCTGATATCAAATATCGCAAAACGATACTAGTTCAGACTGAATCCGTAATACCCATATAAACTATGAAGCTCTTGACCTATTTAAACATGCACATGTATTGTTTTGAGGATAGTCCTGTTCTGGACATAAAGATTGGGTTTTGAAAAATTCCATGGAATATGTAAAGTTTTTTTGGTCTTGTTGTTGTTTTACTGATAGTGCTGTGGGGGTTGTTTGAGAGGGAGATTGTGGATGCATACAATACCCAAATTAAAGGACTTGTGGGGAAGCTGTTGGGGTTAATTGCAGAGACATTACAGTTGAATCCTGAGTTTTCCATAAGAATAATTTTTGTATTCTATTGAACTTTTCTTACGGTAGTGATTCTACCCCGCCAATTATTCCCTGAATCAAGAACCCTTCTAGATCTGGGTTTTCTCTGTCAAGAATCTCTTATAGCTCATATTCCTCCAATTCCATCTCACTTTGGGTCATTTCCTAATCCATTTCCAGTTCTATATCACTCATCATGATCCCTTTCTGTTTTTCGTTTTCCTGTGTATGATCACGGTTTTCTTCTTTCTCCTTCTCCTCAGGACATCCGTTCATTGCTTGATCTTCCACTGTTATTTCTTCATCCTCTTCGAGAACTTGGAACTGGTTGTGACTAATCTATTGTCCTTCATTTTGGTGTTGCCTTGGCCCTCTTTTGCCACTTTTTCCTTATGTACTACTTTGTGAAAGTTGTCAATTTCTTTCATTGTGTTAGTTTTGCTTTTGTTCTCTGCTTTACTGAGAGGGCAGTCTCTGAGTAGGTGCCCATTTTCATGGCATCTATGAAATCTAAATGGAATATGCTTGTAGTCTACGGTTTGCACCAATTCTTCATCAAAAACCTCCAAGATTACCTCATCCGGAAGAGCTCTAGATAGATCCATCTCCACACATATCCTTGCAAAGGAGGTGTATTGTCCCCTCCTTCTGGCTTCAGAAGCTTTGACAAACCGAACTAATTTATTGCCTATGGCAGCTAGTGATTATGTTTGCCAATAATCAAGAGGCAGAGGATAGAGTCTTATCCAGACCGAGACTTACATAAAAGTTTCCCGCTCCGGGACAAAGTTCATCATCCATGGCCGCATATAGAGACCTGCTGCTACATAGAAGTATGACCCGTCTTCAAACACTCTGTCTTTATCTTCAATGTTAATGAACACCACAGTAAAGAATCCCTTGGACCCCAGATGTAGATCAATGCTCCCTTTAAGCTTCCAGTGGTATTTGATCCATGTTTGTAAAGCTTTTTTAGTGGGCCATAATCCCATGAATTTGCAGATGATTGCATAAGTCTGCATGTGATCCCTGTGCGTCTGTAGCGCTGGATCATTTAAAACTACTCTAGGAGTGATTTCAGTTTTGGGTTTACAAGGTCCCTTTTGTCTTTTGTCGTTTATTCCCTATTTTTTGTCATCTTCCTCCTTGTCTTTTGTGCTTTTATTCTCCTTCATTTTGGTTCCTTCTATTTCCTCTTCCTTATTTCTTCTTTCTTTCTCAATAGTACCTCTGTCATTTTCTGTAGGTTTCTTGCCCTTATTGGCCACGACCTCCTTGTAGGAAGGAGTGGAGCTCCCTCCTCTGCACCCTTCCATGGAGAAAAACCTCTTCAACAATCTGTAGCCCTAGTTGTTTGCTCTCTGCTCTCAGTTTCCTCTATCAAAGTGTCAATTTCACTGCACACTCCTTTAGAATCTATTTTCATTGTTTATATCTATAAAATATGTACTGTATTTTTTAATACAAAAATTAATGCAGAAGTCTAAAGGTCCATTCATAGACAAAGCTATACACTGACGCTTTCTTGATTTTGGAGAAAAAAAAAAGAAAAAGAGACAAAAAGAGAGAGGGAAAAAAAAAAAAACTGACAAAAAAAAATTAATCTCTATGTTAGGATTATATACTCAATCTCGATAATTAAAAGAGAAGTTTGAATAATTCTTTTTAAATATTTAAAGTTTGAATAATTCTTTTTAAATATTTAATATGATAAATATTTTTAATGCGCATGTTTTTGTTTTCATGATAAATATTATTAAAAAAATATTTTCAATGTGCATGTTTTTGTTTTCATGATAAATGTTTTCATGATAAATATTTTTAAATGTAAGGTTGGTCTTTTCCATGATAAATATTTTTTATTTTTTAAATGTTAAAGTTTTCTTTTCCCTACCAATTATCTTTATTTTTCACATGAAAAATATTATAAACCAAATTCACGACTCAAATATTATTCTATATTTATTATAAACTTAATTTTTACGTAAAAATTATGTTATAATATTTCTTTGTTAACTCTTCTTTAAACTTTTAAAAGTGATCAGGCGATTCAGAAATCTGAGTCATCTTTCCCTACAATCAAATAAAATCATTTATTATTTCTCCTGAGGGAATATCAGTGTGTGAACTTGAGAGTTCATCCCACGTTAGTTTAACTTAATTTTAAGTATTTAAGTATTTTTTTTCATATATATATATATATATTTTTGGAAAATCACATTTTAATTTTTGTTGTCTAACAATTGAGTAGATTCATTATCCAGACTTGGAATCCAAAAACCCATTATCAAAACTTGGAATCCTATAATCTTTTATATATGGTAAAAAATGTAAAATGGTTGAGAAAAATTAAATATTAAACTAATAATAAATTAATTAAAATGAACTTTAAATAGTTAATCAATTAATTTAAAAAAATAAAAACTAATATACATATATATGATTGAATTATTATTACTTTCACTACTGTCTTAATTTACAAAATAAATAAATAAATAACTTAATTTGAAATTAATAAATGAAGTCTTAATATGTTATTAAAGTTTAGATGTGATCTAGGTTACTTAATATTATTATATTGATTAATATTAATATTTTGAGATAATAATTATTATTATTTTCTAAAAAACACCTTAATAATAATAATAAATAGAAATATTATTAAAAATATGAATTAAAACAAAAAACATTAAGAAAGAAAAGAGAGGGAAAGTCTCACGCCCCTACACCTGCGGTAGTCTTCCAACCGCTTGTAGCAAGGTGTGGCACCACCGAACGCTTTCTTTTCACCAATAATAACATTCGTGGACTACGCCTACTTTCACATTAACATACTTAGCTTGTGTTTCGCAACTAAGTAAAATGCAATTATCCTTTATACTTAATGAAGCCCATACTCATTCATTATCATCATGCAATTATACCAAGAACATCAACAATTGCAACAAGTATAAAGGGGAGGGGCAACTCCCCGTAATGTGAGTCTGCCCGACAATTTTATTAAGAATATCAGTTTACAATACAAGTGTGTCTTGGCCGAACCAAGTCTCACACTTAACCGAATAATACAAAGAGAGGCAAACCTGCCTTTACAACATCTTGTGCATCTCTTGCACAAAGGACGATGCTCACCCGAGCCACCAAGAATCCTTGCCAAGTCTTATACCAAGAACCGCACCTTAGAAATCCACCCGGGCACACCTTGCCCAATCCACAACCGGTTACAAGAGAGACTTCGAGTGCACCTTCTAAGATCTGTGCATGAGGTATGTGCACTACCTCTTATTTCTGCGCACTTTTAACCTCTACCTTGTGCGTACTTCTCCAAGTGCGAAGTTGATGTCCAAATGCTCTCAACGTATGCCATATATATATGCTTGTTACATTAGTTTTACATGTGGTCCCTTATGTGGGTGGTAGCCCCTTGTCCAACCCCAAAACTAGCACAATGCGCCCACAAGTCACTTCTTCAAGTCGGCTTGCAGCTTTAACCATCGCATATAAATCGTTCCACACTTAGCCGCATTTCTAAGTGTCGTTTTCACGTTTTTGCCTTTCTTCGCAATAAATGTCACATTTCTTCCGCAGCACCGTCGCACGCCCGTGTCGCCGCGCCCACCCGTCGTGCAGCCCTCGCCCACTTCGTGCACCTGCGCCTGCCCGTGCGCCCGCGTGCCCGTCGACCGCCCGTGCACCCGCACGCCCGTCGACTCGCCCGGCGCCCAACCGCGCCCGCGCTCAGGTAGAACTCGAGGACCTTACATCCTCCTCCACCTGAAATCGTTGTCGTCCTCGACAACATACCATCCCGGTAGCCATCCACCAAGATCATCATCATCCATGATGTTGACCCCTCCACACAAAGCAAACATCCTTGCAACATATGTAGAGCCTCATCTCCATCATGCTTCGACTTAGTGACCAACTGCCACCAAGCTCACCATACCAAGGTATGCACCTCAACAGTATGCTCTCCATCAGATGTCATCTCGATCCATGATTACTGACCTCCTGTCTTCATCATGTGTCCCCATGTGAACTGCTGTCATGATACTCCAACATAATGCTAACACATCTCTCTCCACTGCTAGCCCTCATGCCTGAACTAGTCGGATGGCCCGTCCAACTGCCACGCTCAATCCATGAGAGTGAACATCCTCATGCCACCATCAGTCGTTTCTCAAAACATCCTGCCACATTCTCGACTCATCAAGAATCTATCTCCATAATCCATGCTCAGGTCCATGGAACTCCATCCACCTCATCTGCAACATGTTGTCCATGATGTTTGGTGTCAATGTGCTACATGAAATCAGCCACATCTATCCAACATCATCATGTGTGTGTGTGTCTCCTCCATATGAAGAGATCCTCTCCTCAAACCGATTCTCGATGTGCCACATCTAGATCCATGAAGCACCCCTTCATCATATCTACAATGTGCCATCCCTCAAGTCTGCCATCGAAACAAGTATGCACTTGTCTCATCTATCCATGTGTCAAAGTAGTTGAGTCTCGGCTCAACCCATGCCCAAGTGTAGTCACCAAAGCATCCTCATCATCGTAACTCCATCACTCCAAAGTGTCTCATATCGATCCTCTACATCAAGTCACTCTTCCAAGCCATGCCCATACATGTACTTTGAAAGTATGCATCCCATACTGCATCAAAGTCTCCTAACCTCAGCTCCTCAATGCATCAAATCCTCTAAGTCCACCATATATGAAGTCCCTAAAAGTCACAACAACTCATGTCATCATGAGCTCCATAAGTCATCTCCAACCAACATCTCCATGTAGTAGGAATGTTCCATAATCAGCTCACAAATCCAACCAAGTCCATGGTCTTGTTGTACAAGAGTGCACAACCTCTCCATCAACTCACAAGTCTCCATGTCACACTAGAAAATCCATCTGCACAACATCCTTGCCTTGGCACTCCTCATTGGATGTCCATGACACCTCTACAAGTGCTCCCACACAATGTCCCTGGATAAGACTGCCATGCTCCATGTCTCCAACCTGATGTCCATGACTAAGTTGCCCATGTAGTCCATCACAACCATCGGTCATCCTCATCCAAGCTGCAATCTTCGGTCTAGTGAACTCGGTCACCCAACCATATCATCATCATTATGAGTCCCTTCCATCATAGCTCCTCCACCAAAGTGTCCACCAAGACTTGCTCTTGGTCTCGGCCATGAGAAGTCCACCCAAGAGTGTGCCCTCCAATCTGTCCATGAGTCATGCCGGGCACTTAGCCAATCTTCCATATGGCTAGAGCATGACTCATTCATCCACAACGATCATCAAGTTCCACCCTTGTCAAGGGCCTTTGCACCTTCTACCATAAGGTCACAAACAACCCCAACAAATCCTGCAACAATCAACAATCCTTGCCCTTCATCATCATCATGAGGCTCTTCCTCATTCATCCATGTCCGCAAACTGCACGATCCTGGTCCAACTTGATCATCCTCAAGTTCATCCTCCATCATTGTCATGTCTGCAACATCTTCAACTGTCACAGCTTCCTCTTCCTTGTTAGCACAATCTGCAACTTCATCTTGCTCCATTGTCCAACTAAGTTGAAGAAGCTCTTCTTCAATATTCCTTTCCAAGACTTCAAGTTCCTTTCGATTCCGGGGATTCTCTTCTTTCAACCTCTTCAACCTGTATAAGCTAAGCAAGAGCTTCCCTTCACCTTCTGCCAAACTTGCCATGCCTTGTCGTTCAGCTTGGCCCAAGCACTAAGCTTCACCTCTGCTAAACCTGCTTCCACTGTCACGAGAAACCCTGCTCAAACCGAGTCTTGAAACTACCTCCAAATGCTTCAACACCTAAACCTTGTTCAAGCCTCAATATCATCTGTCATCAACTTCAAACCTTTCATAAGCAAACCTTGCTCTGATACCACCTGTCACGCCCCTACACCTACGGTAGTCTTCCAACCGCTTGTAGCAAGGTGCGGCACCACCGAACACTTTCTTTTCACCAATACTAACATTCGTGGACTACACCTACTTTCACATTAACATACTTAGCTTGTGTTTCGCAACTAAGTAAAATGCAATTATCCTTTATACTTAATGAAGCCCATACTCATTCATTATCATCATGCAATTATACCAAGAACATCAACAATTTCAACAAGTATAAAGGGGAGGGGCAACTCCCCGTAATGTGAGTCTGCCCGAAAATTTTATTAAGAATATCAGTTTACAATACAAGTGTGTCTTGGCCGAACCAAGTCTCACACTTAACCGAAAAATACAAAGAGAGGCAAACCTGCCTTTACAACATCTTGTGCATCTCTTGCACAAAGGACGGTGCTCACCCGAGCCACCAAGAATCCTTGCCAAGTCTTACACCAAGAACCGCACCTTAGAAATCCACCCGGGCACAACTTGCCCAATCCACAACTGGTTACAAGAGAGACTTCGAGTGCACCTTCTAAGATCTGCGCATGAGGTATGCACACTACCTCTTATTTCTGCGCACTTTTACCCTCTACCTTATGCGTACTTCTCCAAGTGCGAAGTTGATGTCCAAATGCTCTCAACGTATGCCATATATATATGCTTGTTACATTAGTTTTACATGTGGTCCCTTATGTGGGTGGTAGCCCCTTGTCCAACCCCAAAACTAGCACAACGTGCCCACAAGTCACTTCTTCAAGTCGGCTTGTAGCTTTAACCATCGCATATAAATCGTTCCACACTTAGCCGCATTTCTAAGTGTCGTTTTCACGTTTTTGCCTTTCATCGCAATAAACGTCACATTTCTTCCGCAGCATCGTCGCACGCCCGTGTCGCCGCGCCCGCCCGTCGTGCAGCCCTCGCCCACCTCGTGCGCTAGCGCCCGCCCGTGCGCCCGCCCGCGCACCCGTCGACCGCCCGTGCACCCGCGGGCCCGTCGACTCGCCCGGCGCCCAACCACACCCACGCTCGAGCAGAACTCGAGGACCTTACATCCTCCTCCACCTGAAATCGTTGTCGTCCTCGACAACATACCATCCCAGTAGCCATCCACCAAGATCATCATCATCCATGATGTTGACCCCTCCACACAAAGCAAACATCCTTGCAACATATGTAGAGCCTCATCTCCATCATGCTTCGACTTAGTGACCAACTGCCACCAAGCTCACCATACCAAGGTATGCACCTCAATGGTATGCTCTCCATCAGATGTCATCTTGATCCATGATTACTGACCTCCTGTCTTCATCATGTGTCCCCATGTGAACTGCTGTCATGATACTCCAACATAATGCTAACACATCTCTTTCCACTACTAGCCCTCATGCCTGAACTAGTCGGATGGCCAGTCCAACTGCCACGCTCAATCCATGAGAGTGAACATCCTCATGCCACCATCAGTAATTTCTCAAAACATCCTGCCACATTCTCGACTCATCAAGAATCTATCTCCATAATCCATGCTCAGGTCCATGGAACTCCATCCACCTCATCTGCAACATGTTGTCCATGATGTTTGGTGTCAATGTGCTACATGAAATCAGCCACATCTATCCAATCATCATGTGTGTGTGTGTCTCCTCCATATGAAGAGATCATCTCCTCAAACCGATTCTCGATGTGCCACATCTAGATCCATGAAGCACCCCTTCATCATATCTACAATGTGCCATCCCTCAAGTCTGCCATCGAAACAAGTATGCACTTGTCTCATCTATCCATGTGTCAAAGTAGTTGAGTCTCGGCTCGACCCATGCCCAGGTGTAGTCACCAAAGCATCCTCATCATTGTAACTCCATCACTCCAAAGTGTCTCATATCGATCCTCTACATCAAGTCACTCTTCCAAGCCATGCCCATACATGTACTTTGAAAGTATGCATCCCATACTGCATCAAAGTCTCCTAACCTCAGCTCCTCAATGCATCAAATCCTCTAAGTCCACCATATATGAAGTCCCTAAAAGTCACAACAACTCATGTCATCATGAGCTCCATAAGTCATCTCCAACCAACATCTCCATGTAGTAGGAATGTTCCATAATCAGCTCACAAATCCAACCAAGTCCATGGTCTTGTTGTACAAGAGTGCACAACCTCTCCATCAACTCACAAGTCTCCATGTCACACTAGCAAATCCATCTGCACAACATCCTTGCCTTGGCACTCCTCATTGGATTTCCATGACACCTCTACAAGTGCTCCAACACAATGTCCCTGCATAAGACTGCCATGCTCCATGTCTCCAACCTGATGTCCATGACTAAGTTTCCCATGTAGTCCATAACAACCATCGGTCATCCTCATCCAAGCTGCAATCTTCGGTCTAGTGAACTCGGTCACCCAACCATATCATCATCATTATGAGTCCCTTCCATCATAGCTCCTCCACCAAAGTGTCCACCAAGACTTGCTCTTGGTCTCGGCCATGAGAAGTCCACCCAAGAGTGTGCCCTCCAATCTATCCATGAGTCATGCTAGGAACTTAGCCAATCTTCCATATGGCTAGAGCATGACTCATTCATCCGAAACGATCATCAAGTTCCACCCTTGTCAAGGGCGTTTGCACCTTCTACCATAAGGTCACAAACAACCCCAACAAGTCCTGCAACAATCAACAATCCTTGCCCTTCATCATCATCATGAGGCTCTTCCTCATTCATCCATGTCCGCAAACTACACGATCCTGGTCCAACTTGATCATCCTCAAGTTCATCCTCCATCATTGTCATGTCTGCAACATCTTCAACTGTCACGGCTTCCTCTTCCTTGTTAGCACAATCTGCAACTTCATCTTGCTCCATTGTCTAACCAAGTTGAAGAAGCTCTTCTTCAATATTCCTTTCCAAGACTTCAAGTTCCTTTCGAATCTGAGGATTCTCTTCTTTCAACCTCTTCAACCTGTATAAGGTAAGCAAGAGCTTCCCTTCACCTTCTGCCAAACTTGCCATGCCTTGTCGTTCAGCTTGGCCTAAGCACTAAGCTTCACCTCTGCTAAACCTGCTTCCACTGTCACGAGCAACCCTGCTCAAACCGAGTCTTGAAACTACCTTCAAATGCTTCAACACCTGAACCTTGTTCAAGCCTCAATATCACCTGTCATCAACTTCAAACCTTCACGAGCAAACCTTGCTCTGATACCACCTGTCACGCCCCTACACCTGCGGTAGTCTTCCAACAACTTGTAGCAAGGTGCGGCACCACCGAATGCTTTCTTTTCACCAATACTAACATTCGTGGACTACGCCTACTTTCACATTAACATACTTAGCTTGTGTTTTGCAACTAAGTAAAATGCAATTATCCTTTATACTTAATGAAGCCCATACTCATTCATTATCATCATGCAATTATACCAAGAACATCAACAATTGCAACAAGTATAAAGGGGAGGGGCAACTCCCCGTAATGTGAGTCTGCCTGACAATTTTATTAAGAATATCAGTTTACAATACAAGTGTGTCTTGGCCGAACCAAGTCTCACACTTAATCGAATAATACAAAGAGAGGCAAACCTGCCTTTACAACATCTTGTGCATCTCTTGCACAAAGGACGGTGCTCACCCGAGCCACCAAGAATTCTTGCCAAGTCTTACACCAAGAACCGCACCTTAGAAATCCACCCGGGCACACCTTGCCCAATCCACAACCGGTTACAAGAGAGACTTCGAGTGCACCTTCTAAGATCTGCGCATGAGGTATGCTCACTACCTCTTATTTCTGCGCACTTTTAACCTCTACCTTATGCGTACTTCTCCAAGTGTGAAGTTGATGTCCAAATGCTCTCAACGTATGCCATATATATATGCTTGTTAGATTAGTTTTACATGTGGTCCCTTATATGGGTGGCAGCCCCTTGGTCGACCCCCAAACTAGCACAACGCGCCCACAAGTCACTTCTTCAAGTCGGCTTGTAGCTTTAACCATCGCATATAAATCGTTCCACACTTAGTCGCATCTCTAAGTGTCATTTTCACGTTTTTGCCTTTCGTCGCAATAAACGTCACATTTCTTCCACAGCACCGTCGCACGGCCGTGTCGCCGCGCCCGCCCGTCATGTAGCCCTCACCCACTTCGTGTGCCCGTGCCCGCCCGTGCGCCCGCGCCCCCGTCGACCGCTCGTGCACCCGCGCGCCCGTCGACTCGCCCGGCACCCAACCGCGCCCGTGCTCGGGTAGAACTCGAGGACCTTACAGAAAGGGTATTAATTTAGGGAAAAAAGAGACAGGAACTAGTAAATACTAATCTTCCACCCATCGTCCCTATTCAGGGTGATAGATCTCTTTTCAATTTCGATAGCCTCCCTAAACTTTCGGTGATGGAAGTGGTCTATCTTTGCAATGACACGCAAATCTTCAAAACAAACATGGTGTTTAGTTTTGTCAATATGTCCTGCCAAGGCTTAGGAGCATGTCCTACAATGTCTGATGTCAGTTGCATGTTCACGAATCATTTGATTTATAGAGCGGCTTGTTTCACCAATGTAGGGGGTCCCACAGGAACATGGGATTAAATAAACACCCTTCATGTCTTTTGGATCATGACGTCTTTGACAGATCTAAGGGAGCTATGAATAGTGTTAAGGGGTCTAGAAGTGGAAGAGATCTCATTATTCCTTAAAATCCAAGCAATCTTTTTAGTGGTACCTTGGACAAAGGGAAGTTGAACATTGGTAACCAACTCTCTTTGATCTTTTCTTAATTTAGGACCTTTACTAGCCTTCAAGAAATCCCTAAGACCCTCAGACCAACTATAACCAGTATACTTAAAAACTTCGAGATGGGTCTTCTTCTCTTCCAAGTGATCTTTGTCAGATACCCTAAGAGCACGAGTGGCCAAAGTGCTGAGAACACCAACCTTTTGAGCCAGAAAATGATGGGAGTTAGCATGAAGGTATTTCTTTGTGTGGGTTTTCTTCCAAAAGACTTGGTGAGAGAAAGAGCCATCATTTCTCTTGGAGATGAGAACATCAAGGAAGGGAAGATTGCCATTAATTTTAGTTTCCATGGTGAACTTAATGGGGCTTGAAAGATTATTTAGATGCTAGAGGAATAAATCCTTCTCACGACAATGAGACCAATTGATGAAGGTATCATCAACAAACCTCTTCCAAAGCTTAGGCTTGAATGGAGCGGAAGCCAAGGTTTTCGATTCAAAATCTTCAAAGAAAATATTGGCAACAATAAGGGAGAGCAAGGAACCCATGGAAACACCACAAATTTTCCCATAGTACTCACCTTCAAAGCTAAAAAAGGTAGAGGTGAGGCAGATCTCTACCAACTTGGTTGTATGCGGATCAGTGATGCACTTGATCACTTCAAATGCTTTATTGATAGGGAAATTAGTGTAGAGAGAGATAACATCAAAGTTTACAAGGATGTCCCCGGACTCAAACTTTAAACTTTTTAACTCATTGACAAATGAAGAGGAATCCTTGAAAAAAGAATCGGAAATTCCAACTAGAGGTTTAAGTTTCTAAGCTAAATATTTAGCTAGGAGGTGAGTAGGTCCACAAATGGTGGTGACAATGGATCTTGGAGGGGGGGGCTCTTTATGGATTTGGGGAATCCCATAAATCCTAGGAGTGAAACGGTTGCTCTCAATAAGCTTATGGCTAATAGAGCTTAAGGAGCTACAATATTTTATAGTGGAAGCTGCAACATTCGATACTTTTTTTATAGTGTTTTTATGAAGCTTTCTGTAACTACCGCTATTACATAAATGATCTAACATCTTTCTTTTATAGTCATCTCTATCCATGATAACCAACACCTCCTTTAAAATTGTAATTTGAATAAAATTAAATTACATCACTAAATATTAATTTCTCACTAAAATAACAAAATGTAAACTTATCAAAAATATTACTACACTTATTTGATAATTAATTTTTTTAATTTATCGAATTTTGTTTTAAATTAATTTATTTTCATATATATATATATATATATATATATATATTAAATTATTTTAAAAATCCAAATGGCTTTAGTTCATGGTTGAATGAAAAATGTGTTTCTCCTTTAGAAATTCGAAGTCTCCTCAAAAATATTCTAGCTAGCTCATAACTTGTCCAAAAAAAACTTAATTTAATTAAAAAAATATTAAATTCTTACTAAAAAAAATTTAAATAAAATTTCAAATGTATGAATAAGTGTTTTTATTTTAAAAAATGAATAAATTTTATAAAAATATCTATCTTAGTTCCAAATCAAATTTACAAGGATTTAAATATGTTTTGATGTTTTTAAATTTAAATAAATAATATTTCTCTCAAAAAATAATATATAAATATATATATATATATATATATATATATATATATATAACAAATCAAATTTACAAGGATTTAAATATGTTTTGATGTTTTTAAATTTAAATAAATAAATAATCTTTCTCTCAATTTTATATATATAGAGAGAGATTCAAATTTAAGATGGTTTCTTTTTTTCACAAACACACATATATATAACATATTTTAATCATACTAAGAAACATTTTTTAAATCTTCCCCAATAGGGGTGTTATGGTTGACGGGAGAGGGTATGGGGCTTTGAGTCAACCACCCTTGAGCTCTCAATCCTTCATTTAATACAGTTTGTACACGGTGGATACTTCTCATGCATGAGCATGCAAATATACTTTTGGTGGGGGTCTTTATTTATAGCGTGGAAAGTTGGAAAGCCACTCTATGAGGAAATAATGAATGCCAAAGAGGAGACCTCAGTGTCCTAGAGTTTCTTGTCTAAGAGGGCGAGGTGGGTAGTTACCCTGGTGTGGAAAGGGCGTGGAAGCTAAGATGGACGGTATAGAAGAAAAAATTAAAGGGAACATGGAAGATTTGAAGACATATTTGACAAAGTTTCTACAAGAAATGTTTACTAATGGCAAAAGGGTAGTAAAGGAAACTCATGATGAGAACAAAAGAAATGTTAATCATGATTTCATAGACTCTAACCATGGATTGAAGACCCAACATGTTCCAAAGATCGATATGAGGAAGTTTTATGGCAAGGATCCCGTAACATGGATACTATAGATGAAGCAATATTTCGATATACATAATGTGAAAACACAAAAAAGGTACACATTGCAAATTTATATTTGGAACCAAATCAATTTGTATGGTATCGATGGCTTTTCTCTTGTAAATAATTTATCACTTTGTCATTTCTATGGAAGAAATGATAGCACATTATTAGGATACAAAAAGCAACACATTTTTTAGCCAATTGATAAATCTCAAACAAAAGGGTTCAATGATGGAGCACATTGAGGACTTCCAAAAATTGAATATAAGGGTAAAATATATTCTAGAGGAGCATAGGATTGATATGTTCATGGGAAATTTAAAGGATAACATCCAACATGAGGTTCGTCTTTGGGAACCTGATTCATTGGAGAAGGCATTCAGGTTGGCAAGAAAAATGGAAAGCATATGGCAACAAGGAAGCCTACCACCCACAACTATAAAGATGGAAGTGTTGTTTCTCCTAACCTTTCACCACCTACAGGGTTGACACCACAACAATTGGAAGAAAAAAGAGCAAAAGGGCTTTGTTACAATTGTGATAGAAAATACACTAAAGGTCTTACGTCTGCTGAGAAGAAATTAATTTACATAGATGGGGAAGAGAAGCAAGAAAAGGAATAAGAAATGTCAAAAGAAGAGGAAATACACCAGGAACTAATCCCAGAGAAAGAAGAAATAAATCTGACCATATCTTGTAATGCATTAACAGGAACTACCACTCCTTAAACTCTCAAGATAGAAGGGCATTGTTACACAGCAATTTGTCACCGTTTGTCACCGTCCCTGTTACCCCTCACCCGCACACTGGAGGACTCATTCCGGGACCTGTGAGAAGTGACATGACCTGAAACCACTTGCATCATATTCCTCTAAGTATGAGTTTCATATGCCCTGAAGACATCTCCTGCAAAATATCCATGAAAACAGCTATTTTTGCATTAGCGCGGGTCCACAGTTCACTGCCCGCGCCAATGAGGGAAATCCTCTTAAAAGGGCGCGCCATTGGCGCTCTGTCTCAGAGTTGCACTCGCGCCAGCCGAATTGAGTAAAGTTTTTAACCAACAAGCTCCCGAAGGTTCTCTTCAACCCATTCACCAACTGAATCTATGTTGAGCTAGGATGGTTTGGCTTCGAATCTCCATAGAAGGGAAAGTGGTTTGCCACCTTTCATGGAAGTTTCTAAGTGATAAAGCCAATCCCATGAATAATGTGGTTGATCCTATCTCTTTCTTCTCTATCTATAAAAGCTTGCCTCTATGCCTTAAGCAAGCTAGTCATAGTTACAATAGTTCCAGTTCTAGCATAGTGATAGAGAGTTTGAAGCTGCAAGAGCCTTCTTTGCACCCATAAGGCCAAATCTAAGTAAGGAGATTCTTGTCACCCAAAGAGAGAGAGGCTTGTTCCTCATCCCAACAAGCTTTGCAAGACTTGTGTAGCTGACTACCCAGCCAAAGGAGGATTTGACGTCAGAACAATGGTTGTATTCTTCTTTGTTATTTATTAATAATAGATGACTATCATTATGGTTCCACTCTCATTGTCTTATGTTTGATGTTGAGTTATATCTTTTCTTACTGATATATAATTGCATCTACTAGATTTTATGCTTGTTTTCGTGTTGTTCTTTGCATGTGCAGGTATCCAATCATGGAGATCGTGGGGATCGTGACAGGCCGAAGCAAAGGAACGAGGGCGATATCTCTTCTACGAACACTAGCGTTGGAATCCAAGTAGGTTCTCACCATCCACTTCTTATTTGCAATTAGGAACTTGCGTGATAGCATTGTGTGATTGTTGCTAGACCCGGTCTGGGATAGTAGGGATCGTCTCTGTCCGCAAAGATGATTTACCTCCACAACAATTTGGCGACTCCGCTGGGGAGTCTTGTCTCTTTGGTTTCTCGTTTGGTTGCTTAGATAGCTTTCTGGGTTGGATTTCTTGTTGTTTCTTGCTTCCTGGTTTGCCTAGATACTGTCTTCAAGCTCGGAGTTGCTTGCTTTTGTTTTTGACTTAGCAAACTTGATTAGCACACTTTTTAGCCTTATAGTCACACCAATTGGCGCAAGTTGCTCAAAAACAACCCACGCCAATCACATAAAAGCGCGAGTTGCAGCCTGACAGTCGCGCCAGGCCTGTCAACTTTTCCAGTTCGATTGTCTTCAAGCCCTCTGAGCTTGGATTTGTATTTTGCCGCGTCTTTTTCAATTACTGGAGTGTGTTTGATCCTTGTTTGACTGGTTTTAGACCTTCACCCTTCGGGTGTTTGCCTCTTTCTATCGGTTTCACATTTTAAGCCCTAGGGCATCTAGTGGCTTTGTGCGTCGAGCCTTCCGTAGGAGTCTTGGGTTCTTTGATCGTCCAGTCGACTTTGTGATTACTTTTTGCATTTGCTCAGTAGTTGTCAAAGCTTTTTCTTGTTATTCAAGTGATTTGCTTCTTTTTCGCTTGGGTTTCACTTGGCTTCGTTTGGGCTTAGATCACATAGCTCATAGAGGTCTTTGTGCTTTCTTCTTGGTTTGAAGGACTGTTTTGGTGTTTTGGGGATTCGATTGTGTTCTCATTGAGTGAAATTGATCTTTTGCTCGGTGTTACTATCTCTCAAAATTTGTTTAGTGCACTTTTCCATTGAAAAGAAAAACGAATAATCTCTTTTGCGTTGCATTAGTTAATTGAAATTAGAAGCTTTTCATTGATTAAGCGATTTAAAACAAAGAAAAGTTTTGTTTATTTGTCATTAGCTGCATTAGAGTGGTTCTTGATTGTTTGTGGTCATTTTGTTTGAAAAATTCTCAACTCTCTCGTAGTTAGTATTCATCGAACGAAATGATATTCTTTGGCATATAGTTTGCATTTAGGGAATTGTGAGAGATTACATACGGTAGGACCTGGAAATTGAAACTTAACTAAAGATCAACCATAAAATGAACTGAATGAACTTAAAAACGCATTGGAACATAACGCTCACTAATTAGAGGTCTAGGCTAGAGACGTGCTCCGGCGTCGTTAAACCTAGTCACTGTTGTTTCACACTACGGTTGGGTGATTCCTCCTTTTGTGACTCGATAGTGGTCTAGCACGGACTTGAGCTCCCACGTATCGTCGCGTATATAGGGGAGAACCCACTAGGTTATCATCCTTTATCCACAGGAAGCCGTGTCTGCCGCCTTACAAGCCGTAACACACCGAACACAGCATTCGAGAAGATTGACTGTCGTACGGGAAGTCCTTGGTTTTCATATGACTGCCAAGGTGTATATGCAGTTTTACGGATTTGTTTGGTAAACCCTTTGCCTAGTCTCTCCAGAGTAGTCACTTTTGATCCTTTTCGGACTCCTTAAAAGAAAAGTTTCACTTGAGCAGTTTGTCACTTCGGGCTCACAAAACATTCGAAGGTGACTAGAGTCACCTTTTTGTCCTTTTCTCGACTCTTAAAACATGAAAAGGTCAAGTTGTGTCCTTGCGTCTTAAAATTTATTTGGCCGCGATTAAAATTACCTGGTTAGATCTTGTGTGCGTTAGTTTGAGTAGGGTCCTTTATCGTTAGATTCCCTTAGGTTTTGTTTGAAGTTTGTCATCCTGGTTGAACCGTCGACTCCCGTTCCAAGTGATCAAGGGTCTTCGTCTTTCGTTGCTCCTGAGGTACCGGTTGTAAGTGATACTCTTCCTGTTATCCCGAGTATCCAATCGATCAACTCTCGTGCTCCGGACGACGAAGGTTACGAAATTCATTGGAACCCCATCTGGGAGCCTGAAGAGGACGATATTCCTTTTACCCCCCTGGTGTTTCGTCTCCAATGTCTACCTCTCACATGGATGAGACATCTCCTAGAGTGAGTGAGACACCTGTTTTGTCGAATATCGACACTCCCATCCCAGCTACTTCTCCGCCCCCCCCCCCCCCCCCCACGCTACCAGTCGTTGAGGGATAGGGTAAGTGCCAGGACCCCTGCTTCGAGTATGTGGGACCCCCACATCACTCCCACCACGGGATCTTTTGTTTCACATGTCCACACTACACCTGTCACTTCAGTTCCGACAAATCCAACTGTTTGTGTAGCACATTCAACTCCGGTTGTTAGTGCCGTTACCGCGTCTTCAGATCTGAATACTGGTGCTGGTCCCCCTCACGGTCAAATGAGTAGTGGTCAGCCGGCACACTCGCCCAAAGTTGTTCACCCTGCACAAAGTGCTCCACCATCTTCTGGTCCCGTCCCAGGAGGGGGGCCATATGATGCCTATGGACAAGCTGTTCAGGATCCAAATGCGCAAGGTCCATTCTTTTATTACGATTCTACTAGTCAATACCTTCAGCTTTCTCGACCCTTGCCTACTCAACCTATTGTTGAGGTTTCGGTACCGTTATCTGTTGCTTGGAATGCCACCACTTTCCATGGGGGCCAAGAAATGCATGCACAGCTTCAGGGACAGCCTAATGAAGGCCAGCCATCTTATGTGCAAACCCCCCAAGGGTAGCAATATTATGGCCAGTCTTACCCAGGACAACCTGGGGGCCCACAAGGACAACCCTATCAGGGACAACCTTCGGCCGCTGGTGGTCCATCTTTTACTTATCTAACTCAACCTTCTGGTTACCCGGGGCAACCTGGCACCCAGCAAGGTTACCCGTCTGGACAACCAGGACAACCTTACATCCAACAAGGCCAACTTGGTATCCAGCAGGGTTATCCCTCTGGACAAACTGGACAAACTTATATTCCACAGGGTCAACCGGTAGTCCAACAAGGGTATCCTTCTGGGCAAGGGGGGCAGTCTTACGTACAGCAGGGCCAACCCACTGCTCAGCCTAATCATCCTTTTCTGGGCAAGCAGGTCAGCTTCTTGCATAGCAAGGCCAACCCACTGCCCAGCCTAGTCATCCTTCTGGACAGGCTGGCCAACCTCAAGGTCAACCGGCCGTCCAGCCCGCTCAACCATCTGTTCCGCAAGGACAACCCTCGGTTGCTCAAGGACAACCTGGCACCTAGCAAGCACATCCTTCTGGGCAAACAAGTTCGTCCTAGACCCAAACAAGCCAACCTTCCGGCCAGATAGTCCAAGCTCAATCTGTTCAAGGACATCCTTCTGGGCCCCAGACTCAAATTGGTTATCAAATGCAAGGTGGGCCACGACCCCAACCTCCTTACCAAGCGCAGCCTTCTTATCAGGCTCAGTATGGAGCTCAGCAAACGTATGGCTACCAGCAACCCCAGGGGCAAACTCAATTTACCCCTTATCAAAATTATCAACAAATGCAGGTCACTCCTTACCAGAATTATCAGCAACAGTACGTTGTACATGCAGGTCAAGTTGCTAATCCATGGGGTGCTGGGGGGCAGACCCAGGGTCAACTGTCTGCTTATGGACAAAATCCTTATGGACAGAATCCTTATGGACAGAACCCCTATGGGCAAAATCCCTATGGGCAGAACCCTTATGGGCCAGGCCCATCCAAACAAAGTCCATGGGGGCAACCACCACCCGATTGGAACCCTGGTACTACCTCCCTCCCATAGCCACAAATGTCCTTTAATCCTCAGTTGCCTTTCTTAGCGACGTTGGAACTTCCAGATGTGTCCAAGTTGACGAATGATCCCATTCTTCATAATCCATATTGGCCACCAGTTCCAACTAAGATACCTGGTGATTGCCCGAAATTCGATGGCAAAGCTGGTGAGGACCCTCAAGCCCATGTCATGACCTATCACCTTTGGTGCTCATCCAACTCATGGCTTGATGACTCCATCCGGCTCCACCTCTTCCAAAGGACTCTCACCGGCTCAGCCGCTAAGTGGTATATTGAGTTGAATCGCGGAACATTTCAAGATTTCAACTTGCTGGCTATGGCATTCCTAACTCATTTTCAGTTACCCATTCGGTATGAGACAGGGACACATCTCCTTACATCTCTCAAACAGGACACTGCCACGCATATATCCGATCATATACATGAATGGAGATGGCGTCGTCGCTTGATCAAATTTTGGATTCCTGATCAGCTCCTGACCGATTGGTTCACGACTTCCTCTGTCCCTGCAATTGCACGAGACATCGCCATGGGAGCTTGTGTAATTGAAGAGCAGACTATCGCGCATGCTCAGTACCTTGACTTGGTATATTCTCAGTCAGGTACTTTATATGATTATTTTCCAGACGCCCCGAGACCCGGAACATCCAAAGCTCTGCCAAAACCATATGTTGACAGTGTTATTGGCTCTGTAAACGCGTCTTCAAAGAAATCATCCGCGAACCCTGGGAAGCAAAAACAGAATGCTTCTAATGGAAACACTTCTCAGGGTCAATCTAATTCTGGAAGTACCTCCGAGGTAAACGTCGTTCAGTCCACCACGGCGGATAAATCCTCGAAAGGGAAAAAGAAAGGGAAAGCCAAGAATAAATCCGAACAGCCCAAACAGGACTCCCCTAAACCTCCACCCGAGGAAGGAGCCAAACGTAAACCTAAGTATCCTTGTCTTATCTGTGATGAGGATCACTACACTAAAGACTGCCCTAGGCGGTCCGAAGTTAGTCGATTATTGAAAGGTGCTCCTGGGACTCCTGCTGTGCTTAAAGAACCTTTCCCTTCACAGCAAACTCAAATGGTGGCAGATCCATCGCAACCCTCTTCTTCATTCGGCTCTCAAGTCTTCATGGCTGGGACGATTCCCATCCATGTCACTACTCGAGCGAAAGAATATCCATCTCATGCCGGGAAAGAGCCGGAGGTCCCCTCCAGCACTCCTCCGTCCAGTTCTGGTCCTCTCCACATCGAAAGACCTAGCACTGAGACGACGATCCGACCCCCTCCAAAAGGTGTACTCCGGAAGTCTTCTTACAACCCGAATGCTCGTGCTGCTCAGCACTACAGCATTGTTGAGGACTTAGCCCAGGTTCCGTCTGCTATGCCCGCTCTAGAAGTCCTCCAGAGTTGCCCCTCCCAGAGGAAGTCCTTGCTATCGACCATCGGTGGCATAGACCCGGCTGACTCGGATCTGATTTCTTTTGATCTCGAGGACTATACGCCGAGACTGCCTCACCAAATCGCTTTCCTTATATAGGTCATCATCAATGGTAAAACGATTCATCATACAGTCATTGATGAAGGTGCCTCAACTTGCATCATGTCTGTTGCTTGCTGGAAAGCTATTGGTTCTCCAACATTGAGCCAGTCTCCTACGACGTTAGAAGCCTTTGATGGAAGAGAGTCCCGTCCTTACGATATCCTCCAACGCTTGCCCATCTCCTTGGAAGGGAAGACGGTAGAAGTGGAGGTCGAAGTTGTCGACGCTAATCTTACCTACAACCTCCTCCTCGGACGTAGCTGGACATACGCCATGCAAGCCGTGGCTTCCTCCCTTTTCCGTGTCATTCATTTCCCTCATTAAGGGAAGATTGTCACGGTGGACCAGCTCTCCTTCTTCGCCTATTCTTCCGAAGGTAATGTGTCGTTCGTAGAGCATACCTCCAAATCATTCGAGAGTGTGGGAGCCGGACTCTTTAAGGATCCCGCTCTAATGGGTGTCTTTCCCCTTCCACCTCCGAATCTCGCCCCTATTAACATGATTTCCGTGCGTTCTGATCCGTGGGTCCTTCCTCCCGCTAATCAGATAGAATCCTGGGGCGATATGATGCCGTTCGAGCACAATAACAGTAATGTCAACCTTCACTCCATTTTCAATGGACTGAAGCTTGGGGGGCATGTACCTCGAATTGAGACACCATGCTGGGGGGCATGCCCGTTCCTTTATTCTCGAGCATAATTCATGCGCTTCGATTTGTACATGCGTGTGTATGTGTGTGTGAGTTTTCATGTTTTCGGTTTGGTGTGAAAGCGTGATTGCCCCTTATTGTGTCTTTTTTCTTGTGCAGATGTCGGGTGCACCTTACATTGGTTTCGCTGATGGTGCCTGCCGCAGTACTCGTAATTTGTCCTATGCGGCATGGGTGATCTACGATCCTCACGGTGAGTTGATATATCTTCAAGGTGTCTGTTTAGGTTGTACTACAAACAATGTTGCTGAATATAGCGCTGTTATTGAATTATTAGCCGAGGCAATTAATCTCGGTATTCGTACATTACTTGTTAACCTAGACTCTCAACTTGTCGTCCATCAGCTCAATGGGCGATATTCCGTCAGAGACCATCACATTTTAAGGTTGTACTTACGTGTTAAATTGTGAGAAAGGAATTTTGACTTTATCACATATCAGCATATTCCACAACGATTAAACACATTATCTGATGCATTGGGCAATCATGTATTAGATAGACATTTGCGTAATTTATAATCAAAACATCATACAAGCAAGCACATAAAAGCACAATAATAAACCATATGCATATGTGTATATATATATATATATATATGTGTGTGTGTGTGTGTGTGTGTGTGTGTGTGTGTGTGTGTGTGTGTGTGTGTGTGTGTGTGTGTGTGTCATAATGTTTGCACCGCGTGCATTACAAAACCCAAAAAATAATACATGTTCATCCTGATACATCCTCGGACAACATGTCCCTCAAAAAATATGCATGAAAGAAGCCTAGGAGTCTATTCGTGGTGGTGCTCATGATAGCACGCCACCGCGCGCACCAAGCGTCTCAACAGACGATGGATGTGGGTCGGCACCCCCACTGTGTGCCTCTGGTATGCAAAGGGCACGTCCGCCAATCTAGCGTAGCCTGGAATCCCTTGGGTAAGTCCCTCGAGATTCTGCACCAGCTCTTCCCCCACGGCACCCCTTGCCTGAGGATCAGCTGCAGGTTGATCCCTCCACGCTATAGGAGACAAGCCGGCTGGTCGCTCTGGGCCCACATCTACATATACATACAACTGTCATCAGAACATGCATGTATTGACAAAAAAAAATGAAAATACATAAAACATCAAAAAGAGAAGATCATACCTAACTCCTCTTCCCACTCCTCTCCCTCTGGCAGTGGGAGGTCTGGGTCCCCCATGAAGTTGGTTCCCGCGTATGGCCAATCCTCTACCACGATCAGCTGACAGCGAAGCCATATGAAGAACTCGGGCCGCCAAGACATCTGCTAGCCCCCTCCTCCTCTGGGCATCAATGCTGCCCAGCGAGCCCTCCTAGGCTCTTGCAGCAATGGGTCCACCACTACAGCTCCCTGGTACTGGAAGAGGGGTAATCGTTCCAAGAAGAACGACACCACAATCGAGCCATACCCGAACTGTTTCACTCCCCCGCGCTTACACTTTGTAAGCTGCCTTTTGATATTTGTAGTCACCGCTATAGCCCAGTCAAAAATGGTGGGGTTAAGGCATTCTGTCGCTAGTAACAGATGATTCTTGCTTGCCTCATGGGGTGCTTGTACCCCAGCTGCACGCGTGATAGTGAACAGTATCAACCTAAGAGCCAAGTCATGGATGGTAGCGATATCCACCTTGGCACTGTTTTTCCCAAATTGTGCCTCTGGACACACACGAGCCTTCACTTCACCTATCTTCTCCCCGAAAGGCCTGCTTCCGGTCAAAATAGGGCTCGCCCCTCTCCGTGATAGCCCAGTAATGAAGTACACATCAGATACATCCAGCTCTAAGGTCTGATCCCGTAAGCGAAATACTTGGTCATCAACATCCCAAGCATCCACTATGAACTGTAATAGCTCCGGTTGAGCTCGCAGATAAGAGGTGAGGAAGAACTTTTTGAGACCACAGTCTCTCAAAGCATTCATACATCCCTCATCCGCTATGGCCAAGGCGTCTACGGCATCATGCTCCCGTTCTTTCCATTCCACCACCATTTTTGCTTGTTTCCTGCACCCACAAGGATGAATAAATCATTAATGAAACCCTGGTAGGCTTACAAACCGGACAAATTTCAAAAATGATGGGAAAATTCAAGTAAAAAGTTAGGTCGCGCGGTTGGCGCGACTGTTTCTAAAACAGTCGCGCCAATGGCGCGGCACCTTTGGGCAAATCACCCCATTGGCGCGGACCCGTGCCGGATACCCGTGCCAATGGGGCGCAACCCTAAATTTTAAAATCCTCCTTGCGGAGGCTCAATCATGGAACAAAATGCATAAAAAAGGTATGAAAATAGAGCTAAGGGAAGCGCCTCTTACCTGGAACTGGCGGAATCTCAAATGGTTGCACAGATTGGCGGTAGTCACTGTTCGAAGTTTGCTCCCCAAATGGACCACTACTACTATGCAAGAGGTAAAAAGTAAAAGTAATTCTATTTTTTACATTTTCACCATATTTATAGACTTTTTGACTTGTAATTAGGGTTAAAGAGTTCTTTTTGAATATTTTAATATATTTTTGGTCGAAAATGGATTTTACGCTTGTTTTTGGTGCTATGACAGGTCCTTTTTGCAACTTCGATGGTGAAACGAGTTGTATTTTATACTTTTTCGGACTCGGTAAATACACGAAAAAGTCACTATGGAGTCATCTTTCAGCTCTTTTCTGACTCGCTAAAAATGAAAAGATTGTCGGGTTACCCCTCTTGACTCGTTAAACTTAAATAAGAGGCGGTCGTCTTTAAACCCTTTTCTGACCGTGTAAAAACGAAAAGATTGTCGGACCCTTGTCGTTTCAGGTTCGTTAATGGTTACAAAACGACGTGATGTTGATCGCTTTTTTACTTTTTTAGATCGATATCACTACTCATGAAAAGTACTCCTCGATCGTAATGGTCGGGCGGTTCTTTCGAGCATTGTTTTATACTTTTTCGGGCTCGGGAGACACAACTTTACGAAAAAGGACCCCCCCTGGAGTTCGCTTTTCTGCTGTCTTTTCAGACTCTCTAAATAGGAAAAGATGTCAAGTTCTTCCTTTGTCAGACTCGTTAAAACTTAATGACATCGGATTATGTCGTAATGACGCCTTACAAGCATATGCTATCCCCGTCAAGCTTATCATTCAAAAATAATCGGGGTACTCGCCAGAAATCGTGGGGAAAATGGACCCATAATCATTATCGTGTCGGCAGTATGTCGCTCTTGAACATGGCACTAGTCTGCATTCGTGTCTGGGTGGGAACATCTCATCTTGTTTTACACTAGCCTCCATGGGTTTGGGTGATCCTATTTGACCTCTCATCTGCTCATTGCCTTGTCACCATGACCTCTGCTCATTTGATGTCAAATACTGCCAAGTCCACTATCGTGCCGCCGATATGTTCAAGAGAAGTTGACCTCTGCAGAATTACAACCTCCCTCTGATACCTCACATAATTCTGAATCACCACAACATCTTTCCTCTGTCTCGTGTCAATGATGTGGGAAACACTATGGCCCACCTTTGATCAAGGTCACTTCCTGTCGACTTTAGCTCATTATCCAGGAAGCTGATCTAGAGACTCCCTTCGGTGCCTTGGAGCCTGCATGCCTCAATGGCAGGTTCTTCATGTTCGACGAGAGGTTTTCATCATTGGCCTCCGATCGAATGATTCTACGGGTGTTCGACGCCAGCTCATTGATTCACACGCCGTAGATTGTACCTATAGTACCTTGAGGGCCATTGTCATTATTGGTGGTACCTCTTGCGTCTGTTAATAGTTGTCATCATTGACTGGTAATCAGACGATGTTCATGCATGTTCAACTTCAACTCATGTATTCACATGCTTGGACTTGTACTCTGTTCGGGTCGAGATGCAGCGCAAGACCCTGGAGTTTGTTTGTTGGAATCTAGGCTGCCATTTGTGGCTTATTATGATCATTACATGACTCATTCACTGGATGGCTGCGACCATGCCTGAGTCTATTTATCAATCCTCTCTGGATGGCTGCGTCCATGCCTTGGGTCAAGATCATTATGTACTCTGCTATGGATGGCTGCGCCCATACCACATACATCATGTATTTGAGATATCAGTTGTACTTCTTTACGCAGGTTCTCCGGTGGCCATGTTTTCAGTCACGCATGTTCTTGTAAAGCATTTCACCCCTCTCTCTCCCTCGGGCCTCATGCTTTAGGGGGCATCTGTTACACAACAATTTGTCACCGTTTGTCACCGTCCCTGTTACCCCTCACCCGCACACTAGAGGACTCATTCTGGGACCTGTGAGAAGTGACATGACCTGAAACCACTTGCATCATATTCCTCTATGTATGAGCTTCATGTGCCCTGAAGACATCTCCTGCAAAATACCCATGAAAACAGCTCTTTTGCATTAGCGCGGGTCCACAGTTCACTGCCCGCGCCAATGAGGGAAATCCTCTTAAAAGGGCGCGCCATTGGCGCTCTGTCTCAGAGTCGCACTCGCGCCAACCGAATTGAGTAAAGTTTTTAACCAACAAGCTCCCGAAGGTTCTCTTCAACCCATTCACCAACTGAATCTATGTTGAGCTAGAATGGTTTGGCTTCGAATCTCCATAGAAGGGAAAGTGGTTTGCCACCTTTCATGGAAGTTTCCAAGTGATAAATCCAATCCCATGAATAATGTGGTTGATCTTATCTCTTTCTTCTCTATCTATAAAAGCTTGCCTCTATGCCTTGAGCAAGCTAGTCATAGTTACAATAGTTCCAGTTCTAGCATAGTGATAGAGAGTTTGAAGCTACAAGAACCTTCTTTGCACCCATAAGGCCAAATCTAAGTAAGGAGATTCTTGTCACCCAAAGAGAGAGAGGCTTGTTCCTCATCCCAACAAGCTTTGCAAGACTTGTGTAGCTGACTACCCAGCCAAAGGAGGATTTGACGTCAGAACAATGGTTGTATTCTTCTTTGTTATTTATTAATAATAGATGACTATCATTATGGTTCCACTCTCATTGTCTTATGTTTGATGTTGAGTTATATCTTTTCTGACTGATATATAATTGCATCTACTAGATTTTATGCTTGTTTTCGTGTTGTTCTTTGCATGTGCAGGTATCCAATCACGGAGAACGTGGGGATCGTGACCAGCCGAAGCAAAGGAACGAGGGCGATATCTCTTCTACGAACACTAGCGTTGGAATCCAAGTAGGTTCTCACCATCCACTTCTTATTTGCAATTAGGAACTTGCGTGATAGCATTGTGTGATTGTTGCTAGACCCGGTCTAGGCTAGTAGGGATCGTCTCTGTCTGCAGAGAGGATTTACCTCCACAACAGGCATATCAAAAATAAAAAGGTAATATTTTTTATTGATTCGGGTAGTACCCATAATTTTATTCATTATAAGATAGCCAAGGAATTCAATTGCTTCCTATGTCCACCACCAGAGTGTCAAGTAATTGTTGCAAATGGAGGAACCATAAATTGCTCTGGAAAGTGCCATAATATCAAGCTATCCATGGGAGAATATGTCTTGAATAATCCAATGCTTTCCATTCCAATGGGTGGTGAGATGTTTTACTAGGAGTTCAATGGCTACAATATTTGGGTACGAATAGATTTTAATTTTCAAGAATTTTTCTTGAATTTTTTTTGGGAAGGAAAGGAATTTGAATTAAGGGGTATCGAAGGGAAACCAGGAGAGATAATTATAGCATGAAAAATCTTCTAAAGAAAGAACAGTGGGGTGTAATTTCACAATTATGTTCACTAGAGGTTCCCACGTCGAAATCATTTATTTCTCCAAATCTCCAAAACTTTTTGGATAGTCATTCCAATGTATTTGAGACTCCCAAAGGCCTCCCACCTATTCGTGATCCTAACCATGCTATTCATTTGATTCCAGGAAGTGTTCCCCCAAACATCAGGCCTTACAGATATCCATATGCCCAAAAGAGTGAAATTGAACGTATGGTTTCAGAAATGCTAGAGGTTTGTATAATTCAACCTAGTCAAAGTTCTTTCTCTGCTCCAGTGGTGTTGATAGACAAGAAGGATGGATCATGGTGCATGTGTCTGTATTATAGGGAGCTCAACAAGATTACTATTAAAGATAAATTTCTCATTCCTATCATTAATGAATTATTGGATGAATTACATGGAGCAATTTACTTCACCAAGTTGGATCTTCATTCAGGATATCATCAAATCAGAATGAATATTGAAGACATTCCAAAAATAACATTTATAACTCATGAGGGTCATTATGAGTTTTTGGTCATGCCTTTTGGCCTTACCAATGCACCTTCTACATTTCAAGGTTTGATGAATTCTATTTTCAAACCTTCCCTAGAAAATTTGTGTTCGTATTTTTTGATGATATACTAATCCAAAGCAAGTCTTGGAAGGATCATGTTCAATATGTTAACAGGGTGCTCAAACTATTGGAGAGAAACTATTATATGCAAAAAGCTCAAAATGTTTCTTTGGAGTACAAGAGGTGGAATATTTTGGTACTCAGGTACTCCCAGTGGGGAAACTTGAGTTCATTTCAATATGTTTGATTGGTAATTTGTAGCAATCTATTTCAGTTAATTTGATTTATTATCAGTTTAACTAGTTCTAATTGTCATAAGAACTAGTGGAGGTCAAGTTGTGGAAGTGGAACTTCAACCACACTCAATGATCAACCAGTTAATTGATCAATCAACCCAAAATAATTGTTGCATGGAGAGAATTTGATTTACCCAATTGAGATGGATATTCCAAGGCAGTGTACTATCAGTTGTAGCATATTCCAAGGTGTACAGGTGGTGCATGCAGCCTGAGGAAGGACCTAAGGTAATTCCACAATTCCATGGTGTGAAATTCCTAAAAATAGGGGTAATTTCCCAAGGGAACAACGCAAGGAAATAAGATCTTGGAGGTATTGAAAACTGGCTAAGTGTTGGCCAAAGTCATTCAGTCAAGCCAAGGGATAGACTATACACTTTCAAGGTGTGCTCGGGCGTGAGCAAGCAGATGTATTTCATCTTTATTCTCTGATTAATGCAATATAAATAGTAAGGGGTTTTGAGCAGTTGCTTTCCCCTAGATAAATATTTGTGCATGTGTGATGTTTCCTTTTGCATGTCTCTGATTCTTGTTCTAGATGGTGAATTAACTTTCGTCGATCAGTAGAGTAGCTTCAAGTCTTGTGATTTAGAAAATTTCATGAGCAATTTTGAATCTACACATTAATTTCTACAAAGTTAATTGTTATTAAGGAAAGAGTTGTTTCTTGAGTCAAATGAAGCATGAATAGTTCTTGTAATGGTTCGTGGTAATCCAAAAACCACTTTGTAATGTTAGAGGTAGGTTCGTGGTCAGTCAAAACCCCATGATGTAATGGTTCATGGTTAGCTAAACCACTTGATGTAATGAATGATTCATGGTTAGTCAAAGTCACTTGATGGTTAGTGATAATCCAAAATCACTTGGAATTTGTAATGGTTGAGGGTAAGCCACAAAAAAACCCATGAGAAGGTCAGGGGTAAGAGAAATAAATCCTTGATATAAAGATGATGCAGTTCAGAATATTGACTCAAGATCCAGATGATGCAGCGCATGAAGACAATGATAACTAAAGATACAAATGAAGATGAAGAAGATTGAAGATGGAGCAGAATCTAGAAGATTGAAGACAAAGACAACTCAAGACATTCAAAAGACTGAAGATGAAGACAATTCAAAGATGATATTGGAATATTTCCAAATGATCATTATGGGGGAGAAATGATGAAATAATGAACCATTTGTTAATTGGTAATGGTTAAAGTTGTTATTTTTGTGTGAGAGAAATTTATGGAGAGATTTATGGAGAGATTTGTGGAGAGATTTGTGGAGAGATTCGTGAAGTGATTTGTGGAGTGATTTGTGAGAGATTTATGGAGTGAATGCTAAAATATTTCTAAGATGATTCAGAGATTATAAGAGATGGCGGATTCCAGAGACCTTTCCTCACATGTATAAATATTTGTGTTTGATAATCAAATTAATAGAGACCCTGATTTGCATTATAGTTAAAAAAATTTCTCTATAATTTTGTTGGTGTAATTCTTCACCCTACACTATGATTCTCCTCCACCACCTTCCTTCACACTCCTTGCAGTCAACTTCCCTCCCCAACTCCATGTCACTTGGAACCCCACTTCACACCACTCTTATTTCCCTTTGATGCTTTTTCCCTCACACCACATCTCCTTTGGCTTTCCTGCTATGCTCCCTTCTCCTAACATACATCTAGAACAAATGAGGATCCATAGGAGCTTTGTGAATCGTGGCACTAGAAATGTTTATTCTTGATACTGAGTCTTTACTGCAACAAGAAAAATTCTAACTCTCACCCTGGACCCTATCCAAATGGATTTAGATCAAGCCACTACAATATCTATGGCTGGCCACAATGATTTTACTGATGTTGAGATCCTTGCATTTGTATTTGAGTGGATCCCTAACTCGAGACACACTCATGAAAAACAAAATCAATACCTTTATACTATAGAGCTTCACTGGCACATAAAATCCCTTCAGCATTGGCAAAAAGCTGTGAAGCTCTCAAAGAGATATCTATGTAATTTTAGTTGAGAATTGTGATATTCCTATCGAGCACCATGATTTGGCTATGTGATTGAGATGTATTACAACCAACCTTCTCAGAGGGAAGGGTCCTGCTTCTCCAGGAACTCATGTAGCTCCAATTGACATCTCCATGTCAAGATGATATTTTTATGGCCACAGTGGCATCTTGAGCTTCCAAGGACATATTTCTCAATGGTTTTGGTCTCTATTTTTCTATATGCGGCAAAGTTAATTTTATGGTGATGATGATGATGGTGGTTAACGTCCGCTGAGACCAAATAATGATCTATCGGACCTAAAAAGACAAATTATTTATTTTGATTTAAGATTTTATTCCTATGCTCAAAAAGCTTGGAGAGAAGCCTCCCGAGTTCACTATAATTTTGGCATTGTAAAAGGCTAGGAAGGTCGGTATTGTAACAAAGGTTGTGAAATTGAGATCTAATATATTGCTCTGGTTATTATGTTAACTATAGTAGTCTTATGAAAAAATTAGAACAATATAGAAACATTGTTATTGTTTAGTCTAAAATACTTATATTCCTCCAATGATATAATATCCCATTTAGCATACAATAACAAAAATGAAAAACAAAAAACAAAAATAACATATTTTAAATAATCAATAAAATCTTACCAAAAAACTAGTTAATAAATCAATTGAAAGAATTATCATGCTGCAACTTTAAATTATCAACTCAAAATTTCCAATGACTTAATTTTAATGTGACCATTACTCTTAGAATAAAATTATCATTTCCAATTATTTAATCTAATGTGACCATTACTCTTTTATATTTAAAAATCCAAATACATCACTTTCATTATCATTTCCAATTATTTAATTCTAATGTGACCATTACTCTTTTATATTAAAAAATCCAAATACTTAACTTCCATGTGATTATTACTTTGTAGGTTAAGAACTGCAAAATATACACTTAATATTCTATGAGTGAGGAGAATAATAATCCAACAATCCACAAAAGTAAGCCACTTTATACTTAATTTCTATTCTCATGTGTTCATTACCTTCTTAAAAAAAACTATTCAAAGTCCAAAGATACTTTTATAAAAGCTATTGAAATCCGAAACACGTATGTGTTGGAAGAATAATAATCTACCCATCAACAGTAATAAGCCACATTTTTCATTTTCATGTGGCCATTACCTTTAAATTAAATTAATCAAAGTTCAAAGCTCTTTAATAGAAACTTTTGAAGTCCATGTGCCCATTACGTTTTTAAATAAATTATTCAAAGTTCAAAGCTCCTTTTATAGAAACTATTGAAGTCCAAAACATGTATCTGTGAGAAGAAGAATAATCCACCATTAACAAAAGTAAGTCACTTTATAATTAAATTTCATTTGCATGTGGTCATTACTTCTTAAAGAAAATATTCAAAGTCTTTAGGAAACTATTCAATTTTCATTTTCCCGTGGTCATTGCCTTCTTAAAGAAATTATGCAAAGTCCAAAGTCGAGAGCAAACTAATAATCCACCAACTGACAAAGAAACACATTTTATGTCAATATGCCACTTACATTTCTATATCTTATGTCAATATGCCACTATTCAAAGTCTAAAGCAAAATAATAATCCACCCACTGACAAAGAAACACATTTTATGTCAATATGCCACTTACATTTCTATATCTTATGTCAATGTGCCACGATTCAAAGTGTAAGGCAAAATAATAATCCACCCACTGACAAAGAAACACGTTTTATGTCAATGTGCCACTTACATTTCTGTATTTGAAGAGGTTGTAAAATAATGGGAAAAAAGGGTAGATTTTGATGTCTTCGTTTATGTGTTCATTGCCGTATTTTCTCTGCATCACTTCGTTTATGTGTTTATTGCTGCATGACGTCTTTCATGTACTCATTACTGCATGGTGTGGTCCGCTGATCTGATGTTTTGTTTTTCTATAAATCACCATTGCTCTTTAGCCATCTGCATAAAAGTGCTTTGTATATTCTCCACGAAACCAAGAAGAGAAAGCCCACCGATCCAACATCCTATCAGAACCCAGCCATCAGTGCATTTGAATCTATTACTCTGACCAGAGAGGAGCGATACCCTCCGTGCAGACTTATTTTTCTGACACTTTCACATAAAAGGTAGCGCAAATGAAATTATGAAGTTACGCTTGAAACTTTAACGTGACAGGTAATGCAGTGCAACCATGCCCTTTGCCGGCCAGAAAATCTGATTACGCACTGACAGATAAGATGCATTAGTTTATTTTTATTTATTCGTAGCACACTACAAAATTTAGGAGTAGTCTACCTAGGCGGTAGAATGGCCTTTTTTCCAGCACTGGCCGGAAAATCGTCCGGCTCTGGCTACCGGAAATCTCTCCCTCCTCCGCCACCATCTCTCAGCTCCACCACCCTCTTTCTCCGCCACCTTCCCTCACCGCCCTCACAAAAAAACAGGATGCAGTTAGAGCGCCTGACATCCCTGACCGATCGGGGATGAGCTGGAATTCACGCGGGGAGTAGAATCGCCGATTCGAAATGGTCACTCCCAATTCTGGCATGAACGAAATTATAGCGGGCTGCAGAAGCTTTCAGATGCCGATTAAGGCTGGGAACAGGGGAATTCAGTAGTTTTTTGAGTTGGGTTTTCGAATTTTTTGTTACAGGATCGATCAATATCTGGGTGTATATTCAGTGTGTATGTAACAGAGAAAAGATCAATGCGTTGTGGAAAGTTATCGGTGGAAGGCGAAGCAGAAGAAATCGTTGTCTCGCCAAAGGCCTGTTCCCGGCAAAGGCATGGGAAAAGGTCGAACCCTTATTCTTCGAGAGGGCTTGACAAGTTCAAGAGTGTCTATGCCGAGCTCTCTGCCAGAAGAGAATATATTGCCAGAAAGACTGGTGCGCCAGAGGCCCTGGTGAGGTTCGCTTATTCAAAGAATGGATGGATCCCGGTTGTGGTGAGAGGCAGAGGGGTAATTGGGAAGAAAAGCAGTGGTGCGGGTGCTGCTGGGGTTTCGATCCTGGGACCTGCTGTGAACAATAATGGAAGGGCGGGGAATTAAGGAAAAAAGATGCACGAAATCAGATTAATGGCTTGTCTGAGAGTACTTCGATTTTTGTGTTCGATCCGAGCAGCCATAGCTCGATCATGCCATGGTCTCGGATTTTCAAGACTACGGCTTTTGGTGTTTTGGGTTTGAGTGCGATACGGGTTAAAAAATCGTCCTTTCCTGCGGCAGCGGCTATGGCCTTGGTCATGGCAGTCGGCAGTATGATGTGCATGAAGAAATATATTTTGTCTGGGGTTTCATGGTTCGCAACGTTTTTCAGAAACCCTAGAAACCCTAAAGCTAGTCAGAATGGAGGGCGCGTCGAGGCAATTGCAGAACAAAAAGACATTGATAAATTCAGCAGAAGAATCCCAAGACTAGTCCTTGCTATCAGTGCGCCTAGCAGCCCTGCGAGAGCTCATGTTCAGCGAACCCTGATCTCCGTTACAGCTTCTCCTAGGGTTGTGAAGCCGAACATCAGCGATCATGAGCACAAGCGTCTTCATCATCAATCTAAAGTTAAAAAATTCAGAAGGTATGTGTCCATGGATAGTCGGCCCGCCAGACCCACGAGAGAGTATAGCTTCAACAGGAGGACCAGGCCGGCCATGACTCACAATACCAGAGTGGATGTAGCTGCTATGATCACCACGCTGCTTTGTTTGGTTTTCCTCGGCCGGCTCTGTGCAATTTTCTTCACATGTTCCTGTTGGTATCTGCTGCCAATGTTGGGAAAACATTTGAATAAGGAGAAGTGATAATACCGGGACTGTGGATATTCATACCAGTGAGAACGAGAAGAAAGCGATCAGGGATGGATTAGTGCAGGGGAAGGATAATTGATAAGATAAGTTACGTTATGTGATGGGGTTTAACATTTAGAAGGGGCATTGATTACAATAGAAACAGTAATAAATGGTGGACCTTGAGACTCGAAGAAACCATGGTTCCCTTGTTTTGCTGGAGTAGATCTTCATGGGAAAATACAGGTCCATCGTTCCAGAATTGATTGCAGCGGCCTCGACAGTGTGGATATTAGATTGGCCTGGGTACAGGAAGGTCAATGTGAATACAGTGCTGTTGAGGAAGGTTGGATCAGCCTGAGTACATGGAGGTCAATGTGAATACATTCCTGTGGAGGAGGCATAATTGACAAGGTTAGTTGTGGGAACTATTTCCCCTCTGTGCAATTTTCTTCACACCAGAGATCAATATTCAGATGCCCGGACATACTTCAGGCAGTCTGAGCCTACTACTTACATCAATGCTCCACTGGTTGGCGCCCTTGCATTTTTCCGTGGTCATCCTTCCTAGCCAGTATGTGAAAATTAATGTGCACCAAATTCCTCTCACAGAATTGAATAGTCTACCTAGGCTGTAGAATGGCCCTTTTTCCTCATTTTCCAAAGAAGTTAGATAAAAGTGTCATAGTGCACAATGAAGCAGTGTCAAGTTAGTGGTTCAGGTCATTAATTGACAAGAGGAGGGATCATCTACAGCACAAATGACATGAGGAAGGCATCAAAAGCATGGACAACACCATGATTTCTTATGTAAAGGAGACAAATGTGTTGGTTGGTATGGACAGGATGTAACCTCTGCTCACTATTTTTCTGAAGGCATATGAAGTTGGTTGTGCTTGTGTGATGCATTACCCTTCTGGTTACTTGCTTATGGTGGCCAGCAACTCTTTTCTATGTTCTGGTATAGTTTCAAGACTTCACTGATTTGAGTGCTATGAAAACCAAGGCCAGTTCTCGACAATGGAGCACCCCACTCATCAAAACAGTTCTAAGCATATCCAGTTCTGTTTCTAGTGGTTCAATTTGTTGGCTTTGAGATGCCAATACAATGCTCTGTACATGAATGGCTACAATCAGCCTCTGTAGGTGATGTCCACTTGTGAGGGAACTTTGGACGCTGAGTTTTTGTACTCAAGAAAGACTCATAATTATGCTGTGGATTTAATGTATTATGGGGGAGCATTGAAGATACCGATATCAATAAATCTGTTGTTTTAACATTTTAGGATACGTTTTAATGGGTAGTTGTATGTCCTGTCAGGGAGTAATCTAGAAAGTTCCTTGTAAGTAATCTGGAAAGTTTCTTGCAATGTACCCAACATAGAGGCATGGAGTGTATAAAAGGAAGCTAGATGCAAAGTAATAGATGGGAGATTGGGTGAGACAAGATGCTCCTCATGGGCAAAGTTTATCCTTTGTATTTGTTGCAGGGACAGTTGGTTAATGAATTATTTGTCTTTGTTATTCTCCCTAAATCTGTGTTGTCTCATCTGAATACTTTTTTGGTTTGCTAGCAACTTTTCGTCTGTGGTTTTATTACATAATATAATCTAGTTTATCTCCGAGTGTTTATTTTGGAACACTTGGTCATCATCTTCATGATCCTTCATGCAACAACTTATATCAGGAAAACCATCACTTACCTATTAAACACAAATAATGTTCATATAAAAGTTTAACAGTGATATAGAACCAAAACAGATCGCCAAATTCTAAAGTGCATTCATTGACCTTCAGGCATGTGACAATACAAACAAAAATTGGCATGCCATCAATTAACTTGAAGGACAGAGCTTCACATGCAAACAAAGATTGTTGAAAAGCTAAGTTGCACAAAATGTGGAAATGTGTACAAGTTTCTGAAAAAAGGAAATAGAAGATCTGAGATGTGAAGAGAAATGACACACTTCAATTTTATGCATCTGATACACCATAGGCATCAACTTCAAATAATATCAAACAAAAAGTGCAAGGTATAGCACTTGCAAAGAATGTTAGGTAAATGTCTAGGGCCTATATATCAACAAATGAAACAAGACTTTGTAGAATCAACACATGCGGAATCAAAATGGTACATGGAAATATAGTGTGTACCTAGTGCATCTCATACAAATGCATCTAACTAGTGCTACTGTAGAAATTTGTGCAACAAGTTCTAGGACATGCAACTACCTATCTCAGTAACTTGATTAAAATTAGGTGACAAGTTTGATTAATGAGCAATGTGAGATATATTCGATTAGATTATTTATGAGTCACCTAAGATTGAACAAAGAGACCAGTTCCTTCATAACATTGCTCAAATTACAAATTAGAAACAGTTGCAAGTAGAATGCCAAGTCACAAGTTAGGTAACTGCTGCAATGGAAAAGTTAGTACGATGAGATGGCATGATATCAAATATGAGAGATATGAAATATTGCTTGCAAAATGAATAAAGCTTGTACTTCAATGATATGACAATATTTCAGCAATGTGACCAAGTACAAGAGCAATAGTGGATAATTGTAAATGCAACAAGATTAGAAGCCCACAGTTTTCAGTAGAATGCTAAATGAGATGATGCAAGACGATATGAGAACTGCAAGACGCAGATTAAATTGTTTCACTGAGCTCACAATTATGTTCCAACACCAAACCACTTGCAACCAATATTATCAATTAAACAAGTATTTCAAAGTCACTCAATGAAGCAGCATTGGAAATGATGCCAAGGTGATTAGGTGAGCTTTATTATGATTCTCTTCCACTTATGGAGATGTCAATTGTAAACAAGAGAAATTTCAAACTTATGCAAGCACCATGATATGAGTACTTTGAGATGTGATTAACAGTGATTTTAAATGAGGCAAATGCAGCAAGAGCTTAATGTGAATTCCAATCACGAAATGCAATTTATGACTATGTAATGATAAGAGAACAACAGAAAATGAAATAGGATAGTAGCTAGCTAAGAGACAGAAGCCTACCCTTGATACCTTGACAATATCATGATTAATGCAATTACCAATCTGTTATGCTTTCGACTGCCACAATAATGCATGAGAAAACCAATGTAGGACTAATAAATGCACCAGACCCTAAGATATACCAATATTAGTCCACTGTATCTACTTATTATTGTGATGAAATCAGCTCTCAAGATCATTCACAAGATGTGTAATAACCAAATTTAGAGCTAAGAACAATGCAAGGATGCCTTTGTGAAGAGAGATCAAACCACTGTAAGTTCAGTTCAGGCTTCTGCAACAATGATATCAGTCATGTAACAATCAAATCAGTCATAAAACATGCATAAGATAATAGGCAAAACACTTGTGATTTATCTTGCAATTATTATGGGTTATTTTAATTTATTAATGTTTTTGGGTTTATTATTAGGTGTCAATTTTGATGATTAAGGTCACTGTAATGTATTGCTTCAGAACTGGTTATTGTGGCAGTCAACAAAGGTGGGAATGCGAGGCCTTCCCTTGATGACTGTTATATCAATGCGAGCCCTCAAAATTAATGTTTAGACCATAAATGAATATTGTGATCCCTCCTCAAGGCAACACAGACCTGGAACCACAATTATGTTAGCCCTAATGTGACAAAAGGATATAGATCAGCCCTCAAACTCCTTGCATCCAGGGTTAGAGAGGGTCCTAGGCCTTTCGGACAGGACTAGAGACCAAGATTGATGTATCAATGAGTTCCCAAAGTCAAAATAAAAGTAGAAAACCTTTGCCCAAGTGAATGCTAGACCTGCAATCACCCACAGTTAGCCTCTAGGAGTCTAGACAAATTTATGAGCATTCAATGGGTCAGAACCCTGCAATAATCAATGAAATCTAATGCCAAACCCTTGGAACAAGCCTGCAACAAAGTCAAATCAGCATGGAAATGGAATGCAGCTCACTTATAACCCTTCCAAAGGATTTGTGCATTGAGGATGTTGTTTCATCGGTTTTTCCATGGTTTTAACGTGACATTGGCTATATTTGTGAAGGAGAAGTGATCTAGAGAAGGTTTGGGACTTATGATTGTTGAACAACAACGTTATTATGAAAGAGAAAATTTAGGGTGACAACTTTTACATGATAATTGTGCAGCAATAATCCCATCACTTGCACACTACAGTCCTGCATAGGGTATGTCTTAGTGTCTTTTGGGCTTGTTTAAGGATCTAAAATAGTAGACAACACTTTATTCCCAAGTTTATTTTTAGCATATTAGATAGCAAGATCAGTGGGCATGGGTGTTTTGAGAAGAATTTGTTTACAGCCTGTTGGTGATTTATTTTTGGCAAACATCAAGTCACTCAGAGTTAGCACTACATGTAGAACTTATTAGTCCAGTTTGATCCTTTTTCCCTCATGTTTAAGTGAGAAAATAAGGTCCTACAAAGAAATCATATCGTAAAAAGTGTCTAGAGAGGACCATATAGAACCATTATAGATCCAACAACCAATGTAGATAAAATTCCTTCCTCCCCCCACCCAAATTGACCTGATAAGACCTTCATTTAGCAATCCCAGCATGCAAAAGGAGAGTCCTACCTAAGGTCACAAGTATTGTCTTCTTTCCTATTTGTTACTAACCATTCTTTGGCTAATCTGAATTCTTCTACTTGCAATATTGTAAGATTAACATCCAGAAAAATATTTTTGGGTAGTGAAGCAGGTTTCTTCTTGGAATTTCCCTCTGACGAGGAGAACCAACTCATGTGGGTAGAGTCTATTTCTATTCAACCCCTTTCTAGGTTGATGTTTCAAATCAATGATGTCATGGATGAAAGAAAATCTACAGAGGATTTGAAAAAAGAGAGGGAAGGTCATAGACTCTTAAGATTCAATTACTTAGCGCATTGGATCCACTCTTTTGTATACTTGGCTTACACAACAACCTACACAATCAGGGGAACCTTCTTCAACTCTACCATTTGGACCCAGGATTTAAGGTCATCAACTTGTTTATGTATGAATTGTTGACGGGCCACTGCCTCATTTTTCCAATTTTCCTACTATGAAATAACTTAGGCTGCCTATATTTGACATCAGCCTCCTCATTATGGAGGTTTCCCATTCCTTAGCCTGTCACAACCTCTTTAATGCAAACTTGTTTTGTACCACAGTCTCCACAATTGGGGGAGCCTTCTTCACTCTACCACTTCGACCCAGGGTTAATGCTCATCAACTTGTTTATGTAGGAATTGGTGATGGGTTGCTGCCTCATTTTTCCAATTTTTTTCTTCAAAATATATTAGGTTGCTTATCTTTGATAGCAGCCTTCTCTTTATGGAGGTTTTCCATTCCTTAAGGGTGGCTTGGAGGTGTCATTTTATAAATGTTTTATTTGTTGATTTAGTTGTTGGTTTCCAACTTCGATTTCTCAAGCTTGTTCTCCAGTCCGATTTTCTTGTTCCTCTTGAGTTTATTGACTTGCTTCATGAGGGTCTTGATCCCATAGTGGCACTTGCTCTGTTAGGTTAAACACCAAAGGAGTGGTATATGTGATACATATTTTTTGTATCATTTTTGTTTTGAATTTTTGCATGTATTAGTGTCAAATCTAGTTGAGTTTGTTGATACACAGGTCCTTGATATTCACTTTGCACTAGTTTCAATATCTTTTAGTTTTTGACCTTAAAGATGAGGTCTGCGGTTGTATGAGATGCACTGGGTACACACTATATTTCCATGTACCATTTTGATTCCGCATGTGTTGATTCTACAAAGTCTTGTTTCATTTGTTGATATATAGGCCCTAGACATTTACCTAACATTCTTTGCAAGTGCTATACCTTGCACTTTTTGTTTGATATTATTTGAAGTTGATGCCTATGGTGTATCAGATGCATAAAATTGAAGTGTGTCATTTCTCTTCACATCTCATATCTTCTATTTCCTTTTTTCAGAAACTTGTACACATTTCCACATTTTGTGCAACTTAGCTTTTCAACAATCTTTGTTTGCATGTGAAGCTCTGTCCTTCAAGTTAATTGATGGCATGCCAATTTTTGTTTGTATTGTCACATGCCTGAAGGTCAATGAATGCACTTTAGAATTTGGTGATCTGTTTTGGTTCTATATCACTGTTAAACTTTTATATGAACATTATTTGTGTTTAATAGGTAAGTGATGGTTTTCCTGATATAAGTTGTTGCATGAAGGATCATGAAGATGATGACCAAGTGTTCCAAAATAAACACTCGGAGATAAACTAGATTATATTATGTAATAAAACCACAGACGAAAAGTTGCTAGCAAACCAAAAATGTATTCATATGAGACAACACAGATTTAGGGAGAATAACAAAGACAAATAATTCATTAACCAACTGTCCCTGCAACAAATACAAAGGATAAACTTTTCCCATGAGGAGCATCTTGTCTCACCCAATCTCCCATCTGTTACTTTGCATCTAGCTTCCTTTTATACACTCCATGCCTCTATGTTGGGTACATTGCAAGAAACTTTCCAGATTACTTACAAGGAACTTTCTAGATTACTCCCTGACAGGACATACAACTACCCATTAAAACGTTTCCTAAAATGTTAAAACAACAGATTTATTGATATCGGTATCTTCAATGCTCCCCCATAATACATTAAATCCACAGCATAATTATGAGTCTTTCTTGAGTACAAAAACTCAGTGTCCAAAGTTCCCTCACAAGTGGACATCACCTACAAAGGCTGATTGTAGCCATTCATGTACAGAGCATTGTCTTGGCATCTCAAAGCCAACAAATTGAACCACTAGAAACAGAACTGGATATGCTTAGAACTGTTTTGATGAGTGGGGTGCTCCATTGTCGAGAACTGACCTTGGTTTTCATAGCACTCAAATCAGTGAAGTCTTGAAACTAGACCAGAACATAGAAAAGAGTTGTTGGCCACCATAAGAAAGTAACCAGAAGGGTAATGCATCACACAAGCACAACCAACCTCATATGCCTTCAGAAAAATAGTGAGCAGAGGTTACATCCTGTCCATACCAACCAACACATTTGTCTCCTTTACATAAGAAATCATGGTGTTGTCCATGCTTTTGATGCCTTCCTCATGTCATTTGTGCTGTAGATGATCCCTCCTCTTATCAATTAATGACCTGAACCACTAACTTGACACTGCTTCATTGTGCACTATGACACTTTTATCTAACTTCTTCGGAAAATGAGGAAAAAGGACCATTCTACAGCCTAGGTAGACTATTCAATTCTGTGAGAGGAATTTGGTGCACATTAATTTTCACATACTGGCTAGGAAGGATGACCACGGAAAAATGGAAGGGCGCCAACCAGTGGAGAATTGATGTAAGTAGTAGGCTCAGACTGCCTGAAGTATGTCCGGGCATCTGAATATTGATCTCTGGTGTGAAGAAAATTGCACAGAGGGGAAAATAGTTCCCACAACTAACCTTGTCAATTATGCCTCCTCCACAGGAATGTATTCACATTGACCTCCCTGTACTCAGGCTGATCCAACCTTCCTCAACAGCACTGTATTCACATTGACCTTCCTGTACCCAGGCCAATCTAATATCCACACTGTTGAGGCCGCTGCAATCAATTCTAGAACCATGGACCTGTATTTGCCCATGAAGATCTACTCCAGCAAAACAAGGGAACCATGGTTTCTTCGAGTCTCAAGATCCACCATTTATTACTGTTTCTATTGTAATCAATGCCTCTTCTAAATGTTAAACCCCATCACATAACGTAACTTATCTTATCAATTATCCTTCCCCTGCACTAATCCATCCCCGATCGCTTTCTTCCCGTTCTCACTGGTATGAAGATCCACAGTCCCGGTATTATCACTTCTCCTTATTCAAATGTTTTCCCAACATTGGCAGCAGATACCAACAGGAACATGTGAAGAAAATTGCACAGAGCCGGCCGAAGAAAACCAAACAAAGCAGCGTGGTGATCATAGCAGCTACATCCACTCTGGTATTGTGAGTCATGGCCGGTCTGGTCCTCCTGTAGAAGCTATACTCTCTCGTGGGTCTAGTGGGCCGACTATCCATGGACACATACCTTATGAATTTTTTAACTTTATATTGATGATGAAGACGCTTGTGCTCATGATTGCTGATGTTCGGCTTCACAACCCTAGGAGAAGCTGTAACGGAGATCAAGGTTCGCTGAACATGAGCTCTCGCAGGGCTGCTAGGCGCACTGATAGCAAGGACTGGTCTTGGGATTCTTCTGCTGAATTTATCAATGTCTTTTTGTTCTGCAACTGCCTCGACGCGCCCTCCATTTTGACTAGCTTTAGGGTTTCTAGGGTTTCTGAAAAACGTTGCGAACCATGAAACCCCAGACAAAATATATTTCTTCATGCACATCATACTGCTGACTGCCATGACCAAGGCCATAGCCGCGGCCGCAGGAAAGGACGATTTTTTAACCCATATCGCACTCAAACCCAAAACCCCAAAAGTCGTAGTCTTGAAAATCCGAGACCATGGCATGATCGAGCTATGGCTGCTTGGATCGAACACAGAAATCGAAGTACTCTCAGACAAGCCATTAATCTAATTTCCTGCATCTTTTTTCCTCAATTCCCCGCCCTTTTGTCCATTATTGTTCACAGCAGGTCCAAGGATCGAAACCCCAGCAGCACCCGCACCACTGCTTTTCTTCCCAATTACCCCTCTGCCTCTCACCACCACCGGGATCCATCCGTTCTTTGAATAAGCGAACCTCACCAGGGCCTCTGGCGCACCAGTCTTTCTGGAAATATATTCTCTTCTGGCAGAGAGCTCAGCATAGACACTCTTGAACTTGTCAAGCCCTCTCGAAGAATAAGGGTTCGACCTTTTCCCATGCCTTTGCCGGGAACAGGCCTTTGGCGAGACAACGATTTCTTCTGCTTCGCCTTCCACCGATAACTTTCCACAACGCATTGATCTTTTCTTTGTTACATACACACTGAATATACACCCAGATATTGATCGATCCTGTAACAAAAAATTCGAAAACCCAACTCAAAAAACTATTGAATTCCCCTGTTCCCAGCCTTAATCAGCATCTGAAAGCTTCTGCAGCCCGCTATAATTTCGTTCATGCCAGAATTGGGAGTGACCATTTCGAATCGGCGATTCTACTCCCCGCGTGAATTCCAGCTCATCCCCGATTGGTCAGGGATGTCAGGCGCTCTAACTGCATCTTGTTTTTTTGTCAGGGCGGTCAGGGAAGGTGGCGGAGAAAGAGGGTGGTGGAGCTGAGAGATGGTGGCGGAGGAGGGAGAGATTTCCGGTAGCCGGACCCGGACGATTTTCCGGCCGGTGCCGGAAAAAGGGCCATTCTACTGCCTAGGTAGACTACTCCGAAAATTTATCATAATTTAAATTAGTTATTTGTTAATGTTGGCCGACTGTTATTATTATTTAAGGAAAATCATCCCACCTCAACCGTAAATATAGTTATTACTGACTCTGATTTGTTAATGCTGGCTGACTTATTACTGTTATTTAAGGAAAATCATCCCACCTGGAATTACCTGCTGTGGTCAGTAAGGGGGCAGAATTTCACCTTTTGGCCTTAACTTGTTTCTTTATATCAAAATGCCCAGCTCTTAACCAAACAAAAACAGTTTTAGGACATACTCCAATCAAATGGTATATGAAAAAATTATAAAATTTTGTGAATATAAAATTTAATATTTTAAAAATTAAAAAGTGAAATTTCTATATTAAAAATTTATAATAGTGATTTAATTTTGTAAAGTTTTTTGTTACTAAAAATTTAATTTTTTAAAAGCTGAAATTTTTATATTAAAAATATATATAAATAGTAAATTGCATATTAGAAAATTTGCAATTGTGAAAAACAATTAGTTTCATATTGAAATATGGTAAAAAATAGTAAGTTTATAGTTACTAAAATAATAAATTCATATAACAAAGATTAATAAATCCTTATTGAATTTTAGGGAATCTTTCCTATAGAATTCGAATAAAATTTGGTAACTATGCTTTAGACTTATTTAATTTAATTCTTTTACATTTTTCAGAAGAAAAAACAATAAAAATTTCTTTTAAAAAAAGAACTTCATCACATGTTTGAATTAATTTTTATTTTTCAATTTTTTTAGAAAATTGATAAAATTATTAGTACAACATTTGAATTATATAATCTAAAATTTTTAGAAATACAATTTTTTTTAAATTAAAAACACATTTTAAACAACTAAAAATCACAAATACGCTCACCATTTCAGATTGTAGTTATCGCGCCAAATCTTGCGCTTGATAAGTATCAGTTTTCAATTCGGTCACGTGGGCGACAAAGCTGCTCCCGTTGTGGGAACTGGGAGAAAACTGTTTTTCACAAAGCACAATGAAAGACTTTTCCATGTTCAACATACGACTTTTTACAATGCCCCCTTGACATTGAAATATAAGTCAAAAAGATAAAGGTCACCTATGGTGTCCCGGAAGCCACGGCGAATAAACTCTTGAACTTTTCCATGTATGCAAAGTCCTGGTCATAGACGCGTTTCAATTCCCATTGAGTTCCTACCACTATAAATTTGACCCAAAACTCCGATTTTAATCAATATTGCCTGCACCAAGCTGTTCAGATACTGAATCCGTAATACCCATATAAACTATGAAGCTCTTGACCTATTTAAACATGCACTTGTATTGTTTTGAGGATAGTCCTGTTCTGGACATAAAGATTGGGTTTTGAAAAATTCCATGGAATATGTATAGTTTTTTGGTCTTGCTGTTGTTTTACTGATAGTGCTATGGGGTTGTTTGAGAGGGAGATTGTGGATGCATACAATACCCAAATTAAAGGACTTGCAGGGAAGTTGTTGGGGTTAATTGCAGAGACATTACAGTTGAAGCCTGAGTTTTCCATAAGAATAACTGTTGTATTCTATTGAACTCTTCTTACGGTAGTGATTCTACCTCGCTAGTTGTTCCCTGAATCAAGAACCCTTCTAGATCTGGGTTTTCTCTGTCAAGAATCTCTTGTAGCTCATGGTCCTCCAGTTCCATCTCACTTTGGGTCATTTCCTGATCCATTTCCAGTTCTATATCACTTATCATCATCCCTTTCTGTTTTTCGTTTTCCTGTGTATGATCACGGTTTTCTTCTTTCTCCTTCTCCTCAGGACATCCATTCATTTCTTGATCTTCCACTGTTATTTCTTCATCCTCTTCGAGAACTTGGAACCGGTTCTGACTAACCTGTTGTCCTTCATTTTGGTCTTGCCTTCGCCCTCTTTTGCCGCTTTTTCCTTATGTACTACTTTGTGAAAGTTGTCAATGTCTTTCATTGTGTTAATTTTGCTTTTGTTCTCTGCGTTACTGAGAGGGCAGTCTCTGAGTAGGTGCCCATGTTCATGGCATCTATGACATCTAAATGGAATATGCTCGTAGTCTACTGTTTGCACCCATTCTTCATCAAAAACCTCCAATATTACCTCATCCGGAAGAGCTCCAGATAGATCCATCTCCACACATATCCCTTGTAAAGGAGGTGTATTTTCCCCTCCTTCTGGCTTCAGAAGCTTTGACAAACCGAACTAATTTATTGCCTATGGCAGCTAGCGATTCCGTTTGCCAATAATCAAGAGGTAGAGAATAGAGTCTTACCCAAACCGGGACTGCCGTAAAAGTTTCCCGCTCCAAGACAAAGTTCATCATCCATGCCCGCATATAGAGACCTGCTGCTACATAGAAGTAGGGCCCGCCTTCAAACACTTTATCTTTATCTTCAATGTTAGTGAACACCACAGTAAAGAATCCCTTGGACCCCAAATGTAGATCAATGCTCCCTTTAGGCTTCTAGTGGTATTTGATCCATGTTTGTAAAGCTTTTTCAGTGGGCCATAATCCCATGAATTTGCAAATAATTGTATAAGTCTGCATGTGATCCCTATGCGCCTGCAGCTCTGGATCATTTAAAACTACTCTAGGAATGATTTCAGCTTTGGATTTACAAGGTCCCTTTTGTCTTTTGTCGTTTATTCCCTATTTTTTGTCATCTTCCTCCTTGTCTTTTGTGCTTTTATTCTCCTTCATTTTGGTTCCTTCTATTTCCTCTTCCTTATTTCTTCTTCCTTCCTCAACAGTACCTCTGCCATTTTCTGTAGGTTTCTTGCCCTTATTGGCCACGGCCTCCTTGTAGGAGGGAGTGGAGCTCCCTCCTCTGCACCCTTCCATGGAGAAAAACCTCTTCAGCAATTGTAACCCTAGTTCTTCGCTCTCCGCTCTTAGTTTCCTCTATCAAAGTGTCAATTTCACTGCACACTTCTTTAGAATCTATTTTCACTGTTTATATCTATAAAATATGTACTGTATTTTTTAATACAAAAATTAATGCACAAGTCTAAAGGTCCATTCATAGACAAAGCTATATACTCACGCTTTCTTGATTTTGGAGAAAAAAAGAAGATAAAGAGACAAAAAAAGAGAGAAAAAAAGAAAACTAACCAAAAAAAATTTAATCTCTATATTAGGATTATATACTCAACCTCGATAATTAAAAGAGAAGTTTGAATAATTCATTCTTTTTAAATATTTAATATGATAAATATTTTTAATGTGCATGTTTTTGTTTTCATGATAAATATAATTAAAAAAATATTTTCGATGTGCATGTTTTTGTTTTCCTGATAAATATTTTTAAACGTAAAGTTTATCTTTTCCATGATAAATATTTTTTATTTTTTAAATGTTAAAAGTTTCTTTTCCATACCAATTATCTTTATTTTTCACATGGAAAATATTATAAACCAAATTCACGATTCAAATATTATTCCATATTTATTATAAACATAATTTTTACGTAAAAATTATGTTATAATATTTCTTTGTTTTGTAAAATTATGAAAATATTTAACTCTTCTTTAAACTTTAAAAAGTGATCAGATTCCGAAATCTGAGTCATCTTTCCCTATACAATCAAATAAAATCATTTATTATTTCTCCTGAGGGAATATCAGTGTGTGAACTTACAGATATCATTTCCTCGTGAGAGTTCATCCCATCTTAGTTTAACTTAATTTTAAGTATTTATTTTTCACTTTTATATATATATTGGAAAATCACATTTCAATTTTTGTTGTCTAACAACTGAGTAGATTCATTATCCAGACTTGAAATCTAAAAATCCATTATCAAAACTTGGAATCCTATAAAAGATTATACACTGTAAAAATGTAAAATGTTAAAAAAAATGAAATATTAAACTAATAGTAAATTAATTAAAATGAACTTTAAATAGTTAATCATTTAATTAAAAAAAAATTAAAAACATATATATATATATATATATATATATACACACACGGTCACTACTGCTTTATTTTACAAAATAAATAAATAACTAACTTAATTTGAAATCAATAAATGAAGTCCTAATATGTTATTAAAGTTTAGATGTGATCTAGGTTACTTAATATTATTATATTGATTAATATTAATATTTTGAGATAATAATAATAATTATTTTCTAAAAAATACCTTAATAATAATAATAAATAGAAATATTATTAAAAATATGAATAAAAAAAACATTAAGAAAGAAAAGAGAGGGAAAGGGTATTAATTTAGGGAAAAAAGTGACAGGAACTAGTAAATACTAATCTTCCACCCATCGTCCTTATTCAAGGTGATAGATCTTTTTTTAATTTCAATAGCCTCCCTAAACTTTTGATGATGGAAGTGGTCTATCTTTGCAATGACACGCAAATCTTCAAAACAAACATGGTGTTTAGTTTTGTCAATATGTTCTGCCAAGGCTTAGGAGCATGTCCTACAATGTCTGATGTCAGTTGCATGTTCACGAATCATTTGATTTATAGAGCGGCTTGTTTCACCAATGTAGGGGGTCCCACAGGAACATGGGATTAAATAAACACCCTTCATATCTTTTGAATCATGACGTCTTTGACGGATCTAAGGGAGCTATGAATAGTGTTAAGGGGTCTAAAAGTGGAAGAGATCTCATTATTCCTTAAAATCCGAGCAATCTTGTCAGTGGTACCTTGGACAAAGGGAAGTTGAACATTGGTAACCAACTCTCTTTGATCTTTTCTTAATTTAGGACCTTTACTAGCCTTCAAGAAAGCCCTAAGACCCTCAGACCAACTATAACCAGTATTCTTAAAAACTTCAAGGAGATGGTTCTTCTCCTCTTCCAAGTGATCTTTGTCGGAGACCCTAAGAGCACGAGTGGCCAAAGCACTGAGAACACCAACCTTTTGAGCCAGAAAATGATGGGAGTTAGCATGAAGGTATTTCTCTGTGTGGGTTTTCTTCCGAAAGACTTCGTGAGAGAAAGAGCCATCATTTCTCTTGGAGATGAGAACATCAAAGAAGGGAAGACTGTTAGCCTCTCTCATAAAACAATAATAAATCCAAAAATAAATAAATAAATTAAATATTCCAAGTTAGGAATTTGTGCCTAACTCTTGGGTTGTTCCTCTAAGATAGGAGTTAGTTTAGGTAACTCCTATATTGGTGTGCGTCTGGTGAGAAATTATCTCAACCAAAGGAGAAATTATCTCAACCAAAGGTGTCTACGATAGCACGCACTATCTTGAGAACATTGTCTCTCATCTATTTATTTGTAACACTATATTCAATTATTTTGGGAATGAAAAAGAGAGAGAATACCTGAGGAAGCCATGAGGCTTCTGCCTTTTCCGCCTATATTTTTGTCTAGTTTCGTATCTATGTTTACTGCAATATGTTTCTGAGTTGTTTTAATATGTATCAAAGACTGCCATTAATTTTAGTTTCTGAGTTGGTTTAATATGTATCAAAGACTGCCATTTATTTTAGTTGCCATTAATTTATTACCAAAAAAATGAATTTTTTCTAACTTTTTACGCTGCCCAGTCGTCCCAAGTGTGACTCGGCCGGGGACCCGGCCGGGTTGACCGAGTCATGTTTGACTCGGTCAACCGAACCGGTTAGGTGGCCGGGTCACTCCTCAGGTTAATGACTCGGTTCGACTCGGCCGAGTCGGTTTCGAATCGGCCGGGTTGTAAAACAGTGATATATATATATATATATATATATATATATATATATATATATATATATATATTAAATTAAATTAATTTAAAAATCCAAACGGTTTTAGTTCATGGTTGAATGAAAAATGTGTTTCTCCTTTAGAAGTTCAAGTCTCCTCAAAAATATTCTAGCTAGCTCATAACTTTTCCAAAAAAAACTTAATTTAATTAAAAAAATATTAAATTCTTACCCCAAAAAATTTTAAAATAAAATTTCAAATGTATGAATAAGTGTTTTTATTTTAAAAAGTGAATAAATTTTTATAAAAATATCTATCTTAGTTCCAAATCAAATTCACAATGATTTAAATATATTTTGATGTTTTTAAATTTAAATAAATAAATAAATAATTTTTCTCTCTATATATATATAACAAATCAAATTTACAAGGATTTAAATATGTTTTGATGTTTTTAAATTTAAATAGATAAATAAATAATCTTTCTCAATTTTATATATATAGAGAGAGAGATTTAAATTTAAGATGGTTTCTTTTTTTCACAAACACACATATATATAACATATTTTAATCATACTAAGTAACATTTTTTAAATCTTCCCCGATAGGGGTGTTATGGTTGACGAGAGAGGGTATGGGGCTTTGAGTCAACCACCCTTGAGCTCTCAATCCTTCATTTAATACAGTTTGTACACGGTGGATACTTCTCATGCATGAGCATGCAAACATACATTTGGTGGGGGTCTTTATTTATAGCGTGGAAAGTTGGAAAGCCACTCTATGAGGAAATAATGAATGCCAAGGGGGAGACCTCAGTGTCCTAGAGTTTCTTGTCTAAGAGGGCGAGGTGGGTAGTTACCCTGGTGTGGAAAGGGCGTGGAAGCTAAGATGGATGGTATAGAAGAAAAACTTAAAGGGAACATGGAAGATTTGAAGACATATTTGACAAAGTTTCTACAAGAAATGTTTACTAATGGCGAAAGGGTAGTAAAGGAAACTCATGATGAGAACAAAAGAAATGTTAATCATGATTTCATAGACTCTAACCTTGGATTGAAGACCCACCATGTTCCGAAGATCGATATGAGGAAGTTTTATGGCAAGGATCCCGTAACATGGATACTACAGATGGAGCAATATTTCGATCTACATAATGTAAAAACACAAAAAATGTACACATTGCAAATTTACATTTGGAACCAAATCAGTTTGTATGGTATCGATGGCTTTGCTCTTGTAAACAATTTATCACTTGGTCATTTATACGGAAGAAATGATAGCACATTATTAGGATACAAAAAGCAACACATTTTTTTAGCCAATTGATAAATCTCAAACAAAAGCGTTCAATGATGGAGCACATTGAGGACTTCCAAAAATTGAATATAAGGGTAAAATATATTCTAGAGGAGCATAGGATTGATGTGTTCATGGGAAATTTAAAGGATGACATCCAACATGAGGTTCGACTTTGGGAACCAGATTCGTTGGAGAATGCATTTAGGTTGGCAAGAAAAATGGAAAGCATATGGCAACAAGGAAGCCTACCACTCACAACTATAAAGATGGAAGTGTTGTTTCTCCTAGCCTTTCACCACCTACAAGGTTGACACCACAACAATTGGAAGAAAAAAGAGCAAAAGGGCTTTGTTACAATTGTGATAGAAAATACACTAAAGGTCTTACATGTGCTGAGAAGAAATTAATTTACATAGATGGGGAAGAGAAGCAAGAAAAGGAACAAGAAATGTCAAAAGAAGAGGAAATACACCAGGAACTAATCCCAGAGAAAGAAGAAATAAATCTGACCATACCTTGTAATGCATTGACAGGAACTACCACTCCTCAAACTCTCAAGATAGAAGGGCATATCAAAAATAAAAGGCAATATTTTTTATTGATTCGGGTAGTACCCATAATTTTATTCATTATAAGATAGCCAAGGAATTCAATTGCTTCCTATATCCACCACCAGAGTGTCAAGTAATGGTTGCAAATGGAGGAACCATAAATTGCTCTGGAAAGTGCCATAATATCAAGCTATCCATGGGAGAATATGTCATGAATAATCCAATGCTTTCCATTCCAAGGGGTGGTGAGATGTTTTACTAGGAGTTCAATGGCTACAATATTTGGGTACGATTAGCTTTTAATTTTCAAGAACTTTTCTTGAATTTTTTTTGGAAAGGAAAGGAATTTGAATTAAGGGGTATCAAAGGGAAACCGGGAGAGATAATTAGCTCCAATAGCATGAAAAATCTTCTAAAGAAAGAACAGTGGGACGTAATTGCACAATTATGTTCACTAGAGGTTCCCACGTCAAAATCATTTATTTCTCCAAATCTCCAAAACTTTTTGGATAGTCATTCCAATGTATTTGAGACTCCCAAAGGCCTCCCACCTATTTGTGATCCTAACCATGCTATTCATTTGATTCCAGGAAGTGTTCCCCCAAACATCAAGCCTTATAGATATCCATATGCCCAAAATAGTGAAATTGAACGTATGGTTTCAGAAATGCTAGAGGTTGGTATAATTCAACCTAGTCAAAGTTCTTTCTCTGCTCCAGTGGTGTTGATACACAAGAAGGATGGATCATGGTGCATGTGTCTGTATTATAGGGAGCTCAACAAGATTACTATTAAAGATAAATTTCTCATTCCTATCATTAATGAATTATTGGATGAACTACATGGAGCAATTTACTTCACCAAGTTGGATCTTCATTCAGGATATCATCAAATCAGAATGAAGATTGAAGACATTCCAAAAATAACATTTATAACTCATGAGGGTCATTATGAGTTTTTGGTCATGCCTTTTGGCCTTACTAATGCACCATCTACATTTCAAGGTTTGATGAATTCTATTTTCAAACCTTCCTTAGAAAATTTGTGTTAGTATTTTTTCATGATATACTAATCTAAAGCAAGTCTTGGAAGGATCATGTTCAATATGTTAATAGGGTGCTCAAACTATTGGAGGAGAAACTATTATATGCAAAATGCTCAAAATGTTTCTTTGGAGTACAAGAGGTGGAATATTTGGGTACTCAGTTAGCTCATAGCTCATTTTATCATCCTCAATCTGATGGGCAAACTAAGATAGTGAAAAAATGTTTGGAAGGATATCTTCGTTGCTTTGTATCTGATAAACAGACACAATGGGTCAAGTGGTTGCCTCTGGCTAAATGGTGGTATAACACTTCCTTCCATACTACAGCAAAAATAACCCCATTTATGGCACCTTATGGATATCATCCACCGTCCATCACACCATCTTTAAAAGAAAATTCTAAGTTTCAAGCAATGGAAGATCACATCGAGCATCAACAACAAGTTCTCAAACTCTTAAAGGATAACGTCACTTTGGCACATAATAGAATGAAAAAACAGGTAGATCAACATCACAGCGAAAGAAGTTTTGATGTAGGTGACTGGGTATTTCTATGACTACAACCATACAAACAAATGTCCCTCAAGAAAGCTAAGCAAGATAATAAATTATCACCAAATTATTATGGTATGTACAAGGTGTTACAAAAGATTGATACTATGGCATACAAATTGGAGCTTCCTGCATCTTCCCGAGTGTACCCAGTTTTCCATGTTTCATGCTTAAAGAAAGTTATAGGTGAGAAGATCCCAGTTCAAACAATATTTCCAAACTTTTCGAGGAAGGAAAAATCATATTGGAACCGGAAGTAGTCACAAATACAAGAAATCGACAACTACAGAATCGATCAGCTTTAGAGTATCTCATCAAGTGGAAGAACTTACCCACTGAAGATTCCACATGAGAGGATGATAATTTTATACAGAAGCATCCAAAACTACTAAAGCATTGAGGACAACACATTTTGAAGGAGAGGGGCATGTTAGGTCCCTATACTACTAGCGTGACCCCTTATTGTTATTAGTTCAACCCCTTATTGTAATATTGTGCCCATATAGTCCCCATGGTTTTATCAGTATGCCCCATAGAATCTCACTATTGTTATTGTTGTGCCCCTACAATATAATTGTTATGTAGGCTATGATTGTATTGGGACCCCTTAGACTCCTATATATAGAAATGAGGTCTTATCATTTGTATCATCGAAGAATTTTTCATTTGTGTAATGTAAAGTAGGTTGCCCCCTCGAAGAAGGTAGATTGTTAATTTTTTTTAATATGTTGATGACTTGATTTTGACTGGTAATGAGAAGTTGATTAGATCTTGCAAGGAGGACCTTGCAAGAGAGATCGAGATGAAGGACATGGTTCTCATGCACTACTTCCTTGGATTAGAAGTATGGAAAGGCGATGGGGAAATGTTTGTCTCTCAAGGAAAGTATGCCAACAATATACTTCATAGGTTCTACATGGACACCTATGCAAACCCATGGAGACACCTCTAGCGACCAACTGGAGGAAAGAGGATGCCACTTCAAGTGAGGAAGTGGATGCAACTGCTTATTGGCAATTGGTGGGTTCACTCATGTATCTTGTGAACACATGACCAGACTTGTTCTCTACAGTCAACCAGCTGATTCAATCTATGGTTAGGCCAACCAAACTATTTTGGAGGGAAGCTAAGCATGCTCTACAGTACCTCAAAGGCACTACCTATTTTGGACTTTTGTACATATAGTTAGAGGGAGTGAGGCTGTGTGGCTTCACTTATGCAGATTAGGCAGGTAGTCCATCATACCAGAAGAGTACATCAGGTGGAATTTTCAGTGTTGGTTCTGCAGCAGTTTCTTGGTACAGCAAGCAGCAGATATCAGTGGCACTTAGCCCAACAGATGTAGAATACATGGTTGCAAGTTAAGCATCATGTGAGGTGATCTTGATGAGAAAGATATGTGTTGGCTTGTTTGGTCAGATGATGGATCCTACTATGATTTACTGTGATAATCAAAGTTGTATCAAACTCACTGAGAATCTTGTTTTTCATGAACAATCCAAGCATATTGATATCTCGTATCACCATCTACGAGATTGTGAGCAAAGGAAGATTATGTTGTTGTAGTACATTCCAACAAAGGAACAAGATGTTGATATTTTGACAAAGGCCTTGTCGAGAGGGAAGTTCTAGTTCCACAGGTGCAAGATAGGGGTGGTTTATAATCCCTTTCTTGTTGAGAGGGAGTGTTGAAAATGCAGCAATAAAATATCAGTTTGACTTTTCCTTAGTCAAACTAGAGAAAATTCAAATTTCTATTTCAGCATAATTCTTGAAGGTAGTTAATTGAGGTGACATGGCACTTGCCACTCAGTTAACATAGTTAATTCGAGATGGGGAAACTTTAGTTCATTTCAATATGTTTGATTGGTAATTTGTAGCAATCTATTTCAATTAATTTGATTTATTGTCAGTTTAACTAGTTCTAATGGTCATAAGAACTAGTGGAGGTCAAGTTGTGGAAGTGGAACTTCAACCATACTCAGTGATCAACCAGTTAATTAATTAATCAACCCAAAATAATTGTTGCATGGAGAGAATTTGATTTACCCAATTGAGATGGATATTCCAAGGCATTGTACTATCAGTTGTAGCATATTCCAAAGTGTATAGGTGGTGCATGCAGCCTGAGGAAGGACCTAAGGTAATTCCACAATTCCATGGTGTGAAATTCCTAAAAATAGGGGTAATTTCCCAAGGGAACAACGCAAGGAAATAAGATCTTGGAGGTATTGAAAATTGGCTAAGAGTTGGCCAGAGTCATTCAGTCAAGCAGAGGGATAGACTATACACCTTCAAGGTGTGCTCGGGCTTGAGCAAGCAGATGTATTTCATCTTTATTCTCTGATTAATGCAATATAAATAGTAAGGGGTTTTGAGCAGTTGCTTTCCCCTAAATAAATATTTGTGCATGTGTGATGTTTCCTTTTGCATGTCTCTGATTCTTGTTCTAGATGGTGAATTAACTTTCGTAGATCAGTAGAGTAGCTTCAAGTCTTGTGATTTAGAAAATTTCATGAGCAACTTTGAATCTACACATTAATTTCTACAAAGTTATTTTTTCTTGAGGCAAATGAATCATAAATAGTTCTTGTAATGGTTCGTGGTAATCCTAAACCACTTTGTAACGATAGATGTAGGCTCGTGGTCACTCAAAACCCCATGATGTAATGGTTCATGGTTAGCCAAACCACTTGATGTAATGAATGATTCATGGTTAGTCAAAGTCACTTGATGGTTAGTGATAATCCAAAATCACTCGGAATTTGTAATGGTTGAGAGTAAGCCACAAAAAAATCCATGAGAAGGTCAGGGGTAAGAGAAATAAATCCTTGATATAAAGATGATGCAGTTCAGAATATTGAATCAAGATCCAGATGATGCAACGAATGAAGACAACGATAACTAAAGATACAAATGAAGATTAAGTAGATTGAAGATGGAGCAAGATCTAGAAGATTGAAGACAAAGACAACTCAAGGCATTCAAAAGACTGAAGATGAAGACAATTCAAAGATGATATTGGAATATTTCCAAATGATCATTATGGGGGAGAAATGATGGAATAATGAATCATTTGTTAATTGGTAATGGTTAAAGTTGTTATTTTTGTGTGAGAGAAATTTATGGAGAGATTTTTGGAGTGATTTGTGAAGTGATTTGTGGAGTGATCTGTGAGAGATTTATGGAGTGAATGCTGAAATATTTCTAAGATGATTCAGAGATTATAAGAGATGGCGGATTCCAGAGACCTTTCCTCACATGTATAAATATTTTTGTTTGATAATAAAATTAGTAGAGAGCCTGATTTGCATTATAGTTAAATGTTTTGCTCTATAATTTTGTTGGTGTAATTCTTCACCCTACACTATGATTCTCCTCCACCACCTTCCTTCACACTCTTTGCAGTCAACTTCCCTTCCCAACTCCTTGTCACTTGGAACCCCACTTCACACCACTCTTATTTGCCTTTGATGCTTTTGCCCTCACACCACATCTCCTTTGGCTTTCCTGCTATGCTCCCTTCTCCTAACATACATCTAGAACAAATGAGGATCCATAGGGGCTTTGTGAATCGTGGCACTAGAAATGTTTATTCTTGATACTGAGTCTTTACTGCAACAAGAAAAATTCTAACTCTCACCCTGGACCCTATCCAAATGGATTTAGATCAAGCCACTACAATATCTATGGCTGGCCACAATGATTTTACTGATGTTGAGATCCTTTCATTTGTTGTTGAGTGGATCCCTAACTCGAGACACACTCACGAAAAACAAAATCAATACCTTTATACTATAGAGCTTCATTGGCACATGAAATCCCTTCAGCGTTGGCAAAAAGCTGTGAAGCTCGCAAAGAGATATCTGTGTAATTTTAGTTGAGAATTGTGATATTCCTATCGAGCACCATGATTTGGCTATGTGATTGAGATGTATTACAACCAACCTTCTCAGAGGGAAGGGTCCTGCTTCTCCAGGAACTCCTATAGCTCCAATTGACATCTCCACGTCAAGATGATATTTTTATGGCCACAGTGGCATCTTGAGCTTCCAAGGACATATTTCTCAATGGTTTTGGTCTCTATTTTTCTATATGCAGCAAAGTTACTTTTATGGTATCAACAAGTAAATATATTGCTCTGGTTATTATGTTAACTATAGTAGTCTTATGAAAAAATTAGAACAATACAGAAACATTGTTATTGTTTAGTCTAAAATACTTAATTTCCTCCAATAATATAATATCCCGTTTAGCAAACAATAACAAAAATGAAAAACAAAAAAACAAAAGTGACATATTTTAAATAATCAATAAAATCTTACCCAAAAAACTAGTTAATAAATCAATTGAAAGAATTATCATGCTACAACTTTAAATTATCAACTCAAAATTTCTAATGACTTAATTTTAATGTGACCATTACTCTTAGAATAAAATTATCATTTCCAATTATTTAATTCTAATGTGACCATTACTCTTTTATATTAAAAAAATCCAAATGCTTAACTTTCATGTGATTATTACTCTTTAGGTTAAGAACTGCAAAATATACACTTAATATTCTATGAGTGAGGAGAATAATAATCCAACAATCCACAAAAGTAAGCCTCTTTATACTTAATTTCTATTCTCATGTGTTCAATACCTTCTTAAAAAAACTATTCAAAGTCCAAAGATACTTTTAAAAGTCCGAAACACGTATGTGTTGGAAGAATAATAATCGACTCATCAACAAAAATAGCCACATTTTTCATTTTCATGTGGCCATTACCTTTAAATGAAATTAGTCAAAGTTCAAAGCTCTTTTATAGAAACTTTTGAAGTCCATGTGCCCATTACCTTTTAAAATAAATTATTCAAAGTTGAAAGCTCCCCAAAACATGTATATGTGAGAAGAAGAATAATCCACAAGTTCAATGTGTTTATTTTACATTTCTATATTTGAAGAGGTTGCAAAATAAACACATTTTATGTCAATATGCCACTTACATTTCTATATTTGAAGAGGTTGTAAGATAATGGGAAAAAAAGGTAAATTTTGATGTCTTACCTATAATAATCCACCCACATGGCCGTATTTTCTCTGCATCACTTCGTTTATGTGTTCATTGCTCCTTGACAACGTCCGTTCCCTGCATGACGTCGTTCATGTAATCATTACTGCATGGTGTGGTCCGCTGATCTGATGTTTTGTCTTTCTACAAATAACCATTGCTCTTTACCCATCTGCATAAAAGTGCTTTGTAGATTCTCCACGAAACCAAGATGAGAAAGCCCACCGATCCAACATCCTATCAGAGCCCAGCCATCAGTGCATTTGAATCTATTACTCTGACCAGAGTGGAGCGATACCCTCCGTGCAGGCTTACTTTTTGACACTTTCACATAAAAGGTAGCGCAAATGAAATTATGAAGTTATGGTTGAAACTTTAACGTGACATGTAATGCAGTGCAACCATGCCCTTTGCCGGCCAGAAAATCTGATTAAGCACTGACAGATAAGATGCCTTAGTTTATTTTTATTTTTTTCGTAAATCTATTATAATTTAAATTAGCTATTTGTTAATTTTCGCTGAATGTTATTGTTATTCAAGGAAAATCATCCCACCTCAACTGTAAATATAGTTATCACTGACTCTGATTTACTAATGCTGGCTGACTTATTACTGTTATTTAAGGAAAATCATCCCACCTGCAATTACCTGCTGGTGATTAGTAAAGGGGCAGAATTTCACCTTTTGGCCTTAATCTGTTTCTTTGTATCACAAAGTCGAGCTCTTAACCAAACAAAAACAGTTTTAAGACACACTCCAATCAATCGTAAATGGGATATGAAAAAATTATAGAATTTTGTGAATATAAAATTTAATATTTTAAAAATTAAAAATTGAAATTTCTATATTAAAAATTTACAATAGTGATTTAATTTTGTAAAGTTTTTTGTTACTAAAATATTTAATTTTTAAAACGCTGAAATTTTTAAATTAAAAATATATATAAATAGTAAATTGCATATTAGAAATTTTGCAACTGTGAAAAACAATCAGTTTCATATTGAAATATGGTAGAAAATAGTAAGTTTATAGTTACTGAAATAATAAATTCATGTAACAAAGATTAATAAATTCTTATTTATAAATATTTATATACATATTTTTTTTTTAATCTGGTAACTATCTTTTGCACGCTCCAATGCCATGGGACAAAATCGAAAACCATGAATTAAGGTTTGGGTGTGCTTCAGAGAACTAGTAAATGTGCAGCATTTAACTAGAATAAAATCAATAGAATGAGTAGAATGTGCAGCATTTAACTAGAAGAACAAAATCAACTTTTGAAAGTGTGCTTTCAATGGGATCCACTTGGAAAGGCTATTTCTATGAGATCCACTTGGAAAGGCTAAATCTATCGGGAGAGATTTAGGTTTTGTTATTGATTAATAATAAAATTGTTTTTCATTTTTAAGAGAAGCATTAAAATTTATGATTTGAGATGGTTACCTTTTTTAAAATAATATAGGTTTATGGTTTTTTTAATAGAATTATATAATATTAGATATATTTATAGTATTTTTAATTATTTTAGTTTATAAATAATTAGTTAAAAAGATAGAAAGTAAAAATAGAGAATTTATTTTTTTAATAATTAAAATTTATAAGATTTATATATCCTAATTATTTCCGTATTGAATTTTAGCTGATCTTTTATATAGAATTCGAATTGAATTTGGTAACTATACTTTAGAGCAATTATATTTTATTTTTTTACATGATTGAATTAATTTTTATTTTTCAATTGTTGTTAGAAAATTGACAAAATTATTAGTACCACATTTAAATTGTATAATCTAAAATTTTTAAAAATACAAAATTTATTTTTATAATTAAACACATTTTAAACCACTAAAAATCACACTTTTAGCACCCAAAACGGAATAATTAGACAATGTTGTACGAATACGCTTACCATTTCAGGTTGTAGTTATCGCGCCAAATCTTGCGCTTGATAAGTATCAGTTTTCAATTCGGTCACGTGGGCGACAAAGCTGCTCCCGTTGTGGGACTGTTTTCCACAAAGCACAATGAAAGACTTTTCCATATTCAACATGCGACTTTTTGCAATGCTTTGACATTGAAATATAAGTCAAAAAGATAATGGGGATTCTTCCAGGTATCATTTGATGAACTCCTGCTCTCTTGGTGTTATGAACTGTTTTGCAAGAAAAATAACTAAATATATTTTGGTTGGCGTCTTATAGGTTGTGAATCACGGTATCCCCAACACATTAATAGATGGTGTTAAGAGAGTTGGAAAGGAGTTTTTCCAGCTTCCTTTGGAGGAGAAATAGAAGAATTCAGTGAAACCAGGAGACCTTCAGGGTTATGGCCAGACATTCGTCGTGTCTGAAAAGCAAAAGCTGGATTGGAGTGACTTGTTGGGTTTGATAATGTCTCTGTCGGACTACAGAGAATTGAATATCTGGCCTGCTCAACCTACCGATTTCAGGTGCACTTTAAACACATTTTTTGTTATTAATTTTTATACGGTACATGGGCTAAAATTTATCCTACACATACGGGTATATTAAAAAAAATTAGTGCAATAAATTTAAAAGTTAAAATTAAAACATCATGCGCGTTGAATGAATTAAGATAGGTTTTTTAATATATATATATATATATATATATTGACCTAGTCATGGGGAATCAGTGTGATTTTTCCTAGCCATGTTTTAGTTTGGTAGTGTGATTTTTCCTAGCCATGTTTTAGTTTGGTAGTTTGACATGTGTAGTTTTAAAATAAATTTTGTCAATTGTGGTTATGGCTTTAGGTGGTTGGACAGAATGGTAGTTATCTTGTCCACTCTTGAGATGGTTGAATTTAGACTCCAACAGGATGTTTATCCTTCTCTCCTTAGATATATGTAACAACTTGCAAGTCACATATATCAAGAACTCATAGTTAAGCCTAGGACTAGGAGGTCTAGAGACAGTTTGGATCCTAAACTCCAACAAGACACCTATCCTTCCAGCTTTGCTATGTAAAACCACCATCCCTACCACTCTAGCTAAACATATGTAAATTAATCAAGTATGAATAACACTTAACAGGGACAATTTAGGGTTTACCAAACATCAAGAGATAAATTGAAATAACATACCAATTATCAAAAAAATTGGAGAAGAAGAAACAAAAATATCTCAATATCTAAATATATTACACCAATTTATAATCTAACTTAATTGAAGTAACATACCCATGGTCAAAAAAAATTAAGAAAAAAGAAACAAAATATCTCAATATCCAAATATATTACACCAATTTGTAATCTAACTTAATTATAATTATAAAATTATATTATTACTTTCATCTGAAAATTTAATCAATATGGAATGGTAAAAAAACTTGTGCGAATGCAATTAAAATATATAGTAAAAAAGGAATTTAAAATTTTCGATATCATTTCAATTTTTTTGATCTGCCTTGAAATGATTTCAAATATTTGTTTCAGTGTCCGAAAAATCTAGAAAGTTTCACTGACTTTATTAAAAAAAAATCGTTGTTCCAGTATAGTATTGTATATAGCAAATAACTAATTAGAATCTTGACCAACATCCAACACTACTACATGTAGGGGGGTTTTAAGACAATATTTAAGACAATATTTGAGTCAATTGTCTTAACCTAAGACAAAAAAAAACTCAAATATTGTCTTAAATATTGTCTCTAAGCGGGTGTCTCAAAATACAATTTCTCAAAAATTTGTCTCTATAAAGACAATATAGAACACATATTATTATTGTCTCTATAAAGACATTTTGATTGTCTCTCTAGAGACAATTTCATTTGTGTCTCTCTAGAGACAATTACATTTTTGTCTTTTTAGAGACAATTCCATAATTCAAACTATTGTCTCTCTAGAGACAATATAAAAAATTATTTAAAAAAAAATAAATGTCCATAATTCAAACTATTGTCTCTCTAGAGACAATATAAAAAATTATTTAAAAAAAAATAAATGTCCATAATTCAAACTATTGTCTCTCTAGAGACAATATAAAAAATTATTTAAAAAAATAAATGTCCATAATTCAAACTATTGTCTCTCTAGAGACAATAAAAAAAATTATTTTAAAAAAAATAAATATGCTCAAACTACTGTCTCGGATTTGCTCCTGCCAATCTATCTGTGTATCCATCTCTATCTACCTATCCTCCAATCCATCCATTCAACTATATGCATGTCTGGATATACATATGTAAGCCTGCAGATCTATGTTTTATAGTGTGTGCTCTCCTAAAATTTGGGATATGCGTGCACATTGCATTTATAGGGTGTGCCTTGGGAAGTATGTATCATAACTGTCTTTTGAGGTAACCAGCCTATACGCCATCTATGTTCCCCATGGTCACTCGTCAATCTATGATCTGGAACCGAGAAGACTTGGCATCTATAGTAATACTAGTCATTCTATCTAATGGGAATCATACTAACCAGGAGACTAATATGTTTGAATCGTAATAAGGTAGCCACATATTACTCATATGCCACTAATACAGGGTGTTATGACCTATCAATAAGCCTAACTTGAATCCAAGTATTACAGTAATTACAACACATGTATTACCATGTTCATAAGCAGATAAGAGTACTTATAACAATAGACCCAACCTATCGCTATCTATCCCTATTCAATAAGCTTAAGTATAGCACTAACTATGGTTTAGCTAATAGATCCATAATGATTGAGCTTTATATTCACACCTACTCCATATGTCCTAGTTGGAACCATTGTTCTCCATCTCATTTGCAAGGAGAAAAGATATATCGAACTGGTTAACATTAAATAACAAGGACTTGACAATTACTGTACAATAAATAAACCATGCTCATCCTGATTCAGGGACCAAATAAATTCCTGGTCCATTAAATCAGAGAAACATACACCAGAGAAAATTCAGGAAAACAAAAATATTCGATAATACAAAAATTACAAGCTACACAGGCAGCATCCTCAAAATTGCCAGCGCAAAATATTCGATAATACAAAAAATTACAAGCTACATAGGCAGCATCCTCAAAACTGCCAGCGCTCTAGTTGCACCTCTGCTTCAATTAGGTATTTCTGAGCTTTCTTCCTACGATAAAATATTGGGCAGTCACGACTGCAATAAGGATAGGACATCAATGTAAGTATAAAAGAGATAGTAATTGTAAAAAAAAAAAAAACATCCTATTAATTAAAAACAAATACATGATCACACAAATGTTACAAAATACATCCATAATGTAAATTTAAATCATGTTATGAAAATGTAATACTATTTAATACTTGAAATATAGCATTCAAAAACCTTGTGCAAAGAACATCTTGGTGTGGGGAGCCTTGGCACCGCTGACATTGTGTCCATAGTTTACCAAAGAGCATTTCTAATTCCCTCACTGACATTGATCAAATATTAGTGTCATATGATAGAAAATCTAGGTGAGAACAATAGACACAAGGCCTACTTTAAATTCTCCAAATAAAGAGTAATGGTATTAGAATACCAGCTTACCATTCGCAACTGTTTTCTTATACAATTCTGCTTCTCTTCCTTTGCAATGTGAACAAAGTGTCTGATCTTCTTTGCCGCAATGGCAACATGAAATCAGGTAACATCATGAATTTCAGTATGAAGCAACCTAACCAAACATTCTTATTATAAGAAAGCTAGATAGTTTCTTACAAGAAGAGCAGGCATGGGATCATGCAACCTCATAGATTTTTCCACATCAAAAAGATGAACCCTAGTAGCTTTCTAAAGCGCCAAACTGAAATAATAGTTACTCTCAATTGTGCACTACTATAAGCAAGGAAACCACATGCAGGAAACCCTCTACTTGTATTAACTAAATACCTAATAGGTGTTTTACAACCAATACAACTGAGTTGTTTCTTGACAAATTTCATAATTCCACTATTTGAAGGAGTTGATATGGAAACTGCTCGTGTGTGACTACCATGAAGAAGCTCCTTGCTTGCATTCTTCAAAATGGGCTCAAATATTCTCAACAGCGACTACAGAGCAAAAACAGGCACTAATCAAAAACACTTAGCTGGAAAGAATTACTATCTATCAAGATATATTTGAAACACAGGTGAAATTTTCAAAAAGAGCATAAACAGCAAGTGATGATGCTTTGGTCTTTCACCTTGCTCAGTTGATTCTCCAGATAATATTGTGGATCAATAGGGATGTTATTCTCCAGTACGTAAATTGGATCCTCAGATTTCTCATATGCCTGAGCCCAAGTAAACACATTAGTCATTATATCCATAATCCCTCTGTAAATTATGCCTCCAAATAAAACATAACAAAATAATTAAAATAATCATTTTTTAGTGCAATATCGAGACTTATGCTGAGCACAGAAGGGGTTAATTATTACCTTGGCACCTTTTGCAACCTTTATGATGACATATGGAACACGATCACCCACAGTTGGAGCAGTTGCAGCATCCCTCTGTAAACCAGGGGCAACTTGGCTTTAAAACACAACAAAATAATTAAAATAACCATTTTTTAGTGCAATATCGAGACTTATGCTGAGCACAGAAGGGGTTAATTATTACCTTGGCACCTTTTGCAGCCGTTATGATGACATATGGAACACGATCACCCACAGTTGGAGCAGTTGCAGCATCCCTCTGTAAACCAGGGGCAACTTGGCTTTAAAACACGACATCAATTTAAAAAATCCAACAATGGACTCATTGTCAATAAAAAGCAAAATATTACAAGAGTCTTTAGATGCACTGCAGTAATAAAAATAGAGAGATAGGATTGAAATGGAACCAGAAGGCATTGCACCATTCATTATACTTGTTCTGAGAAGTTATTTCCAGTATTTACCTTCTGCATGCGCTCAGCTAGTTCCACGTGTGCTGCCTTGACTGCATTGTCTTCTCCAGTCTTTGTCAGACCCTGACTCAACAAAGAGATTGTTAGCACAGGCAAACAACAATGCCCTTAAGAATATGCTGATAGCCTTGATAAAGGATATGACCTGCAAACATCTGTTTCTGCCGCAGCTAAACAGTAATCAATTTTTCTCAGCATGAGATTAAAAATGCAGATATATTATATATTGTCATGTTTTGATTCTCTTCAATTGTATAAGAGCCTCCCTTGACACTTCTTCCTCCCATTGCTAGCAGTAAATATTGATTGAATCCCTTCCAAGTACAGAATGTAGGGAGAAGAAACATGACAGACTTAAAAACGAAACTTCCATGGCCTGCCCCAACTAGGTATATAGTATATACTTCTAACACTTGAAACCAGGAATATGTAATAAGTGACTTGCTCGCAATGTAAATCTCCTCTTCCCCCTATCATATTTTATCCATTTCAAAAGTAACAAATGGTCAAACAAATTTGGTCATAAACATGCAAAAGGATTCATTTTTCTCACCTTAGTTATCACCAAAAGTGACAAATCCATTTGTTCATTAACAAGTCAGAAATAGTGTTCTTGACATACTGCACTGCACCAGGTATGTCACGATCAATGAGTATTTTGTGAAGGCACTCTGTAACCAAGTTCTTCACCAGCAGGCAATTGTCCCTTTGCACTGTTTCAATGCCTGTTGATATGGAATATTTAAAAGATCACGAATATTTAATAATTAATAAGGTATCAAATAAATTATTTTTCTAAGAGCATTTTGAGCCTTCACAAACACTAAGGCCTGTCTTTGAAACAAAAAGATCAGGTTTTTCACCTTTAGTATCCATTTTGTCATAAGCATCTGGCTTTGTCCACAACAACCCAGCATATCTTTTCTTGTTGGTCAACAAGAATGGGTAGTATATTTTTTCAAATTCTAGTTTAATAGGCTGCATAAAAGCATATGTTAAATAACACACTGATTAGATGCCAAAGATGCACCAAACAGATGCAGATAAGCCACAGAAAAGCATAACTGATCATCTCGTCCTGTGCATATTTACAAAGATCTCATGGAAGTGGAATGTCAAAAGAAGATTAGTTTTAAAAAGAAAGGTGATATTAAAACATTCATCCCTACAAAAACATCATTAACAACTCTAGAGGCTTCACGGATATTTAAAATTCTTGACACTGTACCTTTGTAAATGTACCACTAATATAATCTGAGGCTTCTCTCCCTAGCGTCATGGCCTCTTCTATATTTGGTACACCAAACTGTATCATAACTGAATCTATATCTCCATATACAACCCAGATTCAAATATAAAAATATAATATCAAGATTTACAGCAGAAATCTTGGTTAGGATCAGATCACCCATTATGATTTCAAGAACTTGGATTATCACCAATACAACAAGTGTACTTCTTGTCATTACTGATCCAGTTCAAAGGTTACAAATGCCTTTAGTTGCTAAATAATAGACTACCTCAGCATTGTACTGGTAACCACCAACTATTGTGAACCTTTCTTCAACTAGCTTCTTTGTATGCTCTATCATTTGACGGCCTGACAGGTGGAAAAAAAATGAGATGATTAATGATATGAAATTTTAAAACAATATGTAAAATCGATATTGTCTAATGGAACAGAGAATGTGTCAAAAGATCAAACTAGACTTGTAATCAAAATATAATAAGAGGGCCTAAGCATATCATCTTAGTTGTACAAGTACACATGACTAATTAATGCAATTCAAGAACTCGACCTTATTTGTACAAGATTGTCAATTACAGTGCATACCCTTAACATTATGCCAGGAGGAAGAAAAAAATTACATGGATATAATTGATGCCCAAAAATAATCAATGTGAATGGCTGATACATGCATATATAGAATAAGAGAGGACTACAAGCATCTCTATCTTGTAAGTAAAAGAAGCACCCATAACATTACAACTAGGAAAAACAAGGGGAGAATCAAGGTGTCCATGGATTTAATCTTTTTTTCCATGGAAGAACTGTGAAATTACCATAGCTCGTCACACTCGACGAAATCTCCAAATAGGGCAATTGCCCAACAGTGGCACCAGTAAACCCATAAACTGAATTCGCACTTATCTGCAAGTGCACACAGTCAAAACTATTTTATGTGTTTCAGAAGCATACCTAGTTTTACTTTTATTCCATGTCCAAGCCATAATTAATATAGACTTGACAAAGCTGTAATTACCTTCAAAGCCAATTGTCGGCCATCCAAGACAGCCTTTTCAAAAGGATCTTTAGCCTCCTAAACAAGATTACAGGAAGTTAAAAACTGAGATGCTAAGTGGAAAAAATACAAGCATGTAACATGAACATAGGAAGCACTTACTTCACCACCTTTAGGTCTGCCTTGGCTCTTTTCCTGGCAGCCAGTAACTCTTCTAGGATCTCTAGTAATATGCCATAGGAAACAGGAAAAAGAGCATTCAATTTAGCATCATCAAAAATGGTCAGCATATGATGGTTAAAAAGTAAATAATGAAATAAGTATCAGCATAGTGTTTGACATGCAAAGACATTAAGGTCTTAGCATCCTACTTTACTTTTAATCCTTTCTAGTAGCATAGCTTCTGGTGCCTATGTTAGTGTTACAACGGTACAACTGTGCATTATACAGCTGGGATGACTAGGACAGTGTATTGGGATCTCATCCACATAGCAATTTGACTGCTAAAGTCTACCATACATGTTAGGGAACCTATCTACTTTTTGTACATTGACGAATCAACCAAATCTGAATTTGAATCTACTGAAAACTTCAAAATATGTATCATGAAAGTAGCCTAGGGTTTGTTGTCTATTATCCGAAACTTCTTCAGAATCTCAATTTCTTACTTACCCGTGTTCGAGGACCAGCTCACCTCAACTCAGCCAAACCTCCAAGACCAAGAAATAATACATGTCAACTTCACTTGCCAGTTTCTTATTGCACCATGGGATAGAGTTTTTTAAACTAACTGTTAAGACCAGATAATCTACATACAACACAAATATAAGCATATCAAATTTATCATAATCAAACAAATAATAAAATCTAGGACCGACAACGGTCTTAGTGATGCCCATAATCTGTAAGTACTCATAAATCCATGAGTACCAAGCACAAGAGGCTACTTTAGCCCAGAAAGGGACTTCTTCAACTCGCACACATGGGTATCCCATCCTAACAAAGATATTATATTTGACCCAAGCTGAAACAAAACCATGAATCACTCTTCCTGCCACCTGCATCTCTGGCCCTGTCAAAATCCACTAAAGCATACAGCAGCTCAAAGCATTGTGCCAGTGTGCCCTTTAAGTACCTCACATACCTCAGACCATGGAGCATATTTGCAGCAACCTCAGCTCAACCATATATTAGCAGCCAAGCTGGACAATAAATTGGTGTCTGTGCCCCCCTTGTTTGTGAGACAAGGGATCTCATGCACACAGCAATTTGACTGCTAAATTCTACCAAATATGTTAGGGAACCTATATACTTTTTGTACGCTGACGAATCAACCAAATTTGAATCTTAATCTACTGATAAATTCAAAATATTTATCATAAAAGTAGCCTATGGTTTATTGTCCATTATCCGAAACTTCTTCAGAATCTCAATTGCTTACTTACCCCTATTCGAGGACCACCTCACCTCAAATCAGCCAAACCTCCAAGACCAAGAAATAACACATGAGGTGTATATCCTTCATGTCAACTTCACTTGCCAGTTTCTTCTTGCACCATGGGATAGAATTTTTTTAACTAACTAGAATTTTTTTAACTAACTTTTAGGACCAGGTCATCTACATACAACACAAATATAAGCATATCAAATTGATCATAATCAAACAAATAATACAAGTTAGGACCTGAAACAGTCTTAGTGATGCCCTTAATATGTAAGTACTCATCAAAAAAACAAAGTATCTTCAAAATTTGTTTTGTTGCACACATAATTAGTTTATTTTTGGACCCTCACAACCTAGTGCGCTCCTTAGAAGCTAGAGCGATACATATTCAAGTTATTAAAATTTAACACATATCAATCCTTTTTGTCCTCTTTTTGGGAGGCGCTACATTAATTGTGGGTGTGGAATGCTCATCACATTGAACACCCTCCTCATTATTTCTGTCTCCCATTCGACATTCGCTGAATTTCAACAATCTGCCAAGGTTCAGGAATGACTATTGGATGATTTTGTGCAACAAGCAAATCATCATGTGCTTGTATCTCCTCCCCATGCTCACTCCCAGATGTTTCACCTGATTCCTATACACAACAAACTTTAACTTGTTATAATAACATTAAAACCTCCAATTGATTTATTGCATTATTCATATAATATTATAAACAACTAACCTCGGATCCATAACCAGTAATTATTTTTTCCCCTCGATTTATCATGTGTTGGCGAAGACCTTGGGAACCATGTAATACAACATATTTTAGGTCTTCCTCTGAAGCTTCTTTTTGAAACTGTTGAACCTACATTAACAAAGATAATCATATCTATAAGGTAAAATAACTAATAAGATACAATTAACTCAATGTGACCATGGTTACTTTGCCTAAAATAGAAAATATAATAGATGGAAATATCACTTACCATACCACCACGAATACTGTTATATCCACCAGAGCCTAATTTGTGAGATCCAATTTTTGACACCCTAGCTTGGGTTGCTTTTCTTGTATCTTGCAGGCGTCTCTTAGCTCCTCCTTGTGCAGATGGTGTATAGTTTGGATTTCTGAGGACTTTCCTCTTAAACTTGGCATCTTTCATAATTTCATCCCACGTCACTTGGTCTCTGATCCAAGCTGGACGTGGATACATCAAGTTTTTTGTCAACTTTGTCCTTAAATTGGACCTCTTTGAATGCATGTATTTACTTGCAATCTATAAAATAAGTTCCTTATCAAATCCAGGATTACCAAATGCTATTACTACATCTTTAAATAGTTCCTCCTTTTTAGAATTGGATTGTTTCCTCCAATCCATTTGGATGGTATTTCCAAATAATTCCTCTGCACGATGACAAATAAAGTGATAAAATTTCAGCCCTTTTTCATCCTTCAAGACATTTCCTTCTGAAGTGAGCAAGATTGTAACTTCTTGCATTCCTTTTGTGGTCACCGATGATATTGTTGTAGTCTTGGGGATTGAGGAAGGTTCCCTTATAGATACATTAGGCACTGTGTCACTTACTTCCTGCATTTACAATGAAATTGTGGAACTATTAAGAACCAAACCAAAATATGAAATTATTTTTCATATCTAAAATAATGATCCTAAACATAACAAATGAAATTATAAAAATAAATAAAATAATTTTACCTGTTGATCTGTTGCAGGAGCTACACTCTCCAACAATGACATTTCCCATAACTGAATTTGTTCAATTATTTCTTGTCTGATTTGAACATTTGCAGGAATATCTGGTAGGAGCCTTAACATTCTTGTTTGTGAGTCTATAAGACTCCTAAAAGAAACTTTTTCTGGTCCTGGTGGGAGAATGCTGACTAGACCCACATTTGATGTAGAGGGAATGTTATTGGGTTCTAGTCTAGGTGTAGATGGCATAACATGACCCTCTATACCAACAGATTATGTAAAGGGCATGTTATGGGGTTCTGGTCTAGGTGTAGATGGCATAACATGACCCTCTATACCAACAGATTGTGTAAAGGGCATGTTATGGGGTTCTGGTCTAGGTGTAGATGGCATAACATGACCCTCTACACCAACAGATTGTGTAAAGGGCATGTTATGGGGTTCTGGTCTAGGTGTAGATGGCATAACATGACCCTATATACCAACAGATTGTATACTTGTTGGAGTCACCCTAGAAACATCCAGCAAGGCACAAATATAAATAATAAGATGGAATAACAGATGAATAATGTTGAAATATGTAACTAGGTTCGGTCTTCATAATGACATATTTAATCACAATTCTATGTAATTTATGTAAAAAAAGGAAAAAGAAGATTATTTTTGTTATGACTGAGGCATGGGTTTCATGAACACATGAAGAAGCAAGTCCCATTATAGAATGACAATATCTCGGAAGACTCATTAAAAGAAGGTCATGAAGGTGGCAAATGATCAATGAAATGTAGTGTAAAGTTGCAAATAATCATGGCAACCAAAATACTAATCAGTACAGATAGGTGTCCATGAGGTATGTATAATAATTTTCTTTTAAAGGGTCCATCATATGATGTAGTAGGGTTGAATTTATGGGTTAATATTTTAAGAAATACCCTAGTATTTAGAAACCTTAATCTTAAGGTATTTGTTCCCTATGATTTGATTTCTAGGGCATGGGATAAACTCTAGAATGACATAAAGGGAAAAGAGTATGATCTAATGTTTGAATTTAAGAAACCCTAAAAAGGCCTCTTGATTACATAAAAACCCTAAAAAAGTAACTTGACATCATGTTTTGGAATAACACGTTGCTTGGGTTACTTGTTAAAATAGTATTGTATGTACAAGAAGAAAAAAACAGATGGGGTGATCCATTTGAAGGCATGATGTAGCTCCTCGTAACACCTCATAAATCATGGAGTCGTTGTGCAAAAACTTGATTAAATATATGCCCTAGATTTCTCAACAAATAACATAATCAAACTCACATAAATAAATGGTTGAATCTTACATCTTGCATAACATTGGATGTATATGGGGGCATTAACGATCCCTGCATGCCAACATTGGTTGTATTGAGGGGCATAAATGAATCCTACATGCCAACAAAATGCACGCTTAGTAAAAACACAAATATTAATAAATATATATAGTGAAATAAGTTAACTAAATGCACAAAAATATTGAGCAAGTTTTACCACTATCATTACCTTAGATGTTTTATAAGGTGTTATAGGGGTTGGAATGACTTTAGCAATTGCCTGCATTCCACAAACATAAATTAGCATAATATAATAAGGAATATAAGATAATTGGAAATATAAAAGACAATATTCAAGCTTACCTCATGCATCATCATAGCGGTGTCTTGCCCTCGTGCATTTGTTAACATTTCCATGAAAGTAGTGAATATCATTGAACCCCCCATGGTAGCATCAGTAACACCCATGGGTACATTCTTAAAAAAGCACATAATAACATAAAAATAAGAAAACCTTGATCAAAAAACCGATAAGAAAAGAGAATCGGTAACACCAAATATGTGTTGAGTGAGCATTGAAGATCTGTCCAACACTTTGAGGCAAGCTTATCAGAGTGTTCTGACAAGCATTTAACTAGTCACAAACAAACTTTTGAAGTATCATTTTAAAGTTAATTTCTAAAAACAAATCCAACCTCTAACTAAATCAACAACATAAATAATACAAATACCAAAAGCAACATAAGCAACATAAATACCTGGTCTGCCATTTTGTATAGAATAATGTAATAGAAATCTACGAAGAAAAGTTTGTGGACACTCGTTAGGATCATTACATAAATAAATGTTGAAATATATGAGAACGTGTAAAACCATAAAATTATTCTAAAATATGTTGGTTTAAACTTCTATGCATGTAATACTAATTTCATTCTGGAGTTCTCTGGATTATATTACAAACGGTAATGCATTGTCTTAAATTGTTGTCGCATAATGCAAAGTAATCTATGTAGTATATCTCCTTTCTGCCTATAAACATTACTTCACTATCTCATTGCAGCCACAATCAACTCCAAACCAGACCTTGCTTGCCTCAAAACCCCAGACCATACCTCAAGATGATTTGCTGCCACACAAAAACCTTAGGGGTGATTTGTTGCCACAAACAATCTGTGAAATCAGCATTTGAAAAGCAATGCATATGAAGCATATTAAGCATGCATGGAAACTACTAATCGGAGTCCAAAGAATTATTATGGTAGATGAAGCGATATGGTGTGTTGCCTTAGAAGAGCACCAATATGCAATAAAGAACCCTAAAATATGCTTGGAAAATGAAAAGACATAAAATAATGTAGAGCACTGGTGGCAGAGAGGGTATAAAAACTCAGAATTATGTTTAACCCTCCAATATAGTTAACCACACATGGAATAAGTGAATTCAAATGAATGACAATGCAGTGAATGCCCATGAGCTCTGGTTTCATCAATTCATGAGTAAATGTTGGTGTGGGATTAAACCAAATAACGCCAATTTCATGCCTCATACTTCTCAAAGACCCAAGCTACAAATATCATGGCTTGGTATTATACCTATGCGCAGATTTATGTAGATTTTAGATGTTCAGAGGAGAACCAATCATATTTCCATAACACCCCTCTCGAACCTATTTCATGCTAACGAATTAGAGTCTAGTGCCAAACACATGATCACATATCCAAGCAAAAGATCATCCCAGTGCATCTCCTAGAATGGTGGATATCAAGTGACTCAAACTAATGAAGAGAAGCCACGATTTGACTCCAAGACTATTGAAGATTGGAGAAATTCACTTTTTCGTGTTGCAGACATTAGTGGTTTCGAGCTGGAGGTGTGCAATACTGGGTGAAAACTCAACCTTCACTATCAGTGATAGTATTTTATGTTTGATAAATAGACATAGATGTTTGTTTCTCACTGTTATATTTATTTTCTTCTGAATAACTAGCAAGGAGCTGGAGATGGAGCTGCTAGATAAGGTGGTTAAATGTCTGTCGGAAATAGTGAAAAAGCCAGAGTTGCCCGTGGCCGACTATCCAACAGGCTTGAATTTTAAGCTTCAAGATTTTGAAGAGACAGTCCTATTGCGGCAACAATAAAGGGGGAAATCTTAGATAGTGGGGATAGTGGGGTTAGATGGCGTAGGAAAGACAACTTTTGCAAAACATTGAAAAAAGATGAGATTTTAACCCTATTTTTCATGTGGCCCCATACCTTTTAAAATTGACAAATATATTTGATGTAAACATGCTGAAACCTTTGCACTGCTCTACTAGGAATGGAAAAGAGTATATATCAATACTATTACATACAAAACAACTAGTACCAAAATGATAATGTTGATGTCACTAAGTTCTAAACATTGAAAATAGATACAATGAAAAGACAAGCACCTAACTGAATCAATATTTCCATACTATTGAAATATATGTCCCCCAAATCTAGACTAGATGACCTAAATTCATTATCCAGTGATAGATAGAGAAATAGGTACTTTGAGGCCAAATGTTTTAAGAAAAAACTAGATGATAACATGGGTAAAAGTATGGAGAATATTGTGAACCCATATGTTAGAAAAATGAGATAGGAAAACTTGTAGTAGAATTAGTGTTGGTAATCTTCCAGTATGAATGTCATTAAAAAATTTAGCTCCGATTGTACTCAAATGTTTTTATAAATATCCTCCATAATAGTCCAAGCAATTTAATAAAAAGTTTTGAGATCAGAACTAGTTTCAGAAATCAATTTCAAGAGACAAAATCCAATAGTCCTAAGAATAAAAAAGACAGTCCAATTCCTTCCTTGTATTTGGGGATTAACACTATCTTCAGGTTGAAATAAATTTACATTTTTCCAATTCCCAAGTGAAATTTCAGATCCATGTTAGAAAATTTGTAAACTCAGATACATCTAACCAGTATGATGTTTGCACCAAAAGAGCCTAGGTTCCTTCTACAACATTCATGGAAATGAGATGAGCCATCATCTCTTTCATGGCACATTAAATAAGGAAACCAACACAATCTCATGTAAATCAAGATCTAGAATGCACCTAGACATAGGAAACTCGAGGATGAATATCTATCTTGAGTTCACACAAATGGTCGATGTATGCATTATTGTAACTCTAAATATCCAACCTAAATTTAAATAGATTTGGCTAATGTATATGTTAACTTATAGAAATGTACTTCAAAGAAAACCCAAGTGCCTAGAGAGGGGCTGATGACATAAAATTGAAAACCCAAATCATGGTTACAATACTTAAATATAAAATGCTATGTTGTTTAGTTGAACATATAAAGGAACTTACAATCATATCTTACATGAGAAGTGTGGGAAGAGGTTTGAAAGAGGGAAATATGGCAACATTTAAAACAATTCTTTTCTCAGAAACCACTGTGTGCAGATTGTTGCATCTTTGAAGCTCTCCTCCTTTCCATTATCCAGAAAACTTCATAAACCATTTTTTCCATCTATACATAACCATCCTGAGAGACGACAATAAATATGGGAATAGACCTTCCATGTACTGCCAACTTCAATTCTGCCCATTTTGTGTTGAACTCATGGAAGACCGAGAGGCCACAAAATTGGTGCAACCTAAATTTTTAAAATGGGTTTATGAGCAAACTACAGAAAAACCCACAACAGATTGAGAATGAGTAGTTATGTAAGTATAAAGGTCCCCAGAATACAAGGTTCCCATTGATAAACAAAACGAAACCTCAATACCCTTCGAGAGGCCAATAATAATGCAGAAAAGCCACCAAAAATTTAGATTGAGATAGTAAATTGGATTATCACAAATTTGTCTCGTAATCCACGATTCAACTGTAGCAAATTATAAGTTTTTTCCATGGAAATAAATCGAGTACTGCTGGAAACACGAGAAAGAACTTGTTGACTCAACAATAAGGTAAGATGAACAAAACACATCCAAAAACAACCAACTCCATCGAAACCTTTCGAGAGGACACGCGGGATTCTGGGGGGTGTTGTTGGTCTGTAGTAGCATATGTAGGAGGATCAGCCTCGTGACATTTTTCTAACATTTCTCTGAAACGTTTCATGACCTCCTCATACTTATTAGGTGGATCAAAGCCATGGAATTTCTCTAACATTTACCTGAAAATCCTCATGATCTCTTTATACCTATTGAGCGTAAAATGGGCCATCATTAAATGATTAAAATTCAATGTACTCAGTGTCATCTCAACCTCGTAGATGGTTTTCAGCATATCTAACCAGGCTTCCATGTCCAACCTAACAATGAGTGATCAAAACTATGTTATATGTAACGATATTCCATATAACACCAGGTTATTTAATAAATTTACAAAGAGAAACAACATTATGCCCTAATAAACATTATTGCCCTAAATTTACACTCAAATTCAGGACGAAAGGGTTAAATGTCTGTCGGAAATAGTGAAAAAGCCAGAGTTGCATGTGGCCGACTATCCAACAGGCTTGAATTTTAAGCTTCAAGATTTTGAAGAGACAGTCCTGTTGCAGCAATAGCAAAGGGGGAAATCTCAGATATTGGGGATAGTGGGGTTAGGTGGCGTAGGAAAGACAACTTTTGCAAAACATTTCTTCAATATGAAGAAATCAGATTATCACAGATCCTGCTTTTTATTTGAAGTTAGAGATAGTGCAGCTAAAAACTCTTTAAATTCGTGGTAGAGAATACTTCTTAAGGCCAACATCTTTGCAAGGGAAATACATCAAATTGAACGGAAAATACCTATGGAAAATAAACCCTTTGCTGTCTTCCTTGAAACTTCTAGCTCAGCTTCGAGTTCCTTTGCAAAATAACAGTGAAAGCCCCAGCATATAAAAACTAAAACAATTTAGCGCCAAAAAGATTTTCGGCCTCTACACCAAACAAGTTTCAGTGGTTTCAGCGGTCTTGTTTCCCTTTTAAGATGGCCTAGCCCGCTGTTTCCTGCTATTTCCCACGTATTTCTCCCACTTTTCATAATAATGAGGGTCTTAATATCGATCTCCCGCCAACCATGAACGAATAAATGAGTATGTACTCTACGGCCGTTGGGCCTCGTGCCCTTAATTCCCATCACAGAAACCCTAGTCTCGTGGCTTTAATAGATCAATAACTTAACACAAGCGCATTCTTGGCAAAAAGACTGCAATTTCATAACCAAAACCAAAAGTCTGAAAACGAGGAATTATTCCTCTGAGTTCGGCCCAGTCCCTCTGAGTTATTATAACAAAACCCTCAGCCTTAGGCCAGAGAAACCTTTTAAAAATACATTACAGGGATAGTATTCCATCCAGTTCACAGATGAAGGATGTTAACTAATAGTGGGCGCCAAACAAACACATACCTCGTAGTGGGCACCAAGAGACTAGTAGACCCAACCGCAATTCGGCATGACTCCGAAGACCCACACCATAGCCAACCAGGGCTGCACATTCAAGTAGAAAACAAGATGAGTATGTGATGACAAAACAAGAGAAAAGCTATAAAACTCAGAAACTATTTAAGTTTAACACCTAAAACGAATATGCGCTTACCTGAAGAGACTATCCAAGCTGGAAACCCTTTCTGAAAACAGAGACTGTGTCTCAGCACACATCGTGTTGTACCACTGAAAAGAACCAATTTCGAAGGCAACCAGAAGTGGGCAACTTGATCAAAGGCAAACTGTGGCGAGGTAAAGTAGCGGGTAGAGAACCATAATAGAGAAAGACAGAAGTGAACCATTTGAGGACTCGACAGACTAACCCTCCTGGCTCGACAACCCTGGGAGATCACCTCAAGACACACAATGTACCAGGATCTAACACCACGACCGTTGCATTTGGAAGAGGCATCTGCACCATAGAACCGATCCATATTCCCACGGAATGATTCCAACTGGAGGCTCCTTGCAGGCAGTCGAACCATGCATAACCCTAGGCATATGAAAACTAGGGTACCAACTAGAGGCTCCTTGGCAGTCGAACCATGCATAACCCAGGGCTCTTAATACTTAATATATTTTAATTTAAATCTTTTATGTTAAATTTATTAATAACAAACATATATTTAACTTAATTTGATTTCTTATAGGTTTAAGAATGTTAAATTCCATAAGAATTTTAAAATGTTATGTTATTTTACATAGGTTAAGGTTTCGTTTGAAGTTGCTTTTTTGAATTGACTTATTATTGATCTACTAATTGTTGTACTATAGGTAGTGTATCTATTTTATAGTAAGTTATCATTGTACTATAGGTAGTGTCTAGTAATTTTTTAAGGAGCATTCATCAAAACAAAGAAATCTAATGAACCATAATAAATATCATATTTATTGAAGGGATTTTATCATCATAAATTACCAAAATGTAATTTGAGTGACTAATAAAATTCTACTATTACAAATACATAAAAACAAAATCATTCCACATTCATCAACACTTCAAGGTGGAATGTGCTATTCTTTAGTAATTACACCTTATTATCTTGACATCTTTACTTATGTAATGACTATCAATCCTTCACTCTTTATTTGATTATTGTGATTTATTGTGAATGTTCTGCATGTAGGTAAATTATTTAAATAGAAATGCCTCCAAAAAGGAAGGGTCAATCAACTAAAATTTTTTTTATGTATATTTTAAAACATCAAAGACTTATAATGTTAAAGATATTCCATATATACCTCATTTGAATGATGATGCTAATGAATATATGAATGAAGAGTATTTTATTGATATAGAAATTCTTGGCAATAAAAAGGAAGGACACGATGGTGGATCTAGTAGTTCAAGGAGCCTACCCATATAAATGAGCGAGCCAAGAGAACCCAAGAGGTAAAACGGAACTAATTGATGTTCTTTTACAACTGTATTACAAAAATTAAAGGTAACCCCCACCGGTAGTGATCAAGCTTGGAGAAGCTAACCAAGAAGAGGAAATAAATAAATAAAAACAAAACCCTCCAGGTCCAAAACTGAAGAAACCCTCTTAAAAGGCAGGGCAAGGCAAAAGCATTGTTAACAAGCAAACCCGAATATCTCTCCACAGCTCAATCTGTACAGGGGACAACATACCCGGAGAGACTGCTCGCTCCATATGCAACTGGAATGCTGCCCCACCTATACAATCGATAGCGCTTTCCGGTCTCACCGCTTCCAAAACCTGCGTGAACCATTTACCGAAGTTATGCAGCCAATTTCATAGCAAGAAAGGAAAACGAACTTCAAAGAAGAAGTGCCAGAAAATAGACAGGGTAAAGTTTATCCACCTGAAAGCGAGCAAAGTAGACCAAAATCCAAGGTTGAGGCAACACCTGACTTCCTCAGTATTTGCACATAGCGGTAGGCCTCCAAGCTTCGACCCGAGTAACCCACATCCAGAACAGGAACCCCAAACCGAGCTCTGACGTCAAGGGGCAACAAATGAACCCTCATTCCTTGCCTAGGAGATTGATAACCCGCCAGGAGCGCCTCCAGCCATTCGATGGAAGGGCATGGTTCCTCGTCGTCGATGAGTGAGAGGATCCCGAGGAAGACAGACACGTCTGCATTTCCCATTAAACAACTTCACAAAGAGGATTATTCCCATGGGACAGTCGGGGTAAAGATCGAAGAGGAGAGTTGTGTTGTCACACTCTGAATAAGTGAGGATGCAATAGATTTCCTAGTGTTCACAAATATGTATGTTTATTACTTCATCTCATAACTGAAATCTCACAAGAAAATGTGACACATATGTATCTAAGTTGGGGCAAGAGTAAATAAAGAAATTGAATTAGCCAAGAGTAAAAAAATTGCGACGATATAGTAGCAATAAAGGTTATTTTAGCGAAAAATATAGTACCAATACCAACATCGTTCGACAACCTGGTAATTGGGTCTTTTGGCTGAAGTTTGAAAGAAGGAACCAGTGAAGTACATTGGTCAATTGGAGGAGCACCAAGGACCACACATTTTGTCAATGGCACCAAAACTACCATTGAAAGTACATCCAAGAGAAACCAACATACCATGGGGAAATAAAATATCCATCTTGCATATAAATAATATGTCCAGTAAAGACAAATAACATAGTGTGGAAGACAAATATCCACACAATCAAGTTAATCTATTGTGATAATTTGATAGTCATCCAATATATTTCATAGACTTGTGAGTAGAAATTGCATTAAAGGAGTCGAGAGAGGTCTCCCTTTGTAAACAAGCATCCGTAAGACAAGTCATGACCCAATGTCTAGCATGGTTGAGTGGGTCATTGCACAAATCAGGACACAATTTTCTTACATGACGAAGTGGAGATAAGTTCTTATTAGTTAGAGGAAATTATAAGCATGCAAATATAAGACAAATAAATACACAAGCTTCTACTTGAATAAAGGATTTATATTATGTAACGCCCTCCTCCCACATTTACCTGAGATAATCGGTCCACCGGGGTAAGCATGTGATGAAGAGGTACTATGATATGATTAAACTCCCTAAGTGCAGTTAAGGAAGTGGAACCGACTAACCAACTCTTTATAGACCTCCCTCAGGTGTTACAAGACCCACAGGAACCAATCCACTAGTCTCGGCGCCCAACCCTTGAGTTAATCTAGCCTTTCAACCCTATCCTACATCACTTGGTCTATGTGACACTATACCCTACATCACTACATAAATGACACTTCAAGTGATACCTGTAGCCATTATTGCAGGGAAGTTAACTTTTAAAGTGATAATATCTCTCTCTCTTTGTGTGTTTTGAGATAAGTTGATCGTATTGCTTCGATAACACTCAAGGTGTTGGGTTCATCTCAAGTGATACCCATAGCCATTATCATAAGGAAGTTAACTTTTAAAGTGATAATATCTCTCTCTCCCTTTGTGTGTTTCCAAAGAAGTTGACCCCATCGCTTGGATAACACTCAAGGTGTTGGGTTTGTTACATATGATATTAGAGCAAATTACAACATTATCCTAGTGTTGGAAATAATTAGGCTTAAAGGTTAAAAGTTGCTATGGTTTTTGTTATGGTGATGACTTGTAACTAAACACTAAATTGATTGCATTACAACAATGAAGAAAAGACATAAGCATGTGATAAGAGTACAAATGAAGTTATAATATTGACAAGGTTGACATCGAAAATGGTTATTTTGATTATTTGAAGGTTAGTGTTTCATTTCATTAAAATGATACTGCAAGTACCAAAAACAACAACATGAAATAGGATTGGTGCATGGAATCCACCATCCAAGACACCTTCATTTCAACATTTGCATGAGCTCTAGTCTATTCCAATTCACTTGCATGAGGATAAGTTCGATATATCAGTGGACTAATCAATATGTGAGCTAGTCTTGAGTCCAATAGATGCATGAAATCAGGATTGACACCTCCAATAGGGTGGGTTTAGAGATTCCCATATAGGCTATGATGCCTTATGGGAGTGGATTAGGTCTAGCTTTGTTTTAAAGCTTGATTGCATGAAGACAAGATTGAAGGGTTAATAAAACTGGAGAGTTGATAAGTGTGAAAAAGCTTTTGTTTTCTCTATTTGGATAGTTCCACATCATATAACTTTTTTAACTAGAATGGAATATCCCCATAATGGTATTTTGTTCCAGTAAGTGCTCTACTTAATGGATAAGTGTTACAAGAATCAAAATATGACATTTTCTCAGCATACTTGGTTGAAGTTGGGTTGTCAAGCTAAAGTAGAGGAGAGGTTGTGCACCCTAGAAGCTCTATTTTGTCAGGTCCTAACATTAGGACACCCTTCCAAACTTCTTGAGCAAAGGGGCACAATAAGAACAGTTGGTTAGCCATTTCTTCATCCAATGCACAAAGAGGGCACCTGGAGGGACCTTCCATTCCACGCTTCCTCAGGTTATCTCTAGTGAGGATACTTTTATGCGCCAAAGTCCAGCAAAAGAAGTCAATTTTGGGGAGAGCAGGAAAAGACCAAATAAATTTCCATTGAGTTGGCTTTGGGGGGATGCTAGGGACAACCATCATACTTTTGTAACCTTCTGCTGCTGAGTAAGAACCTGAAAGAGAACCCCACCCTCTTTTGTCCTTAGAAGAGGCCTTTAAGGGAGATTTTCCTTGGAGAAAATCTAACGATAAATTGGCTTCACCATCCAGCCAATGAGGGACCTCCCCCAAATTCAAACCATCCCATAGACTTTCTGCATCATTTTTCCAATTGGAGATGTCCCAAATGGTTTCCAGATTGCTGGCCTGAAGCCAGGCTCTGATATTTTACAGTTCTGCCATCTGATTCAAGGGCTAATCTCCAAGAATAGGTGTCCATCTCATGCTGTCAGAAACAAGGCTCCCTATGAAATGTGGTATGGCCACATTCCTTCAGTGACGCATCTCAGGGTTTTTGGTTCCTCCTATCATTATTGTCTTGACATCATTGTGCCCCCTAGGCATTTGTCACAGAGAATTTGAGGCCTTCACCCTCAGTTTCTATTAGGACATATTACTCCTCCTCGTCAAGTTAAAGTACATCTTCTGAGTCCTCCATTGAGTCCTCATTTTGACTCTAGTTCTACTGATTCTTCCAATTCTTCCTTTCATTCTGCATCTTCTCAATGTTATACCATCACCATGTCAAGCACCAATGCAGGTGTGGGAAACCAAGGTGGTAACTCAAGTACTAACTAGGGTAACCCCATGAGTGTAACCTTCACTAATATGGGCACTCCTACTCCATTGCCTCCTTTTATGGCTAGTTTGAGGCTCCCCAATTCAGCCAACTCATCAACGATCCCCTTCTTCATGACCCAAATTGGCCAGTTATGCCTACCAAGATTCCTTCCGACATCCCCAATTTTGAAGGTAATCCTAGAGAAGATCCCACAAATCATGTTCACTCATTCCATATGTGGTGTTCATCCAATTCTATCATATAAGACTCCATTTGTCTTCGCCTTTTCTACTGCACTCTTACTGGAGCTACTGCTAAGTGGTATGTCGATCAAACCAGATCCAGTCATTCCACTTTTGTGACTCTTACCAAAGATTTTATAGCCTATTTCAAGTTACCTTTCTGTTATGACACTAGTAACAAAATTTTCACTTCTTTTCGTCAAAATTTTTCCATTGGCCTATCTGATCATGTTCAATAATGACATAGAAGGAGGAGCATATGTAAAGCTCCTGAATTCTAAGACTGTGTCTATATGGATTGGTACCTTAAATCTCTTTTGGCCCCATTGCTAAAGAAGTCAATTCTCACTTCCCTTAATTTGAGGAATATTCAAACCTTTTCTATAAAGAAATAAGTTTTTTTTCTTTAGAAAACATACAGTTTGAGGTTAAAAAACTAGTAAAGGGAAAATTTAAGAACATCAAAAGCTACCAAACAAAAATCTTAAAAATTGCTTTGCATGTCCTTTTTTATTTAACAATCAAGCAAGACTTCCCTAAACCCTGGACTCAAAGCTTTATTGTACCTATTAAAAGTGGGGATTGTAGAAATTAATGTGCAAATTCTAACTGCTCATGAAATTTTCTAAATCACAAGACTAGAAGCTACTCTACTGATCTGCAGAAGTAAATTCACGATTGAGAACTCATATCATCAACACGCATCAAGATTCAACACACATACACAGAGATTTATCTAAGGAAAATCAACTTGCCCTGAGAGACAAACAGTTCCCCATCTCCTTTCCATACTTCCAACCCAAGGAGAGTACACACGATAGTTGTGAGTTGTGTCTGTGTACCTGTTGAAGGCTCGAAATTCTCTGCCTCAACATTATAAGGGAGACCACCTAGCCGGGAACTTAAAGCAGCTCATTTTCCGTTGAAATGGTGGTTCTAACTGGTTAAACTAGGTCCAGTTACCTTCTTTCTATCGCTAATGGCTTAAAGTATGCCTTTTACTTACCAATAGAGAAGAGACATCAGATCAACGCTCTTACTGATCACACAAGAAAGTGATCCTTAAGCTGATTTGGGGCTCAGCCAAGCCACAACTAAATTTTGCCCCTTTGATAAGAGGACTTCTAGGAATGTAGAATTAAATCTAAATGCAAGCAAAATGAAAGAAATCCTAAGCCTATCTATAGCAAGTCCCGATAGTGATCTGTAACAACTCTTCGAATGGCTTCCTGAGTCCTTTGTCTATCACCTTCTGCATCTAGGATGGAGCTAACATTATTCCTTATCTTTCTGGCTGTTGTTTGCTTGTGAAAAAAAATTGAGTTCTTTTCACCCCCTTGTAACCATAATTGTCTCGACTTGAGCCTCCATTTTGTTTCCTCTTCTCTGTTAACTCGGTATAGCTGTAAGTAGAGTTCATTTTCCTGTTGTTTGTTCTCTTGGGAAAGGCCATTATCCTCTATTGGTCTTTGGATACTCTCCAGATTGTTCTTAATTTCTTTTTTTACCTTCTCTGGTTGTTGATACTTTGTTTTAACCCATTCTTTGATGGCTTGTTTTGTTTTCCGTATTTTTTTTTCCCAAATGAAACCGGGAGATCCTTCCACGTGTTGGATCTAAGAGCTGTAAACAATTCCTGCAAATGTTGGTATATCATTCCAGAGAGAACTGTATCTGAATGGAATGGGCCCAAGTGGCCTATGATTTTCCAGCATTAGAGTTATTGGGAAGTGGTCGGAGGCAGAGCACGTTAGAATGTTAGCATATCTGATGGAGAAAGCAGAGAGAAGTGTAATATTGATGAGAATTCTATCCAACCGCTCCATGATGTTACCAGCACCCATCCTGTGGTTGTTCCAGGTGTATCTACGGTTTTTTGGAGGGACATCCATAAGATCATGCTCCTGCATGATATTTTCCAACTGTATTCTATATGGATCAGGCATAATTCCTTTTCTCATTGGCGTGGAGGATTAAATTAAATTCACCTCCTAGAATAATGTTAGTGTTCTCTTCTGCGTCCAAACTATCTTTTAGATCATGCCAACAACTATCCTTATCTCTGCAGTGATTCGGCACATAGATGTTGTAGATGATAATGGCTTGCTGATCTGCTTTATTTTCCAGAGTTGTTTTGATCTAGTGTTGATTTATTGTTTCTGAAATACAGTTCCATATACCTTGATTCCAAATTGTTGCTATTCCTCCTGAGGCTCCTCTTGCCTAACTAATGCTTCCTCTATACTGTCTCTGCTGCTCAATGACTTTATTCATTTCCTTGTGGTTTTGTTTTGTTTCTTGTAACATAATAATTCTTGGCATCTCAGAAATGATAAGATCCCTTAAGGCTGCTACCTTAGAGGGGTGCCCAAGTCCCCTGATGTTCCAAGATAATATTTTCATCATTGGATATGCGGTATGCGGGGAGGTGCTCGCCCCCCTTGGTCCTTGCTGATTGCTTTTTTGTCATGCTGCCCCAGGATATAAGTTTCTATGGGTGTCTGCGTTCCCATTGCTATGTCCTTTTGTGCGTTCTCATCCCTGTGCTGCTTAGCAGATTTCTTGCCTGGGCCAGGTTTCTTGGAGGGTTCACTAGAACCCCTGTGATCTTTAGATGAGCTTCTAGTGATTCTGTTGAGGGGAGGATCAAGAAGAGGCTGAGAGGAAATAGTAAGAGGCAATGAGGATTCGATAGTGTCTTGGCGTTGGCTTTCAGGGAGAGGGGTCTCCTAGGGATCAGGAGGAGAGTGGGGGGATGAGGGGTCTTCTTCCTCCAAAGATTCGAAGGGGTTTGATGTAGAGGGTAATGGTTGAGTTAATATGGGAGGGGAGGAGAAGGATGCAGCTTGGATTTCTGGGGGAGGCTTTGGTTTTGGGCCAGACTGTTTGGGGTTTGCTTTCTTTTTTTTGACTTGTTCCCATGTGTCTTCACTGGCTTCAACATTTTCATTCATTTCATTTTCTTTTAGTTTATTACACCTATTAGCAAAATGACCATATTCATGGCATACCTTACATTTGAACGGGATTTGTTCGTAGTCCAGCTGCTGAATATGGGTCCATTGGTCCACTTTGATCTTGATTGCTTCCGGAAGGCCCTTTCCTAAGTTGGATGGATTGTTTATCTCAGATACATTGAGATTGGTTAAATTCAGCTTATCAGGTTCATGAGGGTAGGAGAGGGAGGCGAAATAGAGATGGGAAGCTTAACAGTCATCCAGAAGGAAAATATATGCCTGCATGTAAAGGTAAAGGGAATGCTAGGGGGGTAATTTGATTCAAACAAAGGGTGAATTATGCTTCCCTAAATGGACATCATGAGACTGTGTTTAAGATTCACCATTCCGAAGTTGCGAGAAGACTAGAGTGTAAGCACAAGAGAGAAGCTAAACATATTGTGGGTTGTGAAGAGGGCCAAGAAGGCCCTTTCTGGTTCTTCCTCTTTTATATTGGAGACACAAGATTTAAGAGTGTTTATAAGATAGCAATAAAGATGAGATGGATTGTCAAGCATATGCTGGCAAGGGTGTTGTTGGACTGTCACAGTGGAAGAAATGATCTAATGGATAAAATGAATGTCTACTGAAAAAGAAAATTTCAATGTTGAGGTGCAACTTGGGAGGGGTAGCTGATGGTTCCCTATGCTAGGTCAAGTGCTTGCAATGGATTAAAGATCAACTTCTGCTGCAAAGTCTCATGAGGAATATGATTATGCAATAACTGCACCTAAAAAATTGGAAGTCAAAGTCTAGGACTCATTATAAAGAAGCGGTTCAATCAATAACCACTAAGTTTTGAATGGGATCTAAAATTTGACTTTCTCAAAATTGAATGAAGTTGGAACCACTCTGAAACAACTCGAAACAATTAATGTTAATATTAAAAATTTAAGTAAAAGTTGACATTATCCTTATCTTTCCTTTTCAAAAAGGAAAGATAAGGAGAATGTCAACTTTTACTTTGACTTTAAAAATTAAATATTACCATTAATTACTAGGGTTAGGTTTTGTAGGGCCCTCGAGTTAATAATTTTTTTTTCCTTTTCAGTATTTTTTATTAAAAAATTGTTATTTGTTGGTCATTAGCTATGTTGCACTACATCCTTTAGAATTGGTCAGTTTATTAGAGAACTAGTGAATTTGGTGTTTTAAGGTCAGTTCAATACAAGACCAACCTTAGCCAATCTGAACCGCCAAAATAGACTAGTAAAACTCTAAAACCATTGGGACCAACCAATTCCACTAGTTCTAGGCTAGTTCCAATAAGAGTTTTCCCTTCTCATCTTCCTCTGAAGTCGTTTTGTTGGATCCTTTCAGGAATGGTGATTTGGAAAGTGCCATAAGCTGTCGAATTGTTGTGAGAACCTAAGATCATAAGTAGTTAAGCCTTGGCAAACAGAAATTTACAAGGACCTAGTACAGACATCCCAAAATATATTTAGTGAGGATGTGCATGCAAGGAACTATTACAGACCTCCCAAGATACTTAGTAAGGACGTGCATGACCAAAAAGCATAACAAAAAAAATATCAACCCTCAAAAACCATGCCCAAAACATTGAAGTGTGGTGCAAAACAAATTGCTGGTAGGCTATTAATGCTACCAACAATCATTCGCTCTCTAATTTCACAAGAATCTCCTAATCAAGCTACCTCCTCCACTATGGTTATAGCAAGTTCTTGCAACTGTGTGAGCTACAAGAAATTAAAACTACCTTCGAATCTCCACCAATTTTAGGGGACTTGACTTCTCTTCATGCCCCAACTATTTTGGGTTGATTGATCAGTTAACTAGATGATCGTCGAGTTTGACTGAAGTCCCACTGCTTAAATGACCTTCCACTAGTTCCTCCAAAAGTTAGAACTAGTTTAACTGACAACAACCTGAGATAATTGACCTTTATTGCCACAAGTTAGAAATCGAATATGCAAAACTGAACTCTAACTCCTCCAACTCGAATTTATTGAGTAAACTAGGTGACACAAGCCATGTCACACAAGTTAACATCATCCAAGTTGTCTGTTGATGTGGAAATTTGAACTTTTCCAATTTAATCAAGGAAAAATCAAATTGAGAATTTCTTGCTGCATATTTCAAAACATAGTTCATTGGAATGTATTACTTTCACTGTGAACTTGGCATAGTTCACATGTTAAGTTCATAAGGTTTTGGGCTGATGTGGTTCTATGTGTTATGTATATAAATAATAGGTGTCCAACTCTTGCTATTAGAAACAAGACTCCCTATGAAATGTGGTATGGCCACATTCCTTCGGTGAGGCATCTCAGGGTTTTTGGTTCCTCATATTATGCCTTCATACCTAAGGAATAGATAAAAAAACTCAGTGCAAGGAGTTAAAACTGTATCTTCTTTGGGTACTCATACCTCCAAAGCATACCATCTCTATGATGAAGTGAATAAGAAGTTTATAATATCTAGAGATTGATCTTTCTTGAGTCTTCCAAGATTGACAATGTTGTTGAGTGGTAGCTTAATTGTTTGGATATATTCAAACATGCAAAGTATTTTCAAGAGTTTGATAGTGAGATTCCACATCTCCTTCTCTTAGCTCTATAATTTCTATGAAGAGCCTCAAAGAAATCAGGTTGAAGGAAATTCCTTCACCTACTTTGTCAGGAAAGAGCTAAGAGACTATTGGCAGCAGGTAGCCAAATCTGACAAGCAGTGAGGGTACATGCAAGATATAAAGCAAGGATTAATGCAGAGGAGTGTACTGACTACATACATATCATCAAACATCTTCCATCCCACTTAGGATGCCTTGCATCGTGCCTGGTTAGTCATAAGATCATGTTGGTCACAACCTCAGTAGCTTAAATAAACAAGTGGTAATACTATTCATCTTCTAAGCTATGTAATAAACAAGTGAAAGTGAGCAAGACACGTAGATCAAACACATGGAATGACTTTCAGTTCTTGCAACCATGAATGTCATTGAAGACGGAATGATACGACAATGATAAGCAAACTTTTAAGCTACATTAAGAGGTGTATTTCAAAAGACGTGCTTTGTTTTCCATACCTAGCCTCCAAAGGGTTATGCATCAGATGGAGTTTTCATGCGGTCCTAATATTCTATCATACCTTGGGTTTCTTGGTCTGCTTATTTTTCTCCTCAGCTCCTTGAGAGTCATCTATCATGTCATATTTCTTCGTGGCCCGTGAGAGACATAATTGTGTAGTTTCAATGGGCAGTGACTATTGCGAGATGAGGCCTTGGGAGGACACATTTACACAGTTTTAGGATGTAAGGCACTACTTGGGACGAGGCCCTGGGAGGACACATCTATGCAATTCCAGGATGCAAGGCAGACTGGGTAGTCAAGGGACAAAACTGCACAGTTTTTGGAGACAGTGGGTTCCGACTGAGGGAAGGACACTGGAGGAAACCACCACGCATTTTTGAATGGTAAGGGAAGTTGGGATTTATGCGCATTGCACGGTTCGAACAAGCAACAGAAAAGCTTGAGGGTTACATATGTGAAGTATGTAGTTCAGGAAAGTTGGATGAGGCTAGGTTGCTAAGGAAACTCCGAAATTTAGCTAAGTGTGGGATCAGTGGAACTTATGTGAATAGTGATAAAACTTCACTACGATCACACACTTGAAAACTTATCGATACAACATAGACCATCTAGAACATATAACACATACTTTACTTAATGCAACAACCTTTGTGGCAGCTTACGGCAAGTGCGGCTTCGATTATAGACTTCGGGAGGATAAAGGGGACACTTTTGTAAGAGTGTGTGAAATGAGTGTTAAACATGTATCATTCTCATAAATATTTCCCCTTGAAGCAAAACAAACCTCCCTTTGCATGACAAGCGATTACCCCCATGCCCAAAGATGAAACATTCTATGTAAAGATAAAAGCATAAACATAGGTTTGATCTAAAGTGGTAATTGTATTAAATATAAAGTTTTGTCTTAAAATATTTTTGTCTCAAAATGTTTTTGTCTTAAATATAAAGTTTTGTCTTAAACTAATTTTGTCTTAAATTGTTTGTCTTAAAATAATTTTGTCTTAAATTGTTTTTGTCTTAAATTGTTTTTGTCTTAAAATAATTTTGTCTTAAACTATTTTTGTCTTTAAATTTTTGCCTCAAACTACTTTTGTCTTAAATATAAAGTTTTGTCTCAAAATATTTTCGTCTTAAATTATTTTTGTCTTAAATATAAAGTTTTGTCTTAAAATATTTTTGTCTCAAACTACTTTTGTCTTAAAATATTTTTGTTTTAAACTATTTTTGTCATAAACATAACGTTTCGTCTTAAAATATTTGTCTCAACCTACTTTTGTCTTAAACCTTATATTTGAGACAAATCAATTGATATTAATTTTTAATGTAAAATAAAAAATGAGTTTTTGAGACAAAAGACTTTTTTTGAGACAAAATTTGTCTCAAAAGTGCTTTTGGTATAATAGTGCAAAAATCCAATATTTAAAAGAAAAAAAAATTAACTTCATAATCCCACGCTTGAAAAGAATTGGAATTGTCCAAAACCTCTCTAGCTGATACATGGCACCTTGTAATCATTTCTCTATCTAACAAAATTGTCCAAAACCAATATTGCTGATACATGGCAACTTGTAATAATTTCTCCATCTAGCAAAACACCCTTAGCATTGCCACTCCTCTGTTTAGATTCCACCGTTGCACCAGTAAAGTTCGACCTATGAACCTGACGGGAGCTAAATCCCTGCAATAGGCACTCTGATATCAAATATGGCAAAACGCTACTAGTTCAGATACTGAATCCGTAATACCCATATAAACTATGAAGCTCTTGACCTATTTAAACATGGACTTGTATTGTTTTGAGGATAGTCCTGCTAGTTAATGCTCTGGAGGCTCCTCCTGGACCTACACCTAGAGTGTCATACAGCCCCAGGCATCAATATATGATATCGCCTTATAGATGTTTACACTTACTTGCTTGGATCTTCATAGTCAATAGCCTAGAAGCTAACTACCTAGATTTTGATTCTGGACATAAAGATTGGGTTTTGAAAAATTCCATGGAATATGTATAGGTTTTTTGGTCTTGCTGTTGTTTTACTGATAGTGCTGTGGGGGTTGTTTGACAGGGAGATTGTGGATGCATACAATACCCAAATTAAAGGACTTGCGGGGAAGCTATTGGGGTTAATTGCAGAGACATTACAGTTGAAGCCTGATTTCTTTGAGAAAAAATTTGGAAAGACATACCAAAAAATGAGGATGAATTACTATCCTAAGTGCCCCAGACCAGATCGTGTGTTTGGGCTGAGCCCACATGCAGACATGACTGGCATTACGCTCTTATTGCAGGATGATGAAGTAGTAGGATTAAATGTCCGCAAGGATGACCAATGGATACCTGTGCAACCTATTCCTTATGCTCTCGTCATTAACATTGGAAATTTGATAGAGGTAAGCTTATGGTCTTTAATTGGCGCGTGTATGAATTTTTAGCCCACAAGTCTTCATGGGCATTTTTGGGCAAGGCTATATACATAGTTATTATGTTTGATAGTATTGGTTCAAAAGATTTGAAAATAAGCCTGTTCGATTAGTTTCGCTGAAAATTCAGTGATTTGTGTTCGGTATGGATTATTGTGAATAAAAAATTTAATATTTAAAAAATTAAAACAAAATTATTATTAGAAAAAAATTAACTGTGATTGAATTGGTAAAGAATTTTGGTAAGATACTCGTTAATATAACTTTTAATGTTTAAAAAATAAATAACTGAAATTTTTATATTAATATTAAAGAAATTACAATTTTAATTTAACTTAATAATGATTTTTATGAATAAAAAATTAATATTAAAATTAAAAAGCAGAAATTTTTATTGTAAAAAGATATAGTAACAGTGAATTACATTTTTAAAAAATACATTATGAAAAAGAGTAAATTTCATATTAAAATATAGTAGAAGGTAGTAAATTTATAGTTGCTAAAAATAATAAATTCCTATAATAAAGAATAATAAAAAATTTATAAATATTTGTAAGATATATAATTCCAAACTTTTTCCCTATTGAATTTTATATCTCACATTCTTTTTCATAGTTGTATTTTTTTTTCAAATTTGATAACTATGCCTAGTATACTCTAATGCTTTTCCTCACTAGTAACCAAATCGACAACTATGAATTAAGGTTTGGGTGTGCTTCCCTTTTGGATTGAATAGAATGTGCAGCCTTTAACTGATTGAACAAAGTGCACTTTCAAAAAGATGTAAAATTTACAATGAGACATTTAGGTTTTAGTTATTAATTAATAATAAAGTTATTAATTATATTAAAATTTATGATTTGATGTTATTACCCTTTTCTAAAAACGATACAGTTTTATGGTTTTTTTAAATAAAAGTATATAATATTTTTAATTGGTTTAAATTATAAATAATTAGTTAAAAAGATTCAAAATATAAATATACCCAAAAATATATATATATATATATATATTCTAGTTTTGTAAGATCTATACTTTAGAAAAAAAAATCATATTAAATTTTAGGTAGTCAAATTTTCTTGTATCAAATTCAATTTGGTAACTATGTTATATAGTGACTCTTCTCAATTTGGTAACCATGTTATATACTGACTCTTCCTTTATACTTCATATAAATAACAAAAAGAACATATCTATGTATTAAAAAAAACGCTAAAAAGAAACTAATGTCAATTTCAAAATTATACACTCAAAGTGATAATACTGGTATAGGTAAACCTCACAAGTCCATCATGTTTGGATATATATGGTTTTGACATATGGATTTTGTATCAGCTCAATCTTGTTATTATGCCCAGATTTTCTAGCATCTGCTAGTTTACAGCTATTATCTTCAGGATATCTTCAGGATCAGCTGGCCGAAATGTTATGGTCTTTTATGTATCAGCTCATTATATTTTCTTAATATAATATATGATGATTTTCTCTCTGAAAAAAAAACCTCACAAGTCCAAGGTCTAAACCCCACAAGTCCCAAGATCTAAGCGATGTATAGGCAAGCCCCACAAGTCCGGAATGCCTCAAGCAAGCCCTGCAAGACCTCTATACAACATATAGAGGTAGAGAGTTCAACCAAAATGCGGACAAGTTGTCCAAGATAAGCTTAATGGATCCGTTGGATGGTATACATATAGAGATTCGGATTTGAAGGTCCATATTGAATGCTAGTGTTTTTCCTTTCTCAGGATAGATTATTCTAGACTGATGCACTACTCTTTTTTTATCACGTTCTATATTGGTTATTCCTAGTCCCAAGGTGTATTGAAATGATAGAGTGGATCGAAATGTTTTTGATAGATGAATCTATGCTTACTGTTACTTTTCCTAATGTTTTATTGGGCACTTATAAGAATATATGTTTTTTTAGACTGGAACTAAATCTATCTTGTTACTATTTATTTGCATTGTTTATATCTATATGTTTTTAGGCTGGAACTAAATTTATCTTGTTACTATTTATTTGCAGTGTTTATATCTATAAAATATATAATGCAAAAATTAATGTACAAATCTAAAGGTCAAGGCAAAGCTATATATAAGGGCTTTCTTGATTATAGAAAAAAAAAAACACAAAACAAAAAACAAAAACAAAAACAAAAAAGAACTAATCTTTGTTTTAGGATTATATACTTGATCTCGATCATTTAAGAGAGAAATTCTTTTTAAATATTTAATATAATAAATATTTTTAATGTACATGTTTTTGTTTTCATGATAAATGTTAAATGTAAAGTTTATCTTTTCAATCATAAATATTTTTTTTTTATTTTTTAAATGTTAAAGGTTTCTTTTTCATACCAATTATCTTTATTTTTCACCTGGAAAATATTATAAACCAAATTCACGACTCAAATATTATTCTATATTTATTATAAACTTAATTTTTACGTAAACATTATATTATAATAATTCTTTGTTTTGTAAAATTATGAAAATATTTAACTCTTCTTTACTTTTAAAAGTGATCAGGCGATTTCCGAAATCTAAGTCGTCTTTCCCTACAATCAAATAAAATCATTTATTATTTCTCCCGACGGGACATCAGTGTGAACTTTACAGATGTCATTTCCCCTGAGAGTTCACCCAATCTTAATTTAATTTAATTTTAAGTATTTATTTTCATATTTATTTATTTATTCATTCATTCCTTTTATATATATATATATATATATATATATTTATTAAAATAGAATATTTTGGAAAATCACGTTTCAATTTATATTGTCTAACCATTGAGTGGGTTCATTACCCAGACTTGGAATATATATATTTTTATTAAAATAGAATATTTTGGAAAATCACGTTTCAATTTACATTGTCTAACCATTGAGTGGGTTCATTACTCAGACTGGAATCCAAAAACCCATTATCAAAACTTGGAATACTATCAACGATTATATATTGTAAAAATGTAAAATGGTTAAGAAAAATGAAATATTAAACTAATAATAAATTAATTAAAATGAAATTTAAATAGTTAATCAATTAATAATAATAATAAAATTAAAAATATATATATATTACATTGAATTATTATTACTTTCACTACTGCTTTAATTTACAAATAAATAAATAACTTAATTTGAAATTAATAAATGAAGCCCTAATATATTATTAAAGTTTAGATGTGATCTAGGTTATTTAATATTATTATATTGATTAATATTAATAGTTTGAGATAATAATAATTATTATTTTCTAAAAAAAACATTAATAATAATAATAAATAGAAATATTATTAGTAATATGAATAAACTAAAAAAACATTAAGAAAGAAAAGAGAAGGAAAGGGTATTAATTTAGGGAAAAAAGAAACGGGAACGAGTAAATAACTAATCTTCCACCCATCGTCCCTATTCAGGGTGATAGATCTTTTTTCAATTTCGATAGCCTCCTTAAACTTTCGGTGATGGAAGTATCCTTGCAAGGACACGCAAATCTTCAAAACAAACGGTGTTTAGTTTTGTTAGTATGTTCCGCCAAGGCTTAGGAGCATGTCCTACAATCTCTGATATCAGTTGCATGTTCACGAATCATTTGATTTATAGAGCCGCTTGTTTCACCAATGTAGGGGGTCCCACAGGAACATGGGATTAAATAAACAACCTTCATGTCTTTTGATCCACGGCGTCTTTGACGGATCTAGGGGAGCTATGAATAGTGTTAAGTGGTCTAAAAGTGGAAGAGATCTCATTATTCCTTAAAATCCGAGCAATCTTGTCAGTGGTACCTTGGACAAAGGGAAGTTGAACATTGGTAACCAACTCTCTTTGATCTTTTCTCAATTTAGGACCTTTACTAGCCTTCAAGAAAGCCCTAAGACCCTCAGACCAACTATAACCAGTATTCTTAAAAACTTCAACAAGATGGGTCTTCTCCTCTTCCAAGTGATCTTTATCAGAGACCCTAAGAGCACGAGTGGCCAAAGTGCTGAGAACACCAACCTTTTGAGCCAGAAAATGGCGGGAGTTAGCATGAAGGTATTTCTCTGTGTGGGTTTTCTTCCGAAAGACTTGGTGAGAGAAAGAGCCATCATTTCTCTTGGAGATGAGAACATCAAAGAAGGGAAGACTGCCATTAATTTTAGTTTCCATGGTGAACTTAATGGGGCTTGAAAGATTATTTAGATGCTAGAGGAATAAATCCTTCTCATGACCATGAGACCAATTGATGAAGGTATCATCAACAAACCTCTTCCAAAGCTTAGGCTTGAATGGAGCAAAAGCCAAGGTTTTCGATTCAAAATCTTCAATGAAAAGATTGGCAACAATAAGGGAGAGCAGGGAACCCATGGCAACACCGCAAATTTTCCCATAGTACTCACCTTCAAAGCTAAAAAAGTAGAGGTGAGGCAAATCTCTACCAACTTGGTTGTATCCGGATCAGTGATGCGCTTGATCACTTCAAATGCTTTATTGATAGGGATATTAGTGTAGAGAGAGACAACATCAAAGCTGACAAGGATGTCCCCAGACTCAAACTTCAAACTTTTTAACTCATTGACAAACGAAGAGGAATCCTTGAAAAAAGAATCGGAAATGCCAACTAGAGGTTTAAGTTTCTAAGTTAAATGTTTATCTAGGAGGTGAGTAGGTCCACAAATGGTGTTGACAATGGATCTGGGGGGCGGGGGTGGCTCTTTATGGATTTTGGGAATCCCATACATCCTAGGAGTGAAACAGTTGCTCTCAATAAGCTTATGGCTAATAGAGCTCAAGGAGCTACAAGATTTTATAGTGGAAGCTGCAACATTCGAGACTTTTTTTATACTGTTTTTATGAAGCTTTCTGTAACTACCGCTTTACATAAATGATCTAACATCTTTTTATTGTAGTCATCTCTATCCATGATAACCATCACCTCCTTTAAAATTGTAATTTGAATAAAATTAAATTACATCACTAAATAGTAATTTCTCACTAAAATAACAAAATGTTCCATGTATAAACTTATCAAAAATATTACTATACTTATTTGATAATTAATTTTTTTTAATTTATCGAAATTTATTTTAAATTAATTTATTTTCATATATATATATATATATATATATATATATATATATATAATTATTAAATTAAATTATTTTAAAAATCCACACCGTTTTAGTTTATGGTTTGATGAAAAATGTGTTTCTCCTTTCCGGGTTCAAGTCTTAGCTCATAACTTTTCCAAAAAAAACTTAATTTAATTAAAAAAATATTGAATTCTTACCAAAAAAAATTTAAAAATAAAATTTCAAATGTATTAATAAGTGTTTTTATTTTAAAAATTGAATAAATTTTTATAAAAATATCTATCTTAATTCAAATCAAATTTACAAGGATTTAAATATATTTTGATATTTTTAAATTTAAATAAATAAATAAATAATCTTTCTCTCAATTTTATATATAGAGAGATTCAGATTTAAAATGGTATCTTTTTTTCACAAACACACATATATATAACATATTTCAGGTTGTAGTTATCGCGCCAAATCTTGCGCTTGATAAGTATCAGTTTTCAATTCGGTCACGTGGGCGACAAAGCTGCTCCCGTTGTGGACTGTTTTCCACAAAGCACAATGAAAGACTTTTCCATATTCAACATGCGACTTCCTTGACATTGAAATATAAGTCAAAAAGATAAAGCTTGCCTATGGCGTCCAGGAAGCCACGGCAGAATAAAACTCTTGAACTTTTCCATGTATGCAAAGTCCTGGTCATAGACCGTTTCAATTCCCATTGAGTTCCTACCACTATAAATTTGACCCAAAACTCCGATTTTAACCAATATTGCCTGCACCAAGCTGCGTTATAGGAGTTTGCCTCAATTTATTTCTTCAGTCACTGTTGGGAACGATGGCTCCACCTTATGGGGTAGGAACCTTCCCAATTGGGGTAGGTCTTTTATTACAGTCGACAGCGTTCAAGAACTAGTGAAAAAGCAGAAGGATGGCATACCAGAAAGATATATTAGAGGAGACGAAGAAAGACCAACACCAACTTCATTGTCTGGTCATCAGCTGGACATCCCCGTCATTGACATGGCCAAGCTTTCAGAAGGATCGCAGAGAAAACAAGAGATTAAGAAGATTGGCCAGGCTTGTGAAGAATGGGGATTCTTCCAGGTATCATTTGATGAACTCCTGCTCTCTTGGTGTTATGAACTGTTTTGCAAGAAAAATAACTTGTGAATCACGGTATCCCCAACACATTAATAGATGGTGTTAAGAGAGTTGGAAAGGAGTTTTTCCAGCTTCCTTTGGAGGAAAAACAATAGTATTCAAGTGAAGCCAGGAGATCTCTTGGTGTTATGAACTGTTTTGCAAGAAAAATAACTTGTGAATCACGGTATCCCCAACACATTAATAGATGGTGTTAAGAGAGTTGGAAAGGAGTTTTTCCAGCTTCCTTTGGAGGAAAAACAATAGTATTCAAGTGAAGCCAGGAGATCTTCAGTGTTATGGCCAGACATTCGTCGTGTCTGAAAAGCAAAAGCTGGATTGGGGTGACTTGTTGGGTTTGATAATGTTTCCTTCCGACTACAGAGATTTGAATGTCTGGCCTGCTCAACCTACCGATTTCAGGTGCACTTTAAACACATTTTGTTCAAACAGATGGGCTAAATTTTATCCTACATACGGGTATATAATAAAAAAAAATCAGTGAAATAAATTTAAAAATTAAAATTAAAACATTATCCTTAATGAATTTTTAATATATTTTATTATTATTATTATTCATATATATATATATATTGAGCTAGTGGGTCATTGGGTGGAATCAGTGTGATTTTTTTCAGCCATGTTTTAGTTTTGTAGTTTAATATGTTTTAGTTTTGGAATAAATTTCTGTCAATTGTGGTTATCACTTTAGGTGGTTGGATAGAATGGTAGTTATCTTGCTCACTTTGGAGACAATTGATTCTAGACTCCAAGAGGATGCCTATCTTTCCCTCCTTAGATATATGCAACAACTTGCAAGCCACATATATTAAGAACTCATAGTTAAGCCTAGGACTGGGACGTCTGGATACAGGTGGGATCCTAAACTCCAACATGACACCTATCTTTCCAGCCTTACTATGTAAAACCACCATCCCTACTACTCTAGCTAAACATATGTAAATTGATCAAGTATGAATAACACTTGACAGGGACAAATCAACATTTACCATACATCAAAGGGTAAATTGAAATAACATACCAATTGTCGAGAAGATTAAGGAAAATGAAACAAAAATATCTCAATATCCAAATATATTATACCAATTTATAATCTCACTTAATTGAAGTAACATACCAATTGTAAAAAAAAATTAGGAAAAAAACAAAAATATCTCAATATCCAAATATATTACACCAATTTATAATCTAACTTAATTATAATTATAAAATTATATTATTATTTTCATCTAAAAATTTAATCAATATCGAATGGTAAAAACACTTGTGCGAATGCAATTAAAATATATAGTAAAAAAGGAATTTAAAAATTTCGATATCATTTCAATTTTTTTGATCTGTCAAATATCTGTTTAAGTGTCCCTAAACTCTAAAAAGTGTCATTGACTTTATTAAAAAAAACCGGTGTTCCAGTATAGTATTGTATATAGCAAATAACTAATTAGAATCTTGAGCAACATCCAAAAATCCAAAATTTAAAGGAAAAAAAATTAACTTCATGATCCCATCCTTGAAAAGAATTGGAATTGTTCAAAACCTCTATAGCTGATACATGGAAACTTGTAATCATTTCTCCATCTAACAAAATTGTCCAAAACCTCTATTGTTGATATATGGTAACTTGTAATCATTTCTCCATCTAACAAAACACCATTAGAGTTGCCATTCCTCTGTTTAGATTCCACCATTGCACCAGTAAAGTTCGACCTGTGAACCTCACGGGAGCTAAGTCCCTGCAATAGGCACTCTGATATCAAATATGGCAAAACGCTACTAGTTCAGATATTGAATCCGTAATACCCATATAAATTATGAAGCTCTTGACCTATTTAAACATGCACTTGTATTGTTTTGAGGATAGTCCTATTCTGGACATAAAGCTTGGGTTTTGAAAAATTCCATGGAATATGTATAGTTTTTTTTGTCTTGCTGTTGTTTTACTGATAGTGTTGTGGGGGCTGTTTGAGAGGGAGATTGTGGATGCATACAATACCCAAATTAAAGGACTTGCGGGGAAGCTGTTGGGGTCAATTGCAGAGACATTATAGTTGAAGCCTGAGTTTTCCATAAGAATAATTGTTGTATTCTATTGAACTCTTCTTACGGTAGTGATTCTACCCCGCCAGTTGTTCCCTAAATCAAGAACCCTTCTAGATCTGGGTTTTCTCTGTCAAGAATCTCTTGTAGCTCATGGTCCTCCACTTCCATCTCACTTTGGGTCATTTCCTTATCCATTTCCAGTTCTATATCACTCATCATGATCCCTTTATGTTTTTCGTTTTCTTGTGTATGATCACGGTTTTCTTCTTTCTCCTTCTCCTCAGCACATCCGTTCATTGCTTGATCTTCCATTGTTATTTCTTCATCCTCTTCGAGAACTTGGAACTGGTTCTGACTAACCTGTTGTCCTTCATTTTGGTGTTGCTTTGGCCCTCTTTTGCCGCTTTTTCCTTTATGTACTACTTTGTGAAAGTTGTCAGTGTCTTTCATTGTGTTAGTTTTGCTTTTGTTCTCTGCTTTACTGAGAGGGCAGTCTCTGAGTAGGTGCCCATGTTCATGGCATCTACGACATCTAAATGGAATATGCTCGTAGTCTACTGTTTGCACCCATTCTTCATCAAAAACCTCCAAGATTACCTCATCCGGAAGAGCTCCGGATAGATCCATCTCCACACATATCCTTGCAAAGGAGGTGTATTTTCCCCTCCTTGTGGCTTCAGAAGCTTTGACAAACCGACCTAATTTATTGCCTATGGCAGCTAGCGATTCCGTTTGCCAATAATCAAGAGGCAGAGAATAGAGTCTTACCCAAACCGGGACTGACGTAAAAGTTTCCCGCTCCAGGAAAAAGTTCATCATCCATGGCCACATATAGAGACCTGCTGCTACATAGAAGTAGGACCCGCCTTCAAACACTCTATCTTTATCTTCAATGTTAGTGAACACCACAGTAAAGAATCCCTTGGACCCCAGATGTAGATCAATGCTCCCTTTAGGCTTCCAGTGGTATTTGATCCATGTTTGTAAAGCTTTTTCAGTGGGCCATAATCCTATGAATTTGCAGATGATTGCATAAGTCTGCATGTGATCCCTGTGCGCCTGCAGCGCTGGATCATTTAAAACTACTCTAGGAGTGATTTCAGCTTTAGGTTTACAAGGTCCCTTTTGTCTTTTGTCGTTTATTCCCTATTTTTTGTCATCTTCCTCCTTGTCTTTTGTGCTTTTATTCTCCTTTGGTTCCTTCTATTTCCTCTTCCTTATTTCTTCTTCCTTCCTCAACAGTACCTCTACCATTTTCTGTAGGTTTCTTGCCCTTATTGGCCACGGCCTCCTTGTAGGAGGGAGTGGAGCTCCCTCCTCTGCACCCTTCCATGGAGAAAAACCTCTTCAACAATCTGTAACCCTAGTTGTTCGCTGCCCACTCTTAGTTTCCTCTATCAAAGTGTCAATTTCACTGCACACTTCTTTAGAATCTATTTTCACTGTTTATATCTATAAAATATGCACTGTACTTTTTAATACAAAAATTAATGCACAAGTCTAAAGGTCCATTCATAGACAAAGCTATATGCTAAGGCTTTCTTGATTTTGGAGAAAAAAAAAGAAGAAAAAGAGAAAAAAAAAAAAAAAACTAACAAAAAAGAAAATTAATCTCTATGGTAGGATTATATATTCAATCTCAATAATTAAAAAAAAATTTGAATAATTCTTTTTAAATATTTAATATGATAAATATTTTTAATGTGCATGTTTTTGTTTTCATGACAAATATTATTAAAAAATATTTTCAATGTGCATGTTTTTGTTTTCATGATAAATATTTTTAAATGTAAAGTTTGTCTTTTCCATGATAAATATTTTTTAAATGTTAAAGGTTTCTTTTCCATACCAATTATCTTTATTTTTCACATGAAAAATATTATAAATAAAATTCACGACTCAAATATTATTCCATATTTATAATAAACTTAATTTTTACGTAAAAATTATGTTATAATATTTCTTTGTTCTGTAAAATTATGAAAATATTTAACTCTTCTTTAAACTTTTAAAAGTCATCAAGGCGATTCCGAAATCTGAGTCATCTTTCCCTACACAATCAAATAAAATCATTTATTATTTCTCCTGAGGGAATATTAGTGTGTGAACCTACAGATATCATTTCCTCGTGAGAGTTCATCCCATCTTAGTTTAACTTAATTTTAAGTATTTATTTTTCACTTTTATATATGAAAATCACATTTCAATTTTTGTTTTCTAATTTTAAGTATTTATTTTTCACTTTTATATATATATGAAAATCACATTTCAATTTTTGTTTTCTAACAACAGAGTAGATTCATTATCCAAACTTTGGAATCTAAAAACCCATTATCAAAACTTGGAATCCTATAAAAATTATATATTGTAAAAATGTAAAATGGTTAAGAAAAATAAAATACTAAACTAATAATAAATTAATTAAAATAAATTTTAAATAGTTAATCATTTAATTAAAAAAAATAAAAACTATTATATATCTATATATATATTACATTGAATTATTATTACTTTCACTACTGCTTTAATTTATAAAATAAATAAATAACTAACTTAATTTGAAATTAATAAATGAAGTCCTAATATGTTATTAAAGTTTAGATATGATCTAGGTTACTTAATATTATTATATTGATTAATATTAATATTTTGAGATAATAATAATTATTATTTTCTAAAAAATACCTTAATAATAATAAATAGAAATACTATTAAAAATATGAAAAAAAAAACCATTAAGAAAGAAAAGAGAGGGAAAGGGTATTAATTTGGGAAAAAAGAGACAAGAACTAGTAAATACTAATCTTCCACCCATCGTCCCTATTCAGGGTGATAGATCTCTTTTCAATTTCGATAGCCTCCCTAAACTTTCGGTTATGGAAGTGGTCTATCTTTGCAATGACACGCAAATCTTCAAAACAAACATGGTGTTTAGTTTTGTCAATATGTTCTACCAAGGCTTACGAGCATGTCCTACAATCTCAGATGTCAGTTGCATGTTCACGAATCATTTGATTTATAGAGCGGCTTGTTTCACCAATGTAGGGGTCCCACAGGAACATGGGATTAAATAAACACCCTTCATGTCTTTTGGATCATGACGTCTTTGACGGATCTAAGGGAGCTATGAATAGTGTTAAGGGGTCTAAAAGTGGAAGAGATCTCATTATTCCTTAAAATCCGAGCAATCTTGTCAGTGGTACCTTGGACAAAGGGAAGTTGAACATTGGTAACCAACTCTCTTTGATCTTTTCTTAATTTAGAACCTTTACTAGCCTTCAAGAAAGCCCTAAGACCCTCAGACCAACTATAACCAGTATTCTTAAAAACTTCAAGGAGATGGGTCTTCTCCTCTTCCAAGTGATCTTTGTCGGAGACCCTAAGAGCACGAGTGGCCAAAGCACTGAGAACACCAACCTTTTGAGCCAAAAAATGATGGGAGTTAACATGAAGGTATTTTTCTGTGTGGGTTTTCTTCTGAAAGACTCGGTGAGAAAAAGAGCCATCATTTCTCTTGGAGATGAGAACATCAAGGAAGGGAAGATTGTTAGCCTCTCTCATAAAACAATAATAAATACAAAAATAAATAAATAAATTAAGTATTCCAAGTTAGGAATTTGTGCCTAACTCTTGGGTTATTCCTCTAAGATAGTAGTTAGTTTAAGTAACTCCTATATTGATGTGTGTGTGGTGAGAAATTATCTCAACCAAAAGAGAAATTATCTCAACTAAAAATGTCTAAAATAACAATGTGCATAAAAATGCTTTCTAAATTCTCCACAAAACCAAGATGAGAAAGCCCACCGATCCAACATCCTATCAGAGCCCAGCCATCCGTGCATTTGAATCTATTACTCTGACCATAGAGGAGCGATACCCTCCGTGCTGACTTATTTTTCTGACACTTTCACAAAAAGGGTAGCGCAAATGAAATTATGAAGTTACGCTTGAAACTTTAACGTGACAGGTAATGCAGTGCAACCATGCCTTTGCCGGCCAGAAAATCTGATTACGCACTGACAGACAAGATGCCTTAGCTTATTTTTGTTTTATTCGTAGCACACTAGAAAATCTATTATAATTTAAATTAGTTATTTGTTAATGTTCGCGGATGGTTATTGTTATTTAAGGAAAATCATCCCACCTCGATGGTAAATATAGTTATTACTGAGTCTGATATGCTAATGTTGGCTGACTTATTACTGTTATTTAAGGAAAATCATCCCACCTGGAATTACCTGCTGTGGTCAGTAAGGGGCAGAATTTCACCTTTTGGCCTTAACTTATTTCTTTATATCAGAAAGCCCAGCTCTTAACCAAACAAAAACAGTTTTAGGACATACTCCAATCAATCATAAATGGTATATGAAAAAATTATAGAATTTTGTGAATATAAAATTTAATATTTAAAAAATTAAAAACTGAAATTTCTATATTAAAAATTTACAATAGTGATTTAATTTTGTAAAGTTTTTTTGTTATCAAAAAATTTAATTTTTAAAAAGCTGAAATTTTTATATTAAAAATATATATAAAGAGTAAATTGCATATTAGAAAATTTGCAATTGTGAAAAACAATTAGTTTCATATTGAAATATGGTAGAAAATAGTAAGTTTATAGTTACTAAAATAATAAATTCATATAACAAAGATTAATAAATTCTTATTTATAAATATTTATAAGATATATAATCTGGAATTTTTTCCACATTGAATTTTATACATATTTTTTTTAAATCTGGTAACACGCCATGGGTAACAAAATCGAAAACCATGAATTAAGGTTTGGGTGTGCTTCAACTTGTGTAGAATGAGTAGAATGTGCAGCATTTAACTAGAAGAACAAAATCAACTTTTGAAAGTGTGCTTTCAATGGGATCCACTTGGAAAGGCTATTTCAATTGGATCCACTTGGAAAGACTAAATCTATCAGGAGAGATTTAGGTTTTAGTTATTAATTAATAATGAAATTATTTTTCATTTTTAAGAGAAGCATTAAAATTTATGATTTGAGATGGTTACTTTTTTAAAATAATATAGGTTTATGGTTTTTTTTAATAGAATTATATAATATTAGATATATTTAAATTATTTTAGTTTATGAATAATTAGTTAAAAAGATAGAAAGTAAAAATAGAGAATTTATTTTTTTTAATAATTAAAATTTATAAAATTTATATATCCAATTATTTCCTTATTGAATTTTAGGGAATCTTTCATATAGAATTCCAATTGAATTTGGTAACTATGCTTTAGACTTATTTAATTTAATTCTTTTACATGTTTGAACTAATTTTTATTTTCCAATTTTTTTAGAAAATTGATAAAATTATTAATATCACATTTGAATTGTATAATCTAAAATTTTTAAAAATACAATTTTTTTTATAATTAAAAATACAATTTTTTTTTATAATTAAAAACACATTTTAAACAACTAAAAATCACATTTTTACCACACAAAATAATCCAGAAATGTTGTACGAATACGCTCACCATTTCAGGTTGTAGTTATTGCGCCAAATCTTGTGGGGAAGCTGTTGGGGTCAATTGCAGAGACATTACAGTTGAAGCCTGTGTTTTCCATAAGAATAATTGTTGTATTCTATTGAACTCTTCTTACGGTAGTGATTCTACCCCGCCAGTTGTTCCCTGAATCAAGAACCCTTCTAGATCTAGGTTTTCTCTGTCAAGAATCTCTTGTAGCTCATGGTCCTCCAGTTCCATCTCACTCTGGGTCATTTCCTAATCCATTTCCAGTTCTATATCACTCATCATGATCCCTTTCTGTTTTTCATTTTCCTGTGTATGAGCACAGTTTTCTTCTTTCTCCTTCTCCTCAGGACATCCGTTCATTGCTTGATCTTCCACTGTTACTTCTTCATCCTCTTCGAGAACTTGGAACTGGTTCTGACTAACCTGTTGTCCTTCATTTTGGTCTTGCCTTGACCCTCTTTTGCCGCTTTTTCCTTATGTACTACTTTGTGAAAGTTTTCAATGTCTTTCATTGTGTTATTTTTGCTTTTGTTCTCTGCTTTACTGAGAGGGCAGTCTCTGAGTAGGTGCCCATGTTCATGGCATCTACGACATCTAAATGGAATATGCTCGTAGTCTACTGTTTGCACCCATTCCTCATCAAAAACCTCCAAGATTACCTCATCCGGAAGAGCTCCGGATAGATCCATCTCCACACATATCCTTGCAAAGGAGGTGTATTTTCCCCTCCTTCTGGCTTCAGAAGCTTTGACAAACCGAACTAATTTATTGCCTATGGTAGCTAGCGATTCTGTTTGCCAATAATCAAGAGGCAAAGAATAGAGTCTTACCTAAACCGGGACTGACGTAAAAGTTTCCCGCTCCAGGACAAAGTTCATCATCCATGGCCGCATATAGAGACCTGTTGTTACATAGAAGTAGGGCCCACCTTCAAACACTCTATCTTTATCTTCAATGTTAGTGAACACCACAGTAAAGAATCCTTTGGACCCCAGATGTAGATCAATGCTCCCTTTAAGCTTCCAGTGGTATTTGATCCATGTTTGTAAAGATTTTTCAGTGGGCCATAATCCCATGAATTTGCAGATGATTGCATAAGTCTGCATGTGATCCCTGTGCACCTGCAGCGCTGGATCATTTAAAACTACTCTAGGAGTGATTTCAGCTTTGGGTTTACAAGGTCCCTTTTGTCTTTTGTCGTTTATTCCCTATTTTTTGTCATCTTCCTCCTTGTCTTTTGTGCTTTTATTCTCCTTCTTTTTGGTTCCTTCTATTTCCTCTTTCTTATTTCTTCTTCCTTCCTCAACAATACCTCTGCCATTTTCTATAGGTTTCTGGCCCTTATTGGCCACGGCCTCCTTGTAGGAGGGAGTGGAGCTCCCTCCTCTGCACCCTTCCATGGAGAAAAACCTCTTCAGTAATTTGTAACCCTAGTTGTTTGCTCTCCGCTCTTAGTTTCCTCTATCAAAGTGTCAATTTCACTGCACACTTCTTTAGAATCTATTTTCATTGTTTATATCTATAAAATATGTATTGTATCTTTTAATACAAAAATTAATGCACAAGTCTAAAGGTCCATTCATAGACAAAGCTATATACTGAGACTTTCTTGATTTTGGAGAAAAAAAGAAGAAAACGAGACAAAAAGAAAGAGAAAAAAGAAGACTAACAAAAAGAAAATTAATCTCTATGTTAGGATTAGATGCTCAATCTCGATAATTAAAAGAGAAGTTTGAATAAATCTTTTTAAATATTTAATATGATAAATATTTTTAATGTGCATGTTTTTGTTTTCATGATAAATATTATTAAAAAATATTTTCAATGTGCATGTTTTTGTTTTCATGATAAATATTTTTAAAAGAGGGCTAGGGAACCTGTGGAGGTTTCCTGGGCTAGGAATTTATTTCCTAGTTGGCTGGGAGGTAAATCCGGTTGGGTCGGCCAGAGGGAGCGTTCAGCTGGAGCTATAAGACAAAGGTATCATCATCAACCGCCGGAACAGGTATTTTTCCATGGACTACTCTTGTTAAGTTGATATCAATGGAATGCTCACCTTAATTTATGTTGCTTATGATAAAATGATAAGATGTTAAATGTTTAAAGCTATGTGAAAAGGTCAGCAAGCTCCTTTTATTATTTATAAATTCACAGGAAAATAGATCTGTTAGTGTATAACAAACTAGAGGCTCTAATAATAGGATTCAGGTTCTTACACATGGTATCAGAGCTTTGGTTCAAAACCTGGACCCAAAGCCCACTAAACCCCAAAGACCGCTAGAAGGAGGGCTTGAAGGGGGAGTTACAAGATTAGAAGCTTGACAACTCTTTAGAGTTGAGATTATTGTTGCATTAGTGCATGAGACAGCTTACCTGTCCTGTATGGCAGTCCCAGGCTATCAGCTTATTATCTTGACCAGCAGAATGGAGTTTGGCAGAGCCTGAATGTGAAAGAAAAGCAATTCCTCGAATAGGCTGCAGATAAGAGTTAATTTATCAGACAAAACAAAGATACCAAAGGAAAACCTAAATTGTCACCTAACCTTACCAAACAAAGAAACTAAGAAACAGAGCACATAATAAAGAAACAATCTGATCAAGTGAATACGCAGACGAAGCAAGCATCTAAATCAAGGATATCCAAAGCAAAAAGGAAAGCAAGAAACAACCAACCAAGAGTATACAAAGCAAATGAGGAAATATCTGTTCTAATTTCTTCCAGGGTAGAGGTATATCTGTTTTAATAAAACACCCTGTAGGGTGGAACTTGGAAGTAAGTTTTGTTGTGCCCTTTCCCTGCTCTTTAAACTGATTAAAACATGGTTTTAAGGGTGAGAAGTTGTCGACACAGGTTTAACAAACGATGAGGCAATTGTGGTTCGAGTGACTTTTATGTTGTCTAATTTTGTGAATTCTGAAAGCAGTTTTTGTCACCATGTGTCCGTGTGGTCGCTGGTTCGAAAGTAGGGCTTCTAGCAAAAGGTAAATGGTGACCGATGCCATGATTAGTGAGCTTTTTGCTACCACACCATGGTAGATTTTGCGTGTCAAAGCACAGCATGTGATACCGTATGTCACTGTGTTCGCCAGTTTGAACCGCTAGCATCTTAACCTTTAGAGCTTCCTCGACTTAAATAGAAAGCGAACAATGAGTTTCCCCATTTCAATGTCGCCCGGTGGCCCACAAATGGTACTGCCGATCTCTTCCTCTGCCGGAAAGGAAAGTTTAATCTCTACAGACTGCCAAAAACTTTAATTTCTACAGGCATTGGCAATTCTGGACACCCTATATCCCTCTTGCCGAACCATTACAGGGTTCGGTTTCAGAAGAAGGAGTGGTTCCATTATGACGTCTGTATCTCTCCCTACGTCTCTGCTCTTTGTTATTTTACGATTTGGCTTTAAATGGGTTAGGTTACATTTTGTGGAGGCCTTCCTACAGGATCATTCATATCGCATATCGCCAACTTTCCAGGTCTGTACACTTTTGCCGACAACTTCAATAATGCTTGAGCATTCAAGGCCAAGATAAGGCGGTGTGCATATCAACCTCCTCCCAGAAGTGCACAAACCTCATCGCCAAACAAAGGGATATCTCCTGCTTTAAATCTAATAGACATCATTCCGAAATTACAGCTTTGGAAAAACTTCAGAGTGTTTTGTTTCATAGCAGTGAAATCAATTTTCCTTTTTCACAATAATCCTCATAATTTTTCCTTTACCTTTCATGTTATTATCATATCTTGTTATCGAGTACCGTTTGTATCTTGGGTAGTTTGATAAGATTCATGGGTCAACCAGGCTTAGGTATTCTGTTCTTAGCTTTGTAAAAATTTGCAGAATGTTATGCCATTCACCCTTTATTTGATTTGTCCTAAAAATGGGCAAAATTTGATATTTTGAATCCATATTACGATTGATTCGGGAGGTAACTTTAAATATAGCCAATGCATATTCAGTTCTTTTCATTTGTCATCTACAGTGGATATAAACTTTCCCATTTGTTTGAGGGTAAGTGCACATATGTATCAGAAAATACCCATTGTTGCATTTTCCAGGGGAAAAGGGTTCTAGGCTTCATATTTATCTTAACCAAGATTTTGCCATCCCATATTTTGATTTCTGAGGGTTTCCTCCAAACGCTTTTATGAAATTTATTGTTTATGTGCTACAGAATCTCCTTTGCATTACTCGGTTTATCTCATGCTTTTGTGTCTCTGCAGCTTGTCTGAATCTCTTCATTAACATTTCTGCTTTAGTTGAGAATTCCTGTTATGTTATCACTTATAACTACTTCTGTAATTCCATTCAAAATTAAATGCCATACATTTTAGAATTTAGAATTTAAATGCCTTCATTATTGCCTGGGTCTCTGCCCAACATTTAAGATGTTTACATTACGAAATCTTTTCTAACACTTTTTGAAACGTGATTTTTGACAGCTAATGAACATAATTTTTGCTGCTAAGAGTTGAGCCTTGAGACTTTTTTTGAAAAAAAAATTGAGATTACTAAATAAGTTTTCTAACCAAACTGGTAATCTGACAACCATCAAAAGGATACTCATGATGTCATCTACCTATATGTTTATACTGATATGCTTTATAGTATCAATTTTGTCAAAATATATTATGTTCAAGATATGCATGTTTTGTTGTTTTGGTGAAGGGGAGGATTTCAGTTACTTCATTGTAAGATAGGACAATTTCAGTGTTGTCAGTTCAGTTATTGATTTCCTTAGTCTGACAGATTGGCAGTCTTGCTCCTCATGTTATTTCAGGGTGCTGCATTTTTAATTCAACAGGACATGTAAGGTCCAATTTTTTTTACTAATCTATTGTCCAGGACTTATTGAGGATGTGTGACTACCACATAGCTTGGTTTCCCTCTGTGGATAGATAGCATTTGAGCGATATGGTTTATAATTTTTGTTTGATTATGTGATATCATCGGATTAGGGATGGTAGTACTTTAAAGTGAAAAATGATATTCTTCCAATTTTGAATCTAATGTAGTTGACAAAGACAAGTGAAAGATGCAATGGTTGATTTCCATTTGACACGAGGGGTAGTCTTTCCAAGTTAATTTTTTCAAAGCTACCATGGCCACGACTGGGGTCAGAGTATTATCAGTTCTATTGAAGTGGGGTCCTGTAGTGGTTTTATTAGAATTGAACTGGTATCCTGACAATATTTGCTTCGTGCAACAATGGAGACAGCTGACTAAACCGCATCTGTTTCTTTAGGATTTGAATTGTAACATCATTTTGCTTGGCATGCCTGTGAGTGTTGTAAGCAGTACCTTGCAGATTCACAACATGAATGGACAACTAAACATACAATGGTGTGTGCACTTTTTGTTGTCGTGAGTACTAAATTACATGGTGGAACATGGAGTAAAAGGGAAAGGAGAAAAATAAAAATTATTCTTGTTTTTTTTTATCCTGCTAGCATGTCAGTGACTTGTGGGGATTAGCCTGTCTAAGAAACCAAACCCAAGGGCATCTAAGCTGTCAAAATCACCCAGGGATTGCACATGATCTGGTTGATGCCAACTTTTGACATGACTAGATTTTAGGTGTCTCCTCCCAGCTACCGCAGAGTTTTGAACCTGAGTCACGTTACAAATTTCTAAAATTGTCTATGGACATTTGGCAGCATTTGTGGCAAGAAAAGGTTCAGAGGGAATTCTCGGTACTGCATTTTTCAGGCCATTTTATCTTTTCTTAAAGTAATGTAGAAGAAAATAAAGTTGAAAATCCATATATTTTAAAGAAAGGTTCAAGACTAGTCAGTGCACTGCTTTGCTTTTGTATAGTAAAAGGCTAAAAAGGGTATTGAATGCATCCCCAAGTAAGAAGCAAAGAAGGCAGAGGGACTACAGGTCACTGTATTGTTTCCTTGTTGCGCTGGGCAGTCTAGTAAGTTTTTGGAGTCCTAAAGCTTGTTTATGCACTGCTTTGCAAAGATAGGCTGCCAGCTAATAGGACTTGATCTTTCTTGGCAGATACCAACACTTGGGCACAGCCATAATTCTCTGCATGTACCCAGAGTTTAAATTGGGTACCATAAAATAGCATAGACCTTTTTGCTTTGAGCTGGAGTTCAAACAGAATCTTTTATTCAGTGGGCAAACTTTAGGCAAAATTCTCTGTTGTGATATGTCGAGGTTATTATAACCTTAGCAATGGCAGCAGTAGTCTAAGTAATATTAATGATGGTTGAAAGTTCTTAGAGTGTTTGAAAATGAGTGTCTTAGTTTAATAAAATATGAAGATATTTATGTTGAAAGATTTAGTTCGTTATTCTGATGGGTTGGAAGCTACTTTTGAAAAATACATGGGGTATAAAGTTATAAACTACCTCTTAAGAAGGTAAAATTTACATTGGGCATGGAAAATTAATAGCATAATGGTTTCCCTCGGAAGAGGAAAGAAGAATGACCAAGCTGGAGAATGGAGCAAAGGAATCACTTTCTCTGAACATGAATTTCAACAAGTAAATATGGAATGGGGGCCATGCAAGTTAAGAGCACAGAGTAAACATTCATGATCGATTCCGGATAATTTGTATTTATTCCTATGTAAATCTGGGCACAATACGAATCAGGCTTCGGTAGGCATCCCTTAGTTATTCGACATGCTGTCATGGAGATGTGGGGTAACATGTGCTTATGAGATACTTCTTCTGGTTTTATGTGGAATGATAATATCACTTTTAGCATTCTTTATTAAATCATTTTTATTGGCAGGCAACCAATTCTGTGTATGAGAGGTTTATAGATTTAGGGTAAATATAATACGAGATGTGGCTCTGTGAAATGAACTGTTTTGTCTCATAATCCCTTCATGATTCAACACCTTCATTTTGCTCTCTTATGGCTATTACAGTGGTCATTGCTCTCTTGCACTTTGGAAACTTCTAATTATAACTGGAGATTTGCCATGACGATTGAAGGATTGCAATGCCTTAAAGGTTGTTCCTAACATGTGGCACCATAGTATGGGAAGATTGTGTTTTCTGGGTCTGAAGAGCCTACGTTTTCGATGGGGTTCTGAGTAAAAGAAATTCGTATTACTCAGGAACTCCTATTCTTTTTCATTTGTTTTCCTCGTTGAGAGTCGCTGGTCTGCCAGTCTCGCCTCGATGAGAATGAAAGTGAACAAAACATGTTTTCAAGCGATCTCTGGAGCTTGGAATGGCTCACTTGCCGAACCCTTGAAGAATCAGTTCAATCCCAGGAGGTCATATGGCCTGATCCCCATGGTGATAGAGCACACCTCAAGAGGCGAGAGAGCATATGACATATTCTCCAGACTTCTCAAGGAGAGGATCATATGCATAAATGGGCCCATAGCAGATGACACAGCCTCAGTGGTTGTGGCGCAGCTCCTCTTTCTCGAGTCCGAGAATCCCCAGAAGCCCATCAACATGTACATCAACTCCCCAGGTGGGGTGGTCACTGCAGGTCTTGCAATCTATGATACCATGCAGTACATAAAGTCCCCTGTGACCACACTGTGCATAGGCCAGGCTGCCTCCATGGGCTCCCTCCTGTTGGCTGCAGGGTCACATGGGGAGAGAAGGGCCCTCCCCAATGCAAGGGTCATGATCCATCAGCCCTCGGGTGGGGCTAGTGGACAAGCATCTGATATTGCAATTCATGCCAAGGAGATATTAAAGACCAGGGAGAGGCTTAATGGGCTTTATGCAAAGCACACAAAGCAGAAGATTGAGAAGATTGAGCAGTTTATGGATAGGGACACGTTCATGTCACCTGATGAGGCCAAGGAGTTTGGGCTTATAGATGAAGTCATTGAGCACAGACCCATTTCATTAGTCACTGATGTTGTTACTGATGATAAGAAGAACAACAAAGAAGGGTCCAGTTAGGGTTTGAGGTAGGGTTTAACAGCTTTTACTACAATTTTTGGACCCTATGTTGGGTTTAGGTTGAATTAAATGCAAATTTTTGTTTTATGATGTGAAGTTATTTGAGTTAAAATTGATTAGAATGCAGTTTATGACCTAATTCATCTGTTTTGGTCCTAAAAAGTTACATGGACTGGAATCCATAACAATGGATTTCTTGTTGATTTGAGTTCTCTAATTTATCATTCATTCAGGTGAGCATAAAATGACGACCTCTGTTTCTTTTTTTTAGCATTATTGGATTTATTCTTTATTTATAAATTGTAGTGCCCCTGGAGTATGCCCATACAATCAGTTGTTCATTTGGCCTGCAAATGGTTGGAACCTTGCCTTGCTGGGGTTTCTCAACCCTCCCGAATGCAAACCAGTTCCGGAAATATATATTCATATTACAGAAAATTCTTAGAAAGACAATATGTTGGAAAAAAGCAGCCCAAATAGAAATATATTATTTGGGGAAAAATTAGTAGTTGCCAGGATACCCAAGTTATCAGTCTTTTTGAGTCTAACACTTGGCTCCTTTTTTGGAGAAACCATAGCTCATTTCCTTCCTCAGTCGATCGCTATCTCCTTTGTTACTGTTATGGACAATAATTCACTGCCCAATTTGGCGAGATTCCCTGCCCATGCAAAAGCGTCAACTCTCTCTTAATAACTCACCTCTCATGCATAACTAGCTATTGACTATTGACGAGCATTACTTACAGCCAAGCATGCATTACCTCCATCGCAGTTCATGCCTATCGTTACTTCTAGAAGGTAGACTTTATGTTCCTGCATCAGATTTTCTCCAAATAAAAAAAAAAAATATTTGGATCTCATTGTTCAAAAAACTAGGATTTCAAAATTGCTCTAATTTCTGGTTTATATGAGATTTCCTTCCCATTGCTCGGTAAGATCATTTGTCTAGTCTTCCTCTTTTTGCAAGGTTATCATCCTTGTTTCTTGGTCACATCTTCCATATGTTTGCAGAGCTAAGCAATGTTCATCATACGTGCGATATCCAATTCTTTAGGTGAGTTAGAGTAGGTTGCTCTACCTCCACCTTCTATATTATCTTGCATGATCCAAACTTCTTCATGTGAAGTTTAAAAGTTTCTTTGGGAAAATTAATTTCCAGGAGCTGAAACAATACTATGTCACCTTTGTTGTCCTCTTTTAAGCTTGTGAGCATCCACAACCTATCAAGAGTTGGGACAACATTTACAGTGTATACTGTTCGCATATACCACCCCTCCTAAGAGAATGACCTTGAGGCTCAACCACTGAACAAACAATTGCCTCCTTGTGGGGTGAACTGAACCCTTTGGGAAACAACCACATGATGTAGGAGGGATCTCGAGCCCAAGTCTCCACTGCCCCACTCTCAGTGTCCCAGCTCACCTCTCATTGTTATTGACGGAAACCTTAATACAATGCAGTTGGCAGTAACTACAAACTTATGGATATATGATAAATTAGCTCCATTTTCATGGATATATGATAAGATCTAAATTTATTAGAGGATGAACCTGTGGGGAGCTATTTCTCTGTTGCCTATGTTAATGATTTTGTAATTGTCTAATAGTAGAGGCTAAATTTGCAATTAGACTTCTAATATTCACTCTTAAAGGTATTTTACTTGTCATCGAGGATATAAGGTTTGCCCTTCAAAACAAAAGAGTGCCATATTTAAGTTTCACAGAGTTTGGTGATTAATGTATATTTCTATCTGGCATAAGTTCATCCTTATAGTTCTCTAAGCACTAATGATATTGATGGTGGCCTTTGTGATGTTCTCTGTTTCGTATAGCTCAGATGTTATCTCTGAACTTTTGAATGTTGCATTAGATTGTAATGCTTGTAAAATTTGGAATTCTTATGGTGCCATTAGAATTTGATCTTGGACAAATTTTCATAGATGTTGAAATTAATGATATAGGATTTGGCTTTTATTTTCTTATATTGGGAATTAACCAATATATTTGGAATGGAAGTTTCTGTTCTGTTTTCCTACTGCTGTCCTACATTTTATATCTCTGTTGTTCCCATAATGCACCCATTTCAATGTTCCTAAACATCACTAGTTGGGTAGAGGAGCATTTTTCTATATGTGGATCTACGAAGACCAAGTTTGTGGATTTTTCTATTTGACAAATGCTGATGCAAAAAAAAAAAAAAGTAGTCCTTGCTAATTATTGTGCAGTACTTCTTTGACTTAGGAATCTAGGATCTTTGTCATTAACAATAGCATAATCCTTCTCAATTATTTTGTTTTTGTTCATTTGATCTAGGATCTCTGCTAGTAACTTTCCTTAGTTTCCTACTCTCTGTATCCTAGCATTGCGACTAGCTAGCATAGCAAAATATCTCTCTGTCCATTCAATTTTAGATTATGTGATTTTCATTGGATGGCAATTTCTTATGTTAGGAAAAAATTGAAGGAAAAGAGAAAGCTAAAAAAAAAAGTTATAGATTCAGGGGTGAATAAAGATTCATATAGCATGGAATCTATGTCATAGATCCTGAGGTATTAAAGAAATTATATGCATGAAACTTATACTAGCGCCTTCTAGTGGAATTGATAGTGCACTAATCTGTTGCTTGCCAATATTTTGGTTGGTACCACCTTATAGCATGTCTGAGTTCAAATGCTATTTTCCATGATGGACAGTTGAATTTGTTTCAACTCTAAATGTTATCAAGGGGTTTCACAAGGTTGTCACATGAGAATCTGTGATGCCCATTTTGACTTAGATAGCTACCCATGCTAGGGCTCTACTTTGTAGTTCCATGTTATCATTTATGAACATTATGTAATATTGATGCATTGGTTGGACACATGAAACTACTTATATGAATCAATTGATAGATTTGATATTAATGATAGAAATGGTTGACATATGGACTACATGTATGACTCACTTAGTGATGGACTATCTAGTGCGTAACTTATCAGAATTACTTTGGTTCATATATAGCTCAAGTGGATATGATTTATTTAAATGAATGACTTAGCGAGAATTCTTAGATTGACACATGGATACTAGACTTAGTAATGTGATGATTATATGTCTTGTTGTTATATAAATGCACGAATGAGAGGCTAACCCGCAGGGGAAAAGAATTATGTGATAGCCAGGAGGGAAGGATGAGACCTCTCATGAGGAAGGTATAATGTACATTATTTTACTTCATTGGTATCTACTTGATATGCAATTTTATGACACGAGGAAAAAAAAAATGCAAATGACAGGTGGCAAGACGACCTGACTGGATTATTCGATGACAAGTCCAACCAGCTCTGTAGTGTGGTCTGTGCTCTGAAGGAGGGGTGGAGGTGTTTCCCACCGTGTATCCTCCGAAACCTGGAATCGTGGGGAGGACAGCTGAACGCTCCCCCTAGACGTGTGATGACGATTGCCAGATTCCTGCTGGGGAAAGTTTGGTCGAGGCATTCGACGCTTCCACCATGTCGGTTTTATCAGTGGTCAGTATGGCCTTTGCCACTGATAAGGCAGCAGAGGACGGATAGGGCGGGAGCGGAAGTAGGCCAGGGTGGATAGGAAGATATAGATCAGTTGGAGACTCTTGATGGGAAGTAATGTCATTTTCTGACTTATCGAATTTTAATGCTATAACTCTCTCTGGTTTGCTATGCTTTCAAACTCCTTGTATCTTTTCATTCTAACTTCGGGACGAAGTTTTCTGAAGGAGGGGTGTATGTAATGCCCCACTTAAATCTTATCCTACAAATTGTGTTAATATTTACATTATCTGAAGATATTGAGAAATATTGGTCATAAAATAAATTTATGATTTCCATTATTCAATTTCCCCACTTACCTTCTCAATTTGAATATTATGTAGGATATGGTCTCCTTCCATTAATTCAAAATATATTTATTCATTTCACATTCCCCAATGTACCCTCACATTTACTAAGGAGAAGACATGGTCCTCTCCATGTAATTACACTTCACATTCCCAAATGTACTTTTCAGATTTACTTGGGAGAAGACATGATCCTTTCCCATTAAATTCTCAATTTTATATTCATGTCACAATTCCAAATGTACTCCTAGCTTAGAAGAGAAGTCAACCAAGGATGGGTGAGAGTTAATGACATTAATGAGAGGTGGTTGAGGAAAGAGGGTATTAAAAGGGAAGGGGGAAGGAAGAAAAGGGGGGGAGTTGGAGTCTTGCTTAGGATGGTGGGGGTTGGTTGTGATTGTTTGGCCTTGTTATGATTTTGGGAGACCTTGGAAACCTGTGGAGGTTTCTTGGGTTTGAGAGGAGGAAAGTATCATTATCTAGTTTTGCACATTCTTCTTGAGGACACACTATATCTGGTTGGACTTGGGCACGGAGGGCTAGGGAACCTGTGGAGGTTTCCTGGGCTAGGAATTTATTTCCTAGTTGGCTGGGAGGTAAATCCGGTTGGGTCGGCCAGAGGGAGCGTTCAGCTGGAGCTATAAGACAAAGGTATCATCATCAACCGCCGGAACAGGTATTTTTCCATGGACTACTCTTGTTAAGTTGATATCAATGGAATGCTCACCTTAATTTATGTTGCTTATGATAAAATGATAAGATGTTAAATGTTTAAAGCTATGTGAAAAGGTCAACAAGCTCCTTTTATTATTTATAAATTAACAGGAAAATAGATCTGTTAGTGTATAACAAAATAGAGGCTCTAATAATAGGATTCAGGTTCTTACACAAAACAATCAGTTTCATATTGAAATATGGTAGAAAATAGTAAGTTTATAGTTACTAAAATAATAAATTCATATAACAAAGATTAATAAATTCTTATTTATAAATATTTATAAGATATATAATCTGGAATTTTTTCCATATTGAATTTTATACATATATTTTTTTTAAATCTGGTAACTATCTTTTGCACGCTCCAACGCCATGGGTAACAAAATCGAAAACCATGAATTAAGGTTTGGGTGTGCTTCAGCGTGCGAGAATGAGTAGAATGTGCAGCATTTAACTAGAAGAACAAAATCAACTTTTGAAAATGTGCTTTCAATGGGATCCACTTGGAAAGGCTATTTCAATGAGATCCACTTGGAAAGGCTAAATCTATCGGGAGAGATTTAGGTTTTGTTATTGATTAATATTAAAATTATTAATCATTTTTAAGAGAAGCATTAAGATTTATGATTTGAGATGGTTACCTTTTTTCAAATAATATAGGTTTATCGTTTTTTTAATAGAATTATATAATATTAGAAATATTTAAATTATTTTAGTTTATAAATAATTAGTTCAAAAAGATAGAAAGTAAAGATAGATATTTTATTTTTTTAATAATTAAAATTTATAAAATTTATATATCCCAATCATTTCCTTATTGCATTTTAGGGAATCTTTCATATAGAATTTGAATTGAATTTGGTAACTATGCTTTAGACTTATTAGTCCCTGCCTGGGACTAATAGCGATCGATCCATCGTTGACCATACATTAACCGGTCTTTTGACCAAAAAAATTTATCCACTATCAAAGTTTAACCAAAGTTTATCTCTGCAAATATTGGTGTAAGAAATTTATAACCAAAGTTGTGAATTGGAGGTCTTATTGCACGCTTCACGTGCCCCGATGCAAATGAACTATGAACTTTAAAATCTTTCCCTATCTTAATTATTTGATCTATTTGATATTTTCAATTTACATAAATGTTTACTTTAAAATCTTTCGTATCTCAATTATTTGATCTGGCTATATGACTAAGGACACCGTAAAAAATGCATTTGCATAAAATAATTTTTATATTATTATATTAATTGAAAATAAATATTATTGGGCGTTAGATAAAATTTACAAGTGTATGAGCTACGAATGTAAGGTGAAATAACGAAGTTATATTAATAATAATAAAATTTGAATAAGAGGCTTTGTCATCTATGAAGCTTCCCACAACTGCTAAAACAACAATTTGTGGCTCCTCCCTTCGCTTTTGGGGTTGGGTCTTCCCACAACAATTCTTCGCTCCTCTCTTCGCTTTTGGATGGGGATGAACAGAGTTGGGTCTAGTACTCGATCTTCAAGTGCAGTTTTTTCTTTGTGATGCAGATAACCCCAATTAATTAGTCATAGTAGCTTCCAGAAGACAATTTCTGTAATTTCCGCTGGTTTTGAACATCAAATAACCTTGTTCTTCGGTGTGGTTTGTACGCTCTTTCCAGTGCAGATGCAGATAGAGTAACAGTTTTAGCAGCACTACCAGCAATTGCATTTACTCGAGGAGAAGTGAGGATGTAGATAGAGTAACAGTTTTAGCAGCACTACCAATAGTTTCATTTTCTCGAGGGGAAGCACTGAGAAGTAAAGTAGCAGAGGTCAAAGCATTCCATAACCCATTTACCAAGTTGAACCAGTATCCAAGGTTGAATAGAACAAACTCATAATAGAACACTCTCCAGAAAGGGCAGAATAAGAGTTGGTTTGTCTGTTCTTGAACTTCCAATATTTTCTTTTGAATTTTCATGAATATTGATGCATTATAAATTAATACTGAAGTCTGTTTATGTTTGATTTAAAATTTACTTATGTTTTCTCTTGAATTTTTAGTGTTTAATTTTCAAAGTTCTGTCTAAGTTTCTGTCTAAAATTGATTGATATTTGCTTTACTGTCTATGTTTGGTCTAAAATTCATTCACGTTTTCTTTTGAATTTTGGAATTTTGGAATTTTCAAGAATATGCGAGGATTCTTTGCTTTACTGTCTATGTTTGGTCTAAAATTTATTCACGTTTTCTTTTGAATTTTGGAATTTTCAAGAATATGGGAGGATTCAAATTTCCAATAATATTGGAGTATTAAATTATGTCTATGTTTCTCTAAAATTAACTCATGTTTGGCTTCAGAATTTTATTAAATAATTTGTTGAAATACAAACATTTTTCATTCAATTCAGATTTACTTATGTTTGGCTTCAGAATTTTATTAAATAATTTGTTGAAATACAAACATTTTTCATTTAATTCTTTGCTTAATTATAAGATTCTTCTTATAATTCCAGGATTAGGCTTAAAACAATTGATATACATGTAAACTAAAAAGCCACAACTTCAAAATCTTTAATAAAAAGTATTATACAAAACTCGACTCAAGCATATTCACAACGCTGCATGCACTGTGATTTAAATGAAAAGAATTTTAACTTCAATATCCTTAATAAAACGTGTTAGCCGAAACTCAACTCAATCAATCATATTCACAAGGTTGAATTCACTCTGATTTAAATGAAAATAAATTTAATTTGGCCCCATAAAACAATAATTGTAACTCAAAAATTAACACTCTGGAAAAACCAGTTTCAATTTACAATCGCAACTCAAAAAATAACACTCTTGAAAAACCTGTTTCAGTTTACGCCTAGCCTCTCCTTCAGGTCTAAAACTTCCTTCATATGATCTAGGTACTTCAGGTGTCTTCTGCACCTTTGTTTCTTCCTTTTTATACATTTCCTTTTTTCTAACCTTTTATGTACATTTTTTTTCCATTTCCTTTTTTTCAAACTTCTATTTATACCTGCCATTTCCTTTTGTCCAACCTGTAACAAATGCCTTTTTTTTCCATTTCCTTTTTTCGTACTTCTATTTATACCTGCCCGATTACTATATCTAAAGGGGCATCAATAGAGCAGTTGGTTGATTAGGCAGTTGCTATGGCTCATGATGCAATAGCTATGGCACAAAAATGATTTGGTTATTTATGTTTTTCTTTTATGAGTGGTTTGCATTGATGTCCACCTGTTTCAATGGTGCTTTGCATGGAGGCCCATGTGTCAATCCATACTTTTTCCGTTAAATAACAAGATATCCGTGGTGTGATATGTTGGGTTATAATCCAAGATAGTGGCTCCATTTAATAGACCATTCCAATAAGTTCCAGAATTCAAAAATCAATGCTGACTTGGAACATTTTTATAAAATTCATTTATATACATTGATTTTATATTAAAATAACCCTCTCATAATATTCAAAGTATCTTAGTAAATACTGAAAACAAGTGACGTGATTATATCAATTCATCCTCATGCCCTGAACGCATTGTTCATGAATGGTAGAAATATACTAATAAGTAGAGGACCAATGTCCTTGGGATTCCCTATTGGTTAATGTAATCACACAATGCATTGGGATTACTTATAAAAATATATATTTTTCAATATAAAATATTATTTTTATAATTTCGTGAATTTTTAAATATTTTTATTATTGTTATTTTTGTTTTTGTTTTATTAGGGAAATTGGAGAGTATTGGATTCTAATTACAGTTGGTTAATTATTATAGTTTTTTTTCTTTTAAATTATATATATAATTATATAAATATTTTGAAATTTTCTTTACATTAAAAATTAAAGTAATTTAAATCAAATATTATATATATATATATATATATATATATATATATATACTTTATAACTCCATTTATTTAGTAAAAATGAAATGCATAATTATACATTTTTTTTGTGTTACATATAATATAATCAAATATATTGAAAGTCATTGAAAGATTAAGTATATATAATTTTTTAGTGTAAAATCTTTTATATTTTATGATGTTATTGGTTTTATTGAAGTTTGAACATAATAAATTGTAATATCTTGTTACCTAAAAAATGGATGATGTAAAGAATTAATATTTAATATCAAAAATTTGTACAAATAAAAATGTAAAAAGATTTAAGAATTTCTAACTTAAAAATATTGTAAAAGATTTAAGAATTCCCAAGTTAAAAATATCCACATCAATTACATAATTGCAAAATCAATAAAAACACTACTCTTTTCTTCAAAACACTGCACTGCATTATGAATAATGAAAAATGTCTTATAGTTTAGGTGGTGAACATCTTTGCTAGTTTTTAAATCTGAATTAAGTCTTAAAAAATATTTAATTTTAAGAATTTCTAACTTAAAAATATTGTAAAAGATCTAAGAATTCCCAAGTTAAAAATATCCAGATCAATTACATAATTGCAAAATCAATAAAAACACTACTCTTTTCTTCAAAACACGGCACTGCATTATAAATAATGAAAAATGTCTTATAGTGAACATCGTTGCTAGTTTTTAAATCTGAATTAAGTCTTAAAAAATATTTATTTTTATGTGTAGTAGCATGCATCTATTTTAACTATTATATTATTTAATGTTAATAAAGATAAAATAAAATTATATATCCATTTTAACCATTATATTATTTAATCTTAATAAAGATAAAAGAAAATTAAACAAAATATTTTGTTCACATAAATATATATAAACTTTTATTAAAAAAAAACAAAAACAAAAACAAAACCATTATTTTTCATTGCCTAAAAAGTAGGAAACTTTTCCCTAGCATTCCAATAAAACCATGGAAGAGATCTCCCAATGCACTAAGCTTGATATATAAAGCTTTTATTATATAATTTTATATGTTTTTATTATATAATTTTATTTTATTTTAAATATATATTTATACGTTTGGGAAAAATATTAAAAATACACATATGTGTGACTAAGACATATGCACTGAAGGATAAGACATCAAAATTTTCTCAACATAAAATCCAATTATATACATTGAGCTTGGGTTAAAATAACCTTTTCATAATATTCAAAATATGTCAATCAAAATTTTCTCACCATAAAATCCAATTATATACATTGAGCTTGGGTTAAAATAACCTTTTCATAATATTCAAAATATGTCAATAAATATTGAAATCTGTTTCAGCTAATCAGTAGGTCTAACTAAAACAAAATCCATAGGTTTCGAATAAAACCCAATTACATATCAAATTCCGCACATCACCATCGATTTGACAGCTCTAGGTGAACTATTTCAGTTCCATTTCAAATCCCATTTCAAATCGGACAGTATACAATCCATTTGTGTTGTCCTTGCAGACCCGGCAGGGACTACCGCCACAACAGTGGCTCCTTGTTTAATTTAATTCTTTTACATGTTTGAACTAATTTTTATTTTTCAATATTTTTAGAAAATTGACAAAATTATTGAATTGTATATCTAAAATTTTTAAAAATACAAAATTTATTTTTATAATTAAAAACACATTTTAAACAACTAAAAATCACATTTTTACCCCCAAAATAATCCCGGCTCATCATTTCAGGTTGTAGTCATCGCACCAAATCTTGCGCTTGATAAGTATCAGTTTTCAATTCGGTATGACCAACTTCGGTTAAGCTTATACCAAACGAATCATGTGGGCGACAAAGCTGCTCTCGTTGTGGGAACTGGGAACAATGAAAGACTTTTCCATGTTCAACATACGACTTTTTACAATGTTCCCTTGACATTGGAATATAAGTCAAAAAGATAAAGGTCACCTATGGCGTCCCGGAAGCCACGGCAGAATAAAACTCTTGAACTTTTTCATTGACTTTATTAAAAAAATCGTTGTTCCAGTATAGTATTGTATATAGCAAATAACTAATTAGAATCTTGACAAACATCCAAAAATCCAATATTTAAAAGAAAAAAAATTAACTTCATGATCCCATCCTTGAAAAGAATTGGAACTGTCCAAAATATATATAGCTGATACATGGCAACTTGTAATCATTTCTCCATCTAACAAAATTTTCCAAAACCTCTATTGCTGATACATGGCAACTTGTAATCATTTCTCCATCTAACAAAACACCCTTAGTGTTGCCACTCCTCTGTTTAGATTCCACCATTGCACCAGTAAAGTTCGACCTGTGAACCTCACGGGAGCTAAATCCCTGCAATAGGCACTCTGATATCAAATATGGCAAAACGCTACTAGTTCAGATACTGAATCCATAATACCCATATAAACTATGAAGCTCTTGACCTATTTAAAAATGCACTTGTATTGTTTTGAGGATAGTCATGTTCTGAACATAAAGAATGGGTTTTGAAAAATTCCATGGAATATGTATAGTTTTTTTGGTCTTGCTGTTGTTTCACTGATAGTGTTGTGGGGGTTGTTTGAGAGGGAGATTGTGGATGCATACAATACCCAAATTAAAGTACTTGCGGGGAAGCTGTTGGGGTTAATTGTAGAGACATTACAGTTGAAGCCTGAGTTTTCCATCAGAACAATTGTTGTATTCTATTGAACTCTTCTTACGGTAGTGATTCTACCCCGCCAGTTGTTCCCTGAATCAAAAACCCCTCTAGATCTGGGTTTTCTCTGTCAAGAATCTCTTGTAGCTCATGGTCCTCTAGTTCCATCTCACTTTGGGTCATTTCCTGATCCATTTCCAGTTCTATATCACTCATCATGATCCCTTTCTATTTTTCGTTTTCTTGTGTATGATCATGGTTTTCTTCTTTCTCCTTCTCCTCAGGACATCCATTCATTGCTTGATCTTCCACTGTTATTTCTTCATCCTCTTCGTGAACTTGGAACTGGTTCTGACTAACCTGTTGTCCTTCATTTTGGTGTTTCCTTGGCCCTCTTTTGCCGCTTTTTCCTTATGTACTACTTTGTGAACGTTGTCAATGTCTTTCATTGTGTTAGTTTTGCTTTTGTTCTCTGCTTACTGAGAGGGCAGTCTCTGAGTAGGTGCCCATGTTCATGGCATCTACGACATCTAAATGGAATATGCTCGTAGTCTACTGTTTACACCCATTCTTCATCAAAAACCTCCAAGATTACCTCATCCGGAAGAGCTCCGGATAGATCCATCTCCACACATATCCTTGCAAAGGAGGTGAATTTTCCCCTCCTTCTGGCTTCAGAAGCTTTGACAAACCGAACTAATTTATTGCCTATGGCAGCTAGCGATTCCGTTTGCCAATAATCAAGAGGCAGAGAATAGAGTCTTACCCAGACCGGGACTGACGTAAAAGTTTCCCGCTCCGGGACAAAGTTCATCATCCATGGCCGCATATAGAGACTTGCTGCTACATAGAAGTAGGGCCCGCCTTCAAACACTCTGTCTTTATCTTCAATGTTAGTGAACACCACAGTAAAGAATCCCTTGGACCCCAGATGTAGATCAATGCTCCCTTTAGGCTTCCAGTGGTATTTGATCCATGTTTGTAAAGCTTTTTCAGTGGGCCATAATCCCATGAATTTGCAGATGATTGCATACGTCTGCATGTGATCCCTGTGTGCCTGCAGCGCTTGATCATTTAAAACTACTCTAGGAGTGATTTCAGCTCTGGGTTTACAAGGTCCCTTTTGTCTTTTGTCGTTTATTCCCTATTTTTTGTCATCTTCCTCCTTGTCTTTTGTGCTTTTATTCTCCTTCATTTTGGTTCCTTCTATTTCCTCTCCCTTATTTCTTCTTCCTTCCTCAACAGTACCTCTGCCATTTTTTGTAGGTTTCTTGCCCTTATTGGCCACGGCCTCCTTGTAGGAGGGAGTGGAGCTCCCTCCTCTACACCCTTCCATGGAGAAAAACCTCTTCAGAAATCTGTAACCCTAGTTGTTCGCTCTCCGCTCTCAGTTTCCTCTATCAAAGTGTCAATTTCACTGCACACTTCTTTAGAATCTATTTTCACTGTTTATATCTATAAAATATGTATTGTATTTTTTAATACAAAAATTAATGCACAAGTCTAAAGGTCCATTCATAGACAAAGCTATATACTGACGCTTTCTTAATTTTGGAGGGAAAAAAGAAGAAAAAGAGACAAAAAGAGAGAGAAAAAAGAAGAAGACTGACAAAAAGAAAATTAATCTCTATGTTAGGATTATATACTCAATCTGGATAATTAAAGAGAAGTTTGAATAATTCTTTTTAAATATTTAATATGATAAATATTTTTGTGCATGTTTTGTTTTCATGATAGATATTATTAAAAAAATATTTTCAATGTGCGTATTTTTGTTTTCATGATAAATATTATTAAAAAAATATTTTCAATGTGCATGTTTTGTTTTCATGATAAATATTATTAAAAAAAATATTTTCAATGTGCATGTTTTTGTTTTCATGATAAATATTATTGTGCATGTTTTTGTTTTCATGATAAATATTTTTAAATGTAAAGTTTGTCTTTTCCATAATAAATATTTTTTATTTTTTAAATGTTAAAGGTTTCTTTTCCATACCAATTATCTTTATTTTTCGCATGAAAAATATTATAAACCAAATTCACGACTCAAATATTATTCTATATTTATTATAAACTTAAGTTTTATTTAAAAATTATGTTATAATATTTCTTTGTTTTGTAAAAATATGAAAATATTTAACTCTTCTTTAAACTTTAAAAAGTGATCAGGCGATTCCGAAATCTGAGTCATCTTTCCCTACAATCAAATAAAATCATTTATTATTTCTCCTGAGGGAATATTGTGTGAACTTACAGATATCATTTCCTCGTGAGAGTTCATCCCATCTTAGTTTAACTTAATTTTAAGTATTTATTTTTCACATATGGATATATTTTGGAAAATCACATTTCAATTTTTGTTGTCTACCAATTGAGTAGATTCATTATCCATACTTCGAATCCAAAAACCTATTATCAAAACTTGGAATCCTATAAAAAAATTATATATTGTAAAAATAAATTAATTAAAATGAATTTTAAATAATTAATCAATTAATTAAAAAAATTAAAAACTATATTTATATTTATATATATTACATTGAATTATTATTACTTTCACTACTGTGTTAATTTACAAAATAAATAAATAAATAACTTAATTTGAAATTAATAAAGGAAGTCCTAATATGTTATTAAAGTTTAGATGTGATCTAGGTTAGTTAATATTATTATATTGATTAATATTAATATTTTGAGATAATAATAATTATAATTTTTCTAAAAAATACTTTAATAATAATAATAAATAGAAATATTATTAAAAATATGAATAAAAAAAAACATTAAGAAAGAAAAGAGAGGGAAAGGGTATTAATTTAGGGAAAAAAGAGACAGGAACTAGTAAATACTAATCTTCCACCCATCGTCCCTATTCAGGGTGATAGATCTCTTTTCAATTTCGATAGCCTCCCTAAACTTTCGGTGATGGAAGTGGTCTATCTTTGCAATGACACGCAAATCTTCAAAACAAACATGGTGTTTAGTTTTGTCAATATGTTCTGCCAAGGCTTAGGAGCATGTCCTACAATGTCTGATGTTAGTTGCATGTTCACGAATCATTTGATTTATAGAGCGGCTTGTTTCACCAATGTAGGTGGTCCCACAGGAACATGGGATTAAATAAACACCCTTCATGTCTTTTGGATCATGACGTCTTTGACGGATCTAAGGGAGATATGAATAGTGTTAAGGGTCTAAAAGTGGAAGAAATCTCATTATTCCTTAAAATCCGAGCAATCTTGTCAGTGGTACCTTGGACAAAGGGAAGTTGAACATTGGTAACCAACTCTCTTTGATCTTTTCTTAATTTAGGACCTTTACTAGCCTTCAAGAAAGCCCTAAGACCCTCAGGCCAACTATAACCAGTATTCTTAAAAACTTTGAGATGGGTCTTCTTCTCTTCCAAGTGATCTTTGTCAGAGACCCTAAGAGCACGAGTGGCCAAAGCGCTGAGAACACCAACCTTTTGAGCCAGAAAATGATGGGAGTTAGCATGAAGGTATTTCTCTGTGTGGGTTTGCTTTTGAATGACTTGGTGAGAGAAAGAGCCATCATTTCTCTTGGAGATGAGAACATCAAGGAAGGGAAGACTGCCATTAATTTTAGTTTCCATGGTGAACTTAATGGGGCTTGAAAGATTATTTAGATGCTAGAGGAATAAATCCTTCTCACGACCATGAGACCAATTGATGAAGGTATCATCAACAAACCTCTTCCAAAGCTTAGGCTTGAATGGAGCGGAAGCCAAGGTTTTCAATTCAAAATCTTCGAAGAAAAGATTGGCAACAACAAGGGAGAGTAGGGAACCCATGGCAACACCACAAATTTGCCCATAGTACTCACCTTCAAAGCTAAAAAAGGTAGAGGTGAGGCAGATCTCTACCAACTTGGTTGTATCCGGATCAGTGATGCACTTGATCACTTCAAATGCTTTATTGATAGGGAAATTAGTGTAGAGAGAGACAACATCAAAGCTGACAAGGATGTCCCCAGACTCAAACTTTAAACTTTTTAACTCATTGACAAATGAAGAGGAATCCTTGAAAAAAGAATCGGAAATGCCAACTAGAGGTTTAAGTTTCTAAGCTAAATATTTAGCTAGGAGATGAGTAGGTCCACAAATGGTGTTGACAATGGATCTGGGGGGGGGGGGGGGGGGGGGGCTCTTTATGGATTTGGGGAATCCCATAAATCCTAGGAGTGAAACGGTTGCTCTCAATAAGCTTATGGCTAATAGAGCTTAAGGAGCTACAAGATTTTATAGCGGAAGCTGCAACATTCGATACTTTTTTCATAGTGTTTTTATGAAGCTTTATGTAACTACCGCTATTACATAAATGATCTAACATCTTTCTTTTATAGTCATCCCTATCCATGATAACCAACACCTCCTTTAAAATTATAATTTGAATAAAATTAAATTACATCACTAAATATTAATTTCTCACTAAAATAACAAAATGTTCCATGTTTAAACTTATCAAAAATATTACTACACTTATTTGATAATTAATTTTTTTAATTTATCGAATTTTTTTTTAAATTAATTTATTTTCATATATATATATAATTAAATTATTGTAAAAATCCAAACGGTTTTAGTTCATGGTTGAATGAAAAATGTGTTTCTCCTTTAGAAGTTCAAGTCTCCTCAAAAATATTCTAGCTAGCTCATAACTTTTCCAAAAAAATATTAAATTCTTACCCAAAAAAAATTTCAAATGTATGAATAAGTGTTTTTACTTTAAAAAATGATTAAATTTTTATAAAAATATCTATCTTAGTTCCAAATCAAATTTACAAGGATTTAAATATATTTTGATGTTTTTAAATTTAAATAAATAAATAAATAATCTCTCTCTCTCTCTCTCTCTCTCTCTCTCTCTCTCTCTCTCTCTATATATATATATATATATATATATATCAAATCAAATTTACAAGGATTTAAATATGTTTTGATGTTTTTAAATTTAAATAAATAAATAAATAATTTTTCTCTCAATTTTTTATATATAGAGAGAGATATTCAAATTTAAGATGGTTTCTTTTTTTCACAAACATACACATATATAACATATTTTAATCATACTAAGTAACATTTTTTAAATCTTCCCTGATAGGGGTGTTATGGTTGACGAGAGAGGGTATGGGGCTTTGAGTCAACCACCCTTAAGCTCTCAATCCTTCATTTAATACAGTTTGTACACGGTGGATACTTCTCATGCATGAGCATGCAAATATACATTTGGTGGGGGTCTTTATTTATAGCGTGGAAAGTTGGAAAGCCACTCTATGAGGAAATAATGAATGCCAAGGGGGAGACCTCAGTGTCCTAGAGTTTCTTGTCTAAGAGGGCGAGGTGGGTAGTTACCTTGGTGTGGAAAGGGCGTGGAAGCTAAGATGGATGGTATAGAAGAAAAACTTGAATGGAACATGGAAGATTTGAAGACATATTTGACAAAGTTTCTACAAGAAGTGTTTACTAATGGCGAAAGGGTAGTAAAGGAAACTCATGATGAGAACAAAAGAAATGTTAATCATGATTTCATAGACTCTAACCTTGGATTGAAGACCCACCATGTTCCAAAGATCGATATGAGGAAGTTTTATGGCAAGGATCCCGTAACATGGATACTACAGATGGAGCAATATTTCGATCTACATAACGTGAAAAACACAAAAAAGGTACACATTGCAAATTTATATTTGGAACCAAATCAGTTTGTATGGTATCGATGGCTTTGCTCTTGTAAACAATTTATCACTTGGTCATTTTTACAAAAGAAATGATAGCACATTATTAGGATACAAAAAGCAACACATTTTTTAGCCAATTGATAAATCTCAAACAAAAGGGTTCAATGATGGAGCACATTGAGGACTTCCAAAAATTGAATATAAGGGTAAAATATATTCTAGAGGAGCATAGGATTGATGTGTTCATGGGAAATTTAAAGGATAACATCCAACATGAGGTTCGTCTTTGGGAACCCGATTCATTGGAGAAGGCATTCAGGTTGGCAAGAAAAATGGAAAGCATATGGCAACAAGGAAGCCTACCACTCACAACTATAAAGATGGAAGTGTTGTTTCTCCTAGCCTTTCACCACCTACAAGGTTGACACCACAAAAATTGGAAGAAAAAAGAGCAAAAGGGCTTTGTTACAATTGTGATAGAAAATACACTAAAGGTCTTACGTGTGCTGAGAAGAAATTAATTTACATAGATGGGGAAGAGAAGCAAGAAAAGGAACAAAAAACGTCAAAAGAAAAGGATATACACCAAGAACTAATCCCAGAGAAAGAAGAAATAAATCTGACCATATCTTGTAATGCATTGACAGGAACTACCACTCCTCAAGCTCTCAAGATAGAAGCGCATATCAAAAATAAAAGGTTAATATTTTTTATTGATTCGGGTAGTACCCATAATTTTATTCATTATAAGATAGCCAAGGAATTCAATTGCTTCCTATATCCACCGCCAGAGTGTCAAGTAATGGTTGCAAATGGAGGAACCATAAATTGCTCTAGAAAGTGCCATAATATCAAGTTATCCATGGGAGAATATGTCTTGAATAATCCAATGCTTTCCATTCCAATGGGTGGTGAGATGTTTTACTAGGAGTTCAATGGCTACAATATTTGGGTACGAATAGCTTTTAATTTTCAAGAACTTTTCTTGAATTTTTTTTGGGAAGGAAAGGAATTTGAATTAAGGGGTATCGAAGGGAAACCGGGAGAGATAATTAGCTCCAATAGCATGAAAAATCTTCTAAAGAAAGAACAGTGGGGCGTAATTGCACAATTATGTTCACTAGAGGTTCCCACGTCGAAATCATTTATTTCTCCAAATCTCCAAAACTTTTTGGATAGTCATTCCAATGTATTTGAGACTCCCAAAGGCATCCCACCTATTTGTGATCCTAACCATGCTATTCATTTGATTCCAGGAAGTGTTCCCCCAAACATCAGGCCTTACAGATATCCATATGCCCAAAATAGTGAAATTGAACGTATGGTTTCAGAAATGCTAGAGGTAGGTATAATTCAACCTAGTCAAAGTTCTTTCTCTGCTCTAGTGGTGTCGATACACAAGAAGGATGGATCATGGTGCGTGTGTATGTATTATAGGGAGCTCAACAAGATTACTATTAAAGATAAATTTCTCATTCCTATCATTAATGAATTATTGGATGAATTACATGGAGCAATTTACTTCACCAAGTTGGATCTTCATTCAGTATATCATCAAATCAGAATGAAGACTGAAGACATTCCAAAAATAACATTTATAACTCATGAGGGTCATTATGAGTTTTTGGTCATGCCTTTTGGCCTTACCAATACACCTTCTACATTTCAAGGTTTGATGAATTCTATTTTCAAACCTTCCTTAGAAAATTTGTGTTAGTATTTTTTGATGATATACTAATCTAAAGCAAGTCTTGGAAGGATCATGTTCAATATGTTAACAGGGTGCTCAAACTATTGGAGGAGAAACTATTATATGCAAAAAGCTTAAAATGTTTCTTTGGAGTACAAGAGGTGGAAAATTTGGGTACTCAGTTAGCTCATAGCTCATCTTATCATCCTCAATCTGATGGGCAAACTAAGATAGTGAAAAAATGTTTGGAAGGATATCTTCATTGCTTTGTATCTGATAAACAGACACAATGGTTCAAGCGGTTGCCTCTGGCTAAATGGTGGTATAACACTTCCTTCCATACTGCAGCAAAAATAACCCCATTTATGGCACTTTATGGATATCATACATTGTCCATCACACCATCTTTAAAAGAAAATTCTAAGGTTCAAGCAATGGAAGATCACATTGAGCATCAACAACAAGTTCTCAAACTCTTAAAGGATAACGTCACTTTGGCACATAATAGAATGAAACAACAGGCAGATCAACATCGCAGCGAAAGAAGTTTTGATGTAGGTGACTGGGTATTTCTATGACTACAACCATACAAACAAATGTCCCTCAAGCAAGCTAAGCAAGATAATAAATTATCACCAAATTATTATGGTATGTACAAGGTGTTACAAAAGATTGATACTATGGCATACAAATTGGAGCTTCCTGCATCTTCCCGAGTGTACCTAGTTTTCCATGTTTCATGCTTAAAGAAGGTTATAGGTGAGAAGATCCCAGTTCAAACAATATTTCCAAATTTGTCTAGGAAGGAAAAATCATATTGGAACTGGAAGTAGTCACAAAGACAAGAAATCGACAGCTACGCAATCGATCAGCTTTAGAGTATCTCATCAAGTGGAAGAACTTACCCATTGAATATTCCACATGGGAGGATGAGAATTTTATACAGAAGCATCCAAAACTACTAAAGCATTGAGGACAACACCTTTTGAAGGAGAGGGGCATGTTAGGTCCCTATACTACTAGCGTGACCCCTTATTGTAATATTGTGCCCATATAGTCCCCATGGTTTTATCAGTATGCCCCATAGAAGCTCACTATTGTTATTGTTGTGTCCCTACAATATTATTGTTATGTAGCCTCTGATTGTATTGGGACCTCTTAGACTCCTATATATAGAAATGAGGTCTTGTCATTTGTATCATCGAAGAATTTTTTATTTGTGTAATGTAAAGGAGGTTGCCCCCTCGAAGAGGAAAATTTTTAAGTCGTTGATCTATCTTTTCTATATTTTTGTGAGTTGGTTTCATAACATGTTGCAGTACATTCCAACAGAGGAACAAGATGTTCATATTTTGACAAAGGCCTTTTCAAGAGGGTAGTTTGAGTTCCACAGGTGCAGGATAGGGGTGGTTTATAATCCCTTTCTTGTTGAGAGGGAGTGTTGAAAATGTAGCAAGAAAATATCAGTTTGACTTTTCCTTGGTCAAACTAGAGAAAATTCAATTTTCTATTTCTATTTCAGTTTGTATGGGTTGATGCAATGGTGGAGGAGTACAAATCCATTGTGAATAACAGTTCTTGGCAAGTGGTTCCAAGACCAGTAGACAAATTAGTTGTGGGTTCGAGATGGATCTTCAAGGTGAAGCAGGCAGCAGACGGAAGCAGAGAAAAGTACAAGGCCATATTTGTGGCCAAGGGGTACTCTCGGGTGGAGGGGATTGACTATGAGGAGACCTTTTATCCTATAGAAAGGTACTCATCCATAAAATCAATCCTTGCTTTGGCTGTACAGATGGGGTGGAAGATCCACAAGATGGATGTCAATACTACATTTCTTAATGGAGTTATCGAGACATTTTGATCAAGAGTCTCATGTGTGCAAACTCAAGTGAGCATTGTATGGTCTCAAGCAAGCACCTCATGCTTGGAACACCAAGATCTATAGTTATCTCACCAGTTTGGGCTTCACCACAAGTGAAGCAGATGCAAACCTCTATCATATTTTGGTAGAAGGTAGATTGTTAATTTTTTTTTATATGTCTATGACTTGATTTTGACTGGTGATGAGAAGTTGATTAGATCCTGCAAGGAGGACCTTGCAAGAGAGATCGAGATGAAGGACATGGTTCTCATGCACTACTTCCTTGGATTAGAAGTATGGAAAGGTGATGCGGAAATGTTTGTCTCTCAAGGAAAGTATTCCAACGAGATACTTCATAGGTTCTGCATGGACACCTGTGCAAACCCATGGAGACACCTCTAGCGACCAACTGGAGGAAAAAGGATGCCACTTCAAGTGAGGAAGTGTATGCAACTGCTTACTGGCAATTGGTGGGTTCACTCATGTATCTTGTGAACACATGACCAGACTTGTTCTCTACAGTCAACCAGCTGATTCAATCTATGGTTAGGCCAACCAAACTATTTTGGAGGGAAGCTAAGCATGCTCTACGGTACCTCAAAGGCACTACCTATTTTGGACTTTTGTACATATAGTTAGAGTGAGTGAAGCTGTGTGGCTTCACTGATGCAGATTAGGCAAGTAGTCCATCATACCAGAAGAGTACATCAGGTGGAATTTTCAGTGTTGGTTCTGCAACAGTTTCTTGGTACAGCAGGCAGCAGATATCAGTGGCACTTAGCCCAACAGATGTAGAATACATGGTTGCAAGTTAAGCATCATGTGAGGTGATCTTGATGAGAAAGATATGTGTTGGCTTATTTGGTCAGATGATGGATCCTACTATGATTTACTGTGATAATCAAAGTTGTATCAAACTCTATGAGAATCTTGTTTTTCACGAACAATCCAAGCATATTGATATCTCGTATCACCATCTACGAGATTGTGAGAAAAGGAAGATTATGTTGTTGTAGTACATTCCAACAAAGGAACAAGATGTTGATATTTTGACAAAGGCATTGTCGAGAGGGAAGTTCTAGTTCCACAGGTGTAGGATAGGGGTGGTTTATAATCCCTTTCTTGTTGAGAGAGAGTGTTGAAAATGCAGCAATAAAATATCAGTTTGACTTTTCCTTAGTCAAACTAGAGAAAATTCAAATTTCTATTTCAGCATAATTCTTGAAGGTAGTTAATTGAGGTGACATGGCACTTGCCACTCAGTTAACTTAGTTAATTCGAGATGGGGAAACTTGAGTTCATTTCAATATGTTTGATTGGTAATTTGTAGCAATCTATTTCAGTTAATTTGATTCATTGTCAGTTTAAATAGTTCTAATTGTCATAAGAACTAGTGGAGGTCAAGTTGTTGAAGTGGAACTTCAACCATACTCAGTGATCAACTAGTTAATTAATCAATCAACCCAAAATAATTGTTGCATGGAGAGAATTTGATTTACCCAATTGAGATGGATATTACAAGGCAGTGTACTATCAGTTGTAGAATATTCCAAAGTGTACAAGTGGTGCATGCAGCCTGAGGAAGGACCTAAGGTAATTCCACAATTCCATGGTGTGAAATTCCTAAAAATAGGGGTAATCTCCCAAGGGAACAACGCAAGGAAATAAGATCTTGGAGGTATTGAAAACTGGCTAAGTGTTGGCCAGAGTCATTGAGTCAAGCAGAGGGATAGACTATACACTTTCAAGGTGTGCTCGGTCTTGAGGAAGCAGATGTATTTCATCTTTATTCTCTGATTAATGCAATATAAATAGTAAGGGGTTTTGAGCAGTTGCTTTCCCCTAAATAAATATTTGTGCATGTGTGATGTTTCCTTTTGCATGTCTCTGATTCTTGTTCTAGATGGTGAATTAACTTTCGTAGATCAGTAGAGTAGCTTCAAGTCTTGTGATTTAGAAAATTTCATGAGCAATTTTGAATCTACACATTAATTTCTACAAAGTTAATTGTTATTAAGGAAAGAATTGTTTCTTGAGGCAAATGAATCATAAATAGTTCTTGTAATGGTTCGTGGTAATCCTAAACCACTTTGTAACGATATAGGTAGGTTCGTGGTCACTCAAAACCCAATGATGTAATGGTTCATGGTTAGCCAAACCACTTGATGTAATGAATGATTCATGGTTAGTCAAAGTCACTTGATGGTTAGTGATAATCCAAAATCACTCGGAATTTGTAATGATTGAGGGTAAGCCACAAAAAAATCCATGAGAAGGTTAGGGGTAAGAGAAATAAATCCTTGATATAAAGATGATGCAGTTCAGAATATTGAATCAAGATCTAGATGATGCAGCGAATGAAGACAACGATAAATAAAGATACAAATGAAGATTAAGTAGATTGAAGATGGAGCAGGATCTAGAAGATTGAAGACAAAGACAACTCAAGGCATTCAAAAGACTGAAGATGAAGACAATTCAAAGATGATATTGGAATATTTCCAAATGATCATTATGGGGGAGAAATGATGGAATAATGAATCATTTGTTAATTGGTAATGGTTAAAGTTGTTATTTTTGTGTGAGAGAAATTTATGGAGAGATTTGTGGAGTAATTTGTGAAATGATTTGTGGAGTGATTTCTGAGAGATTTATGGAGTGAATGCTGAAATATTTCTAAGATGATTTAGAGATTATAAGAGATGGCAGATTCCAAAGACCTTTCCTCACATGTATAAATATTTGTGTTTGATAATCAAATTAGTAGAGAGCCTGATTTGCATTATAGTTAAATGTTTTGCTCTATAATTTTGTTGGTGTAATTCTTCACCCTACACTATGATTCTCCTCCACCACCTTCCTTCACACTCCTTGCAGTCAACTTCCCTCCCCAACTCCATGTCACTTGGAACCCCACTTCACACCACTCTTATTTCCCTTTGATGCTTTTGCCCTCACACCACATCTCCTTTGGCTTTCCTGCTATGCTCCCTTCTCCTAACATACATCTAGAACAAATGAGGATCCATAGGGGCTTTGTGAATCGTGGCACTAGAAATGTTTATTCTTGATACTGATTCTTTACTGCAACAAGAAAAATTCTAACTCTCACCCTGGACCCTATCCAAATGGATTTAGATCAAGCCACCACAATATCTATGGCTGGCCACAATGATTTTACTGATGTTGAGATCCTTGCATTTGTAGTTGAGTGGATCCCTAACTCGAGACACACTCACGAAAAACAAAATCAATACCTTTATACTATAGAGCTTCACTGGCACATAAAATCCCTTCAGCATTGGCAAAAAGCTGTGAAGCTTGCAAAGAGATATCTATGTAATTTTAGTTGAGAATTGTGATATTCCTATCGAGCACCATGATTTGGCTATGTGATTGAGATGTATTACAACCAACCTTCTCAGAGGGAGGGTCCTGCTTCTCCAGGAACTCCTGTAGCTCCAATTGACATCTCCACGTCAAGATGATATTTTTATGGCCACAGTGACATCTTGAGCTTCCAAGGACATATTTCTCAATGGTTTTGGTCTCTATTTTTCTATATGCAGCAAAGTTACTTTTATGGTATCGACAAGTAAATATATTGCTCTGGTTATTATGTTAACTATAGTAGTCTTATGAAAAAATTAGAACAATACAGAAACATTCTTATTGTTTAGTCTAAAATACTTAATTTCCTCCAATGATATAATATCCCATTCAGCAAACAATAACAAAAATGAAAAACAAAAAAACGAAAGTGACATATTTTAAATAATCAATAAAATCTTACCCAAAAACTAGTTAATAAATCAATTGAAAGAATTCTCATGCTACAACTTTAAATTATCAACTCAAAATTTCCAATGACTTAATTTTAACGTGACCATTACTCTTAGAATAAAATTATTATTTCCAATTATTTAATTCTAATGTGACCATTACTCTTTTATATTAAAAAATCCAAATGCTTAACTTTCATGTGATTATTACTTTTTAGGTTAAGAACTGCAAAATATACCCTTAATATTCTATGAGTGAGGAGAATAATAACACAACAATCCACAAAAGTAAGCCACTTTATACTTAATTTCTATTCTCATGTGTTCATTACCTTCTTAAAAAAACTATTCAAAGTCCAAAGATACTTTTATAAAAGCTATTGAAGTCCGAAACACGTATGTGTTGGAAGAATAATAATCGACCCGTCAACAGAAATAAGCCACATTTTTCATTTTCATGTGGCCATTACCTTTCAATGAAATTAATCAAAGTTCAAAGCTCTTTTATAGGAACTTTTGAAGTCCAGTGCCCATTACCTTTTAAAATAAATTATTCAAAGTTCAAAGCTCCCCAAAACATGTATCTGTGAGAAGAAGAATAATCCACCATTAACACACCATTAACAAAAGTAAGTCACTTTATAATTAAGTTTCATTTGCATGTGGTCATTACTTCTTAAGGAAAATATTCAAAGTCTTTAAGAAACTATTCAATTTTCATTTTCCCGTGGTCATTGCCTTCTTAAAGACATTATGCAAAGTCCAAAGCTCTTTAAAAAAACTATTAAAAAGTCCAGAGCAAACTAGTAATCCACCCACTAACAAAGAAACACATTTTATGTCAATATGCCACTATTCAAAGTCTAAAGCAAAATAATAATCCACCCACTGACAAAGAAACACGTTTTATGTCAATATGCCAAATTACATTTCTATATTTGACATTTTATGTCAATATGCCACCTACATTTCTATATATTATGTCGATGTGCCACTATTCAAAGTCTAAAGCACAATAATAATCCACCCACTCAAAAAAAAACACATTTTATGTCAAGTCTAAAGCACAATAATAATCCACCCACTCAAAAAAAAACACATTTTATGTCAATATGCCACTTACATTTCTATATTTGAAGAGGTTGTAAAATAATGGGAAAAAAAGGGTAAATTTTGATGTCTTACCTATAAGATTTCTCCACATGGCCGTATTTTCTCTGCATCACTTCGTTTATGTGTTCATTGCTCCTTGACAAGTGCGTTCCCTGCATGACGTCGTTCATGTACTCATTACTGCATGGTGTGGTCCGCTGATCTGATGTTTTGTTTTTCTATAAAGCAAGTGTTTTTAGTGAGATTTTTTAGAGGTTTTTTTGGTGGGTTTTTCTGGTCAAATTTCTCAAATTTCTCTAAAATCTGATAGCGATTTATTGAAATTGCAAAGTTGGTAATTTCTGCACAATCAAAATGTCTTAAGAGTTTTTTAGGGTGCTGAATCTAAATATACAATTAAAAAACTATTTTAAATAATACAAATCAAAATTTAATCTCAATTTTTTCCACCAAATTCCGTCACCAAAATCTCCAAAAATCACACTAAAAACAATTCCTTCTATAAATCACCATTGCTCTGTAGCCATCTGCATAGAAGTGCTTTGTAGATTCTCCACGAAACTAAGATGAGAAAGCCCACCGATCCAACATCCTATCAGAGCCCAGCCATCCGTGCATTTGAATCTATTACTCTGACCAGAGAGGAGCGATACCCTCCGTGCAGACTTATTTTTCTGACACTTTCACATAAAAGGTAGCGCAAATGAAATTATGAAGTTACGCTTGAAACTTTAACGTGACAGGTAATGCAGTGCAACCATGCCTTTTGCGGGGCAGAAAATCTGATTACGCACTGACAGATAAGATGCTTTAGTTTATTTTTATTTTATTCGTAGCACGCTAAAAAAAATCTATTATAATTTAAATTAGCTATTTGTTAATGTTGGCGGAATGTTATTGTTATTCAAGGAAAATAAATAATAATAATAAATATAGTTATTACTGATTCTGATTTGCTGATGCTGAATGATTTATTACTGTTATTTAAGGAAAATCATCCCACTTGGAATTACTTGTAGTGGTTAGTAAGGCGGCAGAATTTCACATTTTGGCCTTAACTTGTTTCTTTATATGATAAAGCAAAGCTCTTAACCAAACAAAAACAGTTTTAGGACATACTCCAATCAATTGTAAATGGTATATGAAAAAATTATAAAATTTTGTGCATATAAAAATTAATATTTTAAAAATTAAAAACTGAAATTTCTATATTAAAAATTTACAATAGTGATTTAATTTTGTAAAGTTTTTTGTTACTAAAAAAATTTAATTTTTAAAAAGCTGCAATTTTTATATTAAAAATATATATAAATAGTAAATTGCATATGAGAAAATTTGCAATTGTGAAAACAATCAGTTTCATATTGAAATATGGTAGAAAATAGTAAATTTATAGTTACTAAAATAATAAATTCATATAACAAAGATTAATAAATTCTTATTTATAAATATTTATAAAATATATAATCTGAAATTTTTTCCATATTGAATTTTATACATATTTTTTTTAAATCTGGTAACACGCCATGGGTAACAAAATCTAAAACCATGAATTATGGTTTGGGTGTGCTTCACCGTGTGTAGAATGAATAGAATGTGCAGCGTTTAACTAGAAGAACAAAATCAACTTTTGAAAGTGTGCTTTCAATGGGATCCACTTGGAAAGGCTATTTCAATGGGATCCACTTGGAAAGGCTAAATCTATCAGGAGAGATTTAGGTTTTAGTTATTAATTAATAATGAAATTATTTTTCATTTTTAAGAGAAGCATTAAAATTTATGATTTGAGATGGTTACTTTTTTTAAAATAATATAGGTTTATGGTTTTTTTTAATAGAATTATATAATATGAGATATATTTAAATTATTTTAGTTTATAAATAATTAGTTCAAAAAGATAGAAAGTAAAAATAGATCATTTATTTTTTTTAATAATTAAAATTTATATATCCCAATTATTTCCTTATTGAATTTTACTGAATCTTTCCTATAGAATTCGAATTGAATTTGGTAACTATGCTTTAGACTTATTTAATTTAATTCTTTTACATGTTTGAACTAATTTTTATTTTTCAATTTTTTAGAAAATTGATAAAATTATTAGTATCACATTTGAATTGTATAATCTAAAATTTTTAGAAATACAATTTATTTATTTTTTATAATTAAAAACACATTTTAAACAACTAAAAATCACATTTTTACTGCCCAAAATAATCCAAAAATGTTTTACGAATACGCTCACCATTTCAGGTTGTAGTTATCGGCAAGAGCTAAGGAGCCTGCCATAGGGCATTAAATGCCCGCTTAGCTGCAAGCTCGATAGCCTAGCCCGATAACACACGGAGGACGCACAAGGAGACCCCACGGGCCAGCCTTATAATACACGGAGGGCTATCTAACTTGCAGCTAAACGGGCATTTAATGCCCTATGACAGGCTCGTTAGCTCTTGCCGTAGTTATCGCGCCAAATCTTGCGCACTTGATAAGTATCAGTTTTCAATTCGGTCACGTGGGCGACAGAGCTGCTCCAGAGCTGCTCCTGTTGTGGGAACTGGGAGAATACTCTTTTCCACAAAGCACAATGAAAGACTTTTCCATATTCAACATACGACTTTTTACAATGTTCCCTAAATATAAGTCAAAAGGATAAAGGTCACCTCTGGCGTCCCGGAAGCCACGGCGAATACACTCTTGAACTTTTCCCTGTATGCAAAGTCCCGGTCATGAACGCGTTTCAATTCCCATTGAGCTCCTACCACTATAAATTTGACCCAAAACTCCGATTTTAATCAATATTGCCTGCACCAAGCTGCGTTATAGGAGTTCGCTTCAATTTATTTCCTCAGTCACTGTTTGGAACGATGGCTCCACCTTATGAGAGTGCTGACAGAAACCTTCCCAATTGGGGTAGGTCTTTTATTACAGTCGACAGCGTTCAAGAACTAGTGAAAAAGCAGAAGGATGCCATACCAGAAAGATATATTAGAGGGGACGAAGAAAGACCAACACCAACTTCATTGTCTGGTCGTCAGCTGGACATCCCCATCATTGACATGGCCAAGATTTCAGCAGGAACGTACAGAGAACAAGAGATTAAGAAACTTGCCCAGGCTTGTGAAGAATGGGGTTTCTTCCAGGTATAATTTGATGAACTCCTGCTCTCTTGGTGTGATGAACTGTTTTGCAAGAAAAATAACTAAATATATTTTGGTTGGCGTCTTATAGGTTGTGAATCACGGTATCCCCAACACATTAATAGATGCTGTTAAGAGAGTTGGAAAGGAGTTTTTCCAGCTTCCTTTGGAGGAGAAACAGAAGTATTCAGTGAAACCAGGAGATCTTCAGGGTTATGGCCAGACATTCGTCGTGTCTGAAAAGCAAAAGCTGGATTGGGGTGACTTGTTGGGTTTGATAATGTTTCCTTCCGACTACAGAGATTTGAATGTCTGGCCTGCTCAACCTACCGATTTCAGGTGCACTTCAAAGTTCAAACCCATTTTGTTCAAACAGATAGGCTAAATTTTATCCCATATATGGGTATATATATATATAAAAAAAAATAATAATAATAATAATAATAGTGAAATAAATTAAAAAATTAAAATTAAAACATTATATTTTATTATTATTATTATTCATATATATATATATATTGATCTAGTGGGGTTATTGGGTGGAATCACTGTGTTTTTTTCCGGCCATGTTTTAGTCTTTTAGTTTGATATCTTGTAGCTTTGGAATAAGTTTTTGTCAATTGTGGTTATCACTTTAGGTGGTTGGACAGAATGGTAGTTATCTTGCTCACCTTGGAGACAGTAGATCCTAGACTCCAAAAGGATGTCTATCTTTCTCTCCTTAGATATATGCAACAACTTGCAAGCCACATATATTAAGAACTCATAGTTAAGCCTAGGATTGAGACGTCTGGAAACAGCTGGGATGTAAAACCACCATCCCTACTACTCTAGCTAAACATATGTAAATTGATCAAGTATGAATAACACTTGACGGGGACAAATCGACATTTACCATACATCAAAGGATGAATTGAAATAACATACCAATTGTCAAGAAAATTAAGGAAAATGAAACAAAAATATCTCAATATCCAAATATATTACACCAACTTATAATCTAACTTATTGAGATAATATACCCATTGTAAAAAAAATTAGGAAAAAAAACAAAAATATCTCATTATCCAAATACACCAATTTATAATCTAACTTAATTATAATTATAAAATTATATTATTATTTTCATCTCAAAATTTAATCAATATCGAATGGTAAAAAAACTTGTGCGAATGCAATTAAAATATATAGTAAAAAAAAAAAATTAATTTTCGATATCATTTCAATTTTATTGATCTGCCTTGAAATGATTTCAAATATGTGTTTCAGTGTCCGGAAAATCTAGAAAGCGTCACTGACTTTATGGAAAAAAAATCGCTGTTCCAGTATGCTATTTTATATAGCAAATAACTAATTAGAATCTTGACCGACATCCAAAAATCCAGTATTTAAAAGAAAAAAAATTAACTTCATTATCCCACCCTTGAAAAGAATTGGAATTGTCCAAAACCTTTATAGCTGATACAGGGCAACTTGTAATCATTTCTCCATCTAACAAAATTGTGCAAAACCTTTATTGCTGATACATGGCAACTTGTAATAATTTCTCCATCTAACAAAACACCCTACACCCTTAGCATTGCCACTCCTCTGTTTAGATTCCACCGTTGCACCAGTAAAGTTCGACCTGTGAACCTGACGGGAGCTAAATCCCTGCAATTGGCACTCTGATATCAAATATGGCAAAACGCTACTAGTTCAGATACTGAATCCGTAATACCCATATAAACTATGAAGCTCTTGACCTATTTAAACATGGACTTGTATTGTTTTGAGGATACTGGACATAAAGATTGGGTTTTGAAAAATTCCATGGAATATGTATAGGTTTTTTTGGTCTTGCTGCTGTTTTACTGATAGTGCTGTGGGGGTTGTTTGACAGGGAGATTGTGGATGCATACAATACCCAAATTAAAGGACTTGCTGGGAAGCTGTTGGGGTTAATTGCAGAGACATTACAGTTGAAGCCTGATTTCTTTGAGAAAAAATTTGGAAAGACATACCAAAAAATGAGGATGAATTACTATCCTAAGTGCCCCAGACCAGATCGTGTGTTTGGGCTGAGCCCACATGCAGACATGACTGGCATTACGCTCTTATTGCAGGATGATGAAGTAGTAGGATTAAATGTCCGCAAGGATGACCAATGGATACCTGTGCAACCTATTCCTTATGCTCTCGTCATTAACGTTGGAAATTTGATAGAGGTAAGCTTATGGTCTTTAATTGGTGCGTGTTTTAGTCCAATTTAATTGTTAGATGGGGAGATCTGGTATTCATAATTTTTATTTTATGTAACTAGAGACTAGATATTTTCAAATAAAAAAACTTCATTTGATAAATGTTTTTTTGTTGTGTGGTTGGTTTTTCAGGTAATGAGTAATGGAAGATACAAAAGCATAGAACATCGGGCAATGACAGACCGTTGCAGGGATAGGCTGTCGATTGGGGTGTTTTATGCTCCTGAACTCGAAGCAGAGATCGGTCCAGCAGAAGAACTGATAGATGAAAGTCATCCATGCTTGTTCAGAAATTTTAGTCATGAAGATTACATGAAATGGTATTTCTCCCGCGGTGTGGAGGGGAAGAATTCATTGTATGAATACGCGGGTATCAAAAGATTACATACAAACAAACAGATCAATTAAGTGGCAGTTGCAGCTCTGTTCATATGGTTCTTCGGGTCAGGATTGATCCCTGGGTATTAGTTCAGACGTGCAGTCTAATTGTGGTGTATGGAGGTTTGGCTCCTACAAATTTCCAGGTGTATTTTTCTGTAGGGTTATAGTTATTATGTTGGGTTGTATTGGCTCAAAAAATGAAAATAAATATGTTTGATTATTTCAGCTAAAAATTCAGTGATTTGTATTACATATGGATTATTGCGAATAAAAATTTTAATATTTAAAAAATTAAAAAACAAAAAACAAAACAAAATTGTAATAGAATTAGTAATAAATTGGTTAATATATAATTTAATATTTAAAAAATAAATAACTGAAATTTTATATTAATATTTAAGAAATTACAATTTTAGTTTAATTTAATAGTGATTTTTCTTAATAAAAATTAATATTAAAAGTTAGAAAACAGAAATTTAGATATTAAAAAGATATAGTAACAGTGAATTGCATTTTAAAAAGTATATTATGAAAAAAGTAAATTTCATATTAAAATATAGTAGAAGATAGTAAATTTATAGTTGCTAAAAATAATAAATTCCTATAACAAAGAATAATAAATTCTTTTATAAATATTTGTAAGATATATAATTCCAATTTTTTTCCTATTGAATTTTATATTTACATTTTTTATAACTGTAATTTTTTTCAAATGTGATAATTATGGTCGGACACTCCAATGCTCTTTCTCACTAGTAACCAATCGACAACTATAAATTAAGGTTTGGGTGTGCTTCCCTTTTAGATTGAATAGAATGTGCAGCCTTTAACTAAATGAACAGAGTGCACTTTCAAAGAGATGCAAATTTTACCATGAGAAATTTAGGTTTTAGTTATTAATTAATAATAAAGTTATTAATTATATTAAAAATTATGATGTGATGTTATTATACTTTTCTAAAAACAATACAATCTTATGATTTTTTTAAATAAAATTATATAATATTAGCTATATGTATAATATTTTTAATTGTTTTAAATTATAAATAATTAATTAAAAAAATATAAAGTAAAAACATATTAAAAAAAATTAAATATTCTAATTTTGTAAGATCTTACAAAATAAAAAAATAAAAAATAAAAAATATTCCCTATTAAATTTTAAATAGTTAAATTTTTCATATCAAAATCAATTTGGTAACTATGTTATATACTTGCTCTTCCTAATTTGGTAACTATGTTATATACGGACTCTTTCTTGATAAATAACAAAAAGAACATATCTATATATTAAAAAACACTAAAAAGAAACTAGGGTTAATTTCAAAATTATACACTCAAGTGATAATACTGGTATAGGTAAACCCCACAAGTCTAAAGGTCCACTCATAGACAAAGCTATATACTGGCGCTTCCTTGATTCCCGGGAAAAAAGGAAAAAAAAACCGAAAGAGAATTAATGTCTGTTTTAGGGTTATATACTGAAAGCAATAATAGCGGGACATGTAAGCGTATTCTGTTGGCCCACTGAATTTGTCATCTTGATAATTTCGAAGAGAAGTTTGAATGGTTCTTTTTTAATATTTAATATGATAAATATTTTTAACGTGCATGTTTTTGTTTTCATGATAAATATTTTTAAGTGTAAAGTTGGTCTTTTCCATGATTAATATTTTTTATTTTTAAAATGTTAAAGGTTATTTCCATACAAATTATTTTTATTTTTCACATGAAAAATATCATAAACCAAATTCACGACTCAAATATTATATTATATTTATTATGAACTTAATTTTTACGTAAAAAATATACTATAATAATTCTTTGTTTCGTAAAATTATGAAAATATTTAACTCTTTAAACTTTTAGTTTAAAAGTGACCAGGGGATTTCCGAAATCTGAGTCATCTTTTTCTACAATCAAATAAAATCATTTATTATTTCTTTCGAGGGAATATTATTATGTGAACTTACCGTTATTATTTTTGCGTGAGAGTTTATCCAATATTAGACTTAGCACAGTTACTTTACAAAGCCTTTATGAGTATATAGAGTTTTTAGAGAAATGTAGAGAAGAAAGAGAAGTCAAGCTACTAATAGGGTTAGCAGCTATACTCGAAAATAAATCCACATCTCTTGAAGACAAGATCCAAAAGCAAATAGAAAATAGAATAGAACTATTGGAGAATAAAATGGAGGCAATGGAGATTAGGTTGCAGGTTATAGAAAAACAAAACCAAAATACGAACCAAACATCCCAGCAAGTAGATGTTGATACTTTAGAGAGCCTTAAAATGAAAGACATGATTAAAGAGCTAGAAGAAAAAGTTAATAGCCGCCTCACCCTAAATAGTGTGGCAGGTAAATTAGATATCAAACCAATTAAAGATGAAATGAAAAAATTGATAGAATTAGACCATGAACGTAACAAAAGGGCCTTGAACCTTATAATTTTCGGTTTGAAAGAGGAGGGAGACGAGGATACTTTAGCCATAGCCCAGACAAAATTACATAAAAGATTACAAATTGAAACAACATGTCTCACAGAAGCAACAAGGTTGGGGACACTGACTGAGAATAAAGGAAGGCTGATCCGAATAAAGGTGAGCTCTATTGACCATAAGTATGACATACTTAGTAAAACCTCAAGTCTAAAAGGAACAGGAAAATTTATAAATGAAGATCTCATTCCAAAATATCAAGCAGAATTGAGAAAGGAGGTTCAAAAGGTAAAGGAAGCTAAGAAGGAAGGAAAATGGGCAATAATCAGAAATAGAAAAGATGTTATTCGAGATAGAAACCAAAAAGATAATAATAAATAGCAATTCAACATGCTCCGGATTCTTTCTTAGAACTATCGGGGCTTTCCACGGAACAAAGGCTACAAGCTAAGTTGGATCTCAAATGATGTTGATATTATTTTGCTTGTTGAAACTTGGGAGCACGAAGAATCTAAGGTCCCTAACATAGATGGCTTTACATTATGGTCTACCTAGAATAAGCGATCCCCATGTAGAAGCATTGGGGGTATAGCTTGTTACATTAAGAAGAACATCTCTCCCCATGCTAGGATTTATAATAACGACCCTTACAACCAATATAGTTGGATAGAAATTATTGACATTTATGATAAAAAGACCTATATAGCAATATGTTATTTCCCCCCATCAATTCTAACTTCTATAAGAAAAAGAATCTAGATAAAAATATTCCTTACAATGATTTAGAGACTGATATTTATAGCCTAAGGAATGAAGGAAATATCCTTTTAATGGGTGACTTTAATGCTCGAACTTCAAGCAACCAAGTTATTCTTCTAAGTAATCATTCAAACCCTAATCCTCTTTGGTTAGACGAAGACCTTCCTCTGGCTAGCCAGTACAAAAGGAGCTTTGAAGACCCCGGGGAGAATTTGTTTGGGTTGGAGCTAGTCAAGCTTTGTAGTGCTCAGGATCTCATAATTTGCAACGGTCTAAAAAAGTGGCTCAATTCTAGCTAGATGACCTGCATCCATGGGCTTGGTAGCAGCGCGGTAGACTATGTTATCTCTGATCTCCCTCTATACAACGAAGTAACAAATTTTGACATCTTAAATGACCATGAGCCTAAATCTGATCATAGGCCTTTACTTATAACTCTCAATTTTGTCATGGATAGAGATCTTGTAGAAGATAATCCTTATAGCCAAAAGAAGTTAATCTTTGATAGAAATAAAAAAGATATCTTTCTAAATGAATTAAAAACTAATTTGCTTCCTTTATCTAGTATAGACAACATAAAAGATCTCTATCATAATTTTACTACAACCCTCTCATATTCTATTAACAAGTTCTCAATTGAAGTTTCAAGTAATAAAAGAAATAGCAAAACCAACCTATGGTATGAAAAAGATTGTAAAAGTGCGAAGACAGCAATTAAGGAAGTTGTTGATGAATCTCTTAAAATTGGCAAGATAAAAATATACAAAGCCCTAACTAAAAGGAAAAAAAGGCAGTATATTCGTAAAAGACAAGAGAATATCTTACACCTCTCTAAGGTAGCTCCTAAGAAATTCTGGAGGCAGATTCTAACTAGGAAAACTAAAGATAATAATAAAATTGCTTTACACGACTGGAATTCAAATCTTAAAAAGCTTTATGAATCTCCAAATGTCATGGATAACTTTGAAACCTTGCTCACAACGAAAGAATTTTTCTCATTAGAAGACATGATTTTTGGGTTAATCGCTTGGCTAATGGGAAAGATAAGGACATGGAAGGTTACCAAGCGGAAATCTTAAAAATTGGAGGGCCTATTCTCATCCCCCACATTCACAAGCTTTTCAATCAAGCGGTCAAGCAAGGGTTCCCTAAACCATGGACTCAAAGCCTCATTATCCATATTTTTAAAAGTGGGGATACAAATAACCCCACTAATTATCGGACAATTATGATTAGCCCTCTCCTAGCCAAGTTATATGGTATTATTTTGGAAAGGAAGTTGAGCATATGGCTTGAAAGTGAAGGTAAGCAGGCTAAAGGCCAAGAAAGTTTTAAAAAGCAACGCTCAACAACAGACCACCTCGTTACGCTTAGGACATTGTGGAGGAATGCCGCAATGATAAATCCAATCTCTTTTGTTGCTTTGTGGACTTTAGAAAGGCTTTCAATATGGTTCCTAGAAACAACCTTTGGAATAGATTAGAAGAGCTAAAGGTTTCTTTTGAGTTGAGAGCTGCCGCTATAAGGTTATACGAGAATGTAATTGCCAAGTTAAAAAGCAATGAGAGTGGTCGAAAGATATTAAATGTAATATCGGAGTTAAACAAGGTTGCCCCCTCTCCTCTACCCTATTTGCCATTTACATTGACAAGCTAGAAGGTTGTTTAGAGGAAGCAAGATGTGCTGGCATGATCTTAGCTGGGATAGTTATTATCCTTCTTCTCTACGCTGATGATATTTTTCTTCTCGCAAGGTGCCCATTTGATCTTGATAAGAAACTTATACTTCTTAAGGATTTGTTCTCTACCATGGGTATGATTGTTAACACTGACAAAACAAAAGTTATGATTATCAAATCCAAGAAGGACACTTACGCTAATTTTATGTATGACAATAGTAACTTGGAGGAAGTGTCTTCCTAAAAGTACCTAGGAATTGATATTCATCACAAGCTCAACTAGAACTATAGCATTGAGAAAATGATTAATGGGGGATTGAAAGCTTATTTTGGTCTTGAAAATAATTGTAAAACGGCAAACCTCGTAATGTGGGATAGAAAGAAGTTCTTCTTTGAAACTTTAGTCACTCCGGTTATCTTATATGGATGTGAGGTTTGGAGTTGTAGCATCTCTAGAGAATCCTAGAGAAATATTGAGAAAATCCAGAAGCGTTCTATAATGTATAACCTCAAAAATTAAAAGCAACGCACCCTATCCTATTCTCCTTTTAGAAGTGGGTCTTTCCTCTATTGAGAGCCTAGCTATGACTAGGCTTCTGTTGTACAAGCACAAACTCAATAACATAGGAGACCACAGACTTCCTAAGCTAGCTTTAAATTCCAACCAAAACCACCTAAGGCTCAAACGAGGTTGGTAGAAAGACACCAAGGCCTGGTTAAACTATTGGGAGATCGACGAGAATTTTGCATTGCAAAACATTAATAACATTAAAAATATTGTTACTTCTAAGTTCAAAGAAAAAATGTGGTGTGAGAAAGATTTAGCAACTAAAAGAAAATTAAGATATTATAAGGAGGGCATCAACCCCACCCTAGAAGATCAAAAGTATCTCTCTGTTTTAACTAGCTCAAAGAAGAAAATTAATATAGCCAAGATTAGAACGAACTCTCATGAGCTCCATACTGAAACGGGTTGTCGAGCAATTCCTAAAACACCATGGATGGAAAGGTTCTGCACTCTCTGTGAGAATACGAACATTGAGGATGAAAATCACTTCCTCTTAGAGTGCCCCACGTACAACCACATTAGATCTCAGTTTCAAAATCTTTGTTGCAATACTGACCTTCCTAGCCTTTTACGTTGTCAAAATTACAATGAGCTCGGGAGGCTTCTCTCCAAGCTTTTTGAGCATAGGAATAAAATCTTAAATCAAACTAAATAATTCGTTTCTTTAGGTCCGATAGACCAAAGTTTGGTCTCAGTGAACATTAACCACCACCATCATCATCATCATCTTAATTTTAAGTATTTATTTTTCATTTTTATTTGTTTTTTTAATATATTATTTTTTATGAGTTAATATTTTTCGTTTTAATTTAAATATTTAATTTTGTAAATTTTATATATATATATATATATATATATATATATATATATAACTAAATTAAGCTAAAATATTTTGGAAATCACATTTCAATTTTTGTTATCTAACCACTAAGTAGGTTCATCATCAAGATTTGGAATCCAAAAACCCATCATCAAGACTTGGAATCTTATCAACGATTATATATTGTAAAAAATGTATAATAGTTAAGAAAAATGAATATTAAAATAATAATAAATTAATTAAAATAAACTCTAAATAGTTAATAAATTAATAAAAAAAACTTTAGAAAACTAATATATATATATCTATATATATATATATATATATATATATATATATATATAACACATTGAATTATCATTACTTTCACTACTACCCTAATTTACAAAATAAATAAATAAATAGCTTAATTTGAAATTAATAAATGAAGTCCTAATATGTTATCAAAGTTTACGTGTGATCTAGGTTACTTAATATTATTATATTGATTAATATTATTATTATTATATTGATTAATATTAATATTTTGAGATAATAATTATTATTGTTTTCTAAAAAATACATAAATAATAATAATAATAATAAATAGAAATATTATTAATAATATGAAAAAAAAAAAAAACATTAAGAAAGAAAAGAGAGGGAAAGGGTATTAATTTAGGGAAAAAAGAGATGGGAACCAGTAACTAGTAATCTTCCACCTATCGTCCCTATTCAGGGTGATAGACCTTTTTTCAATTTCGATAGCCTCCCTAAACTTTCGGTGATGGAAGTGGTCTATCCTTGCAATGATACGTAAATCTTCAAAACAAACATGGTGTTTAGTTTTGTCAGCATGTTCTGCCAAGGTTGAGGAGCATGTCCTACAATGTTTGATATTAACTGCATGTTCACGAATCCTTTGATTTATAGAGTGGCTTTTTTCACTAATGTAGGGGATCCCATGGGAACATGGGATTAAATAAACACCCTTCATGTCTTTTGGATCCACAAGGTCTTTGACAAATCTGAGGGAGTTATGAATAGTGTTAACGGGTCTAAAAGTGGAAGAGATCCCATGCTTCCTTAAAATCTGAGCAATCTTGTTAGTGGTACCTTGGACAAAGGGAAGTTGAATATTGGTAACCATCTCTCTTTGATCTTTTCTTAATTTAGGACCTTTGCTAGCCTTCAAGAAAGCCCTGAGACCTTGGGACCAACTATAACCATTATTCTTAAAAACTTCAAGGAGATGGGCCTTCTCCTCTTCCAAGTGATCTTTATCGGAGACCCTAAGAGCACAAGTGGCCAAAGTGCTAAGAACACCAACATTTTCAGCCAGAAAATGATGGGATTTAGCATGAAGGTATTGCTCCATGTGGTTTTTCTTCCAAAAGAATTGATGAGAGAAAAAGTCATCATTTCTCTTGGTGATGAGAACATCAAGGAAGAGAATATGGCCATTAATTTCAATTTCCATGGTTAACTTAATGGAGCTTGAAATATTATTTAGATGCTAGAGGAATAAATCCAACTTCTCATGACCATGAGGCCATTTGATGAAGGTATCATCAACGAACCTCTTCCAAAGCTTAGGCTTGAACGGAGCGGAAGCCAAGGCATTCAATTCGAAATCTTCCATGAAAAGATTGGAAACAACAAAGGAGAATGGGGAACCATGGAAAAACTGCAAGTTTGTTCGTAGTACTCACCTTCAAAACTAAAAAAGGTAGAGGTGAGGAAGATCTCTACCAACTTGGTTGTATCCGGATCGGTGACATGCTTGATCACTTCAATTGATTTATTGATAGGGATATTAGTGTAGAGAGAGACAACATCAAAGCTGACAAGGATGTCCCCAAGCTCAAACTTTAAACTTTTTAACTCATTGACAAACGAGGTGAAATCCTTAAAAAAAGAATCGGAAAGGCCAACTATAGGTTTAAGTTTTTGAGCTAAATATTTAGCTAGGAGGTAATTCGGTCCACCAATGGTGTTGAAAATGGGTCTGAGAGGGGCCCCCTCTTTATGGATTTTGTGAAGGTCATAAATCCTAGGAGTAAGAGGGTTGCTCTCAATAAGTTTATGGATAATGGAGCTCACGGAGCTACAAGATTTTACAGCGGAAGCTACAACATTTGAGACTTTTTTATTTGGTTTTTCTGAAGCTTTCTGTAACTACCGTTATTACATAAATGATCTAACATCTTTCTTTTGTAGTCATCTCTATCCATGATAACCACGACACCTCCTTTAAAATTGTAATTTAAATAATAATTAAATTACATCATTAAATAATAATTTCTCTCAAAAATAAAATAAAAATGTTCAATATTTAAACTTATCAAAAATATTACTACACTTATTTGATAATTAAATTTTTTTAATTTATCAAATTTTATTTTAAATTAATTTAATTTTTTTATTAAATTTTTGCATATATTTCTAAAATTTATTAAATTATTAAATTAAATTATTTTAAAAATCCAAAAGATTTTAGTTCATGGTTTGATGAACAATTTGTTTCTCCCATATAGATTAAATCTCCTCAAAAATATTGTAGCTAGCTCATAACTCTCCAAAAAAACAAATTACAAAAATATTAAACTCTTACCCAAAAATTTAAAATTAAAATTTCAAATGTATTAATAAGTGTTTTTGTTTTTCTTTTAAAAAGTGAATTTTTTTTATAAGATTATCTATATTAATTCCGAATCAAATTAGAAAGATTTCTATATTAATTCCGAATCAAATTTAGAAAGATTTAAATCTATTTTGATGTTTTTAAATTTAAATAAATAAATAAATAATCTTCTCCTCAAATAAATAAATAGGATTTAAATATATTTTGATGTTTTTAAATTTAAATAAATAGTTAAATAATCTTCTCCTCAAATATATATATATATATATATATTGAGATTCAAATTTAAGATGGTTTCTCTTTTTCACAGACAAGCATATATACTAATCATGCTAAGCAACATTTTTTAAATCTCCCCCAATAGGGGTGTTATGGTTGACAAGAGAGGGTATGGGGCTTTGAGCCGATTGCCCTCGGGCTCGCAATCCTTCATTTAATGCAGTTTGTACGCGGCGGGCATTTCTCATGCATGAACATGCAAATATACGTTTAGCGAGGGTCTTTGGTTATAGCATGGAAATTTGGCAAACCACTCTATGAGGAAATAGTGGATGCCAAGGGGGAGACCTCAGCCTCCTAGAGTTTCTTGTCTAAGAGGGTGAGGTGGGTAGCTACCATGGTGTGGAAAGGTTCAGTGTTTCGCACAAGGCATGAAGAAATCTTGACAGTTCTTGCACTCTGGTGTGCGGAGGCAGTGGTGGAATTCATAGTTGGGTCACGTTGGGTGGAACAACTTAAACCACTTCAATTAGGGATGGAGTGCTCGGCCTGTAAGTTAATATCTTGTCTTTTGGTCTCCTGTCTAGTCTTGGTGACTGTCCTGTTGTGCCTTTGTGGTAATTTGGCTCTAAAGATGCATGTATCTCAATTGTGGCATATTAATTTCCTTTTGGATTCTTATTTTCTTCTTGAGTATTCTAGGGTGAGTTGGTGTCTGGGTTTGGGTCAGTTTTCCACATCTAGTGGTGGTTCTACCTAGTTTATGTGGCAAGGATTAGCTTGGGTTATTTTATTTGCATATAGAGTCTGGTGTTGTGGGTGGGTTTTGAAGTTGGGTCTCTATTAGTTTGGTTGTTTTTTTTTTATGTTTCCTTGGGGTGGTGTTTGTTTTGTCCAATTGTTGAGGGAGTTGAATTTATGGATGAAATATCATTTCCTTATGCCTTCTCTGGTGGATTTCCACCAAGCCTTCAGTCCTGTGTCTGTTGTTATTATGACGATTTTGTGTGTTGATGTCCGGACTTGGTTAAGGGGGATTTTGGTCAGTTTATGTGTTCATTTGCAAGTAGGGGGGTCCCTATAGGGTACCAAAACTCTCTTTATGATTCGTAGATGTTGCCATGACAAAGGCAGGGGATTAGAAGGGGTGGTGGCAGCAAAACCCAGCTTGGATAGAGGGGGGCAGGGCTCTTTTCCCATGATACTATGGCAGCATATTTTAATGCAATTCCACCATAAACGCTCCAAGAGATAAGAGATTAAGAGATTAAGAGATTAAAGATGGGGAGGAGAGGCAGTCCATGTCCGACTCTGAATTGCTTAAGGACCCGGCAGGGTAGGTGATAAACCCTAGGCACACCAAGGGTAGAAAGAAGAAGTACCTAAACTCAGTTATACATCATTAGAAAATGAAGACATTGTTGGGTTTGGTACTGAGCGATAAGTAGGTAGAGAAGTACAACATCTCCCCCTCTTTGGAGGATGTCAAAAGAATGTTAAGAAACTGGAGGTTCTATGTGGATAGAATGGATGCTCGCTTCATGTGTGTGGAGAGCCACATTCCTTGTGAGTTTGATGGAAAAGATGCTAGAGGAAATCCTGGCTCAATTGCACGAGTTCCGACAAATGTTTCATCTTCCTGAAGCTCCTTTTTTTGGTTTTGGTAGGCTCTTCTTTGGCCTTTCATTCCTTGGATTATGATGATCTATCAGAGATGTAACCATGTTTTTTTTGGTCAGGGGTGTTGTTTTTTCCTGATTCTATGTTATGTCGTCTTATATAGGGCTCGTAATGTCAGTGTTCACTTGCAGATGTGTTTTGCGATGGTGGTCTACTGGTTCGTGGTCTGTTGGTTCATGGGTTAACGATGGTGTCTCTATTTTAGTGGATTGGTGGCTTTAGTGTAGCCCTCAAGAGCTCCTTCCTGTAGCGTCCAAGTTAGTTCTTATGTATGACTAAAGTGCAGCTACGGTGTTGGCGACCTCAGATTCTTAGGTGGGGCTTCTATCTGGGTCTTAATACTTTATCCTATGGTGGGGTTCTTGACCTAGGGAGGCCCATAAGTTATGTTTTTTTTGTATATATTTATTCATGAGTATAACATTTAAGCAACAAATTTTGAGAACCATTTTTTTGTTTCTCCCTCTATATACATATGATTTTTTATGTAATCTGATTTTCTTAATAAATAAAAAGTTTAGAAATTAAAAACAAAAACAAAAACAAACAAACAAATAAACATTTTTTAAATCTAATTTATCAATTTAATATAATATATATTTAATTATTATTTTTTAAAATTGATATAAGTTACACATTAAAATATATGTTATTTATATCTTATTATGAATATTGAAATCAATATTTTTTATTATTAATATAAGTTTTTATATAATAAATATTTATTAATATAATATTTAAATATTGTGTGTCAATTTCATATCTTTCTCATAATGTAATGTTATTTAGTTCAATAAATATTAACGGTCAATTATATGTTAAATAAAATGAAATTACACATCTTTAACAAAAATTATATATACTTTATTTTTAATTATAATATACTAAGTTGGAAAAAAGATATTAATATAATAAAAAAATATTATAAGTATTATCTAATTTAGTTTTATTTCTAATTATAGAAATTTTAAAATTATTATTAAATTATTGATTTATTATTTTGTAAACTAATATATATATACACAAGGTTTAGCTAATGTTTCCAAATCCTATATTTTTTCTTAGAATATATTTGGAGCCAAAAAAAAAATGGAAATATTCTTGGCTTCAGTGTTCTGGAAAGTTGGAAAGATTTCGAGTATATGGGGATTCTCATCTGCCTCAAAGGTCATTCTCCTCAAGCTTGGCAATGTACTCTTATGAAAATTAAAGGCAAACTAGATTCTTGGTGAGACATATGGCTAAGTTTAGCGGCTCATATTATTCTAATAAAGACAGTTTTATCAACTATCCCCCTGTATCAATTTTTGGCTCTCCTTGCTCCAAAATATGTTCCTCACCACCTTGGATTCTATATTAGAAAAATCCTATGGGAAGGGAGCAAATATTCTACTAAGAAGTTTCACAGCTTGGTCAAATCAACTAATGAGCATGCTCCAGAGCTTCATTGAGGACTTGGTATCTGAGATCCCATCCTAATGAACCAAGCCATTGGAGCCAAGTTGGACTAGAAGTTTAAAGTGTAATCAGAGTCATGGTGGGTGCAAGTTCTCAAAGAAAAATACTTACAACATGGAAATCAACATGATACCGACCCTATTCAACCCACACAGCAAAGATCCCCGATCTGGAAGCTCATAGTTTCCACAGCTCCTCTCATCAATGTTCATCTCTATTGGGTTCCTAGAAATGGATTGAAAACCCGCTTGTGGACTGACTCAATAATGAATCAACTGCCCCTCTTTAAATCAGATGTTCTTTAGCCCTTGAAGTAGTTCATGTGTAATGCTGGAAAGACTATGTTGGCTCACATTTCCAAATGGGACGACTTTGGTGGTTGTACTAGCTAGAATTTGGCAAATATCCCCAACACTTTATAGCCCCTGGTGGAAACTCTGAAAGGTAAGCTAGCAGGGTGCACTTGTTAGAACCATCGTGTCTCAACACTGGCTTGGATGGAGATATTTTATCTATATTGTCAAGGAAGGGTACAAGGAACTCTTATTCTCTTCGCAAATCCCTCCAAATTCCTCTCTCTGGAGAAAGTTATGGTAAACTGATGTTATACCCAAAGTTAATACCTTTTGTTGCCCCCTTTCCCATAAAAAATTTCAAAATTCCTAAAATGTAATGAAAAGAGGTATCCAAGGCCCCTCCTATTTTGCTTTATGCATGCAACGTGAAGAGACCATAAATGAAATTTTTCTCTCATGCCACTACTCCAAGATTGTTTGAAACATTTCCTTAGGCTCTCTGGATCCCGAATAAGATGGCCTTCAGACCCCCAGGTTTTATTTTCCTCTTGGAAAAAGAAATCTTATGGCTCCTTCACTAGCAAATCTAATCTCAAAAAACTTTGGGTCTCCCTCCCAAATATCTCTGCTGGAAAATCTGGTTATCTAGAAACAAAGCCATCTTCAAAGCATCCTTATCCCCCCTAGACCTACTACTTCGAAAGCCCTTTCCTTCCGTATGGAGCTTATCAACCCTTCACTCTCCACCCCTGACCCTTCCTTATCTTAGCCTAGAGAAAGTTTTGATGAATTCTTTCCCCAACCCTTCTTTGATTTCCTCCTCCTTTTCTCCCATACCCGGACCATTGGAAAAGGCTTGGCATCTCTACATCTTTGACTAAGCCTTGGAAGACTGGAAAAGAAGCAAAAATCATTGGGAACTCAATTTCGATGGCGCTTCTAAGGGTAATCTATGGGTGGCAGGAGGGGGAGGGATTCTCTTTAATCCCGAAAGAAAAATTGTAGCGAAATACTCTCGGGGGTTAGTTAGAAAAACTAACAACCAAGTTGAGATGCATGGTCTTTTGTTTGGATTAACTTTGTCCTGACACGTGGGAATTAATTATGAACCTTATTATCCTAGAAAACTCTATGATCACTATCCAACATTTCATCAATGGTACATATCCTAAAGAAAATCTCCTAAATCTCCTCCTTAAAAGAATTAACCAAGCTTTTGGCCTCCTCTCTTCATTTTCTCTCTTCCACATCCTCTGGAACCAAAATTCAGAGACGGATTACCAAGCCAACTTAGCTCGGCTTTTGGAAGAAGGTTAAAAACAAATTAATGGTAACAAAACATGGCACCCAATCCCATAGTCTTCCTATGTTAAATTTTAGCCCTATATCGCCCCCTTGATCCACATGTGTATGAATTTTTCATGGCACAAACAAAACTCAAAATACAAAAATTTCAAAGGCCACGAAGGTCGATGTCGTAACACTCGAGGAGAGAGAGCATCATGCATGGGAGGCTATTATAACGAGTTGTCTTTAGTGCGACTTTTTTGAAGCTTTTCCGGTGGGTTTTTCTGGTCTAATTTCTCTAAAAATCCGGGAGGAATTTATTGAAATCACAAGTTTGATGGGTAACACCACAATCAAAGTGCCCTACATGTTTTTGAGGATGTTGAATCCATATATATAGTCAAAAAACCAGTTTAAATAACACAAATCAAAATTTCACCTTAAAATTTTCCATTAAATTCTAGCACCAAAAAGTGTAAAAAATCACACTAAAAACAACTCCCTATTATAATACCTCATGCTCCTCCCTGCAAAATGCAAAGTACTGTACACAATATTTTAGAAAATAACTTATATGATTCACGAACAATGATCAGCATAGGAAGAACTAGAAGATAATCATGATTCACGAACAATAATCAGCATATGCACATAAATTCCTGACGCTACACATTGGCTAGAAAATGAACTGTCTCGGCTTAAATATTTATCTAGTGAAATTTACCTGGTCCCTATATTTTAGGGTGCAATTTATTCAAATTTCTAACTTATTTGAGTGTGTACCCTCTCGAAGGTAAATAAGAAAATAATAATGCCATATATTTATTTATTTGACCATAGCATATTGTACATGGTAAAATTATTATTTTAAGATACATAAAAATATTATTGTCTTGTATTCTTTAAAATCTAAAAGTAGTTGTATCTCGATGACATTGCATATATATGGTAATAATATTATTTTAAGATTTGCATGGTATATATGGTAAGAATATCATTTTAAAATCTAATATCAATGTTTTTTTCAAAGGAGCTGTATAAGTAAGTTTATTTTTATGATTTTAATAAATTTGACAATTATAAAATAATTAATCATTATTGTCCATTTTAAATTATAAATTCGTTTATATTTCAAGGCATATAATCTTTCTTATAATTAATCATTATTGTCTATTTTAAATTATAAATTCGTTTATATTTCCAGGCATATAATCTTTCTTACTTAGAATCACGAAATTAAAGTGTTTATTTGTTATTGTTTGGTTTAGTTAAATAATTATGTTTACATATTATCAAAATAACATCAATAATATTAAATTAGAAGTAGTAATATAAATCAAATTAGAAATTGATATAAAAAATTGAAATTGACATGTATATTGAAATCAATACATTTATTTTAATGTACATGCATTGATTAGAGTACACTACATTGAAGAGGAATAATTGACACCTTTATATGTTTTTATTTTAATGTACATTTTTTATTATTTTTATGTAAATGCATCTAAAAATTAGCATGTACACTAAAATCAGTGTTTAGAAACTAAATAGAAATTTACATTGAATATAAATTGAAATGGAAATAGAAAATGACATATACATGCATTGATTTCCATGTACGAATTTCATCATTTCCAAATCAATGCATGTAGAACTTGACTTGTATAAATAGAAATAGAAGTTAACATTGAATAGAAATTGACATTGAAATATAAATTAAAATTAAAATAAAGGCAGAAATAGAAATTAACATGTACATTGAAATGAAGTGTTACAAATTCACAAATTCAATGAAATCAATGCATTTAGAAATTTGCATATACATTTAAATCAAGGTGTTGATTTCATTGTGTATTTTTCATCATTTAACATTTTTACTTTATTTGTATTAAACTTATTCCTCATTTATCTCTTGAAATATATATAAATTTGTTGACACCTAATCATAGGGATTGGGTGAACAACTGTAATTAGTGTAAATAAATAATAGAGGAAATGGAGAGTCATCGGGAGATGAACTGAACAGTCACTCCCTCTTGTATATAATAATAAACAACCTGAATGAATAATACGATTACATTTGAGGAGTTACCTCCTGGTCTGACATGGTATCAGAGCCAGCACCATTTTTGGCTTCCCTCTCTGCTTTGTAACTCCCTTCTTCCTATTTTGCCTATGTTCTGCCTATTTTGCAGAACTGACCTCTTGTAACCACTCCACAGGTGTGCCTCTGTCAAGAATTTGATAACTGTTCTGCAAGTTTTCCCCTCTCTGGCAACTGCTACAGACGTTCGGCTAGTTATGTGAGGCAACTACTCCAATGGTATTGGACCTCCGCCTTCCCTAAAAAAAAATCATGGGTACTTGCTTTGACACGGAGTTTTAGACTGTGACTCTCAGATTGACTGTGAAGAAAACCTGTAGATTACATGCCTTATTATCTATTCTAATATGTTTTTAAGTGGGTTGTACTCGTGAATTTTGAAAGAGACATTTTATTTGAGTCCTGTATAGGATGTTTTTAAGTGGGATGCACTAGTGAATTTTGAAAGAGAAATTTTATTTTGTCAAAAATGTGCTTGTTTTCATCAGAGATACAGGTCCGGAATGTGTGCTTTGTTGATAGTTAGACATTGAGGTTCAAATTTTGTGTGGATCATCTCTAAATCGGACCTCCTGAAGTGGAAGCCTTACATCTGTATCACCTGTTGGGCTTTGTGAGCATGTCCATACCTCTCTTATATATATTAAAATTGTAGTTTTTTTTACAAGCAGAAGTGCAATTTCTTACATCTTATTGGCAACAGAAGTATATTTAAAAAAAAATGCACTCATTAATATCTATTGTGGGAGTGGCCCTCAATGGGATGGAAAATTATCCTGAGTGGTCTCAGAAAATCAAGCACACTCTCATTTTTAATGAGTTGTGGAAAGGAGTGTGTGTTGGAAACGGAGTTAAAGAGACAGAACAACCTACCTCAGACAAGGAATTCGCCATTTGGGAAAATAAGAACAACAAGGCTTATGCATTGGTTGCAGCATCAGTAAATGAAGAGGTGAGTTGCCATATTTCGCCATTTTCAAATGCTTTCGAAGCCTTACAAAAACTGAAGGAACTCTATGACTCACACTCTGCACTTGAAGTTGTTCAACTCATGATTAATTGTTCAGCCTTGAATTACAAAATGATGATCCTTTTGGTCTTGCATCAGAAGTAAAATCTATTATGCATGATATCAAAGTCATTAATGTTGAACTCAACATTTGATGCAGGAGCATTCAGCCCAATAATGTCATTATATTTTAGTAGACATAGGGGTATTGTGTTTTCAAGGGATTTGGTCTCCTAATTGTGAATTAATGTAATTATTTAGGCTTTTGAGTGATTTTAATGAGAATAGGATTTAATTGAATATAGTGAGGCATATTTTTAAATGTTCTCGAATGTAGGAGAACATGAGGGATTTAGGATAATTAAGAGATGAGAGGATTTGAGAATTAATTGTAAAACTCAGATTAAGAGTTAGTTCATGATTTTATGGATTAGAGAGGATCCTTAGGGATGAGGAAGAGATTTTAGGATTTTATTGAAGAATTTATGGATCTAAACCGGGAATTGGTTTTAGAGTCCTTTTGTATAAATGGAAGCCTAAAAGGCAAAGACAAAGGTTAGAAAGTTAGATGTTTTAGATAGGCTAGATAGATAGCTAAAGTGTGGTTGTAAGCCTACGAGCAGAGTGTAAAAAGAGGCCACAAATCAGAAGAATCAGGCCAGAGAGAGACAAAGAATCTCATTCTGTAATCGTTGTTTATGTTTATAAAAACATAGATTAATTCCAAACCTGTATAAGTGTGTTTCGAGTGTTGAATTATAATGAATCGGAATTTTGTAATATATATGTGCAGGCAAATTCGGCGAACGCAAAGAGGAGAGCGAATACACAGAGTAAGGAAGAATGCGACAGAGGATCGTAAAGGGCATAGAACCCAATTGGAGAACCCAAGTAATGCTATGGAATGATCGGGATTAAGAATTCACAGAGTTAAGCTCAAGAGGGAGTGAATTGAGCAGCGGAAGAGCGAAAGGCTGAAACCCTGAAGAAAACCCAAAACCACAGAAGAACTGAAGAAATGACGTAAAAACCAAGTGAAGAGAGGAATGAATAGATGAAGCATCTGCGCACAGGAACCGTTGGATCTTTATGATCAACGGCCAGGGTTAAATCGCAAAGAATGGGCGGAGTTCTAATATCGCATTGGAGGAAGTAACAAGAGAAATGAACCTGGCCTCAAGCCTTGAGTGATTGCGATATGCGATTGAAGCGTGAACCATTGGATCGTATACTTTGATCAACGGCGGAGAGTTAATCGCACTTCGCAAAAGTAATAAACCCTGGCTTCAAGCTTTAAGCAATTGTGATCGCCAATGCAATCATCGGAGTGATCGCATCGCAACATTTACTGGTGCTTTATTGGCGAAGGAGTATTGAAGCATGCGATAGGAGCAGACCCAAAAAGTTATTAAGTGCAGGTTATATGATTTGAAATCTGAAAGAAAGGTCAATCGCATATCGGAGGTGAAAAGAGTCTTGTGTTAATTTGAACTGCGACTATGGTGATTGCGATCAGTGATAAAGGGAAACCTCGGAAACTGCAAGGGCTTTAAAAAGTGCGGAAAAGGTATGTTTGCAATGGAATTCTATTATAAAGGGTTTATAATAGAATAAAGCATCTATATGAGGTTTTATGTGAAAGTGTGGGTTTGATTATATGCGGGAATAAGAATTAAACAAGGTTTATGAGGGGTGATTAAGTCCGATAGAAAGGTGGTTTAGTAAAGACTGGGCTATTGTAATGAATGATTCTGTAGAGTTTAATAAAGGGGGCCTAAACCATTGTTGGTTGAAGATTTTGACTCGATAGTGAGTTAAAATTCCTGGGACAAATATGATTATGCATTGTACATGCATACTGTGGGTGTAAGCGAGGGTAACCCTGCATCATTTGGTATCAGAGCAGAATTGTAATTGAAACAATTGGTGTTAAACAGAACAAATAAATTCTATGTAAAAGAATTTAGAACAGAGCTATGTGTAAAGATGTTTATGCAGGAAGAGGGGTTAGATTCTAATCTGACAAACAGTAAACGCATAGAGGTGATGTGTAGCAGAACTTGCAGATGCAAGGAACAGAGGACAATCCTTTTAAAGAGCAGGAAATGGTAGAACAAGATCATGCAAAGATCTTGAAGGTGAGGTGATATGTTTTGTTTTGATTTGAATATTGGAGAATATGTGTTTGTTATATTGATGCAGAGATGATAGCATAAGGAGCTGAGAAGATTACAGCAACCTAGAGCGAGGAGTGCTCAATTGGTTCCAAAGGAAAGAACCAGAGAGATGTTAAAAGACTAAGCTTAAAGGAGAGAAGCTTAGGGAAGCATATGTAGCAAGGAGGAGACTCGTTACTACAGAGGTATTGTTGCAAATCAAAAAGGCAATTCCACAAAAGGATGTGGGTAGAATTGCAAGGTAATGAAGGACGCTGGTAAGACTTTCTAAGTGAAAGAAGAAGTGGTCAGAACCAAGTATTTCATGGTGATTGAAATACAAGAGGACAGTTGTGTTCTTGAGAAGTGTAGATGAGTTAACACCTAGAAGGAGCAGAGAAAAGTTCTCAAAGGAGTTTCCAAAGAAAGAGAACCAAGTGCTTGCCAAAAGACCAGGTACAGAGGAGAGCTTGGTGAGGTAAGTGGCAGCAGGGAGGACTTGTTGTTACAGAGGCTTTAATGCAGCTCACAGTAAGTGAGTGAGAAGCTCACGAAGATAGAGAAGAAGATGGCTACTGATAGTCATAACAGAGGTTCTGAGGAAGACCACAGCAGAAGAAAGATGAAGAAAGAGGATGAAGAAAGATGAAGAAAGGAAATTAGCAAAGACATTGCAGAGATGAAAGAACAACTCGATGTATTGATGAGGATACTAGAGGAAAGTCAGAGACAAGGTTGGGTATTAAAGAAGAAGCCAGTGAAGTGGCATAAGTTGCAAAGAAGGCTACAGTAAAGGCAAGTAAGGTGGTTGACGAGAAAACTCAGAGAATCTGAGTTGGAAATGGAAGTGTCCATTTGTAAACCAGAGCAGGGTGAAGTCCTGGGTGAAGATGAAGACTTGAAGACTGAAACTTCAAGTGAGACCAAAGGATCACAAGATTTTAAATCTGACAATTTGTTTATGTTTGCAGGAGAAATATGTAAAGGATGACAAATTGCTGATGTTGACATAAAGAGGGAAGAAGATAGACAGAATCTAAATTATGTTTTAAAAGAGGAAGTAGAGAAGGATATTAAGCAACCAAGTAAAGGACTTGATGAGATTGAGGAGAAGACCATCGAAATATTTCTAAGTCATGTAAAGGACTTGGAACAGCAGGAGGAATTGGTGATTGAATCATCAGATGAAGTCATGAGGTCTTGTGGTTTTACAACTGACAAGGTGTGCGTGAATGCAGGTATTGCAGAAGACAAACCATTTTATGGAATTGTCTTGAATGAAGTTGAAAATTGCCAAGTAAAGTACGATGATGATTGTCTTTCAAAGGAAGATCAAGTTGAGTTATTACAACAGAAAGAGTTCATAAATTCCATGCTTAGTGGAGGAAATATCTTCAATAGGAATGAGACAGTTATGTCTTATGATAAGGAATTTGTTGTTGGTAAGGAAAACGAGGAATTGATTTTCTTAAATGATCAAAGGGAGAGTGATGGACAAACATCTAAAACTATCAAAGGGATAGAGGATCAGAATTTTATTCTAATCAAGAATGAAGAAATAGTGTCAATAAGTTATGCTTGTGACAAAGAAGAAGATAGTGAGGATTGTACAGAAATTTTGGAAGAAATTCCAAGCGAGATGGAAAATTTGTGGCATGAGTTAAGTCTTTTGGAAAAAAGCTAGAAGACCAAAAAGTAAGTGTTTAGGTTGTAAAATCAAAATTGAACGAGAATGAAGAAGTTCACTATAGTGGACAGGGACAGAAAGACATCATTAGAATAGATGGTGTGGAGGAGAGACTAGTTGACAGTCTCATGAATTCTTTTGAGAATTCAAATCAGCATACTGATGTGCTGATAGAGGAGGAGAAAACAGAGCAGCAAACTGAATTGTTGCCAAAGGAGGAAAAGGCGCAGAAGCCTTATGTTTTTTATTTTAATAATTGTTTTGTGAGTGCAGGTTTAGTTGCAGATGCTGGAGGAATTTTGGCACAAATGAGCAGCCAAATAAAAATGAAAGAAGAAGATTTTGTGGAAGAATTTAATCCATGGAACAGAGATGTTCAATTGCTGGAGAGAATGCTGGAAAGTCACGATTCAGTGCAAACATAAATAATCATGAAAGAGGATAAGGATAAAAGGGAGGTAGTAAGCGTAGGAATCAAAGCAAACTTTGGAGGAAGAGAAAAAGTAGAAGAAAAAGTAAACCAGCAACTATAAAGTGAAAGTAACCAACAACAGTTTGAAGAGTTAGTGGACAGTAGCAACAACCTGAAGCAAAGAGAAAGAGGAAGAAGTAAGAGGCAGAATATGGACCAGTCCAAGGTTGAACTGGAGACAGAGATTGAAGAATTATGGCAGTTGATGATGAAATAGTTCATGTGGAGGAAATTGATAGCAACAGGAAGGATGATCAATCAGAACTTGAACCTGATTGACAAGGAGAGGAAGATGAAACAGAATACAGTAGACATATAGCAGCAACAAAGGTGCAAGGCATTTGGGCAGCTACAAACTAAATTTTGGGACCCTAGAGGTTTTCTATCAACTTATGAAGACACATGATCAGGAGATCATGAAATTTTTTTACTTTGGGAGTTTGATGCAGGAGCATTCAGCCCAATAATGTCATTATATTTTAGTAGACATAGGGGTATTGTGTTTTCAAGGGAGTTGGTCTCCTACGTGTGAATTAATGTAATTATTTAGGCTTTTGAGTGATTTTAATGAGAATAGGATTTAATTGAATATAGTGAGGCATATTTGTAAATGTTCTCGAATGTAGGAGAACATGAGAGATTTAAGATAATTGAGAGATGATAGGATCTGAAAGTTAATTGTAAAACTCAGATTAGGAGTTAGTTCACGATTTTATGGATTAGAGAGGATCCTTAGGGATGAGAAAGAGATTTTAGGATTTCGTTGAAGAATTTATGGATCTAAACCAAGAATTGGTTTTAGAATCCTTTTGTATAAATGTAAGCCTAAAAGGCAAAGACAGAGGTTAGAAAGTTAGATGTTTTAGATAGGCTAGATAGATAGCTAAAGTGTGGTTGTAAGTCTACGGGCAGAGTGCAAAAAGAGGCCACAAATCAGAAGAATCGGTCCAAAGAGAGACAGAGAATCTCATTCTGTAATCGTTTTTTATGTTTATAAAAATAGAGATTAATTTCAAACCTGTATAAGTGTGTTTCGAGTGTTGAATTATAGTGAATCGAAATTCTGTAATATATATGTGCAGGCGAATTCAGCGAATACACAGAGTAAGGAAGAATGCAACAGAGGATCGTAAAGGGCGTAGAACTCAACTAAAGAACCCAAGTAATGCTATGGAATGATTGGGATTAAGAATTCACAGAGTTAAGCTCAAGAGGGAGTGAATTGAGCAGCGGAAGAGCGAAAGGCTGAAACCCTGAAGAAAACCCAAAACCACAGAAGCACTGAAGAAATGACGTAAAAACCAAGTGAAGAGAGGAATGAAGAGATGAAGCATCGGCGCATAGGAACCGTTGGATCTTTATGACCAACGGCCAGGGTTAAATTGCAAAGAATGGGCGGAGTTCTAATATCGCATCAGAGGAAGTAACAAGAGCAATGAACCCGGCCTCAAGACTTGAGCGATTGCGATATGCGATCGAAGTGTGAACCGTTGGATCGTATATGCTGATCAACAGCGGAGATTTAATCGCACTTCGCAAAAGTAATAAACTCCGACTTCAAGCTTTAAGCAATTGTGATCACAACATTTAATGGTGCTTTATCGGCAGAGGAGTATTTAGGCATGTGATAGGAGCGGACTTGAAAAGTTATTAAGTGCGGTTTATATGATTTGAAATCCGAAAGAAAGGTTAATCGCATATCAGAGGAGAAAAGAGTCATGTGTTAATCTGAACCGCGGACTATAGCAATTGCGATCAACGATAAAGGGAAACCTCGAAAACTATGCAAGGGCTTTAAAAAGTGCGGAAAAGGTATGTTTGCAATGGAATTCTATTATAAAGGGTTTCTATAATAGAATAAAGCATCTATATGAGGTTTCTATGTGAAATTCCAATTATAAGTGGGTTTGATTATATGTGGGAATAAGAATTAAACAAGGTTTATAAGGGGTGAAAGTCCGATAGAAAGGTGGTTTAGTAAAGATTGGGCTATTGTAATGAATGATTCCATAGAGTTTAATAAAGGGGGCCTAAACCATTGTTGGTTGAATATTTTGACTTGATAGTGAGTTAAAATTCCTGGGAAAAATATGATTATGCATCGTACATGCATACTGTGGTGTAAGCGGGGGTAACCCTGTGTCAACATTCCTCTTATAGCTTTTCTCAAGGCACTTTATCCCACTTACTCAAATTATCTTGAGTCATTGCAAGCAAATGGAAACCTCAAATGGAAAGGGGGCCTAAACCATTGTTGGTTGAATATTTTGACTCAATAGTGAGTTAAAATTCCTGGGAAAAATATGATTATGCATCGTACATGCATATTGTGGGTGTAAGCGGGGTAACCTTTGTCGACATTCCTCTGATAGCTTTTCTCAAGGCACTTTATCCCACTTACTCAAATTATCTTGAGTCATTGCAAGCAAATGGAAACCTCAAAGATATTACCTTTGACTCCCTTGTGAAAAAATTTGTTGAAAGAGAGAAAGCTTTTGGGAAGAAGACAGCTCCTCAATCTTTTGAAGAGGTTGTGTGCCTTGCACATAGAGAGAATAATCTTTCTTCCAGAGGAAGAGGTGGTTGAAGAGGAAGAGGAAGAAATTTTAGAGGCAGGGGGGGAAGGCATTCTCAAGGAGAAAAGTCAAATTTGCACTACATACGATGCAAAAGAAATGGATCACATGATGCATCCACATGCAAGTTGCCTTGGGACAAAATTGAGCATGAAAGAAACCAACCCAAAGGTAAAACGAATGACAAAGAGAAAGGTAAAGCACCTAAATCCACTCACTATGTTGTGGCACATTGTAATATAGGAGTAGATGAAGACTTATTTAATGCTTCACTTGCTTCTTGGAAAAATGGTTGATTTCTTAATTCAGGAGCAACTTGCCACATGACTTTTAGAAGAGATTTTTTGAAGAATTTACTGACAATGTTGATGGAGCAGTATACTTTGCAGACAAATCAAAACTCAAGCCATCAGGGCCTGGTACAATCAGGCTTAAATTGCCGGTCTTCCAAAGTTTCTTCTGCATCATGTTTTATATCTCCCACAGCTGAGGAGAAAGTTGTTGTCCTTGGTCCACATTCGCGAGAAAGGACACTCCATTCATATGTTTGATGGCAAGCTTGAGGTGAGAAAAGCATCAGACCACTCACTTGTCATGACGGGGATAGAAGAAGAAAGGCTTCTTAAGTTGTTGGGTACCTCTGCTCGTGCACAAAATTTCTCATACAATTCTCATTATGAATGAGGTACATTTCCATCAAGTTTATTTTGGCATGCTAGATTTGGACACTTGAACTATGATAGCCTCTACTTGTTGAAGAAAAATGGTGTTACTGGTTTGCCTACAATTCCTAAGAAACTTAAGCAATGTGATGTTTGCATTCTAGGAAAGCATAGCAAACAATATTTTCATGATTCACAATCCGGAGCACATAGAAAACTTGAACTCATTCATTCAGATTTATGTGGTCCAATGCCTGTTCCTTCTGCAAATGGAATAAATATATGATGACATTTATTGATGACTACACCAGAATGTGTTGGGTTTATTTATTGAAGAACAAATCTAATGCTTTTCAAACATTCAAGAACTTTCATACATGGATTGAAAATGATGCACAATCTCATATTGGCTCTATTCGCACTGATAATGGAAAAGAATACACTTCAAATGAATTTGAAAACTATCTTCGCCAACATGGGATCAAACATCAAACTATTGTGCCTTATAATCCCCAACAGAACGAAGTAGCTGAAAGAATGAATAGGACAATCTTAAATATGGTGTGCTCCATGATGTTTTTCAAAAATGTAAAATTGATGTTTTGGGCTGATGCAGTTCTATGTGATGTATATGTAAAGAATAGATGTCCATCTAATGCTATTAAAAAAAGACTCCTTATGAAATGTGGTATGGGCACATTCCTTCGGTAAAGCATCTTAGGGTCTTTGGTTCCACATGTTATGCCTTGATACCAAAGGTACATAGAAACAAACTTGGTGCAAGAAGTTGTAAGTGTATCTTCATGGGGTATTCAAAACACCTCCAAAGCATATTGTCTCTATGGTGAAGTCAATAAAAAGTGTGTTGTATCTAGAGATGTAATCTTTCTTGAATCATCCAAAACTGACAATGTTGTTGAGAGAAACTTGATCGCTTGGATAGATTCGCAAATGCAAAATCATTTAAAGAATTTGATAATCAGATTCCACATCTTGAAGGGGGGAATTCCTGATACTAGATCAATCTGTGGAATCTTCTTCTGAAGCC